>CM074723.1:250054750-252454750 GCA_037306005.1 Rhinophrynus dorsalis
AGGTCATCAACCACACCGACAGCCTCCGCGACCACTCACCCAGCGTCAGACCTCCACACCACTGCCACCCGGAAGCACCGAAGAACGGACAAGCGACAGCAGGCACTCAAAGGAAGACACCGCTCCAGCCGATCCGACCTCCGCATCCGCAGACCGGGCCCCAACACCCGCTTCCGGGAACCATACCATGCTGGCGGACAAGCAGTAAGCCGCCTGCCATGCCGAGCTCAACTGGCCGCCCCCCTGCCGCACCTGTCCCGGGACCCGCTGACACTGCAAGAAGATGAGCACTCCGCCCCGAGGATGAGCGCAGGGGCCGCGCTCCGACCAAGCTGAAACCGCCACAGACCACCCCCTGAAGCTGGAACAAGCGTAGCCAAACAGGAACCCCTCCACACCGCAATCTCCAGGAATCAGCCACCAGACCAACAGGCACCCAATCCAGCTGCACAGGTACGCTGTTCCGTTGACAACTGTAAAGGAAGTGCATCCAAACTCTGCCCTACATATATACCTTACCAAGACCACCTCCTCCTCACTTCCTGTCCCACCAACTGACTTTCCTTTTCCATCCCCCAGCTCAGACATGCCTCCCCTTCTTATTTTCGCGGGGAGTTCTCGTGTGTGTTGGAAACCACTTTTCTAACACACACCAGTGGCTTTCTCCTCATGTTAGGGACTCTGCACCTACTTTTTATGGAGCAGTTTTTTCACCAAAAAAACTGCGTTGAAGCCACCGCATATCATAGAATGGCAAATTCAACTAATTTTTAATTGTGTCCAATGGACGCAAATTTTGCGCCCTTTGGATATTTTTATGCGGCAGTGTTTTTTGAGAGCACAGTTATTAGAATAAGAAACTGTGCTGTCAAAACCACCGTCGTCAGGTTTTTTTTTTTTTACCATGGGGCATAGTGTCAAGCCCCTAGTTGTTTTGAAAGCTTGCATCCTAGAGCCACTCACTAATAAAGGTATCATTTTTCCTCTACTGGCCTCCTGTGCTAACTCAGACATATACAGGAAAACATGCACTGCTGGTGTAAGTTCTATGAGGTATAATTGCCCTCCATCCTGAGGTGCTCTAGCAGTTCTCTGGCTAAGGATGATGGGAAGTGTAGTCCTAAACAATAAGAGGGCTTCAGGTTGTCCTAGTAACATAGTAGATAAGGCTGAAAAAAGACATGCGTCCATCAAGTCCAGCCCATGCTAATAACACTCCTGTTGATCCACTGCTTTAGGCGATATATTTTTTAGTTCAGTTATATTGTAACATATTGTATAACGTAAGTGTAAACAGTTACCATACTGCATCTGATAGCAGTTTTAATTTGTTTGGAACTTGTTTATTAACCCTTAAATTGCTACATCGGTGTCCAACAAATTAGGAAGCAATGTGATCGACACCTCACTGACAACCAAAGGTGTAATCCTGTTGCAGCTAGCAATCACTCGTTTCTATGCAATTGGCAGTTACTGTTTACTAACTTGGCAAGAGCCATGGGGTATTAGAAGCACTTCTTGTAGCTCTGCAGATTAATTGTGTCAGCTGTATTACATTAGATCATATTACTGCCACTTGATTTCACTTGTGCTGCTATGTATGCATTTGTACTGAATTTATTAGCTGATGTTTAATATCCTAACTTTAAATTGAAAAAATTTTCATAAGCTTATTAACCATTTGAGTGCCAGAGTCTCACAGAAAGAGGGGCAGTTATTATATCAATGGTGACGCTAAGAAAGCCAAGATTTAGTCTTGCTCCCTTCATCTGTTCTTGAGCAAGGAAATAAAGTCATCAATTCTGGGTCTGGTACTTGAAAGAGCTTCTGTAGGATTAGTAGTCCTGTTATTATTAAAGCAGTTGCTGAATTGTCTATGCACCTTGTATTTATGTTAGCTATATTTGTCCTTTTATTAGATGTTTTCTAACCACACTCTTCATTTCCTTTAATTCATTCAATGCAGTTTATCAGCCAAACTAAAATTCTGTTTGAGAAGGAAAGGTAAATGGTTTTATGTCTGCTAGTACCAAATTAAAACCCAGAATAATTATTGGCTACTGAGAAAAGTGGGGGATATAGTTGGACTTGCATTGAAATACCTTTTGCAAGCAAGCTTGCAAATGTATGATGTTATTTCCCACTACCAAAGATAGTAACAGCTTCAAAGGATATTATGCTCAGTAGACAGATGACCAGATGTATTATGAGAGTCAAACTGTCCATTCAGTTCTGAATATCAGCAACATAAAAACAAGTCCTACCTTAATCAAGATGAATTTATCTAATATTGTTGTGGACACAAAATATAGGTCATGTGATAATCTCTGTAAATTGGTTGAAGGAGAGGTTGGTAACCTAGAAATCTTTATGTGGTTTACAAGGGGACAAACTTTCTCCCTGCTCATACCAAGTATTACTAGTGTATGTGCATAAAGGCAGAATATTAATATTGGATTTGAGCAAGCAAGAGGACCATCCCCTCTCCAGACCCAAATTTCCAGTCTTCAGTCAATACAGAATAATAAGAAGGCATCACCTGTCCCATAAGGAATATGTACAGTGTCAGGTGCTGATTGAAGAATTACCCTCTGATTGACCAGAGTAGTATAGCATCAATCAGTGCAACATTTCCTCTGTTTGATCTTCATATAGCGACAACCTTTAATCGTTTTTTTAGTTATACAATTCATGCTATGGCAAAATTTTCATTTTTAAAAATGAGCCAGGGCCTTACTTTAGGACAGACTGTGGTTACAGGTCTGTACTGCAGGCTGTCAATCTTCGTCCGTTCCCTCCCCAAGTATTGTCGCGTTCCAGCCTTCTCCAATGACGGAGGATTTCTCCATGTAAGCTGGCTGGACTGAGACAATACTTGGGGAGGGAACAGAAGAAGATTGACAGACTGAGGTACAGAGCTGTAACCGCAGTCTGTCCTGAAGTAAGGCCCCAGCTCATTTTTAAAAATATAAATTTTGCCATAGAATGCATTGTATATTCATACAATGACGAAATTTACATTTTTAAAAATGAGCCGGGGCCTTACTTCAGAACAGACTGCATTTACAGTTCTGTACCGCAGTCTGTCAATCTTTGTCTGTTCCCTCTCCAAGCATTGTCATGTTCCAACCAGCTTACATGGAGAAATCCTCTGTCATCTGAGGAGGCTGGATCGCGACAATACTTGGGCAGCGAACAGAAGAAGATTGACAGGCTGAGGTACAGAGCTGTAACCACAGTCTGTCCTGAAGTAAGGACACAGCTCATTTTTAAAAATGTCTGTTTCGCCACAGCAGGAATTGTATAACAAAAGAAAACAACAATTAAATGTTATCTCTATATGAAGATCACACTGAGGCAATCTTGTGTAGGGGTGATAGTTCCCCTTTAATTTAAAAGATTGACTTACCTAGATATGTGTCCTTTTTATAGTAGCCAGGTATATCTTCCTATATATATTTTGTATTATATTTGCAGTTTCCTATATATAGTAATCTCTGTTGAAATCTGCCTCTAGGTCAAACCTCCTCACTACAAATAATGGGCTACAGCAAACCTGAATGACTTGTGTCACTGGTCTTTATCAGATTATAAACCAAAAGACTACTACAATTACCGCATAAAATGTATGATGTATTAAAACATAAATGACTGATGTTTCAAGGAATTCTTCCTGGATAAGCCTTTCTGTTAAACATAATAAGAGATATTTATTCCTAGGCTATAATTTTCCAGGTTCACTTTGAAAATGTTGCACACAAAAGAGCGTGCGACATAAAGGCGCAATAACCATGTCGCCGTGATGAAATAGCGACATGATAATCTCTCCCTGCATCAAAAGAGTGAGATTCTCATGTCGCCACATTAAATGCCACTTTAACCCAGAGGAGCAGGAGTCAGCACAAATGTGGGAAGATTACGTGAGAGTTGTAATGTTTTACTGGGGATGATGTGAGTTAGCTGTCAGCTAAAGGAAAGGATTCAGGTGTGCTACCCCAGCAATTAAAAATGTACCTCAATCTGATTTGTAAATGTTGCTGATTGCTGTGCCGGGCTGTCTCTCCCCTTCTCTGCATGCTCCGCTCCGACCTGTCATTCTGCAAGCAGGGAAGGGGAGAGACAGCCCGGCACAGCAATCAGCAACATTTACAAATCAGATTGAGGTACATTTTTAATTGCTGGGGTAGCACACCTGAATCCTTTCTGGAGCCGAATGGCTCCGGGCAACTCCTCCTACAGCCGTCTGGGACTGACAGCGCAGGCACGCGGACGTCACTAGGACAAGATGTCCACTCTCCGTCCTGCCTGTCAGCCGAGGATCACTTCAAATTTCTCCATGAAGAGGTAATAATAGGGAATTATTACAGACGTTTGTTAGCGGTGTTAGTTCCGCTTTAAATACGCCCTCCTGTCATTCTACCGGTGCCCTTTCATGGTGTACCCGTAACTAACGACTAGAAGCTCTTGTTCCTGTTTCCGTGTATGACCCGGCTCGCCTGACTACGTTTAGTTCCTGACACTCCTGTGATCAGATTCCTTTGCTGACCTTGGACTGGCTGACTAACTCCTTGTGTACTGAGCTGGCTTGGCTGAGTATCTGATTCCGTTACCGACTAAGGACTGGCTGACTGACTCCGTGTGTCTGACCTGGCTTGGCTGAGTACCCGATTCCGTTACCGACTAAGGACTGGCTGACTAACTCCTTGTGTACCGAACTGGCGTGGCTGAGTATCTGATTCCGTTACAGACTAAGGACTGGCTGACACACTCTGTATGCACCGATCTGGCTGGGCTAGTGTCTGGTTGTCCATCTGACTGGCTGTGTATTCCGTGTGTGCCGACCTGGTTGAGCTTCTGGTTCTGTCTTTCACGGGACTGGCTGACTACCTCCGTGTACCGAGCAGGGCGACACCGGTTACTGACCATTTACGTACCTTGCTCTCTCCCACTCACTTACCGCATAGCTCCTGTTAGGCCTAACTGCTCCAATAGTCACCTGGAGCCTATGGTAGCCCAATCACTCACCAAGGTCTGTGTTGCCTCCAGTAACCCTATATAGTAGGGTCCAGTCTAAATCAGACTTCTGCCTGTGTTGCCTATGCTCACCCTAGTGGTCTAGGGTCAGTATACTGCCAGTGTCTGGTGTCTGTTGCCTCCGTTAACCCTAGCGTGCTAGGGCCTAGTCGCTGCCAGAGTCTTGCCTATGTTGCCTCCGTTAACCCTAGTGTTCTAGGGTCAAGCCGTTTCCAGAGTCGTGTCCATGTTGCTTCCGATAACCCTAGCGTTCTAGGACCAAGTTGCTGCCAGAGTCCTGTCTGTCTTGCCTCTGTTAACCCTAGTGTTCTAGGGTCAAGCCGCTGCCAGAGTCCTGTCTGTGTTGCCTCAGTTAACCCTAGCATTCTAGGGTCAAGCCGCTGCCAGAGTCCTGTCTGTGTTGCCTCAGTTAACCCTAGCGTTCTAGGGTTCAGTCACTGCCAGAGTCCTGTCCGTGTTGCCTCCGTTTACCCTAAACCCCTAGGGTCAATTCTCTGCCAGAGTGTTGCCTGTGTTGCCTCCATTAACCCTAGAAGTCTAGGGTCAGGTGTCTACCTGTATACTGTCTGTGCTGCCTCCGATATATCCCTACTCCACTAGGGGATTGCCCTTCAGTTACCCATCACTTGTGTCACCTATTGCGGTGTGGGGCTGTTGAGGATATTCTTGTTCCTGAAACTATCTACTATCTATCAAGATCATCACATTTATCTTGTATTATTACTACTTTGTGTGTTCTCACCCTGACCCGAGTCAGGTTTGGAAAATACTTGGTACGGACCTCATCTGGACCTGAGTGGGGCGATTGTTTATTATTTTCAATAAAGCTTTTAACCTTACCAAACTGTCTGAGCGTTCTTAACAAACCATGACACTACCTTTTTGGAAAACCCATCATTTATTCTAGAATGGCTCAACCATGGTGAATGAAAAAACATGTTAAGAATCACTAATTGTAAATGTGCCATTACACAAGAGATTGCTAACTGTTTACTCCTTAAATCACAATTGTATAAATGTGTTGAACCTCCTCTAGATGTATACACTGATTGTGTGCTATAAATATCAATGATCAAGGAAAAAGGGCCTGGATACTCATTTAAAGTAGCATAACATAGAGGGCTATGTACGTTAGTATTGGGATTAATATTTACTTAGGGCTTGTTGATCCAAGGAGAAATCTGATTTTTTGCCTTCTTTTGGATCAACAATGGTAAACAGGAACATGAAAAGGGTTGAACTAGATGGACGCAAGTCTTTTTTTCAACCTAAATTACTATGTTACTATGTATAAATAGTTGGCTTACTTGAACACCTAATTTTTCCTCCCTTCTTTTGATTTATTTTGCTGAAATGTAAAGTTGTAGTCCAATGTGATGGACCTAAAGGGATAACAATGTTTAAAAATAAAAGCATCTCCAATTAATCTTCATATTATTTAGGCCATGGAGTGTGGTATTTCAATACTGTCGTAAATGAATAACATATCCCCCTCCTGCCCCCTTTACGGATGTAACATTGTTCACCTCAGAAAAGAAAGGTGGTGTCCAGATGGCTTGCAGAGAGGGACTATCTTCAATTAGCATAAGGGAAAAACCTGGAAAACCTGTCAAGGGGGACAAGGTTTTCATTGTTCTCACAGTAAGAAGACTGTCCCTTGCTGTGAGCTGTCTGGTCTTAAGACCAGATTCCACATCTATGGGGAAGTGGCTGACACTAAGTAAAAGGGCCAGGAGGGGGATACTTTATCATTCAATTACACTTGACAACTCTGACAGTATTGTAATAACACTCTCCATGGCCCAAATACTATGAAGATTAATTGGAGCTGCTTTTATATTCAAACATTACTACCCCTTAAACCCCAAGACATTTCCCCTACCTTTTCTCTGAGGTTTATGTGCCCTGTCACTCAGGCACACCTGCAACCTCAGTGGGATAATTGTGAAATGTATACAAGATTTTAATGTGTATTTTTGAGGATTTCATGTCAGAAAAATGTTATACTTTGTACTGTGTTGCTTAATTATGTTAACCCGAGGTAGAGGTGTTAGGATAGTGTTAGGGCTAGTTTTGTTTCACTTTATTGTTCATGTTAGGGGTAATACAGGGTTAATGTTTGGGAGGTTGGGGGAGGTTGACAGTGTTTTGAGCTCACTCTCGTTGTTTGAGACTGTGTCAAACAAGAGTTGGCTATTCTCCTTTTATGTTCCCACAACTCACGCTATTTAGTGTGACTTGTGGGAACAAAAATCTGCAACAAGCATTTGGCCACAAAGTGGATTTTGGACACCTTGATGTAGAAGGTTCTACTTAATGATAAAAATGACAAGAATCCTCAATGGGAGGTTCTTGAGGATGGAGAATCATGCTTTCACGGGATACATTGTCATGCTTAATCTTTTTCAGGACCACAGGAATAAGTCTCAGAAGTAAGGGAGGCTATGACCAATGCTGAAGCATTGTCATGCTTAATCTTTTTCAGGACCACAGGAATAAGTCTCAGAAAAGAAAAGATGTAAGCCACCTGAAATTTTATTCATTGCAATAAGACATCTATTGCTTCCAGCTAATTTTAGGGAATCTGACAAAAAAGTCTTCAATGTTTTGCATTCTCTTGCTGCCACCAGATATATCTGGGCAATAACCCATTTATCTGCCGGGTAGCAGAATACTTTATGATTAAGGGCCTATTCCTTATATAGTCCTCCTGCTGCTGCCCAGCCGTTTGCTGTTTTTCATTCTTCTGCTAAGATTTGTAGATGGGCTTCTGCTCATAAACATCTCTTTTCTGATAGGTAAAGAAGAACACTGTTATTTGTGCTTCCTTGCTTGGAGTGTTGTCCAACCTTATCTTTACTGCCTTCCCCTTGATGAGGAGGGCTGCTTTCTTCAATATCCTCCATGCTTTTATTAGTTTGAGGTGACTAGAGTGGTGTAACACACCTGTCAAAGAACAGAGACCTTGGCATGATCTTACATGAAGAACTGCTCCCCAGTCATGTTTTCATCTCTGGTAATTAATGCCCAGTGTGTGGTAAACTATAGCCGGCATATGTATATGTTCCTGAACTACCAGACAAGAGAAATCTTAGCTTTGGGAGATTTGATAGGCAAGAGATTTGCCTTTTTTGTCCTTTCTTCTGAGAATAAATTGGTACAAACTTCTCATATGTAGTTGAGCCCAATTAACTGCTTCTATGGCTGCTGCCATGAGTCAAGGGGTGGACATCAGTTTTATAAGTGACATGGATGTTATTGTTTGATCCAGCTGACTTATTGGCCTTCTATGTAGGAAAAAGGTCTTGTGATGAATCCAGGATGAGCAGAAAGAATCCCTTCCACTTGTTTGGAAAGAGGTCTGGATTTGTTTGAATTTATGAACCATTCCATGACTGCAGAAGTTACATCACCACCTATTGATGGTGCTGAAGTACCAGTGGATTCGCAGCCTTCAGCAGCCAATCATCCAGAAAAGAAGATGGAGTTATAGCAATGCTCTATCTGAAGTGTGCATCCACTACTGACATGATCTTTTAAAGGCTTTTGGAGACAGGCTGACAGGATTTCTGCAAACTCGACACTCTGTATAATTCACTATGTAATTTTATCATTCAAAGTAATACACTACCAATCATTGTGATGTGTTTAAAAAATAAAGTAGTTAACATTCAAATCTGGACGTACCCTTCACCTTTCTTGCCTAATTTATAAACACAACCCTAGAAAGCTACCAGACTACATGAGCAGTGTGCTCACTAAGGCTTTCCATACTAACTATAATCTTCGCTCTACTGCTAACATCTCACTGAGTATCCCACACTACAAGAAAGAAGCTGATCGATCTTCCTTCCCAGTCAGAGCTCTGAAAGCCTGGAATAATCTACCTGAAAAAATAAGTTATTCTCCCAGTTTAAAATCCCTAAAAATAACTCCTTCTTTGTATCTGAAACCAATATGTAACTGTATGTAATTTTTTTATATTTTTTCTCTATTTTGTGTAAATATGTAACTTCTTACTGTAAAAGCTCTCCAGGACATACTTGAAAATGTGGGAAATCTCAATGTATTCTTCTTGATAAAGTATTTTCTAAAAAAAATTAAAATAATAGAATGCCATATGATTGTATCTTGCGAGAACCCATTGCATTATTTGTTTCCGTACAGGTTAAACACTTGGGGAGGTTCAAACAGGCCAAACTGAATCTGAAACTGGAACACAGTTACATTAGTAACAGCTTACTAATGGAGGTAAGAAATCCTATCTATATTAAGTATCTGGTGCCATATGATAATTTTGTCTAGCAACGTTGTTTTTAGATGTCTGTTATCTATATCTATAGGTGATAGGTCTGCAAAACACGTTTTTCTTGTAGAGGAGGAACCCCAACACCAGATCTATATAGGCAATGATTTAATCCATCGTTTTGCCACCCAGATTGATCTGGGAACCCTTGTGGATTTCAGGATGACTTAAAAGCCCTGAAGTCATGCCAACTGTTGCCATATGCAGTGAAATTACATTTAGCTAATGAGGTCACTATACCTGGTGGGGAAAATCAGGTCCCCATATCCTTTCAGGTTCGTAGTGGTCAGAACCTTGAGAATCCTGATGCATTAATATGCCTCTCAAATAGGATTCAGCAGTTAGGGGTTTCTGTGTCACACACCCCTATGGTGAGTATTCGTAGAATACCAGTCCACATGGTGGTAAATAACATAACCCCACACAGTATTACCTTAGAGAAGGGAACTGTAATAGGTTATGCTCCGGATTCAGAATACTATACATTTGGGTTTCAGAATCAAGTAATTGGCCTACTGCCTGATAATTATCTGTCTGAGGAGCAACGAGTTGAGCAAATGTTTTACTCCATCCCAGAAGGACTGTTTTCCATTCAATCTGTGTATCCATATAACCCTGATACAGGTACAAGCATGATTGAAGAATCCTCTCTGGTATTTGAACACCAGATGGAGGAACAAGAGTCCCGAGAATATCAGGAGGCTGTGGATAAGGTAAGAGTAAATGCTCATGATTTATCTACACAGCTTGAGGAAACCTATGAGCTAGGTAGGCCTGAAGCATTTCCAGGGTTCAATGATCTAGTAGAAGAGCAAATCTCTCTAGCCAATGCGTGCTCTGATGATTCTGAACTCCAACAGCTAAGGGAAATCATTATGGAATTCCAAGAGCTGTTTGCCAAGGATTCATATGATTGTGGTTTAACCAACATACACGTTGCCCGCATACAAACGGACCCTAAATTGCCTCCTGTATATATCAAACAGTACCGTCTTCCACTTGCTTCCTATGACTCGTTGGCGGAGATCATAAGGAACCTCAAAGAGAGGGGCATTATACGGCCAGTGCACAGCTCAAATAATAACCCCATCTTGGGAATCTTTAAACCCAATGGTCAATGGCGTCTGTGTGTTGACTTAAGGCAACTGAACAAACGTGTATATATGTCCGGCTGGCCGGTGCCGTATATAGAACAATGTTTAGTTCAGATGCAGGGATCTAAGTTCTTTACAGTGATTGACTGCACCCAAGGGCACTGGACCATTAAAGTCAGTGAGGAAGACAAATATAAGCTAGCTTTCATCTTTGGAGAAGTACAATACGCCTGGGTTAGAATGCCTTTTGGGTATATCAACTCAGGTCATGAATTTGCCGTGTTTATGCACAAGGCTATGCCTAATGCTATGGCTAGGGGGACTCTCTGCTATGTGGATGATGTCCTGATTAAAAGTACTACCTTCCAAAAGTATTTCACAGCGATTGAATATGTATTTAATCAGCTAAAGGAAGCTGGTGTTAAATTGTCGCTCAAAAAGGCACAGATGTGCAGCACCAAAGTTAACTTTCTTGGTTATGAGGTTACCACCGAAGGGTTAAACCCGCAAAGAAAGAAGGTTGAAGCGATAGTCAAATCCAAAACACCAATTAATCTCAATGAATTGAGAAACTTCCTAGGCATGATGAATTATTTCCGGAAGTTTATTGATAATTATTCAGAAATACCCAAACCATTGTTGTTATTATTGAAGAAAGATCAACCGTGGATCTGGGGTGCAGCTCAGGAACATGCTGTGTCTGAGTTCAAGAGTAAACTCACCCAGGCTCCTTGTCTGGCCTGTCCAGAAGGAGGTAAACCATTTTTCCATGAGACAGGATTCACTAATCCTAGCCTCAGCAGGGTTTTATTTCAAAAGCAGGACAACCTAAATAAGTTTATTGCTTATGCCAGTAAATCTATCACGGTGCCCGTGCTACGCTGGCGACATTCTGTCAGTTTTGCTTCCTGCTGACTCTTATTGGTTGAAGTGGCTTTGTCCCGCCCAATATTTGTCCTTAAATACTGGGCTTTGTCAATTCTCCGGTGCCCTTTCGTGGTGTTTCCGTTACCAGCGCTTGTTCCAGTTCTCGTGTGATCTTGGTGTACCGACCCGGACTGCCTGAGTACTCTGCTGTATCCGTTCCTGCTTTGTGTACCGACCCGGACTGCCTGACTACTCTACTATCTCGTTCCTGCTCTGTGTACCGACCCGGCCGACGTTCCTGCTCTGTGTACCGACTCGGATTGGCTGACGTTCCTGCTCTGCGTACCGTCCCGGTCTGGCTGACGTTCCTGCTCTGTGTACCCACTCGGATTGGCTGACGCTCCTGCTCTGTGTACCGGCCCGGTTGGGCTCCATTGTCTGTGTATCAGGGCCTGCCTGCTGCCCCATCTGGTCTTCGGTTTGGGGTTGTCATCCAGGTTCCTCTCTGTCTCCGGACAGAGTCACTGTTTCCTCATTGTCGTTCCTAGCAGTCTAGTCTCGGTTATCTGTCTGTGTCATGTGGGCAACATTCCGGTGTGATTCATCCATCTGTGCACCACGGTACGCTTGACCCTTTTACCTGCCACAAGCTGAGGTTGGTCTTACTCAGGGCACCTCAAGCTGTTCTCTATCGGGCAGTCGGCATTGGTCTGAGCATTCGCTAACCCCTTCGGGGAAGGTGTCATTGTAGTCTCCGTTGGGTGCTCCTCCGGGCATACAGCCGCAGTCCTCCGTTACTGCTACGGCAGTCCACAAGCTTGTCCTGGGCCACCGTTTATTCCTGTGGCATTACTCGCTATTTGTTCACTCTCTGCAGAGTGTGAGTCTTAAGGACCTCGCGCTATTAGGGCCTGTCAGTCTTCCTGGCCTATTAGTAACCCATTCACTGCTGCCTCGTTTGAATATCACATGAACTTTACCTGACCTGTGTCAGTATATTATTGTTGCTGAATTGTACATATACTGGACCCGTGTGGGTACTATCACTGTAACCTGTCCTGTGTCAGTACTATATTGTGTATATATATATATATATATATATATATATATATATATATATATATATATATATATATATATATATATTACTGGACCCATGAGGGTTATTGTTATTTTGAGTTTATTCAATAAAACTGTGTTTTACCTAACCTACTGTGTCCGAGTGTCAAATAAAACCTAAATAAAATCCCTGTTTTCCATGGAAATCAAATTTAACGACTGTGAGAAAGCATTATTGGCTACTGTTTGGGCATTACAGAATTTTCTTAGTTTTATTCAGGGTGAGAAAATTATCATTGAAACCGCCCATCAGCCTTTGCAACGTGATAAGATAAAGGAACGACACCTCTCCCATAATAAGATCACCGCTTGGACTTTATCCCTACAGGGATTGCTATTGGAGATTAGGTATAAGCAAAACAGGAAGAATCCTGTAGCTCAAGGACTAGCCAAGCTCAATGATTGTTCAGCACCTCCCATGGAGACTGCTACCAGTGGAGCTGATTACGTTGCAGAACAATTGCTTTCCCCCTATAAGGCATTTGACAAAAATTATTGTACAACCTTGCCAACCGTGTACATTGACGGTTGTTCATACCATGTCATAACTGGTACCGAAAGGAAACTGGTGGCAGGTATAGGGATTACCTGGACAGGTGAGTGCCCTTAGCACCACAGAGTAGCCATGTGGCAGAGCTCTGTGCAGTCTATAAGACAGTCCTATTAGCTATTGAGCATAACATTAAGGACTTTGTCATTATAACTGATTCTAATTATGTTCGCCATAGCTTTGTAGAATACCTCCCAGGTTGGAAAAGGAGCCATATGCTCCGATCCAATAATAAACCAGTGAAACATGGTAAACTGTTTTGCGAGGTTGACAATTTTGTGACATCAAATGGCCTTACCATCTATTGGAAAAAGACCAAGGGTCATTCCAAGGTCCTACGCCCTGAAAAACAGGGAAATGATCTAGCTGAACTATTGTCTAAAGAAGGCGCCCTTAAGGGGGAGGCCTTAGATATATCACATCTATTGGGTCCTATACAGGTAAATGCTGTTACTAGGCAACAATCCCGTAATGAAGCAGACACCCCAGTAGCACAATGGATTCAAGACTCACCTAGTGAAGATTTGATTACAAGTCAGAAGGGGGACCCTATCATAGGGCTATTCTATAAACATATAGAAGACCCCCTAAACCACCCAATTTCCGAGCAGGACAGGGTGGGAAAGGAAGACTTGAGGATCTTGATGAGATCCAAGGCCCAATTCCATATATAAGATGATCTGTTAATCAGAACCTCTAAAAATTGAATACAGCAATGGGTTGTACCAACTGCATTTAGAGGTTTAATGCTCCAACATGCTCATGATGCACCTACTTCAGGCCATCATGGAGATAAAATCACATATGAGATTCTTTGTAATTATGCACATTGGCCTCAAATGCTTAAAGATGTACAAACCTATTGTCAAGGTTGTTTGGTATGTTCCCAATTCCAGCCATCTGGCCCCACTCATCGTGCACCACTACAGAAAAGGGGAATGTTTTTACCGTGGCCGGATATTCAAATACATTTTATAGGACCAGTTACCCGGACAGAAAGGGGGAACAAGTATATGGTAACTGTTATTTGTCTGTTCACCAAATGGGTTGAGTGTTTACCCGCGAAAAATAATAGGCAAAGACCACTGCTGCATTGTTAATTAACCATGTGTTCTCCAGGTTTGGCCTACCACAGAGGATTGAATCTGATAGATGTAGCCATTTCACCAGCGAAGTGATGAGAAAACTATGGAAACTATTGGGGGTAAAACGTAAATTACATATTGCTTACCGTCCTGCGTCAAGTGGGGGGGTGAATCGATATAATCAATCCATTATTAACATTCTTAAGAAGTTTGTTAAGGAATCAGGTAAGGATTGGGATCTTAAACTACCCCTAGTTCTCATGGCTATTCAGGTTACTCCTAGTGCAGCCACAAAAATGTCACCATTTGAATTAACGACAGGTAGAAAGATGGTCCTACCCCAGCACTTGCTATACCGTACGTCTGATCAAAATCTAATTAATGCCTCCACAACACCCCAGTATATAGACCAGTTAAGCAAGCATTTACAACATGCATTTGCGTTTGCACAGTAAAATTTTGAGAAAACAGTGGTAAGTAATAAGACTTACTATGACCTAAAGACCACCAAAAGTGAGTATGAGGTAAATTATCATGTTTATCTCTACAATTTTGCAAGAAACCAGGTAAGAGAGAAGAAATTCTTACTGTTATGGAGAGGGCCATATATCATAACTGATATATTATCTCCAGTTGCCTATAAGGTTTCTATCCCTAATAATGGTGAAACTTTAGAAAAGTTGGTTCATATAAACCAATTGCGTGCTTGTCACCCTAAATCTCAGTTACAGATCATAGAAGGAGAAGCTGAAGAAGAACAAGGATCCTAATTCAATCATCGGATGGATGAGTATTATTGATTGTCCAAATGACATTATCATGTTTGGTTCTATCATCTTCTTTTGTTTCAGTGAAACGTCGCTATTTCTTTTGTCTGTCTGTATGGCATGTATGTTCCCCACTAACACTCAACATATCTCGTCAACAAATGAATTGCTGCTCAATGATTCTCTGAAAATGTTATGCTAATTTTATTTTTCCTTTTGACAAGGTTTTGTTTTTTTAAGCATACTGCTGAGGGTCATTCCTCTGTGAAAGGGGGAAGAGAAGAGACAGAGAGTGTTAGATTATCATATTAAGACTAGTGAGGGCCACAAGCAGACTAGTACAAAAATAAATTGTACAGTAATCATTACAGTACCAAAATCACAGGGATACTGGTTGAAACTTTATTGTAATGTATGTATGCATGCAAAATTGTTTCAATGAGATCACTCATGTGTCATTTCTTTTAGACCAAAGAGTTCTTAAAAGATTGAGGTCAAGTGACTGATGCCATTGTTATGGACGTCAAGACCAAGGACATGAGGTGGATCATCATTCTTCTGTGACAGGAGTTACGGACAAAGACAAGTGTGGTTCCATTGCCTTTATCAAGAGATGCCGGAATCCATCCTAACAGAGAAGAATTTGTATCCCAGAGGAGTTTTGTCAACATGTTCCCATGGTCACCATCAAGAGGAAATTGATATTTGTCCCACTACCAGTCTCTAAAACTGAGAGTCTGATATGATATACGTGCCTTTTTAGCTCAAGCCAAAACTAAGGAGATCTTTGGATAGGCCAAGCATCTATTCGTATTAGACAACGTCTCACTATCAACCAATTTGGTTTATTGGTCTCTTATTTGGAGATATTGTTTCATCTATTGAAGAGAACAAAAAGTACTTCCTATTTTGGAAACAAGACTGTGCCATTATCTTGTTAATGGACTGAAGCGAAGTGCTATAACTTCAGAGACGATCCCAGTCATGGGAAGAAGATGACAAACCGTCTCTTCCAGTTTTAGCAATAATATTTTAGAACATTAATCAAGTTAGAAAAGTTTTGCTAAAAAGGTGGATTAAGTCAGAGACATTGCCATGATGGGGAGGAAATGGTTAATTTTTCTTTTAAACCAAATTCTCTAAAAATCTGTGTTTAAAATATGTTTTAAATTAGCTCATTCTTCTGGACAAAAGGGGCTTCTATTTACCTAGATGGGAGTGAAAAATATCTAGGTGACTTTTATAGTGATTGATATCGAATTGCAGACAACCACGGTCTCAAGCAGTATTATTAACTTATGAGAAAATCCCAAAGTCTAAAACAGAGACATACTCCCCAAAATTGTTATATTTTGCCAGATAAGTGTAATATAGTTAAATAGCTTGGGTTGTATATTAGTTATTATAATTCTTGGTATTTCTAGAATATTATTTGGTGTTTCTGGAAAGGTTATAATAGCTAATATTTGATCTTGGAAATTCTTTGAATTCATTTATTAACCCTTTAACAGCTATTTGTCTATTTACTTTGAGGTGTTTCTTGGCTTTCTTTGTGTTGGTTTTGGATGTAAACTTTTGTACAGTGAAAAGTTTTTAAACAGCTCACTAAACAAGAGAAGTATGGGTATGGCATCCTATATTTTACTAGTGATTTAACCCTTGGAGTACCCTATAGTTTTTACATAGGACTGCTATAGTCATATTTGTGATATATGTTGCACAAAGTGTAATATACTGTCTAGACATATACTATTGGATTGATTCTATGTATATTCTTGGTATAATGTATTATCGATTATATTAATTGCAATTTATATGTTTTATTCAAAAGGTATGCAATATTTGAAATCAGTACATAATTAAATTATAGTGATCTATATCTGGGATTTTATTCCATTTAGTCTCTAAATTTGATTATTATATATGGTATAAAGGAATTGTCAGAGGGCCTGGCTTAATATTAAAGCTTATTCACCTGACAATATGCCTTAAACCTCAATTAGCATCGTTTATACAGTTTCTGGGCAGAGGTATTCATATACAGTGCTGCCAATTGTATTTTATTAATTGTAAGGATCAATTATCCTTTTCTATGCTGCTGAGTTCAAGTATTGTAATCTAATATCTCTGAATATACCTATGTGTGGTTAACCCTTTAATTGCTGGTAATCCTAATGGTGATAATTGTGGTTTGAGTTACTGTATATCTGTTGCAATTGCTGGTCACTCATTTATATAATTGTTGCTTATTCTTTTTATATATATAGTATATTGTACTTAAATAAATTGCATATATTTTTGCACAAATATGGGTAATTGATTATTTAATCAATTCTTTACTATGAAGTAGCATGTCAATACCTAGTATTGTGTAAAGTTCTCAAAATTATTTAATATCGTCATTTAATTATTTATGTGAAGATATCCAACCTGATTGGTTCTCTTGTTTTAACCCCTTGGATACTTTCAACATAATTGGTTTGACAATCTTTAATTGTATCTAAATTGGCATGAAGCAATGTTCTTAATTTTGGTTTGCCTTTAGTTCACACCTCCTTACATTAACGTGATATTAATGTCTAGTTAAAATTATTTTGCTAAATCTTCTGTATATTAATAGTAACATATTGTGCTATATTTAAGTCCTTACTTTATTGTAGTTCAAAAGTTATGCTGAGATAAAGTTCCCCAGCCCGCCCCTTTCTGGCTTCCTCCCTTTGGATCTGCAATCGGGTTGTGCGACTCGACGGCTGCAGTGAGGGACAAACTTCTGTAAGTAAGTATAAGGGATATCCTGCCCTTCCTTGACGAAGGGGGACAGGATTTCCCTTTGATTACTGAAATTTGTCCCTTGCTGCAGCCGTCCTGACCAGACTGCAGCTTCTGCTGTGACGTTGCCAGAAGGGGCGGGCAGTGGATTTTTATCTGTGCATAACTTTTAAACTAAAAAAAAGTAAGGACTTAAATAAAGCACTATATGTTAGTATTAATATACAGAAGACTCAGCAACATAATTTTAACTAGACATTACTAACCCTTTAAACTTCAAGTCTGAATGATTCTTTGGAGTCAAATATAATTAACAGATGTAAAGTGAAACCAACAGAGATAAAATGTAAACAGATGTACTGGTCTGTTGTATGGAGTACTAGTTTAGGTTAGTTCTTCTGTCATACAAATTACAAGGTTAATTCTTCTGTTAACCCATTATGGACCTGAAATGTATACAACATATTGCAAAACAATGCATTGCATACCCGTTTGGTCTTTAAAGTGTTAAACAAATGAGGATTTCTATTCTAGGAAAAAGTGGTTCATGTTTAGAGGAAAATTCTACACATATTCAACTTTGATGTGTAGTTGTCTGTTTCTCATGAAGACCACTATGTTTTTGAATACTGTTTTTTTTTTTTTCATTTTAGATGTAGAGATCCTTATATACCATATAAATTGCTGGATCCACGGGCAGGATCCCTGGGTTTTAACTGCTGCACGTTTCTATGCTAAAGTGTACCTGTCACCTTTAGAAAAATCCCATAGAATTAAAACCTGTCTATATGTTGTACTAGAGAAGTGAATATTTACTGAAAATGGACAAGAGTACAGCATATGCTTGTTCTTTGGCGGGTCACTGCACTAAAATATCACTATTTAGCTCTCTAGTACCATTACAAAGAAGAAATACACATTTCGTATTGAGTTGACTCTACTCATAAATTCAGCCATGCCCAAAAATGAAGGACCCCCTCTGCAAAAGAATATCAGCAAACCCCACACATACATTTCAGCCTTCTTGGGTCTCATAAGTGATGTGCAGCTGCTCTCTCTAGTGTCATGTTAACAAACAGGTCAGAAGGTAAACCCACAGGGCAGAGAACTATTAAGCAGAAGGGACACTGTAAAAACAGCCAGGAACAGATACAGGAGTGAGTGGAAGCAGTGTATAAAAACTGCTTACTTACTTGCCAGAGTGGAACAGGATGGAGGGTAAGCCATGGGTTGGCAAACATAACAAGTTCTTTATCTTGATACTGAAAATCTGCTTGCAAGCAAAGCTGAGGTGAGTAACTTCTGAGCAATGTTGACTGCAAGTGTGACAGCTCTGTGGATACTAGCTGTGAGTAACATTGTTGACAGCAATTTCTAATAGCCAGAAACAGTTGAGCTAAAACTGGATCAGGATGGAAGCACTTGCTCATTTCTAGAAGCAGTAGCAGTGATCAGAACACACAGGTAAATAACAGAACAAAGATCTCACAAATGAACCAAAGTCACAGGATTGACGTGCAAAATCAGGTCATTAATAATAATAACTAGTATTTATATAGTGCCTTTCTCCCAGTGGGACTCAAAGCGCTTTTAGAATTAACCAAATCAGCAGCTGAAATAATAGATGCTATTATTATCCACCTGGATTATATGGATTGGGGATAATCACGAAATGGTCGTTTCCCCTATGAGATTATGCCTGGATCATATACTGTCTAAAACTAGTAATCAAGATCTTACCAATGGGAACTATAATATATTGTTTCCTTTATGAAATTATATATTGTTTAAAACACTAGCATTTAGGATATTTTCAATATGATTTACTTTGATGCTCTAAGTTTCATTTATTTCCTTTGATACTATAATGTGTTGTAAAAGTATTCTTGTGTTTTGTGTCCAGTACTGCAGTTTGCAATGTATGCTTCCAGCCGGCAGGATTGCGATGTGCACGGGAGGTAGGATCTGTCACTTTGGTACCCGTTGCTTAGCAACGGATCCGCCCGACGTCAACGCACCGTGGAGAGCCGGTCAACACTAACGCCCGGCTGACACCGGTACACCACGGTGCAATTGGCTACCTAATAAGAGCATACAAGTATTTAAACTTTTATCTTTATCCCTGTACCCCTTTGCCCTGATGAAGGTCCACAAGTTTGGACCGAAAACGTTTGGTTAGTACTACCTAGTATTTTATGATTCTTCAATAAATTCGCTCAAGGATTCGCGATGTGTGCTGTCTCTCTCTGAAACGGGGCTCTCCCAGGCTGAGTACATTTACAAATATATATATATATATATATATATATATATATATATATATAGGTTCTACACCTTGTTATATTTATTATTTGTTAATTAATATTTTTTTATTTATCATGAAATTTGTTTGAGCTTGCTTACACAAACTTTGTGACAACTGACAAGCAAATAAAAATGTTTTTATTTGTTCCTAATGTGATGTCTTGCGTTACAGTTCTTCATAATTAAGATGCTGCCCAAAATCATTAGTCTGCTTTATATGGTACTTGGAAAACTGCCAGATGACATCGCAAAAAAGTATCGGTGATTGTTATCGGTGAGTACTTGAAAAAAGTATCGGTACTCGTACTCGGTCTTAGAAAATTGGTATCGGTGCATCTCTAGAAATAAACAAGCTGCGCTCAGTTTTTTACAAAAACTTAAAAACTATATATATATATATATATATATATATATATATATATATATATATAATATATGTGTGTGTATTAAAAACAGGACAAAATTGACATTTATTTTAAAAGACGGGACAGTCTGGAAATATGAAAAAAACGGTACTGTCCCTTTTAAAACGGTAAGTATGGTCAGCCTAGGTCAAACGTAACTTAATATTAGCTAACACAAAAGTTAATTAGCATTATGTGTCACACTGTGCCACAAATAAATACAAAAATAATTTCTCACAAATGATTTATATTACAAACAAATGGGTAGCACATCATATGGGCATTTTTAATTATGTTTAAAATTAACTAAAAAACAGGTTCACTTTAATGTTGTAGACCAAAAATCGAAAACTCTGGTCTGCAGCAAAAAATAATTTATTGTATTAATTTATGGTTTCATTGCTCCCTTATAATATAATCAGAAAATTGTGGGAAAACACCGACATTCAGTGAGCAACACCCAGTATATCTCCAAGGGCTGTTACTAGGAAATATGGCTCACAGTGTGGTTCTGTAACTACCAGTGGATCAGTGAAATAAGGCTGGTTTGTGAGACAGTGAATGTATGGTTATGTGACTACCAGCAGACAGTGGATTATGGTTTATTTACTATCATCAGCATAGTGGGACAAGACTAGGGTTTCGGACAGTACATGTGTGGTTTTGTGTCTGCCAGTCGACAGTGGAACAGGGTCAGGTGTCAGACAATGAGGTTGATCCACTAAGAAGAAACTGCTTATGGGGCCATTAACCCTTTGAATGCTAGATACGTCTCCAATACATTGCTTCTAAATGACCTGGAGACCTCAAAGCCCGATTTCCATCAGTAGTCATGTTTCCCTGTTCCCTATGGCACAGTTGGGTTTCCCCACAATTACTCCAGTTCCATTTATAGTTCACAGCCTGAACATTTTCCCCCATTTGAAAAAAAGGTACTGCACAAGTGAGAAGTCCCTTCTACTAAGCCCAAAACATCTCAAAAAGAGGGTGACCTGCAGTGGATCATGCTCTGTAAAGTGCAAGTTCTCTGGTGCCATGAGTATCACCACATGACAAAACAAATTACAATCTACAATGTATGACTCACATGACACCAGAGCTTACAATCTTCACTGTATGACTTACATGACTCCAGGGGGGGAGTTATGCACGGAGGTGTGATAAAGTGAAGAGGACTTCTCCAGTGATATCACTTCTCTAGTTCCTATGTTTTTCAATAGAGCCTATGCACTAAGATCTCCAAAGCTGGAGAAATCTTAGGGTTCAATACTATTAGCCCCGTTATTTTTTAAAAGCAGCAGTGGTGGTTTTGACAGCACAGTTTGCAATTCTATTAACTGTGCTGTCAACAACCACCGCTGTGCAAAAATGTCCAATGGGTGCAAAATTTGCACCCATTGCACATCGCGTAAAACAGTAGACTCTGCTATCCTATTCCATGTGGTGGCTTCACCGCATGTCAAGGAACGCACTATTCATGGCGAAAAACCTGCACCATGAAAAGGAGGCACAGAGTCCGTAATACGAGGTGAAAACTGGAAAAAAACTGGTTTCCATCACATACTCATGGTTGAAAAATAGAAAAGGTTTAACCCTATGAGTGTCAGTGGGGTATGCAATGCATTGTACAGCGTTGAAAAACCCACTGGCACTCATAGGGTTACACTATCAAAGAGTTAACACGTCACAATAAATAAAAACTTACCAGTAATCCTGATGTCCAGCAGGGCTGCGGCCATCTTCTTCTTTCTTCTCTTCTATTCTGTATTATTTAAAAAAAGACCTTTAGTTCTGCATGTTTGAAAAAAATATTAAGCCACCTAAAGATGTGACAGTTAACCCTTTGAGTGCCTGAGGGATAGCCCTTTGGCACTCGAATGGTTACAAATAGATGCATCTTCTTTTCTGGTTTAAAAATTAAATATTTTTGAATTTGTCAATTTCAAATAAATGTCTATAATGTCCCCGGGCGGTTCTGCCAGTGCAAATGCCTTCCGCTGACAGTGGACACAGCAGCGGTGGAGACAATGGGGGGACATTGTAGAAATGTATTTGAAATGGACAAATTAAAAAACATTTTATTTTTAAACCGGAAAAGAAGATGCCACCTATTTGTAACCCTTTGAGTGCCGGAAGGCTACACCTCTGGCACTCAAAGGGTTAACTGTCACATCTTGGGGGGGGGCTTAATTTTTTTTTTTTAAACTAGGCAGAAATAAAAGATTTTTTTAAAATAATACAGAATACAAGAAAATTAGAGAGGAAGAACAGAAGAAAGAAGGTTAAAGAAGAAGACAGACAGTGGATGACAGGTAAATGCTACATTTCTGGATAGGCTAGTGTTAGAATTATTTAGTGTACGGATAGTGTAGGGTTAGTGTGTGGGATGTGGGTGACTATTTTGAGGTCTCTAATGCATTATGATGCAATGCACTGTTGACATCTTGAGAATTCATGGGGTTAAAACCTAATTTAAATCAATGGGAATTGGGATATTTTTATTTGTCTCCTAATGTGAAGTTGGTTTGCTCTGGATATGTTCAATTTTACTTAGTACAGCCTCACTTTCTGAGAATCCACCCTTTTTTTCAGTGTCCACTGGGAGTTACAAATTCACACATACACTGTCTGACACCCCAGCCTTGTTCCATTGTCCCACTGTAGCCACAAAACCACACGTACACTGTCTGACACCCCAGCTTTTTTCCACTGGTAGTCACAAAACCACAAATTCACTGTCTGACACCCCTGTCTTTTTCTACACTCTTACTGATAGTCACAGAACCACACATATACTGTCTTACACAACAGCCTTGTTCTACTGTCTATGGTAGTCACAGACCCATACATACAAAATCTACCTCACACGTCATGTTCCACTGTCAAACTGATAGTTACAGAGACCCATATATGGTTTGCTTCCCAAGCCTAGTCCCATTGCACAGTGTTAGTCACAAACAACACACATACCCTGTCTGACATGCTAGCATTGTTTCTCTGGACGTCTAGAAATACACTGACACGATCTTACACCACAGTCTTGTTCCACTGGTAGTCACAGAACCACACATACACTGTTTGACACTCCTGCCTTATTCCACTGCCTGACATTACTCATTGTTCATTTTGTTTGCTCCTCATGTATACTGCAATATCCGGCAGGTTTTACATAATGGTGCAATGCTTTGATTTCTCCATATGCTTTTATAAACCTTTGATGGCATGAAGTAATGTTCTGCTCTAATTGTGTGATTATCTGCTGGTCTCATATAATGTTGCTAAGATATACTGGTCTAATAATAAAGGAAAAACTGAACTAAAAAAATCTACACCAACTAAACTGTGGTCATGTGTCCCTGACTACACATGCTCCAGTAGTTCAGGGTTGCATTCTTACCCAGCCTTGTGTTTGATCCCAAGTAGGCTCCACTTTTGGGTTTTATAAGAGAATGGCTCTATGGGCCCTGAGACTAATTTCTCAACCCCTCCCCCCACATAAACCAATGCAATAGAGCAGAACACTGGGTCTATAGATATTTGAGATGTCAGCCTCAGTTCAATTTTATATCCAATCACTGATCAAAGCAGGAAATATAGTTTCTTTCTTCGTAGATCTATGTTAGCACTAATTTAAAGAAAAAATGGTCTTAAAGGGATAGTAATACTTCGTTTTATCTTTATTTTATTTTGTAGGCATTAAAAAAACATGAAGAATGATATGTCTCATCTCTCAGACCTTTATGGTTTGAGAGATATTCACAAGCAAAGTTTCCCCTCCTGCCCCTTTTACCTAGTGTAAGCCATCTCTTCTCAGATGTGGAATGCAGTCCATAGACCAGACAGATAACAGCAGGGGACAATCTTCTTCCTATGAGAACAATGAAAGCCCTGCCCCCCCCTTGACAAGTTTTTCAGGTTTTTCCCTTATCTTAATTGAAGATTGTCCCTCTCTGCAATCTACCAGGGCACCTGCCTTCTGCTCTGGCTGTGCAGTGTTACAACAGTAAAAGGGGCAGGAGGGGATACTTTGTCATTGAATTACTCTCGAACTACAACTCTGACAGAATTGAAATAACACTCTCCAAAGTCCAAATAATATGATTATTAATTAGAGCCGCTTTTATTATGAAACATTACTATCTCTTTAAGCACAACACAACAAAAAATCACCTAGGGAAAACCACCATATGTATAGGGTGCCTATAGATCCAAATATCAATGAATAACAAAGAAAAAAAAAGAAAAAACATACAGTGGATCATAATGTGGCACTCGATATCCTCCAAACTTCAACAAAGGTACAGTGACCCTAAATAAATGTAATAATCAATAATAATTTATTAGACAAAAGTAACTTACCCACCACCACCATTGGCCATCTCCAGTGGACACATCCACAATGCTCCAAATCTCCACGTTACACCCCATATCCATATTGCCCTCACATTGCCCCCCATCAGCTCCACGTTGCCCCCATCATCACCAACTTGCCTCCATCAGCTCCAACTTGCCCTCACATTACCCCCATCATCTCCACATTGCCCCCATCATCTCCAACTTGCCCCCATCAACTCCAACTTGCCCCCATCAGCTCCAACTTGCCCTTACATTGCTCTCATCAGCTCCAACTTGCCCCATCAGCTCCAACTTGCCCTCATCAGCTCCAACTTGTCCTCACATTGCTCCCATCATCTCCACATTGCCCCCACCAGTTCCAACTTGCCGTCACATTGCCCCCATCAGCTCCACATTGCCCCCATATTCTGTTTCCTACCTCCCTGGTGGTCCAGCGGCAGGAGAAGTCTGTGCTTCCTTCTGCACAGACCTGTAGCTGCTGTTGCTCCCATGCGGTCCCCTCTTTAGGAATGCAGAGCTCTGGGAGATGCAGCGCTCTGCATTACTAAAGAGCCAGCGAGGGAGCAACAGCAGGATCTCACCATGAGGCGGGGGGCGGGTAGGGTTACTGTTGCCACAGCACAAAGCCCTGTGAATGAAAATATATATTAAAAAAAAAAAAAAAAAAAATTGATTCCTCTGTGGGGTGCGCCTGTAGGCAGATGCCTACTCTGCCTTATGGCAAATCCGGCCCTGGCAGCATCATTGCTAGGGTTGCCACCTTCTTGAAAAAAATACCGGCCATGGCATTCCCTCCATAGACTTAACATTGGACAGAAGCCAATTTTTTACCGGCCTGCTGGTAAAATACCGGCTGGGTGGCAACCCTAATCATTGCTACTTAACTGACACTATGAGGGAGATTCACTAAAGTGGAGAGGACTTCTCCAGGAATATCACTTCTCCAGTTCCTATGTTATTCTATAGAGCCTATGCACTAAGATCTCCAAAGAAACCTTAGCAGAGAAGTCATCTCCACATTATTACCTCTTTATCCCGCCTTAGCGAATCTACCCCTATGTTCCTATATTTTTTAGATTTAGAAAATGTTTTACCAGGAAGAATACATTGAGATTTCTCTCGTTTTCAAGTATGTCCTGGACAGTTTTCAGTAGAGGGTTGCATATTTACACAAATTGAGGAACATTATATATTACATGTTATTAAATATAATTTACTGAACTGCTGTTTCAGAAGATGCATTGGAGTTAAGTGTACAGCTATCCTGACTTTTTCATCTTGTTTGTGCAACTATTCACTATATATCATACCATCATCATTTCATCCTCATTTTTTCATCCACATATGACTGAGATTCATATTCATCCAGTTCTTAATTATGAGATTATCATGAATATGTGTGTTTATGACTGCAGAAATGTATGTTCATTGCATTGTGGCAGATTCCAATACTAGTCAAATTCCCCTTGGGTAATCATTTTTTCATGACCATTAGAGTGTCTAGTGGTTTATTTTTATTTTCTATCAGTGGTTGGTATTCGTGATTTTTACCACCACGTTGTTTTTTATGGGAATGGGGATGGGTGGGTCAGTCTGAAAATGTTGTAGTTTCCTTACGGGTGTTATTTATTATTTTTGTCTAATAAATTATTTGTTATTATTACATTTATTTATTCACTTTACCTTTGTTGAACTTTGAAGAATATGGGTACCATTTTATGACCCACTGTGTTTTTTCTCTTTGTTATTCTATGATAGCACTAGTTAGGGACAAGGTCAATGTTTTCGTGTTTTTTTTTAGTGGTGCATATACAATCCATGTTCTGTCACATGTGGCTGACTCTAACATTCAAAATAATGTAATTCTTTTTCTAGAGGTATGTGGCCCTTTATGCACTGTCACAAAAATAAATAAAACAAACAACAGTGGATGTTGGCGGTGTGCACATTTTTGAACTTCCCATGGTGTCCTGGCATCTATGGACTTGACATGTAGGGCTAGAGTGCCAGATCATCCCTTCAGAAGAGAACACGTGAAAAAACTTACTGTATTGATGTATGGGAAGGAACTGTTGCAGCCTAAGAATTAACCACTAGAGCCCCACATTAGTATTATTTCATGCGTTCTCTTTTAAACCCTTGAGTGCCAGAGGTGCATTGCGTACCTCTCTGGCACTCATTGGGTTAAAGGGATGATCAGGCACCCCTTATCTAGGACAGATCGAAGATGTTATATTTTGAACAAAAGCACCAGGACAAAACTAATGGGGTCATTCAGATTTTCTGGCCACTGTAAAGTAAAACAGGTATTGTGTGTTAGTTCTTTAAATCTGAACAGCTTCACCATCAAGCATCACATAATTGCAGATTTTAGATGAAGGTAGTACATGGCGCTCCGTGAGATCAAAATGCACGCCTCATTTTGAACAATCAAACATCTGCTCAAACGTGGACCACGTTTCTTCGTGATTATAAAATATTTTAACGTTAACGATATCGTTCGTTTGTCTTTCTTCTGTTTTTGTTCTACCTGGTACTATCTGTGATGGGTGAGTACTGTGTGACTGAATGTCGTGTCATAAACTAGCTTCAAGAAGCTCTAGTTCTAAAATTGCTGGAGAGCCACATGCTGTTCCCTCAGGGAATACAGAGCATGACCGAGCATCGTGATCAAACATAAAGGGGCGTGTTCTCTAAACCTGTATCCCGCCCTCATCCTGTGACAATCCTGCCCCTCCCAATCCCAGTCTGTTGCAGTAGTATGTCCGCCGGTGATGTCACGAAGCATGTGGGCATGGCCTAGTGCTGCTATAGTGTGCGGCTAAGAACGGTGTGCGTGGAGAAGATGCAGCCTGTACCACTACACTTCCACGGTATCCACTGGTTGCACCTCTTCATCCCTCTATGTTGCCGAGCAGTCGGCGGTGAATTGACCACTACAGTCACCTTGACGTCCCAGGGAGGAAGTGAATTGAGCCCTAGTAGTCGCCAGATGTCCGACCCCAGCCCTGCTAGTCCGCTGGTAGACGCTGTTTTGGCTGCAAAGACCCAGCGCCAGCATTTGTTGCTCCTTTTTCAGAGATATGGGGAGAACAACCAAAGCCTGACCCTGTCCGGCTTCCGTAAGCTGCTGAAGAACCTGGTTGATGAGAGGCTAGCCACGGAACGGAGGTCCCATCACCGTCACGGTCACCACCAGCATCACAACCACCACCATCATCCTCATCCTACAGCTTCGGGCCAGAGCCTTCCTTGTACGGAGGCGAGGGACAAGAGGCACGTGACGTCACGAAACCACCCCGCCAATCCTGAAGATGAACTGTCTGAATGGGTCAAAGCTAGCTTCACTTCTGGGGAAGAAGAGCTGGAGGTGCGTCAGGTTAAATTAGGGAGGACATGGTGCTGTAAAGAATGGTGGGGCGAGGGGAGCATACATACTAAGGCTGCGAATGATGGGTGTACAAGATGCTGGGGTTGTATCTGATGGGAAATTTAAGAAAGTCTGTATAGTTATTGACAAGTTGCATGTTTGGCATGAGGCAGCACATGGTATGTGTGACACAGGAGGGAACGCCAAGTGTGTGTGACACAGGAGGGAAATTTAATAAAGTCTGTATAGTGATTGACAAGTTGGGTGTTTGGCATGAGGCAGCACCTGGCATGTGTGTCACAGGAGGGAACACCACATGTGTGTGTGATGGGAGAGCACTAGATGTGTGTGATGGGGGTGGCACGTGTGACAGGGGAGGACACAGTGTGTGTGGGAGAGCTGGGGTGTGTGTGTGACGGGGGGCATGCTGTGTGTGAGATCAGGTGTTTGTGACTGGGGGCATGCTGTGTGTGAGATCAGGTGTGTGTTTGACAGGCTTTTGTTTTTTGACTGGGGGGAACACCAGGTGTGTGTGACGGGGGAGCGGGTGCACCAGGCTTCTGTGTGTGACTGGGGGCAGGGTGCTTCTGTGTGTTTGCCTGGGGGTTTGCACCAGATATGTGTGTGATGGGGAAGCAAGCACCAGGCGTGTGTGAGAGACAGGGGGAAAAAAAGTTCAATTAAAAATAATAGGAAGTTTCGCTTTGACAAATGTGACACTTTGTCTTATAAAAAACGTCAAACAAGCATTATTTCTTTGCATAAAATGAGTGCTAGGATTTTTTCTGTTGCAGACATTTATGCACCAGATACAGCAAAAACTTTCACACTAGCTTAGCTCAACAAATTAAAAAGGCTGCCAAGCACGATTGCCACATCTCTCCTGAGTACATGATAGCACAAAAATAAAGGGTTGACATACGTCTGTGCCTTGGACATATTTCAAACCAGTAACTTCATCCAAGCTTTTTCCTACAGCTTTAACCCCTTAAGGACCAAGGACGTACATATATGTCATGGGGAAAAATGTGCATAAGGACCCATGACGTATATGCACGTCATGGAATTCAGGGGTCCCCGCATGGCTGCACGCCATTCGGGGACCTCTGATTCCATTAACCAAAAAAATGCTCAGTGGTCCTTAAGTGCTGGACACAGGACTGGTCCTTAAGCGGTTAACTGATTTACAAGCCTAAACTACCCTATAACGCTATATAACCATATAATAGCATACATTTCCTGAAAGTAGTTTACAACAACACATCTTCCTAATCAAGTGTACAGTGTGGATTTTTTGTTGAAAACAGAATTTTTCAACAAAATTTACGCATTTTTCAGAAATGTACACCTTACAATTTATCAGTCATAATCTCACAATTTAATGTAACAAGCTAAATAAATACTGGTAACTTATCCATTTATGAGTATGTTTATTCATGCTCAAGGTGTATACGGGGCACATAGGAATGGTGCTTACAGAGAGCCTAAAATCATCACTTCCATTCCTCAATTGTACATGTATAATTGATGATTACAGCACGACCGGAGGCGTGATGTGATCATTTAACCATGATGTGCCATGACTGTCACTGGTCCTTATCCCTTTGAGTGCCAGAGGGGTACGGAATGCATTGCGTTGCTGGCACTCAAAGGACCAAAACCTTTAGATTGCTAGTGGTCTGGATCAATCAAAATCCTCCAGTATCCTCAATAACCCTTTGCATGCTAGAGATATCTCTAAGCAATAGCTTTGCAAAGCATTGTAGACCATTTTAGCATTCAAGAGGTTAAAAACTAAATTTTAAGTGGACCTGTCACACCAATATTATGTGAAGTGGGGGGTGTGTATTATACTCCAGAGTTTATTTTAAAAAAAAAATTAAGCCGGCCAGAACCCTTCCCTCCCTCCCCTGGCGCTATCCGATTCTAAAATGCCACTTACTTTCTTAAAAAGACAAGTCCCTGCATTTTCAACATTATCAGGAAACATGTAAATGATGTCAATCTTCCCCTGCGGGCGGCATGCTTGCATTCGCTTCCCAATTCCTTCAATTGGCTTTCAGGACCTACCAGCTCCAGCCAATGGTAGTGCCCTGTGAGAATCTGAATGTCCTCACAGGGCAGTACCATAGCCGTAAGGAAGCGGGCGGCGAATGGAAGCGTGCTGCCTGCAGGGGAAGATTCACATTGTTTACATGTTTTCTGATAATGTTGAAAATGCGGCGACTTGTCTTTTGAAGAAAGTAAGTGGCATTTTAGAATCGGATAGCACCGGGGGAGGGAGGGAAGGGTTCTGGCCGGCTTATTTTTTTTTTTTTCATAAGAGGGGAAAACAATGATGCGTATTATACATAGGAACTCTTGTTTCCCCTAATATCTTGGGTATAATATACACCTGCATATTATACACAGGTGCGTATTATACCTGAGATTTTACGGTATTTGTATTTTGGCACTGTGTGGTACTTGGGTCATTTCCAGTAACATAACATAACTAATTAGCATACTGTGCAGGAATTAATAAGTGGCACCAAAATCTAAATGGTTTGTTTCTTAAAGCAGAACTTTCATCAGCATCACATTTATCCCCAAACCCTTAATATGTTTGTGATATACATAGAAATACTTGTCATTTGCAGTATAAGTCCGGCATAAGTAAGAGAGAGTGTTTTCAGTAGGCAAGCACTGGCTGGGATCTTTCTGCAGCGCAGGCTCAGGGAGTGCCTATCAGTCACTTCCATTGCTTGCCTGCTGAAAACGCTCTCTCTCTTACTTATTCCGGACTTATACTGCAAATGACAAGTATTTCTATGTATATCACTAACATATTAAAGGGATAGTAATACTTCAAATTAACTTTATTTAATCATGTAGCCCTTAAAAATCCAAGTTCAATGAGCCCTGCGGCATCTCTCAAACGTCAGGGGAGTGGAAACTTTGAAAGCGACTATCTCTCAAACCATACAGGTTAGAAAGGTTCCGCAGTGCTCGTTGAATTTGGATTTTTAAGGGCTACTTGATTTAAATAAAGTTAATTTGAAGTATTACTATCCCTTTAAGGATTTGGGGCTAAATGTGATGTTGATGAAAGTTCTGCTTTAAATCTATTTTACACAAAATGGCTTCTACAACATTTGCAAAGATTTTATTTCTCTGTAAAACTAACAAATACTTTAAATTAATAAGTATTTCCTTGCCACTTAAGAGAGAGAAAAAGTATTTTTTTAATTTCTTAAAGGGGAATTACAAGTTTACCTAATTGGCATACTCACATAGCGATAAGCTTTAATCATTGTGGGTTTTTTTTTTTTTTTTTTTGTTTTTTTTTTTTTTTGTTTGTTTTTGTTGTGTTTTTCTTTTTATACATGCTCATGCGAAATTTACATTATTAAAAATGATCCTGTGCCTTGCTTCCGGACAGACTGCGGTTACAGTTCTGCACCGGAGCCTGTCAATCTTCTTCTGTTCCCTCTCCAACTATTGTCGCTTTCCAACCTCCTCCGATGACTAGGATTTCTTCATGTAAGCTGGCTGGAATGTGAAAATAGTTGGAGGGAACAGAAAAAGATTGATAGAATTGCGATGCTGAGCTGTCCCACTTTTTTGGAGATCAGACTTTGTGGTGTGTATATAAGTGTATCACATTGCTCCACAGCAATAAAACTCACATTAATGTTTGTTTAACCTTCAGTATAAGTGCTTATAATTTTTTATGTGTAAATAAAATAATTTGGTCTTGCCCCAAATCATTTATTTGGCTACACAAAGAGGTATCAATAGGTCATAAAGTGATCTACACCTAATAATGCCCCCATCACCATCTATTTAAATGTTACTGCTCCCATCAGTGTGTTCTCTGCTTTTCTCTTTCTTGCTATCACAAATGAGGAAGAGAGAGGCAGAGAACAGTGACAAAGGCAAAATATAGGATAACTTTGCCTTTAGAACAGCCGGTACATTTGATCACTGTAGCATCAGTCATATGTACAGTCAAAATGACGAAAGGCTAAAACTGATTGCTCCAGTCATGACACATCCATGGATGTTAAGGGGTTAATATGTTATATATTTTCCAGTGTTTATCCCTCTGAGTAAAACAAGGGTTATCCCATTTCCGGGAAATATTTTATGCAACTCAAACCTGAATTTTTTTGTTGCAGTATTCCCATGTACTAGAACTTTGTGTCACTTTCACTACAGCAATCTGTGGACAATTATTGCCAGTGATTATATAATTCTATAGACTGTTGTAGCAAAAGCTCTAATGTAAAATTTCAAGTCAGGCAGGTAACCTCTCCCAACATTTGATGTACCCTTGTTTTATTCAGATGTGTAAACCCTGCAATATATTTACTTTCCATATTATGCAATACTCTCTCTAATGGTTATGTAAAAAAACAAAAAAACAAGCTATCCTCATTTACTTCATGTCTTCTCTTATCTTACAGTGTTTAAATGCCTCAAAACTCCTCAATTCCCATGGAATGGATGTACACACTCTTCTCGGTGCAGATGAATTTCACTTTATCTGCCCAGCCATTATAAACCAGATTGACAGGAGATCATGTCTGGTTCATGCTCCTGAGGAAGTTGTGACTGAAAGCAATGTTGCAGGGGAAAGTAGCCAAAATGTGAATTCAATGAAAATTGGTAAGACAGTCCATTTACTGTAGATTAAATCTAGTTTTTGGCTGTGTTGATCCCAGGGATATGTCAGAATAGTTATTGTTCGTATATAGTTCTATAGTAAAGTATACTAAGCGCGCAGTATGGCTGATCTATAAAGAAATTGAATAATTTTAGAGCAAACCAAAAGCAGCATAAGAGAAAAATGCATTCCACAAGATCCGATTGATTTAAATGGGGTCTTTAACATGTTAAATGCTAGAGTGGCCTTCAGCACATTGCAGATGTCTCTAGCATCCAAATAGTTTGAAAGTCCATTTAAATTAATGGGGATTTTTTAATTTGTCCCCTATGATGCAGTTTGCTTGATCTTGTTATTCTCTGTACCTCAGTTATGCTGTGTGATCTTCTCAACTTCAGTTGTGCAATAAGTCACGTGAAGAAAGTGTAACAATTCTGGGGCAAACCAGCTGTACCGTAAGGAACAAATACAAATACTTCCTGATTTAATTATAGGGTTTAACCCCTTGAATTCTAGGGAGCTCTTCGACACATTGCTTTCATATGTATTGGAGACCTTCCTACGCACAGAGAGAGTTTAGAGCCCCATTTAAATCACTAAATTGATTTGCAGTAGCATACTAGTCCAGTTTTAGTAATACAGCTGTATGAGTACTTTTTTATTTGTACTAACTGTTTATATTTAAAGGGATAGTAATACTTTGTTTTATCTTTATTTTATTTTGTAGGCATTAAAAAAACATGAAGAACGATATAAGTCTTATCTCTTAAACCTTTATGGTTTAAGAGATATTCACAAGCAAAGTATCCCCCCCCCCCCCTGTTCAGCCAGATCAGAAGGGAGGTGCCCAGGTAGACTGCAGAGAGGGACGATCTTCAATTAAGATAAGGGAAAAAGCTGAAAAACTTGTCAAGGGGGGGAAGGGCTTTCATTGTTTTCATACAAAGAAGATTGTCCCCTTCTGTTATCTGTCTGGTCTTACAACCAGATTCCACATCTGAGAAGAGATGGCTTACACTAAGAAAAAGGGGCGGGAGGGGGAATCTTTGCTTGAGACATAAGACTTATATCGTTCTTCATGTTTTTTTAATGCCTACAAAACAAAGTTAAAACGAAGTATTACTATCCCTTTAAGGCAAACTTTTAAGAGGGCTACTTTCTTCCTCTGGTCCAATAATACTGAATCGCAAAGTCTGTTCAATCACACTGCTTGTTCAAAACAATGCACAAATGCCACATGCCCCCTAAAATCCACAAACCAGGAAATCAGAGCTGCAACAACACAATTTAAAAATGTTTTAAAAAGAATGACTTCTTTGGAATGGTCTGAAAAGTGTGATTGCAAACCAGTCACACTTTGTAGACCGTTCCAAAGAAGTATTTCTTTTTAAATCACCTATTGCGGCTCTGCTAAGAGCCGCTTGTCAATCCCTGGACCAGGAACTCCTGCTCTCAGCTTACAGCTGATGTCAGGAGAAGAGAAGGGAGAGAGGAACTTTAATGGAGGATATCTCTCAGACCATAGTGGTTTGAGAGAGGAGGATTTGTGGCATTTAGCTTATTTTTTAATCTCTCCAATACTGTAAACATTTTTTTTATGGGACATCATTGTCCCTTTAATATAGTTACACACTTCTTATTCATTAGCTTTTGTTCTAGTATGTGTATTTTATTGTTTTATTATTCTGTATCAAATATCCTTTACGGTTTGTGTATTTTTACTTGACTATAGATTTTCATTCATCTCCTAGCCTTAGGATGTGATTGTGTGTGTGTGTGTGTGTGTGTGTGTGTGTGTGTGTATACACACACACACACACACAACTAGAATTGGCATGCACAGTCATATTATTAGTTCCTATTTCAGTCCAAGAGTACCAGAGATACCTGCACATCAATATACATTTTTGTCTAATCTCCAAGGTTGATGAGCACCAAGGATTGATTCTTTGTAATCAATAATTATCAAATTCCACTTGACCTTCTGTTGGTTACCTTGTATATAGAATATCAAAGCGGCAACATTCCTCACAAGGATGGTATGGATGCCTGCTATAAAATTCTTGACATCCTTCGCAAATAAATACAGTGCTCAAGCTGTGACTAATCTGACTGGGTTGATTCTTACAAGTACTTCACAGTCAACTTAAAGGAGCAGTAAACTTTTTTTATGAAAAAAATATATATTGGATCAGGGCTCAAAATTTCCACTCGCCTCCTCGCATTTGGCGAGTATAAATTGAGTGAGTGGAAATATAAACCCTGTGTGAAAATGGCCCCTCCACGCGGAGGTGGAGGTGGCAGGCCTTCCTAGGTCAGTCTCCGGAAGGCATGTTCTTCAATATGCATAGTTTTGCTGCCCTTAAAGGGATAGTAATACTTCGTTTTAACTTTATTTTATTTTGTAGGCATTAAAAAAACATGAAGAATGATATAAGTCTTATCTCTCAAACCTTTATGGTTTAAGAGATATTCACAAACAAAGTATCCCCCCCCCCCTGTTCAACCAGAGCAGACGGGAGGTGCCCAGGTAGACTGCAGAGAGGGACAATCTTCAATTAAGATAAGGGAAAAAGCTGAAAAACCTGTCAAGGGGGGGAAGAGCTTTGATTGTTTTCATAAAAAGAAAATTGTCCCCTTCTGTTATCTGTCTGGTCATACAACCAGTTTCACATCTGAGAAGAGATGGCTTACACTAAGTAAAAGGGGCGGGGAGGGGAAACTTTGCTTGTGAATATCTCATAAACCATAAAGGTTTGAGAGATAAGACTTATATCTTTCTTCATGTTTTTTTAATGCCTACAAAATAAAATAAAGTTAAAACAAAGTATTACTATCCCTTTAAGCGGGGTCACGCAACGCAACATCATGTGACCACGTCTAGTAGCACTGCAGCTCACGCTCTGCTCTCGCACTTGCAGCAAATAGAGAGCAGGTAAGGCAAACAACCATATCTATGCATTGCGTTTCGCTGTGTGTATGAAGTATTGGTTGTGCCCATTTACTTTAAATGGTTGCCTTCATCTGTGCCATTTGCCCGGATGTGATTACTGTAACACTGAAGGCTTACCGGATACACAAACGGCGAGGCTCTACCAGAGGTGCCTGCCTAGGGCCCGGTCCAATCATGTCTGCAAGAGTAACCTTTTAATTGTCAGAGGGGTATCCAACGCGTTGGGTACCCCTCTTGCACTCAAAAGGTTAATACTGAAATTATTGTGCGTATGATTATGTGTCCCCATGGGTTTGTTGGCTCCGAGAATAGTGTGTTTGCCAACTTTGCCATCAAAGTTCCCTTCTCTATAAGGTGCGCGCTGTGCATACCTGGCTGCGGTGAGTTGCTCTGTGCCTTGCACTCCAGGCTTGTTGCTGCTCTACTTCCAGCTCACAATGCTGCTGTTCTCTGGTTCGAGCTATGTGCACGGGTAGTGGGCTTTGGGCTCTCTGGAAGCCCTGTTCTGGCTGAGGGTGACGGAGCTGCTGTCTTAAAAGCAACACCCAGGCACAGCAGGGACCTCTTTGCCCAAACCCCCGCAATGATCTGGGTATGTTAACAATATCAGATGCCCAGGCTAGAGGCTGTATTTTGTGCTGGGCATAGAAGTCTAGGGCATTTTATTCTACAGCCTTGTATCTGATGACAGTTCAATTTGTTTTCTTTTTGGAATCACCATGCTGGATTGGCATCCCTTCCAGTTGTACCATCCCCTATTCAACTGTAGGTATGGTGTCTATCAGCTTTGAAATTGTCAGGGTTTTAAACAAATGTCATGAGAAGAAATGTAGCTGAAAAGCAAAGGTGGTGTAAGGTGGCTGCTGGCTAACTCTTTGAGAATCAGAGTAGGGAGCCACACATTCCAGAGCAACATGTTGATTTTTTTGGTGGTAGTCAAAGGGTTAATGAGGGAAATCAATGGGCCCATCAGACTCTCACTGTGACAAGTTATTCTGTATGCTTACTGATAAGCAGGAAAAAATGTGTCCATTGATATAAGTAAGGTCTGTGGTTTTAATGTGGGCACTGAAGAGACGGGAGTATGCAAGCTGCCCAAGCTAGAAGCTCAAGTTGTGTATGTGTGTCTTCTTCCTTACTCTAGCGTCTCCCTTCATCTTCTTCCTCCCTTCCCCTTTTTCAACTCTCCTTCCATTTTCTTCCTCCAGCATCTTCCATCCTCCTTCCCTCCAGCTTTTTCCTATATCTTCTTCCTTCTTCCCTCCTTCAGTTCAGCTTCTTGTTCCATCTTTCCATTGTCCTTCCTCCACCCTTCATCTTCTTTCTTCCTCATTTCTTACTTCCCCTCCAGCTTCTTCCTCCATGTTCTTCCTCCCCACATCCCCCCATTTTGTCCTTCCACTTACCTTTCTTCTCCCCCTTTGACCTTGCTGTCCCCCGTGCCCTTTCTCCCCACCCTTTGTCCTCCTCTTCCCCTTTCATCCTCTCTTTTCCTACATTTAAGATATAGCAGCACTAGTCATACCACGGAGCTTACAATTATATGACAATCCGTTGGTAGTCATATAATTGTAAGCTTTGTGGTATCAATAGTGTAGCTATATTTCCGTTATAAGCTCTGTAGTTTCACTAGTTCAGTTGTAGGCTCTGTGTATCACTAGTGTAGCCCTAATTCAATTGTAAGTTCAGTAGTATCAGTAAAACATAGAATAAGTGTCATTTCATCAAAGAGAACTTGAGATGGGTGGGGTTAAAGGCGGGGATATGGGTGGGGTTAAAGAGAACTTGAGATGGGTGGGGTTAAAGGCGGGAATATGGGTGGGGGGTGGCGAGTAACTTTTCAGGCCAGGCTAGTAGCTCAGGAATTGAAATTTTGAGCCCTGGTAGGGATTTTCCTATTGAATAAAATAAGGGTAGTCCCTCTGCTGAGAGATTTATATTTCAGTGTTATTACAGTTTAAACCCATGTTTTTTACATTAGCAGTGCCCTCTAGTGGTCAAATTCTAATTAGATTTCCTGTTAGATTCTAATGGAGAGGAAAGACAGAAAAGTCAGACACATACAGTTCTCCATAGAATGTGATAGAAACTGCCTGTCACTTCCTGTCAGTTAGAACTATCAGGAAGTAAACCACAGTAAATTCACTTCCTCATTATTTGAACTGCTATAAATTTTGAATAAAACATCTGACAGTGATGGGGGTACCCTTGTTTTATTCAGCAGGAAATGCTCTATAAAATGTTTTCATTAAAAAAAAAAAAAAAAAGTTTACTGCTCCTTTAAGGAATCTGCTATGGAAACAAGAAGGCAAAAATTTTTTAGCAAAACTTCAATATAAACCCTACATATACCACTTGTATATTGATATCTTTGTTATTTGGACAGGAGAACACTCCTGCCCACTCCTGCCCAGAAGTTCATGTAGGACTAAATCAGGAGCGCGCATTGCATTCCTTTATTGCAGTATTGGTCTCCCAGCATGAGCATCTGGGATATCAGTAGCTTGGGGGGCATCAAGAGGGGTCCTGATGCCTCACCCCACCCCAGTGAGGACTGCATTGTAACTGAAAAGAAAAAAAAAAAAAAAAAAGGGTCATGGGGGAGTGGTTGACTCCAGCCATGTGTGAGGCACGGGCTTGGGTGTGCAGCTCCACATGGCTAAGCCTGTGCCCCCCACATGCTCAGGATTGTAATTTATTCGACTGTGGCCGTAAAGGGAAATTTATATATAACTTATTTTTGGGATCAGATTTGATTTAAAAAAATAAATAGATAAAATGATAACCCCCAACCTTGTTGGAACGGGTTCACTTTTGATTGGTCGCACGCAGAAGAGCGTGCGACCATGCAACTGTTTCAGCAGGTCGCCTGGGTAAAAAGGGCAAGTTGACAATTTCTCAGTGCATGACAGCGTGAGATTGTCACATCACGCTGTCAATGGGCGCATTAAGCACATGGAGGCAGCTGGAGAGCCTCCCTGTGCTGTGAGAGAGAGATACCTGGGACTGTCAAGTCCCGGGATTAAATATAGTAGCGCATATCGATTGGCCCCCATAACCCCCTCTCTCCAAGTGCAATCAATGTACTTCATAACCCCCCATGTGCTCCTTAACCCCCTCAAGTACATATTTTTTTTACATGTGAAAAACATAACTGTACACAATTAGCCTGTGAAAAGTCGCAGTGTGGGGTCTAGTTTTGTCAAACCTGCATGGAGTATATAATTAGCCCGAAACTGTTGTAGCTCTTGTCTCTCATCTTATCTCCTCGGCTGTCAAACGCTCCTGTCTCTCTTCTTGCAAAACACAGGGTGGAGGACAGTGGAAGCCAGGCCGCGCAAGCCGAGGTAAATCTCCACCCAGCATCCCAGGAGCCATCGCCACCTGCTGCCAAACCGGCCAGTTAAACTAAGGTAGGATGGGGAGGGTAAATCCCACTCCTCCAAGGACATAGAAGGGGAAGCTCCTGTGTAGCTGGCAGTGCGACGGACAGTTCCCCCTGCATCTCCCTGGAGTATGCCTCGTTTGACAGCTGGGGGGGGGCAGCCCAGCCCAACCGATGAGAAGAAGACAGCCGAGGGGATGAGAAGAGAGACAGGAGCAAGACATACACAGGCTAATTGTGTACTCTGTGGCAGACCCCAGATTGCAACTTTTCATAGAGTGACCTGAGAATCTCGCGCTTTCATGCCCTGTCAGATTCTCAGGTCGACATTTTTATCCTGCTGACATGGTGAATGCAGTAAAAGGTCACACTCTTTCGCATGCAACCTTTTAAATGGATACCGTTGAAATGATGCAACTGCGGAAATATGTAGCCCTCAACCACAACCTTCATGGGTTGCATGTGCATCCTCGATAGACCACCTGTGCCGTTCTTTCATGTGCTCTATGGGGGACCTATGGGAACATTATTGTACAGGACAAGAGGCTGAACTGCAAGACTTCAGTCTTTCAGTTTAGACTTTTTGCTCAGGGTCAGCAAAGGGGCACCATAGCTGAGCAGTGTGTTGCTTTGCCACCCCTCTGGCTCTGAAAGGGTTAGCATTTATGATTAAATGTTAAATAAAAAAAAAAATATATGGAACTCTAAAAGTGTAAAGAAAAAAAATAGGTGCAAATGAAAAATATAAAGTATAGGCGTTATGACTTGGTGTTAGTAATGTCTAAAAAAAAACTTTTTTGCATTTAGAAGAGCTTAAAAAGCTGATCTAAATGCCAAAAAATGTATCTCTCAACCCGCTATTGTTTAAGAGAGACGGACGTTTAAAGTTTGATGTTTCCTACTGACAGCTGTAAAGCTGTCAGCAGGAGATTCGTGTTGGTCGACACGGTGGCGCTTGAGAAGTGCCGAAATCTCGTTACTTACATGGAATCCCTTCATTGGAATGGTCTAAAACGTGTGCCTGAACACCAAGCACATGTTTTAGACCATTCCAATGAAGGGATTCCGTGTAAGAAGATCTCGGCACTTCTCAAGCGCCACCGTGTCGACCGACACGAATCTCCTGCTGACAGCTTTACAGCTGTCAGTAGGAAACAGAAAACTTTAAACGCCCGTATCTCTCAAACCATAGTGGTTTGAGAGATACGTTTTTTTTTTTGCATTCAGATCAGCTTTTTAAGCTCTTCTAAATGCAAAAAAGTTTTTTTTTTTTTTTTTTTTTTTTTTTGACATTACTAACACTTTAACATACCATGCACTTGTAAAGTAAAGTCAAAATAGGGATGACATCCTATATCAAGAAAAGTTGGTACTTTTGCTGATTTTATAGGAAATAAAGAAAATACAATTGGTGTCCTGTGATTTTCCTCCGTAGATAATTGGTGTATTCTGTTTATGAATAACTAAGAAGCAGATTGACACTTCCCTTCAAAAATCAAAGGTTCACTGACCAACTCCTTGAATAGAAACCTTTATAGCATTGCGATGGAAGTAGTTAAAGGAACAGTAATACCTTTTTCCCATAGGTCAGAGAGGTTGATAATAACCGAGACCTTCACCCAAACATGAACAAATTTCTGCAGGGTTATGTGAAGGATTCCTTTACTTGCTCCTTGAACGGGGACTGGTAATATGTCTGAGAAGGACAAACTACCAGATTTCTCAAACGCTTTGCTACTACTGCGTTTGCGCAAAACCAAAATCCCACCTCAGTAGAAACAAAGGGTTTGAGAATTCAGAAATTTAGTCTTTCTCAGACACCATATTATCCACTCTGTGATCAAACTGCAAGTAGGGGATGCCTTCACCTTACCCTGCAGAAACCTGGGTGGAATTGAGTGAACAACTTGTTAAAGGGGAGCTATCTTCCCAACTAAAGTCCACACCACGTAATTAGGTATCTGGAGATAAGCAAAACAATGAAACTGTTATGTACAATAAAGACAGTGTTAGTCAAAAATCCTACCTCAGCCGACACTGATGGCCAGGCAACAGCGCAGACATGACATCTTTGGTTACAGATATCTGCGTGCCTGCGCCGTCAGTCCCCATCTCCTCTAGGAGGCGTTGCATTGTATCTTAAGGTACCGGAAGGGACTGACAGCACAGACGCAAAGATGACTGCTAGAGTGCTGTTGCCTGGTCGTCGGCTGAGGAAAGATTTCTGACTAACGCTGTCTTTATTCTAAGTAACTGTTTGATTGTTAAGCTTATTACTAGATACCTAATAAGGTGGGTGGACTTTAGTTGGGGTTATAGCTCAAGGTTAAAACTTAAAGGAAACTATCAGACTAGAATAGTAGTAGTTTCCAACTAGTTTGGAAATGGGGTTTACTGTTTCTTTCAACCTTTAAGGACCAGAGGGGTGCCCAAAAGCATTGTGAAACAATGTGTTGCACACCCCTCGTCCTTAAAGGGTTAAATGCTCAGTAAAGGTTTATTATGAAAAACATATTTTGTAGACTTTCCCACTACTGGCAGTTGGTTTATTCAAAAGTTATATCAGTTGAAATTCATAAATTGATGGAGCTATTGCTATCACATTGTAGGGAGAACTTTAGCCAGTGGCTTACCTCTATCACAACATGCAGCAGAGTATCTGTCTGTACACCAGATTGCACTTTTTCTAACCATTTTTAAAAGCAACACTTTGAATGTTATTAATTTTGACTGGATTAGCTTCCAGTAGTGGGAATACTCTTGTTTTACTCAGCAGGAAAAGACCTATTATAAGGTAATAAAAAATAAAATAAAAGTTACTTTAAACCTCCTATTTTTCACATTAGTTTCAAGATATCCCCCACTTCAAACAATAGTTAGACTGTGGATTAGCAAAAAAAATCCAGAACATTTTTAAAAGTATTTGATTGTATCTTAGTTTTACCATATTTGTTCTTTTAACAGTTTGGCTTGGCGGCTTTATAGCCATCACAATAATCAGTGTGCTATCTTTGTTGGGTGTCATTTTGTTGCCTATGATGAACCGCGTCTTCTTTAAGTTCCTGTTAAGCTTCCTGGTGGCTCTGGCAGTTGGCACCTTGAGCGGAGATGCTTTTCTACATCTACTTCCACATGTAAGTACTTTTCTCATACTTTGTCTCTCTTCAGCTTTGTTTTACCTCATTCTTCTTTATCAAACTGCTTCAGTTATATCTATATTCTGTTGTCCTGAGCAAGACTGATATATGCACAGACAAAAGTGGAATAATTCTAGGAAGTCGTAACTGCACCATAGGGAAGAAATAAAAATGTCCATTGTTTTTAAATTGAGCTAGTTACAAGGAATCCCTTCATTGGAATGGTCTAAACGTGTGCCTGGTGTTTAGGCATGCGTTTTAGACCATTCCAATGAAGGGATTCCATGTAAGTAACGAGAGCTCGGCACTTCTCAAGCTCCTCCGTGTCGACCGACACGAATCTCCTGCTGACAGCTTTACAGCTGTCAGTAGGAAACAGCAAACTTTAAACGCCCGTATCTCTTAAACCATAGCGGTTTGAGAGAGACGTTTTGTTTGCATTTAGATCAGCTTTTTAAGCTCTTCTAAATGCAAAAAACTTTTTTTTAGACATTACTAACACTTTAACTCCTTTGTGTACATAAATGTATCTTGCTTATGGTGAAAAGATGGAGATCTACCATCCAACGGCTTGGAAATAGAAATAACAGATTCAGATAGGTGTATGTGTGACCTTAGTGAATATGGAACAATTGGTGTCAGATTCTATTGGGCTTATGTATAATGAGCATAGTGGAGTTCCCCATGCAAAAGAAGACCAGTTCAACATTGCAAGTATGTAGTAAGACTTAACTTTTATATATAAATATTAAAACTTATAGATAGTGCTAAGTTTTTATAACTGGAGCTGATATTATTAATACTCCTCTAGTCAGCCCTAAAGATAAAAACAAATGTTGATATAACAGTACCCTAATATACCCCTATATTATAGACCTATCTGTGGGTCCTGGTACAATTATGAGGTGTTAATATATACTTTAAAGATACTTTTAGTAATGCTGTATCTAGTATATCTAAAACAGTTTAAAAGATTATAATTGCATGAGAATAGTCCATATAGACGTCTAATTTGACTCAAATAGCTACTATCTAACTATATGCATTAGATTTATTTTGGTTTTCCCCTGCAGTGGTTGAAATTATTTAATTGTTCTGGTAATCTTAGATTTGGTATGGAAACACACTAGTATCGGTAGCAATATTATGTGAACAGAACAACACAGTTAGTTATAATAGTCAGTGTGTTAGCATTGGGGCCTCATCAGCTTAACAAGAGGGCATGATTGCAACACTAATGGTGTTGTGTAAGTATAACTCCAAACCCAATTCTTCAGTTGATACAAAGAGTTCACTCTCTCATTAGCAGTATAATGCTCTGTACTTGTAATGATCAGTAGTATAGTCCAGTTGTAGTTCGGATAAGCAAGTGTACTAATGAGTTAAAATTCTAGTATTAAATACACTTGTATCAATACTGCTATAAAACAAACAGTATATCTGAGAGCATGCTGGCAACGGCAGTAGCTTTATGTAAGTTAAATACCAGACTCGCTCCTGCGATCACATCAGAATGGACACTCCCTCGTAATTAGTGTAATCATGTTATGTCTTAGTTATATAATTAGAATTAAAGGGACAGTAGTAGTAGTAGTAGTATTTCAAAATAAAAGCAGCTCCAAATAACCTTCATAGTATTTGGGCCAGAGTTGTAGTTCAAGAGTAATTGAATGATAAAGTATCCCCCTCCCGTGCCTTTTACCTAGTGTAAGTTACCTCCCTTCAGATGTGGAATCTGGTCCCTTGACCAAACAGCTCACAGCAAGGAACAATCTTCTTACTGTGAGCATAAGGAAAACCCTGCCCCCCTTGACAGGTTTTTCTTTATGCTCACTGAATATTGTCACCCTCTACGATCCATCCGGGCAGTCTTGCTGCTCCGAGGTGAGCAGTGTTACATCAGTAAAAGGGGCGGGAGGAGGATACTTTATCATTCAATTACTCTTGAACTACAACTCTGACAGTATTGAAATAACACTCTCAATGGCACAAATACTATGAAGATTAATTGGAGCTGCATTTATTTTGAAACATTACTATTCCTTTAATTCCAGTAGTAATGAACCCCTGGAGTCTAGTATGACCTATAGGGCCCATATGGGATGAAGGCTGTTGTATCCTTATCTAAATCACACATGGAGTCATGGTAACAATTCCACATTCTAAAGCTATTCAAATTTTCATCTGCCATGAAGTGCAGCTTAGGGATATAGAGAGGACTTTATTAACCAAGTAAATGCAGCATAGCCCTACGTGTTTCTCCGTTAGTGGCTTCATCAGGGTTTTCTGGTCATGCAGACTGTCAATTTGGCGGATGCTATAGTAAGTCCGGGGGGTCCCAAATTGCTCTAGGTTATCGATGTACGTTCAGGGTAGTTGTTTCCATATAAAGGGACTGGGTTATGTACCCCATGAAACTGACCAAGAATTTAATTAATGTATTGCATAATCTGATAAATTAATTCCACATATTATTTTATCATTAATTAGTTTGTTAATCTCTGGATAACCCGGAAAACTCTATTATTTAATATTATTATGGGTCAGCTGTATTGGGAGATAAGTAAAGATACAGCAGGATCCCCTGCTTGAATAAATACATTTTAACTCCATGAAATTACCATACTTAAAGGGGAACTATCACCTCAAACAAAGTCTCCCCCCCCCCCCCAATAATTGGCCATCTAGTGATTAGCTTATCAATAGTACTATTAGCCAGCATAATTACCACGTTACAAATCCTAGTTCTGTCGAGACGGACCGCCAGTCAGCAGCACAGACATCTTTATTTACAGACATCTGTGCGCCTGCGCTGTCAGTCCTGGTCTCCTCTAGTAGGTGTTACATGGTACCTTTAGGTACCAGAAGTTTTGTGTTACTCCATGAAATAAGGAAAATAGTTATTCAATGAAAAAGAGGAAGCAAGTGATTGTTGGGGTACAAAATCCCCTTAAAGGAAAATACAAAATTATTGAAATATGCCCAGTCTGTAGAAAACTCTCTATGGTAGTATCTAAGGGATGCAAAGCTGATTTTGATCTATATTAAGAATTTCAGACAGACCCTATAGAATGACCATAAAAAATATTTGATAAAGGAACTAAATGTAAATCCCTCATTTAGTCCCTTGGGGATCATAGTATCCAACCTGAAAATCCACTGTGCTTCTTGGTTTAAATGGATAGTAGTGTTTCACAAAAAAATCAGCTCTGATTTAATCTTCATAGTATTTGGGACGTTATTTCAGTACTGTCCGAGTTGTAGTTCGAGTAATTGATAAATTATCCCCCTCCTTAGAGCAGCAATACTGTCCTTATGGATTGCAGGGTGGGACAATCTTCAAGTGAGCATAACAATCTTGCCCTCCTTTGTCAAGGGCCAGGGTTTTCCTTATGGTTACAGTAAGAAGATTGTCCCTTGCTGTGAGTTGTCTGGGGCAAGAGACCCGATTCCACATCTGAGGGGAGGTGGGTTATGGTAGGTAAAAGGGGCGGGAGGGGATATTTTATCATTCAAGTTACTCTTGAACTACAACTCTGACAGTATTAAAGTAACACACTTCATGGCCCAAATACTGTGAAGTTTAATCGGAGCTGTTTTTTTATGACCCATTATTATCACTTTAAATCAGTGTCATCTATCCTTGTTGCATGTTTAATATGCTTAATTGTTTTAAACTTTACAAACGATAGATCTCCATTATGGCAGATATTAATATGTCTGGCTACAGGTTTGTCACATTTGTGTCTAACATCACCCGTATTTTCTAGGATCCTCTGCTTGAATTGCCTTTTGGTCTTTCCAACATACATTTTACCACAGAGGCTTTCTAGCAGGTAGATCATGCCTCTGGTCTTTCAATTAATACATTGTTGAATATGATATTCTTTGATTATAGAATATTTTATCTTTACTTATGAAATTGCATTATCAGGATGCACGGGGGGGGAGGTTGGTACCTGAAAGAGGTTTTTAACAGAGTTTCCTTTGTTGGTCTTGTGAAATGACTATGCACGAGCATACCACTGAAATATTTGCCCCCTTCTGTATGTTACAGTGGGTGATTCAGATAAAACATTTGCCGGATCATCATACCTGAGAATATGCCATTATTTTTTAAAGCATGGCTCTAATCTGACTGTGTTGAAAATCAAACATCTCTACAAGTCTGATTTGTTCGGGTTGAACTGGTTTCAGGGGAGGGTTTAATAATTCAATCCCTATGATTTGTGGCAGTGGCCTGAACACAAGTTTCTGTCTGTCCTTCAGGATTCCTAAAAATCCATGAATCCAAAAAGGATAACATATCTGGATTAATTTCACTTAGGCATGCACCAATACCATTTTTTAAAGACTGAGTACGAGTACCGATACTTTTCCCAAGTACTCACCAATACCAATTACCGATACTTTTTTTGCAATGCCATTTGACCGTTTTCCAAGGGGTGGTGAGAGGGTACAGTGGAACTGAGTGGGAGATGGGGGGCTGAGGGGAAGCAGGGGAACTGAATTGGGAAGTGGGGGTGGCTGGGGAGAACTGAATTGGAGAAGTCAGGGGGGCTGGGGAGAACTGAGTGAGAGAAGTAGGGGGGCTGAGAGGGAGAAGTGGGGAGGCTGAGTGGGAGATGGGGGGGCACTCAATGGGGCTGATGCATGGCAATGGGGCTGAAGCCATGGCTTTCTGCAAAAGAACAGTGACATTGTGCCACTGCAACCTCAGTATAATGTTTACCGGAGCTTGCTGTAATGCTAGGAGCCTTTCACAGCACACCAAAGGGAAGCGTGAACGCACTCCCTGTGGGAGGAGAAATAGGACATGCAGAAGAGCTTTGCCAGCCATCATAATGGGATACGCTGATTCTTCGGCAAAGCTCTTCTGCATTACAAGATGGAATTTCTATTTAAAAAAAAAAAAAATACTCAGCTTTCCTATAACTTTTATTAACAAAGCGGATGGTAACACCTTTTTATAAGGTGATAATCCCCTTTAACCTTGGCAGAGCTTTGTTCTTTGTTGTGTCCACCCACCTTCAAAGGTGTGCAAGAAATGGGGAGCAATAATCATGCAAAACCTTTCAAGTTGGATGCAGGGAGGGAGCATTTATAGTTCTTCCCCTTCCCTCAGTGTATTCAGTTTTTTTTTTGTTTGTTTTTTTTTTTTGCAGTCTCATGCCAAACACCACCATGACCATGACCATTCTCATAACAGTAGTCATTTGGAAGAAAATGATCATTTAGATGCAACATGGAAGGGACTTACAGCACTTGGGGGCCTTTACTTGATGTTTCTGGTGGAGCATGTGCTTATTCTGGTGAAGCAGTATAAAGACAAGAAGCAAAAGGTAACCTTGGTACAGTGTTTGAATTATCTGCATTAGTCATTTAGCAGTAGTTAGCAATTATAAACTTTCATTACCTAACTCACTCTGCAATTGGTGCTCAAGCTTATGTTCTGTGGAACCCCAAGCTTCCCCAAGGTCAAATATAAGTAATGGCGGAGAGGGGAATAAGACTGGAGCTACATATGGTGTTTACCTGGTTTTAGTCCGCCATAGTCCTTGTGAGCTACCAATGTTGCATGTTTCAGGATAACCCTGCTTCAGAAAAGTTTGGTCATTTAAATGGATTAGATAGATAGATGGATAGATAGAGATATATATTAGATAGATAGATATAATTTATAATATTTATCTGTCATCCAGTATAGGTTACTGTTAACTTTGGGTAGGTGATCTGCCCCTTGAAGTAGGCCGGAGCAATTCTAGAAGTGAATGCAGACTGAAGCCTACCTTCCCTCCTCTGCTGCAGCTAGCCAGTCAACTCCAGCAAGATTTGTTCCTTGGATGAAGATACAGGCAAGAGAACAGTTCTGCTATAGTTTTAGCTAAATTTTTGTATTTTTCTGTTGTATATGGAATACCACCATTAGGTGGATTACCATCACTGACAGTGCCCTTCGATGTGGCTAGCTCAGTATCCAGGTGCTTTTGTGGACATTAACCCCTCAGGAGTTGCCCACCGAGGCTGCTTCATGATACATGGTAATCTGAAGACAGAATATCTGTAGGAAAAGTGAGCAAGTGCTGAGGTCCACATGTCCCACATTGCCCCTCCGCACAGGGATTTTTCCTTTGGAGTTCCTATTGCACACTCCTGCACTCATTGGGTTTATCTGTATGTCTGTTGGGTGTTTTGGAGCAGGTTTCTGTGGTAACTTAACCTTTTGGCTGCTGGTTGGCATCTTTTGGGAGGGGTTGTTGGCAATTTATCTACTGGGTTCAGTGTTTATGGGGTCTAGTGACATGTTTTAGTAATGTTTGGTGCACTTTTACTTCTTTAGTTACAAGTTTACGAATTTGTGGCTTTTACCGCATAGACGCCATTGCTCCATTCTCTTCTATGGGACTGTACAGTTTGGGACATCTTTGCAACCGCTCATCATAGCGACTTCAGAGATGACTCATTTTGTTTGTCTGCCTTTGCTCTATTATCTGTAACGTTTGGGGGGCTCAGGGGGGTTGGGACACTGTTGGGATACTTTTTCTGGGAAAACTACATTTCCCATGAGCGCTTGCATTTCACTCTCGTTCCTGATGGGCTTCTGTGTCGGCAACCATTTTGAGTTTCCCTGAATGAGTATCCTATGCAGGGCTTGGACGCTCCTTCTCTCCTCTGCAGATTAACCCTTTGCCTGCCAGATAAGTGTATTTTAGCAATTTCTCGGGTGAACTTTTAATCCTACACACTGTATTTGGGTGATACCTTATACTTTGAACGTTTTGACACTGTGAGAATGTCTAATCCGCTGGAGCTTGGGGCTAGACCTAAAACTAAGGATGCTGGGGTCTCTGTGTCCCCCATTACGTATTGCTTCTCATGTCAATCAGGGTTACCTAGAAAATTCTCAGATCACTTATTCCCAGCATTTTCTGATGTCCCTGAGTCTTCCCCCAGGAACCTCCAGCCATGCATTAGAGCCAGTTTGGGTGCAAGAGTTTAAGGCTGTTACTAGAGACCTCAGGTCTACATTACAACTCATTCCATCCAAGTTACAGGGGGTCTTCCACTCCTGGCAGACCCCTGCTTCTGTAAGATCTTTCCTGCCGAAACCGCTGGGAGTACCTGACGTATCAGATTCCTCTGAAGAGGAACTGTTGGTGGATTCTGAAGATGAGGAATGTTCTGCTGTGGGCTCCTTTCAGTTCTTTGGGGACCCCTTTGAGGCTGATCCTGATCCATTAGCTGAGGGCCTGATCAGGGCAGTTTTAAACACCCTAAACATTGCCTTGGTTCAAGAGGTTTCTTTGGACACCTCTGAAGTATTTCAGGAGCCTAAAAGGCCCCATACTTGTTTTCCACCTAACCCCACTGTTGACCATTTAACGTCTGATGAGTGGAAGTCTCCGGACAGAAAACCTTCTGTCTCCAAGAAATTTGCCAAGCTTTACCCCTTTTCTGATGCTGCTCTTGCTCAGTGGGTTCATCTAAGTCCACTGCCTTGCCAGTTGTTGATGCTTCTGCTCTTAAAGACTGAACTGACAAGAAACTTGAGGCTTCCCTCCAAGTCCATTTTTGCCACAGCTAATACTTCCCTATGTCCAGCGTTTGCTGCAGCCTGGATGAATAGGGCCATTGCGGTTTGTACTGAACAGCTCACTGTTGCTGTCCGTCAGGGAGCTTCTACTGCTTCTATGTTGTGGCTATTTGCCAACATTTCTGAGGCCCAGCACTACGTATCTGCTTCCCTTGCGTTTGGTAGCAAGGGTTTCCACAGTGTCTGTGGTTGCCAGACGAGCTCTTTGGTTCAAGATCTGGTCTGCTTCCAAGAAAGCTTTGCTCTCGTTGCCCTTTCATGGCACTTCTCTGTTTGGGACAGAACTTAAAGATCTGATTAGTGAGGCCACAGGGGACAAGAGTACCCTTCTGCCTATGCTCTCTAGGAAGAAGACTCCTATCAAGCGTAATCAGCTTTTTCATCCCTTCCACACTGAGACACATCCGGCGAACCAATCGGTTCCCTCAGCTCAGTATTCCTCCTCCAAGCCCAAACAACAATGGAAGCCTAATGCCTCCACCAAGCCCAAGGCTTCCAAGCCTTCTTCAGCATGACTTGCCGAACACTGGTCCCCACTCTGCTGTGGATGGTCATCTGCACTACTACCTCAGCGTATGGGCGGACTCATTGGTGGACCCATGGGTTTTGCAGGTGGTGGCAGAAGGGTACAGGATCCCTTTTCAACTCTCCTTCCTTTGTTTTGGTTTTTCCCCTCTCATACACCCCAGGGCATAGAGAAACTCCGTCTGTCCGATGGCGCTATCCAGGCTCTTCTGGACAAGGATGTTCTGGAACCTGTTCCAGTTCAGGACAGAGGTATGGGTTTTTACTCAAACCTCTTTGTGGTCTCCAAGGAGGACGGCGGCTGTCGTCCCATTTTGGACCTGAAGGATCTCCATTCCTTTGTGATCAAGACTCCTTATCAACAGGAGTCCCTAAGGACGGTGATTGCTGCTAATGTCCCCGGGGAATTCCTTGCCTCTCTGGATCTTCAGGACGCATATCTACACATCTCCGTTCATCCAGAGAGCCGGCAGTATCTCAGCTTTGCCCGCGACCAAGGGCACTTTCAGTTTTCAGCTCTTCCCTTTGGTCTGACTACAGAGTCTCAAGTCTTCAATCGTGTCCTGGGAGCTTTAGTATCCGTCCTCCACCGGGACGGCATCAGAGTTACTCTTTACATGGACGACCTGCTTCTGAAAACCTCTTCTACGGAACTTCTTCATCAGCAGGTTCAGGACTGCATTCATGCTCTTTACCCATCATGGGTGGATCATCAACATGGACAAGTCGGATCTTGTCCCATCCCAGCATCTGGTCTTCCTGGGCCTTCTCTTCTACACTCAAAGCATGGTGTTTCTCACGGACGAGGTAGCTCACCAGATTGCCCACAGGGTTTCCGCTCTTCTGGCTCATGATCCAGTTCCAGCCAGGAAATTGTCCTCTCTAGTGGGGAAGTTCATTTCCACCATAGAAGCAGTTCCGTTCGCCATGGCCCACACCAGGGAACTCCAGTGGCTTGTGATCCAGGGGTGCAGGGATCAGCCGGATCTCCTGAAGATGTCGGTGTCCCTCCCTCTTCATGTGGAACGGAGTCTGTTGTGGCTCAACCTCTCCCATCTGCTGAAGGGCAATCCCTTTCTGGTGTCCATCTGGACCATGGTGACGATGGATGCCAGCCTATCAGGCTGGGGAGCCGTGTTGGGTCACCTGAATGCTTAGGGACAGTGGTCTCCGGAGGAATCTCTCCTTCCTATCAACATGTCTGAGCTTAGGGCTATATTACTTTGGGGGCCCTGTGCCTGGTCCTTGCCTTACTTCCCGCCTCTGGAAAATTCAATGGTTGGACATCCCAAAGTTACCAGTAACCTATATTGGACGATAGAGAAAAGAGGATTTTAGTCTTACCTGTTAAATCCTTTTAGTCCATATAGGTTACTGGTCTCCCACCCTGTCAAGGGACCATGCTTGGCTCTCCTGCGGCAGACCATGGTTGTCCTTCTGGCTCATGCTCACAAGAGTCTTCTTTCCCTTCCTACTATCTAGTCAATAGTGTCTGAAATCTTGCTGGAGCTGATTTGCTGACTGCAGCCAAGGAGGGAAGGTAGGCTTCACCCCTGCATTCACTTATAGAATTGTTCCTGCCCACTTAAAGGGGCGGATCGCCTACCCAAAGTTAGCAGTAACCTATATGGACTAAGAGAAAAGGATATAACAGGTAAGACTAAAATCCTTTATATATAGATATAAACAATAACCCACTGCGCTAACGCCTTAATATATGCCTGTTTTAAATATAAGTATAAAGAAAGAACTGAAGTGTACTGCAAGGAATGAGGGAGGTCCCCCAACCCCCCAAGTATGAGACAGAAGCCCATAGTGCAAACAAACAACATAGTGTTACAGTAGGACTTGCCGTCAGTTATGGGGTACCGTGGTGAGGTGGCAAGCTTAACCCTTTCTTTTTTGGGCCAAAAAATTTTGGGGACTAAAGCCCCATATTTTCACTTAGTATATTACTAATGCCCGATACAGGGCACACTTATAATTAATGGAATGGAGGAGAGCAGGTCTGTTCTATGTTATTTATATATATATATATATATATATATATATATATATATATATATATATATATATATATTAAATAAATAAATCCGGCACAATTTCCTAGTAACAGAGAAATGATATTGTAAACTAAATTCTAAATTTGGTAATGATAATCAGTTTATCCCTTGAATACTAGAGAGAGACTTTACTAGCATTCAAGGGGTTAAAAGGCTTGGTTATTGGGGTTCCATTTAACATTTTCCTGGCCAAAGCAAATTGCACTGAAATGTAACCACTTGGCCCTTATTTTCACCTGTAATAGCTTCTGTTTTTAAGATTCTTAATTGAATACACTTGTTATTTAAGATCCAGAAAAAATCAGAACCCGAAGAGGACTTTGAAATTAAGAAGCAGTTGTCCAACCACTCGAATATCGATGAAAAGTGTGAATCTGACTCTGGTTCTCGTAAGTACTATATCTTGGGTTAACCTCATTCTCTTTGAATAACATTTTCGTAAAGAAGCTCAAGGGATTCATATATCAACCCATAAATAGTTCTGTACTTACTAGGGCCCAGGTCCAGACCCAGGAGGTCTAGAGTAGATGATATTCCCTAGAAGCTAGATAATTCTAACAGGTGGATAATGTCTCTTTAAAGTGAGTCTTTGGAATGCAGTAGTCCTAGGAGCCACTAGATGGCAAATGGAAGAACTGAAGTTCAACAAAGAGAAGGAGTTGCAGGGGAACTCCCTGGGATGTACTTGTCCTTTTAGCCCTTACGTGGAGGACTGAAGGTAGGAGAGCAGGGCACTCACTATGAATCCGAAGAGAGGTTGCTGACAACAGGATAGAGTGGTGGGCCGGTGAAGCAGAAAATTATGCTGGCCAGTACGTGAGCCCCCAGTAGAAGGTATGAGCAGTCTCTGATAACAGTAGCAGGATCTATAGGCGCAGTCAAACAGGAAGCTGAAGTCAGTATTGTGGTTGACTTGAACTGTGAGAGCTGAATCAAAATCCAAAGGCAGGATTAGTAAGCCAGTGCTGAGATAGATTTGGAACCTTTGTTTCTAGTCTAAGTCCATGAAGAGTCTAGTACCAATAGCCGAGGTGTATTGCCATGTAGCAGGTTCACATGAAAGCACTCTAAACTGACTCACTCAAGTAGATCGATGATCGTTCACCAGTGAGAGGAGACGGATGAACTAAAAACCACTTTTAAAAATTGATTAATTAAAAGTGGAGAGCGAAACATAGGGCTACCACCTCCAAGTTCTAATCACCTATGCCCCTTTTCTACAAATGCAGTGTTCTCCCCCTTGAGCATGTAGGAGAAAGTGTGCACAGCAGGAGAGAGGTTGGTCACATGTGCAAGCATTGGATGATGCCTCTGTGGGCCTGCCAATGATTGAAGCATGCATTTTAATGCTTCAGTCACTCATCTGAATGTCCTAAACAGCAGTCACATAGGTTACCATACAGACTCAAACTGCTGCAGCTTCCTTGTAAGCATCAATTGTTGTCTGGAAGTTGCTGCATGTTGTATCATGGGTGACTGTCTGCTGATGCAATTTCCCATCTGAATGGCTTTAAAGAGAATAATTTTAATTTATCTCAAGGTGACTGTTCATGAAAAAAGTATGATTGAAGCTGGATAGCCCATGGAACAAGGCCTTAGATTCTGATATGTTGGCTTCCTGGTTCCTGTTATAAACAAGCAAACATTTTCAGTAATTGAATAACTGCTCGATAGATGAGTGATGGTATATCTGCAGCCGCAAGTTGACCACCCTTCACTTGGATGAAAGTATAGCATACATAACACAGTACTGTGTTTCTACATGCTGGTTTTGTTGCTGTAGTTTTGTCAAAGCTTCTGCATTGGTTAGCATTTTATAACCCATTTGAGAGCCAAAGGGGTGTCCATAATGGCTAGACACCCTTCTGTTTTAAGATTTGCTGGTCTCACCTACATTCTTATTTGTGAGTGTAGCCAGGGCAGTCTTCATGCCCCTGGTTTATGGTGGCCAGTTTAACAGTTTATGCACATCTTTACTGACTAATATGTTGGAAACCTATCAAGCAGCAAAGGGATTCAAGCTTTTGATTGTATGTTACAAGCTAAGAATATTTTAGGTTACAGGCAAGAATCGGTGGTGGGGCTAAGGGAATTTTGTTTTTGCCAAGTGTGACATGATAGTTACAATTGTTAAGGAATCATATTCTAATTTTCTGCATTATCATTATGAGTCATTTTTATTGGGTGCATTTTCATTATCGTTAAGATCATGAAGTGTACTTGCAACATGGAGACCAAGAGGAAGCCCATGCTCAGCAGCCCAGTGCACCTGAAGAAGAGGAAGAGGAAGTCATGATTGCACACTCGCATGATGAAACAAGCTACCAAGAATATGTATCGAGAGGCTGTGAAAATAAATGTCATTCCCATTTCCATGATACTCTGGGCCAGTCAGATGATATGATTCATCACCATCATGACTACCATCATATCCTGCACCACCACCATCACCAGAACCACCACCCGCATAGCCATTCCCAGCGCTATTCCAGGGAAGAGCTGAAAGATGCTGGCATTGCTACTTTGGCCTGGATGGTGATCATGGGAGATGGACTTCACAATTTTGGTGATGGTTTAGCTATTGGTAAGTAAAATGAAGTAGAGATTTCAACTTGTTTTTAACATATGTAAAGTAAACAGGAAATATATTTCCAGTTGGGGAAAATACAGCCTGGTACAAATACAGCGATTCTACTGTATAGAGAAAATCAGACTTCTGGCTTTCTCTGCAGCAGAAGGATAATGTATTTTGCATCAGAGCACAAGCTTAAAGTGATGGTAATGTCTATAATAATGTTGCACTCCGAGTCTACCACAATGTTTCATAACATGCAGAGCTAAGTTTAATAAATTACTTGACAGTAGTTCAAAAGATATTAAAGCTTAAATGACCCCCTTCCGCCACTTCTGGCCACTTCATGCTTTCTGCGAGCATGGTCCGGATAGAGAGAGGCAGAGGACAAACTTCAGTAAGTAAAATGAAAATCCTTTCCTCCTTTGTCAAGGGCGGCAGGGTTTTCCTTATACATACTGACTGAAGTTTGTCCCTTGCTGCATCTGCGAGAAGTGCGCGATGGGGATCATTTAAGCTACAATATCTTTTAAAATACTGAACAGTAAGTTATTAAACTTAGCGTTGCATGTTATAAAACATTGTGGAAGACTCTGAGTGCATCTTTATTATAAAAACTACTATCCTTTTAATACAATGTATAGTTTTACCACTGCAGAGAGTCAGAATTTATATATTTGAACAGAGATCTGGCCACCATGCAAAATTATTTACCCATCTCTGATTTAGTTGCTCAGCAGTGGGCACTTTTAACCCCAATTTCTGTCTGTTAATTTGAAAAATTGTTTCCATTGCAAGGTATTGTGCACTGACCATTTCCTTATTTATCCTCTCCAAGGGAAATGGACACATCTGATTTGGCACATAAAAATGCGCAATATCTGTGCACTGCTCCTGCCTAATGGTTATGATCAAAGCTGACTGCACCAAGGAATTGGTATATGGGGGTCATATAGGTAGCTTACTGGGCTTCTCTTTCACTGAACTGCATAGCAGTGGCCAAGTGTACCCTCGCCCCCATACTCCCCCCGATATTGGCGGGTGCGATTGTTTATTGGCTGGAGAGCCACAGCACCATTTTAAAAAGGGTATTTGTTAGTGACTACATAAGCCCATTTTTTCCAGGTTTTGGGACATTGAAGGAGGAACTTCTGTGTTCATAGTCCTCCTTTTTCACTTCAATGTAGACAGCATGTTTAGCCCTTTGTTATAGAAGTACTTTTAACTTAATATATGTTCTTTTATCTTTTACTGTCCTTTAATATATTTTAAGAGGTCACTTGGTTGACATGGGCAAATTACCAATGTTTTGCACCCCCCTTCCCCTTTTAACCCATTGCTTCTACTTCCAGATTGGTCCTACTAGTGATTTTCTTTGTTTCTTTATGTTGCTTACTCTGTGGCCCCCACATGGCTCCCAGGTCCCTCTTCTAATGAACAGAAGCCTGCATGGGTTAAGATCTTAACTTCTCTCATTCACTTTCTCTCACATGCTTTCTCTCGCACACTGTCTATTGCTGTCTCTCTCGCACGCTGTCTCTCTCTCGCACGCTGTCTCTCTCTCGCACGCTGTCTCTCTCTCGCACGCTGTCTCTCTCTCGCACGCTGTCTCTCTCTCGCACGCTGTCTCTCTCTCGCACGCTGTCTGTCTCTCTCTCGCACGCTGTCTGTCTCTCTCTCGCACGCTGTCTGTCTCTCTCTCGCACGCACGCTGTCTCTCTCGCACGCACGCTGTCTCTCTCGCACGCACGCTGTCTCTCTCGCACGCACGCTGTCTCTCTCTCGCACGCTGTCTCTCTCTCGCACGCTGTCTCTCTCTCTCGCACGCTGTCTCTCTCTCTCGCACGCTGTCACTCTCTCTCGCACGCTGTCACTCTCTCTCGCACGCTGTCACTCTCTCTCGCACGCTGTCACTCTCTCTCGCACGCTGTCACTCTCTCTCGCACGCTGTCACTCTCACTCTCTCTCTCTCTCGCACGCTGTCACTCTCACTCTCTCTCTCTCGCACGCTGTCACTCTCACTCTCTCTCTCTCGCACGCTGTCACTCTCACTCTCTCTCTCTCGCACGCTGTCACTCTCACTCTCTCTCTCTCGCACGCTGTCACTCTCTCTCTCTCGCACGCTGTCACTCTCTCTCTCTCGCACGCTGTCACTCTCTCTCTCTCGCACGCTGTCACTCTCTCTCTCTCGCACGCTGTCACTCTCTCTCTCTCGCACGCTGTCACTCTCTCTCTCTCGCACGCTGTCACTCTCTCTCTCTCTCGCACGCTGTCACTCTCTCTCTCTCGCACGCTGTCACTCTCTCTCGCACGCTGTCACTCTCTCTCTCTCTCTCGCACGCTGTCACTCTCTCTCTCTCTCTCGCACGCTCTCACTCTCTCTCTCTCTCTCGCACGCTCTCTCTCTCTCTCTCTCGCACGCTCTCACTCTCACTCTCTCTCTCGCACGCTGTCACTCTCTCTCTCTCTCGCACGCTGTCACTCTCTCTCGCACGCTGTCACTCTCTCTCTCTCTCTCTCTCTTGCACGCTGTCACTCTCTCTCTCTCTCTCTCTCTCGCACGCTGTCTCTCTCTCTCTCGCACGCTGTCTCTCTCTCTCTCGCACGCTGTCTCTCTCTCTCTCTCTCTCTCTCGCACGCTGTCTCTCTCTCTCTCTCTCGCACGCTGTCTCTCTCGCACGCTGTCTCTCTCGCACGCTGTCTCTCTCTCTCTCTCGCACGCTCCCTCTCTCTCGCTGTCTCTCTCTCTCTCTCTCTCGCACGCTCCCTCTCTCTCGCTGTGTCTCTCTCTCTCTCGCACGCTCCCTCTCTCTCGCTCTCTCTCTCGCACGCTCTCTCTCTCTCGCTGTCTCTCTCTCTCTCTCTCTCGCTGTCTCTCGCACACACACACACACACACACACACACTCTCTCGCTTTCTCTCGCACCCTGTCTCTCTTAGCCTGCTTGTATTGAGAATCACTTTCTGGAAACTTCATGTTTTTGTCACGAAAACGCAAAGTACCTGAAAATAAAGCTTCGAAAAGTTTTTAGCCATTGGAAAAAAATAGAGAACATTTTTTGTCAATGGGAAAAAAAACGATAAAAATCTTAAGAGCTTTATTTAAAGCTGATTTTTCCCTCGAAAAAGCAGACAACCAGGGGAACACAACCGGCACTTTCGCCCACTCCTATTTAAAAGTGAATTAAACTTGATTAGACTGGCTAAGGTAAAGCGAGCAAGGAGGAAGTTTCTGCTGAGAGCCTTTTAAAGGGTTAGTAATGGCTTAAAAGAATAAAGTTATATTGTAGATAATGCACAAAAATCGATTGATGCAAGTTCTATCTCTCAAACCTTTATGGTTTGAGAGAGAACCGAACTCAAAATTCGCCCCTCCCTCCCCCTTCCCTGAAGTCAGCGTTGTACTGACTGCAGGGGTATCCGGTTTTATTTTTCATCAGGTGGCTCTGCAGCAGAGCCGAGATTGAGTTAGTAAAAAATAATTATTTCACTGAAACGGTTTTCTACGTGTGCTTACAAACCAAGCGCATGTAGAAAACTATTTCAGTTAAATAATTTTCTTTTTTTGCAAACGCGATCTCGGCTCTGCTGCAGAGCCGCCTGACTGTCGTACGACAGACTTCCCCTGCAGTCAGTACAACGCTAACTTCAGGGAAGGTGGGGGAGGGGGAACTTTGCGTTCAGTTACCTCTCAAACCATAAAGGTTTGAGAGATGAACCTGGAGACAATTCAGTTATTTTTCAAATAGCTACAATATGGGGAATAGTAATATAAAAGTATTACTATCCCTTTAAAGGGATAGTAACACTTCGTTTTAACTTTATTTTATTTTGTAGGCATTAAAAAAACATGAAGAACGATATAAGTCTTATCTCTCAAACCTTTATGGTTTATGAGATATTCACAAGCAAAGTTCCCCTCCCCGCCCCTTTTTCCTAGTGTAAGCCATCTCTTCTCAGATGTGGATCAGGTTGTATGACAGTACAGATAACAGAAGGGGACAATTTTCTTTGTATGAAAACAATGAAAGCCCTTCCCCCCTTGAAAAGTTTTTCAGCTTTTTCCATTATCTTAATTGAAGATTGTCCCTCTCTGCAGTCTACCTGGGCATCTCCCTTCTTATCTGGTTGAACAGGGGGGGGATACTTTGTTTGTGAATATCTCTTAAACCATAAAGGTTTGAGAGATAAGACTTATATCATTCTTCATGTTTTTTTAATGCCTACAAAATAAAATAAAGTTAAAATGAAGTATTACTATCCCTTTAAGGCAAGGTTCCTGCAGAAGGGAACGTTACCCCACAAATCCTGTGTTCCACCTGGACTAAGAGAAACCATGCCAATTTTTAACAGATAATTAGATGAGACTAAAATTTGAGTAGGTAACATCCTTTAAGTACAGTTATTGCTGAAAAAGATGTAAATTCATGAAGTTTGATTACTGAGTTGAGTTGAGTTGTCTTGACTGCTGGTTGAATTAGATCATCCTCTTGTTTTGGTTAATATGTTGAGGTGATTGCCTCATTTTGACTACCAGCAGCTTTCCTATTCCTCCTTGCATCAATGTGACACCATCCCTGCAGCAGTCACTGCTCTGCATGCTGAACATGGTAGAATGCAAGCAGTCTTTATTGCAGCGGAGATGGAGCTACATTGTATCACTATCACTGCTTTCACAGTGCCTGGTGGAAAGATCTTTGGAAACAGATATTCAGGGTGCTGGCTGTGTGGCAAATGTGTGTATTACAAAAATAAAACAAGTGAGGATTGAAAAAATGAATTAACCCCTTAATGACCCTTGATGATCATAGCACGTCATGGGTTGTTTTGAGTTAACGACCCATGAAGTGCTGTGACCGTCATGGAATTCCGGGCTCACCCCGCGGCTGCACGCTGTTCGGGGAGTCTGGAACCAGAAACTGGGGGGGGGGGAAGGTCCATGGTCCTTAAGTGTTGGCTGCGTGTGCTTGCGGCTGGTCCTTAAGGGGTTAAATGTATACAATGTTACTTTGCCTATTATGTGCTCACAGAATAAATTCTCCATATAGAGTGAATGGCATTGAAAGTGGAGTCCCTCAGCTTTGTCACAATATTGTTAACCATATCAATGTAGCTTAGATGTGGTCATTAGAGATGCACCGATACCGATTTTTGAAGACCGAGTACGAGTACCGATGCTTTTTTTCAAGCACTTACCGATACCAATTACGAATACTTTTTTGCGGTCATTTGCCAGTTTTCCAAGTACCTATATGCTTTAGGTACTTGGAAAACTGGCAAATGACCGCAAAAAAAAGTATCGGTGAGTACTTGAAATATATACACACATACACACACCACCTCTTGACTCTTTCTCCCCCTCTTGATTCCCACCTTTTGCTTCATTCTCCCCCTCTTGAGCCCCCTTCTTTTGCCTTGGCTTTTTCTCTCCGTTTTGATCCCCTTTTCTCCCCCTCCTTCTCCTTGACTCTTGATCCTACCCTTTTGCCTCTCTCTCTCTCTCCTGATCCCCACTCCTTTTGCCCCTTCTTGGCCCCCCTCCTTTTTTCTCCTGATCCTTCCTACTTTTGCCTCTTTTTCTCTCTCTTGACCCGCTTTCTGCCTCTTTCACCACCCGCTGCCCCATCTTGCCTGATCAGGGAGCATTGTGAGCAGCTCCCCAGGCTCCCTCTCTGCAGCACCGACCCTGACACAGGGTATCGGTGCTGGCATCGGCCGCATTTGCGCGAGTACTACTCGCGCAAATCTGGTATCGGCACCGATACCAGTATCGGTATCGGTGCAACCCTAGTGGTCATTAATTAAAGATTGGCTTTTGTTAAAAAAAAAAAAAACCTTTTAGGTTCACTCAGCCTGTTGTATTGGCAACCTCTGTAGAATTCAAGGGTTAACCATTTGAGTGCCAGAGTGGATGTTTTGCCTCCAGTGGTGTAGTTGGCTTACACCTGCATTTCTTTTCTTTTTATGAGAAATGTTTCTGAAATATTTGTTTTGAATTGCAGGAGCAGCATTTACTGAAGGTTTGTCCAGTGGATTAAGTACTTCTGTGGCTGTTTTCTGTCATGAACTGCCACATGAGCTAGGTATGTAAATCCTGAAGAGATGCGAGACATTTGTTGTGCATTATGATCTCTATTTCGTGTCTGTTGTCAAAATGTGCTGCTGTGATCAAATCCATTTTCTTGCTCACATAACTCATACTATAGTGCAAGAACAATATGTGAGTTGCTTTGCTCAATTTCCTATTTTGAGCTTCAGTGGATATCACTTCCCATGACAAATACAAGCCATAGAGGGGCTCACCCATGAACAGTTGATGCTTGTGTACCATTACGCTGTGTCTGCCCTGTTCTGTGCATGGGAGTAAATAGACACTGGGTAGGTTTACAAGACAAACCTCAGCAGTGGTACTACTGGGGTGGGGATGGTGATACAGCTGTTGCTGGGGGATGGAGCTGTGACTGGTTGAGGGGCCTCTGTTATTGGGAATCTGGGGGACTTTGACAAGGCTGTAGGATTAAGATCTCTCGGCCAAATAAAATCTTGGGTGGGTAAAAAAAAAATGGCTGATTGTGTTTACAAAGCTCTATTAATTGAACAAAACTTCACACAACCAAAAGAAAAAGGTCTATTGTGTTCATAGCGTGATTTTTCATTGAACAAAACATCATTTATTTTTGATCGACAATCTGAAAAACTCTTGACTGGGTAAAGAAATTACTTTCAGTTTTGACTCCTTGTAATTCTTATCTCCCTCCATTCTTAGGAGGGGGGATCCTTATATATGTGTGTAGCATGCACAATGGCAGCATAAATAAATATACATAGGCAAGGTGGAGGCCATCACATCATATCCAACAGGCAGAAGCCGGATTCCAGATTTTCATGCTGCCTCGAGCACAGAACATTATTTCCACTTCATAGGGTCCCCCGTAGGACACTTTCCTATGATAGGAGTGTAAAGTCCTGGGGCTTTAAGTTTACAGTGAGCTGTTAGGCCTTGGGTAATAAACAGAGAATCTTTACTAATGCGAATATCTAAACATTTCTTTTTAAGGTGTTTGTGTTTTCTTGCCATTAACATTCACTTTCAGAAACCAATTATGAATATATAAAGTATAAAGATATGAAGCAAACGGACCAAAAAAATGTCCTACTGTTTCTTATTCAAAGGAATAAACCGAGCCAAAAAAGTGTGTGTAATTTCACTATTTTGTTTTTGTCATAGGGGATTTTGCAGTTCTTCTGAAATCTGGAATGACTGTTCGGCAGGCGGTTTTATACAATGGCCTGTCTGCTATGCTAGCTTACCTTGGGATGATAACTGGCATTCTCATTGGACATTATGCAGAAAACGTTTCAACGTGGATCTTTGCACTTACTGCAGGGTTATTTATGTATGTAGCTTTTGTAGACATGGTAAGTACATAGATTTCCTTTTATTTGCCTAGCCTTGGTTAAATTAAAGGCGCAGAACATCTCCTAATAATAAACTCACGTTAATTTTAGCAGAAAATCCTATTAGCTTCTATGAATCCATTTTGTGTGGATTATTCCCCCCAAGTTAATTATGAATTGGTATTGAACATCATGTCTGAAGAGGTGGATATCATTCATTGCTGCTGGATTCCAGGACTCCATTGAAGAATTCTTAGGAAGGAAGACTTCAGTAGGAAGAATTTGGAGTCCAGCAAGACAACAAAGAATCCCTGAACAGCCCCCCTTACCCTCCTTTTACACCTTTGAGGACCAGAGGGGTTTGAATCACATTGCTTCGTAAGGTGTTGCACACCTTCTGGTACTTAGAGTTAATACTGAAGACTTGTATCAGGCTAGTATTTCCCTATGACTTTACATGCAAGAAAGGCACCAAGTATGTGGTACTATACCCATAAGTAGCTGTGAATAGCAAGCATATTCAGTAGTGAGTGGGCTCGCTTTGTATGAATATGTTCTCAAATAGAGTAAAATAGTGGTCACCAGTTTTGGTAAAGTCTAAACTGGGAAACAGATGTTTGAGATGCTGCACCCAAGCTTGTTACAGTTGATGATGATTGTTGCGAAATGGCATGGTATACTTAAAGGGATAGTAATGTCTAAATGTTATAAAAAGTAACATTGTAGTGCAAAAAATAAGAAATCATCAGTGCTATTCCTTTCTCTCAAACCTTTACAGTTTGAGAGATAGAGCATTCTAAAGTTTCCCCCTCCCTGATGTCAGCTGTAAAGCTGATAGACTGAGATCCGAGTCAGCCGGCTCAAGGAGGCTCTTCAGCAGAGCCGAATGAAAAAGAAATACTTCTTTAGAATGGTCTACAAAATTGTGCTTGCAAACCAAGCACACTTTGTAGACCGTTCCAATGAAGTATTTCTTTTTGATTTGCACTATTTTCGGCTCTGCTGAAGAGCCACCTGTCGGTCCTCGAACCAGGATCTCCTGCTGTCAGCTGATGTCAGGAGAAGGGGGGAGGGAGGAAATTTAGAACGCTCTATCTTTCAAACCATAAAGGTTTGAGAGATAGGAATAGAACTAATGGATTTCTTATTTTCTGCGCTACAATATTACTTTTTATAACATTTAGACGTTACTAACCCTTTAATGTCAAAGCAAGTTTTCAATGTAAAAGGATTGTCTTACTGGTTTAGTGAATAGTTTGAATGTGATGTAGAAAATTAGTTGACTTAGTGTGAAAGCATCATGAAATCCTTTAACCCCCTTAAGGACCCAGGATGGTCCTGGCACGTCATGGGTCCAACATGCGATAAGGACCCATGACGTGCCAGGACCGTCATGGATTTCAGGGCTCCCAGTGCGGCTGCACGCCGTTAGGTGAGCCCTTATTCTGATTCGCAAAAAAAAAAAAAATAATAATAAAATGGTCTGTGATCCTTAAATGCCAGTCACGTGCATGCGTGGCCCGTTCTTAACCCCTTAAGAACCCATGACTGTCCAGGACCATCATGGCTTGTTTTCACTTGAGGACCGTCATGGAATTCCAGGCTCCCCGCGTGGCTGCATGTCGTTCGAGGAGTCCGGAATCCGATTCTGGAAAAAAAAAAGGTCCCTGGTCCTTAAGTGACTACACCGTGAGTGTGTGGCCAGTCCTTAAGGGGTTAAGGAGTTAAAGAATATTCCAATAAAATGTATTTTCTGTTGTGCCCTTTGTCTTGTCCTTTTAGGGATTTTGCTAAACCAAATTAGAGCTGATTTACATGAACTAAATCTGTGCTGATGATGCAAGTAATATTAAATTAAAAAAAAAAAAAAAAAAAAAAAAAAAAAATATATATATATATATATATATATATATATATATATATATATACCATTTAACTTCACATTTTATGTATTTGCAGAACATATAAAGTCAAAATTAAAGTTTACGATCATTTTAAGCCTTTGGGTGCCAGAGGCTTTCAACGCATTGCATGTCAATGCGGTGTATACCTCTCTGGCACTCAAAGGGTTATCTGCTTTACAACAGTAAAAATGCATTTTTATCTTTTCACTTAAAGGGGAACTATCACCCCAAATAAAGTCCCACTGAACTAGTCATATAGCGATAAGCTTAGAAATAGTACTATTTAGCAAAAGCACAACGTTCTTAGGAAATCTTACTTGATCTGAGAGTGACTGGTAGGCTTCTTGCTTAAAGGGATAGTAATACTTCGTTTTATCTTTATTTTATTTTGTAGGCATTAAAAAAACATGAAGAACGATATAAGTCTTATCTCTCAAACCTTTATGGTTTGAGAGAGATTAACAAAGTTTCCCCCTCCCGCCCCTTTTTACCTAGTGTAAGCCATCTCTTCTCAGATGTGGAATGCAGTCCATAGACAGAAACAGAAAAAGGACACTCTTATTCCTGTGAAAACAATGAAATCCCTGCCCCCCCCCCTTGACAAGTTTCTCAGGTTTTTCCCTTATCTTAATTGAAGATTGTCCCTCTCTGCAGTCTACCTGGGCACCTCCCTTCTACTCTGGCTGAGCAGTGTTACATCAGTAAAAGAGGCGGGAGGGGAATACTTTGTCATTGAATTACTCTTGTACTACAACTCTGACAATATTGAAATAACACTCTCCAAAGTCCAAATACTATGACAGTTAATTAGAGCTGCTTTTATTATGAAACATTACTATCCCTTTAAGAGGCACCTGTGCCGTCAGTCCCTTCTTTATACGGTACAGTGCAGGAGACTGGGACTGACAGTGCAGGTGCACAGATGTCTCTAAGCCAAGATGTCTTCTCTGATTCCTGGCTGTCAGTCTCCGAAGAAGTAGGATTTCTTAATAACGTTGTACTATTGCTGGATAATAGTACTATTTCTAAGCTTATTGCTATATGACTAATTCTTGTGGGGGGGGGGACTTTATATGGGGTGATAGTTCCACTTTAAATGTGTGTCACTAATAATAGCTGATGCATAAATCACATTTTCTTTGAAATTCCAGCATACAAGCAAATTCTATTTGTTTTTCTTTACAGGTGCCAGAAATGTTGCATAATGATGCAAGTGATCATGGCTGCAGCCGCTGGGGATATTTTCTGTTACAAAATGCAGGAATACTACTTGGATTTTCCATCATGTTGATTATTTCTGTGTTTGAACACAAAATTGTGTTTAACCTAGAACTGTAGGGTTTCCTAGTTTACGTTTACATTGATGCAGTAATTTAAATTTTTTATATTTGTTACACATTAGTGAGCATTTTTTTTTTTTTAACATATAATTTACGTTTTCTGTAGAAGTTTTGCAAATTATGATTTCTTACTATTTGTACAAAAGACAACTGTACTTGGGTATTTGACTTCAGAGAAGATGCAGTTAGACTGCAAAAGGCTACATTAGCGAACTGGATATTTGTGCCAAACCCATCAAGGACTCATAATTTTTTTACTTTTATGTTATTTATTTGGTTTGTAGAAATACTTCCTTAACTAACATGAGAAAAAAAGAATGCCTTATTGAACTCGGATGTTATAGTATTATCTTGCTTGTGGAAATGTTACGTTCATGTTTTGTTTTTTTTTGTCGTCTGTACTTGTAAAACTTAAACTGATATTGATCTGTTGAATTGCTCTTAAATTTAAAGATATGGTAGTCGTTAAATATAGTTTGTCTTTAAACGACAGTAAACAATTTCAGAGATCGACTGATTTCGAGTCGCTCTCTCTTGTTTGTTTTGAAAGCTGTATTTAAAATAGCCCTGATGCTCCTGTTAGGTCAGATCCTTTATTCTGAAGGGGCTCGCTCTGATCAGTCAACCAGACACCTCCCAGTGAGTTCCAAGTACTCTACTTCGCTTCAAACAAAGGAGGGTATTTCTGTCTTCTGAGAGCTTTCACCAACCTTTAGCTATCTACTTAAAAACATTTGCTATAGTTTGTGTCAGAACACACCGTGAAAGCATAGAGAGAAGGTAAATATCTCCCTTGGTCTGAAAGTCTGTAGCGTTAATATACTAGAGCTCTCTGAGACCAGACTCCTCTCCGTCTCAATGAATGCGCTGAGGTAATTAAAAGGGGTGGGAGGGGGGAATTTTAAATACAGCTTTCTATTAAAGACTGTTTTGTTTTAGAGAGCTTCAATGAAGTTAAACACACTGCAAAATAGTTTACTGTTGTCCAAAGACAACTTGTATCTAACCTTTGCTATTTCTTTAACCTGGGGTAATAAAAGTATCAGGAGCCAACTGAAGTTTGCATATACATAGATGTATATAAAATAACCTCTAAAACTTAGGGGCCAGAAGTAAAATGTTAGAAACTCTTAGCTCCTGAGATTATTCACCCCTGTCTTTAATTGCACGTCCAGGGCTGGATTAAAAGCACTAAAGTTCATAGCTGTGAGCTTCCCATAAATGCAAGCATTGAGACCTATCTACTAAGTAGAAATGGAACAATTCCGGAACAAACCACAGGAGTCAAATAAACATTCCCCATATTTTCATTGTTTTAAAAAGGGGTTTTAACCAATTTAATGCTAGGGATGTCCCCAACGCATTGCAGAACAATGTGCTGAGAACTCTAGCATTTAAGGGGAAAAATTCCCATTTGAATAATAATGTTTATTCCCTACTGTGCAGTGTGTTTTGTTCTGGTTCTTCTTAGTAAATAAGCCTAACAACATCTATATGTCTTTGTTCACATTTTGTGGTGTTGCCTTGTTCAAATTGCCTATTACTAGTGTTTCCCCCGTGATCCTGTTGTGGGGGTTGGCTGATAGCTGGTCCGAGTTGACATCAGTCACATATGACTGACTGACTGCCCACTTGGGTCTCTTTTCGATTGGATATTGCAATGCAAAATACATCATCCAAATATCCCATGCAACGGATGTGTACAATGAGAAGCTGCAGCTGCAGACTAAACGATAGGCAAGTCTAATGGCCATGATTCTGCACAGGCGGCATTACTCAGACTTCACTGCTAAGCTGATTCTCCATGTGAACGTATCCTAATTCATATCGGTCACAACACAAAGTACTTGTTAAAGGGCAACTATTTTCAGATAGTTTACCTACTGGAAAATCTGCACTCCTAGGAGATTGTGGCAGAGCGCTAAAAACATCTGGTTTGCATTCTAAACACCCCTCAAACGGCTAATAAGAGCCATTTTGGAGCTGCACAGAGCAACCTTGGGCATTTTACAAAGTGTGCTCCCATTGGTGCAGATTTAGTAAAATGTTGTAGTTGCCATTTAACATACCATGGTAGTCCTGTACAAATATTTAAAATACACAAATATGTATGAAGAGCAGACACTTACTGGCACACATACACAGAATCTATAATTACATACTACACATGCTGGACACATAAATGAACTGATCACTTAGACAACCACAACTCGTTCCATGAATGACTTGTGATGGAGTCCCAAGTGAATGTGGGACTCGAGAGATTTGTAATTTTGCTCAGCTTAACATTTTGTTAAAAGACGCTTCTGTTTTAGTTTGCGGTTACACTCCTGTTAGTCTTTTATCCCCTTTGAGGCCAAAGAAGTCTTTAACACATTGGCAAAACAGTGTGTTGGAGACATTTCTAGCATGTAAGAGGTTAAGACTGTTCTGAATGTTCTTTTGCATGAACATCAATGCAGTATTGGAAAAGGATTACTTTAAAAGAGCAGTAAACTTGTTTTATTTTTTATTTATTTTTGTTTTTGATTTTTAAATGAAAAATGTTGCGCTTTTTTTTTTTGCGCAGTAAAAAAAGTGTATTTTTCACTGCTGACAGATATTTTTATTTGAAACTTATTACATCTCACACTTGCGTTTTTACATTAAACTGCAATTTTCTATTGTCATCAGATGGTGCTGTACTATTACTATTAGGAAGAGCCATAGTCTGACTCAAGACTCTCAAGCAGATAGCATTATTAAAAAAAATATATATTTATATTATCCTATAATATAAAAGGCCAGAATGTTTGTCCAATGCAGTCATGAGCAGTAGAGAATGCCCGAACGCACAGAATGCTGGGAGCATTCTGTGCATTAGGGCAGTCTCTACTGTACATGACTGCGTCACGTGCACCGACAGTGAGGTGGCGGCAGTACGCATAGCATGACTGGCCTCTTTACTTCCCCGGACCTTGGCCTGTGTACACAGGCTTTTATACTAGTATTAATAATCTAATATGATATGGAAAAAAAAGTTTAAGCTGTAATAACACTTTGAATTAAAATTGTCCCAGCTGTGGAAGTACACCTGTTTTACTCAGCAGGAAGACACATATGTGTATGTGTGTGTATAAAGTGTACTTCTCCTTTAAACCAAGATCACATATATTTACCCTGTAATGCATATATTACCTAATAGTGAAATATAGCACCGCACTGCAATCTTGTGCATCTAAGAACTCAGCCTTTTCATGCATTTAAAACGTGCTAATTTTTCAGTTGACAGCATAACTTCATTAACCCTTTAAGTGCGAGAGGGGTGTGCAACTCATTACAAAGCAGTGTTTCACACACCCCATTGGTACTCAGAGTGAACACTTCTTTGCAACATGATTGTTCTCTAGGAGGCTGATTAGAAATTTGTAGCATAGAACTGTATTGTGACTAGCAGTTTGCCCGCTGCAAGCATTTCTTCAAATAGTCTAACATAAGGAATATTATTATTACTACTACAGTAATTGGACATAAACAATCAAGAATGATCAAGCTTTACAGTATTTTGAGATTGCTATCAGTTTAATTTTTATGTGTGTTTCTTATTTATATGGAATACAATTCACCCTATTTCACTTGCAATTTTATGGTTAAAAGAATATGGCATTAGGACCTATTTTAGTGTCATATCTCATTTTTTCTGAATATCAACATAGGTGAGCATATGTATAAAGAGAAAAGTGGATCCATTTTGGGGAAGCCAACTATACCATAAGGAACACATAAAACGTCCCATTGATTTAAATGGATAGTAACATATATATTATTATATATTATTGAAGGGTTTAGTTGAGTAAAACAAGTGCACACCCAATGATGAGATGTTTTTATTCAAAATTTATTAAAGCTCAAATATGCATGTTCTTGTGTAATAGTTCTATGAATTGAAGTTTTACTTTGGACCTGTTGCTACAGCATCCTCTGAAGGTCCATAGACCACTGTAGTAACAGTGTCACTGTAAGATTTCAGGTCATGGAGATACTGCCTCAAAAAATGCAAGTCTGAGTTGCAATAACATTTGAATAAATCATCTCTCAGCAGTGGGAGTAACCATGTTTTCCTCAACAGGGTAAACTTAGCAGTATATGCTTTCCATATTAAGTGTTACGTTCCCTTTATATGAGACTTTTATACTCCTGGATGATGACGTCTGCAGCACGTTGTTTCTCAATTGCTTCCCATCTACATGAATTGTGTTACATTTTGGTGCAGATGGATTGCCCAGAGTAGCTTCACTTACTTAGCATCCTTGAACAGCAGGTACCTCAGCTGAGGTAGCTGTACACTTTTATTTCTTAGTTAACCCCGTGAGACTCAGAATGGTGTACAATCTGTGCTCCTCAAGTTTTAAGGTCATTGTGAGGAAGTACTTGTGCATTTAATCAAGGGTTAAGCTAACAACCTTGCTTGCTTTCAAGCTGCCTCTGTACAGGTTGATAAATAAGTGTTTCAATCACTTCACTTAATCTACTTGTGCTTAAGAAGAGCTATTCTTTAAAGGGATAGTAATACCTAAAATATAAAAAAAAAATATGTTGTAGGGTTTACCCCCGTGAGTAAAACATGAGTACTCCCACTGCTGAAAGATGTTTCATTCAAAAGTTATTAATTTTCAAAGTTGAATTTTTTAGGTGCAGTATCACAGTGGCCTGAAATTTTACAGTGGAGCTGTTGATACACCATCCTATGGAGATTTATGGTCCTGAGACCAGAGCTGTCCATAGGATCGTTGGCAACAGCGCCAATGTACAATTTCAGGCCACTGTGATATTGCACCTAAAAAATTCAACTTTGAAAATTAATAACTTTTGAATGAAACATCTTTCAGCAGTGGGAGTACCCTTGTTTTACTCAGGGGGAAAAACCCTACAACATATTTTTTTTTACATTTTAGGTATTACTATCCCTTTAAAACCTGCACCGTTGCTGAGAAGCCGTATTAGATACACCTGTTTGAATCACTGACTTATGCAGTATCGCTCTGTATAATTTGTGTCTACTGTATCAGCTGATTGAGCAAGCCATTTCTCACGGGAACCTACTTTAGCTATGCAATACCTGTATATTTACCATCCTCAGCTGAGTTGTCTACAGTTAAGTCAACCAGCTGTCATGGTGTCATTATTATGTTGAAAAGTATCAAATGTTAAAGGGATAGTAATGTTTCATAATAAAAGCAGCTCCAATTAATCTTCATAGTATTTGGGCCATGGAGAGTTTTATTTCAGTACTGTCAGAGTTGTAGTTCAAGAGTAATTGAATGATAAAGTATCCCCCTTCCACCCCCTTTACCTAGTGTAACACTGCTCAGCTCAGAGCAGCAGGGTGGTGTCCAAGTGGATTGCAGAGAGGGACAATCTTCAATTAACATAAGGGAAAAACCTGTCAATGGGGGCAGGGTTTTCATTGTTCTCACAGTAAGAAGATTGTCCCTTTCTGTGAGCTGTCTGGTCGGTGGACCAGATTCCACATCTGAGGGAAGGTGGCTTACATTTGTTAAAAGGGGCGGGAGGGGGAAAAGTTATAATTTAATTACTCTTGAACTACAACTCTGACAGTAGTGAAATAACACTCTCTATGACTCAAATACTATGAAAATTAATTGGAGCTGCTGTTTTTGTGAAACATTACTATCCCTTTAATCGAGAAAAGCAGCTCTTGTTTGACATGGTCATTGAAGTAATGTATCCTATTTGTGATATTTAACAGTGTATTTTTTTCCACCCCTGCATATTTGTTTTATGTGCTTTGCAGGATCATGAACACCGCCTAATGATAATCCCTCCCCTTAATCTGGTCTAAAAAACTGTATTGTGAATATGAGTTAATTCTTTGAGGGGGTGGTTCTTCAGAATTAATTAGCACTTGATATTGTGTCCACCAAGGCAGGACTCCCACTGAATTCTTCATAAGGTGGTGAATTGTTATTGGGATGTGTTAACTTTCCTTTAATTCCTTTGTCAAATGACTGTCTCCCATATAGATGCCTATAATGTACATAAATACAGTTTTGAATATTAGCATTTAAATGAATGCTATAAAAAGTTACATATGTCTGAAACCTGTAAATAGGTCATTGGTTATATGCATTAGTCTGTAACATGCAGATTCTATGTTTACTTTTGTTGCCCACAGATTGATTTGACTGTATTTGCATTACCCAGTGTTTAGGGAAAAATAAATGTAAATAAACCAATAAGACATGAACTAGAATGATTTAGTTGCTATTGCAAATTATGATAGAACTTTATTAAATTTTATGTCTTCTTGTTCAATCCCCCATTTCTCTTTCTCCCTCTTACATGTTTTGTGCTAGTTCCTTTATACATTCATGCAGAAATATTGATTCAGATTATGGGAAATATTTGTAAATACCCCTGTGGTCCTTAAATGCTTAAGGAAGTGATTGTCAGTGGTAGTCCTCGGACACCCCAACAGTTCATGGTTTCAGGATATCCCAGATGGAGATCCGATGGCTAATCAGTGCCTTGGTCATTTTGATTCAATGATCTGTGCTTAATTTAAGGATACCTGAAACTTGTCCTGTTAAAGAATTACAGTAGTGCATGTCCTCACTTGAAAACAGGGGAATAGTTACCAAGCCATACTAGCTGATCCCCCTCTGCTGATAATTAATCGGCTCCTGAGGACTAGATTGTTTAATTGAGGGATTTTCATACTTGTTTTGTTTTGACTGGAACAACTTTACATTACATTAAATGTCCCATAAAAAGGGTTTGTAGATTTATAGAGGGTAAAAAAAGAAACTCGTTGTCATAAATCGCATCTCTCAAACCGCTATGGTTTGGGAGATATTCACAATCAAAGTCCCCCCCTTTCCCAGTCCGGGCACCAGCCGGTGGCGATGCAGCAGAGCAGAAATTCTGTTATTTTCTGTTATTAGAAAATAATTACTTCATTGGAAAGGTCTACAAAGTGTGCCTGGTTTGCAAGCACACTTTATAGACTGTCCCCATGAAGTAGTTCTTTTCCAATAACGCGATTTTGGCACTGCTGAAGAGCCTCCTCGTGTCCACCGACATGGATCTCCTTCTGTCAGCTTTACAGCCGACATCAGGTGAAGGGGGGAGGGAAGGGGGAACTTTGATTGCAAATATCTCTCAAATCATAGTGGTTTGAGAGATGGGGTTTGTGGAATTGAGTTTCTTTTTCTACCCTCTACAAATCTATAAAAAATTTTTATGGGACATTACTGTCCCTTTAAAATAATTAGTCAGTAAATCATGATCATCACTCTTGAGATATGTCATGTTAGTTTTTAAACTTTTACTTATACTGTATACTCCTCATTCCACATTATCCTTTTTATATAGCAATCTAAAAAGTCAAGTTTGTGAATCCTTTCCATAAAGAGGCAATCGTGTTTAAAAGATGGTACTGCACAGCCTTTATTCTTTTTAACTCCCCTATAATCAAATCTTTTACTGTTTTAGCTCTAGACCAAAGCTTGGAAGGATTATACGCACAGAAATTATCTCAAGTATGAATTTGTCTCACTCCATTAAAAGTCTTGCTGGGTTTTAAGTTTGCCCAAATTTAAACACTGTTTACATTTTCTACACTTAATTGTCAGAGGTCATGTGTTTATGTATATACAGTATGTACCAATGCATTTTTTATTTTATTGTTTTTACAAAACCTTAATGAAAACTGTATTGTAGCTACAAATAAATCAATTGAAATTAACAATATATTGTTCCTGGGTTTTTTTTTTTTTTTTTTTTTTTTTAGGAGGGGTTTCTTACTGGATATCTAGGAGGTGTATATTTGTAATATATTTTATAATTTATCTTTCAAAGTCTTATATAGGATCACAGTCACACTTGGTGAAAAGCCTGAGGCTGAGCTTTGCATTCACAAAATGGACACCCTCTGGCAGTAGGCTGGAAAGCAACTCAGAAGTTTATAGAAGCCTTTTTACAAGGTTTTCTGTATGTTGTATGTGCAGGCCAACAAGACTGAACTGAGAGATTTAGTCTTGCAGTTCAGTCTCTCTTGTGGGACCAACGAAGAAGCACTGAAGGTCTCTCTTGATACCCGTTCTGCTCCCCTGCTGGACCACCAGTGTTCATGAAGCAGCTTCATCAGCAAGTCTGAAGCCATGGGATATCTGCTGATATGCCACAGATGGATGCTTTTTAACGCCATTGTTTTCATGAAGCGAATCTGCTGTCACGGAACACAGGAATTAATCCAGAGTCAGTACGGTATATAGTGAAATCACCTTTATGCAAAACTCAGAATAAGGTATATTTTAATAAGTAAGACAACAGGAACAGGCAGAGGGTCACAAGATAAACTAGCACTACTATCTGAAATAGTAGGCTGTCCAGGATCGACCTCACTGCAAGAGACTAGGCCTAAGCCACTGGTAATCTCCGCTGGAACCCGGAACAGGATAACTCTGACCAAGAATGAACAAGGGAGATACCTGACTCTCGCCTGCAGTTGGTATAGCTGAAAGCGGATACCTGACTAACACCTGCAGTCAGTAAATATGATAGTCTACCAGAGCCACAGGTCTGCACCAGATGGATGTCCTGCAGTAAGGAGGCAGAGATGAAGGCCGGACACAGCCACAGGTCATTGCCAGATTGGATGGTCAGACAAGCCTAGGTCATACATGGAGCAGGTAGTCAGCCAGAGCCAAATATCTACACCAGATTGGGTGTCCGCTACAAGGGGCAACACAGAGAGAGTAGTCAGACAGAGCTACAGGTCAGCACCAGATTGGATGGTCAGACAAGCCTAGGTCATACACGGAGAGCAAGAGACACAAGTAACGAACTGCAAAGAACACTAACGTAAGGGCAACTAATCCTGGTGTTCAGGCAGTTAATATAGTCCTAGCCAGGAAGAAGGAGGGGCACCAGAAAGTGGCCAATAGAAATATATACGGTGCGCACGTCCCTCCTTTAAGACATGCTCCCATAGAGAACTGCCCAGCAATGCGGCTAGAGCCACTGCAGGAAAAGGATGTGTCTGGGGCCGCTAGAAACCGGAAGGGGCCGAGCCGCAAGAACACACTTTGCCACGAAGTGGCTAGAGCAGCTGAGCTGCGAGGCAGCAGGACCGCTGCCGGCAGCATGGCTGTGACAGTACCCCCCTTAAAGATATCTCCTCTGAGGACTGGGTCGGGGTTTCCCTGGGAAGCGAGCATGGAATTTAAGCACCAAAATCAGGGCATGCACATCAGTAGAAGGTCTCCAGGAGAGTTTCTCAGGACCACATCCCTTCCAGTGTACCAAATATTGTAATCGATCCCGGGCCCACTGCGAGTCCAAAATGTTTTGTACAACATATTTCTCATAATTGCCCACCCTAACCGGTGCTGGTTGGCACACCACCGCGGTGTACCGTTTGCAAATCAGAGGTTTGCGCAAGGATACATGAAATACATTGTGTATTTGCACTGAGGCCAAAAGGTCCAGAGCATAAGCCACAGGGCTAATTTGCTGCAGAGCCTAGAAGGGACCAGTGAAGCGAGGAGCGAACTTGAGACCGGGAACCTGGAGTTTAAGATTGCGAGATGACAGCCAAACCCTCTCCCCCACCTGGAAGTTAGGTGCCGGCAAACATCTACAATCAGCCTGCCTCTCTTGCTGTTGTGCAGAACCATGTAGGGTATCCTGTATCCATACCCAAGAGTAACGGAATGCCCTCAAATGCCCATCCAGAGCCGGAATTTCTTGTGCTTTGAAAGCCTCAGGAAGGACAAAGGGTTGAAACCCATAATTGAGTAAAAATGGAGTGCTTTGTGAGGAAGAGTTCAAGGCACAATTACGGGCAAATTCCGCCCAAGGTAACAGGGTAGCCCAATTGTTGTGGTGGTCGGAAATATAGCAACGGAGGAATTGTTCCAAGGCCTGGTTAGATCTTTCTGCCGCACCATTGGACTGAGGTTGGTATGCAGAAGAGAAGGCTAACTGGATCCCCATCTGAGCACAAAAGCACCTCCAGAACCAAGACACAAACTGGTTCCCTCGGTCCGACACAATAATCTTGGGTATGTCATGGAGCCGAAAAAAACGTCTCTAGAGAACACCATCGCCAACTCCTGCACGAATGGTAAGCTTTTCAGGGGTACAAATTGCGCCATCTTAGAAAATGTATCCATGATCATAAGAATGACCGTGAAGCCATTGGATCTCGGAAGATCAAACATGAAATCAATGGACAAATGTGACCAAGGACGTTCCCCATTAGGCACTGGTTGGAGGAGGCCGACAGGCAAATGTCGAGGAGATTTATTTTATGCACATGTCGTGCATGCCGCAGTAAAAGCAGAACAGTCGGATCTGAGACTTGTCCATCAGAGCTTTCTAGAAATGGACCAAATCAGTTGGTTGCTCCCAATGTGGCCTGTCATTTTGGAAGTATGGTATGTCTCTAATAGTTTCATGCATAATTGGGCAGGTAAGAAGCACCTCCCACAGGGCTTCTCTGCAGGAGCAGATGTTTCAGCTGCCAATATTTCCTCTCCCATCAGAGAGGTGATACAGGTACATATCGTAGCAAGTATTCTGTCAGCCGGAATGACAGGAGTAGGAGGAGACTCCTCCTTTGATTGCATACAAAACTGGAGTGATGGGGCATCTGCCTTGACATTCTTAGAGCCAGGGAGGTAAGAAACCACAAAATTGAACCTGGACAGGTACAAAGCCCATATGACTTGCAGGGATGACAACCATTTAGCTTCAGACAAATACGTAAGATTCTTGTAGTCAGTCAGAATCAAGATTGGCGAGCTGGTACCCTCCAGAAGATGTCACCATTCTTTCAGAGCCAGAATAATGGCCAATAACTCTGTCCCCAATCTGATACAGCCTTGAACAATGGCCAACCGGGAAGCAGAGATAATGTACCCCTGAAAGGATGCCTGGGTCTTATGGAATTCTTATTTCTCCAATTTGCAATACAGATTATTCTGCTCTAGCAAGTGCAACACTTTGGACACCTCCTTGACATGAGCCTCCAGAGTAGCAGAGTGAATTAGAATGTCGTCCAAATAGACCACCACACAGTTCTGTAATACATTTCACAAAACATCATTGATAAATTCCTGGAAGACAGCAGGAGCATTGCAGAGACCAAAAGGCATAACTAAATACTCGTAATGCCCGCTCCGGGTGTTAAATGCTTTCTTCCACTCATGCCCCTCCTTCATACAGACTAGATTATATGGGGCCCTCAAATCAAGTTTCTTGAAAATTTTGGACCCCCTAAGTCAGTCAAATAACTCCATGACCAACGGTACAGGACAAGCGTTCTTGACCATCAATTTGTTCAAACCATGGAAGTCAATGCACAGACGTAACTCTCCGTCCTTTTTCGCAAAGAAAAATCCTGTACCAGCAGGGGACGTGGATTTTTGAATAATGCCCCTCGAGGGCATCAGAGACATACTGCTTCAAAGCCCTATTCTCCTCTACAGACAGGGGTATAAGCGACCCTTAGGAGGGGTCGTACCAGGCAGCATCTCCAAAGAGCAATCATATGGCCTATGAGGAGATAATGCTCCAGCCTGCACCTTTTTAAATACATAGCTGAAATTAGAGTACTCTTTGGCATATGCTACTGGCACAGGTCTACCCAATCTCACGGGAAGAGAGAGGCAAGACTCGACACGGCGGAGACCAAGAGAGAACCTCACAAGCTCGCCAATCGATCCTGGGAATGAGTCTGCAACCAAGGAAAGCCCAGGACGATGGCGTAATGAGGAGAGTTGTTCACCTGAAACTTCAGGGCTTCCTTATGGAGGGCTCCCACCCTCCGGATTAGCAGAGCTGTCTCTTGTGTAATGTGCAACGGTAGCAGGGGTCTACCATCAATGGCCTCAGCCAATGGAGAGGAGCGAGACTGCAATGGAATAGAGTTTTTTGCCACAAATTCCGCATCCATAAAGTAACCAGCAGCACCAGAGTCCAATAATGCCAGAACAGAGTTTACTTCATTGGCCCACATAAGAGTCGCCTCGATAATCGGTTTGTTCTGAAAAATTTCTGGGGACTGGAAAATACCATATAAGATCTATCACTGACAGGATCTTAGATGTGAGCGTTTCCCAGATGTACCGGGCAGGGCTTCAGCAAGTGTCCAGGTCTCCTACAGTACAGACACATTCCTTCCCTACTCCGGAAGGCCCTCTCCTCCACAGAAAGCCGGGTGGCCCCAACCTGCATCGGTTCACCACCCCTTAACCCCTTCAGTGCCAGAGGCTTGGGCCATTTCCTGTACCCTGCAGGGCCAGGGCGCTACTTAAATGAGGGTGTCTCTCCCTGACCCATTTGTCAATAAGGATGGTAAATGATATAAATTCCTCCAAATTTTTGGGTAAATCACGAGTAGAAATCTCACCTTTAACATAGTCACACAACCCTTAGGAAAAGTCGGCTACCAATTCTTCATTATTCCACCCAACCTCTGCTGCCAGGGTACGAAATTCTATAGAGTACTTCGCCACAGTATGAGTACCCTGGCGGATGTTCCTTAAATGTTTAGAAGTCGAGGTCGCACCACCTGGCACATCAAAGACCCTTTTGAAGGAGGCCACAAAGTCCGAATAGTTATGGATTATTGGTTTGCCCATCTCCCATAAAGGATTCGCCCAAGCCAATGCCCTGCCAGAAAGGAGCGATATCATGAAACCAACCCTACTGCGCTCGCTAGGGAAGACATGCGGTACAATCTCAAAATAAATGCCTAATTGGTTCAAGAACCCACAGCATAGCTCAGGATCCCCACCATAACACTGTGGGAGCGGAGCGGAACTTGATAATCCTCTGACCAAGCCTGCATCAGGAACAGTAGGAACTGCCGGTGCCAAGGAAGGAGCGGAAGTGGCCACCAGTTGAGGATAAACCCGTTCAAGGTGTGCAGTACGATTAAGCAAGGCCAAGGACAAATGATCAATGCCTTGATCTTGATTCTCCATCCTGTCCAAGAAGTTCTGAAAGGGTGGATCCCTATTATCGTCTGAAGACATGGCCCTTAAGTTCTGTCACGGAACCCAAGAATGAATCCAGAGTCAGTACGGTATATAGTAAAACCACCTTTCTTCAAAACTCATAATAAGGTATATTTCAATAAGTAAGACAACAGGAAAAGGCAGAGGGTAATAGTATATAAGCTAGCACTGCTATCAGAAATAGTAGGCTGCCAAAGATCGACCTCACTGCTAGAGACTAGGCCTAAGCCACTGGTGGTCTCTGCTGGAACCCGGAACAGAATAAGCCACTGGTAGTCTCTGCTGGAACCCGGAACTGGAACAGGATAACTCTGACCAGGAACGCACAAGGGAGATACCTGAGTCTCGCCTACAGTCGGTATAGCTGGAAGCTGATATCTGACTCACGCCTGCAGTCAGTATATATGATAGTCTACCAGAGCCACAGGTCTGCACTAGATGGATGTCTTGCAGGAAGGAGGCAGAGAGGAAGGCCGAACAGAGCCACAGATCATCACCGGATTGGATGGTCAGACAAGCCTAGGTCATACACGGAATGGGTAGTCAGCCAGAGCCACAGGTCTCCACCAGATTGGGTGTCCGCTACAAGGGGCAACACAGAGAGAGTAGTCAGACAGAGCTACAGGTCAGCACCAGATTGAATGGTCAGACAAGCCTAGGTCATACACGGAGCAGGTAGTCAGCCAGAGCCACAGGTCTGCACCAGATTGAATGGTCAGACAAGCCTAGGTCATACACGGAGCGGGTAGTCAGCCAGAGCCACAGGTCTGCACCAGATTGAATGGTCAGACAAGCCTAGGTCATACACGGAGCGGGTAGTCAGCCAGAGCCACAGGTCTGCACCAGATGGAATGGTCAGACAAGCCTAGGTCATACACGGAGCGGGTAATCAGCCAGAGCCACAGGTCTGCACCAGATTGGATGATCAGACAAGCCTAGGTCATACACGGAGTGGGTGGTCACCCAGAGCCACAGGTCTGCACCAGATTGGGTATCCACTACAAGGGGCAACACAGAGAGAGTAGTCAGACAGAGCCACAGGCCAGAACCAGATTGAATTGTCAGACAAACCTAGGTCACACACGGAGAGCAAGAGACACAAGTAACGAACTGCAAGGAACATCAACGTAAGGGTATCACGGTGCCCGTGATTCTTTGTTTTTATTTTTCTGTCAGTTATCCAATGTGAGGTCCTCATTGGTTGCCCTGTGTTTATCCCGCTCAGTATTGCCTTTATATACTGGGCTCCTGCACCTTCTCACTGCCCTTTCATGGTGTTCCTATGCCAGTTCTACTATTGTATTGAGGTTTCCAGTGTAACGGCTTGCCTGACTACTCTCCTGTTCCTGCGCCTGTGTACCGACCCGGACTGCCTAACTACTCTCCAGTATTGTTCCTGTGTACCGACCCGGCCTGGCTGACGTTCCTGCTCCCGTGTACCGACCTAAATTGGCTGACGTTCCTGCTCCTGTATCCTGACCCGGCCTGGCTGACGTTCCTGCTCCTGGATTCCGACCTGGCAGTCTCCCGTGGTGGTCCTGGTCGCCTTGGCGACATTCTGACTTCCGATGCCTTACTCGGTTTGGCAATCCTGCCCTACAGGCTTGCCAGTCTTCCATTTTGCTCAGAGCGCCTGTGGCCTAGTCCTCCTTTCCGTAACCGGTTGCAAGTGTTGCCTCCGTAATTGCACCGGTATACTGCCATTGGTTTGCTCCTCTCCGTCAAACCGGTTGCAAGTGTTGCCTCCGTGATTGCACCGGTATACTGCACTAGTTCGCTCCACTCTGTCTAAACCGGTTGCAAGTGTTGACTCCGTTATAGCACCGGTAATATTGTCATTGGTTTGCTCCACTCTATCAAAACCGGTTGCAAGTGTTGCCTCCGTGACTGCACCTGTATACTGCACTAGTTCGCTCCACTCTGTCAAAACCAGTTGCAAGTGTTGCCTCCGTGATTGCACTGGTATACAGCCATTGGTTTGCTCCACTCTGTCTAAACCAGTTACAAGTGTTGCCTCCGTTACAGCACCGGTAATACAGTCATTGGTTTGCTCCACTCTCTCTAAACCGGTTGCAAGTGTTGCCTCCGTTATAGCACTGGTACGTGGACATTGGTTATGCTCCACTCTGTCATTACCGGTTTCTATTGTTGCCTCCGTGTCAGCACCGGTAGCACTCCTGATTACTTCAGTGGACTAGTATACTGTGGACTTTATCTGTGGCGTCCTCCAGAAGCAGCAGGTTGCCAGAACACTTGGGACTGTTTTTCTTTCTTGATGAACGTTAACTCCTGCATTGCTGTAACCTGGAAACCTTATCATCTACCTGACCTGTGTCAGCATAAACTGTTTGTCTCCTATACATATGCTGGACCTGTGTGGGCTTAATTAACCTGTCGTGTGTCTGTACTATATTATTGTTCTTTATGTATTATTGTATTTAATAAAACTGTGTTTTTATCTAAACTCTGTGTCTGTGAGTCAAACAAACCATTACAAAGGGTGACTAAGTCCTGTGTTCAAGCAGTTAATATAGTCCTAGCCAGGAGGAAGGAGGGGCACCAGAAAGTGGCCAACAAATATATACGGTGTGCTTGTCCCTCCTTCAAGACATGCGCCCGTAGAGAACTGGCCGGCAGTTCAGCTAGAGCTGCTGAAGGAAGAGGATACAGCCAGGGCCGCTAGAAACCGGAAGTGGTCGAGCCACGAGGTGGAAAGAGCGGCTGAGTGGTGAGGCAGCAGGACTGTGGCCAGTCATGCTGACGGCCGTGAGATAGGCTGCGACACCTGCAAAGAACACATCATAGTTTATACTCGGTGTACACTATAAAAATTTGCAGAAAATGCTAAAGGTACACATTCCTCTTATAATATGCTATTTTATATATGTCCCCATACCTACTTAGAATTTAAAGGTATAAGATGTATATTTTGTCCAATGTAGAACACAGGAAACATGGGGTAAGGTCTCTTCCAGGAAGTCAGGGCACTTAAAAAAAAAAAAAAAAAAAAAAGTGGAAGATGACTGATAATAAATGCACTTCCAACCTTTATACTTTTTTTTTTTTCAGCTGAGACCTTGCCCCAATAGATTACAGATTAGAGAACCTGCCACTGATCCCCCACCCATCTCTTGTCTTGCTAAAAAAAAAAAAAAAAACTGCACTGCGGAAGCCACAGTCCTTAAAGATCAGGCAAATTTATCATTTAGATCTAGATCTTGAAGGTTATTTTTTTTTTGGTCATTGGGGTTGCCTTATGACCCATTTTCGCTACAGCTTGGGTCACTGGAGACATGGTTATCTGGGGTGAACAACTGTCAGATGCCATTAGGGGGAATATTCCTAAAGAGGAACTACTAGTTATACTAGCCAGTATTTTGTAGACTAATGGCTACTAATGGCTTTCGATGCCGCTTGACTCTCTGGAAAGGCTTTAGCCCTGTCAGTAGCTGCGCATCTCACTTTTTATTGCTGAAGAATTGGTTGACAGACTAATCTTCCAAAAAAGTCCTTGGTGTGTCTCATTTGTGGGTTGACGATTAGTTAGACCTGACCTGGGTAAGGCTACTAGTGATGCTGCTGGAGGCAATAACATGCTCTTACCTCCAATTGCACCTAATTGTGCCTTTTTTTACTAATATGTGTGTTTTTTGTTACCTGCTCCAGTTCTGGGTGTCTAGGGTTCAGATCCCACAGGCCTTTCATGCCAGCTCCTCCACCATAAGGCCCAAACAAGAAATCTACTCAGAAACCAAAGGCAGACAAGCCTACCCTCCATCCTATTTTTTTGCCCATTTTTTCCCTGATCCTTTGGACATTACCTTGTTAATGTCCTGCCCTCGGCTGAGGCCATCTTTTGGCCAGAGGTCCTTCATGGTATGGTTCCTGTTTAAGGACTTCTTACCTAGCTTTCTTTATGCAGATTTCTGAACCCTGTTGGTGGTTGTTCCTTTTTCAGTTGTTTGATGTCCATTGACACTTGAAGTTTATATGGTACCAGTTAGTCCTGTGAAATGCTGGTGTACAATGGAAAGTTGTTGTTTTTTTTCCCCCTCCAAGGAATCATGGTAGATGGTTTGGTATATCCCCAAGGGTCCTGTGTTTCACATTGGACATAAGAGAACAGAGAGTTTTAGTGAACTTGCTGTCAGAGATGGGCAAAAAAATTGTTACATTAAAAAAAAAAAAGTTTGAAGTGCTGGGTAGCACTATGACCACTGCCAGCAGCAAAAGAAGCTGAGTGGACCCTGATCCTGTTGATACAGAGGTGGTCAATAGCACCAGTGGTAAAGGGAGCCCATATACCTCTGAACCACAAAAGGGTTTCTAAATGAAGGGATGCACAATAGGCTAACAAATAAGAAAATCTATACAATAATTCAGGCAGATCTCAAACCCTTAGTAATTCTTTTCAGTAGCCCCATAAAGACTTCCTTTCCCCTTAACAATTCCAGACAAAAAAAATAAATCAAAATTCCCACCCTTACTCTCCTAAACACATTTGCCTTCCCCCATTTCTCTAAGCTACCCCTGGTATAACATCACTTCTTGTAAACTGGAATTCCAAGATTGGGGTTGGGCAAAATGGAAAATGCTGCTGACCAGAAGACAAACGAACTCAGGGACACCTATCTGCACACTTGTACCTTACAAATTAAGAGTTCAGCCACCCCATCCCCCCTCCAATTTCTAGCTGGCTTGTCATCACAATGAGCAAGCTAGTGTGCCAGAGAACAATATGGCCACCATGAAGCTGGGTTCAGAAAGGGTGAATTCCTACCTGAAAATTTTTGTCTGTCCGGTAACATCTAGAAGAGAGAGATTACTCTCGCAGAACAGGAAGCGCAATGCCGGAAGAATAAAATTATACACACCAACCTCTATAAAATCCTTCCCTCTCTAACCACATACAGTGAATACAAAAGACAGAAGACACAAATATTGCTCAAAATGTTTATTAGGGGTGGGTAAAGTGTGCGGTTATGGACCAACAAGGAAAGGTAATTCTCAGGTAAGGAAGAATTCACCCTTTCCATGTTGTCCTGTCCAGCACGCAGAAGAGAAATATAAAAAAGAAAAGAAGGGCGGGATTCAGAGATTGACTGAATTAAGAATGCTGCGCCCAAAGGATAAGTCATCTTCTCTGAGGAGGTCTAGACGATAATGCTGGTAAAATGTATGGACCTGCTTCCAAGAGGCTGCTCTGCAAATCTGATCCACGGAAACCTCTGCTTTTTCTGTCCAAGATGCTGACATAGCTCTTGTGGAGTGTGCCTTAAAGGATGAAGGAAGATCCACTCCTGCAGTAGAAAAGGTGAGGAATATAGTTTGTTTCAGCCAACGGGCGATAGATCTTTTAGAAGCTCCTTTGCCTTTAAAAGGGCCAGAAAATGAAAGCAGCAAGTTGAATGATTTGTCTACATGCATGAGAGCAATCAATATATATATGCAGACATTTCTTCACCCCTAGAGTGTGTAGGGGATCAATGTCTATCTCTGAGCTCAGAAGAAGAGAGAGAAGCACCACTTCTTGAAAACGATGAAACATTGAAGCCACCTTGGGGTGGAAATCCAGAGGCAGACGGAGGATAACCCTATCAATCTGGAACAAAAGGTAGGGTTCTAAAACTGATAAAGCTTGTATTTCACCAATTCTATGTGTCAAAGTAATGGTTATCAAGAATACCATCTTCAATGCAAGGAACTTTAAAGGGACAGATTCCATGTGTTCAAAGGGATGGAATATCAAGCTGTTCATGACCAGAGGAAGCTCCCACTGTGCCAAATGAGGAAGAATCCTGGGTCATAACTTCCTCATGGCCTTCAATAATCGTCTTTGAACCCAAAGCCACAATCTGGACCTTAATTGTGACTTGTTATAGACCAGCTTCAAAACCCTGGTGAAGTCTATAACAGAGAGATGTAACCTTTTCCTACTGTGGAGTAATGTCTTCTGATTAACCTTGGTGCTTCAGAATTTCCCTTTCAGCATCCAAGCAGTCAGGGAGAAGAACTGATGATTGTGGTACAGGAGAGGCCCTTGATGGAGAAGATCTGGTCTGTCTAGAAGATTTATCGATGGTCTGGTTGATAGGTTCAGAAGTACCGGAAACCATGCCCTCCTGTGCCAAAAAGGGTCAATAAGGATTAATTGATCCATTTCCTGCTTGCTTCCTCAGTACTTTTGGTAGAACAGGTTATGGGTAAAAATGTACCCCAACTGGAAGTCCCATGGTTGTAACAAAGCATTGACCGCATCTGGCAGATCTTCCGGATTTAGGGAAAAGATGTGTTGTCTAATTTCATGATTGAGGGACCTTTCTCCCTGCTGTCTGCTAAGGAAGTCTGCCCTTTGGTTCACACTGCCTTTGAGATGAGTCGCTGAGATTTGTAGAAGGGCCTTTTCTGCCCAAGAGCAAATTGTCAGGGCCAATTTCAAAAGAACCCGACTCTTGGTACCTCCTTGACAATTGATCTATGCAACCACTGACCGATTGTCGGATTGAATATTAACTGCTTTCCCTTGAATGATCTGATGCCAGTGTTGGAGAGCCTTCCAAACTGCCAGGAGTTCCCTGAAATTGGATGATCTGGTGGCTTCCTCCATAGTCCAACTGCCATGAGCTATGAGTTCCTGGAGGTGAGTACCCCAACCATAACCGCCAGCATGCATCGTTATTATAATATGAACTGGAATGTGCCAGGGAAAACCTATATTCAAATTCTTGTTGTCTAGCCACCATTTGAGTGACCTCTTGACTTGGAGAGGAAGAGGCAGGGAGAAGTGCAGGGACAATGACCTGTCCCATTTCTGTAGAATGAAAGACTGCAGCTGTCTCAGGTGTAGTAAGGCCCAGGGAACTGCTGGGATGCTGGAGGACATCAGTCCCAGAAGGGACATGGTGTCTCGGATTTGGGATGTGTGAGATGACAACCTTTGTTCTGAGGCTGTCCTTCCGTGTTTTCCTCAGAAAAGTTCTGTCACAGCTGGAATCCAGGATCAGGCCTAGAAATTTTTTGTGAAGGGTTGGGACTAGACTTCTCCCAGTTGATGATCCACCCTAGATTCAGAAATGTGCTGATCACCACCTTCAATTGGTTCTGTAGGATGGAGTGGTAGGGTGCTTTTACCAACGTGTCGTCCAGATAAGGAATTGCTGAGATACCTATCCTTCACAGTTGGGCTGCTCCCACGATCAATACTTTCATAAATGTTCTCGGGGCTGAGGCGCAAGCCCAAATGGTAGAGCCTGAAACTGAAAATGTCTGATGTGTTCTCCTATAGGCACTGCTACCCTGAGGAAGCGTTGATGTGCCGGATGTATTGGAACTTGAAGATAGGAGTCCGTTATGTCTGTTGTGGCCATGAAATCCCCTGGAGTGAGGGCTTCTATTGTGGACTTCGGAGATTTCATTCTGAACTTTTGTTTTGTTATGAATCTGTTGAAAAACCTCAGGTCTATAACAAGGCAGAAACTTGCTGGAGACTTTGGGACGAGAAACAAGTGTGAGAAAGTGCCCTTTTTTTCCATTGAGGAAACTGGAAGTAGCACTTGAGAGCTTAATAAATGCTGGAATGCCTGAAGAAAAGCCTCTTTGCGGCTTTGGGATATGGGAAGAGTAGTGTGAACATATCTTTGGGGTGGTGGGGAGGAAAACTCTATCCAGTAACCTTCCCGCAGGAGATGGAGGACCCATGCATCTGAAGTAATTGCTTCCCATGCCAGTAGAAAGTGGCGTAGTCTGCCGCCTAGTGGCACGGAATCCCCCTTTTGATTGGGATCAGGAGGATGAAGGGTGTGGCCCTGTAGAAGCAGGGAAGGATGACATACTTCTTTGATTCTGCCTGTCCCTCGAGGAACGAAATCCAGTAGAATCTTTTAGATGAGGATGGAAATCTTTAGAAAATTGCCTTCTAAAGCCAGGAAAAGAATGCCTGGAAGGAAGTCTAGACTTAGAATCCATCTTATCTAGGAGTTTTTGCCCAAACAGTGCTCTGCTCTGGTATGGTGCATTGACGATTTTTCGAAGCTGCATCCGCCTTCAAGGATTTCAGCCAAATCGCTGTCCTTGCTGTTACTGCCAGGGCCGAGGCTCTTGCATTCATTCGAACCGATTCCAATGATGCATCACAGAGAAAATTAACTGCTATGGATATTGCTGAGAGCTTGCTGGACAGGGTTTCTCTGGGTGTCTTTGAGACTAAACTGCTCTGGAGTTCAGCTAACCAGACTCAGAGAGAGACAGCCACAAATATTACCGCAATGCTTGGCTTGAAACCAGAAGTAGATGCTTCAAATGCCACCTTCATGGCTGCTTCTGCTTTCCTATCCATGGGGTCATCAAAGCTGGAGCCATCCTCTAAAGGAATGGCCTAATGTCTTATGACTTTAGATACTGCTGCATCAATTTTAGGGATGTCCCATTTCTTCACCTCTGTTGACTCAAAGGGAAATAATCTCCTTACTCCCCTGGAGATTGCCAGTTTTCTATCCAGTATTTTCCATTCCTCTGATATTAAAGAAGCCAGTACTTCATGTACCGGGAAGGCTTTAGACTGCTTGGAAAAGCCTTAAGCATGTGAAAGCCAAATCCATCACTGTGCCCCTTGTTCCTCCCCAGGAGTACAAAGAACAGGGGCAAAAATCCCAGAGGAAAAGTAGAGAAATTCAGCCTGGAAGTTTGAGGATGAGAGAAATACTTGTATAGTCATTGTCTTCCTGTAAAAAAAAAAAAAAAAAAAAGAGAGAGAAGGGCGCTTCCTAGTGTAGTATCAAAATGACATGGACCTCCATCTTTTCACCACTGTACTCACAATCTTGGAGACCACTAAAAGTGGTGAGCAGTGCAGGTGGGGGAATCTGACTGCCACCACTCAATCGGCAGATGCTGCTTCCTGAAAATGAACCCAAGAGGACCTCCAGGACCCTTGGAAATAAAGAAACAAAGAGCCATAAAGGATCACAAACCACCAAAATATATCCAAGTTTTAGTTGCACAGATCTTGTAATAAGAAACTCTGTGTAATACTCACATTTATGTAAACATATGCCGGATGTGAGAACAACCAGCAGTATTCCAACTGGGTTAAAACACTGTCCCGATACTGTAAGCAAAATCTCTTGAAATGAGTCTTGAACCCAAATTCAGTAGACAATACATTTATTACATTAAAAATTTCCACTATTATATAACTTCAATACGGGCCTATTGACTCGTTTAAAAGTACTCTACTTCTTTATCAAAAGGAGTTTAGGCAAAGAGTAAAAACAGTTGTATAAAAAACAATGACAAATATAATAACCAATATAATATCGGTACTGATATTATATTAGATATTAGATATTGCATTTAATGTGTACAATGCTTTTTGTAGGGTGTATTACCCCCCATGATTTTGTAATCTATATTTGAGATTGATTTGTATCTTTATGTAACCAGATAACTGTTGTCCTTTGAGATTACTCTACTAGAATGTGCTCTGGATTTATATATCCTATTCCTATACAGATATTGCATTTAATATGTACAGTGCTTTTGGTAGGGTGTATTAGCACCCTGATTTTGTAATCTACATTTGAGATTGATTTGTAGCTTTAAATTTAGATTGTGCTGTTTTGCTACAGTACATTTTTGATTAATATATTTTACTTCTGTATGAATATTGTGTTCAATAAGTACAGTATCCTTGTTAGGGTTTATATAGTTTATTTCTGTTTTTCGTGGGGTCTATTAGTTCCCATGATTTTGTAAATTATATTGGAGATCGTTTTGTGAGTTTAAATTTAAATTGAGTTGTCTTGTGGATTCTTCCTTGGATGGAATGTGGGGACCGAGTTAGTTAGGTAAGCATTATGGTGGAATGTAAGGTTCCTATTTTGAAAAGCACAACGTTATTTCTGGTCCAGAATAGTCAGTCGGGTAAGAATTATGATGGAACGCAAAATTTCCATCTTGAGACGCATAACGTCACCTCCGGTCCAGAACAGTTTGCAGTAATAGAATTTTGATGCTACTAGATTTATTATTGCTCGATTTATTTATATTGTTTTATGCTGGCGCCTTAATAGTATTTGTACACATTCTTTCAGAGGTATTTTAGAATTGTATAGTAATGAATCAGATTCTAGATAATACTTCCGGGTTATAGATATGTGAATCTTTTCTGATTATATGATTACGGAACAAACTTTATATCTGATCTGAATGTCCCACATATAGAGAATTTATGTATTTTTTGCTGCTGAATACAATTTAAAAATTGGGGATATATTTTTGCTGGGAAAGGTCTTTACAGTTATTCGATCACTGTTTGCCTATAGAGAGGTTAATTTAACCCTTGAGAGAGTGGCTTCCATTGGGTGTGTATTTTAATGATTGTATTAATCAGATGATGAAACTGAAGTTCTGCATCTTAAGGTAGGTATACCCGTTGACATTTTTTAAGATATGTTAAGAATTTGATATTATGAGTATTAATAATAATAATCCTTTATTTATATAGCGCACACAGATTCCGCAGCGCTTTACACTCATATTGGTTCCTGTCCTCATTGGGGCTCACAATCTAAATTCACCTATCAGTATGTTTTTTGGAGTGTGGGAGGAAACCGGAGTACCCGGAGGAAACCCACGCAAACACAGTGAGAACATACAAACTCATTGCAGATGTTGTCCTTGGTGGGATTTGAACCCAGGACCCCAGCGCTGCAAGGCAACAGTGCTAACCACTGAGCCACTGTTCTTTTGGATTGTAATCCTTGACCTGGAGGATAATAATCCTCCTTTATTTATATAGCGCACACAGATTCTGCAGCGCTTTACACTCATATTGGTTCCTGTCCCCATTGGGGCTCACAATCTAAATTCACCTATCAGTATGTTTTTGGAGTGTGGGAGGAAACCCCCGCAAACACAGTGAGAACATACAAACTCATTGCAGATGTTGTCCTTGGTGGAATTTGAACCCAGGACCCCAGCGCTGCAAGGCAACAGTGCTAACTACTGAGCCACTGTGCTGCCCACTATCCAGTAGGGAGGATAGGAGGGAGATTTAAAGGTGATTGTGGCTGCTGGGTCTCTTTTCTTTTGTGTATTGACCAGTTGGTTTGATAAAGCGACCTAGCTACCGTGAAACGTTACAGTATTTTTGTACAACTGGTCCTTTGTTTTTATTATTTAACTTTTTAAATAAATGATCTTATGAGACAACCAGCAGCTTTCCTTTCTATGCATTAACCCTTTGGAGACTACAGCCTTGATCGGAATAGCGGTCCTGATACCGGAGTTATCTGAGTGGGGACAGATGTAACTCCCCACATGCTTGTTTAGCTGGTTTTGGCGTATGCCATTTACCAGCCTCCAGTTTTGTGAGTATTATTTCACTATTCAATATTCAAGTGCCATTTGAAGATTACAGGCACTATTGGGCGCCTTCTCTCTCTTGCTTTTCTCTTCCATGTGCTTCCTTGTTTTGGTTGTTTGAGAGGTGTGGCCTGTGATAGAGCTGTTTACAACTACTGAGAACCTATGGGATGGTTTGAGATCCCCACTGCTTGTTATCTTGGTGGACACATAAGTGTTGCACCAAGCTCTAGCATTTGTGAGTATATTCTGTATTTTACATCCATTGGAAGATTTTATAACATACTACACTAGGAGTGCCTCCTTTGTGCTTTTTTACATTGTAGCACACAAGTCACTTTTTTCACTCCCATGTGCCATTGCATAGAGAAAATTTCCATATTCATATCGGACTGGTACCGTGCCAAAATATCAGGTTGCTATGCCTAAGAACTAGACACTTTATCTTGTTCGTTCTCGATGGGTGCTTGTCACAATATTCGTTTCTTAGTCTCCTAAGTGGAAGGGGATCCCAGGCATGGGCCATTTCTCTCCATGTGCCTAGAGGGAATCATCTGCACCACACGGACGATGCCCACATAGTCCAAAATGTATATCTGTGGTTTTGCTGATTCTCTTGTGCAGAGAGGATTTTCCTGACATTTCAGAGCTGGACTGTCTGAGAGAGGGGCCAGTCTTATATGAACATGGAAATTTCCTAGCTACAATGGCACATGGGAGTGAAAAACATGACTTTTAGCACCACTGATGGGCCTTTATGCCAAAGAACTAGACACTTTATCTTGTTCGTTCTCAATGAGTGCTCGTCACAATATTTGTTTCTTAGTCTCCCTAAGTAGAAGGGGATCCAAGGCATGGGCCCTTGTTCTCCATATGTGATAAGGGAATCAGTTGCACCACTCTGATGAGGGCTGCATAGGTTGAAATATACATTTGGAGAGGATTTGTTTGACATTTTGGGGTGGGACCAGTCTGATATGAATATGGCAATTTTCTCTCAGCAATGGCACATTGGAGTGAAAAACGTAACTTGTAGCACCATTGAGAGGCCACTATGCCTACAATCTGGACATTTTATCTTGTTCATTCTTGATGGGTGCTCATCACAATATTTGTTTCTTAGTCTCCCTAAGTGGAAAGGGATCTCAGGCATGGGTCCTTGCTCTTCATGTGCCTAAAGGGAATTAGCTGTACCACATCAACAAAACCCACATATGCCAAATTACGTCTTAGGTTTTGCCTAGCATTTCAGTGTTGGACTGTCTGATATGAATATGGAAATGTTCTCTTTCTGCAAAGGCACATGGGAGTGAGAAATGTGACTTGTAGCATTAATGGGCCACTATGCTAAAAACTAGACATTTTATCTTGTTCGTTCTTGATAGGTGCTCATCACAATACTGGTTTCTTAGTCTCCCTAAGTGCAATAGGATCCCAGGCATGCACCCTTGCTCTCCATGTGCATAGAAGGAATAAGCTGCACCACACTGACGAGTTCTGCATAGGCTGAAATGTATGTCTGGGGTTTTTATGATTCTTTCATTCAGAGAGGGTTTGCCTGACACTTTGGGGTGGCACCAGTCTCATATGAATATGGAAATTTTCTCTCTGCAATGGCCCATGGGACTGGAAAGCTTGACTTGTAGCACCATTGAGGGCTGCTATACCTAAGAACTAGACACTTTATCTTGTTCATTCTTGATGGGTGCTCATCACAATATTTGTTTCTTAGTCTTGCTAAGTGGAAAGGGTTCCTAGGCATGGGCCCATGCTCTCCATGTGCCTAGAGGGAATCAGCTGCACCACACCAATGAGGCCCATATTGGCTAAAACGTACATCTGTGGTTTTGCTGATTCTCTCGTGTAGAGAGGATTTCCCTGACGTTTCGGAGCTGGACGGTCTGAGGGCGGAACCAGTCTGATATGAATATGGAAATTTCCTCTCTGTAATGGCACATGGGAGTGTAAAACATGACTTGTAGCATCATTGAAGGGCCACTATGCCTATGAACTAGACACTTTATCTTTTCCGTTCTTGATGTGTGCTCATCGCATTATTTGTTTCTTAGTCTTCCTAAGTGGAAGGGGATCCCAGGCATGTTCCCTTTCTCTCCATTTACCTCCATGGAATCAGCTGCACCACTCCGGCAAGGCCCACATATGCCGAAACATACGTCTGTGGTTTTGCTGATTCTCTTGTGCAGATAGGTTTTTCCTTACATTTTAGAGCTTTGCTGTCTGAGTGCGGACCAGTCTGAAATGAGTATGGAAATTTCCTCTTTGCAATAGAATATGGGAGTGAAAAACGTGACTTGTAGCACCATTGATGGGGCCACTATGCCTAAGACACTTTATCTTGTGCGTTCTCGATGGGTGCTTGTCACACTATTTGTTTCATAGTCTCCCTAAGTGAAGGGGATCCCAGGCATGGGCCCTTGCTCTCTATGTGCCTAGAGTGAATCCATTAAACAACACCAACGAGACCCACATAGACTGAAATGTAAGTCTGTGGTTTTACTGCTTCTCTCGTTCAGAGAGGATTTGCCTGACATTTTGGGGCGGGACCAGTCTCATATGAATATGGAAATTTTCTCTATGCAATGGCACATAGAAGTGAAAAACGTGACTTGAAGCACCATTGGGGGGTCACTACACTGTGTGCATAATTATTAGGCAAGTTGTATTGTTGAGGATGGATTTTATTATTGAACAACTACAGTGCGCTCCGTCAATCCAAAATGTTCAGGAACCTTAAACCTGAATATTTAAGAAATTAAAAGTGAGGTTTTGGCTTTCTTAGGAGAATATCTATGTGTGAACAATTATTGGGCAACTAAATGAAAAACTATACTTTTCCCGTCTTATGTGTTTATTTTCATCTATTAAAGTGAGAATACTACATAAATAACTCAAAATTTACAAATAAACATTTGTGACATTTTCACAAAAAAATCAGTGACCAATATAGCCACCTTTCTTTTCAATAACAGTCATAAGCCTTCCATTCATGGAGTCTGTCAGTTTCTTGATCTGTTGATGATCAACTTTTTGTGCAGCAGCAACCACAACCTCCCAGACAGTGTTCAGAGAGGTGTACTGTTTTCCTTCAGTTTAAATCTGCCGTTTCAGAAGGGCCCACAAGTTCCCAATAGGGTTTAGGTCACGTGAGGAAGGGGGTCATGTCATTATTTTATCATCTTTAAGGCCTTTACTGGCTAGCCACGCACTGCAGTACTTTGATGCATGCGAAGGAGCATTGTCCTGCATAAAAATCATAGTCTTCTTGAAAGTTGCAGACTTTTTCCTGTACCACTGCTTGACGAAAGTGTCTTCTAAAAACTGGCAGTAGGTTTGGGAGTTGAGTTTGAGTCCATCTTCAACCTGAAAAGGTCCAACTAGCTCATCTTTGATAATACCAGCCCATACTAGTACCCCTCCTCCACCTTGCTGGCATCTGAGTCGAAGTGGCGCTCTGTGCCCGTTACTGATCCAGCCATGGGCCCATCCATCTGGACCGTCATGAGTCACTCTCATCTCATCAGTCCATGAAACCTTTGAAAAAAATCTGTCTTCAGATATTTCTTGGTCCAGTCTTGACATTTCAACTTATGTGTCTTGTTCAGTGGTGGTCGGGTTTCAGCCTTCCTTACCGTGGCCATGTCTCTGAGCACTGAACACCTACACACCCCTGTTAAAATGCCAGGTTCTTGTGATGTTAAAGAATGAGACAAAGATAAATCATGTCAGAACTTTTTCCACCTTTAATGTGACCTATAACGTGAACAATTCAATTGCAAAACAAACTGAAATCGTTGAGGGGTAAAAATAAAAAACTTACAATAACCTGGTTGCATAGGTGTGCACACCCTTAAACTAATAATTTCTTGAAGCACCTTTTGATTTTATTACAGCAATCAGTCTTTTTGGGTAGGAGTTTATTAGCATGGAACATCTTGACGTGGCAGTATTTACCCACTCTTCTTTGCAAAAGAGCTTCAAATCTGTCATACTGCGAGGACATCTCCTGTACACAGGCCTCTTCAGATCACCCCACAGATGTTCAATTGAATTCAGGTCTGGGCTCTGGCTGGGCCATTCCAAAATGTTAATCTTCTTCTGGTGAAGCCATGCTTTTGTGGATTTGTATGTGTGCTTTGGGTCATTGTTGTGCTGAAAGATGAACTTCATCTTTCTAACAGACGCTTGAAGGTTTTGTGCCAAAATTGCCTGGTATTTGGAACTGTTCATAATTCCCTCCACCCTGACTAAGGCCCCAGTCCCAGCTGAGGAAAAACAGCCCCAAGCAGGATGCTGCCACCAACATGCTTCACTGTGGGTATGGTGGTCTTTGGGTGATGTGCAGTGTTGTTTTTGCACCAAACATACCTTTTGGAATTATAGCCAAAAAGTTCAACCTTGGTTTCATCAGATCATAACAAATTTTCCCACGTGCTTTTGGGGGACTTGATGTTTGTTATTGCAAACTTCAGACGGGCTTGGATGTTTTTCTTTGTAAGAAAAGGCTTCCATCTTGCCACCCTACCCCATAGCCCATTCATATGAAGAATATGGGAGATTGTTGTCACATGTAGCACACAGCCAGTACTTGCCAGAAATTCCTGCAGATCCTTTAATGTTGCAGTAGGCCTCTTGGAAGCCTCCCTGACCAGTTTTCTTCTCATCTTCTCATCAATTTTGGAGGGACGTCCAGTTCTTGGTAATGTCTCTGTTGTGCCATATTTTCTCCACTTGATGATGACTGTCTTCACTGTGTTCCGTGGTATATCTAATGCTTTGGAAATTCTTTTGAACCCTTCTCCTGACTGACATCTTTCAACAATGAGATCCCTCTGATGCTCTGGAAGCTCTGCGCGGACCTTGGCTTTTGCTCTGAGATGCAACTAAGAAAATGTCAGGAAAATCCTACTAGAATGGCTAAACTTTATTTGTGATTAATCGGAGTCCCTTTAAATGATGGGAGGTTTGTAATGACTTCTATTTAACATGAGATTGAATGTGATTGGTTAATTCTGAATACAGCCACATCCCCAGTTATAAGAGGGTGTGCACACCTATGCAATCAGGTTATTGTGAGTTTTTTATTTTTTATTTTTTCCCCTCAACGATTTCAGTTTGTTTAGCAATTGAATTGTTCACGTTATAGGTCACATTAAAGGTGGAAAAAGTTCTGACATGATTTATCTTTGTCTCATTCTTTAACATCACAAGAACCTGGCATTTTAACAGGGGTGTGTAGACTTTTTATATCCACTGTAGTACTTCTAAACACTTCAGGTAGGTTGCAGTTCTGAAATATGACGGCACTGAAGGATAATGGGTTCCTTGTATCTTCATGTTTGATTCTTCTCAAATCGCTGATAGTTAATTTGTCTTTTTTTCTCAAGACGTTTCTTGTGACCTTGTTGACTATTTGCAACAAAACGTTTGATGGTTCTGTGATCACACACCAATATCTTAGCAATTTCAAGAGTGTTGCATCCCTCTGAAAGACTTTTTACAATTTTTGACTTTTCAGACTTTTTCTGCCCATTTTGCCTGAGGAAATTAAGCTGCCTAATAATTATGCACACCTTGACATTGGGTGTTTATCTCCTTAGGCCACACCCTAGCTCATTACACAAATACACATCACCTGTTATGCTTAAATCCAATAAGCATTCAAGTTTATACAGCTTGGCGTTGGAAAAAAATGCATAAAATTGATGATTTGGTCAAAATACTCACTTGCCCAATAATTGTGCACACAGTGTATGCCTACGATCTAGACACTTTATCTTGTTCATTCTCGATGGGTGCTTGTCATAATATTTGTTTCTTAGTCTCCCTAAGTGGAAGGGGATCCCAGGCATGGGCCCTTGCTCTCCATGTGCCAAGAAGGAATTAGTTGCCCCACAAAAATGAGGCTCACATAGGCTACTATGTATGTCTCTGGTTTTGCCTGACCTTTGGATTGTCTGAGAGAGAGGCCAGTCTGATATGAATATGGAAATTTTCACTTTGCAATGGCACATGGGAGAGAAAAATGTGACTTGTAGCACCATAGACAGGCTGTTATGCCTAAAATATAGACGCTGTATCTTGTTCATTACTGGTGGGTGCTTGTCACCATGTATGTTTTTTAGTCTCACTAAGTGGAATGGGATCTCAGGCATGCACCCTTGCTCTCCATATGCCTAGAGGGAATCAGCTGCACCACACCAACGAGTCCCACATTGACCAAAATGTGCATCTGTGGTTTTGCTGATTCTCTGGTGCAGAGAGGATTTGCCTGACATTTTGGGGTGGGACCAGTCTGATATGAATATGGAAATTTTCTCTGTGCAGTCGCACATGGGAGGGAACAACGTAACTTGTAGCACCATTGAGAGGCCACTATGTCTATAATCTAGACATTTTATCTTGTTCGTTCTTCATGGGTGATTGTCACAATATTTGTTTTTTAGTCTCCCTAAGTGTAAGGAAATCCTAGGCATGGGCCCTTGTTCTCCATTTGCCTAGATGGCATCAGCTGTATCACTCTGATGAGGCCCAAATATACTGAAATGTATGTCTGTGGTTTTGCTGATTCTTTTGTCCAGAGTTAATTTGTCTGAAATTTCAAAGATGGATTGCCTGAGAGCAGGGCCAGTCTGATATGAATATGGAAGTTTTTTCTCTGACATGGCAAATAGGAGTGAAAAACACGACTTGTAGCATCATTGATGGGCTACTATGCCTATGAACTAGACACTTTATCTTGTACATTCTTGATGTTTGTTCATCACACTGTTTGTTTTTTTAGTCTCCCTAAGTGGAAGGGGATCCCAGGCATGGGCCCTTGCTCTCCATGTGCCTAGAGAGAATCAGTTGAACCACTCTGACGAAGCCCACATATTCTGAAATGTACGTCTATGGTTTTGCTGATTCTCTCGTGCAGAGAGGATTTACCTGACATTTTGGGGTGGGGCCTGTCTGATTTTTTTTTTTTTTTTTGTCTCTGATAAGTAAATGGGCATGAAAATCGTGACTTGTAGCACCATTGAGGGGCCACTAAGCCTAAGAAATAAGCACTTTATCTTGTTCGTTCTCGATGGGTGCTCGTCTCAATATTTGTTTCTTAGTTTCCTTAAGTGGAAGGGGATACCAGACATGGGCCATTCCTCTCTGTGTGCCTAGAGGGAATTGATTGCACCACACCAACGAGGCCCATATAGGCTGAAACATACATCTGTGGTTGTGCTTATTCTCTCGTGCAGAGAGAATTCGGCTGACGTTTTGGAGCTGGAGTGTCTGAGGGTGGGACCAGTCTGATATGAATATGGAAATTTTCTCTCTGCAGTGGCATATTGGAGTGAAAAACTTTGCTTGTAGAACCACTGAGGGGCCACTAAGAACTAGTCACTTTATCTTGTTTGTTTTTCGATGGGTGCTCATCACAATATTTGTTTCTTAGTCTCCCTAAGGGTAAGGGGGTCCCAGGCATGAGCTCTTGCTCTTCATGTGCCCAGAGGGAATCAACTGCACCACACCGACGAGGCCCACATAGGCTGAACTGCACGTCTGTGGTTTTGCTGATCTCTTTGTGTAGAGAGGATTTGCCTGATGTTCTGGGGTGGTATCAGTTTGAGATGAATATGAAAATTTTCTCTCTGCATTGGCTTGTAGCACCATTGAGGGTCACTATGCCTTGACACTTTATCATTTTCGTTCTTGATGGGTGCTTGTCACAATGTTTGTTTCTTAGTCTCCCTAAGTGGTAGGGGATCCCAGGCATGGGCCCTTGCTGTCCATGTGTGTAAAGGGCATCAGATGCAACACACCAACGAGGCCCACATAGGCTGAAATGTACGTCTGTAGATTTGCCTGACATTTCAGAGCTTGAATGTATGAGGCCAGGACCAGTCAGACATGAATATGGAAATTTCTTATCTGCAATGGCACATGGGAATGAAAAACGTGACATGTAGCACCATTGAGGGGCCACTATGCCTAAGAACTAGACACTTTATCTTGTCGTTCTCGATGGGTGCTCATCACAATTTTTGTTTCTTAGTCTCCATAAGTGGGCCCTTGCTCTCCATGTGCCTAGAAGGAATCAGCGGCACCACACCGACAAGGCCCACATAGGCAGAAACGTACATCTGTGGTTTTGCTGATTCTCTTGTGCAGAGAGGGTATGCCTGATATTTCAGAGCTGGACTGTGTGAGGGCTGGAGAAGTCTGATATGAATATGGACATTTTCTTTCTTCAGTGGAGTGAAAAACGTGACTTGTAGCATAATTGAGGGGCCACTATGCCTAAGTACTAGATATGTTATCTTGTTTGTTCTTGATGGTTGCTCGTCACAATACTTGTTTCTTAGTCTCCTTAAGTGGAAGGGGGGGGATCCCAGGCATGGGCCATTGCTCTCCATTTGCCTAGAGCAAATCTGGGGAATCAGTTGCACCACACCAAATAGGTCCACGTAGACCAAAACATACGTATGTTGTTTTGATGATTCTCTTGTGCAAAAAGGATTTGCCTGACATTTTGGAGCTGGACTGTTTGAGGATGTGACAAGTTTGATATGAATATTGTGACTTGTAGCACCACTGAGTGGCCACTATGCTTAAGAACTGGACACTTTATCTTGTTCGTTCTCGATATGTGCTTGTCACAATAGTTGTTTCTTTGTCACTTCTAAGCTGGAGGGCTGGGCTTGAGCCTTCGAGGAAGGGATCTGACCTGGACAGGCGGGAGGATCCAGGAATGGGGAAACCAGTAGCAGCACAGTCCAAACTAATTCATAGACCGGATACCAAGCAGACAATGAATCCTTAGGGCAGCTAGCTGCAGAGAATTTCCCAGGAGTCGCAGGATTCTTTACCACCACTGAGGCCAGTGGAGCTCAGGAACAGATGATCAAGCAGAGTAGGTAGTAGCAATGCGTTGGAGACTCAGAGTCGACTAGGAGAAGGGTCGTGTCAGAACAGGAACAGCAGGTCTATCTGAGGACAGTAGTCAAAGAGTTGTGACGTGTTGGAGATCTGTCATCAACTTGGCAGCAGGCAGAGTTGACAGGAACAGCTGGTCGATGTGTAAGTGTGCTCCTACCCTGCTGTCTCAGCATACTATTTTAGTGTAACCATTGTTGTTATTTAGGGATTATGTGTGTATAAAAAGTCATGCTGTGATACCCTCTTTTTGAGCCACTTCTCAAGTGACTCTTCCTGGGTAACCTGATAAGTTGCAACAATCAGACTGTAAGCTCAATAGACACATCCACACCGTGTCTGCTCATTGAAATAACCCCAGCAGATTCTCCATCCCCTATAGAAGGCCAGGGAATCCCAGAATCCCTATGATGCCAATCATTGTTCTATGATGCTTTCCCAACAATATCCACATCCATGTGAAAAGGAGAGGGAAAACAAGGGTTCTCATTTCATGACTGTGTTTCCAGAACATGACCTGACAGCAGTGTGTTTTTTAACCCTTGGATGCTACCAATGTATCCAACTCATTGCATTGTATGTTAATAATAATTACTATTTTGTTTGGAGGAGGAAAGGGTCTGTTCAAGTGTTTTCTACTTTAAAACATAAGAAAAGAAGTATACAGGCATTCACCTTTATATCACTACAAGGGTTAATCCTTTGAGTGCCAGAAAGATGTCCAGTGCATTGAGCTGCAATGCACTAGATACCTCTCTGGCACTCAAGGGGTTAAATATGATGATATCCTAAAAAATGGCACATGCAATAAAGCAATCAAGAGCTAAGTGTGTATGTAGCTTTTCTCGTAAAGTTTTAATTTCACAAAAACTATTTGTTGCAGAAAAATGGCTGATACAATATATATAATATAATGTGTGTGTAATAAATACATTTAAATATAAAACATTTAAAGTTACACACACCTACTTTCTACAGAGATCCAATTTGCATCTTGGTGATGCATCAGTCTGCAGCCACATTCCAGCTGCCCATTTTCTTTAAAGCATGACTGCAGATCTCCTTATTTTGCTTCTGAAATACCATGAGGCACTTCATAAATGAGCTGCTGCCAAATTACAGGGTCATAAATGACCCAAGCCATGTTAGTGACCCATTTACAAACATCCTTCATGTATATATTCGGTTAACACAGCCACCTCACACAAAACTCCCATAGTTCAAACTTGCTTACTACATTACAACGATTCTTCACTGACTACTGAGGCTAATGCAGGCAATAAATCACACAAATATATATTTATACAAAACACATAATAAGTTTGTATTACCATTTTAACCTCCAGTGAAGAAATGAATAATGTTTATGTATCTCTAAAGCAAAAAGAGCAACACTAGACAGGAACTGACACAAAGAAGAGGAATAACGCCTAAATGAAGTATTTAATGATGAAAAGAATAAATTATGGTAACGGCAACACTCCCTCCCCCCCATTGTCTCATTTAACTCCTGTTGGGCCAATAGCGTGCACAGGATCCAAACCCATGATATTCAGCGAACTGTGTCCTCTATAACAGTGGTTCTCAACTCGTGCCCTCAGTGGCTATTAACAGGCCAGGATTTTAGAATTTCCTTTTAAGAGTACAGGTGAGTTAATCAATATGACTGAGCCCCTGATCAACACACTTGTGTTCTAGCAGGGAAATTCCTAAGTTCCGGCCTGTTAATGGCCACTGAGGGCACGGGTTGAGAACCTCTGCTCTATAATACTATGACTGATAGTCTATGTGTAGAAGTGATGCTGGAACTGTCTCCCAGACTTTGTTCCCTTGGATAAAATGTGCAATTTCACTCCATTTAAATGAAATGCACAGTATATATGTTCATGAATAATGAAGACACTGAGAATGTCGGCTTCAACTGGTGGATAACTACCAGAATGGAGGAGGGATTTCAGATTGTAATTAATTTGTAAACTGTGGACCACATATTCATTTTCACCAACTCCATCTAGATGAGGTTGGGTGGAAAGATGAGGTATTATTCAATTTCCCAGGGTTATTTTATCTCTTCTTTGGCCTTATTTATTTTTTATTCCAATATATATATGGTTATGTAGGAGAGTATTTCATTGTATCTGTGAAAACTTTTAACTCTTTTGTTGCTGGTGCAGCTGCAATGCATTTTGTCATAATGTATTGCAGGCTAATTAGGCAATAAAGGGGAAAAGATGGGGTAGTGTATGAGTGGGAAGGTAATTTGATTGGTGAGGTCACTTTACTGTGAGGCATGTGACACAAATAAGGCAAAAGAGTATACATCACTTATTTGCTTGTTGTCTATGGAAAGTTAGTATGCAGCCCCTTTGTTACAGCCTTCTACTGAGGGGGTAGTGTCTTTTATAGATCCATTTGAGTCATTTAAATGGTTTGGTGCAGGAAGTTTGTATATAGAAATCTGGGGAAATCCAGCTGTGTATCTATGGAAAGTCTTATGTGGCTCTAAATGGCAGCCAGTGGCTTTAGTGCCTCAGCTTTCCATACACATCAATAGCTTTCTATACACATTAATAACAATAGCAACACCTTAAAGTATAATGGTCAGAAAAGCGACAGTTTTCCATATACACTAATAATGTCACCATAAAATTGAATGGCTATAAAAGCCCATGCTTTTCATGTACAAAAATTCTGTAACCTTAAAAATGACCAGTGCTTTCCATATATAGCAACAGTGTCACCAATAGGAATGGGCAAAATTTTGCTCCTCAGAAGAGAAACAAGTGATACACCTATACAATTGCCTTGTTACAGACAGATTTCAAACTATGAGTGCATAGAGTCATGTTTCATATCTGATTCTTGAGAAATATATCCTCCACTGTCTTTATGCCTGTTTGCTTAATAGTGTTCAGGCTAATCCACAAGTATGAGTGTACAGTGTGTACCTTTGTTACGGTGTATATTTAAGAGGGAATGATTTCCTATATAACCATTTGATTTAGTCAAGTAAAAATGTCAACAATAGTTTCCTTCATATGCTTTTAGCCTGTTCGCCCAAAAGTGTCCATGGTGAATTATATATGTTTTTGGATGCTACCAGTGGGAATCAGCGAAATCAAATACTTTATTGATTTTATTATAGGTTACTATACAGTTTTATATTGTGTTTTATTATTCTCTTTTCTTTTGTACTCATTTATGACCAATTGGAGAATCAGCATTAATAAATTAATCCATTCCATTATATTATCATCAGCACTTCATCATCAACGCAACATTGTTTTTTAAATTGGTCCTATGAGATTTATCTGATCAATTATGATGTCTCTGTTGTAGTTGGTATTGAAAATCTTGTTTATAATTTAATTATGAACACAATTATGCTTATTATAGCACTATCTGCCTTTATTGTTATTATATACATATAATGTTTAATTTGAAGTTGCAACAAGGCCGTTGCTCTACCACAGTAGAAGTATGGGTGCTGAACCCCAACACAAAGTGTTTACTACCACCCCTTTAAATATCGATCCTATTGTCTTGATGATATAAGAGCTTTTAATTAAATACATATTGTTAATTATTTTATTTTGCCACTAAATTACCTTTCAGAAATGAATGCCAAGCATTCATGTTACTGTGTTACACCACAGGATGGCAGTGTGGTATTTTGAATCACATCAGTTGACATCTTATTAACATATCAGTATAGCAGAAGATCTAAGAAGAAAAAAAGTTTTCTCCAGATAGATATGCTTGGTCATTTTATGTTGCCCAAACTTCAATACTTTATAATCATATTAAAAAAGACCTTTAAACAATAATTTAACATACATTTATTGTAACATTCCCTATTTAGGGTAAACAACTAATGTTTCTGAAAACACAACTGGTATTGCAAGTTTACACCCTTCAGTGCTTCCCTCTCTATCATCAAATGGTCAAAGCAGGGATCAGTATCATGAAGCCCTCAGGCTGCTGTTAGGCTACAACTCCTGTCATTCCCTTCCAATGATGAGAGTTATAGTCTGACAGCAGCTGGAGAGCCTCATGTTGCCCACCAATCAGTTATAGGATGGTCATCAATCCTCCATAAACCCTTGGGGCTAGAAACATCTCCAAGTTACAGAGAGGCAATGTATTGGAGAAATCTCTGGCACCTAAGGTTCTAAAGGGATCAATGATTTGACGTAATTTAAATGTTATATTGCTAGTGTAATAGAAAAGCATAAATGTGAATGCACCTAGATTTGTGATTGTGTCCCAGGTAAACAAAATAAACATGCTTTGGGACTTCATGGCTGTCACAGACAGAGATGGGAGAAAAACAAGCCCCATTTTGTTCCTGTGGGAATTTTTTTGAAAAAGGGAATTTTCTTACTTGTCAATTCCTTTTCCTCTCGGTCTCTGTAGGTAGCACACCAAGAGATAGCCCCTCCTTTCTAGTTAGGACAGGTAAAACTCATAAGAGTCCTCCCTCCCCTACCATCCCCAGTGTTGACTAAAGCTGGCCACAAACCAGAATGGAAAATGCACACATTTATTATAGTAAAAAAAAAAGCAAGTCACAAAAGGGAGTAAAATCTGTGTGCTTCCTATGGAGACCTACAGGAAAAGGAATTGACAGGTAAGAAAATTCCCTTTTTCCTTCCAGGTCTCCTTGGTTGCACACCAAGAGAGAAAACAAAGCTTAAGGCACAATAGGGGGTGGGATCATGGACTGCTTCTATCACTTTATGTCCGAATGCTGAATCCACAGCAGCTTGCAGGTCTAGACGATGTCTGATGAAGGTATGGCTATCCCCCCCGGTAGCAGCAGTACAAATTTGTTCCACCGGAGCCTGTGCTTTTTCTGCCCAGGAAGCTGCCACAGATGTGGTAGAGTGTGCCTTGATTCTAGCAGGAGGATCCACGTTGCTTGCTTTATAAGCTTCCTCAATTGTAGCTCCACTTCTCCATAAGTGTCAGAAAGACCCTGGAATGTAGGGACCATTCTTCCAGACTAACCACCCTCCTGCTCAGGAAGTCTGCACAGGATCTTTCCCGGAATGTGAACTGTCATTAGAGCCCCCAGCTTGACTTCTACCCAGTGAAGGATTCTTGAGGACAACAGGAGGAGGAAAAACTCCGAGTACCTCCCTGTTGGGCTGGATAAAACGCCACTGTCATGTTGTCTGAGTGGATCTTTACTGCGTGACCCTTGATAAGGAGAGCTTCCATTCTTAAGACTCTCCAAACTGCAAGGTGATTGGAATGAAGATTTGTTTCAGAAGGTTACCAGAGACCTGAAATGAGCTTGATTCCAGGACTGGTCCCCCCCCCCCCCGATCTTGATGCTATCTGTTTTTATGATAATTCAATTCGAAGTTATCATGGTTAGTCCTGCTGACAGTCTCTGCTTGGACCACCACATAGGGCAACTCTTGACCGCTCCTGATATGGACATTTGGTGATAAAGAGGACGAGGGTCCAGGAAGACAGAACCAGCTGCTGTAAGTGTCTCATGTGGAGCCTTATTCACAGTACTGATTCTCTTGATGATGATGACATCATTCCCAGAATTGACATAAGATGCCTGAAGGAGAACTGCCTGAAAGATCTGAGAAGATATGCTTGATCCAGTAACTTCCGAATCTTTGTTTCTAGAATAAACACTTTTCCCAGAATTATGCCCAGGAAAGTTTCCTTCTTTCTGAAAGAAGAAATTACTTCTTGAGATTCAGCCTCCAACCTAGATCAGTCAGGGTTGTGGTTACCACTACAGATGGAACAGGGAAGGAGATGTGACAGATGCAACAGGAAAAGAGATGGAGCTTTACTAGCCAGTCATCCAGCTATGGAACTAAAGCCACATTACGTTCCCTTAGGAAGACAACAACTACTGCCAGTTAGTGATGAGCGAGCACCCCAATGCTCGGGTGTTCGGGTGCTCTGACCGAGCACCCCCTGAGGCTCGAGTGCTCGGCCGAGCACCCGAGCCCCATTGAAGTCAATGGGAGGACTCGAGCATTACACCAGGCACACCCTGCTCTGATGAGGGGAGGGTGCCTGGTCCATAGGAAAAGGGCAGAAAAGGATGGAAACACCACAGAAATGGTTCAGGGACAGCATAGGGAGGATGTCTGGATGCATCTTGGACTCCAACATCGCTGCTGGGAACGATCTTTCGCCCGTAGTACGCCATTTTTACAGACTGACCATAAAACACACAAAAAGGAAAATAAAAACGACTTTAGGCGAAAAATTGTTACCAAACAATATTTGCTGTATATTTACTTGTATATTATCTGCAAATTATTCCAAAAATTTCCTTGATTTTCTGAAGTGAGGCCATGATTAAGAGGGAAACGTGCGCAGAGGCAAATTCTCCCAAAAATTTCCTTGATTTTCAGAACTGAGGCCATGATTAAGAGGGAAACGTGCGCAGAGGCAAATTCTCCCAAAAATTTCCTTGATTTTCAGAACTGAGGCCATGATTAAGAGGGAAACGTGCGCAGAGGCAAATTCTCCCAAAAATTTCCTTGATTTTATTGAACTGAGGCCATGATTAAGAGGGAAACGTGCGCTGAGCTGACCATCTAAAACATTATGGGTGAGGGTCTGCTGCAGAGCTGACCATCCTAAACATTATATGCGAAGGCCCGCTAGTGAGCTGACGCTATAAAACATTATATGAGAGGGCCCGCTAGAGAGCTGACCCAATAAAACATTATATGAGAAGGCCCGCTGGTGAGCTGACTTATATAAAAATTGTCAAACAGGGCCCGCTGGTGAGCTGGCCCTATATAAAAATTATATCACAGGGCCCGCTGGTGAGCTGGCCCTATATAAAAATTATATCCCAGGGCATATGGAAGAGGAGGAGGAGGATGAGAAGATTAAGAGTCAACCATATACCCGTTTTTTGGGTGGAAGGGGTGAATGGGAATACAGAGTATTCACATCATTGTAAATAACATATATAAAGTGAGTTTATGTTCCCCCGCGGCTTTCCTCCAGTGGAGTGGAGAAGTCAGGGGAAATCCAGGCCTTGTTCATTTTTATAAGTGTCAACCTATCAGCATTGTCGGTGGAAAGGCGGATACGCTTATCTGTTATGATGCCACCAGCAGCACTAAATACCCGCTCAGACAGAACGCTGGCGGCAGGGCAGGCCAGCACCTCCAAGGCGTAGAGTGCCAGTTCATACCACGTGTCCAGCTTGGACACCCAGTAGTTGTAAGGCACAGAGGGATCATTGAGGACGCTGACACGGTCTGCTACGTACTCCTTCACCATCTTCCAAAACTTTTCCCTCCTTGTGACACTAGGCTGCGCATCAGGGTGAGGGTGCTGGCGGGGTGTCATGAAGGTGTCCCACGCCTTGGAGAGTGTTGCCCTGCCTTTCTCGGAACTGCTGTGTGCTCCCCTTTTCTCCCCTTCTCGGTGGGCCAAGGTAGCACGTACTCTGCCGCCAGCGTTGTCAGATGGAAAATTTTGGAGCAATTTTTCAACAAGAACCTTCTGGTATTGCACCATTTTGCTTGTCCTCTCCACCGGAGGAATGAGAGATGAGAAATTCTCTTTGTAGCGGGGGTCCAGAAGGGTGAACACCCAGTAATCCGTGTTGTCTAAAATGCGTATAACGCGTGGGTCACGGGAAAGGCAGCCTAACATAAAGTCAGCCATGTGTGCCAGAGTACCAACAGTCAAGATTTCGCTGTCCTCACCAGGAGGATGACTCTCAATATCCTCATCCTCTTCCTCCTCTTCTGCCCACCCACGCTGAAGAGATGGAACTAAAGTTCCATGGCTACCCTCTGTAGCGGAGGCAACCGTGTCTTCCTCCTCCTCCTCCTCCTCCTCCTCCTCCGCCTCCTCCAATTGTCGCTGAGAAGACGAAGTGAGGGTGCTCTGGCTATCACCTTGTGTAAGCTCTTCCTCCCCCATTTCCACCTCTTCCACATGCAAAGCGTCGGTTTTAATTGTGAGCAGCGAGCGTTTCAGTAGACACAGAAGTGGGATGGTTACACTGATAATAGCGTTATCGCCGCTCACCATCTGTGTCGATTCCTCAAAATTGCGTAAAACCTCGCAGAGGTCTGACATCCATTCCCACTCCTCACTTCTGATTACAGGAAGTTGAACGGAGAGGCGACGACCGTGTAACAGCTGGTACTCCACTACTGCCCTCTGCTGCTCACAAAGCCGGGCCAACATGTGGAAGGTGGAGTTCCAGCGCGTGCTCACATCACACAGCAGCCGGTGAGCTGGCAATTGTAAGCGCTGCTGCAGCTTCAACAGGCCGGCCGAAGCTGTAGATGACTTACGGAAATGTGCACACACGCGGCGCACCTTGGTCAAGAGATCATGCACATTGGGGTAGGTTTTTAGAAATCGCTGAACCACTAAATTAAATACATGCGCTAGGCATGGTACGTGTGTGAGCTTGCCGAGCTCCAAAGCCGCCACCAAGTTACGCCCATTATCACACACAACCATGCCTGGTTGCAGGTTGAGTGGCGAGAGCCACTGCTCGGTCTGGTGACTAATCCCTTGCAACAGCTCTGAGGCCGTGTGCTGTTTGTCCCCAAGGCAGATCAGCTTCAGCACGGCCTGTTGACGCTTCCCCACTGCAGTGCTACACTGCTTCCAGCTACTGGCTGATGGGGGAGTGGCGCTGCGTGTAGAGAATTCGGAGGTGGAAACGGAGGAGGAGGAGCCAATAACGTAGGTGCTGGCGGAAACCCTGATGGAGGTAGGGCCCGCAATCCTCGGCGTGGGTAGCACCCGTGCCATCCCAGGGTCTGAGTCGCTCCCAGCCTCCACGACATTCACCCAGTGTGCCGTCAGGGAAATGTAGCGTCCCTGGCCACAAGCACTTGTCCATGTGTCAGTCGTTAAGTGGACCTTCCCAGTAACTGCGTTGGTCAGGGCACGGGTGATGTTACTGGACACATGGTGGTGTAATGCGGGGATGGCACACCGGGAAAAGTAGTGGCGGCTGGGGACCGCGTACCGAGGGACAGCTGCTGCCATCAGGCTGCGGAAGGACTCAGTGTCCACAAGCCTAAATGGCAGCATTTCGATGGCCAGTAATTTGGAAAGGTGTGAGGTTAGTGCTATGGCCTGTGGGTGGGTGGCTGGGTACTTTCTCTTGCGCTCAAATGCCTGGGGTAACGACATTTGGACGCTGTGCTGGGACAGGGAAGTGGATGTGGTCGCTGATGGTGCTTCAGATGGTACAGGTGCAGGGCGGGAGGTATGCGGGCCTGCGCCTTCGACAGGCGATTGGCCGGCACCGAAAACAGGGGAAGAGGAGGCAGTGGTGTGGCCTGCAGACACAGATTGGCGATCCGGGCGTTCCTCCCACTTATTACGGTGCTTGGATGCCATGTGTCGGATCATGCTGGTGGTGGTGAGGTTTCTAGTGTTCATGCCTCGGCTCATTCTGGTGTGGCACAGGTTGCAAACTACAATTCTTTTGTCGTCCGCACTTTCCTTAAAAAAACGCCATACCGCGGAACACCTACCCTTTGGCAAGGGAGATTTACGCAAGGGGGTGCTCCGTGGAACATTTGCGGGCCGGTTTGGTGCGGTCCGCCTTCTTTCTGTAGCCACACCACTGCCTCTTCCAGCCTGTTGCGGTGCTGCAGATGGCTCACCCTCAGGACTGCTGTCATCGCTCAGCTCTCCACCTTCCCAGGTGGGGTCAGTCACCTCATCGTCCACCAAGTCCTCCTCCACTTCCTCACTCTGATCATCCTCCTCAAGTCTTGATCCCACCACATACTCAGTCATTGACAACTGTATAACATTCTCCTCAACAAGGTCTTGAGACGGAAATAGTGGTTGATTTAATGGCAACTGTGTCTCATCATCATCATCATCATCCACTACTTCCTTTGACCTTAAATGCCGTTCACATCTGTCATCTTCTTGTGATTGGGTAGCCTCTAGAGGTTGTGAATCAGGGCACAAGATGTCATGTTCCTCTGCAAGCGTGCTTGGAGAGAGGGTCAAATGAAGGATTGGTGATGAGACGAGCTCCTCACTATATCCCAGTGTGGGATCACTTCTTTGACCAGACCGTGTATGGTGGGAGGAAGGATGATCAGAGTGAGGATTATTTTGACCAGACTCTTGGCTACTGAGAGTGGACTTGGTGGAAGACAGGGTGGTGCTTAACCGACTGGAAGCAGTATCAGCTGTCATCCAACCGACCACCTGTTCGCAGTGGTCGGACCTCGAGAGTGATGTCCTGCGACGCCCTGTAAAATTACACATGAAGCTAGGTATGGTGGATGTCTTTCTTTCTTGTGCTCTGGCACCAGGCACAGTTTCTCCGCGTCCTGACCCGCGCCCTGAACTATCAGGATCACGTCCACTTCCCCGTCCCTTTTTACCCGCCTTCTTCATCTTACACGGAATATGTGACTTTAATATTTGAGTTTGAAAACTTAACAGTATTTCTTACTATTCTGCAACTGTGCAGAGTACACAGAATAGGCTGCTAAACGGCGGTGACACACACTGAATGGAATATGTGACTTTAATATTTGAGTTTGAAAACTTAACAGTATTTCTTACTATTCTGCAACTCTGCAGAGTACACAGAATAGGCTGCTAAACGGCGGTGACACACACTGAATGGAATATGTGACTTTAATATTTGAGTTTGAAAACTTAACAGTATTTCTTACTATTCTGCAACTCTGCAGAGTACACAGAATAGGCTGCTAAACGGCGGTGACACACACTGAATGGAATATGTGACTTTAATATTTGAGTTTGAAAACTTAACAGTATTTCTTACTATTCTGCAACTGTGCAGAGTACACAGAATAGGCTGCTAAACGGCGGTGATACACACTGAATGGAATATGTGACTTTAATATTTGAGTTTGAAAACTTAACAGTATTTCTTACTATTCTGCAACTGTGCAGAGTACACAGAATAGGCTGCTAAACGGCGGTGATACACACTGAATGGAATATGTGACTTTAATATTTGAGTTTGAAAACTTAACAGTATTTCTTACTATTCTGCAACTGTGCAGAGTACACAGAATAGGCTGCTAAACGGCGGTGAAACACACTGAATGGAATATGTGACTTTAATATTTGAGTTTGAAAACTTAACAGTATTTCTTACTATTCTGCAACTGTGCAGAGTACACAGAATAGGCTGCTAAACGGCGGTGAAACACACTGAATGGAATATGTGACTTTAATATTTGAGTTTGAAAACTTAACAGTATTTCTTACTATTCTGCAACTCTGCAGAGTACACAGAATAGGCTGCTAAACGGCGGTGACACACACTGAATGGAATATGTGACTTTAATATTTGAGTTTGAAAACTTAACAGTATTTCTTACTATTCTGCAACTCTGCAGAGTACACAGAATAGGCTGCTAAACGGCGGTGACACACACTGAATGGAATATGTGACTTTAATATTTGAGTTTGAAAACTTAACAGTATTTCTTACTATTCTGCAACTGTGCAGAGTACACAGAATAGGCTGCTAAACGGCGGTGATACACACTGAATGGAATATGTGACTTAAATATTTGAGTTTGAAAACTTAACAGTATTTCTTACTATTCTGCAACTCTGCAGAGTACACAGAATAGGCTGCTAAACAGCGGTGATACACACTGAATGGAATATGTGACTTTAATATTTGAGTTTGAAAACTTAACAGTATTTCTTACTATTCTGCAACTGTGCAGAGTACACAGAATAGGCTGCTAAACGGCGGTGATACACACTGAATGGAATATGTGACTTTAATATTTGAGTTTGAAAACTTAACAGTATTTCTTACTATTCTGCAACTGTGCAGAGTACACAGAATAGGCTGCTAAACGGCGGTGAAACACACTGAATGGAATATGTGACTTTAATATTTGAGTTTGAAAACTTAACAGTATTTCTTACTATTCTGCAACTGTGCAGAGTACACAGAATAGGCTGCTAAACGGCGGTGAAACACACTGAATGGAATATGTGACTTTAATATTTGAGTTTGAAAACTTAACAGTATTTCTTACTATTCTGCAACTCTGCAGAGTACACAGAATAGGCTGCTAAACGGCGGTGACACACACTGAATGGAATATGTGACTTTAATATTTGAGTTTGAAAACTTAACAGTATTTCTTACTATTCTGCAACTCTGCACAGTACACAGAATGTGCTGCTAAACTGCGGCGAAGCACACTGAATGGAATATGTGACTTTGATATTTTAGTTTGAAGACTTAACAGTATTTCTTCCTATTCTGCAACTCTGCACAGTACACAGAATGTGCTGCTAAACTGCGGCGAAGCACACTGAATGGAATATGTGACTTTGATATTTTAGTTTGAAGACTTAACAGTATTTCTTCCTATTCTGCAACTCTGCACAGTACACAGAATGTGCTGCTAAACTGCGGCGAAGCACACTGAATGGAATATGTGACTTTGATATTTTAATTTGAAGACTTAACAGTATTTCTTCCTATTCTGCAACTCTGCACAGTACACAGAATGTGCTGCTAAACTGCGGCGACGCACACTGAATGAAATATGTGACTTTGATATTTTAGTTTGAAGACTTAACAGAATGTGCTCTAATCTGCAACTTTGCACACTAAACAGAATGTGCTCTAATCTGCAACTTTGCACACTAAACAGAATGTGCTCTAATCTGCAACTTTGCACACTAAACAGAATGTGCTCTAATCTGCAACTGTGCACACTAAACAGAATGTGCTCTAATCTGCAACTTTTCACACTAAACAGAATATTTTTTTTTTTTTGTTTTTGTTTTTTTCCCCCCACACAAAATAACCTGCTGCCCCCACACACAGTAGTCCTAAAAAGGACTTTTGGTTCTTTTTTTTCACAATTTTGGTTTTTTTCCTCCCTACACTGCCTTTCCCTTCCTATCCTCAGCTCTCCCTGGCTAAGACTGAGCCGAACTCGATGGTCAGGTGCTATACAGCACCTGACCACGGGTTCTGGCCAGCCAATCAGTGTAATGCCAGCAGCCAACATGGCTGCTGGCATTACACCGATGTCAGAGCCTCCCTGCACGTTTATTGGCTGCGCAGCAGCCGCAAAACGTGCGGGGAGGAGACCCGAACATGGCGGTCGAGCACATGCGGTACTCGTACGAGTACCGCCATGTGCCGAGCAGAGCGATGCTCGAGCCGATCCGAGCATCGGCCGAGCATGCTCGCTCAACACTACTGCCAGTATCTTTGTAAACACATGTGGAGCTGAAGTCAGTCCAAAAGGAAGTGCTGACAACTGATAATGAGGGGTTACCCCACCTTCCTTGTTGGTGATCCTGAAGTATGTTGGTAACTGGGATGTACCAGAAAATGAAGATAAGCATCTCTTAAATCCACTATCGCCATCCAATCTCCTGAGTGAAGCATGATGATAGCGGATTTGATATTCTCCATTTTGAAGTGTTCCTGCAGAATTATCCGATTCAGGTAAGGTTTAGCAGTAACCAAAATCCTCCCAAACTCTTGGGTACCAGAAAGACTGAAGAATATGTTCACTTCTTCTGACAGAGTATAGAGGTACTGGAAGCAGAACATTCTCAAGAACCAGATCCTGGATAACATGAAGAAAAACCCAGAAGTTTTGAAAGAGAATCTGGAACTCTTCTCGTAAGGAATCTCTCTGGAAAAGGAGAAAGAAATTGGATCTTTTAGCTGTCTCTGATAATCCTTAAGATCCAGAAATCTGATGTAATATTTTCCCATTAAGCCTTGAAAAAACATAGTCTTCATCACAAGGGAACCCAAGGCCTGTGTCAGAACTGGAGTTTAGGGAAAGCATCCTGGCTGGGTCTCTGCTGCTTACTTACTTTAGGAACATATGGTCTTGAGGCTGGTTTCTTGCCTTCAGATGTTTTCTTTTGGTCCCTGAAGGCTTGAAAAAGATTCTTCTGAGCAGAAAACCTCAAATTTTGAAGCAGGAACTTCCTTTCCTCTAAGAGATTTTGCAGAAGAGCATCCAGCTCCTTGCCAAACAGAAAATCACTTTCAAATGGCATAACACATTGTTTGTGTTTAGAAGCCACATCTGCTGCCCATTCCCAGAGTCAGAGGGTTCTGAGGCAAAGCAGAGCATGAATGTAGACTTTAACAACACTTCCCTTGGAACTTTGCTACCTAGGTTTTCCTCCAGCTGCATGAGCCATAGTCTCAGAACTCTAGACACACAATTAGACGCAGCGCTAGGACACAAATAGGTGGAGTTCCTGCAAAGAGTGATGTCAATCTCCCCATACATAGGATCCATCCGCTACTGGAATAACGTGTACATCTACCTTAGGACTTCTATCATACAGGGATGAGTCTTTTGGATCACAAGTAAACGGCTCTTGAGCTTCCTGGGAAGAGAGACACTTCTCCAGATTTGCCCACTCATGTATAATGAGATTATAGACCACAGTATGCACAGGAAAAGACTTGTGTTCTCTCATGTATCCTAGGTAAAGGTCATCCACTACTGACACAGGTTTTCATCATCCTTGATGTCAATGGAATCTCCGATGCTCATGAGGGAATCCACACATTCTGCTGGGAAGAGATAGGAGTCTTCTCTGCCACCCTATTCAGAATCTTCAGAGGAGGATTCTGAACCTGAAACCACCTGGGTTCTCCTTCTAGCGAGCGAGCCTTAATTGGAGACAGATGGGGCAGATGTACCTGGCCTGTCATTTGCTTTAAAACTTTTCCAGGTTTCCTTAGCAATAGAATAAAAAAGAGAGACCATAGATGCCATATCAGTAGGCATACTGGCCTGAGGGAGTGTAGACTACTGTGGGACTGCTCGAGAGTTATGTACACTAGGCAAGAGGGACACAACTACTTCAAGTTACTATCCTCAACAAAGCCTTGCAGAGGAGACAGGGAGGTGAAGCTTGCAAATTCATCTAGGAATAGAGAAACAAGCAGCATGGTAACTATCCATATACATAGATAAGTATAAAGGGTAAGGTAGGAAGCAACAACCTCTGAATACCACACAGAATGTGCTTACAGTTACAGTTGATGAATCCACCTTATGCTGGGGCTGGACTGGCTCAGGACAATTCTGAATAGAGGGGGGAACGCAAAAAGCTGCCAACTCCTTTAAATAACCCTGCAGACCAAAAACAGGGCAGTCAAAAGCTGCACAAATGCTTCCAGACCTCGCTTCTGGTCTGTGGAATGCACAGACCATAAGTGCTATAGGACACCATTGATTTTTAACATTCCACAGTGGAACGCATAGAGGAAAGGATAACGGACCTGGCCCAGCAAACAGATGGCTGCCTCCACTGCACAAGTCAAGATTATACAATGGCTGGTGCCTAGGAGAAGCCCAGCTGGACCCTCCAAAAACAAAAAAACAGGACTCTTAAAGGAACCTTCCTAGGGAGGACAGGTAAAACACTGGAGACGGTGGGGGAGGGAGGACCCTTTTATGAGCTTTACCTGTCCTAACTAGGGAATAGAGGCTATCTCTCAGTGTGCTACCAAGGAGACCCAGAAGGAAAAAAATGTTCAATTTTTTCACAGGTAATTCCCACCCATAGAGAAATCCATAAATGTTCCACTCTTTCGCTAACATCATGGAATTTCCCATGAGAACAGTTCCATTTCCTGCCTGCGGTTTCCAGTGGTGGCAACACTTCCCGCCTCCATACTATGAAAACCCAGAATTTTCCACTATACAGTGTGGTGAGTTTAGGAGAACAAGGGAGTGGAATCAGGTAGAAAGAAAGAGAAAATAAAAATAAAAGTTAAAATAAAAATAAAGTTGTTTGGAGTGCTGGAATGGCTAGCACTATGACCAGTAGTAACAAGAGAAGCTGTATGGAGTTTGCTCTTAACCAATCTACACTAGTCCCCCATAATCATCCCTTTGTATGTGGGGAAATATATTGAATAAGGTAGAACTGGCTAGCAGCGTAAGCAGCATGTCAACTTCCTGTGCCTGCTTCTACTGCTGCCAGTTTACCTTCTTCAGAGGAATGGGAAATGTGACAGCAGGGGACCGTCTGTCACACTCGTCATCCCCAGCCAGTCATATAGCGCAGCAATAGACTGGTGATGGTAGTATAGACTATATATGTAGCTAGAACTCTCCTTCTTACCCGTTTTTCTGTTTCATACAGGTGCAGCACCTACTGATCTAACAGTGAGATGTTTGTGTCTCACATGCTTTTTTGTGTGAAAGTGCATAGTAAACAAAAAATATGCTTAATGTAATGTTATCTATTTAAATTCTATAAAAAAATAGACATTCTGCCTTTACACTGATTTTCTGTTTCTATAAGCTCTCTTTTCTGGGAAAAAGCGTGTGTGTGTGTTTTCTGTTCCGGAGACAAAAGAAAGTTATAGACTGTTTTCATAACATCAGTATTTCTATCAAATCCTTTATCTCATACCCATACACATTGTATCTCATATCATGCACATATACACTTACTCATTCTACAACATTCAGTCTCATGTGTGCAAATACACACTCTTACACATACATATTTTATCACTTGCTTTACAGTGAAAAGCAAATCACTAATTTTAAGCATGTGTCAAACTCATTGTTTAATGAGGAAACAATAGTAATCCGTGTTAAATACTGGGAGGGGATATTAAAAATATGGGTTGGAGACAGCCATTAACACTTATCCTCGGCACCATGATTTATGTTGGCAACTGTGCCTAACCCTAAGTTTCAGTTGCAGCCATATAATTTTGAGGTGGAGAAGAACATGTTACATCACACTAATGACTAGATTTCATGGCATATGATAACTTTATGCCTGTTCTTTATCTCCATATCGGCTCTAAGAGGAAACTATGTGGGGGAAAACCAGTGAAAATATTTATCACTTATAATAAATGTCCCATGTTTAGGCCAACCTAATACATTATTAGTGCATTGTGCAACCAAATTGCTCCTTTTTTAGTAGCGAGAAAAGCACTATAATGCTCCACAAACTGGTAACAAGATCTGGAAATCTAGACATTTATCTCTGTCATCCAGGACCTAGCAGCTCCCCTGCCTGTAATGGAATACAATTCTAACAATCATGCTCACTCACACTCTGACTGGAGAAACAATAAAAGAATACATGGAAATTGTTTCATGAAAAGTTTTTGAACCTGCTCAAAGATAAAATGAATATTCAAATGGTTTTCTGAAATGAAAAGGGTACAGTAGAATAATTCTGTACTGGCGGTAATGAAGGCTGACACCACAGGACAATGGTTAGTATAATGAGTCATGACTCGAGATAAAACAAAACGTCAGACAATCTCTATAACTGTAGAAAAAAACAGGAATAAATTTATAGCTCAATCTAGGACAGGGAGGGGCAAACTGAGGTTGTTCCTCTGTGGAAGACCACAATTCCCATCATCCCCAGTCAGCCAAAGAGTTCCTCAGGTTGCCCATTCCTGATCTAGGACCTTGAGCTGGGCACTCCCATAGGGAAACTCAAATTATATAAAAGGAAGGCATACCTTTAGCCAGTTTTCCGTTACAATATAGTTTATGAGTCAGTTCTTGTGACACAAAAGCTTGTCAGGCCATTTGTACATGACTAACTGTTGTACTCTGGCGAGTCGATATAATACTCAAAATCTTGCTGCAATAAATATGTTGATTTTAAGTGCCTCAAGATGTTTTTTTTCTCTAGTGAGACTGAACCAAGTTATCTTTTCTGAGAGATGTGGAGCCATCTTTCTTAAAGTTCAACTGTTACTTGGTAACAACTAGTTGATTTTCCAATCAAAATTGCCTATATTTATGTTACCTATTTTTTATTTCAAGCAATAGTTTATGACATACTAGTTGAACAGCCCGTTACACGGGCCACAGTGCCACTGCCACCCAGTCGTGGGGCAGTCACGCGCAGCAGAGACTGCTCGCGCCGCGGCTGATACAGAGCTGGGCGCTCCTTCGGAGCGTCCACCTCTGTATCAGCTGCGGTGCGGGCAGTCTCTACTGCGCATGACTGCAGCACACGCAGCAGTGTCTACTGCGCATGTCGCGGCGTTACACACGTTTTAGCAAATTATTATATAGGATTTTAATTTCTTCACTTACCAGCTAGTGCCTGGCTCACAGGTGGTGTATGTTGTGATGGGGAGAAGTGTCGAATGCTAGTATCTGGTAGGCATGCCTGACAGTACTATATAATTTGCAGAACTGACATCTAAAGCTACATATCTCAGGATCTATTTTTTTTTTTCAAATAAAAGAAACGGTTAAACTAGATATATGTGATTTTGAAATCTCTTTCAGAATCACAAATTCATTACAAAGCAACAGTTCTGTCCCGACTATCGGAACCTGCTGTGGGAGGACAGTTGTGCTTTACATTCTTCCGTCACCTTTTTAAGGGCAGAAGTACCCTTCTGATATCTGTTACTAGAACAGCATAATTATAAATTCTTTTGATAGTACTCCTCAGTTCAGGAATGGCCTCCAGTCCTTTTCCAGAAAACGTGGAGAATCATTTCTTCAGTGGGCTCGAGACCTCTCTAGCATTCAAGAATTTAAATGAACCATTTAAATGCACCATTTAAATCTGTAGGATTTTTAATTATTAATTTTTCCCAATAGTGTAGTAGCTGCTCCAGCATTGCACCTCTTTAACAACGACCCTATGGGCCTTATTTCTCAAGCTAAAGAGATGGAATTGTGCAGTAATGTGACTGCTCCATGGGAGGAAGAGGAAAATCCTCATTGATTTAAACTGAGCTTTTAAAACCTTGAATATTTGCAAAGCCTCCAACACATTGATTTTCAATGCTTTTGGAGACCTCTCTTGCATTCAAAGGGTTAAAACAACTCATTTTAATCAATACAATTCTTTTATTTCTATTTGTCTCTTATTGTGTAGTTGGCTTTCTCAATAATCACACCTCTTTAGCTTATTTAAAGGAGCAGTAAACTTTTTTTTATGAAAACACATATTTTATAGAGCTTTTCCTGCTGAATAAAACAAGGTCACTCCCATCACTGTCAGATGTTTTATTCAAAATTTATAGCAGTTTAAATAATCAGGAAGTGAATTTACTGTGTTTACTTCCTGATAGTTCTAACTGACAGGAAGTGACAGGCAGTTTCTATCACATTGTATGGAGAACTGTATGTCTCTGACTTTTCTGACTTTCCTTTCCATTAGAAATTAAACAAGAAAACTAATTAGAATTTGACCACTAGAGGGCACTGCCAATGTAAAAAAAACATTGGTTTAAACTGTAATAACTCTGGAAATATAAATCTCTTGGCAGTGGGAGTACCCTTATTTTACTCAATAAGAAAATCCCTACAATATATATTTTTTCATAAAAAAAGTTTACTGCTCCTTTAATATGACCCCATGTCTACTAAAGAAAAATGTAAAAATGAACAGTTGGGGTATAGTTTTGCAGTAACAAGGTAATATGTTATGCAGTATAGATTGCCTTACTGAAACGTTATAGGCATTTCCTAATTAGGGTATAACATACTAATTGTACATTGTACATCATATACCATGTAGTAAATGGCATATAATGAACACAAATATTATAATGCTTTACCTACCCATACAGCAAAACATTAGGAGATGTCACATAATACGCTGTACGAGATTTTTAATGAAATACAACAATTAGGTTAGCAATGTTTTCCTTCTTCAGTAATGCTTAGACTCCTGCCTCCTGTGTCATTAGCTCCCTGCAGTGCAGTCATCTTATATAACATGAGCCTAGACTCTGAGTCATGTACAGTGCTCTGAGCTAAAGGCCTGACACTGTGCTGTGGTTAGAACAGAATTTCACATTTAGAGGTTAAGCCAGAATAGTGAAATCACTAAGTTCTTGGCTTTTGAAAGCAGTGTTAATATTCATATTCACAATAAAGCTTTCAGGATTTAGAACAGATATTGGCAAAGTGAGGCCCTCCAGCTATTGCTGGGCTACAACTGCCAAATGCCTTCTGCAGAGATTGAATGATAGGAACTGTAGTCCTGCAACAGCTGGCAAACATCTTCTTTCTGACTCATGATTTAGATAATGCAGAAATTGGGAATTTCTTAGATGCCAGAGAGGTTTCCAATGCATTGGTTTACATTGTGTTAGTGACCTATCTAGCATCCATGGGGTTAAACAAATACTAATGCTGAAATATTTCTTACTATTGGGTGTTTTACTAGATTTATGTGTAAAACTTCCTATAACCAAATAGGATTTTAAGTGGACCTGTCTTCTTAAAAGGATAGTAATACTAATTAAAAAAATCTATATTGTAGGGTTTCTTCTCCTGAGTAAAATAAGGGTACTCCCACTGCTGAGAGGTGTTATATTCAAAAGTTATTGCAGCTCAGACTTGATTTTTTTAGATGCAATATCTCAATGGCCTGAAATTTTGAAGTGGCACTGTTGCTACATCATCCTATGGACAGCTTTGAACATAAACCTCCATAGGATGGCATAGCAGTAGCTATTCTTTAGCACACATCCATGGCTAGATCACTGAATTATAGGTGATCTTCTATGTTTTATCCACATATTCACATTGGCACAGAGTCAAGACAACCTGAGATGGAGCCTGCACCCATACAGAGTGTAATGGAGATACGGTCAGGCTCAGTCTACATATTAACAGTTAAATTACAATTCAGGCTGTATTATACTGTGGTGTGAGCAATTTCTGCACATATAAAGTTAGTTATGGAGAAGTGACTATACATACAAGTTTGATCTGCTCTGTTTCATTTATTACACATGCAAGATAATATGCATCATGATAATGTGGAGTCCTATGGGGAAGCGGACAGGCTCAGTCAGTTGCATTAGCATTTTATGTATATTCTTTACCTTTATACTTGCACATCTGAGGTATATTAAGTGAATTGTTTGATATATTTTTATAATTATTGTGCTTATGTTTATTGATGTAACATATTCAATGTACACGCTTATAATTTAATTCCTTGGGTGGGCAATATAAGTCAATGGATACATGTGGATTGTAACATTGTAATTTGAAAGTTATATTTCTATCAGTTATATATTTTTATCAGTGTTTTTAACAGCTATCGTCCCAGTCTGTTTCATTTTTTGTGAACGAGATGTATGTTACACGGGATTGGGGAATTCCCTTGTCAATACAAATGTTTACTCACAGTTGATTGGCACAGATCCGACGCATTTTGGTGCTTCTTTTCTCAATTTCAATGTACACTAAGGTATATAAAGACTGTTGTCTGTTATGTCGTGTCTTCTTGATAAAGGCCATAATCTCTGGCCAAAACGTCGAAATAAACAACACTTTTGGTTTGCAACAAATGTTCCTGAGATGTGCCGTCTGTTCTCCATGAACTGTATGGCACCAAGGTCTTTTACTCATTTGGTAGTGAGTGCATCTCCAACACTGTGTGTGTATATATATATATATATATATATATATATATATAAAGCATATGTGTTATATATAGAAAAACATAACTGCTCTATATTTACACATTTTTATCCGCTATCTTTAGAAAAAGTATTCAGCTTAATATCTAGCAAACACTCCTAGATAAAAGACCTTTCAAAATTGAGGGTAATTTCTTAACCCTAATTTGTTTAGGAACAAGGATGACAATAGCAGCCCATTGGAAAGATCAAAATATTCCATGGTTAAATATCTTAGAAGAAAAAAATCTAATTTGTTAAAATGAGTATCTTTGCTCTATCGAAAATAATTGATATGTAAAGTTTCTACAAGCTTGTTCTCCATGGAATGATAGATCTTATGGTAAAAAAGCTAAATGTTTGTTACAAGCTTAGAATCCTATTTATTTTCTTTGTCTTTGGATTTGTCATTTAATACAGAAAACATGTTTCAAGTATATTAAACTATTATATGTTAAGTGTGTATGATAAAATAGTTTCTTTTTAATTTCTCAAAATTATTATTTCTATTCAAACTTGGTTACTACATCTTATCTCCAGATTATTCAATAAAAATGCATTGTTTAAAAAATTACACCACACCAGTCCATCATTACCATTCCTGGTGCTCGAGTGCTGAAGCATTCTGACATGGATCTGCGATCTGCTTTATATTATTGAAGTGGACCCTAAGAAAATTCTGTTGACCTGTGTTGTCTCAACTGATTGATCATAAAGATTTACTGTACACAATGGCACTAGCTTTCATTTCTTGTAAACTGTCCCTTTCAGAAAGAAGTTACGATGTCAGTGGTAGAGAACTTATGGCTACCAAACTCGCACTTGAAGAATGGCACCATTTGTTAGAAGGTGCTAAACAGCCCTTTACCATTTTCACCAATCATCGGAACTTGGAATATCTCAGAACAGCTAAGAGATTTTGCCTATGTCAAGTCAGATGGGCTATGTTATTTTCACATTTCTGATTTAATATTACCTACCATTTGGATTCTTGAAATGCATAGGCTGATGCACTCTTCTGTCAGTTCTCTGTGGGTCACTCGGTCTCTGTAGACACTTTTTGGCTCCTGGTCAGTTTCTTCTCACATACATGGATGTCAATGCCCGGATCAAATTCTGCCCTGTAGCTAAGTAAGAATTGTCTAAGCAACCACTGAACTCCAAGGACGGTCTTTTGCTCTACTGATAATGTGTGTTTGTCTCTGCTGGTCTATGGATAGAGGTTCTGAAGCTCTTCCACAATGCTGCCCCAGCAGGTCACCCTGGCATTCGTCCGGCCAAATGCCTTGTGTTTCATCATTTTTGTTGGATTTCCATGATGTCTTACATAGACAATTACATCCAGTCTTGTACAGTTTGTGCCATGTCCAAATGCACGCACACTAAACCGACAGGTGAACTAATGCCTCTGTCTATTCCAACATGACCTTGGTCTTCAGTTTCCATGGACTTCATTGTGGAACTACCTCCAACTTGATCCTACTCAATCATCCTATTGTTCATCCTTTTGGCTCATTTTGATCCTGCCAAGGAATTGCCAACTTCTGCAGTGACTGTTTATTCAGGATTTGAGCCATCTTCATGGTGTTCCAGATGAATTCGTATCAGGCATGGTTTGATAATTCACCTCAAAGTTCTGAAAGGCACTCAATTTCCCTCTGCATATCCAAGTCACCATGTCTTCGGCCTATCACCCTAAGTACAACCGCCAGACAGAGCAAGTCAATCATTACCTGAAACAATACTTGGGATGCTTTGCATCATACCTACAGGATGATTGGACAGATTTTGTTCACTTACTGAATTCTCACACAACAACCACTTCCATGTTTCTACATGTCTCCATTTTATACCAATTATGGTATGCATCCTGCTTCCTTTCCTGGATCTATACCCACATCATAGTTCTCTTAGATGACGTCCATCATCCAGTCTTTGAACACCAACATTGTATCGCAACAGGCAGCATACAAGTCATCAGCTGATAGTAAGCATCACTCTTATGTCTTTTCAGCCTGGTGAAAAGTGTGAGTTTCCATTAAGCATCTGAACTTGTCTGTGCCCTCTAAAAAATGGTGTGCCCATTTTAGTGGCATTTATTGAATCCTGCAATGTATCAGTCCTGTGAAGGTAAAACTGGAGCTTCCCCCACATTTTTGTGCTTTCCGTGTTTTTCACATCTCTCTGCTTAAACTCCTAACCTTTTAATCGGTATGCTGTTCTGTAGCAGCATTCTTTTTACTCTCTGGATCCTGGGTCTGCTTCCAAGCACTGATTGATTAATGACCTCCAATTGTACCTGTTCTGGAGACTATTTAAACCAGCCTTCCTGATCTAACAGTACTCAGTTGCTAGCTCTGTGGTGAAGACTCAGTTTCCTATTTCCTGTTTGCTGTATTTTGATTCTCCATTTGACCACAGCTTGTACCTTGACTTCTCTTGAACTGTCTTGAGCTCTGCCAGTACCCTGACTTTGCTTGATCTCTGCCTGCCTGCCTCGACTTATTATCTTGCCTTAACTACTCCTCAGTCTTCCACTCCAGTCTGTCTGCTTTCCCTAGACTACCAGTGTGCCTATCCTGGTCTGACTCCTGACTCAACCAGGGGTGGGATATCTGGCTTCACAGCCACCTATAATACAGTTTTGACTGCAGCAAGGGAACAGTGGTTTCTGGCTCTGCTCCCCAGCCTCTCACTCAAGCTTCGCTCACTAGCTTCATCTGCAGAAACTGTGAGCCTTAGGCTTCTTATCAGCCCTTTGTCCCACCATTAGGATACAACCTCCTGTATTGCTGAGAAGTAGGAACACTGCCTTGAAGAACACGCACCTCCCTATCTGGAAGAAAGGCATATAAAACTGGAGGGAGCCAATAGTAAGAGGCGGTCAGTGGAGATTCCAGGGAACAGGTGATCGTGATTACGGCAATGATCATGACACCAGTGTAGTGTGATACATGGAGAACACAAGTGAAAAAATTAACTTTTGTGGAAATTACCATAGAAGGTGAAAAGTGTCATTTTCTCACTTTTCACTTTTTGGTGCAAATATTTTCACCCATCTCTTGTGGCAGGTGTGGGTACATACAACTAACTCAGATTCATTCTCCTCCATGCTTTGCATTTGCACAAAAGTAGGAGACATAGCCGTTCTTGTTACTGATAAAAAATTATGCAACATCTACAACACTTCCACTCCTGTTGTTATGTTTCTGGTGGTATCTGGTAGTATCTCAATGAGGATGTGACTAGATGTGATCTGGTTTCCCCCCGCTCACATATTTTTTAACAGAGACAACAGATAGCAACATGTTTAACTTTTGGATTATGAGTGAGGTATCTCCATATTGCAGACCAATCTAGGATGATAAGTGTATCGGAGAACTCTGGAATTCACATCCAACTAATTTTTAATTCATTTTTTGGGGCAGTGAGCAGCAAATGTTGCAAGCAGCTCAGATCTATTTAAATCCAATGCATGATTTGTTTATTGCATTTTTGATGCTCTGTTATTGAATCCACAAGGTTAATAAGAGCCCTTATAAGGACAGATAGTGATATGCTCAACCAGTGATTCTAGATTAACAATAGAGCAGTGGATCAGATTATACTGCTCCTATTTTAAGTGGCACAATATTAGGGAATTATTCCCATTACTGTATTAGCACTGTTTTGATCATATTTGTTTAGCATTGAAAATGGCAAGCTGGTTATGTGCCCCAGCAACATTTAGATAGTGTACAGATTGAATAGCACCTGTTTTTAATAATTTGTCAGTTTCTTTTTTAATTCATTTTGAAATGCTTTGATTTATTTTTCCTATACTTTACCAATACTATATTTGGAGGAAACATAGGAAATGTGTTTGATGAGTGCTTATACTGCAGATATATTTATTCTTTTCTGTATATCCTAGGCATACTGCAAGGCCATAGACTCAAGGGAAGTGGTCCAGGAAGCAGGGGAGAATATAGGACTAAAGAGGGGAAAAGGGGGCTATGGGGTATCGGAGCTGATAGATACTGATATGTGAAATGACTGGGGAGGGATTGGAGTGCAAGTGCAAAACCGTGAATAGGCAGTTTAATCAAAAGGATGAGGTCCAGTACATAAAAGGGGAGAAGGAAAGAAGGGGCAAGCAATAAATGATACAAAAGGCAAATAAGTTGATGAAAATCAAAGGCTTAAGAAAAAAGAAAAATGGGGGAAAGGTAGTGGGAAAAATAGAGGCTTAGTAGATGAATAGAAGGATGGCTGGTAGGAAGGTGATGAACAAGAAAGTATTAGTGGGGGAATGATAGGAAAAAGTGTTACCAACCCAGATGTTTGTTGGCTTGCACTGATGTAGCAGAGTAGAGGCAGGATGTCCTATATCTATACATACACGCACAATCCCTGACTAACAGCCCTGGCTCATTAGTAATTTCCCTTACTGACTAAGATTTGAGTACATAGACAATAAATCAGTTGCAGCCCTCTGGACATCTGAAATACCTGAGTGTAGGTATGAGGACAGATTTTCACAGGAGCAATTTCAGTCTTGGTATATTATATTATATATAGGACAAGGAAATTCAAATAAACACAGTGACCATGTCAGCTCTGGATGTGATATGCCAGCTGACCACAGGTGAATGCCATCATCAGTAATCAAGAACTATGCTGGTTAAACCCATAGGTATGATATCCACATGATTTACTGTACTTCACATCTGAAGGCAGATGACCACCAAAGTCACCTAGAAGAAGATATCCTGAAATACAATAGATATCTTGTAGCTATATCACCTCCAAACACTCTTGCATTTGCTAGTGATTCTTAGACTTAGGGAGTGAGTGTAAGATATACTGTGAATTTTGGGACCTGGGTATTTTGCTGTTGACTTCAGGTTTAGAATTTGTATGATCAGTCCCAATAGTCTGCAATGGTTACTACTGAATCTTGACACTGTATATAGAAGTAGTCTTACAGCAAGTAAAATCATGGACTTCATTTGTGAAATCCTGCATCACTGCTGGCTGTAGGAGTTAATTTCATTATTCCTCAAAGGGCTGACAGATGTTTTTAAGGGCTGCACAGCTTAGTCCCTGTAGTAAAGGAAAAGAAGGGAACAAAGCACAGAAGGCACCCCTGTGTGTATCATTCATGTGGGTATGAGTCCCAAAATCACCCCCAAAAGGGGTATACTCACAAAAACACTTGTTAGCTTGTAAACATACATCAGAACCAACAGTCAGGCATCTGGGTATCTACTGCTTCCAGTAGCAGTGCCCGGGTTTATTCTCCCCAGTTCATGTAGGGCTGCTCCTCCACAAACTCCTGCTCTCCTCAACGGCAACAATACATGGAAACAAGAACAAAGGAAAAAGGAGCTCAATAGTATAACACTGTAATACTGTAACACTAGAAATCACGTAGTATTAATGAATGGGGTACTCACATTTCTTCAGTGTCAGATCAGTGCATATACACAGTCTGACCTCCAAGCATACAGAGATTATCAGCCCATCTCCATTTGGGATCTGTAAATTCGTGTCCTTAAATGGCTTCAATCTTACTCCTCGTATGGTTAAAACAAGCGGGTGTTTTTAAGTAAAATTTATTGTAAAAACAATTTAATAAAAGAATGATATAGGTAAACTTAACACTTACGCATTTCGGGGTTGTAAACCGCTTTATCAAAGCTAAAATTGTTTTTACAAAATGTTTTTTGCATTTTTACTTTTTAGCTTTGATAAAGCGGTTTAGAACAGAGAAACGCGTAAGTGTTAAGTCTACCTGTATAATTCTTTTATTAAATTGTTTTTACAATGAATTTTATTTAAAAACGCCCCACTTGTTTTATCCATATGAGTAGTAGGATTGAAGCCATTTGAGGACAAGTATTTACAGATCCCAAAAGGAGATGGGCTGATAATCTCCGTATTCTTGGAAGTCAGACCGTGTATATGCACTAATCTGACATTCAAGAAATGTGAGTACCCCATTCATTAATACTATGTGATTTCTAGTGTTACAGTATTACACTATTGGGCGCCTTTTCCTTTGTTCTTGTCTCCGTGTACAGCTTAGTCCCTGGATTTTTAACCCCTTGAGTACCATTGCTTTGCAATGCATTGCGTACCTCTCTGGCACTCAAAGGGTTAACCAAATACATAACAGTTCCCTATTCCCATGCAAGCAGAGACATCTTTAAGCCCTGATTGATACCTGCCTAATGAGGACTAAAGTGGGGTAGCCCTTCAATAGATGTAGACTCTAGTGAATATATTTGTATTTTTTTTACTTTTTATACCAGAAATAAGTAGCAATTTTATTATCCCCTATTTAGGTCATTTTGATTTCAGTGAAATGTTATCTTACAATACAGCACAGTCAGACCCAGAATTGCAAACTATGCCTCTCTAGTTTAACTACCCTTATTCCTCAATCCATGATATCCACGAAGAAAAAAGTGATATAAATGCAGACACTAAAATGGTCACAATATGAATATATCGGTGTTCCCTAATCATTTTATCTCCCAGAAGACAAGGTCATGCAACTATCTTCCACAGTAATAGAGACAAATATATTACATTCTCAGCCGCAATCATGTAGCTTTTTTCCCTTTGAAAGATAACAGCCTGCAGAGTATGATAAGTGTTCCAGTGGTATAGAAATGGAAATCATTGTAAATGGTGTTCACTGATCTATATTAAATCTAGCTATGAGAAAAACCTTGAAAAAAATGATTTTTTTAAAATAAAATAACTATACCTATTTTATAGGAAAGGAAGTTAGTTGATTTGAAACATAAAAAATTGTGTTTTATACTTAACGAATTTGATACTAGAGACTGACTTTTTGAGCTGGCTATAGACATGGTCAAGGCAGTAGAACATACTGTGAGACTATTATGCTTCCTGTTCTTGCAGCTGCTAAGGACATATGTTCAAAAGAAAAGTGGAGGGATTCTGGGGGAAACCATCTGCCCTATAGGAAAGAATTAAAAGTTTGAAAAATTCCCATTAAATTACAATGGGGTTTTACTTAACCCCTTGAATACTAGATAGGTCTCCAATGCATTGCAAAGAAATGCATTAGAAAATTAGACCTCTCTAGCATTCAAGGGGTTAAAATCCCCATATAAATCAAAGGGAATTTTTATTTCTCCTCTGTTGTACAAATTGTTTGCCCCAGACCTCCTCCAATTTTTTTTTAACATATGGCCCCTAGTTTACTGTAGCTATGCTTTTGTCTGCCTGGTTTCCCTAGTACTCTGAAGCTCTACCTGTATGCAGTATTATTAGGTGATACATGGGCCTCAGATATAGTCTTCAGTGCCTTGTAACTCCATATATTGAAGACTACACTAGCATCGAAGGGATAGACAAAAATCCAACAATATATCAAAATGTAGATTTGTATATATGATGTTCAAAATGTGCTATGATTGTAGTTCAACAATTCTGTAAGTAGAAGGTATAGAAAACTGCAGAAACAAGACTCACGTAATGTTCTTTTTCTTGTCTCGCTGCTGAGTGCACTACAGAGATGCAGGCAATGCTTGACAAGGCAAGACCAGGTGGAAGTACTCATTGTGAGACAGCCCTAGTCTAGTCAAGAGCTGGGTTATTTGTGGATTTTCAGTTGTTGCTGGATTGCAGCGCCCATTATCTTTGACAACTGGAGAACCACATGTTGCTCTCCACTGGGCAAGTCAATGTGGCTATAACATTAATACTTTGAGTGCCAATGTGATGTATTGCTTTGCAATGCGGTGCATACTGCTCTGACATTCAAAGGGATAAAATGTGGAGTGCCAGTGCACTTTGATTCTAATACTGCATTTATAGTGTATAATTTACTGTTACCTGGAAGGGCACTACTGGGCCAGATCATGCTCTTTCAGGTAACAGTAAATGGCATTACCATAAATCCAGTATTAGAATCAATGTGCTTAGGGGTGATAATTGACACTCCTTATATTAATGCTATAGCAAAAATCCTGCCACTTCCTCTTGTGTAACATACAAAAATGATGACCCTTCCTCTGTTCCTCCATAGCTAAAATTCTTACACGAGCATTCATCCTATCCCACATGGACTACTGTAATATTCTTCTCTCTGATCTTCCTGCCTCATAACTCCATACACTCCAAACCATACAGAATGTTACAGCATGAGTTGCCTTACTGTCACCTAACTTTGTTCCTGCCCCCCTCATCCTCTAATTACGCCAATGACTTCCTATCAAACTCCAGATATCTTATAAAATACTGCTTCTCTCATTCCAGATCCTTCCTTCCTTCACTTCTTCCTCACTTTCCACTCTGATCTCTCGCTATACCCCATCCTGCCACTTACGATCAGCCAATGACATTTTTCTCTCAGCTCCGTTTATGTCTACAGTTCTCTCTTTATCAACTTTTTTCTCTCATTGCTCCTTATCTGTGGAATGCTCTACCTCCCAACCTGCGCCACTGCACTTCTCTTGTGGTCTACTTTTCAAGTTTCGATAAATCACACCTCTTCAACAAGGTTTCAACAAACTAGAAGGCACTGACTTCATACATACTATGATTTTTTGTAATTTATTACATTTTTGTATTTGTTTAGTTTATGTATGTTTCTCTATCTCAAACCAGAACTCTAGCACTATATTGCACACCTAACCTCTGTAAATCTCCCTTTACCACTTTAAATTGAAAGCTTTTGAGCAGGGACCACCTTTCCAGTGTTTCACTTTGCTAAGCACTTGTAACCCTGTATTGTCTAAACCTTTAAATTATAAACTGCTGAATACACTTGTGGTGCTATATAAATAAACATATTCATTCATCCAGAAACCTTTCCACATTGTTTCATGTCTTTGTATCCTCAAGTCTGAAGTACTGCAACTGCTTGTATGTAGGACTTCCAATTCAAGAGCTACACAGACTGAAAATGGTATAGAATGTTGTCACAGCTTATTAATGAATCATCATTATTCCTGTCACACAACCTCTGTCCTCCATGATCTACATGGCTCTCTGTGAAACATCTCACACACTTTTTTTTTTAAAGTTTGTTTTGAGAATAAAGAATTATACATACAGTACAGCAGTAGCAAGCAGTAAAATAATACTGAAATAATACAAATGTATATAATACAATCAGCATTCCAGAGAGAGCAAGTCCACCCCACCTGGTCTGTTTCCATATCAGGACTACTCATACCTGACAGTGTACCATCCCTGCGCACTAAAGTATAATATTCCATACCTCTATGTCCATCAGCTGAAAGGGGGGACACCCCCTGTCAGTGATCCAAACTTGGGTGACACTCTCCCCCAGAAGAAGGCCAACTTTCAACAGCAGGGAAAAAGTGGATATGTACTGTAAATTATGTAAAAAACAGAGAAGAAAGAAAAAATGAGAAAAGAGAAAGAAAAAGAAGAGAATGGGGAGGGAAGGGGGGAAAATAGGAAGTATACTGGCCATCAACCTCTAGTCCTCACTAACCGGCCTAATTCCCAGACGAATAATGGTGCGGACAGAGATGAACACAATCATATTCTTGAAGGTTTTGCAGAGAGAAAAGGTTCCCAGATTGCTCTAAAAGTCTCTATTTTTCCAGCAGTTAAAGCTACCATATGCTCAAGCTCCATTACCATCTGCACTCTGGACCTCCACTGCTCCAATGTTGGTGGTGTGGTAGACTTCCAGTGACGAAGTATTATAGATCTTGCTGCATTAATTAATCAAGCCAAAAATGATGTGAGAGGCTCTGAGCACAAACAAAAGCACAATGGCCTGTTCTCCGGCTAGTCACCGCTCAAGAGCATCACATTTTAGCTCTCTAGTGCCATTACAGAGGAGAAATTTCCACATACATATTAGACTAATCCCACCCATAAGGGCGGCCCAGTACCAAAATGATGGGCAAGTCTCCTCTGCATGGAAAAACCAGCTAACCCCAGACATACGTTTCGGCCTTATTTTGGGCCTCGCCAATGAGGTGCAGCTGGCTTCCCTAGGCACTGAGAGCAAGGGGTCCACGTCTGGATTACCCTTTACACTTAGGGAGAGACACTAAGTGTTTTGCAGAAACAAGCCAAAAATGATGTGAGAGACTCTGAGCACGAACAAAAGCACAATGGCCTGTTCTCCGGCTAGTCACCACTCAAGAGCATCACATTTTAGCTCTCTAGTGCCATTACAAAGAAGAAATTTCCACATACATATTAGACTAATCCCACCCATAAGGGCAGTCCAGTACCAAAATGATGGGCAAGTCTCCTCTGCACGGAAAAACCAGCTAACCCCAGACGTACATGTCAGCCTTATTTTGGGCCTCATCAGTGAAGTACAGCTGGCTTCCCTAGGCACTGAGAGCAAGGGGTCCACGTCTGGATTACCCTTTACACTTAGGGAGAGACACTAAGTGTTTTGCAGAAACAAGCCAAAAATTATGTGAGAGGCTCTGAGCACGAACGAAAGCACAATGGCCTGTTCTCCGGCTAGTCACCGCTCAAAAGCATCACATTTTAGCTCTCTAGTGCCATTGCAGAGGAGAAATTTCCACATACATATTAGACTAATCCCACCCATAAGGGTGGTCCAGTACCAAAATGATGGGCAAGAAACAGAGAAGAAACAAAAGAAGATTAGAAGGAGCTAACCTCGGTCGAACCCCACAAACCAAAAAGGCCAATATAATCAACCATGGACAGAACCAGTGTCTGAGAGCTCACCAGGCACCCGGGGCCTCCCAATCACCAGAAAGCAAAACAGCCTAAAGAAGAAAACATAGCTTGAGGAAGAAAACTTAACTTAACCTGAGCAGTCAGTACCTAACCAAAATATAATTCCCAGCTCTGGAAGCGAGGGCATATAAAAAGCACTCTAAATTGCTGGTATTAGAACCAATGGGACAATGTGTCAACAAGATGCCCCAGCCAACTCTAACCAATTAACTGTGTATAGAGAACTATAGGCATCAAGAATCAGTCAGGTTGCAACCCTAGGAGGTGAGCTGTTTCGTGGCGGGACTCATGGAATAAATTATAACAACACTAACAGAGGAGCAGCAAAGCCCCCCTGTTAAGCATAATAGAGAGGGAGGAGAAGTGGTCAGGCTGGGTGAGGGGAAATGAGATGAAACAGAGAGGCCATCACCTACTTATGGTGTAGTATTAGAAAGCTAACATAGAATAACCAGCCAGAGGGTGTGAGACACACGGGTGAACGTATGCAGGAGACACCAGTGCAAAACTCACGACAGGACACCCCGCGACATTCCCCTTACACTCTACACCCCACTAAATACTGTTACATCAATGTAAGATCTCCCCATCAACAGCATACCACCTCCATTTAAAGTATCCCCTCACGGTGAAACGCGCGTCAGCGTTTTATTATATTTAAGATGTTTTAGATTATCCTTGGTAACATTGTATATTTGAGATCTCTTATCTGTCATCTCTGCACAGAACCCTATTAGAGTGGCAACAATTGAAGGACTAGATAGAATTTATTTACTCAAGCAATTAATGCTGAGTTATAGTGTAGGAGAGTTGCCATCGTAAGCAGGAGTTATTGTCGTTGGTCCGTGGGAAGTGACCTACGATAATAACCAGACAAACACTGATGTTTGGTTAATGGAAATGCAAATGATTAGAATCTCATAAGCATTTCCTGGGATGACTTCTAGGTGTTACAATTACACAGTAAAGACATGTAGCTGAATGTACTTTAGGGTATGTTATTATCTTAATAGTACACTCAACTCCATTACAGTGGTGACAATTGAGGGATTAAGATAGTCTAGCATTTATTCCAGTAATTAGTGCTGGTTTTAAGCTTAGGAGAGTCACCAGCTGTAATAAGGAGTTTTTTGTTATCATATTCCTCTGGATAGAGGTTGTTGATAAGTCATCACTATCAGCAAATTTAACATGTGTCTTTAGGATATGAGAAATACTAGAATAATATATGGATCACTTTATAGGTGATTTAATACTGGAGAATTATATATTGTCTATCTCTCTCAAAGTGTGATATTGAGGGATAGGTTGGAGCTCCCAAGTGTCCTTTTTGTTACCTCGGTAATTTTAGAAATATTTTTATTTTATTTTCAATAAAGGTTATATTTTAATACTTTCATCGCGAGCATAATTGATGACTTTGTATTTACAGATGTGGAATCCAGTCCATAGACCAGACAGATAACAGAAGGGGATAATATTCTTCCTATGAGAACAATGAAAGCCCTGCCCCCTTGACAAGCTTTTCAGCTTTTTCCCTTATCTTAATTGAAGATTGTACCTCTCTGCAGTCTACCTGGGCACCTCCCTTCTGCTGTGGCTGAGCAGTGTTACATCTGTAAAAGGGGCGGGAGGGGGACACTTTGTCATCGAATTACTCTTGAACTATAACTCTGACAGGATTGAAATAACACTCTCCAAAGTCCAAATACTATGATGATTAATTAGAGCTGAGTTTATTATGAAACATTACTATCCATTTAACCAGTTGCTAGTGGTACTTATTAATTCTTGGAATATTACTAGGCGTGTTTGAGAGCTGAGCTGTGTGTCATCAGCATAGCAGTGATAATAAAGACTGTGTCTTCCGATGAGATAATATGAACACTACAAACAGCACTGGTGATAAAATAGATACCCTCCCCTTTTTGTAGTTAAACTAATAGTCCATATTCTTATTTGCATATCCAGGAGCTGGAAATCAGATAGCGTCCTTTCTTTAATGGAAATAGTTACTCTTATCAAACCTAACAAGCAAATTGATGCCATGGCAACTAAAATGCTTAACAAAGGGCAACAATATCTCACTGTCTTGTCCACTTTGATATATTCAGTGCAGAGCGACCTCCTTCTGGGATGTAATGTATAATCATAATGTCTTCCATCTTCTCTCACTCTACTCTCCACAGTTCCTCTTTCTTTCTTTTTTTTTTTTTTTTTTTTTGCCATCATTATGTTCTGTTTCTTATACCCTTCCTTCTTCTTCTCCCTCTCTTACCCTTTATTCTGTTTTTTCAAATTATTTTTAGATGACATTTTGACCTCTGTTTTGCTAATCTTATGTTTATTGTAATATCATACCAACTTGGCATGTATTGGCACATCCACTGTAATTTGTTGTGTGATATTTTTCACTTCAAGTATATATTCGGAAAGTGGAAATTGGTTGACATTGCCGCTCACACCACATCACTTGGAATTTTGGCTTGTCTGAAAAAAGAGGGAAATATCATTGCATAGCAACTGGGACCATGCTACTCTAGACTTCTTGGAAACTGTCTTTCAAATCCTAGCACATTGGGGAAGAGCTGTGCAGTTATCTCAGTAGACAAGAATTCTGATTTCTTGCCAGTGAGCCAGTGATTGTGTATTGGTATTTTGCAATGTGTTTCAACATTTTAATCTTGTCTTTACAATCTCGAGTCTTCCTTCAGTCTTCCTTATGTGTCACTTATTTTCCTATTCACTGGCAAATGTGGAATGTTGTACTCCAATATCCCACATGCACCCAAACCTACTAATACCACATATGACATTTTCAGCTCACAGATGAGCCCACCTGATTTTATTGGTTAGTTGCTACTAGCTGACATCAGATGTAGCACATAGTTCTAAACACTAAAGGGGAAACTGAACCCTCCTTTTTGATAGCAAAACTTCACCTGCAGTGTTATTTTCCTTTTGTGCAAGGCTTCCATGAGCTCATTATCTATCATTAGAATAAATTCACTCTGCTGTGGATTTCATCCATATGTATGGATAGTATATATACATATACACACATTTACACCTCATTATGTTTCTCTTAGGAGTTGGTGGCCATTTTCTAATAATTTAACACTGGCATTAATTTTAGTCACAGCAGTCAATGGGCAATTCTCCCTCTACTGTATAGGACTCTGTTGTATGTTGTTGCTTGGACTTACATTCTGAAACTGCTTTACTGTGAAAGAGTACAAGGGTCTGCAGGAAGGGTCAGAGTTGGTGGATCCCCTTTGACACAAGACCCTGACAAAGCTGACCCCCTATAGTTATGCCACTTTTTTATTTATTTAAAGGAATAATATTGTTTTATTATGCAAAACAAAGGTATACAAGTTAGAAATGTATTGTTCCATTATTTTTTCAAACCAGTGTGATGTCTGAATACTGACGATGTTCATAATATTATCTAAGGTCTCTGTGGGAAGAAAAAAAAAAGAATCATGTCAGTACCATAATAACATTTTTGACATAGGTCCCGCTAAGGTCTCAATTGCATTAACTCCTCATTTCCAGCAATGTAGCAATTGTCTTATATGCTATGTGGTTTGGTGGCAGAAAGTCATCAGGATAAATGACCCTGTTGTCAAGTATTGACAAGAACAAACTGTAGCCTTGCTTAGAATATATGTATCTGTTACTATTGAGCTCTGCCAAGTCTACAAACCTGCAGCTTTTTACAGGCAGCCAGATCCGTAACAACAGATCACTGCCGTAAAGTACTCAGTGCTCAATATGCTGTGCAGAGGCACCCTATTTATCACAAACACACTGCCAAAGGACAGGGGAGATAAATGGGCTGATCTCATACAAAGCTCCCAAGTGTGCTTTTTGATCTATTCCATTCTCTTTTAACTTTTCTGTAATCCTTTTATTCCCAGAAAGAACTACAAGTAACAAAACCATTTCTCAAGCTATTATTTACTTTCTAAAAAGTGCTTTTTGTTTTTCCTGCAACGGGACAAGTAATGTTTAAAAGTAAATTTGATTATGTGACAGTGTGCAGTATGAATTGTAAGTGCAGTGCATGCAAGAAATGTGTTTCTGTCCATGTTTATGCACATGTGTAAATACATGTGTGTCACCTAGGTACATCTTCAGTTATTTCACCCCTGGAGTCAACATAAAGGAAACAAAAGGTTTTGCTCCTTGATGTTTTGTAGCCTGATAGTACATAGCCTATGCATTGTTTCAGATAATTAGGTATACTGTATACCATATGTTTACATTTAGGACAGTGGATCCCAGTAAGAGTCACTGCACATTTACATGTCATGACACTAAGCTTAATAACTCCTCCTAATAATAACCTTCCACTTACCTTACTATGCTAATGGCTTCCCTCAAATTTGCCCATCAACCTTTTCCAAGTGATTACAAAACTGTATACATTTTTGTAACATTTAACACATATGAATTAACATTAATAGGTGGGTTGAAAGACATACCTCTCTGTGTTTAGACTTACTATTCAACTGCATCCAAGACACATGACTCAGAATCTAACTGACACAATTCAGTGTCTTAAATTGATTTATTTTTTGCTCAGACATGTTTAACCCCTTAACGACCCTTGACGGACATAGTACGTCAAGGGTCGATTTGACTGAATGACCGATGACGTACTATGATCGTCATCGAATTCCGGGCTCCCCCTGTGGCTGCACGCCGTTCGGGGAGTCCGGAATGCAACGGAGCAATAAAAAAAATGCTCCGTTGTCATTCAGTCGCGTCCGTGAGCCGATTCCCTGGTCGTTAAGGGGTTAAAACCTAAACTTTATTCATTAATATTCAAAAGAAAACAATTAACATCATCTTGATTGGGTACAGATCTATATAACAGACACAGGTCCACCTATATTGTGATCCAGTCGTTAGAAAAACACTTATTCCACAATTAAATTGAGGCGGTAAAAAGCAGTAGGGCAAGCCGGTATTCATTTGTCCTACCAACTGAAACCACAATGTACATTTTGGCCACAGAAACAAACTTGTGGCCAAATGCCCAAAACACATGCTAAATAGGGTGAAAAATGGGACCATCAAAGGAAAAGAGCTAACAAATGGTCCTGACACACTGTCAAGCACCAACCATTATCTCAAACACACATTCACCCTCCAAAACTCTACACTATCCCTATATCACGGTGCCCGTGCTCCCTGTGTTGCCCTCTGTCAGTTTTGGCTGTCTGATGCTCCCATTGGTTGATCTGCAGTTGGCCCTCCCAGTATAGCCTTTATATACTGGGCTCTGGCACCTATCCTGTGCCCTTTCGTGGTGTTCCTGTACCATTGCCTACTTGAGCTTTGTGGATTCCAGTGTACCGACTTGGCCTCGTTTGACTACTCTGCTTCTTGTCTCCTGCTCCCGTGATTCGACCTGGCCTGGCTGACTTTCCTGCTCCATGATCTGACTCGGCTTGCCTGACATTCCTGCTTTGTGATTCGACCTGGCTTGTCTGACGTTCCTGCTCTGTGATTCGATCTGGCCTGGTTGACGTTCCTGCTCCGTGTCTTGACCCGGTTCTCTTGTTGCAGTGTTCTCTGTGTCGCTTGGGCGACATTCTGACTACCGCAGTGCTTGGGGGCCTAGTGTCCATTACTGCTACAAGCAGTAAGCCATTGGCTGTGTCCTCCGTTAACTCTTGCAGAGCCTCCGTGTTGCCTCCGTTACTGCTACGGCAGTGTGCCATTGGCTGAACTATCCGTTAAGCTCTTGCAGAGTCTCAGTGTTGCCTCCGTTACTGCTACGGCAGTGTGGCATTGGCTGATCTATCCGTTAAGCTCTTGCAGAGCATCTGTGTTGCCTCCGTGACTGCTACGGCAGTAATCCTTAGTGTCAGTTACCGCTCTGGCTGAGTGCAAGTACTTGGGTCTCCGTTACTGCTTGGCAGTCTCCTTCGTTGTGCTATTCTACCATACTGGGCGTTACTAAGAGAACTCACCACAGACTTCTCTGCACAGAGATTAATTACACCCATTGGAGAACTTTAACCCATGCTGAACTGTTGCTCTGGGTATACACCCTTTCCTGACTGACCTGTGCCAGTATAAGACCACTCTGGATGTTCAAGTTATACTGGACCTGTGTAGGCATATGTATATATAACCTGTCTTGTGTCTATATTATTCTGCTGGCGTACTACAGGGCCCGTGAAGGTTATCTTATTATTTACGATTTCAATAAAACTGTGTTTTATCCTAACCCACTGTGTCTGAGTGTTGAACAAACCGTTACACCCTAACAGTAAAGTGCAACAATCTACACAAGAGGTCTAAAAATCCACTGTTAGCCACCTGGATACTAGAGACAAGCTTTATAAAGGGTCACAAAGCTCTTGTTTTTAAGTAAATTCAATGTATCACAGAAGTGATAGTGCAGTAATGTCTGTAAAATGTCAGGGATGTGATACTAGCCTTTGTGAACAGAAGAGAGGTGGTTAATAATTTCGATAGATTAACTGCCTTAGATATTGTCATTTATAAGCTGCAGAAATAAAGTTAAAGCGGAACTAACACCGCTAACAAACCTTGTCTTTAATAATTCCCTATCTGGTGACTAGCTGCTTAGTAGCGCTAGTCGCCAGAATTATTACCTCTTCATGAAGAAATTTGAAGTGATACTTGGCTGACAGGCAGGACGGAGCGCGAACATCTTGCCCTAATGACGTCTGCGCACCTGCTCTGTCAGTCCCTTCCGGAGCCGAATGGCTCCTAGCAGCGCCTCCTACAGCTGTCTGGGACTGACAGCGCAGGTGCGCGGACGTCACTAGGGCAAGATGTTCGCGCTCCGTCCTGCCTGTCAGCCGAGGATCACTTCAAATTTCTTCATGAAGAGGTAATAATTCTGGCGACTAGCGCTACTAAGCAGCTAGTCGCCAGATAGGGAATTATTAAAGACAAGTTTTGTTAGCAGTGCTAGTTCCGCTTTAATCAATCAGTGTTTTAAGGAAAACCCATTTCTACACCTGCATAAGAAAATTAATATTAAGATCAGCGTTTAATAAAATAAATAATTATTACAGATGCTAGCTTATAATACATGATATTTAATTCTATATAATCCCTTTTTATTTTTATGTGATGGTATTCTTTTAACTTAATTAAGCTTTAGTTATTTCTTGAGTATACTTTGCCTTCAAGAGAGTAAATTAACATTCCTTACAACAGTAGATATTTTGGCTGACCACTATGTGATTAGCCACTATAAATCCCATTTATCTTAAGCCTCTTATCAATTGTTTCTCCTGGGTATAGACCATGTAATACTTGATCTGTGAAGACTGCCTTCAGTGAATATACATTTCTACATATTGGAAAGAAACATTTTATAGTTATGGAACTTCTGGTCATGGCTTCCAATTTTGTGGTTATTCTGTACTAATCATAACATTTTATAGCCCTCACAATTCATCAGTTATTTCATTATCTAGAGAAATGATTCTCTAGTGCTAAAATGTACTGTCAGTATATCCAAAGAAACTTGTGGATATTTTCACTGAGCTTGAGCATGCTGTGCTTTATTTATAAAAGCAAATTTATTGTTTTTATTGATAAGAGGCTTAATATCTAGTTATGAACCTGACCTCCTCATTGCCTAATTCTCTTTGTTTAATACTAGTGTTTTCTTTCATCTCCGGATTCAAAACTTAATTCTTGGCAATTTGTAACACATGTTGTGGGTATCCATTTTCTTTCAACAGTTTTTCCATCTGATTTATCTGTTCTTCTGCAATTCTGAGGTCTGTGCAGTTACGTTTTATACATCCATATTCCCCCTTAGGAATATTACGGATCTAGGATTTGAAGTGACAGCTATTTGGTACTATGTATCCATTTGTGTCCATACAGACTTAGCTGTAGCATGCAGTGCCAGCTGGCAGCTGCAAAGGCCAATAAGATATTGGCATGTATTAAAAGGGGTATTGACTCAAGGGAGGAAGATATAATTATGCCTCTTTACAGGTCCATGGTAAGACCCCACCTAGAATATGCTGTGCAATTCTGGGCGCCCTTTCTGAAAAAGGACATTATGGAACTAGAGAGAGTGCAGAGGAGGGCTACAAAACTAGTAAGGGGAATGGAAAGTTTTAGTTATGAAGAGAGGCTAGAAAAATTAAACTTGTACACACTAGAGAAACGGCGTCTTAGAGGGGATATGATAACACTATATAAGTATGTTCAAGGCCCATATAAAGGGCTCGCCAAAGACCTGTTCATTAACAGAACAGTACACAGGACAAGGGGCCACCCGCTTAGACTTGAGGAAAGGAGATTTAATCTACAACAGCGGAAGGGTTTCTTTACAGTAAGGACAATAAAGATATGGAATTCACTTCCTGAGGAGGTGGTACTATCAAATACATTAGATGCCTTTAAAAGGGGCCTGGATACTTATTTAAAAGAGCATAACATAGAGGGCTATGTACGTTAGTATTGGGATTAATATTTAGTTAGGGCTTATTGATCCAGGGAGAAATCTCTTCTTTTGGATCAACGATGGTAAACGGGAATAGGAAAAGGGTTGGACTAGATGGACGCAAGTCTTTTTTCAACCTAAATTACTATGTTACTATGTTACTATGTTTTCCTGTATGTGCATGTTTTTATTCCTCCATTTTCAATATATATCTTCAAATCCAGAAGGTTTACAAATTCCTTAATGTATGATGAGGTGAACTTTAGACCATAAGTATTATTATTGATGTAAGTTAGAAACTGTAATAATGACTCCTCAGTCCCTCTCCAAATACACAGGCAGTCATCAATGTAGTGTTTCCATGCTACCACTCCTTTGTTTATTTCTGTTTTCACATTTATGAAGGCCTCCTCCCAAACACCCATATAGATGTTTGCATAGCCTGGTGCAGATTTACTTCTCATTGTTATCCCTGCTGTTTGTAGGTAGTATCGTCCTTCTACCCAAAAGTAATTTTTATTTAGAATAAAATTGATACATTTTACAATGAACCCAATTTGTTTGCCCTACCAGAGATCTGAACCAAGAAAATAAATTGGCTTTAGTTTGAATATGTTTTAATTTACCATTACTTTGTTAGGAGAGCAATGCATGCTGGGACAGTTCTGGGGCAATTAATTTGCTCCATAGGTAATAAATAGAAATTAACTTTGATTAACTGGTGATTTTAACCTGTTAAATACTTGAGAGCTCTTAAATGCCAAATGTATAAAATAATTTAAGAACCCATTGTTCATTAGTTTAAAAGACATCAGGAAAAATATTAACTTTTTTTAGACATTATTTTTTCCAGCTCTTTAATTCAGCCTCATTGACTGGGATATCAGAATGAAACTTTATCCAGGGGAATTCCCCATGAGCAACAAATAGTGATACTGTATATGTTGATACCTTTATTTCTAAAAAATTGTTTCATATATGGTCAATAAACAAAGAATATTCTGCTAAAAATAAAACAAAATACTTGTTCAACAAAATCCCTTTTTAATTCACATAATTATTTTTTTTAATCTGAATTTCAAGGTTAGGGTTAGGGGAATTAGAGTGGACTGAAATTAGGGTTAGATGTTGGTACTTAGAGGTAGGGCAGATTGCTAAAACCATGAGTTTGATTTAAGGATTACAGTTTCAGTGTAACTCTTTGCTATAATTTTTTAATAAAACAGCTCTCAGCAGTGTGAGTACCTTTGTCGTACTCAGGAGGATAAACCTTACAATATACATTTTACTTTATATAAAGTGTTACTATCCCTTTAATAATGCACTAGATCAGTGATTCACACCCCTGTGCCCTCTGTGGCCATTAACAGGCCAGGATTTGAGAATTTCTGTGTTAGAGCAGATGTGAGATAATCAATTTGAATAAGCCTCTGATCAACTCACATGTGCTCCAACAGGTGTTATTCAAGTACAGACCAAGGTGCTAGGTAGTCTTGGGCTTTACTTGTGTTTCCTGATCCCGTTGTGTTCTGCATCTGCTTGTGGGTCCAGTGCACTTGTGGGGCCAGGTCATCCTTCACCCCCTTACCTTGAAGGCTTGGAGGGCCCTTTAGCTTCTTCTCAGCCCCCCGGAAGCAGAGAATGGTTTTCACCTCGGGCTCTTCCACATTATAGCCTCCAACCCTGGGCATCCATTTTTCGCTCCTTCTGGGGAGAGGAGCAGTTCACCGGCTAATACTTAGTTCCTGTACTTCAGAGTTGCACTAAGGTAATTTCAGTGCAACCTAGAGTCTGGAACTACCACAGGGAGCAGTGTGGTGCCTGTAAGTCTGTGGGTCAGCTCCATGATGGCTGTGATAGAGGAACAGAACAGAACACAACACCACTACCTACAGAAAATGCAGAACAAAATAAGGTAAAGGATCTGGGGGTAAGGGAAGTGTTATGAGTAGTGGCATAACTATTGGGGGCAGAAGCTGCAGCGTTGAGTGCTCAGAGTAGAGCGCAATGCATTGGTCCTTGGCAGATTAACTGCATATCAGGGTTCTAAAGAAAATTCCCTCCAATGTAGCTCAAATATCTAGGACATGTCCTGTTTTCAGATAGACGAGTGTGTAAATGTAGAGCTGCTAGCTGCCCTTTACTAAGGAAACAGCGGAGTGAAACATTTAAAACATTTATGTCAGAAAGTAAAAGTAATAAATATTGTGCTGCTGCACTGAGGGGTGAATTTCTCAGTTTCTAGAACTCCAAGTACATCTGCTAGGACCATAGTCAGTGCACCCTTTCAGTGCCAGATCAGAGATAGTGTGTGTGTTAGAGTTTAAATGAATTTGTATAAGTGGAAGTATGAGTGACTGTGTGGGAGCCTTGTATATATAAATGTGTATTATGAGGGATTTTGTGTATGAGATGACCAGTTTTGCATTTAGTGCCCTGGCGATGTATTTAGAAACCCCCAAGGGCATAAGAATACATGCACTTTTAAGTACAGAGTGCAGCAGGAATCATAATATGTACCCTTCTCTCCTACCATCTGACCCAGGTGGCCCTGCAGCATGATACTGTACAATGTGCCCTTTTTTCGACAACCCATATTCACAAACAGCATGCCCTACTGCTGCAGTCCAGCTCTCCTTTCCTCCCAACCCTCCCCTGCACAGCATACTGTACCCACAAATTTCTCTGCTCTTTCATTTCCTCCCACCCCTTCTTCACTCATCCATCCATCTCCATGCCTCTCTTTTTCATCTCTACATCTTCCTCCCCTCTCCCTTCATCTTTTTCTTCCTCCCATATCCAGCTTCTTCCTCCCCTCTATTGTTGTTATTATAAATTATTTATTATAAACCAACAGATTCCCCAGCAACTCTTTATCCTCCACTCATCCATCTTCTTCATTTTTCCCTCCTTCCATCATTTCTTCCTTCTACCTTCTTTTGCTTTCCTCCACCTGGGAAGATTCCATCCAGCCATAGATTCCTAACTAAAAAGTCATTCTCTTCAAACCAGTAAATATCTATCTATCTATCTATCTATCTATCTATCTATCTATCTATCTATCTATCTATCTCTATATGTACCTAACTTGTGTATGATGGGCTCTCTCAGAGACTTTGTCCTGATGGGGAGGAAATGGTTAATTTTTTTGAAAGCCAAATTCTCAGAAAGTCTGTTTTAAAAAGTGTAAATGACCTCATTTTAGACAATGACGTCTTTACTTAAATGGAGGGGGGGAAATAGTTGACTGACTTTATGGTAAGTTATGACTAGGCCCCAGACAATTACAGTCTATGTGGCTAAGGTAAGATATACTCCCATATGGGAAAGTTTGCTAGGGTGACAGATTTATATCAAATGTGATAACCTTTTTGACATTTTTATCTGATGATGGAAAACAGACAAATTCCTGTCTATTGATAAGAAAATAATTATCAGTGAAAATTTGTATACAGTGTTGCTGCGCCATCTTATGGTTTCGAGTTATTACTAGAAGAATGCATGATTCATATGGAAATTAGAAATTCAGAGTGTCCAATCAGATAATACTTATGATGTCACTGCATAATGAGATGGATCTGTATCCAGTCAAAGGAGATTGGTGGGGCTTTCAGATAAGAGTAATTTTAACTTAGAAAATAGTAAGGCCTAAGGTAGTTCGCTGTCTTGGCTTCCTGGTTCTGTTTGCTGAAGTGTTCCTGCCAGGCCCCAAATAAAATCTAATAACAACCTACACTTATTGACTGGTAACTATATTTTTCTTTATTTTAATTCTGCAAAAATTCCGATTCAAATATATATTTCGTCTATATTTGAGGAAATACAATTTTTCTTATAATTTGTCTTAATTGGACTGGCCACCCAGGTTAGGATTAATTATAAAAAGCCATATTGGCTGTAGTAATTCTGGAATTAAGCAGAATTGATTAATTAAATTGTAATATTTTGCAGGATAAGTGTAAAATAGTTGATAGTAGTTAGATCTATATAGCATTGTTTATATATTAGTTAATACAATTTTTCATATTTTTAGAATAATATATTGTGTTTCTAGAAAGATTATTTTAGCTAATATTTGATCTGGGGAATTCTTTGAATTAGTTTATTAACCGTTCAACTGCTATTTGTCTATTTTGGTGTTTTTAGAGATTTCTTTGTGCATGTGTCTTGGCCTAACTTTTGTACAGTAGGAAGTTTATTTAAACCTCACACTTGACATCATCTTGAGTGAGGCTCCATATACTCATTGCTGTGGATTAACCCTTGAAGTACTCTATAGGTGTACATAGGATTGCCATTGTCATGTTCATGGTATATGTTGCATGAAGTTTTATAGTGCTTTATGACATATTTTATTATATTTAAATTCTGAGTATGTTCTTGGTATAACATATCTTTGACATAATAAATGTAATTTATATGTTTTATTCAGAAGGTATACAATATTGAAATCAGTAAATAATTAAATTATAGTTATTTAAATCGGGGATTCTATTCCAGTTAGTTTCTCTAAATTTTGCTATTGCATATGGTACAAGGAGATTGTCAGAGGACCTGGTTTAATATTAAAGCGTAGTCACCTGACAACATACCTTAAACCTCAGTTAGCATAGTTTATACAGTTTCTGGGGCAGAGGTATTCATATATGCTGCTGCCAACTGTATTTTAATTAATTGTAAGGATCAATTATCCTTTTCTATGCTGCTGGGTTGAATTATTGCTATTTAATACCTCCGAATATGCCTTTGTATGGTTAACCCTTTAACTGCTGGTAATGTTGTGATAATTGTGGTATGAGTTACTGTATATCTATTGCAATTGCTGGTCACTCATTTATATAATTGTTGTTTACACTTTATATATAGTATATTTTACTTAAATAAATTATATATATATATATTTGCAAAAATATGCATAATTGATTATTTTAATCAATTGTTTATTGTGAAGTAGCGTGTCAATACCTAGTATAGTGTAAAGTTCTCAAATGTATTTTTATCTATTTATGTGAAGATATACAACCTAATTGGGTCTCCTGTTAACCCTTTCTTGTATTTTCTTCGACAGCTCCTACCTAGGAAAGTCCTTCTGCTACACTCACAAATTATATCAATATACCCAACTGTATATGATGGACTCCTACCTAGGTAAGTCCTTCTATTACACATAGTAATTATATAGATACACCTGACTGCTGTATGATGGACTCCTACCTAGGTACATCCTTCTGTTCCACACAGCAATTATATAGATACACCTAACTGCTGTATGATGGACTCTTTCCTAGGTAAGTCCTCCTGTTACACCTAGTAATTATATAGATATACCTGATTGCAGTATGCTGGAACCCTACCTAGGTAAGTCCTTCCGTTACACACAATATATAGATATATCTGACTGCTGTATGATGGACTCCTACATAGCTCCTGACTAAAAGTGGCATAAGACTGGGTTTAGTTCTGTAACTACCAGTTAACAGTGGAAAAGGTGGAGTGTCAGACAGTGTATGTGAGCTTCTGTAACTACTACAGGACAGTGAAACAAAACTGAGGTGTCAGACAAAGAAGGTACTTACCTAACTGCCAGTGTATGGGGATCAAGGCTGGAGTGTCAGTCAGGTTATGTGTAATTCTGCAAAACACCAGGATGGGGTGTCAGACAGTATATGTGTGTCTCTGTGACTATTAGTAGAACAAGACTGAGGGGGAACCACTAGTGGGTCCTATATGTTCCAGGGGCCCCCTCAAAGTTTACAGGGCAGGGCCCCAGAATTTTGTGTTATGCTAATGCCTCCTCACTTAGTCTTGCAGCTAGCTTCACTGTATTAAACATATGGTGCTGATGTGACTTCACATCCAGTGCAGCTCAGTCTTCTACTCTACAGAAGGTCATGACAATACATTGCAGCTCAGTTCCACTTCCACTTGCATGGTGTGCCATGCTCTGTTTTGCTTTATATAACAGAAATATGATTTAATTTGAGAACTCTGTTTCATTACATGACATGCAGCAGTTGCAGGAGTTCCCATGCAGACCTCTGTTATTATCATATGACTGTTCAGGGTCACCCTATGAAATTAACACCACATCACTCCAGTGAGCAGTTTTCAATGGGTCAGTCAGCCAATAAGAAATCTTTTGAGTAGACTGTTGCTAACCGTTTTATATAAACAAAAACAAGTTTCAGACATAAAAACATTGGAACAGAGCTTTTCCCAGTAGTGGGAGAACCCTTTTTTTGCACAAAAATATCCCACAATATCTGTCTAGTCAAATATTTCATATTGCAGAAAAAAAGAGATAAAAAGCCAATTCTAATTTCTTTTTGCACCTCCCAACTAATGCATGGAATGCATCAAAGTGTAAAAACTGTAAATACAATGTCTGATATCTTTTGGAAGAGTTAATTATGAATCGACAGTTTGTGACTAGGTCCCATTAGCCATGTATACTGCAGATTACCTGACTTATTAATAGGGGTGGGTGAAATCTCTTGCCGTGTTCCCTTGAGAAATTCCGTGAAAACCTTGTTGTTGTCTGCTTTTTCATGGGAAAATCTGCTTTAAAGGGATAGTAATACTTGAAAATAAGTTTATTTTAAATTGTAGCCTTAAAAAAAACATGAAAAATGATATGTCTTATCTCCCAAACCTTTATGGTTTGGGAGATATTCAGAAGTAAAGTTTCCCCTGGAGTGACATCATTGCTCCACCCTTCAGATTTGGAATCCGGTCCCGGGACCGGCTGTGCCTCTCCAGAAGTGCTGAGATCACCATCTTTAAAAAGAATTTCTTAATTGGAATGGTCTACAAAGAGTGCTTTCAAGCCAGGCACACTTTGTAGATAGTTCCAATTAAGTAGCTCTTTTCAAAGATCGTTATCTCGGCACTGCTAAAGAGCTGCCGGTTGCTCTGTGGACCGAATTCCAAATCTGCCCACTAGATGGCAGACTTGGCTGAAACAGCCAGGAAAAGAGCATGTTATAATATTTTACATGTGAATATCTTCCAAACTATAAAGGTTTGGGAGATAAGACTTATATCATTTTTCATGTTTTTTTAAAGGCTACAATATAAAATACAATTATTTTCAAGTATTACTATCCCTTTAAAACTAGCGATTAAAATGTTCACATTTTTCGCCCATTTCCAAAATAGTTCACCATTTTTTCAATGGCTAGAAAGTTTCCTCCCATTTATTTATGTGGTTTTTGCCTTTTCGTTATAAAAATGTGACTTATTTGTGGAAATCAAACACAATAGAAGCAGCTACAGAGCAAAGTAGACGTTCTGTGCTATTCTGCTGTGATCTTTTTCCAAAATTGAGGCAGGAGAGGCCCATATTGACTGCTATCATTATGAGCAGGTTTAAAATTAATAAATGGAGGATCTGGAAGGACCCTTATGTGTCCACTGAGTTTGAGGAGGAGGAGGAAGTGAGCACTACTGAACCAATGCTGTCCAGTCCCCCTAAATAATCACCCCTAGGAATCTTAGGGAATTTAATGGGAAGGGAGGGAGAAAATGGAATGGGAAGGGAGGGAGAAAAGGGAATGGGAAGGGAGGGAGAAAAGGGTAGTACTAGTAAGAGCAGGACAGGTCAGCTGCCTGTGCCTTCTGCTAGATGTGCTGCCTCTGCTGCCACCATTGCCGCCCCTGTTGAAGCCAGTGCTGTGCCTACTGCCAGTTCTGAACCTGCTGCCACCAATTCTGTGCCTGCTGTCAGACGTGCTGCCCCTGTTACCAGTGTCACCAGTGCTGTGCTTGCTGCCAGTGTTGAAGCTGCTTCCACCAGTGCTGAAGCTGCTAGTGTGTCTTGTAATCCTCAGGAGGGTGGGAAGGAGAAGATGATGCCAAGTGTGGCAGCAGGGGACCCTAATTCACACTTGCCATCCCCAAGCAGTCCCGCCAGTGCTAGTACTACTACTACTACTAAGAAGGTCCAGCAGCTTGTTAGTGTTAGGAATGAAGGAGGGGGTAATCAATATCCTCATATTACTAGTGACTGTCAGGAGGAAGACTCTGGGGCTGACCTTGATGTGCGTGGTGTTAGTAGTAGTAACAGTGATGGCGAAGCAGCCGGTGGGACTAGTGTTAAGGGAGTGGTAGAGGAAGCATTTGAGAGCATCCAGAATAGCAGTCAAGGGAGCCCATCCCATTCCACCAGCAGGAGCACAGATCAGCTTCCTGTGCCTGCTGCTAATGCTGCCAGTCTGCCTTCTTCAGGTCAAAAAGAAATGCCAAGTGTGACATTAAGGGACTATCACTGTGCCCGTGATTTGCTACCTTTCTTGTCAGTTACCTGAATGGCTCTCCATTGGCTGTCTGCTTTCAACCCGCCCAGTATTGCCTATTTAGACTGGGCTTGGGCACCCTTTGGTTGCCCTTTCGTGGTGTCTCTATGTCATCTGCACCTGCACTGTGTTCCTGAGCTTCCTGAGCCGTCTACTATCTATGCTCTCCAGTGATTGCCTGAGTTCCTGTCTGACAGCTTCCTCGGTTCCAGCTCCCATTCCTGATCCGGTTGGGTTGCTGTTCCTGCTGTCGTTCCTGCTCCGGTTGTCTGCCATTCATGGTCCGGCTTCCTGTCCTGTACCAGCTGTGTTCATGCTCCTGGATGCCTGCAGAGTGTCTACTTCCTCCTCTACTTCACTTTGTTTGTGTAACTCCAGTACGCGGGTACTGGTTCACTCCATGTTAACCGGCTGCTTGCTACGTTCCTTACAGCACCGGTAGAGATTGTGTAACTCCAGTACGTGGGTACTGGTTTGCTCCATGTTAACCGGCTGCTTGCTGTGTTCCTTACAGCACCGGTAGAGATTGTGTAACTCCAGTACGCGGGTACTGGTTCGCTCCATGTTAACCGGCTGCTTGCTGCGTTCCTCACAGCACCGGTAGAGATTGTGTTACTCCAGTACGCGAGTACTGGTTCGCTCCATGTTAACCGGCTGCTTGCTGCGTTCCTTACAGCACCGGTAGAGATTGTGTAACTCCAGTACTCGGGTACTGGTTTGCTACATGTTAACTGGCTGCTAGCTGCATTCCTTACAGCACCGGTAGAGATTGTGTACTCCAGTACGCGGGTACTGGTTCGCTCCATTATTCCGATGGGTGTTCTCTACATCTTGACAACCCAACTGGCCTCTGTCTGTCCATCATAGGCGACTGGCTAGTTACACCTTTATGCCAGTAGCTGAGGCCATCCCTGTCTGTGTTCCAGTACTTGCTGCCTCCAGGCTGCCTTGCCCGGTATATTGGTAAGGCTGGTAGAACCTATCCCATCTTGTGCCAGTCTAAGGTTGCCTTACCCGGTATTGGCAAGGCCGGTAGAGCCTCATTACTCATTGTGCCAGTCTCTAGGCTGCCTTGCTCGGTATATTGGCAAGGCCGGTAGAGCCTCATTCCCTCGTGTTGCCAGCCTCAAGGCTGCCTTGCCCGGTATATTGGCAAGGTCGGTACAGCCTCCATCTCCTCAGTTGCCAGCATTCCAGGCTGCCTTGCCCGGTATATTGGTAAGGCCGGTAGAACCTATTCCATCTTGTGCCAGTCTAAGGTTGCCTTACACGGTATTGGCAAGGCCGGTACAGCCTGTCTTACATTCTGTATACCACTACTCGCCATGACTATGTATTAAAGATATATGTTGCATGTGTATGTTAACCCGCGAGGGTTCCCTTTAAAGTTTTCAATAAAGTTGTGTTTTTATCTTAACTCTGTGTCTGAGAGTCATAACAAACCGTGACACTTTCCTGGACAACAAACAATAACTACAATCTGTTTGCCCTACCAGAGATCTGAATATTTTGAATATGCTTTCGTTTACCTTTAATTTGTTAAGAGAGCAGAACATGCTGGGATAATTATGGGGCAAACAATTTGATCCATAGGGAATAAATAAAAATTAACTTTGATTTAACTGGTGACTTTAACCCATTAAATACTTGAGAGGTCTTAAATGCTTAATATATTTAAGAATTTAAAAACCTATTGATTGTTTAAAAGTCATCAGGTAAAATATTTATTTCCTTTTACAGAATGATTATTTACACCCCTCTGGTGCAATTGGTTTCTTCCAGTGTTTCTCCAGCTTTTTAATTCAGCCTCATTGACTGGGATAGAAGATTACAACTTTTTCTATGGGAATGCCCCAAAAGCAACAAATAGACATTTATACTGTCCATATTCTTACCTTTATTTCAAAGAAATGGTTTCTTTTATCAGGGCTCAAAATTTCATGTCCTGAGCTACTAGCCAGGCCTGAAAAGTTACTTGCCACCAGTTTCCATGCCTAGCCCCACCCATATCCTCACCTTTAACCCCACCCACCTCATGGTCTAACAATAGCGCAACTGTAAAAGATCAGGCTATAGATGTACTTATAACAAAAATTCAAGTTACAGCTGCAATAACTTGGGAACAGAAAACATCTATCAACAGTTGTACTTTCCATATTTTAATCAGTAGGATAAACTCTGAATTATACGTTTTCAATATTAAGCTTTAAAATTATTTTAAAGCACTGGGCAACTAATTATATAACTTGAAGAGATCAGTCTCGTGGAGTTGAGTTAGAAAGAAAGGTTTAATTAATCAAAAGGATGCTTTGTACAACAGAAGCATGTCATGCCCTGCTCTCAAGTCAGCGTGTGAGTCCCAAAGTACTAGGATGGTTACGTTTCCAGATGCGTAAATTCAACTACAGTATCAGTTCCTTGCACATTTTTTCTACGATGAGTGTATACAGTTGTGTGATACCTTGATGGCACCTAATAGCAGGGACACGAGGACCCGCTCAGCAGGCCAGAGCCTAATTATTGTATACAGTTGTCACGGTTTTTTGATGAACACTCAGACCAGATTGGTAAGGTTAAAATGACTTTATTAAGATAAAGTACACACACGTAGTTAGGCCTTTAGGCCCCACAAACAGAACATAAATATATACAGGTAGATGAAGTAATAGCAAGCCAGTAATAGAAATGTATGATGGAATGAAAACAATCACTGGCAGCGGAGATTCTGGCTTGAACTGGACAGGCAGCAGGCAACGCAGTCCAAGAGCTGACCACAGGACCTTGGTGACAGATGGTCCAGGAGGAGATGAGTGGCACAACCCAGACGCTCGGAGGCACAGAACCCAGAGGAGCGAGGCAACACTACTGGCACAACCCAGACGCCTGGGAGGCACAGAACCCAGAGGAGCGAGGCAACACTACTGGCACAACCCAGATGCCTGGGAGGCACAGAAAACAGAGGAGCGAGGCAACACTGACCTGGCACTGGATACAAATAGACCGAGGCAACTCTCATAAGCAAACCCTAGAACGCTAGGGGTGAATCGTAATACTAGTATATATGTATATAAATATATATATATATATATATATATATATATCTTGAGGCAACCAGTGTCCCCTCACTCTGAGGATGGTAACAACGCAACGCTGGCTCGAGCCCAACACTACTGCAGTGAGGAATATGCACAACCCTACCTGGAAGATCCAGGTACGCAAAGGGTCAACAGGTAACGCCCAGTGATATACTGCAACTCCCAAAGGGAGTGAGCCCAGCGCTGTAAGGGAGGTGGACACAGAGAGATCAGAGTAACACAGTCAGTGCTATGAACACTGTACTGGTACTTCCCGTGTGCACACCACCTGAGGAGGTTAAGAGAGTAGCTAAAGCACGAATGCTTAGCCAACGGTCGACAGAATAATAGCGCCACGCGGAGCACACCGTCTAGCGTAACGGCAAGGCCACAGCAAGGGTAGCTGGACCAAACGGAAGCAACCAAGCGGTAAGCTAGGCACGGATGGCAACAGAGTGGCAATACGCTAGACACGGACTGTAACGGAATAAGTAATCAGCCACTCAAGAGCCACATATTGCTCATCCATGTATACACACATCTACGTCAGGGTTGTGCAATGGAGCATATCACTGTCATCTGGAGTGTATTCCCATCCAGAATATATGTAAAATATGTGATAATAGTAAAGCAAGGAGGGGCATGCACGGTGGCTGTCACTGACATGAAAACACTCTCTACTACACAGAATGAATGGACAATCTGGCACTCACAAGCTACATAGGCGATGAGGCTGAGTGCAATAAGCAGCTTCATCATCCTCCTATTGATTGCAGTCAGCAGCTGCTGTATTTACTTTCTCACCATCACCGGCCCGACAGCATTCAGAACCTGAACCTAGCGCTGGGGACATGGAACCCAGTGGCACAGTTAAGCACTACAGGGGAGTGGGGAGGAGAACACACCACAACAGAGAGGACACACAGAACCAAGTTCCTGCTCGGCCAGTACACACAGAGCCAGATTAACACTCTAGAGGGCCCTAGGGAAGGTATCATTTTGTCATCAATTTGTCACCCCCCCAATGCCACATTTCACATACTGCACCAGAGGTCCCACTGAGCAGCACTTATAGTCACCCGGCCTCCACTCTGCACTCATTATTCATGTTTTGAATGGATCAATTTGGCCCATCACGCAATACCGGCACAGTGCTCACTTTTGTCACAGTCACTTGTCAGAGTGCAATTAGCAGTGAGCACTGTGCCGGTATTGCATGATGGGCCAATCTGATCCATTCAAAACAGGAATAGTAAAACCAGTTTTGTGCCATTCTGGCACTCAAGGTGTTAAGCTGCAGCTGAGTGGGCTGTATTTTAGCTGAGAAGCACATTTATTATAACATTTATCAGTAACATTTTGCTCCAGCCTCCCATAACTTGCCACTGTTTTTTATTCACTGACAGGACTTCTTAATTATCTGGTAATCACATTAATTATTACAGTCATATGTTTTATGAGTTTGGCCCCTACCCCAAGAACCTGTCACTTGCTTGCAAAGTGGAACATGCATGATGATGTTTAATATTTAGTGAAAGTGGGCCAGACAGGCACCTGGTGGCCCAAATCAAACACAAAACCACTGGCCTAATGAGTAAATGCAACCTGTTCCAGCCTAACCTGGTCCACATGGGGTTATGGGCTCTCTCTCCTCTTCCCCTGCCTCCTAGCATCCTCCGTGGGCTCTCAGAGCCTGAAAAACATGACCTCGTGTCACTGATGCCAGGTATGTACAGAAGGCGTTCCTCTATGCTATCTTTCCACTCACGCTCTGTGGGGCAAAATGAGGTAAGCAGTGAAGCATCTGTCAGTGACAGACTTTCACTCTTCCCTGACAACCAGACACTGTAAGTTAGGCCGCAGTATACAGATTGGGTGGCACACGGGCGGGCCAGGCATTCCCTCCCAACGGCGCTACTGCTCCTGGCTCTGCACCTCTGCTGCCTGCGTTCCTTTTCTGCTCCGTTCGACTATTTTGCACAAGTTCAACAGCACCGTCGTCCTCACAGTCAAACACACTAAACAGCCAATGAGAGAAGATTATCCCACCAAACCTCTATTCTCTCATTGACTGCCATTGCAGTCAAACTGAGTGCCTGAAGACGGCAGCATGGGTGTCACCTGGTGCGGTCCGCACCCCCTTCGTGATGCCGCAGGATACATGCTAGCCTTAGCTACTCATATACAGGGCTTCAATTTCCACTCCCACGCAATCAATTTCACCTTGCCAAATGCGAGGAGGCGAGTGGAAATTTTGAGCCCTGCTTTTATAGTCAATAAACACAGAATAACTGCTAAAAATAAAACAAAATAGATGTTCAACAAAACTCCTAACTGTTTGCATTTATTATTATTCTTTATTTATATAGCGCCAACTAATTCCGGAGATCAATGGATGATTTAAGGATTACAGTTTCAGGGTATAAGTATCCCTTTGATTACCAGTTTGCATGTGGGATAGTTCTAGGACAAACCATTTGCTCCATTGGGAATAAAAAAAAAAGCTTTGATTTAACTGATGACTTTAACCCATTAAAAACTTGATAGGTTTTAAATGCTTAATATAAAAAATAATTTAAAAACCCATTGATCATTAGTTTAAAGGTCATCAGGTAAATATATGATTTTTTTTAGAGAATTATTATTTTACCCCCTCTGGTGCAAATGGTTTTCTCCAGTGTTTCTCCAGGTTTTTAATTCAGCCTTATTGACTGGGATAGAAGATTACAACCTTATCTAGGGGAATACCCCATGATCCACAAATAGACAGTTATAGTGTCCATATTACCTTTATTTCAAAGAAATGGTTTCTTATATGGTCAGTTATCAAAGAATATGACTGCTAAAACTAAAACAAAATACATGTTCAACAAAACTCCTTTTTTAATTCACAAGATTTCTTTTTCATCTGAATTAAAAAAAAAGTTTAGTGTTAGGGGAATTAGTGTTAGGGTGGGCTGAAATTAGGGTTATGGATTTTGGTTAAATGTTGTTAGCTATAGTGAATATAGTTTGTTAAAACTAGTGTTTGCATTTAAAGATTACAGGTTCAGTGTACAATTATCCCTTTGATTATGAGTGTGCTGTGCAGCCTTCTAGCACTAAACTAATACCATAAAAATATTATTTTTATTTTAATGTCTGTTGTATTGTAAGGAATCTTAAGGAGTTCAATTTACCATACACTATTTCTGTGTTGGGTGTTTGGCTTTAACATGTTTAACATAAATGTCATGGTGTCTGTGTTTCATGTGTGATGTCAGGGTGCTTGTGCCAAGGTGTGTTCCCTCCTTTCCTCTTCTCACTGACTTGTCACAAATTGTGCACAGTGCCATTGCTGATGACTGCACTGTGCCTGCTCCGAGAAAAAAATAGTCCCACACCCATGGCTTCAGGTGCAAGGGAACAGATGGTGAAGAATGGCCTCTTTCTTATTGTCTTCCACATTCCCCTTCACTGTCTGTGGCAGTGGGTAATGTTGCTGCTGTTGCTGCTACTGCCTCAGATTCAGCATTGCAACAAGGACCAGGAGTATCTCTGCCGCTGGCAAGTAGATCCTGTCCTAGTCCCGAATCACTTTTTGACCCCATTCCCACTTTGTCCACAGTGGTCTGTGGCACTAGCTTGCTCATCAGCATCCTGCTGCCCTTGCATCTCAGCAGCAGCAGAAAAACTGCAAATTCCTCAAATTCCAAAATGTCACTGCTAGTGGTGGTGGTGATGCCCATTCTCATTCATGTCTCCAATTCCTTCTCAGTTTCTGCTTAAAAGGCCATCACTGTCTCTTCTACCCCAGCTTCTCCACCATCATCATCCCCACCACCACTAGTCCCTATGTGTTGCTACTGCTGCTCTATTACAGACATCTCACTGCTGCTTGGCGGAGGTAATGAGCAATGTGATAGAGGGTCCCCTAATGACACACTTGACATTTCCTTTTAACCTGACACTCTCAAATGTTTCCCCTACCACTCTGGCTGCTTCACCATTACTGCTACTAAAACTAACACCAACCACATCAAGTTCAGCCGTAGAGTCTTCCTCCTCAGTCTCACAGTCACTAGTAATTTGAGGATATTGTTGTTGATTATCCCCTCCTTCATACCTAACACTAACAATCTGCTGGACCTCAGTAGTAGTACTAGCACTGGTGGGACTGCTTGGGAATGGCAAGTGTGACTTTGGGTCCCTTACTGTCACATTTGACATCATCTTCTCCTTCCCCCCCTCCTGAGTACTACAAGACATACTAGCAGCAGGCAAAGTATTGGTGGCAGCAGGATCAGCACTGGCAGCAGGTAAAGAACTGGTGTCAGCAGGGGCAGCACGTCTGACAGCAGGCACAGCAGTGGTGGTACCAGTAGCATGGGCAGCATGTTTGGCAGCAGGTACAGCTCCATTGGCAGCAGGGGTAGTACTTCTGGCAGCAGGTACAGTACTAGTGGCAGCAGGGGAAGCACATCTGGCAGCAGGTACAGCAAGTGTGGCAGCAATGGCAGCAATGGTAGCGGCAGGTACAGCAACGGTGGCTGCACGTACAGCAATGGTGGCACTGGCAGCAGGGGCATCATGTCTTGCAGCACACAAAGGTAGTTCACCTGTCCTGCTCTCACTAGTGCTACCCTTCTCTGACTAGCCCTTTGATTGGCAGAGGGGTATGCTGTGCAATGCCTTGACTACCCCACTGGCACTCAAAAGGTTAACACATTATGCATCCCTTCCCTTTGTCTCATCCCACCTTCCCCCTTCATATCAGCCCTCCGGTGACAGTTGTAGGTAGGTGCGTGTGTCTATGTATGTATGTGTATGTATATGTCTGTGTATGTATGTCTGTATGTACATACCTCCCAAGTGTCCCACTTTAGGAGGGACAGTCCCTATTTGAGACCCAAATCCCCCTGTCCCTCTTTCCCACCCTGGAGTCCGTCTTATTAGGAGATCAGACTGTGTGGTGTATATATAATTGTATCACATTGCTCTACAGTAATAAAACTCACATAAATGTTTAGATAATCTTCAGTATACACGTTTGTAAATGAATATTTGTAAGCAAAATAATTTGATCTTACTCTAAATCCTTTATTCAGTTACACAAAGAGCTGTCAATAGGTCATAAGATAACCGAAACATTATCAGTAATGCCCCGCCCACCAGCCACCACCCAGAAAAACCACCTAAATCACAAGTGTCCCTCTTTGGCTATTTGTGTTGGGAGGTATGTATGTGTATTGTGTGTGTGTGACTATGAAAGTATATGTGTGTGGGTATCTGCCCTCTATACAGACCTGACTGCCTCTGCACCCATGTGCAGTCCTACTTACCCTATGCACACATATCACTGCCCACTGGAGCAATTCAGTCCCCCTGTATCCAATGCATTTGACTCTCCTTGCACCTCTGTACAGACCTGACTGTCACCCTGTACAGACCTGACTGTCAACTTATACAGACCTGACTGTCACCCTGTACAGAACTGACTTTCAACTTATACAGACCTGACTGTCACCCTGTACAGAACTGACTTTCAACTTGTACAGACTGACTGTCACCCTGTACAGACCTGACTGCATGCTGCAAGGTTCACTGTCACCCTGTACAGATCTGACTGTCAAATTGTACAGATTTGACTGTCCTCCAGTACACACCCGACTGACCCCCAGTACACACCCAACTGTCCTCCAGTACACACCTGACTATCCTCCAGTACACAACTGACTGTCCACCAGTACACAACTGACTGTCCTCCAGTACACACCCAACTGTCCTTCAGTACACACCTGACTGTCCCCCAGTACATACCTGACTGTCCTCCAGTACACACCTGACTGTCCTCCAGCACACACCTGCATGCTGCAAGGTTCACTGCATCTGTGGGAGATCACATATATTCATACTTACATGTGTCACACACATTGATATATACCTGTCTCATATACACATATATAGATGTCTCAAATGCATACAGACCTGACTGAACATCTCCCATCTCCCATACATAGATTTATCATAAACACATATATCTCACATACATACATAAATGTATCATACACACATATGTCACACATAGTACATACATACATGGATGTATCATATACACATGTCACACATACATACATAGATGTATCACTTAAGTGTCACATACATACATACATGTCTCAAAATTAAAATAATAACAACTTAACATTACCTTTGGAGAAGTGAGATCTATCGCACCCCAGGTCAACCCTGAAGAACTACAAGGTGCTACATGGAACTAATTAAACCCTTGAGGATGAAACTTCTTACAAATACCTCTGATTCTCAAAGGGTTAAATAATGTTAGACAGGGGGACAAAGGTGCATTCACAGTTGGCAATATCAACAAACATAGTGGAGCAATTCTTATACAAACCAAATGTAATATAGGGGACAAATACATTTCAAATCTTCATTGATTTCAACGAAAGATTTAACCCACTGATTGATACAGACGTCCCCAAAGTAGTGCAAATTCTGATTACCGAATATAAGTATAAAACACAGACAGACAACAATGCCCCACACTACTTGTATAAATATATATCAGAATACTCAGATTTCAGCATAAGTCTGCTGTAGCTTCACTATAGTCAAAGAGATGGCCATGGATTCACACTGCCATCTATTGACCAAAGAGATACGTCAGATGAATGGAAACAATCAATCACAGAAAATAGCAACAAAATGATCCCATTGAAGAAACAAGGGGAAACCTGAGAACATTAGCATCAAAAGTCTTATATTTATACTAGAAATATGTGACGGTGTTGCCCGTCATTGTAGTAGGGTATGTGTTATGTAGCATTTTTTGTTTGAAATGTTGTAGGTGGCATGTTGAAGGTATTTTGTAAGAATTTTTTGTGTTTGTTTGTATTGTACATTTCATTTAGCTGTATAAACTGATGATGTTTTCTTGTGTACTGTGTGAAGCAGAAAGAATCATATTGAACACATACATAGATACACACAGATACAGTGTCATATACAGACATTGATCATACATACACACGTACATACATGCGTACACACACACACACACACATACAGATATTATTACGGTCCTGTAAGTGCCAGAGGGGTAGGCAAGGCATTGCTCATTGTGTTGCTTAATCCTCTGGCACTGAAAGGGTTAACCAGCTGTCCCAGTATGTAGCGAGAGTCATGGAGTCCACAGTCCCTGAAGTAGACTCTGTACATGCACACTCAGAGGCCGCCAGACAAGCGCCGGCCCGGCTCCCTGGCCAGGAAGACACCTCCTGCCCCAGGCCTCGGCCAAGAGCGTTACTAGGGACACACCCGAGAGCGGGAACTGAGGAGGGATGGTGTGTGTGTGGTTGGAGCAGGGATGGTGTGTGTTGTTGGAGCAGCTATAGTGCGGCATGTATATTTTTTGTGCCAGGGTACTTACACAATGCAGGTGTGTGACAGCGGGCAGAGAGTGGCGGTGAAGAAGCTTGTGTGTAAGAGTGTGTACTACAGAGTGGCCCCAGCATGGTCTGTCTCCAGCCCCTCAGCCACGGGTAATAGCCGCATCCAGCTGCTGCTTGTAGAGAGCTCCTTGAAGGGCCGCATGACCGGGCTGATGCGGGGTGGAGTGTTATGCTTCATGAAGGGGGAACATGAAGGATTTGGTACTGGGCCTGCCTGCCTCCGAGCTACATGAAGCAGCTGGGCTTCCTGCAGCAAAAGCACATTGTGCACCAGGAGCCGAAAGCATTGTTGTGTTGCGGAAACCAGAAATGAAGGTACACTGGAGCCGATCCCGTCCTCTCTTTGTTGGATCAGCTCATTGTGTTCCTCAGGTTGGTGGAGGGACCCCTGGGGAGTCTGTGTGTGTGTGTCTTTTATGTGTGTGGCTTTTGTGTGTGGCTTGTGTGTGTGGCTTTTGTGTGTGGCTTGTATGTGTGTGTGTGGCTTGTGTGTGAATCTGTGGTGTAGGAGCGAGTGGCAGAGATTTTGTTTTTTCAGTCACTTGGATAGTGGTGGGCGGGCTGGATAGTGGGGGCAGGCCAACTCCCTGAATGATTTAAATCACTCCTCCATTGAATCACCCAATGGGAACAGTAACTCCTTACTTAAAGGGATAGTAATACTTCGTTTTAACTTTATTTTATTTTGTAGGCATTAAAAAAACATGAAGAATGATATAAGTCTTATCTCTCAAACCTTTATGGTTTATGAGATATTCACAAGCAAAGTTCCCCTCCCCGCCCCTTTTTCCTAGTGTAAGCCATCTCTTCTCAAATGTGAGTCTGGTTGTATGACAGGACAGATAACAGAAGGGGACAATTTTCTTTGTATGAAAACAATGAAAGCCCTTCCCCCCTTGACAAGTTTTTCAGCTTTTTCCATTATCTTAATTGAAGATTGTCCCTCTCTGCAGTCTACCTGGGCATCTCCCTTCTGATCTGGTTGAACAGGGAAGGGATACTTTGTTTGTGAATATCTCTTAAACCATAAAGGTTTCAGAGATAAGACTTATATCATTCTTCATGTTTTTTTAATGCCTACAAAATAAAATAAAGTTAAAACGAAGTATTACTGTCCCTTTAAGCTGAGGTAACACAGCAATATAACACACAGTGGCTCTTCAGTTGAGGCAACGTAGCAATATGCTGAGGGATCAAATAGATAGTGGTGTTTGAGGCTTGCCCTCTGTAACATACAGCAAAGCATCTCTCTCCCTTTAAGGAGAAAGGGCGGGAATCAGGAAGCAGGAAGTGGAGGAGTGACTGAAGAGATGAAGAGTTAACCCTTTGAGTGCCAGAGTGGTAAGCAACGCATTGCAAAGCAATGTGTTGTGTACTCCTCTGGCACTGAAAGGGTTAAATAAAAGAGTTGCTATTAAGTTTATCCCTGAGTTTGTATTTTATGGAAACATTACACCCTCTTACTGAAACAGAGTGTATGGAGGGTTACAATTATCTGTGAGAGGTGACACAGTGTATGGAGGATTACAGTTATCTGTGGGAGGTGAAACAGTGTGTTTGTGGGGTCATGATCCTGAGTGAGAGTGTGAGTGGACCAGGAGAAGTTATTGATATCCCTACTTCAGGAGCAAGTGGCAGCTATTTTTTTTTTGTCAGTTGGATAGTGGTGGGAGGGCTGGAGGGGGGGGGCCAACTCCTTGTATGATAAACACGCCCCCATTGAATCACCCAATGGGAGCAGGAATGTCCCCATTGAATCACCCAATGGGAGTTGTGTCTCCTAATGAGACATAAATTATGTAATGAGGCATTCTGTTCAATGTGTGTTTTCTGAGGAGACATAAATTATGTTCTGTGTGTGAGGTACCATAAATTATGCAATGAGGCTTATTCTTTTATATATATAGATACACACACACATATATATATATACTTAAATCCCCCCTCCCTCTTTCCCATCCTTGTGTCCATCTGTTATGCGATCACTCTGTGTGGTGTGTATATATATGTATCACATTGGTCCACAAAAATAAAACATTAATGTTTTATAAACTACAGTCTATTTTTTTAGAAATTACTCTGTAACGGGCAACGCCGTCCCACACTGCTAGTATATATATATATTAGTTTCAACTTCACGCTGAAATAACTGTTACAATGTTTTTAAAGGGACACTAATGTCCCATAAAAATATTTCTAGTTTTGTATAGCTTAAAATAATAAACTAAGTGCTACAAACCCTATCTCTCAAACCATTATGGTTTGAGAGATATAAGCACTGAAAGTTCCCCCCTCCCTCCCCTTCTCCTGATGTCAGCATCTAGCTGACAGCAGGAGATCCCAGTCCGGGGACCAGCAAGTCATTGATATCTTCTATTTTATTGGTGAGACCACAGATAGTATATTGCCTTGTCTTTTAAAATGCTGAATACTGCACTGCTGGCTGAGCCTTCCTCAATAAGGTACTGCCCATATCTACATGCTAACTAATTGTCTGATGTCTGCCTGAACTACTGTGTATATTTTCTTATTTTTCTAGTCTAATGTGTGCCCTATAATCTTAGAACACTTTTGGTAGAGCTGCTAAATGTTCATTGACCCACTTAGAAGATATCTCTATGGGTCTTAGGGTTATAGGAACCTCTAGGAGGTTTTGTTAACTGGCACCCGTCTACCAGGTAGTCTTCAGGCTTGCAACAAGGCAAAAAAGTTTATGTACTGTAAGCATACTGGCCTACTACCAGCAGTGCCAGGTGGGGGTATCAATACAACACCACTAACATTATGCCACCTGGGGCAGCGACCTATCAATGACATTATGGTGTTTGTTAGTTTACTTCCTGCTGCTGAGTTATCTGAGAATTAGGCTGCTGAATGGGACTGTGGCCATCATCCCCACAGACTGTGGTGGGTGGAATATGAAACTGCAGTGATATGAGACAGGTGGTGGTATGCTGGTTCCATTTCCAGCTAATCAAAATGCTGCTGAAGAAACAGCAAAACCACAACAAACCAACACAACTTCAGGTGCATCTCTTGAGAATGTGTCTAATCATGCTTCTCCTTCTGCACCTCCTCCTAAAATCATGGCTGTTTGTATAGTTTTCCTTGGAAATACAAATGAAATATGCATTTATCATCAGCAACTGAAATGTGCACAGTGTGTGAAAACATTGTAAAAAAGTGAAAAGGGCTGGGATCACATTTGTCACATCTGCCCTCATATTTAGGGCAACTATAACCACCACTTCTATGTTTATGCCAACAATGTAAAACCATCTTTCAAGATACATGGAGCTGTTGTGTAAATCTCTATGGCCTTCATCCGTTCCACATATTAAAAGTCACTAGGTGATTCTGGTGGTGGTAAGGTGACTGACACTTCCTATTACTCAAACACGCAATAAAAATAATTCCCCTCCCTGTCATGAAACCTTGGCATATCCTGCAGCTTGGAATCTCTGCAGATTCATCCTTATTCCAGGTGTTCTACTGGTCTCCACCACATTGTTGTGTATGGTCTTTGAATCATAGAAGGTGCAATGTGTGCAGACATGTCCTCTTCTCTGTAGATTCACTTTCTTCTGGTGGTGATACTGGAGGCAACAGTGGCAATGCCAAGTAGGAGAACCCTGAGTGTGATAAGGGGACACAGCAATATTGTCTGGGATGTGGAACCTACCATAAGACAGTGAGGATGCAGGTGTTATTGTCTTCATTGTCAATGTTCTGGGCTGGTGGGAATTCACTTGCCTCTCACACTTTTCTATCAGATTTCTGCCCACGTTCATTTTGCTGTTGAAGATAGACAAGGGGTACACTTACAACAGCACTTGATTTTGTTTTCCCTCGGGATGGTTCCACATGTTTAACATTCAGCTCAGGATGGTTATACTTCATGTGCTTTGTAAGTGTAGGTGTGGCAAGGCACATGACCAGTGCTTTCCATTTCTTACAGCCTTGTTGCATACTGTGCACAGTTGGTTGGTGACAATTGTACAGTGCCTGCCCACAGTGAAATATCATTTTACACTCGTGATTTTAGAGCAGACAGAGTTGGAGAAGGATGTTCTTCACCAGATGCACCTACAATGGCTGATGGTGCTGTTGCTACTACAGACTCAGCAACAACAATGGTACTGGGAGGAGGAATACTAGTAGCAAGTGGTACCATACCCTCAACTAGCTGTCCCACATCACCACTACTACCAATACTAATACCCATGGGCATAGTGGACAGCAACACACTAGTCTGATGATCATCCTGCTGCTATGACATGAAACTTGTCTTTTATTTTTTCACTCTCTGTTTCTCTTCCAGATCCACCTTGGCCTATTGTACAATGATGCAGCATGGAGGGATGTTCTGAGTCTTTATATTATAGTGGAGAGAATTCTAACTTCCATAAAAACATAGGCAAAAAGTTCATTTTGCAAAAAAAGTGGAAATTCTGTCTTTTTTTCCCTCAAAGGATTGGAATTCCTGTTGATAAAGCAGTAAATAGTGACCTTTACATGGAAACTAGGTAGAATTTTTCACCTTTCATTAGTTTTAATTTTATCTACCAAAATATTTTTGTTCTAGTCATTATTTGAAACATAGAACCATTTAGTTGCACATAAGTATAACTTCATATCCTATACACTAAAAGTGCATAGACATTCAGATGCAGTTGTACCTTGAATGAAGGCATCACCTTCAATATATCCTTTTTGCCAGATCCACAAGTGTCAACATCACTCTTGCTGGAAGGACTCCTGGATCCTACTGGAACTTTAAATTGATGCAGAATGCATTAGAGATGGGAGAAGGGTTCTGTTGTGTTTCCGCAAAAAAATCCACAAAAATCCACTTTAAATACAGTGATTAAAATCACTGCCCATTGGCAATAATTCTTCACTATTTTTTCAATGGCTAGAAAGTTTTCACCCCTTTATTAATGTGCTTTTCACCTTTTCACTATAAAAACTTGCCATTTTCCAGGAAGTAAAACACAATACAAGCAACTACATAGAGCGAGAGGTGCTGTGCTAAACAATAAAAGGAGGGGCTGGAAGGACCCTTATGTGTCTAGTGAGTCTGAGGAAGAGGAGGAGAAAGTGACCACTACAGACCCAATGCTGCCCAGTCCCCCTAAATCACCCCTAGGGATCTTGGGGAAAATAATCTCATGGGAGGAAGAAGAGGGTAGTAGTGATATCAGGACAGGTCAGCTGACTATGTCTGCTGCCAATCCTGTGCCTGCTGCCAGTGCTGAACCTGCTGCCAGTGTGTCTTGTAAATCTCGGTGGGGGGAGAAGATGATTCCAGATGTGACAGCAGGGGATCCTAAGTCGCACTTGCCATCCCCAAGTAGTCCCACAAACATTACTACTACTAAGGAGCTCCAGCAGCTTGTTAGTGTTAGGAGTGATCATCATATTACTAGTGACTGGGAGGATGAAGACTCAGGGACTGAGATTGATGTGGTTGGTGTTAGTAGTAGTAACAGTGATGGTGAAGCAGCTGCTAGGAGTAGCATTAGGGGCGGGGTAGGGGAAGCGATGCAGAGCATCCAGACTAGCAGTCAAGGGAGCCCACACCATTCCCTTGACCATAGGAGTCCCCTTCCCATCTTGGCATTGCTCAGGTGGAACATGATCATGAAGAAGGCAGAACTGTTGTCTAACAGCAATAATACCATCACCACCAGGAGCACAGATTAGCTGCCTGTGCCTGCTACTAGTGCTGCCAGTCTGCCTTCTTCAGGTCAACAAGAAATAGCAAGTGTGACATTAGGGGACCCTCTGTCACATTTCTCATCACCTCCTCCAGCCAGTGACATGTCTGTATTAATTGTATTTTGCTTTTATTTTTTTAATAACTGTCCCCCCAATCCCAGTAAACACCCACAAAAAAATTCCATGTTCAACTGATTCTTTCCCCACACTCCACCAACACAGGCACCCTCATACCCCTTTTATATTTTGGGAAATAAAATAACATTTGCTATGTGTTGTGTGTAAATTCAGTGTTCCCAGTGATTTCTATGGAATGAGCTAGGCGAAAAAAAGTGGCAAAGTAGCACTTTTCGCTGGAAATTATTCGCCAAGCGGGAAATGCCATTATTCACATATTTTGGCTTGAGTGGAAAGTTTTCACCCATCCCGAGAATGCATGAGTCTATAGTGTGTCTTCAGTGGGTGGAGTTTTTGGGCTATGGGGTCATACCAGAAAGAGTCATGCCCGCTTTTGTGGATATGATATCAAAGACTGATCGAAGATGCTTTCTGCCCATAGTAAAGTAACTTCTGAGTTATTATTAGGAGGTGTTTGTGTTCCTTTAAGCAATCTTGCCTGCTGGCCTCTGTATTTGTGGGATTTTGTAAACTTCTGCTTGATGACCTTCAAGCTTAGAAACAAGTCTTGCTAGAACTTCCATAATTTGCTACAAAGCCACAGACAGAAAAGTGGTCAGGAAATAAAACTGTGCTTGCCAAACAGCACAAGACCAAAAAGGTGCCAAATCAAGAGCTGTTTACTGAATGTTACAGGGCAGCCAAGAGGTAAATTAGAACAAAAGAGGTTAAGCGCTTTAAGTATCAAATAGCTTTTATATTAATTGCTTGTCTTTAATCAATTGTTTTTAATATACGATATAAGCCAGACACCAACTCTCCAGTTATTGCTGAGCACTGAATTTGTCAGATTGCCTCCATTGTCAAAGAAATGGCAACAATACTGACAATGCCAAGCTTAAAAAAAAAAAAATTAATTTTGCTGTAGTATGTCCTTATATTGTTGCATGATTATTCTGTTGAGAGAGATGAGTACCCAACACTGATATTTTTCTTATATATTTAGTTACATACACACTTTTAACACCTTTTTTTAACACATCAATAGACAATGTACTCAACATCTCCAGCATCCAAAAGAGTTAATTTTTTTAATGTTGGCCACTTTGTGGCATATATATAAAATCAAAAACATAGCCATTGTGGGACAAACCAACACCACCATAAAGAAACAAATCTGTATAATATAAATTTCTAGGCTGCGAAGATCCCTGTGTGTGTAACAGAACATGCCAGTAGAGACTGCTGGAACAATGCAGTCATGCACAGTAGAGACTGGCCAAACGCGCTGATCTGGAATGGCTCACAGCCTGTCTCTGCTCCCGGCTCTGGGGCAGCAGCGAGGCCTCTGGGTGGCACTTTAGCCTGTGTAAACGGGCTTTCATAGTAGTAAAAAATAAGCATTTATTTTGGTTTAAATTGAACTATTACCACATTGAATTCTAGAGATCTCCAACACATTGGAAAGCAATGTGTTGGAGACTTCTCTAGCAATTAAGGATTAAAAAGCCCCATTTATATCTGTGGAAATCTGGAGAAAGTTTGCTTGGCTCCAGAATTACTCTAATTTTTCACTTATACATTTGATCCATTTTTTTACATTATATTTACTAGGTCTTTATTGAGAAATATTAATATATATAATTTGCTAGGATGCATTACTCCCTGTGAGTGTAACACACACATGCGCAGTAGAGACTGCCCAAACCATGCAGTCATGCGCAGTAGAGACTGGTTGAACGCACCAGCCTCCATCCAGAGCAGGGCGCTCTGAACGTCCCACAGCCTGTATCCCCTCCCGGCTCTGGGGCAGCAGCCGAGGCTGCTGGGTAGCATTTTGGCCTGTGTACACGGGCATTTATACTAGTTCATTATAAGGTAATAGAGAAAGAAGCAGCTTGTAACAAAGGCTCAAAGGCAAAAGGTCATGGAAATGAACACTTTTTGCTTTTTTAAAGAAAACATTAACAGATGAATGTATTTAACCCCTTGAGTGCCAGAGCAATGCGTTGCATACCCCTCTGGCACTCGAAGGGTTAAACTTGCTAAATACAGGCTGATTTGCTTGTGGCTTTTTGCCCATTTTCTTTTACATTTCTAAATTCGCATCATAGATTGCACCGTGATTATTTCAATTAACTCCATCTATAGTGCAAAAATTAGAGACAATAGAGGCTTTTTGGAGCCTGTATATCTAAATAAATTATGGAGAAATGCAATTACACTTTAGTTAGCAAATAATAAAAACTCTTATTGATTTCTTTGGGCTTTTAGTTTGCCATCACACAAGTACCCTTTGATAAATGCCCTTTGTTAACCCATTGAGGACCAGAGAGGTGTGAAATACATTGCATAGCAATATATTGCATACCCCTCCAGTTTTGAAGGTATAAATGTGGAATAATTCCAGGGAAATCAATTTTCCCTGAAAATGTTCAGCTGAAATCAGTGGGGTTTAACCCTTTCAGTGCCACAGCACTGCATTGCTTTGTATACCCTCTCTGGAATTTAAAGTATTAAAATATTTGCTATAGAAATTTTCCACAGAATTGCCCTGCTTGATATATTTGGCACATTTTTGTGTGCTATCTTTGCTCCAGTTTTGCAAAAAAGGAGACATATATAGAAACTGGAGTATTCTGGAGTAAACCAAATGTACCACAGAGGATAAATAAATATTCCTTTTTAATTAAATTGGACTTTTAAACCCAATCATAACTCCAGTTTGCTTTTTTAAATCGGGGACATTATTGTATACCCCTTAATGATTGCTACAGTAATTCTACAGAAACTCCAGACAATGCAAATTCGTGGAGTTTTCTCTAGTGTTCAAAGGATTAAAGGCCCAATTAAGGGGAGTTTTATTTGTTCCCTTTGGTGCAGTTTGTTTGCCATAGAATTGCTCCACTTTGTCTGTGTGAATATGGCATATAGTGGGCTATATATGAAACACGCACTGGCTCTACAGGAAGGGAAAGCAGCTCATTTCTGCTCTGGGAGGCTGCTTCCCTTCTCATGGCTCTGTACTTCATGGTGCAAAACACCAATACGCTCGTCTACAAGCGCAACTGATGCTAAAGGGATAGTAATACTTTGTTTTATCTTTATTTTATTTTGTAGTCATTAAAAAAAACATGAAGAACAATATAAGTCTTATCTCTCAAACATTTATGGTTTGAGAGATATTCACAAGCAAAGTTTCCCCTCCCGCCCCTTTTACCTAGTGTAAGCCATCTCTTCTCAGATGTGGAATGCAGTCCATAGACCAGACACATAACAGCAGGGGATAATCTTCGTCCTATGAGAACAATGAAAACCCTGCCCCCCTTGAATTTTCTGTGTAAGTAGCTTAGTCAGTTGGCAGTAGGACAGCACAGCACTAAGAAATTAGACCAGCACCTAGTTCAACTTGGAATTATATTAGTATGTCTCCCATTAAATGTTTTTAAACTCTTACATTCTAGAGATGTCTCCAAGACGTTATAAAGCAATACATTGTGAATATCTCTAGTTACCATGGGGTTAAACAAAATTTGGTGCAGTTTGTTTCCAGTAAGTGTGTCACTGACCACTGTCACCAAAACATACATATCAGTATAAGTGCATTCTTCAGGGAATGATGCAAAAAGGCAGACCAAACAACCAGGAGAGTATCTGCAGGGGGCACAGAAGGGGGCAGCACGGTGGCTCAGTGGTTAGCACTGTTGCCTTGCAGCGCTGGGGTCCTGGGTTCAAATCCCACCAAGGACAACATCTGCAATGAGTTTGTATGTTCTCACTGTGTTTGCGTGGGTTTCCTCTGGGTACTCCGGTTTCCTCCCACACTCCAAAAACATACTGATAGGTGAATTTAGATTGTGAGCCCCAATGGGGACAGGAACCAATATGAGTGTAAAGCGCTGCGGAATCTGTGTGCGCTATATAAATAAAGGGTTATTATAAAGGGTTATTAAGGTGCAGTTGCACCAGGGCCCAGCATCTACAGGTGCCCCATCTGGCCCGGGGTACAATAGGTTCTAGTTATGCTATTGTGAACACTGTTTCTGTGATGGGGGGCCAAAAAATGTTTGTACTGTAGCCCTCCAAATACTAGTTATGCCACTGCAAACAAGGACTGTCAAAATTAGCAATATCAATTTCCCTTCAAAAATGTATACTCCAAAAGTAGGCAGTCCAGAGAAATATGGTCAGAGCTAGCATGGATATTGTCTCTAATTTTAATAGTTAGCAAATAATCTTGATGCTTCAAGCTTTCTGATTATCAAAAACACAACATCAAAGTATCCACTTTCTTTGTCTCTCAGCCTGCATAATATAATTAGAGGCATGCTGGTGGGGTATGATAGGTAGCCACAAAATGCATAGTAAAGTACATATATCAATGAAGCTCAACTTCAGATTAGTCCTTTCTTTAGTGGTGTTCATATGGGTGACTTGAATACATTCCTGCTAAATCTTCCCTTATTTACTCATCATCTATTTTCTGCCTTCCCCCAGCAGTGTGTGTGGTGGTTATAAATGAGCAAAAAGTACTGTTGTGTTCCAGTGGAATTTTTGTGAAAAAAGCATTGTTTTCCACTGTTCTTTGGGTATTCCCAACAAAAGAGACGCTTGTACATTTTCTGACATTTCGCTGACACCACAGATTTTTCCACAAGCACACTTTCATTTACCACCTATGTTTTTCAGTGGTGGTGAAATGTTCCATCTCCGTATTATTGGAATCCAGAATTTCCAGCCATGTAGTGTGGTATAGCAGAAAGAGGGGAATCAGGCAATGAACAAAAAATAAAAGTTAGAATAAAAATAAAGCTGTTTGGATTGCTTGGGTGGTTAGCACTATGACTATCATCTGTTGCTGATGATGCTACTGACACAGAGGTGAAAGGGGAAGTTAGCAGTACTAGCAGTAAAAGGAGCCCACATTCCCCTGACCTAATGTAACCAACCCTTGGGATGTGGGGAACTATTGGGATGTGGGGACTGTCTAACAGTATGTGCAGCATACTGCGTCCAGTGCACCTTCTTCTGTGGAGAAGATGGAAAGTGTGACAGCAGGGGACCTTCTATTTTTTTTTTTAAGCTCAGTGACTCGATCACTGCCCATTCTATTGCATCCTTAATTAATGCCTCCCTGTCATCTGGATATATGCCACAGCCTGGGAAGAGCCTAGAGCTGTGCCTATCCACAAAAGTGGGGATAAAATGTAGTATCAAATTACTGACCAATATCCCTACTGCCCACATTATCTAAAATCCTACAGAATGTGTCCAAGTGCAACACTATAAGTATTACTAACTGACCATTTTTTTCACCTTGCTTCAATCAGGCTTTTGTCCAAGTCACTCAACTATTACTGCCCTCCTAAAAGAATGTAATGATATCCAGACTAGTGTGGAATATGATGAACTCACTGGAGTTGTTTTGCATGATTTTTCTAAGGTGTTTGATACAGTAGACCATCATATTCTGATAAGCAAACTCCAAAGTTCATGATTGGGTATTCATTCTCTAAACTAGATCCAATCCTATTAATCAGACAGAACACACTATGTGTTTATTGCTGACAGTATTTCCCTTCAGCTCAAAGTAACAAGTGGAGTTCCCCAAGGCTCCATTCTTGGCCCTTTGCTATTTTCTCTATTCATAAATGATCTGCCCATAGTTTGCAAAGAATCTTCTCTGCACATGTATGCCGATGACACCATAATTTATGCTAATAATTCTAATGTATCTCAACTTGAAGCTGTATGTATTACAACATGATTTCTCTGAAGCTGAAACATGGATAGCTCAAAATAAACTGTTCTTAAACACCGACAAAACAGTCACAATGGTATTTGGTACAAAGCACAAACTACGTAATCTCTTCAATACCCATCATTTATAATGGCATTTATTAGTAACTTGGCCCCGGTGGACTCCTAAAAACATGTTGGTATGTGGCATGACACCAGCCTCACTTTTGGTCTTCATATTGATAAATTAACATCCAATCTTTATCCTAAAATAGGTTCTTCCCTAGTGAGAAAATATATTGTTCAACAAATGCTAAAGGCAGTCATAGGCTATGGGAATATAGTATATGGTCCCATGCCACAAATCCATCTTGGTCAGCTTGACAATCTGTATAACCCATCATGCCACTTTATCCTTCAATGTAACTATATTACCCATAACTGTGTTATGTTTAAAGAATTAAATTGTCTAACACTTGAATCTAAACATGCACTTCTCTGGAAAGCTACCAGACTACCTGAGCAGCATGTTCACTCCATAAAAACTATAATCTCCACTCTACTGCTAACAACTCACTGAGTATTCCATATCACAAGAAAGAAGCAGGTTGATCTGCCTTCTACTTCAGAGCTCTGAAAGCTTGGAATAACCTACCCGAAAAAAAAAAAAATAAGATCTTCTCCCAGTCTAAAATCCTTAAATATATAAAAATACCTGCTTATTTATATCTAAAAACAATGTGAAACTATATATATACATTTTTAGTATGAATGTTTGTTTATTTATGTATACTAAATATTGACTTATTTGAGTAAATATGTAACTCTTTTCTATAAACTCTCCAGGACATACTTGAAAACCAGAGAAATCTCACTGCATTCTTCCTGGTAAAATATTCTCTAAACATAAATATTTTACTTGAATATTAAATTTTGACATGTTAATAGGCTGATAAGCTATTGTTTTAGCCAATGACGTTCTTTTATATTAACTGATTTAAAAAATCTGTATATTGTTCCGATACATTTTTATTTTAAACGTATGGAAAGATTAGAATGAATTTATATCACATTCATAGGAATCAAAATCAACCATTTGCTGGCCCTGTCTTAGAAGTGAAATAAGGGATGAGCACTAGAATTATTTTGAATAGTGTATGTTTCGATATCATTTTTGGAGAGAAATGTCTGCTGGGACAATTTTGGAGCAAAGCATTTGCACTATAGTAGGGGAGGAACATAACTTCATTATTAAGTAAACTGAGCATTTACTCCTTTGAATGATTCTAGTTGTCTCCATCACCTTACTTTTTAAGGCATTGGGTACATTTCTAGCATTCAAAGACTTCAAATAAAATTAATTTTATATTGATGGAAATTGTGGACATTTTTATTTGTTCCCTATGATAACGTTTGTTTGGTCCAGCACTGATCCAGTTATTCACACTAAAAGGCTAACAGAGTGTTAACTGTGACATATAAAATAATCATCCAACAGAGGGCAATACTCTTCAGAGTGCCCGTGACCTGCTGGATGCTGGAGACTTCAATGGCAGTGAAAAAGTTGTTAAGGCAATCAATGAAGCATACTGTATTAACTTAGAGTAATATCATAAAACACTGCAGAGATAAATTCAGCGAGCGTATTTTACCTGAATATTACAATCAGACCAGTTAATGTACTGACAAGCTAAAGTTTTTTAGCTAGTCTTACATATAAACAGTTAAAAACATTATATATATGTATATATCTATATAGATATAGATAAATATATATATATATATATATATATATATATATATATATATTTATTTATTTTTTTTCATCCTTTCGATACATATTTACTTTAAACTTATGGAGAGATTAGAAATACATTAGTGCTATCTCTAGTTCATAGGAATCAGAATCAACAATTTGTTGGCTCTGTCAAATAAATGAAATAAGGTATGGAGACAAGAATTATTTTAAATAATGTTGGTTCTGATATAATTTTTGGATATGAATGCATGCTGGGACAATTTAAGAGCAAGCCATCTGCACCATAGTAGGGAAGGTATAGAATATAGAAATTATTATTAAATTATTCAGTGTGCTAATCTCTAATTTCAATTTCATATTAAATATAGGAGACTTCACTGGCAGGAAAAAAGTTATTTAAAGAAATCAACAAGTATAGACTTAAAATAATAATAAAATAAAATCAATGAAAATATTATAACTAAATATTAAAGTTAGATCTGTCAATGTACTGACAAATTATTGTTTTTTCCAATGAAATTTATATATATATCTATATATATATATATATATATATATATAAAAGAGAAAGCATCATGTGACCAAAAAACTTGTCTGAAGCCTAACACATCCAGGAGTGGCAGTAAGGAGGGGATATTCATGTCCCCTACCTACTGCCAGTCCAGGAGATACAGAGGGGTGTGAATTGGACAGGGCTCTGCAAGGAGTTAGCCCACACTCATCTTCCTCCTCAACAAAAAAAATCCTCAAAAACATGGCTGACAAACAGACAAACACATACATTCATGTAGCCCCCTGGATATTTTCTGTTGTTGGACTCCTAGGGACTTTGAAGCACTTACTCGACCAATTACAACAACTGTGTAGTTATGCTCAGAATGTGAAAAGGAGACTTGGATTTCAAGGAACTGAATGAGCATTCTCAGAACATGAAAAACACACTGGAAAACAAGAAACTTGCTGACCAGATTCACAACAAACACAGACATTCACACACAGCCCTCACCTGAGCCTCTTCTATGCCCAAATGTCCTCCTGCTCCACACACACACACACACATTCACACAAATTGCCCTCATCTGCACTATTCCTGTTAACCCTTTCAGTGCCAGAGGGGTACGCAGTGCATTCTTTGCAATGTGTTGAAAATCAATCTGGCACTCAAAATGTAAAACATTTATAGACTCTTAACTTGCAAGGAAGTAGTGTACAAGGGAAGGATGCCGGAACGCCTATGCTACGCAAACAGTTAACCCTTGGAGTGTGAGGGGGTATGCAAAACACTGCTTTGCAATACGTTGAGAAACCCTCTGCCACTCAAAGAGTTAAAGGGATAGTAATACTTCTATTACTTCTATCTACAGCTGATACTCCTGTCTCGCCCCTAGGCTCAGTCCTGCTCCCTCAGAATCAACATGTTTTTGCATGTTTCTTCTGTTCACTGTGTGTCTTCCTATGTATTGCATATGTCTGTGTTTCTCAGAAATGTACTCCCAACAGTCATAACATGACGGGCAATGCTGTCCCACATTGCTAGCCAACTGACAGAATCAGAATTGACAATTTGTTGCCCCTGTTTTAGAACTAAAATAAGTTAAAAAAACAGCAGAATTATTTTGAATAATGCTTGGAGAGAAATGCATGCTGGGACAATTCTGGAGCCAACCATTTGCAGCATTGTAGGGGAGGTATAAAGCTCCCATATGAAGTAAATTGAGCTTTTACCCATTGAATGTTTTTAGTCGTCTCTAAAGCCTTACATCAGAGACATATCTAGTATTAAAACATTTCAAATAAAGTTACTTTTAAATCCATAGTTCACACTTAACCCGTTGGATGCCGTAGACTTCACCGGCAGTGAAAAAGTTATTTAGATCAACAGAGCATGGGATATTGACTTAAAATAATACATTAACCCACTGCAGAGATAAAATCAGTGAACATACTTTGCCTAAATATTAAAGTTACATCTGTTAATATTCTGACAAGCTATTGTTTTCAGCAATTAAATTCTTATTAAAAACTGAAGGGAAAAAAATCTATTCATTGTTCAGGTAACTTTTTATTTTTTAAATTATGGAGCGCTTAGAAATTAATTGGTGTTACTGTCTCACATTTAAATGAGTCAGAATCCCCTGTCTTAGAATTGAAATGTTATCAACAGCAGAATTATTTTTAATAATCATTTTTGAAGAGAAATGCATGCTGGGACAATTCTGAAACAAACCCTTTGCACTTGAATGGTATTAGTCCTCTCCAAAGGCTTACCTCCTAAAACATCAGAGACATGTCTAGTATTGAAAAAATTCAAATAGAGTTACTTTTAAATCAGTGAAAATTGTGGTCATCTTTATTTGTCCCCTATTCAGTTAGTTTGCCCCAGCACTGATCCAGTTTTTCACAATAAAAAGCCTAATAGAGTGTTCACTGTTACATGTAAAATATTCATCCAACAGAGGGCAATGTTATTCGGGGTGCTAATTTCCTATAATTTCAATTTTATATTACATCTGAGAATCTAGTTCACACTTAACCCATTGGATGCTATAGACTTCATTGGCAGTGAAAACATTTTTTTATATAAATCAGCAGAGCACAGGATATTGCTCATGAATATATTTTACCTAAATATTAAAATTATATCTGTTAATTTTCTGACAAGCTATTGTTTTCAGCATTGAAATTCTTATTAATAACTGAAGGGAAACAATCTATTTATTGTTCAGGTAACTTTTTATTTGTAAAATTATGGAGAACTTTAAAATTAATTGGTGTTACTATCTCACATTTAAATCAGTCAGAATCATTAATTTGTTGCCCCTTTCTTAGAACTGATAACTGAAGGCAAAAAAAAAAAAAAAAATTCTTTATGTAGCAAATTGATCTTTTACCGCATTGAATGCTATTCGTTTTTTATATAGGCTTACTTCCTAAAACATCAGACATGTCTAGTAGTCACATATTTCAAATAAAGTTATTGTTGAATCAGTTAAAATTGTGGACATTTTTATTTGTCCCATATACAGTTGGTTGCTCCACCACTGATCCAGGTCTTCACATTAAAAAGTCTAATAGAGAGTTCACTGTTACATGTAAAATATTAATCCAACAGAGGGCGATATTATTCAGTGTGCTAAGTAAATTGAGCTTTTACTCCCTTGAATGCTTTTAGACAGAGCAATAAAGTTTCTGTTTTGATAATATCCAAGGATTCCCACATTTTATCACCTCCCGAAACTACATAAGGATGTCATAAATCCCCCTGGAAGACCTATAATTTTAAGTATTGAATCCCTCAATTCAAATGTCTCTGAGTACATAGATTTCTTTTTATAACCACAACCCGTCAACCTTCTTTTGTGAAAGACACAATATAAATTATTGAGTTATTATAGAATAGAGACTAGAAGAATAATCACATCTGGGTCACGTGTGATGTGATTTAGTTATATATGAGCATCACACACAAACAGGGAATGGGGATGATTGGGTATCATTTTAAAAATATGTTTTATCAGAAGTCCAGAAAAATTTCAAAGTGGATAGTATTAATTTTGCTTTAACACATAATTACTTTTTATTTGAAGACAGGTTTTTATATACAGAAACAAGGTACGCTATGGGGTGTAACTTTTCTCCCTCCTATGCTAACTTGCACGTGGGGGAGATGAGAAGACCTTCATATATGGACTAATAATACACTCACAAATAATATCTCCTCATGTACAGGCACTACATAGATGATATACTTATAATCTGGGAGAGAATGGAGGGACAACTACAGCAATTCATTAAATATATAAATAATAATACCCTAGACTAAAATTTGCTTGGAACATGAGTAAGCAACAAATAGAATTTCTAGATGTGGTCCTTTATAACAAAAAGGCGAGAATTGCTATCAAACACCATAGAAAGAAAGTAAATACGGGTACCTCCACGCAACTAGTGGCCACCACAAACAGTGGATTTCTAATATACTATATATGGGCAGTTACAGAGAGATAGGAGGAACTGCATCATGAAAAAGGCTATGATGAAAGGAATCTGGAGGAGGCTTATAGTAGAGTGAAGACTCAAAACAGGAGAGATATGCTAAAATATAGAGATAAAATACAAGTAACACAGAGGGGTGGCTACCCTATTGTATCACTATGTATAATGAGCATGCTTGAACCATCTCACATATTTTAAATAGGTATAGTTGTATATAATTAAAATGGTCTGATTTTTGGTCCAGTGGTAGGAAATAAATCAAAAAATTAATTTAGAAAAAAATAAAAATATAAAACAAATAGTGGCACCCAGTGATATTAAAAAAAATAGGACAGTCAGAACATATTGATGTAGACAAAAAGGATGTAGCACATGTGAATATTTACCAAGAGGAGACACCACCAAGAAACTGAATTTGCATATTACTAAAAAAGAATATGAGGTTAAAAACCTGAATAATTGCAATTCCATTTTTTGTAGTGTACATAATTTCCTGTGTCTGTTGACTAAAATATATTTGTAGAACCTGTAAAAGCTTAAAGGGATAGTAATGTTTCACAAAAAATACAGCTCCAAGCAATCTTCATAATATTTGAGCCATGGAGAGTGTTATTTTAATACTGTCAGAGTTGTAGTGTCACGCTTCCCTCCAGTTGCTGCTGACCACAAGACTTCTACCCTTTTTTCAATTGGGTGATGCTCCTTTTTAAGGTTGTGGTGGATAGGTTCTCTGCGCCCAATTATTGAGCTGTTAGTGTTTGGTTTTATCTGCTCATTGTGATCCTTGGCTTGACTTCTTTCTTGCTATCCTTGTTCTGACCCTCTTGGCTTGATCTGACTCCAGATTTGTTTACCTCCATTATCCATTCTGATCCTGGTGACCTGATTGACACTGCTCTGTATCCATTGGTGAGTCCCTCCTTGCTAGTCTGTTTGCCTGCCTCTGCTTGGAGAATTTCCTTGGGCAAATGATTCTGGCTCATAGGTACTGGGTTGCTTCTGGGGTGCGGTGTATCAGTATTAGTCTACTGCTCCTATACATGCTGGTACTGGGGTTCCCTAGCAGTCTCAGTCAGTCCTCATTTGTTAGGGGGCTTTACTGGTAGTCTCTTAGTCTTTGCATCTTCCTCTGGATACAGCAGTCCTGCCTGGTTGATATCCTGCCTACAGGGTCTGAGGGTAGTGGTCTCCCCCATATTGAAAAGCAGTCTTGCTTGCTGTGTTTCCCTTACTTTAAGGCCTGGAAGCAATCCTGCCTGTTTGATGCCTTACCTACAGGGTCTGATGGTAGTGGTCTCCCTCATATTGCAAAGCAGTATTACCTGCTATGTTTGGTCTACTCTAAGGCCTGGAAGCAGTCCTGCCTGCTTGATACCCTGTCTACAGGGCCTGAGGGTAGTGGTCTCCCTTATATTTCAAAGCTAAAATAAACTTATCTGGCAGGCGAAGAGTTAGTCAGCAGAGGAGAGAAGGACAGTCCAAGCCCTGAGTAGGATACTCACTCTGGAAATAGCACAAAATGGCTGCCGTGGCAGGAGCCAATCAGAAACGAGTGTGCGAAGCAAGCGCTCACAGGAAATGTAGTTTTCCCAGAAAAATACCCCAAACAGTGCCCGAAGCCCCCTGAGTCCCCCAATACACTAGAAACATGAACCGGATGATAGAGCAAGGGCAGACAAGTAAAATGAGCCATCTCTGAAGTCGCTGGGTTAAACAGTTGCAGAGATATGTCCCAAACTGTACAGTCCCATAGAAGTGAATGGAGCAATGGCGCCTATGTGGTAAAGCGCGCCTTAACTCAAATTTTACAAAATTGGAAGTGTAAAGCTAAAAGACATGAAACATCACTAGAACATGTTAGGATACCCAAAAAACACTGAACCAGTAGGAAAAGTGTTAGAAACCCCCCCAAAAAAATGCCAAACCTGCAGCTAAAGGGTTAATTACCACATAAACCTACTCCAAACACCCAACAGACATAAAGCTAGACCCAATGAGTGCAGGAGTGTGCAATAGGAACTCCAAATGAAAACCCCCTGTGTGGAGGGGCACTGTGGGACATGTGGACCTGCAGCACTCAAAAGGTTGCTCACCTTTCCTGCAGATCTTCTGTAGTCAGATTACCATGTTTAAAGAAGAAGCCTCTGTGGGGAACTCCTGAAGAAAGAACCTGTAGCCAAGATTTTCCCCCTAGGGTTTAAGGTCTACAAAAAGCACCTGGTCACTGAGCTAGCCACATTTAAGGGCATCGTCAGTTATGGTAATCTGCCTAATGGTGGTATTCCATTTCTAACAGAAAAATAAAATACTTCTAAAGCTATAGCAGAACTGTTCTCTTGCCTGTGTTATATTCAGCAAGGAACAAATGTTTCTGAAGCTGGTTGGCTAGCTGCAGCCAAGGAGGAAAGGTAGGCTCCACCCCCCTGCAATCAATTCTAGAATTGTTCCTGCCTACTTAAAGGGGCGGATCGCCTTCTCAGAGTTACCGGTAACCTGTATTGGACGACAGAGAAATCGCTTTTTAAATCAATGTCAGTTTTTTTATAAGATGAACTTCTGTTGACTGATACCCAACCTGGTCCCACTTGTAGCCATAGAACAACAAATATACTATGTGACCCCCAGCCTTGTACAGCTGTCCCACTGGTAGCCACAGAATCACATTTATTGTGTGTGACAACCAGTCTTGTCCCACTAGTAGCCACCTAACCTCACATACACTGTGACACATCAGCCTTGTACCACTGCCCCACTGGTAGGCCCAGTCAGAACATTCTCTGAATCACAAACTTGTCCCACCTGGGATAGGGAAGGACCTGGAGTTTGATGCTGGATGAAGGAGCTCCAATCAGATTGTGGGTGAGAGAAGAAGGTGAACCACAGATGGAGGCTAGATGAGAATAGAGGTGAGCCTCAGCTGATGTGTAGGTAAGGGGTGATGGGTAAGAAAGAGAGGAGACCCACAGTCAGATAGTAGGTGGATATAAGAGGTGATCTGCCATTGGAGGGTTAGTGAGAGAGAGGAAGGTGAGCCAGAGCTGGAGGATGGGAGAACGGGGGAGCAAGCCAAGGTGTGGGATGAAAAAGTTCCTCTAACAATGACTATAATTAGATATGCAGAGTTTCTGCCCACTCATGTATTACTTGGTCCATTGCCAGTCCTGGGGTGAGCTGGCACTGACCTAGAACCTTTCTGATCTGCATGTGACTTTCAGCTTATTATATAGATACGTTATTACTCGTCAGGGTCAATATATGTTAAATGAAAACCTTGCAAATAATAGACAATACATAATAATAGTGTTTTTTTTTTGTTTACAACACAGAGGTGTAAAGGCATTTTTGACCAGTAAACATGAGTATTTAAGAATAAACATTTGTTTACAAGGAGATCAAATTGTGTATTTATATTTATCTCAGTATTTAATATAAATGCAAGTTTTCCTTTACAGTGGTTTTACTGTTCTTATGAAATGTAATCAACTGACTCAATAAGAAGACTGAAAGTATACTATATAATCGTGTTTGATGCAATTGATTCCATGCTCTAGAATGAAAGAGAGTGATGATTGCTTCATCCATCATATTTATTTATATCCTGCTTTATTGAGGACAGTTTTAACCTTGTGTAATTCAAAACAGAAATTTAGTCTTATTGAGTTAACAGTGAACAGAAACAAGGTCACTATAATTTTTACTTAATTTCATCCTAGCATTTTCTCATACAAAATATGTATGAAAATCAATTTTAAGAATAAAGCAAAAAGTGTACCTGATAATTAATAAATAATTTTCACTTTTTGATTTCAACACGAGTTCTCCATTTAATCCTGTGAGGATTTCTAATTGAATGACGCTAGAATGAAAATCAGGTAGCTAATGCAGCTGCAAAGACAAAGCAATCAATAACGATCGTAAATTCATTAATATTCCCATTCTTCCTGTAACATAATGTGATTTCCTTTTTTATCCCTAACCCAGTGTCAGAACTATACTACATATGTATGCAATTCAATGGAAAGTGCTCGACTGTTCATCCAAAATGCATTAATGCAGGAACTAAAGGTTATGTGTCTCATAAATAAGATGTTGTACACTACAATACACTGAGTTGCAGGTCACTAGGTTAAGCATGAATGGCTAAAACTGGATAACCCAAAGCTTTAAAGTGTGCATATTTTATTTAACATTTTGGATGACATAAAGGTGTGTAACAAACTTTAAAGGGATAGTAATACTTCATTTTAACTTTATTTTATTTTGTAGGCATTAAAAAAACATGAAGAATGATATAAGTCTTATCTCTGAAACCTTTATGGTTTAAGAGATATTCACAAACAAAGTTTCCCCCCCCTGTTCAACCAGATAAGAAGGGAGATGCCCAGATAGACTGCAGAGAGGGACAATCTTCAATTAAGATAATGGAAAAAGCTGAAAACCTTGTCAAGGGGGGAAGGGCTTTCATTGTTTTCATACAAAGAAAATTGTCCCCTTCTGTTATCTGTACTGTCATACAACCAGACTCATATCTGAGAAGAGATGGCTTACACTAGGTAAAAGGGGCGGGGAGGGGAACTTTGCTTGTGAATATCTCATAAACCATAAAGGTTTGAGAGATAAGACTTATATCATTCTTCATGTTTTTTTAATGCCTACAAAATAAAATAAAGTTAAAACGAAGTGTTACTATCCCTTTAAAGCAATGTGTTGGTGACCTCCACCATAGTGTTAATACTACATTTAAATGTGAATTTAACAAAGAACATTTTAGAAAATAGCCTTTATTAGTAGAGTTCAAATATTTATGTATGTGCATGGTCAGGAGAGCAGCAAGATATGTTTCTTGGTTATAAATAAAAACAGTGGGGTTTTAGTTGCATGTTTTTGGCCAAATGCATTGGAAGCCTACTTTCCCCATCAAGCCACCCCAGATTCATGCAAGTCCCTATCTACCTTCAGTCAGAGCCGGATTAACACTCCACGAGGCCCTAGGCAAGATACCAGTTTGGGGCCCCCCTACCCCATATAGTAGCGCCCCCTCCATACCACCCTAACCCAGGCTGCCTACACAGTGTTTAGTTACACTACAGTTTTGTGGGCACAGGCACTCACACAATGTGTAGGTAGCCTGGGTTAAGGAAGGAGTCCGGTATATAGTGTATTAATTTATGTTTTTCCTCTCTCAGCCCCCTGGGCCACTGTAAAATTAATAATTGTGCCTACACTGAAAATTAACCCTTTGAATGCCAGGGAGAGCCTTGCTTTGCAATGCAACATATTGTAAAGCAATTGCGGACCTTCAGTTGTTGGAAATAAATCCTCCATCATCCCCAAATAGGAGTTTGGGAGTTGTAGTCCTGAACAAATTGTGGTCCAAGACGTAACTACCCCTGATTAAGAGACAGCATTTCCACAAGCCAAATAGAGCAATTTACCTTTGTACTGGTCACTATGCCAAGGAAGGGCTGCTAGGAATCTCTGCCTGCCCCTAAGGCAAGCCAAGTTGGACAGGCAACTCCCAGCCCAGGTCCCATGATGTGTGCGGAGACCTCCCTTCAGTACACTGCAAGTGCAGGGAAGTCCAGAGCAGGAAGCTCTGGAGAGAAGCAGCACGCAGGACTCTGCCGGAAACCTTGACATTCTCCGTGCCGCATCACACACATAGGCAGCCAATGAGAGAGGAGTATCTTGTAAAAGCACTCCTCTCTCATTGGCTTAAGTGAGACTTTGAAGCATCTTACAACATGCTACCATCTGTACTACTATTTACAGTTGGACACAGCAGGCACCGAGGTGCGTGTGGCTCTTCTCTGCCTCCGCTCCCCAATTAGATGTGCTCCGTATAGGTAGCACCGACCCTATGCTCTATATAAAAATAAAGTGCCCAGTGATTGTGGTGGAGAGGAGGGAGCGGTCTTCATCGGGCCCCCTCAAGTTTACCGGGCCCTAGGCAGGCGCCTTGGACGCCTTGCCTGTAATCCGGCTCTGCCTTCAGTCTGTGAACAAGTATTTAGCATAATGTAATTAAAAAGCCATTTTACCCCTACTGTGAACAAAACCCTTGTGAGGGAAATGGGGGAAGTATTTAAACCTTCACTAATTAGTATATAACCTGCTGGGGAGGTACTAACCAAGAGAGGAGAAGCCAAAACCTCCTAAAATCCATGCAAAAAGTATAAAATATACAGATTCCAGGTGAGCTCAAAATAGCCTTTATTAGGAGTGTTCAAATAGTTACATATGTGTATGGTCAGGAGAGCAGCATGACCTAATTCTTGGCCACATATTCAAACTAAACAAAAGGAGAGTCTGTGCATCACATCCTGACTTTTACAAATAAATAACCTATGACTCACTATAAGTACAACAGTGGGTTTTTAGTTGCATGTTTTTGCTCAAAAGCATGGAAGCCCACCTGCCCCGTCAAGGAACCCCAGATTCAAACAAGTCAATATCTGCCTTCCCATGCTTTGGCCAAAAACATGCAACTAAAACCCCACTGTATTATTTATAGTGAGTCATAGGTTATTTATTTGTAAAAGTCAGGATGTGATGTGCAGACTCTACTTTTGTTTACATTGTATATGTAGCCAAGAAATAGGTCTTGCTGCCCTCCTGACCACACACATATGTAAATATTTGAACACTACTAATAAATGCTATTTTAAGATCACCAGGAATATGTACATTTTATACTAATTTTAAATTTTAGCCAGACTGTTAGCTTTTCTTAATTTAAACAAACAATAAACTTTTTAAAATGAAATTCCATATTTGTTATGGAAATAATAAATTCCCACTGCTGAGCAATATTTGTATTTAAAAAATTACAACGCTGCAGGCTTATATTCTGTTAAATCAATCTGTTAGCAACAGCATCAAATAACATGCAAAAGCCAATTATTATTTATTCTGCTGAAGTGTGTATTACACCTCTGGAAAGTGGAAATGTGACTAAAGCATATGTTGTGGTTTTGAAATGATATAGGGGTTTCATATTATAAAGCATTAAAGCGGAACTAACACCCCTGCAAGATGTAGCCTCAATTAGAGGGCTACAATCCGTGATACCTCACTGTGCAATTATTTAAAAAAAAAATGTTTTATTAAAGAGTAATCCGTTAATTCCAAAATGTACCTGGTGATGTCTTCCCCCCGGAAAAGCGCATTGCGCATGTCAGCACGGAGCCGATCGGCTCTGTTGTAACTCCTCCCGGCTACACGAAAACACCTACATCATCAGCTTTAGATTCTCCTGCTGGTCCGAGAATCTAAAGCTGATGACATAGGTGTTTTTGTGTAGCCGGGGGGAGTTACAAGAGGGCCGATTGGTTCCGTGCTGACATGCGCAAAGCTCTTTTCCAGGGTGAAGACGTCACCAGGTACCTTTTGGAATTAACGGATTACTCTTTAATAACACGTTTAAAAAAAATATATATTTACACAGCGAGTTATCACGGATTGTAGCCCTCTAATTGAGGCTACATCTTGTAGGGATGTTAATTCCACTTTAATTTTTGAGTGGATTCACTATCCGAGAAAAACAATGCCAAGGTAAATTAAACTCTTTCATACAGGTGTATATAGATGTTTTAATTTCTTCCTCACTGGAATTTCCAGGGGAAAGGGAGCTATATTTTTCTTTTTTGGGAAAATTTTCATGGTAAGAGGAGGGTGTAGGTAAAACTAGTGGAGGGCGAAAAGTCAGAAAAATTTCCTGCATGACTTTGAGAAAAAAACAATGATTTTTTTGTAAACGTTTTCTCTTTTTTTGCCAATGCAATTTTTTTTCTCCTTTTTTGCCACTGCCAATAAATTTTCCACCTATGTTTCCTATGACTGCAACATTTCCCACCACAATATTACTTCTTCTGAGGGCTGCAGTAGAGAAATAGGTAGCTGAAAGTCAAGGGTGTGAGGCCTATAACAACATATGCAGTTAGGGTTGCCACCCAGCCGGTATTTTACCGGCAGGCCGGTAAAAAATTGGCTTCTGTCCAATGTTAATTCATTGGAGGGAATGCCATGGCCGGTATTTTTTTGAAGAAAAGGTGGCAACCCCATATACGGTGAAAAGGTTGTTAGCAGGCCTTCGCCTTTGTCTTTTGTTCACCACACTAACATCCTGTTTAAGTGACATTGGCCCATATTGCAGCAAGATGCAACACATGACATCAGTTGTTTAAAGACCTTTGTTTTCAACAAAATGAAAGGGCAGCATGATGTCAGATCTTCTCCCAGTCTAAAATCCTTAAAAATTACTGCTTCTTTATATCTAAAACAGTATGTAACTGTATATTTTTTAGTACGTATGTTTGTGTGTGTGTATATAATGTTTCTATGTCTCTATGTGTGTAAATGTGTAACCCTTTACTGTAAACTCTTTAGGACTTGACAATGAGAGAGATCTCAATGTATTCTTCCTGGTAAAACATTTTCTAAATAAATAATTGTCAATGCTGTTTTACTCAATGAGGCAAAACTCCCTGTTTATATTCATATACATAATCTACTGCACTCTATGTGATGTATTTTAGGGAAGAGTTTAAACTCTTAACCCTTTGAGGTCCAGAAGGGTATGCAAAGTATTGCTAAGCAATGGTTTGGATACCATTTTGCACTCAAAGGGTTAAAATATATAGGATAAAAAAACTGCAGTATTAAAACAATGACACTAATTGGCACCTTAATAAGTTTTGTAATCTGTGCCACTACTTCAGCGAAGATTTGACTACAAAAAAGGAGGACCACTGCTCACACTACAAATTTAAATCCCCCCCCTATTTATTCCTATTGAAAGCATAAAGAACAAGGGGAAACCTTCCACACTGGGCTAAAGGGAGAGAACAATGACCATTATTAGATATAAACTGATCCTACCAAAGGGTATACACATACAAATATATACACACTTAGGCGATTCAACAGTTATCACCATATATTAGTTGTAGTATGGATTCAATCAATAATGTCCAAAGAAAGGGAGGATCCTGGATTTTCTAATTGGTTATGAACACTTCAATTTCACCAAGTCCTCGAAGCACATGCAAGAAGAGGAAAAATAAATCCAATTAACGTCTATCAATATTTGAATCTCAAGAATAACAGTATCCACTTACAGATTAGCTGCTCTCATGCCGCCTCAATAGATTTGGAATCCCACTTGATCTGGCTCTACTCAGTATTCATTCCTGCTGTATACTGGAAAACGGCTCTGTCAAGTCCAACGCCTTCACGTTGTCTCAATTAATTCCGTTTCTCCAAGGGGTTACGGGGATACACAAGGATAAGTATTTTCAGTATAATAGTCACTCAACCCAGATACTACAAAACATATCCACTCACGTAATTGGTTCTGTATGTCCTGCGTAGTCTCCATGGATGCGCTCCCTTAACGTCCAGTTAGCTCCAGATTTTAGAAAGTCTTACGTTACAGGATAGGGTTGATCTCAAACATAAATATGCAGGGGCAACCAAAGTATAAACTACACTTCTTTAAATTGGAAGATAATATTTATTCACAGCATAAAATAAATACAATACAAAATCTCGTAAAATATACTAGAAATAGCTAAAAATAACTGGCAGTGTCCGACCTCGATTCAAGCAACTAGGCCTGTGAAGCTCTATTCAGCGACCAGTGCTATCAAATTTGCTTCCCAACGGCTAAGATAAGGCACACAATGTATCAGACCCGAATTTGATATAAAGGTGGACAATTACCATCTACACCCAACGCGTTTCATGCTAACACTTCTTCATGGGGCAATTGCAACAGGGATACAGTAGCCAATGTAATTGCTTTATGCATGATCTAGAAGTCAAAGATTTCCTATTTAAGTCAATAGGATATTGATATGCCCCAGAATTTTTTGTGCTTATGGCTCTGAGTCAGCAAAACATAGGAGCAGACTATTTAACGATAATTAATTACCATTGAACGTACCTACTTCAAACAAGCAGATAAAGAAGAAAATGTAAAAATACAAAATGAATAAGAAAAGAAGAAACTTGGGATGTATAACATTTAAAAATATAAACCATCTCTTTGATGATAGCATCCCTTTGTATGTATGTATACGTATCTATAATTTTATTTATAAGGTGCAGCACAACATACACAGTTTATGGTAGGAGACTATATAATAAATAAAATATGGGTATTAAAAAAATTAAGATTTACATTATGTGCCACAGATATGGATACAATAGGAAAAGGCTCTCTGCTCCAAAGAGCCTATATTCAAATTGATTAATAAAAATGCCAGCTAAATTTCTATTTTTGTATATCAAGTTTAATTTGTATTTCTCAAAGTGAATTAAAGGGATAGTAATACTTAAAATGTAAAAAAAAATATGTTGTAGGGTTTATTCCCCTGAGTAAAACAAGAGTACTCCCACTACTGTAAGGTGTTTCATTCAAAAGTTATTAATTTTCAAAGTTGAATTTTTTAGGTGCAATATCACAGTGGACTGAAATTGTACAGTGGCGCTGTTGCTACATGATCCTATGGACAGCTCTGGTCCCGTGACCATAAATCTCCATAGGATGGTGTAGCAACAGCGCCACTGTACTAGTTCAGGCCACTGTGATTTTGCACCTAAAAAATTCAACTTTGACAATTAATAACTTTTGAATGAAATAACTTTCAGCAGTGGGAGTACTCTTGTTTTACTCAGGGGGATAAACCCTACAACATACTTTTTTTACATTTTAAGTATTACTATGCCTTTAACTAACATCAGCAAGTCTACTGATGATGATAACTGTTATCCCATGTTTTGTTCAGGCAGTTATATGTATGTTTCTTCTCTAACGTGACCTTTATAGAGACCCATTATAAAGAAAGTAACAACTGATGTGAACTTAATAAAACATTTATATACCCTTAATAATAACAATCAGTTAAACAAATTCATTTGAGTTGTGTTCCAGATGTCCCTGTTTTGCTGCGCTTCTATCTTTTTATCTATTTTTCTCTAAGCTCAAGCCTAAATGCGTTTTCAACAACCCTGAACTGAAGACTGTAGAATCACTTTGGGCAGCATTTCATCAATCTGTTTGACACCAGTCTGTTTTATACACATGCTCTGGAAGCCCCTCCCTGCAGCAGCTTGTATTATTAGGAATCTCTGATAACCTTGGGCTGGCTCTTGCTGTGTGAACATGCCTATGAGTTCACATTCCTCATTGTCCCCTAATATCCATTATGCAAATTCAACACCAGCTTTTTATCACTGCTTGACACCTACCTACAAGCTGTTCTCTTATGGAAATGAAACACATTAAAGTGAAAACATGTTTTCATATGTCTTAAAGTACTTCTTATCTTTTTCTACATAATCATTCATATTTTCTTGTGTGTTTAACAAAATATGACTGGTAGATTGTTTGCCATGTTATGTATACTGATGCATTCATTACATCAATTAAATTAGTGGCAAATAAATGGAATGACTAAACAAAATAAGAAAAAGTAGTCATCTAGCTACTTACCAGTTGCCACTAGATTTATCAACACTGCTCAGTCCTATGATTGCAATAAAATGCGTTGTTTACATTTTCAATATAAGGCTCTCAAAATTTTTAAATAAAAATGTGGCCAACCCTTCCCCTCCCAAAAGAACAAATATGAACACAAAGTACAAGTATATGAGAGGTCAATACAAGGATCTCTCTAGTGAGCTATATATTCCAAGGCCTGATCAAATAACCAGGGGCCACCCCTTGAGATTAGAGGAAAGGAGGTTTCAGCTTCAGCAAAGGAAAGGGTTTTTTCAGTAAGGTCTGTTTAATTATGGAATTCCTTGCCCAAGGATGTGGCTATGGTATATAAAATAGATACTTTTAAGAGAAGATTAGATGCATTTATTTAAAAAGGGAACATATAGGGTTATACGGTGTATTAGTAGGCAAAACAGGAAGGTCTCATAAAGACTAACTTATTTGGCAGCAGAAAAACTATATAATCCTCATGTGTTTGAGTTATGAGGCAAAGGTTGAACTTGATGTACTCATGTCTTTTTTCAACCTAATTTACTATGTTACTATGTACCATTTGGGGATTTTCTTTGCTAACTGGCACTCCACCTCTGTGGACACCACTTTAAAAGTTATCTCCCACAATTTATTTTACTTTTATGGTGATGTTATTTTACAAATCAAACAACACAGTTAAAGAGGCTGAATAAAGATATGGCCATTCTAAGAAACAACAACAACAACAACAACAAACAGAAAACAAACAAACAAACAAACCCATTGAAACAATTTCCGATCTCCAATTGGTTAAAAAACTACTTCCTGATTCAAAATGGCAGTTTAATATTTTCCTGGATCAACATCCTATCTGCCATGAAACCAACTATCATGTTTTTCAACACTGCACAAAGCTGACAAGACAGCTCAGATGGTTAATGCACCTGCTGAAGAATGTGTTCAAACTTCCAGGTTTCTAGTTCTGCTCCTAGTAAGGTCAACTATGCCTTTCACTCTTCTGAGGTAGATAAAATGAGTACCCAGGACACACTTGACAATTACAACATGTCCTTTCTAGTAAAATGCTTTCACAGAAAAAAGCTAGAAAGGTCTCCTTCACTTTTTGTGAAAGCAACAACAATTTTTGCATGCACAGCATCCTAAGGCAAATAATTCCATAACTTTACTATCCCTATTCTAAAAAAAAACCCTGCCTTTGTTTTATTCAGAAGCATCTTTTTCCCTGTCTTAATGGATGGCATCTTGTTTTGTGCTCAGCACTTTGACTAAATAGTTCCTTAGAGAGTTATTTCCATTTACTTTGACATGTTAAAGATGTCACCCATTAGACATCTATTCTCTAATGTACACAAACCTAATTTGATTAGTTTCTCTTTAGAACTTAGATTATCCAATCCCTTTATCCGTTTTGCCTGCCCTTTTTCCGGTTCAATAATGTAACACAGTAACATAGGAAACTGGATTGAAAAAAGACACAAGTCCATCAAGTTCAACCTTTGCTTCATAACCCAGAGACATGAGAATTATGTAGCTTTCCTGTTGCCAAATTAGTTAGTCTTTATCAGAACATCCTGTTTTGCCAACTACTACACAGTATAACCCTGTCTATTCTCTTTTAAAACAAATATATGTAATCTTATCTTAAATGTATCATATGTATCTGCTATAACCACATCCTTGGGCAAGGAATTCTATAATTTAACAGACCTTACTGTAGAAAACCCTTTCTGCTGCTGAAGTTAAAACCTCCTTTATTTTAATCTCAAGGGGTGGCCCCTGGTTATTTTATCAGGCCTTGGAATTAATAGCTCACCAGAGAGATTCTTTTTTTGACCTCTCATATACTTGTACATTGTAATAAGATCTCCACTTATTCGTCTTTTCTCTAGAGTAAATAAACCAAGTTTGTCTAGTCATTCCTCATACGTCAAGTCTTCCATTCCCTTGTTTAATTCTGTTGCTCTTCTCTGTACTCTCTCTAGTTCTAGAATATCATTTTTCAGAACTTATGCCCAAAACTTCATTGCATATTCAAGGTGAGGTCTTACCAACGATTTGTACAATTGCAAAATGATGTTATCCAATCTTGCTTCAATACCCATTTTTATGCATGACAGGACTTTGTTTGCTTTTGCTACTGCTATTTGACAGTGGTCACTGCTTCCAAGTTTGTCATGTACAAGGATTCCCAGGTCTTTCTCTAGGAAAGAGTACCCTAAAATGATTCCATTAAATTCATAAGTAGAATTGGGATTTTTTCTTCCCAAATGCACGACTTTACACTTTCCATTCCATTTGTTTGCCCAATCTGCAATTTTAAACAAATCCCTCTGTAGAGAACAAATATCCTGTTCTGAATTTATTACCCTGCATAATTTAGTGCATATTGATATTTTGCTTTCTATATCTATTTCCAGGTCATTTATAAACATGTTAAAAAGCAGTGGACTAAGTACTGAACCCTGAGGTATTCTACTCTCAACTTTAACTGTATTGGAGAATTGTCCTTTCACAACCATACACTGTTCCCTATCATTCAACCAGTTTTCTATACAATTGCAAAGGTTACCCCCCAGCCAGTATTTCCTTATTTTACATCCCAGCATCTTGATTCCTGCTAATAATCTTATTTTTTGTGATATAATCCTGAATATAATCCCTTATTATCCCTTCTAGCAATTTTCCAACTACAGAGGTCAAACTCACAGGTCTATAAATCACAGGTTCTGTTTAAGTTCCTTTCTTAGAGGCACTACATTGACTTTATGCCAATCTTGTGGCAAAGAACCTGTGGGAGAGAATATTTAAAGAGTAAAAAGAGGGGTCTTTCTAACACTGCACTAAGCTCCTAAAGAACCCTATGATGTATACCAGGACCCGGTACTTTGTCAGTCTTCATTTTGTTCAGTCTTCCCATGACCTTTTCTTGTGTTAACCCAATATCTGATAATGGTATGGTTTTATTTTTACTCGCCATCTCATTTTTGAAAGGCCCAATGCACTCCATCTTAAGTTTTTTGTTATTTATGTATTTTGAAAAACTTTCTGGATTAGTCGTTCTCTCCCTTGCAATTTGAGTTTCATTATCTATTTTTGCAGGACATCATCTGCGTATCCTGCCAATTTGAATTCCCTGTAAGAAATAGAAATACCCTCAACGGAATCAGTGAGACCAATCCTAGCAAGAAGCAGTTCTAACACTATAATAAATTGTATTAGAGAGAGCGGACAGCCCTGTCTGGTGCCATTGGGAATGCAAAATTGATCGGATAGGAGACCATTCACTCGAACCTGAGCTGTTGTAGAGGAATATAAGGAGGAAACTGCAGTAAAATTGGCAGACTAGATGCAATGAATGGTTCTTATCTGCTGTCAGATTCTGTGTTTCTGTGGCGAAAGGATAGCGAACAGTATGCTATTTTAAATGGAAAATTCTCCAGTGCAGTTAAATTTGAGAGTGGAGTACCCCATGGTTCAGTACTTGGTCCACTGCTTTTCAACATGTTTGTAAATTACCTGAAAATAGATATATAAAGCTAAAAAATCAATATTTGGAGGTGACACTAAATTATGTAGGTTAATAAATTAAGAACAGGATGATTGTTCTCTACAGAGGGATTTACATAAAATGGGAGATTGGGCAAACAAATGAAATATGAAGTTTAATGTGGAAAAGTGTAAAGTCATGCATTTAGGAAAAGGAAATCCCAATGTTACTTATGAACTCAACGGAATCATTGCTAGAGAAAGACCTGGGAATCCTTGTAAACTACAAACTTGGAAGCAGAGACCAGTGTCAAACAGCAGTAGCAAAAGCAAACAAAATCCTGCCTTGCATAAAAATGGGTATTGAAGCAAGAGGGGATAACATAATTTTGCCACTGTATAAATCATTGGTAAGACCTCACCTCGAATATGCAGTGCAGTTTTGTACACCAGTTCTGAAGAAGGATATTCTAGAACTGTAGTGAGTACAGCAAAAGAGCAACAAAATGAATTAAGGGAATGGAAGACCTGACGTATGAGGAACATCTAGACAAACTTAGTTTTGTACTCTAGAAAAAAGACGATTAAGTATATGAGAGGTCAATAAAAGGATCTCTCTGGTGAGCTTTTCATTCCAAGGCCTGTCCAAATAACTAGGGACCACCCGTTAAGATTAGAGGAAAGGAGGTTTCAACTTCAGCAGAGGAAGGCTTTTTACAGTAAGGTATGTTAAATTGGATACATTTAAGATAAGATTAGATACATTTCTTTCAAAAGGGGAACATACAGAATTATACTGTGTATTAGTAGGTGAAACAGGAATACGGTAAAGACTAATTCTTTTGGGAGCAGGAAAGCTTATACAATTCTCATTTCTCTGGGTTATGAGGCAAATGTTGAACTTAATGGACTAGTGTCTTTTTCAGACTAATTTACTATGTTAAAGAAGGTCCTATTGGAAAACCTGTGACATGGAAGGGTATAAAGGGTTGCCACAAACCAGACACCTAATTTTCCTCTCTCTTTCCTTTGTATACATAAATTATTCTCTGACACCACCAGATTATATTCAAGTGTATCGGATATCTAAGGAGACAGAGACCACCCCCTCATTATGATCAGACTAAGACAACCCCCTAAAAAAGTAATAAAATAGGATTTTAGATTTACCTGTTAAATCCTTTTGGGTAGGCGATCATCCCCTTTAAATAGGCAGGAACAATTCTGAGAAGTGACTGCTGGGTGGAGCCTACCTCCTCTCCTTAGCTTGCAGCTAGCCAATCCCCTTCCAGTAAGATTTGAAAACTAACTATTGACTAGGTATTAAGAAGGTAAAGGAAGACTCCTGTGAGCATGAACCCGAAAGGACCCCCACGTTCTGCCATAGAAGAGCCAAGCATGGTCCCTTGACAGGGTGGGAGACCAGTAACCTGTGTGGACTAAGAGAAAAGGATTTAACAGGTAAGTCTAAAATCCTATTTTCTCTGTCGTCCAATACAGGTTACTGGTAACTTTGGGATGTCCAACCATTGCGTTCCCCAGGGCGGGAAGAAAGGCAAGGACCAGGTGCAGGCCCCCAAAGTCACCAGAGCACCAATGAACCTACAGATCAAGAAGAGTTCAACAATAACCGCAAAGTGTCAATGGATACTGAACAGGGGTAAAACAAACCCCATGGACTGTTACACAGCACACTGAACTAGAGCAACAGGGCTCAAAAGTGAAAGAGTACTGAGAGACTAATGAGATCCTAAACAGGCAAGGCTGCCTCCAGGAGCTTCCTCTCACAACTGGCATCAGCCGATGCCAGCATCCACACGATAGTGTTTAGAAAAAGTATGCACAGATGACCAAGTGGCCAGCTTGCGCAACTGATCAGCTGAGGCATGATTTTTGTAGGCCCAAGAAGTCCCAATAGACCTCACAGAATGAGCCATGACCCTGAAGGGAACAGGCTTCTTCTGAATTTCGTAAGCCTTATGAAGAGTGGACTTGATCCAAGAAGCAATGGTTACCTTGGAAGCAGGCTTCCCTGCCCTAGGACCCTCAGGAATGACAGAAAAGAGTGTTAAACTGCGACAACTTGAGACAACGAACAACATCCAACAGATGAAGATCCTTCTCTTTATCAGAAGTAGGGTTAGGGCAGAATGAAGGAACCACAACCTCCTGATTAATGTGGAACTCAGACACCACCTTCGGGAGAAACTCTTGTGAAGTGTGAAGCACCGCCTTTTCCTTGTGAAAAACCAAAAAGGGTGGTCTACAAGACAGGGCATGCAGCTCTGCAACTTAGTGAACAGAAACTATTGTCAGGAGAAAGGCCATCTTCCACGTCAGCATATATAGAGGAATGGTAGCCAAAGACTCAAAAGGAGGATGTTGAAGTACTCCTAAAGCCAGGTTAAGGTCCCACTGAGGAGAAGGGGATTTAAACACTGGATGGGTATGAGCAACACCCTGGAAGAAAACTTTGACATCAGGAATGAGAGCAAGATGCCTCTGAAAGAAGACTGAACCTTATGAGAACTCAGACTGAGACCCTTATCCACACCATCCTGGAGGAAGGAAAGAACTGTAGGAAGGTCAAAATTATGAGACAGGTCTTTTTCAGCACACCAAGATAGAAAGGTAGACCAACTCGATGGTAGGCCTTAGAGGAAACAGGCTTACGGGCACTAAGCATAGTAGCCACCACACCAGGAGAAAAACCTTTCTTCTTCAAAACTCAGGATTCAACCTCCATGCCGTCAAAGCCAAAACATGAACGTCTTCCTTCCAGAAGTAAACCTGTAGAAGAAGATCCAGACAGGAGGGAAGTCAAAGAGGTTCCACAACTGAGAGGTCCAGAAGCTCCAGAAACCAAGCCTGTCATGGCCAGTACTGAGCAATCAGAATGACTAGACAGGGTTCCAGTCTCAGTTTCCATAGCACCCTGTTCAACAGGGGAATGGGAGGAAATAGGAATGCCAGAGGAAATGTCCACGGGATCAACAAGGCATCCGCTGCCAGAACAGATCCGCCCAGGGGGAGCAGAACGTCAGAACCTTCCTGTTGTGCCTGGTCACCATCAGGTCAACGCATGGAAGACCCCACTGCTGGATGATGAGGATGAACACCTCTGTATGTAGTTCCCACTCTCCGCCGTCCACCGTGTGCTAACTGAGGAAGTCTTCAAGAACGTTGTCTATGCCAGGAATATGAACTGCAGAAATGGCAGGGATGTTAGATGTTGCATGTCCACCCAAAATGAAAATCAAAGATGTTTCCCTCCACATTCAATTATATACTAGCCAGTTCCTTTGTTTAGGGATGAGACCACTGAAAGTGGTTATTCAGGATAAGGTAACAGTATATTTTAAACAATGCTATTCAGTTTTTGAATGCAACCCCACACCCAGGTCAGAGAAGTAGCCTCTGGCTATGTAGCTACTGTATTACAGGAATTAATTTAGGCTCAGACTCCCCAGAAATAGTTTGTTTGGCCTTCTGCCTGCACAGGGCATAGACAGCAGCATACATGGACAGGCTAACACAAGAGTGTTTGAACTTAACCATTCAGTACAAGTAAGACAAAGAATAACCTCTTTTGGAGACTTTTGCATGATCTGACTTAATAATAATATTTACAGGGAAATAGGGAGAAAGATGTGAACAGAAGCTGTAAGAAGCAATAACATTGTCAATAAAGAAATCAGCTAAGCAAAATTGAAAATGAAACATGAATTGCAAAAGGGAATAGGACAAATTATGAAAAAATTAATCTAAATGTATATAAACAGCAAAAGATGAAGACAAATAGTGGGCACTTTAAAATGTAAATTTACGAGGATAAGGAGATGGCAGGAGACACCTTAAACAATTTTTCTTTTCTGTAAATATTAAGGAAAGACCAGTAGGCAAACAGTCTAATGTACCTTGACCTGTTGACATGCATGCATGGGCACTTACCATTAGAGTTTAGTTCAGTAATAGCAATGCCATTATTCTTCATCTTTAATGCCTTAGTCTTATTAAACATGGTGTAATGGGATTGGAGAAAAGCAGATCTAGTATTATTATTCAAAAAAGTGGATGCAATTTAAGCCCGGTAATTACAGACCTGTAAGTTTGACTTAAATAGTGTGAAAAATACTGCCAAGGTTACTAAGGGATATCAATTGGGACTGTGAACTTAACAACATCACTAGTAGACTTTTGAATGGTTTTAAGTATTTCCCTGTTTGAACACAGGTACCCAATTAAAATGAATGAGCTACTGATTAACTTACCTATTCCTAAACAAGGAAATCCTTAAATCCTGGTCTGTTGGTAGCCCATGAGGATTGAACTTGGATGCCCCTGATTTAGACCTTGTCTAAATCTGCATGTAAATTAGTATTTAGTAACAGAGGCAAGGGCTTTAATTTGGATGCAGTATACTTGTATTTTGAAAAATCTTTTGATAATATTCATCCAAGTGGTTGTTTATAGGGATGAGTAAAATAATTATGTAATTTGTACAAACCATTCCATTTTGCAAGTTTTATATCTTATAAAATTTACATTGTCTTTTAATAAAACAGGGTCTTTTAAATGGATTTTATTTTTACTTCAAAAGACAATTCATAATTATTGCTATCCCAGCTCTATATCAGTTTACATCTGGTCTCATTGGTTTAAAACAAATTAGACAATCAATTGGCTGGAATCCATAGCAGGTAATAAATGCTATCAATGGTTTAAAGAGTTAGTAATGCCCTGTTATAAGTTGATGCTATACTGTAGATTTAAAAAAAATAAATTATGTGGGGCAAGTCCCATCTCTCAAACCTTTACGGTTTGAGAGATATAACGGTTTAAAGATCCTCCCTCCTTTCCCTTGCACTGACATCAGACAGAAGATCCCGGTCCCGGAACCAGCCACTGGCTCTTCACCAGAGCTGAAATAACAATATTTAAAAAGAAATGCAGTACTTCACTGGAAAGGTCTACAAAGTGTGCCTGGTTTGCAAGCACACTTTGTAGACCGTTCCAATGAAGTAGCTCTTTTTAATATTGCTATTTCGTCTCTGCTGAAGAGCCGCCTCGAGTTGGCCAACACGGATCTCCTTCTGTCAGTTTTACAGCTGACATCAGAGAAAGAGGAGGGAAGGGGGACTTTAAAACGTTATATCTGAGAGATGGGACTTGGTCCAGATACTTTTTTTTTTTTTTAAATCTATAATATAGCATAAACTTATAAGCGGAAATTACTATCCCTTTAATCTCTCAGATTCCTACTGAAGTCTGTTGAGACCATTAGAAAGAGATCATGTGATGAAGTTATCATCTGTAGTGAAATCCAAACCCAATATGTTACAAATAAAAATAAAAAGGCATCTATGTAAATGTTTTCTTTAACATCTAAGCCTCACGGATAATGAATAAAGCAAATGGACCTTTCACTCAAAAACACAATGCATACATTTTAAGTGGATCACTTCAGAATCAAATCAGCTGTATTGTAGGGGACAAACACAACTTTCCATTGAATTATATTGAGCTTCTAACATCTGAATATTGCTAAGGTATTTTGGTAAATGCGCAGTTTAGATTTTTTAGACATTTTCAAAGGACACCCTAAATTTGTATGGGCAAGGCCACTGTGTATTTTGAATATGGCATGGCTGGGATTATTTCATAAATAAATATGTTGAAATACAGACAGGGCTGCTATTATGCCATATTAAAATGCTTATATAAGTATACTTGGTATACAGGTGAAAGGAGTCCTTTAATGTGAAAATATATAATTAAACTAAAAATAAGTTTTTTTGGGTGGGGTTTTCTATTGACTCTTCAATATCTTGCTGGCAACATGCCACTCGCGGGTTGAAGCAACGTTTAAGGTATGCTAAGGTATGCGAACAATACAATCAGCAAGATGTTTTGAATGTGGGTTGAAGCAACGTTTAAGGCTGGGACATGAGAATCTCACTCTTTTGATGCGGACGAGATTCTCATGCCTCCCTTTTTATCACGGAGACATATTTAATGCGCTGTTGAGCTGTTCGCACTTTAGTGTGCGATATTTTCAAAGGATACCCTTAAAATATATGTTTACTTGCTACTTATTTGTAGAAGATATACTTTTTCAGAAATTAGCCTTAATGTTTGGGTATTCCAATATAATGTCTATACCAGTGGTTCTCAACCCGTGACCTCAGTGGCTACTAACAGGCCAGGATTTGAGAATTTCCTTGTTGGAGCACAGGTGAGTTAATCAATATGAATGAGCCTCTGATCAACACACTTGTGTTCTAGCAGGGAAATTCCTAAGTCCTGGCCTGTTAGTGGCCACTGACGGCACGGGTTGAGAACCTCTGGTCTATACTAAGGACCATATGTTCAAAAGAAAAATGGAGGCGTTCTGGGGAAAACAAACTGCACTATAGGGAAAACCTAAAAATGAAAAAATTCTCTTTAAATGGACATTTAATCCCCTTGAATGCCAGAGGGGTTTCCAAGCAATTAGTTGCAGACCTCTCTAGCATTCAAGGGGTTAAAATTCCCATTTAACCCAGTGTGAATTTGTAGATTTTTCTCAGATGGTCTATTGCTGTGATTCTCAGCTCCAATCCTCAGGACACAGCAACAGAGCAGGTTATAAGGATTTCCAAAATTAAGAACTTGTAATACAAGCAAAATGGGAGCTAATGATTCTGCACCTATGAATGAGCGGGAATGTTTTGAAAATGTCACCTGTTGGTATGTCCTGGGGACTTACACTGAGATTCACTGGTCTAACTGAACATTAAGACAATTTTTAATTATTTTTAAAATGAACCAAATATATCCACTTTCATCCCTTGAGACTTGGAAACAAGAGAATGTTTCTGGCATCTAAACTAAAGGGATAGTAATGTTTCAAAAAAACAGCAGCTCCAATTAATCTTCATAGTATTTGGGGCATGGAGAGTGGCGGGAGGGGGATATTTTATCTACAACTCAGACAGTACTGAAATAATACACTCCATTGCTCAAATACTAGGAAGATTAATTGGAGCTTCTTTTATTGTTAAACATTACTATCCCTTTAACAGTATAGCAAAAAAATGCATGTAATCAAATGCATAAACGTTTATATAGAATTTCCACTATTATGCTTTTTGGCAAAAGAATAACATCCAGTGTGCTGATTTTCAAGTGGAAATAGCTGCAAATGCATATTTTGAACAATCTTGTTTGTATTGCTTTTAACTCTGCTTCCTGTAGTATTAAAGGAATAGTAATGTTTCATAATAAAAGTAGCTCTAATTAATCACCATAGTATTTGGACTTTGGAGAGTGTTATTTCAATACTGTCAGAGTTGTAGTACAAGAGTAATTCAATGACAAAGTGCCCCCCTCCCGCCCCTTTTACTGATGCAACACTGCTCAGCCAGATCAGAAGGGAGGTGCCCAGGTAGACTGCAGAGAGGGACAATCTTCAATTAAGATAAGGGAAAAACCTGAAAAACTTGTCAAGGGGGGTAGGGCTTTCATTGTTCTCATAGGAAGCAGATTGTCCCCTGCTGTTGTCTGTCTGGTCTATGGACTGGATTCCACATCTTACAAGATATGGCTTATACTAGGTAAAAGGGGTGGGAGGGGGAACTTTGCTTGTGAATCTCTCTCAAACCATAAAGGTTTGAGAGATAAGATTTATATTGTTCTTCATGTTTTTTAATGCCTACAAAATAAAATATAGATAAAACGAAGTATTACTATCGCTTAAAGGGTAAATTCACCAGGAGAAGGCACTTTAACAGTGCTGGACAATGTGAGGCCTTTCAGCTGCTGCCACACTGAAACTCCTATAATCTCCCACTAGCAGTTTGCCCGACGTACACCATAAACTTGCAAAAAACAAATGGGACTTTGTTAAATTATTGAGAGGAAAAAGCTTTGCATACACTTCCATTTAATCTTATATTCTCCTGATAGTATGCCTAAAGTCTAAAAGGATTAGAAAACTTAGCCTTTTAATCTACTTTGCCAGTTACCTACTTTCTAGCAAGGCATAGAAGGCTAATAGCTGAAAGATTGCTGCACTTTGTTGGCCTATTTTCTATTGACTAATGTACACATTTATTTTGTCTATGCATCTTACAGTGATAATATCCTATGAATGGCCTAATATGTCACAGTAATGATCTTCTGTAACACTATAAATGCCATGGCAAAACTAAGATTTATCAGAACACATATGAAACAGAAAGAAATATAACATGGAAGCACATTTTCATAATGAAGATATAGAATTTGATTATGCAAGAGTTTTGTAAAAGGATATTTATAATGCCATATGCTTAGGAAGCAACCACCATTAAGCCCTTGGATACTAGAGGCATACTCAAAGCATTGCTAACATTCAGAGGGTTAATTTGTGACACAATATTTTAAGACTAAATCGAATGGAGAATTATATCCAGCAACAGCATGCTAGACATAAGCTAATATTTCCATGGGGAGATACACTAAGGGCCATATGTTCAAAGAGGTAGCGAAATAGCTTTTGTCGTTTGTAACGACTTTTCAAAGTACAGTGTCATTGGGCTCATTAATATTTTTAGAGAGTGTCGGTTGTGATTGGAAATATGTTGTTTGTCCTGACTGAAATTGTCATATGGAACGACAAAAAAAGTCTTAACTAAAGACAGACATGTCTTAAAAAATGTCTTAACAGCAAAATTGTCTTTAAAAATGTCTTAACTAACGACAAAAATGTCTTAACTAAAGACAAAAATTCTCACATTCAGAACACATTCCGTCCACTTTTTTCTTAATGTACAAATTTTGTCTTTTGAAAGACATTATTTTGTCGTTAGTTACAACAAATTTTCTTTTCCTCTACACGACACTGGAGAATAGTTTAACCACACCCTAGCCATGCCCCTTTGCACCTCAATTCTGGAGTTGTGTCGTACACAATGGACATTACTAGTTTTTTGTCATATACTGTATAGAAAATATGTCGTTCATGCATTCAATGACTTATTTGTGTCTTTCATACGGCAATTTTTTGTCGTTATCCCTTTGAACATACGGCCCTATGAGGCTATAAGGGGCTATGGTGGCAAAGTGGTATCAATGGCATATTGACAGCATGCACAAAGGTGTCTTTGCCATCATATCCCTGTGAATACACCACCAGTTGGACACAATTCGCCAACATTGAATCTGCAATACCTTTTGTTCAGCAGTGACTCATTTACATATGTAAATGCAATGATAATAATGAGCAATTGTCGTATTCATGTGGGGGTGTTTATATGTCAGAATGGCTGTACATGTACTAAGCTCCGATAGCAGCCTTTCCTATTAGAGTTCACAGTCCTCCTAACATTGCCTGCCTGAGGCTGATGATGTTGCCATCTTCCTATGGCTCATTTTGAAGCCAGATTGAGAGAACGGCAGATAAGCTGGCACATAAAATATTTTGAGAGTTTTAAGATTTTTCTTGTGTTCACTTTCTTCCCAATTGTACAGTGCTGTGGAATTTTGGTGCTAAATAAATAAAGAACAATAATCACAATAATAATTCTTCATTCATTGTTCTCATTTTTTGAGACAGTAGCAAATAATTGTTCATTTTCATGTAACAGACCTACTGTGTCATGAGAGGATTTATATAAACGTATTCACCCAATTACAGGTGGATGAATCGACAGTCATCCAGTTCATTTTTATATTGTTCACTGCAATAGTTCATCATTTACTTATTTTACATCAGTACCGGTTTTAGGGATTTTGGTGCCAGTTCCACCTTAATTATTGTAGTACTTTTTATCTTCTAAATTCAGTCTTTTACCACTCTATAAGCTATTACTAGCCATCAACATTTCCATCTTTGGGTTTACCAGCGCTCTTCAACTATTAGTGAATGCCATCCTACCTTTTAGCATTATACCCCACCCCCTTTTTTAATAATGCTTTATTGAACAAATAGTATACAGTGCAGAAATGTAGTATCATTGTAATAGAACAGCAATGATTTTCAGGAATAACAAACAGTATACCACAAAAGAGGTATGCTGAGGGTGGTTTAGATGTTATTGTCCAACCTGAGGGGAAAGAACCTTGCAAGCACATGTTGTAGACCATTCCGATGAAGTAATTATAGTTAGATATCTCAATGATAGTGCTCCTGTACAGCCGCCGTCTGGTCCTGGAAGCAGGATCTCATGACATCCGCTATACAGCGGACGCATGAGAAGGGGGAGGGAGCGGAGGTCTTTATTTTCTTACATCTCTCAAACCATTATGGTTTGAGAGATGTGAATGAGGGGGTTAAGTATGTTTTTATTATTCCTATCATTTGGCTTACAGTTTATCTTGGGGTTTACTATCCCTTTAAGTAGTTGTGTTTTGTTCAAGAGATAGTAAGAATATGCCATTTTATGTGAATATATCTTTTGTTACACAAGCTTGTACCTTGAAAAACACCACTCAGCTGTATTATATTTAATGCTTTGAATAAAATTCCCTCATAGCAACTTTTTAACTGACACACTTAGACCCTGTGACTTGAGAGCTATTAAATCTTGAAGGTTTTCCATCATGATAGAGAAAAATGGTAACATGAAACTGTCAAAAAGAAAAAAGCCTGGAAAAGGGCAAAAGCTTTGAAAACTTATCCCAATAGATCTCGGTTCAGACACTCTGGAAAAAAACATGATGGGGAATTTCAGATTTACGGCACAGCATGGCTGGCTGCACATTCTCTAAGGTCGGTACAAAGTTATCTACAAAGTTGAGTGCACATGAATGCTGAAAGGTTAAAAATCAAAGTCTCAGAGAAAATTGTGTTTTTGTTACTCATGCTATAAACTGAAATAATAAAATGTAGGGGGTCAGGCATGCAAGACTGTGATCTTTGCACTGTTCTGTTCATCTTTTCAAGGCAAACTAGTTTGTACTAGGGCCTTATGGTCAAATGAAAAGTGGAGGAATTCAGGGCAAACCATTTGCACTGCAAGGAGTACTAAAAATTCCAACAATTCCCACTAAATTAAATGGGGATTTTAATGAATGCTAGAGAGGTCTCCAATGCATTGCATCACAATATGATGGAGACTTCTAGCATTTAAGGGGTTAAAACCCCAATTTAACTCAATGGGAATTTTTAGTTCTCTCCTATAGTGCAATTGGTTTGCCCCAGAACTCCTTCACTTTTATTTTGAACATATGGCCCTAAAAGACTGTCACATTCACAAAGGCTGATGTACTAAGTAGAAATGGAGCAATTTGGGGGCAACCCAACTGCACCTGAGCAGAGAAATACAGTGTCCTGATTACATAAATGGGACTTTTAACCCCTTGAGTGGTAGAATTCATATTCCTCAGTCACACAGTATTTCTTTTTTAATACAATCTGTGGAGCTATTACTGCATTTAGTGATGAATGAAGTGATTCTGTAAATATGGTATTTGTAGAAGTCCAGCAAAACCATCTTGTCCATACATATTCCTCATTAACCTTATGAGTGCAAAGATAGGAGGAAAGCATTGAGGATCAATGCATTGCACAAGTGCCTGTCCACTAGCAATTAGGGTCTGAAAACTTAACCCCTTGTATTCTAGAGACATGTGCAAAGTATTTTGAGGCAATGCTTTGGAGATGTCTCCATCATCCAAAGTTATAAACTACAATAATTTTTTAGTAATAAAAATACAAACACTGCCATATGTACCTTAAGCATTGCTCCAGAATTACTCAACTCTCTTTTAACCCTTTAAAAGGCAGAGACATCCGCAACTCTTTGCTAAGCAAGGCTTTGCACACCCATTTGGAACGCAAAAGGTTAAACACAGGCTCCCAATGACAGGGTAACTTTTTTTTCAACTATTTCACTAATCAGAAGGTTTATATTCATTGCGGTAAAGAGGTGCAATTCTGGAGCAAACTAACTGCACCATTGGGTTGAAATGCAAATGTTGTTAATTTCCATTGATGTAACTGGGATTTTAAAACCATGAATGCTATTGAGGTCTCTACCATTTAAGGGGTTAAAAAAAGCTATTACATACAATGAAATGATCATTTTGTTCCTGAGGTACAATTGGTTTTCTCCAGAACTGAACCTCTATATGAATAAAAACTTATATTCTAATTCGTGAGGGGACCTGTTGTTTTTCTTTTGATGTTAGATTTGCCTTTTACACATCTCTTTCTGCAGCACTCTGCGCTATTTTAAATCTCAATTATATACATATATATATATATATATATATATATATATATAAAATGTGGAAAATGAAAAACCCTGATTAGACTGCATCTGTACATATTATTCTCTGCCACAAGCATATTTGATTTACTGCAGGCTTTTCACTGAATTACAGTGTATCACTTTGCATATCTATCATCGCTTCTGCCATTGGGCAATGGTTACTATTAAGCTACCTGTTGATTACAATTAAGATTAAGCACATTCAGTTCCTGAGCAGAGCTGATTCTTGCTTCTTTTGCAGGAAAAACAGGTACGTCTTAGTAATACTAATTTGCTTAGAAATTCTGTTCCTACGTGGATCTTTTTAAAATATACCATTCTTGGCACATCATTTCATTTTATATTCCTGAAAGCTGCTTATTTATCTATAAAAAAGAAAGTGCATGTTTTTTCATTCATCTAAAAGTGAAATTGTGTGATATTTATTTAATAGGCAAGGGTTGGCAATATTCAAGAGTCTCTATGTATTGAAAGAAATATCACTTTATTTGTTTAAAAAAAACCTTTGAGTGCCAGAGGGGTGCGGAATGCATTGCAAAGCAAAGACATGTGCCCAGTGAGTGAATTGCTGTGAAACCTAAAATGGCTACACACACAACCCACATGGCACAAGCTGCACAAAGCTGGCATTTTATCACTGAAAATCTTTGCACATAGGTGTTTAGCATGTTCAGCATAATTCATCTCATAAAAACAGTTCATTACGGATTAATTGGATTGATTGCAATTCATTTTTAAGTTCGATTACTTTATCTTCTTTGATACCTTTTGTGATGGAAAGTTACCCAGAGAATGAAATGTGTCTGTTTTCATTGATCGCCATTGTCTTAACATGTGTTCCCATTTTTGAAACATTAATGTCCCCTGTGTGTGCATGCATTAGAGAGTGTTGTACATTTACCAGCATTGAATGGGTTGGTTAGTGTGTATGATGTACAGAGGGATGGTGCCATCCAGTCTAGCTGACCACAGAGATTGTGTTATGAGATAGCCAGTGTTGGTCAGATAGAGGAGGTAGGGCAAATCTGTGTGTGGAATGTGTGTATCTTCCCCCTCACATCAGGCTAAGCAGAAAGAGACCTGGTAGATGTTACCTGTGACACCCTCACCGGAAGAGTTAGAGTGAGTGGGCACTGTAGTGGCCAGGTGCCCTTTTCAGTTTCAGGCTATAAGTCAAGGTGGCTTCAGCCCCAGAAGTACCCTGATGTTCCCACCACAAGAATTGTGGCCAGGAAGCTAAACGGTGGCTATGGCCCAAGACTAAAGAAAGTGGCTGGGGATCATCTCTCAGGATGCCTTTCCCAACTCCTCTGTCAGGACTAAAAGATACAAAGAAACTTCATGTAATCCAGCAGCATGTGTAGTAGGTGGGGTGCCCACTCTTGCCTCTAGTGGGACTATGTGTAAGCTCCAGTATAAAGCTAAAACTGACTGTGAGTATTATATGTAAACCCCGGGCAATCTGTGCAACTTTGCTGGCACACCAAGAAGAGAACAGCAGAAGTGTGTAGTTTTTATGTCTTACCCGTTTGTTTGCCTGTAATTGTTGTCCTATGTTTGTGTGTCATGACCTCTCTAATAAATGCAATTTATTATCTTTTTGTCTGACTGGATCGCTTAACCCTCGGTTTACCAAGCAGTAACCCCTGTACCCCCGTCGCACCTGTTATTTACAAACTCAGTTGACCACTATGGGAATAGCATGTGCCCTCACCTGTTTTGTGGATGGTGGGTGTTTTCACAACACATATGGAGTTTTCAACTCAACATATAATTGCTTGGATGAGATATATAGAGGATTTCTTCTTGTAAGAATTATCTACTGACCTGTTAATTGAGTTTATAAGAGCTTTGAACACCAATGATCTCAATCTTTTGTTTACCCAGCAGATGAGTAATACATCCCTATCTTTCTTAGATATTTACATCCACAAAGAAGATGATGTAAGAGTATCCATAGATCTCTTTTGGAAAGAAACAGCAACTAATAATATCATGGAGGCTATCAGTGCACATCCGCCATCTACCATAACATTTCTACCAGTAAGAACATTTTTAAAATTATTTTAGTATATTGAAATGATAATAAAAGTTACATTTTACTAGTGTGTACCAAACATCAACATTTTCCTCTTGTCCTTTCTTTGCATTATCTTAATTAGAATGTTGTGTTTCCCCTGTAATTATATAAATGATTCTGATTGTGCAGTTTCAAATCCACAGTCATTTTTTTGCATGGCTACAGCTTTGCACATTCCTCTCATTGTGTCTGTAACATAAAGGTTGCAATGGAGGAGTAACCTTATCTGTAATGTGTGCACATGAACTGCAGTGTGATAAGAGTGATAATTAAGCTTTTAACTAATTTTACATTAAGAAATATAATTTGTCCCAGTGATGCAGTTGGTTTAACCAAAATGTATGCTAGTATTGCCCAAACTTGACAGAACTAGAAATTTCTGACCGTCGAGTAAAATTTCCAGGTAGGCCCCTGACCTACTCATACCCATTCCTGTTCAAGACTTGTATCAAGGGTGAAGGAGACTCTTAAAGAGATAAGCATTTAATATGTAAAAAAAATGTATTGTAAGGTACGTCTTCAGGAGTAAAACAAGGGTACGTCCACTGCTGAGAGGTGTGTAATTCTAAAGTTATTGCAGCTCAAACTTAGATTTTTTGGTACAGTATTTCAATGACCTGAAATTTTACAGTGGTCTTGTTGCTACACAGTCCTATGGATCTCTGTGGTCTGTTGCCCATAAACCTTCATAGGATAGTGTAACAACAAAGCTACTGTAAAATTTTAGGCTACTGGGATACTGCAATAAATTTTAATAAAACATATCTCAGCAGTAGGAGTACCCTTGTTTTATTCTGGAAGCTAAACCCTACAATATATGTATTTTTACATACTAAGTGTTACTATTACTTTAAAATTGTCAGGTATTTTGAGTTTGATGGTAACCTAAGCTAGGTGGTTCCAAACTCAGCCACATCCCTGTTAGATCATTCATTAGCTGGGCTACTATGTGAAATAAAGTTATTAACATCTTCAAAGATAGAGTTCCTATTGTGTCAAGAAAGCTAAAGTATACATTACAGGGCCACTTTTGTCTAATTAATGAAGATATAGTGTCTTTCCTACCATTCTTCAGAGACCCTGCATAGAAAAATATAAAGCATACGACACACACAAGGAAACAGTACACATCATTTAATCACATACTCTCACCAATGTAGCAACTTAAAGTTAAAGGGACAGTAATGTTTCATAAAAATGCAGCTCTGACTAATCTTCATAATATTTGGGCCATGGAGAGTGTTATTTCAATACTGTTTAAATACTGTTGTAGTTCAAGAGTACTTGAATGATAAAGTATCCCCTCCCACCCGTTTTACTGATGTAACACTGATTTCCTCAGCACAGCAAGACTGTCCGCATGGACGAACACTCTTCAGTGAGCATAAGGAAAAACCTGTCAAGGGGAACAAGGTTTTTCCTTACGGTCACAGTAAGAAGATTGTCCCTTGTTATGACATGTCCAGTCAAGTGACCAGATTCCACATCTGAGGGGAGGTGGCTTACACTAGGTAAAAGGGGCGGGAGGGGTACTTTATCATTGAATTACTCTTGAACTACAACTCTGACAGTACTGAAATAACACTCTCCATGACCCAAATACTGTGAAGATTAATTGGAGCTGTATTTTTTTTGTGAAACATTACTATCCCTTTAAATAGCCAAGGTGCACAGAAAGCCTTGTGTATCAGCAGATGGTGTTAGGATGCTAGGATGAGCCTTCTTTCCAGTGGTGATAATATACTTTTTCTGAGCACTTTTTCTGCTTTATATTTTCTTCTTTAACCACAATACACATAAATGCTGAAGCAAATCAAAGGATAGAAATATAAATTCCCAAAATAAAGATTTATTTTCCATTGAAGGGGTTTAAATCTCAGTATAAATCAATGGTGCAGATGGCTTGCCCAATAATTACTTCAGTTCTTCTTACTACATCAACCTGATTCTATGTAGCAATATTGTTCTGGTAATTTCTTATTCATAAAATTTGTTTTACTAAAACTGAAAAAAAAGTTGGCTATATTCTGATTTCAATGACATTTATTGGAGAATTATCATATGGTCGTTCCCCTTTGGCAGATCCAAGTTAGCAGGTGCTACATTGTTCCACCCTGCTTATTAGCCTGAGGACTGATTCACTGGAGCAAACTACAGGCCACATTCAATTAGCTAAAACTGCAATTTTGCAGTAAACCAATAGCGGGCAAATAAAAATTCATATTATTACCATTGTTTTAAAGGGATAGTAATGTTTCATAATAAAAGCAGCTCAAATTAATCATCATAGTATTTGGACTTTGGAGAGTGTTATATCAATACTGTCAGAGCTGTAGTTCAAGAGTAATTCAATGACAAAGTATCCCCCTCCCGCCCCTTTTACTTATGTAACACTGTTCAGCCAGATCAAAAGGGAGGCGCCAAGGTAGACTGCAGAGAGGGACAATCTTCAATTAAGATAAGGGAAAAACCTGAAAGACTTGTCAAGGGGGGCAGGGCTTTCATTGTTCTCATAGGAAGAAGATTGCCCCCTTCTGTTATCTGTCTGGTCTATGGACTGGATTCCACATCTGAGAAGAGATGGCTTATACTAGGTAAAAGGGGCGGGAGGGGGAAACTTTGCTTGTGAATATCTCTCAGACCATAAAGGTTTGAGAGATAAGACTTATATCGTTCTTCATGTTTTTTTAATGCCTACAAAATAAAGATAAAACGAAGTATTACTATCCCTTTAAATGGAGGTATTTAACCACTTGAATGCTAGGGATGTCTCCAACGCAAAGCAATGCACTGGATCCGTCTCTAACAAACAAGGGGTTAATAGAGTAATTTAAATCACTCAGGACTCATTTAAATGACTGGAAATGTTCATGTTTCCTTATTGCTGCTGCTGGCTTGTTCTAGATCTGCCCCTCTTTAGTTTACTTGAAAATGTCCTTAAACATTGAATGCTGAAAAAATAGCTAGTTGAAAATTCTGAAAAGTTAGTTTTAGTGTAAATCTATATAGACCAGAATGATCAAAAGCGTCAGTTTAGAACATTTATGATATTAGCACCATTTTGTCAGAAAATATCAGAAGAAACATACTTTAAAAATTTAGAGGATATAAACAGTACATGTAAATAAATGTTATTTATTCATACATTTTAATATCAGAACTTTTCTGACTATAATTTCTGGGGCTTAAAGCTAGAGTTAACCCCTTGGATGCTGGAGACATATCCAAAGCATGGTTTTGCAATTGGTTGGAGAGGTCTCTAGCATAGGCTGACCAGACTTCCCCTTTAACTGGGGACGCATAGGAAAAATGCACACTGCAGGACTGCTCTGATTTCAGTGAAACACTGAAAAATGGCTATTTCTTATGTGTCCCCGGTTAAAGGGGAGATCTGGTCAGCCTACTCTAGCATTCAAGGGGTTAATACTATGATTTTTTTTTTAAATTTCTTTAATATTACATTTGACTACGTACACTTTTAAGGCAATTTTTTGTAAAATAGTCTTTCATGGTCTTAACTATATAAAAGTGATGTTAAATCTTTTGGAAAGTGATAGTAAAATAGTTTGACTCTAATATGGGCTGACCAGATCTCACCGGGGACACATAGGAAATAGCCATTTTTCAGTGCTTCACTGAAATCAAAGCAGTCCTGCAGTATGCATTTTTCCTATGCGTCCCCGGTTAAAGGTGAGGTCTGGTCAGCCTACTCTAATAACAACATTAAGAATAGGGCCCTTAATAGTCTCCACATGCTAAGGGGGAGATTTGTAAAAGTGGAGCTAATGGAAAAGAAGTGTTAAAATGTGTGTAAGATTGTCGCTGGTAGTTATAAAGTATTAAAGGGATAGTAATGTTTCACATAAACAGCAGCTCCAATTAATCTTAACCTTTTGAGTACAGAGGTCCATACCCTTCTGGCACTGAAAGAGTTAATAGTAGTTAAGCCATAGAGAGTGTTATTTCAGTACTGTCAGAGTTGTAGTTCAAGAGTAATTGAATGATAAAGTTTCCCCCTCCCACAACTTTTACCTAGTGTAAGCCACCTCCCCTCAGATGTGGAATATGGTCACTTGACCAGACAGCTCACAGTGAGGAACAATCTTCTTACTGTGAGAACAATGAAAGCCCTGCCCCCATTAACAGGTTTATAAGGTTTTTCCCTTATTTAATTGAAGATTGTCCCTCTCTGCAATCCACCTGGACACAATCCTGCTGCTCTGAGCTGAGCAGTTACATCAGTAAAAATGGCAGGAGGGGGATACTTTATCATTCAGTTACTCTTGAACTACAACTCGGACAGTATTGAAATAACACTCTCCATGGCCCCAATACTATTAAGATTAATTGTTGCTGTTTTTATTATGAAACATTACTATTCCTTTAAGGACAGTTTAGGAGGACATAACACCATGTAGTATGTTTTTTTAATAAAATGGCATAAGGAAGTTTGTAAAATGTGGCTCAGCTAATTTATAAAACATTTTTGCTATATGCAAAATTTAACAACAGAATTTTCGTCAAATATTTAACTCAATATCTGACCTGTACAAATGTTAAATGAACATTACTTGGGGTCTATGGCAGCAAATCTAAAACTACAGAAAGGTTACCTCCAGTACATGTGATAGGTTTCCTGGGAAATCACTTTTTACTGCAGAATAATGTATATATAAGATCACAGAGAGGAAATAAATGGCCAGAGCAAATGCTTAGAGTGTACTCAAAGACCCCCTGAGGTTTGCATTAGCAAGTCTGATTTTAGTAAGATTGCCTGTTATTATGCAGACTGTCTCTGCTAGCGATACCTTCATTACAGAAAATGATATTCAGAGGAAGATGGCTCCAGAACAGCTTGGTGTTAACATGTACTTTCATACTGAGAAAACCATTAAAATGCACTATGGTTCTAGAAAGTATATCTCACGATTGTACTGTTGTTTTGGCGAAAATAAAACATACATATATATTTTTTGTGATATGCTCTCATATTATATCAGAAGCTGTTATCAACTAAGACTTCATTCTTTTGATAAGTAAAAACTAAAAGTATAAAAGCTAAATATTAGTTTTACCCCTTGGATGTTAGAGATGTCTCCATTGCATTGCTTCCTTTTTTCCAAGGGGCAAAAAGTCAAGTTACTCAGTTAATTGCCACCACTCCTACCTCTGGGAAGAGCAACATTATAAAATTAAAGCCTTCAGTGTACAGGTGCACTCAATCTTCTATTGCCTACTGCAAGAGCTGAAATTGACAGTGCCAGCCTCATTCCTATTGGCTGTGACAGCCAACAAGAATCATCAGGTAATTCTCCAGAGCTCACACCAGCTCACAAAACCAGGACAAAAAGCCATTGGGGGATATAAAGGGCTATAAATTCATAAAGCTGATATTCCCAGAGGTGGGAGTAGAAGCTATCTGAATAAAAAAAATATGAAAAAAGTTAACCCTGTGTGTGCCATGGGGGTTTCCATGTATTTGCAATGCACTGGACCCTCCTGTGGCACACACAGGATTACTTTTTATGCAGACCTCCTTGGGAGGTAATCAGGAGGGATCCTGATGCCCCCCATGAGGTCTGAATAAAAATAATGAACAAAGTTAACCCTGTGTGAGCCATGGCAGTGGTGTGGGGGTCCAGCAATTGTTTTGCAATGTTTTGGACTTCCCTGTTGCACACATAGGATTATTTTATTTATGCAGACCTCCTTTGGGGAGGGCATCAGGAGGCATGGGTGTCCGCGGGGGGGGGAGGGGGGGCAAAGCCATAATATGTCCCCTAGTCTAAACCATCCAGCCCCTATGTTTATCCGGGGGGGCAAGTGCAGGGGGGTGTTAAGCGCCCCCTCTTGCCCCTGTCTGTGGATGCCCATGAGGGGTCCTGATATTCCCCCAAGGAGGTCTGAATAAAGAATAATGAAAAAAAAATCCAGGTGTGTGACACAGGGGAATCCAAAACATTCCTTTGCAATGCATTTTTTCTTACATTATTTTTATTTATACAGACCTCATTTGGGGAGCATCGGGAGGGTTCATGATGACCCACCAATGTGGACTGAGTAAAACATAATGAAAAAAATGTAACCCTGTGTGTGCCATGGGATGTTGGACACCCCTGTGCCACACAAAGGATTTTTTTTTCAATTATTTTTCATTCAGACCTGGGTGTATGTGTGTGTGTGGGGGGGGGGGGGTCCTGATGCCCCCCAAATGAGGTCTGTATAAAAAAAAAAAAAAATAATCTTTTGTGTTCCACAGGGAGGTCCATCGAATTTATTTGCAATGCACTGGACTCCTCATGGCACACACTTTTTTTTCATTATTTTTTGTTCTCTAGAGGCCCCCAAACAAGGTCTGCATAAAAATAATGAAAAAAAAACATAGGTAATTTATGTGCCACGGGGGGGGGGGGGTCTAATGCATTGCATATCAATGAGTTGGACACCCTGTAGCACACAAAGGATTATTTTTTTAATTACTTTTTAATAATTGCACATTGGGGGGAAGTAGGAGAGGTATTGATGCCCCCCAATGAGGTCTGAATAAAAAAAAATGAAGAAATAAAAATGAACCCTGTGTGTGTGACGGGGGGAACTAAGCATTGCAAAACACCCCTGGGACATGTACAGTAACTGCCTCCAATAACCCCCAAGTGTATTTGGATATGCTGCATATGCAGAGAATAAGGCTAGATGGTCAGAAAGTGCATATGAGTAATATGTGACTACCAGTGTGCACTGGAATCAGGCATGTGAGGGACATATAAGATTCCCAGCCTGATTCCAGTGCACACTGGTAGTCACAGATCACCCATATGCATCTTCCAACCGTCTAGCCTTATTCTCTGCCCACGTAGTCATATCCACATACACTGCCGAACCCCCCCACACACACCCTCAGCCTGGTTACACTGGCAGTCACAGATCAGCACATACACTGGCTGTCCCCCCCAGGCCTGTTTCAACTGGTAACCATAGAATCACATATACACTGTTTGCTTCCCTATCCTTGTTTCACTGGTAACCACGTACCTGGCACCCAATATGGTATGACAACTCATACAAATGGAGTACCAATTTTTGTGGATCGGCAGTAGGTTCTGAATACTTTAGGATGTCTCATGGTGTTGAGTCATTATAGTATCTTTCAAGCAATTGATGTGTAAAATAGTATGTGTTTTTTTTCCTATAGCTTCACATTCTGGAAACAGTTGTGCACACTAACTTAGGGGTAGAAAAACAACTGCCCCCTCATTTGACGTGGCTAATTGTCTGCTTTCCAAAATGTCATGCTTTATCTAATTTTCTTCATTTTTCTTGTTGTAATAATCGTTTTAGTACAGGCAAGTTACAGTTGAAAATGTATGAAAAATGATATAGTACTTGGAGTAGTTTTGTGCTTCTGGCACCCACTACAGTATATCAACTCATACTACTCTTGAAAGAGTAGTAGCTAAAGATTGCAGTCACAGATTACAGGTTTTTCAAAGCTATTGGTATAGCGCCCCATTCTAGAAACACCAGCCTACGGGCAAAAAAGGCAAGTAACTCCTTGTTTGGTGAGGGTGAATGTCTACTTTCCAAAATGGTATACCTTGCCTACCATTCCTGTATATCTATAATGGTGAGGACCATTTTAGTGTAGGCAGGTAATTTCAAAATCAAAAGCGGCAGGTGTAGGTTAGTGTTTCTGGCAACCCCATATTGTCTGTTAACTAACACAATTGGAGTACCATTTTTCTTAGGCTGGTAGCAGGTACTGAATACAGTTGGCAATTTCCAAATTACGGAAATGCTTGTGCACTCCAGCCTAGGTTATAAAGTGAAATACCCACTCGTTTAGTGTGGGTGAATGTCTATTTTTCAAAATGGTATAACTTTCATACCTTTCCTTCCTATCTCTAATGGTTGTGACCATTTAAGTAGAGGAAGCCATTTTCAGAAACAAGAAAAGTTAGGTGTAGTTTTGTATTTTTGGCACACCCTATAGTATGTAAACTCATAACAAATGGGGTGTCATTTTTCTCATAAGAGCAGTAGCTAATAAATACACTTGGAAATTCCATAGTTTTCAAAGATTTCAGTATGTTTAAAGGGGTGGAAATGTAAAAAAATGCTATTTTATCCTTTAGCATCAACTTCTGGAAAAATGTATACATACCAGGCTTGGGGTAGAAAGACAAATGAAACTTATTTGATGTGGTGAATAATCTTCTTTATAAAATGGTATGATTTGTCTACTTTTCTTCATGTACGTAGTTGTTACACCAATTATAGTATAGGCAAGTCATCTTTGAAAACATGTAAGAAAAATCAGAGTTTGTAGTTGGTGCAGCTTTGTGCTTCTGGCACCCCCCTACAATATGTCAACTCATACCAATACCATTTTTCTCATAAGAGCAATAACTAATGAATACAGTTGAAAAGTACATAATTTTCAAATATTTCAGTATATTCTAAGGGGTGGAAATGTAAATAGTTATTTTTTTCCTTTAGTGCCACCTTCTGGAAACATTTGTGCACATTTTCCCTGGCCTCAATCAAGCACACTTCATATACCTTTTCATTTTTTTAATCCGGTTATTGGTTTTAATAGATTGAAGTTATATTCAGTTGATAAAAATACAGTGAATACATATGCTGGTTGTACTTAACCGTACTGAGGAATGTTTAATCGATCTAATGTGCACTTTTTTTTATCGAGGAGCTGTCAAAATCAAAGGTGGTCATGAGCATCATTATTAATTAAGACTTTGCATAAAAACATACTGCCCGTACACAATATCTCAGTCAGGAACCAGGGTACCCTTGTAAAAGAGACAAAAGTGAATAGTCTCCAATAATATCTATTCCTCTATGGAATTTAATTGTTATATGCCCAGTAAATCTGGTCACAGTCCTTAACCCCTTAAGGACCAGCGGCCCTGGGACGTTTCCTTCCCATAAGGTCCGCTTTGATCCTTCCCGATGCGCAAGTATACGTGACCTGTTGCGTGTATTGGTGCACCGCTTTGTGGCCTGAAAGAGATCGCTCCAGTCTTGAAGAGGTCAATTTTAGACCCTATTTTTACTTACAGCGCTCCCAGCGCTCCTTTTACTGATGTAACACTGCTCACCTCAGAACAGAAAGGTGGTGTCCAGATGGCTTACAGACAAGGACAATCTTCAATTAGTGTAAGGGAAAAACCATGAAAAACCTGTCATCTGAGGCAGGGTTTTCATTGTTCTCACAGTAAGAAGACTGTCCCTTGCTGTGAGCTGTCTGGTCTTAAAACCAGATTACACATCTGAGAAGAGTTGGCTTACACTAGGTAAAATGGGCAGGAGGGGGATACTTTCAATTACTCTTGAATTACAACTCTGACAGTATTGAAATAACACTCTTCATGGTCCAAATACTATGAAGCTTAATTGGAGCTGCTTCTATTGTGAAACATTGCTATCCCTATAAAGAGAAGTGACGCCTCCTAATAACAACCTCCCTTTAACCCTATTATTGACAAAAAAATCTTAATGGCACCTATAAATTTTGCTCTTCTGCTTTTGTTCAATAGATAACATTTTCACTCAGACCAGGGTGTCATGAATGCTGACAGATTTTTAAACTGACATAGTTAAAGTGCATGAGCAGGTTTAAACCCTATGGGGGAGATTCACTAAGCGATGATAAAGAGGTGATAAAGTGGAGATAACTTCTCCAGTTTATCACTTATCCAGTTCCTATGTTATTCTATGGAGCCTATTCACTAAGATTTCCAAAGTTGAAGGAATCTTAGCGCATAGGCTCCATAGAATAACATATGAATTGGAGAAGTGATATCACTGAAGATATCATCTCCACTTTATCACTGCTTCTCACCGCTCAGTGAATCTCCCCATATGAGTGTCAAAGGGGTATGGAATAATTACGATGTGTAGTGGGCTGAGTTTGTGATCAGTGCATTGCATGCCCCAGGAGAATTCAAAGGTCAAAATTACCATGCGCAGTTGGCTGGATTGGTGCCCTATGGTCCTGCTAACAACTGTCATGTCTGCCTCTATGGACAGGCCATTCAGGACTGATGAAAGATGTTATCTTTTGTATAAAGGCCCAAAGGCAAAATTCATAGGGACAATTAGGATTTTCTGGTCATATTAAAGTAGTAGGGACGTATTATTCCCCTTTAATTCATCACTGAGTTCAAATGCTCTAAGCATCAGAAAATCTACATTTAACCTATAATTAATATGAAGCACTACCACTCTGCCATAATGGGAAAAATGTAAACTGTAAGGACCTTCCATTAGCAATGTACTTATGCAGATCTTCACTGTTTTTTCACATTTGTAAATGTCCTCTTATTGAACAAAATTTATATTTCCATATTAATTCTACAGAGAAGAAACTTGTATACACTTATTTATACAAGTTTTCTATTTTTTCAGCATATCCTGTGTTCCAGATTTTTGCCAACCTCTACTTTAATTATTCACCTTGAGCAATAAGCCAGTGGAGTTTTAAACGTTCTGTAATTTTTTGAAATATTTATTTTAACCTGTATGATTAACTGGATTTTAAATGAATGTGAGGTAACAAAAATAAGTAAACCTGAATACATTTAGTCAGTTGTGGTTTTCTTCCACTAGGAGGCAGAAGAGTGTCTTATCCTGGTTACAAGGTAAAACTCTGGGGAGTACTGAAGAGTGTAATTAGTGGTCCCCCGTCATGCATGTGGGTAAGAAAAGTAATGTAAAATAAACTTAAGCTTCTACCTACTGTTGTGTTCCTGGAGAAATGTTGATTTTTCATACACAATGAACTCCATGCAATCTAAAGTTTTTTTTAATTTTTCTATGTGTTACTAGAATTGAGTGCCTAGAGCCACCATATGCTACAAGAAGATCTGCATAATCCATTCATTTTTAAATTTTTTGCAATCTAAAATAATAGAGTCTGAAGTACTAAAGAAAAAAATATGCATTTCTGGGACAAACTAACTGCATCATAAGGGACACAATTTTTTCCATATTATGGTTGATTCCTTTGAATTCTGGACAGGTTTCCAGTGCATCACTTTGCAGTGTGTTGGAGCCCTCTCTAACATTCAGTGGATTAAAAGCACCATTTAACTCAGTGGGAATGCTTATTTCTCCTTGAGGAACCACTGTCATCATAGGTGATATAGATACAACCATCCAATTAGACCAAGACCTACCTGTTCTGAACCATATTGGGCAACATTGTTATATACACAGATAGGCTAACATTTCCTATTGATTTAAATTTTCTTTCTATCCTAGAGAGATCTCCAGGGCATTGTGATGTAATAAGCTGGAGTATTTTCTAGAATGTTAAAGGGATAGTAATGTTTAAAATAAAAGCAGCTCCAATTAAGCTTCATAGTATTTGGACCATGGAGAGTGTCATTTCAATACTGTCAGAGTTGTAATTCAAGAGTAATTGAAAGTATCCCCCTCCCGTCCCTTTTACCTAGTGTAAGCCACCTCCCCTCAGATGTGGAATCTGGTCTTAAGACCAGACAGCTCACAGCAAGGGACAATCTTCTTACTGTGAGAACAATGAAAACCCTGCCCCACCTTGACAGGTTTTTCAGTTTTTTTCCCTTATGCTAATTGAAGATTGTCCGTCTCCACAAGCCACCTGGACACCACCTTTCTCTTCTGAGGTGAGCAGTGTTACATCAGTAAAAGGGGCAGGAGGGGGATACTTTATCATTCAACTACAACTCTGACAGTATTGAAATAACAATCTCTATGGCCCAAATACTATGAAGATTAATTGGAGCTGCTTTTATTTTGAAACATTACGATCCCTTTAAGAGTTAAAAGTGTAATTTGACGCACTCATTGACAGTGAGGCTGATGTACTAAGAATAACTGAAGCAATTCTGCAGCAAACCAATTTCTCCAAAGCAGACCACAACAAATCTCTAAATTCACATTGATTTAAATGGACTTTTCACCCTTGAATGCTAGAGGTCTCCATATTTAATAATGATAAAAAGGAATGTTGTATTTGTATAAAAAATATTTGCATTGCTTATAAAAAACTCATTATTCCTAGACAGATTGGCATTGCTAAAAAAAATTGTTAATCCTTCTAATTCTTTCCTCCAATTATCTCTCCCATCATCCCTGCTTCTCACACATTGCCTCTCTCCCATCCCTCTCTCCCACTTCCAATGAAACAAGGTTGAGGTATATCTGTGGTTCTGTCACTACCAATAGACAGTGAAAAAAGCTGGGGTGTCAGCGACTGCATATGTCTTTTTTTTAAATCCCATTGGAGAAATTCTGGATTATGAGAGTATACATGGTTCTATGACTATAACTCTGGTAACAGAACAAGGCTGGTGTCAGTCAGTGTTTATGTGTATTTGTGACAACCAGTTTTACAGTGGAACAAGGCTGGGTGTCAGTCAGTGTTTGTGTGTATCTGTGACTACCAGATTTACAGTGGAACAAGGCTGGGTGTCAATCAGTGTTTGTATGTATATGTGACTACCGGCTTCTCAGTGGAACAAGGCTGGGTGTCAGTCAGTGTTTGTGTGTATCTGTGACTACCAGTGGGGCAGAGGAACAAGGCTGGATGTCAGTCAGGGTTCGTATGGGCCTGTACATACAAATGAGACAGTGGAATAAGCCTCTGGAGTCAGACAATGTATGTGTTATACTGTGACTACCAGTGTATTCTTTCATACTGTCCTATCTCTCCCCCCACATCACCTCTTCTCCCCATGACTGTTTTTCTAGTTCATTAATAAATTATGCACTTTGCCTGTTTGCCCTTTGACTTTCAGTCACAGCTTTATTAAATGTACCCCAATGAAAGTCAAACATTTCTAGTAGGTAATGCTGTTATATCATACCTAGAAAACTTGTTGAAACAGCCCCCAACAATTAGGGCTTGGAATAGGAGTGTCAAATGACATGCTTTGCAAAATAATGTGGGTGGGGCTTAACAGGAGGTGGCAAGGCTAGAAGAAAGAAAGGCTGCGTTTGCCCTGAAAGTAGGTGGAATGGGGACAGAGAGTTTATGGTATGTGATAGGAAGCAGGCTTGGTTACCAGGAAACTCAATTGGAGAATTACGAACTTTCCCCGGAGACTTCATCCATGGAGATCCCAAGTATGTCAACATTCAGCAGAATGTACAACATAACAGAGCTACTTAAAATCAATTACCAAAACATAACACAATTTAACCTTTTTGGTACCAGAAGGGTGCACAAGGGTGCAAAGCAATGTGCTGCACAGCCCTCTAGTGCTTTTAGAGTTAAAGGGATAGTAATACTTCATTTTATCTTTATTTTATTTTGTAGGCATTAAAAAAACATGAAGAACGATATAAGTCTTATCTCTCAAACCTTTATGGTTTAAGAGATATTCACAAAGTATCCCCCCCCTGTTCAGACAGATCAGAAGGGAGGTGCCCAGGTAGACTGCAGAGAGGGACAATCTTCAATTAAGATAAGGGAAAAAGCTGAAAAACTTGTCAAGGGGGGAAGGGCTTTCATTGTTTTCATACAAAGAAGATTGTCCCCTTCTGTTATCTGTCTGGTCTTACAACCAGATTCCCCATCTGAGAAGAGATTGCTTACACTAGGTAAAAGGGGCGGGAGGGGGAAACTTTGCTTGTGAATATCTCTTAAACCATAAAGGTGTGAGAGATAAGACTTATATCGTTCTTCATGTTTTTTTCATGCCTACAAAATAAAATAAAGATAAAACGAAGTATTACTATCCCTTTAAAGAAGCATAAATGCATACTTTTTGATACAACACAGAATGAGGTCTGAAAAAGATTCATACTATTTCTTCATGGCAACAGCCAGTCAGAATGTTGTTAACGTGTGAAAGGGAAATGTGTACCATTCTACCTAGTCTGCTCCAGTAGAGAAAAGTCAGAAGTGGAAATCAGATTTAAAATATATGCCTCTTCTTATTTTTAACTCCTTGGCTTCTAGAAATGTTTCCAAGGTATTGTTTTCATGATTTGCAATAATGGGATTAAATAACAAGCTGATAGGCTTCTTTAATCAGTCAATCTGTAGGGTATGCTGATGAAAAATACATATCACATGTGCATTTTAATCACTGCAGCTCTAGAGTATGTATGGGCTATTGTGAAGTCCTAGCCAATATGGAAGTAAAATTATGTTAGAGTTTACTAGGGGTTCTATCCACTAAAAAAGAGTCTTAAAAGAAAAGAACAAACCATCAGTTGCACTTGATTTATTAATATATTGGCACCAGTATTTTAAAGAAAACTATATTTACAAAATGAGAATACATACCACTATAAAGATGAAGGAGCCCTTGCTCTCCTTGCATCGTCTAAACACATGGATGTAACTCCATCCTCTCCCTTCAGCCAACTCATTTTACTAATTTATTTGTAGTTGACGTTTAATCAATTTATTTACTGTGAAGCAGCATACTCAATCAAATCTTTAAGATAATTAAGATAATAATTCATATCTGTATGGGTTATTATTCAGTCTTCTGTATTAAATTCTTGTCAATATTACTGATATAGTCAACAATATAGTTTCATTGTATATCCCTTGAAAATATACATGTTGAGTGCCCTTTGGTCTTGTTTCTTTCCTTCTGGTTTTACTACACCGCATCGGTCTCACTTGGGTTCTGCAAGGTGGCTGCCACAGATTAACTGTTCATATGGACTACACTAGGACTGGGTGAAGGCAGAAGTATCCGTCATGTGTGTTTTCCGTCACTTATATATCACAGTGACCTCCATATTTGTGAGTAGGCATTTAGCAGACTATTCTTATATACATTGATTATTATTGATTGACTTATACAAGGGTGCTCCCCTTTCTTTCTTCCTTATATTCAATCAGGATAAGAGTATCGAAAACCCTTTTCACCTCATGAAACTATAATCAGACACCCATGACACCCATTTTTGTTCACTACAAAATATTATTAGAGGCTTTTACAGAAAGAGCTCTCAAGCTCACAGAACTATAACTTAACTTAGCTCTTTATTCTATTAGGATAGTATCAGTGATTGTAATCGAAAACACAATCTACCGCAAACCACCATAACTGAAAACCCTTCTAGACACGCATGAATTAAGGGAAACTTGAAATCTGGTTCATCTAAATGATAACCAAATAATTCACCTGTCTAACAAAACCATGGTACTATATTCAATCAAAATATTATCTATGACTGCAACCAAAAGCCTCTTTCACCTAACTGCACTATAACTTATAGTTCTCCTAGACTTATGGATTATCACTTTGAATTTGCACCTCTAAAGTCACTTTTACTGAAAGACCTATACCTTATAGGTCTAACTTGGAACCTTGTCCATCAGAGACAATCAATTTGATCACCTGTTCAACAAAACTGTAACACTCTTACTAAAACTTTACTGCACTGTAAGCAAAAGCTCTTCTAGACCTATATGTTATTAGTGTGATCTGAACACCTTCCTAGACCTTTATGTTAGCTGTGCTACCTGGATCCCAGTGATAGTACTTTATTTAATTTGCATATTACCTCTCACAGTAGAAATGTAGATCCTCTCCAATTCCAACAAAATTGGTAAGCTATTATCAGGAACTGTAGCCAAAGAACCTCTCCAACACAGGTACCCCCATTGTACATGTATCTCTCTTTACTAACCTCATAGATTTTTTGACTGGATAACTAAAATAATAGAACGGGGGGGGGGGCAGTAGATGTAGCTTATCTAGATTTCATATGACACTGTTTCTCATAAATGACTCATTTAACAAATTGTATTCGCTGGGTCTGGATGTAAAAACAGTTAAATGGATAAGGCAGTGGCTGAGAGACAGGATACACAGGGTTGTAGTCAATGGAGAATATTCAGACAAAGGCCATGTTACTAGTGGGGTACCTCAGGGATCTGTACTGGGGACCTTTCTTTTTAATATTTTTATTACTGATATTGCACAAGGTCTTCAAGGTAAGGTATGCCTTTTTGCAGATGATACAAAAATCTGCAACAGAGTAGACATTGCTGGGGGGGATAAGTCAAATGACCAAATGATTTACGTAAATTGGAAGTATGGACAAGAGTGTAGCAGCTGCAGTTTAATGTTGATAAATGTAAAATAATGCACTTGGGATGTAAAAGCAGAATATAGTATTAAGAGTACTGTGTTATCAGAGACAACAGTGGAAAAGGATTTAGGAGTAATTATTTCTGATGACTTAAAGGTAGGCAGGCAATGTAACAAAGCAGTGGGGAAATTCAAGAAGGGTGCTGGGTTAATAGCTAGGGGCATTAGTAGCAGAAAAGGGGAAGTGGTCATGCCACTCTACAGATCTCTGGTTAGACCTCACCTAAGCAATGTAACAAAGCAGTGGGAAATTCAAGCAGGGTGATGGGTTGATAGCTAGGGGCATTAGTAGCAGAAAAAAGGGAAGTGGTCATGCCACTCTACAGAACTCTGGTTAGACCTCACCTAGGCTGTTTTTCTGCCGATGGCATTTTTTCAAGCATGGTAAGCTATTCAATTACCAGAGCCCTGAAAAAATGCCTGGAAAAAACCCAGCTGCCGGGCGATAAAGTAAGATGCGATTTTTTCCCATAGCAAATAATGAAAACACGCAAGACACAAGTCAATTCACTGCATTAGCCCTTAAAATCCGATAAGGGACCCACATTATTGCAGGAAATTTAAGACCCAATTTTTTTGTGACTTGAGTCCCTAATCAGACCTTAAAACAACCGATGCAGCAATTGAGCGGGGGTGCTTGCAGCTGATTGGCACATCCCATCCAATGTATCCAATAAATAAAAACGGCTGCTAATAGTCCTATTAGCAGCTGTTTTTGTTTATCTGTTGGATACATTTGGAGTCTTGAAGTTCCTGGATTTGCTGGATCAAGATACTGGAGAAACCTGAGTGGGGGCAGATAAATTTCCCCCACAAGCTAAAGTAGCTGTTTTCTGGCATAAGCCATTAATCAGCATCGTCCATTGTGAGTATTTTTATTCCTTATATACTTCTAATAGTCTCCAAAGTTTACAGGCACTATTGGGCGCCCTCTGTGTTTGTGTTCTCTTTCAGAAATATAATGAGTCACTCAGAGGAAATAGGATGGCACACAAGAGTCAAGGGACTCTTCTGTAACATTCACACAATTCTAGAAGTTGAGCCCCCTGAAAATAATATGTTGATACAAAGAGGAAGTTAGAAAAATTAAGCTGAATGCTGTCTGAAGCATCAGATCTATTGCTGGATACTGTCACTGAAGTGAAACAGTGGACTTCACAGAGACAAATATAAGCCCACAGCATTCTGATAGGCAGTAGTTAAAAGGAGAACAGGCAGTGGGTGAGACTGAAGAGTACAAATTGCAGCATTGGTATTAATTACATATTGCTGGAAGCACATGGGTCACAGATATTCTGACTGCTGTTTGAAGGCAAAAGCAATGTGTAATTTGGATTATTATTTAGACAATATCACTGAATAAAGCAGCAACAGGCAACAAGATTCACACCAAGGATGCTGCATTGATCTATTAAGCAATAAAGGGGTTAAAAGCTCCATTTAATATGAAGTATTGGAGACTTTTCACTGTCCTCTATAGTGTCTTGAGTTTGCTCTAGAATTGCTCCCAGGGGGATATGCACAAAGGTGTGATAAAGAGGTGATAAAGAAGAATGAACTTTTCTCTATGAGATAAACTCTACAGATCTATTTTATTCTATGGGCCATATGTTCAAAAGAAAATTGGAGGGGTTCTAGAGCAATCCATTTGCACAACAGGGGACAAACTAAAAATTCCAAAAATCCCCATTGATTTTAATGGGGATTTTAATCCTTTACATGCTAGAGAGTCCCCAACGCATTGCAAAGCAGTCTTCTCTAGCCTGTAAAGGGTTAAAATCCCTATTTAAATTAATGGGAATTTTTAGTTATGCTGTATTTTGCAATTAGCTTGCCTCAGAATTCCTCAACTTTTCTTTTGAACATGTGGCCCATATCATCCTGTACAATAAGACTTCTCCATAGGCAGTGGCGTCTCTGGTATTCATATTTAGGGAGGGCACATGGGGGGCCAGGGACAAAAGAAGGAGGACAATTATAAAACATTATCTATCTATCTATCTATCTATCTATCTATCTATCTATCTATCTATCTATCTAGCTATCTATATATACATACACACACACACACACACACACACACTTGGAAAACATACATTTCCAGCAACGTCTGTGAAATATGCAACCAAGTCGATCTGCTTTAGATATGTTAGAATGTTCAGCTCCAGCCTCCTAGTACTGATACTGCTTGCACTGTATAGTTATGCTGGCGTCCTACTCCCTGTAATACTAGGTTCCATGTATGTGAAGTTACATTGAAATTTTGGGCAATAACAGTGCACCTAACTGCAGCTTTCATTATTAGGGTACTATCAACACTACAGGGGCATAGATTGCAAGATTTAACCCTTTGCTTTACAGTGAGTACACATTTTCACTTTGGGGCTTATAGCCAACTCATTGAGTTGCAATGCTTTGACTACCTCTCTGGCACTCAAATGATTAAATAGTCTGGTGTAATGGATTGTGCTCATTTGGGTAGTATACTTCTATGGGCTATACTGATTAACCACTTAGATGCTTGTATTGGACATCTCCCTGGTTTACACTGGGTTAAAGCACTACTGTGAATTACTTTCGTTTTAGAGATCTGGGCTTCTAGACTGCTAATTAAGCAGAATGCAGTTGCCGGATATTAATCCTATGAGTGCCAGAGGGGTATACCATTCTGATACTCAAAGGGTTAAACCAGAAACTCGTCACCTGTAATAGGAAATAACCTAACATGGTTAAATATATATAAGTGCCAGATAATGGACTAGAAACCGATCTGGCACAAAAAAAAGTGTAATAACAGCATTGGGGAGATGGGGACAAGTCTGACAGATCAGCAGACCCAGGAACATGTACAAAAACATAACTTTGCTGCACAATACACTAGAGAGAGAGAACTTTATCAGATTTGTACATTTTAGCGCCTTCCTGATACAGTTGATGTTGGCCCAACGCTGGGAAATAACAAGTAGCAATTAACAAATAATGTGTCATTTGGATCACGTCTGGAAAATAAAAGTAATTTAAAGAAGAGGCTCAGTGGTCTCACCCTCACTATGACTGGTCAAAATTAAAATTACTGTGGCTGCTGCTGCCCCAGTGCCCCGCCGCTGGCCTGAGCTGAGCGCTCCATCGTCCATGTCCTCCTCTGCGTGCGGCTGTGGCTCCTCTAGTGGCTGGTGCACAGATGCAGTGTTCTGAAGTGACGCTGCGTCTGACGTCACCAGCTAAAGCCGTCACCGGGAGAGTCATTGGGCACTCTCAGTTCTCCATCTTGGAGCTTATTCGTTTGGCCTCTGTTCATTCTAGGGTTGCCACCTTTTGCTCATAAAAATACCGGGCATAGTTGTGGGTCAGTGAGGCCAGAGCCACAAAAGGGAGGAGCAGCAAAAGGGAGGAGCCACAAAAGGGGAAGAATTACTCAATTTTGTGTCACCCTTCAAAACTGAGCTTCAGGCTCCTTGTTACAGGTACCGGGTGCCGGGAGCTCAGTTCTCATAAAGCACTGTGGATATCCTGAAGCAAAGTAGTAGTCGAAACAGTGGTTTGAACCATCCTTATTCATTACTTCTTAAGGTCTAGAAATAAAATAGACACTCATAGATGGATAACCCCCCTCAAAAACTGTTTGGCTTAGTTAATTGGTAAATATAAATCCTTTTGTAGTCATGTTGACATGGTTATCCATAAACAACTCTATTAGACCAAATAAAACTATGAATATAGACATAATGAATTTAAATACATAAATTCAACACGCAAACTATGTTCTAGAGTCCAGACAAACATCTACAGAGAAAGTAACTGTTAAGAAACACTTACTATTACTAATGAAAGTGAGCTATATAGTGTAGTGATCATAATGAAAGGCCACTGCTCCAGTCTCCACTGCCTGCTAGCACCGTAGTGTCACCTGGTAGAGTGAAAGCTTCCAGGAGAAGCCATACCATACAGAAAGTCAGCCCTGCCATTGGTCAGGTCTGAAAACCACACCTATACCCTTTCCCAATCACTGAGTACCGCTATCATTGGTCCATCCTGCCCTTGACATTGCCTTTCCTACATTGCGCATGTGTGACATGAATTGATGTCCATGCCATAGCTTTCACGTCTGTTGTTTCTCACACTTGTCTTTCTTCTGCGGGTGGTGTGTGTCTCTTCGCTTAGGTCTAGATTGTGTGCTAGTTGGATGTATGATGAGTTGCACTTCTCTTACACTCAAATTGCGTTGGATGTGCAAAAGAAAACAATTTCACTATAGGGGATACCATACCTCCCAATATTTCAACTGGCCAAAGAGGGACACTTTTTAGGCGGTGTTGCTGGGGGTGGGGCTAGTGGGTGGAGAATTACCAAAAATGTTAACATTATTTCTGGACCTATTGAGAGGCTTTTTGTAATAGAAGAAATGATTAGTGTGCCACTTTTTCCTACATTTTCTAACTTTTGTCAGTCAATCAGGTTTTAAATGTATAACTATGGAAATTGCAGTATACAATAGGAGATGGCAACAAGTGAAAGAGGTGAGGAATATTAAACACTGGAGAGTGGTGACATAGCCGCAATGCTGACCCTCAAGCTGCTTTTGGACTACAAATTAAACTATTCTCAGCTAACCGGTGAATGTTTAAGAGTGTAGTTCAAAGACATTTGGTGGGCCATTCTTACCAGCCCCTGTATTATGAGAGGGATTGGAAATAGAGCTACAATTATAACTCTCATCAGAGGGGTACACAAGGCATTGCAATGCATTGACTGCCCCCTGGCACTCAAAGGGTTAAAAAAATCTAGAATTGAATGAACTTCATGGACTTGTCTTTTTCAACCTAATTTATTAGGTAACTTTTCCCCTGGGCAGTCAAGTGACTTGGTGTTACTAGAGATCCACAGCACAGTCATTTTATAAATGCAGAAAACCTTATACAATAGACAAACCTGCAGTGTGCACTTGTATTTACACCCATATAAATAAACATTAGTAATGCTCAGGAACAAACATCCTATTAACCTTCACATTTACACTCAAAACAAGAAAAGCGAGCTGATGATTCTTGGAGACTTTAATATTAATTGGCTAGACTCCAGGAATGAAAAATTTTGTTCATTGTTTAAAACATTGAACTTATCACAACTAATATCCTCCCCTACTCGCATAAATCTTAAAACATCCAACCATACTCTGCTAGACTGGATCCTTTCATCCTGCACAAGCAGAATCCAAGATTCAGGTGTACTAGCAAATGTGTTTAGCGATCACTCCATAGTTTACTGTGTCCGCAAAATAAAACCAGTCAAGTCATGTTCCAAAGTCATACTCACGAGATCATTTAGAAATTTTAATCTTCAGTCCTTCCTAAATGATTTAAGAAATTGCTCATGGCAGAGAATGCAGCTAATACCAGACCTAGACTCAGCGATAGAATTCTTTAACTCTGAATTCTTACAGGTCTGTAATACACATGCCCCACTAAGGAAGGTCAGGGTTAGGGGGGGACATCTACCCTGGGTCTCAGCTGACTTGATTCAATTATACAGTCTCAGAGATGCCTTATGGACAAAATGTAAACAAACCAGCTCTGCATATGATCACACTGCACACAGACAATTAAGGAATACATGTACAAAACAAACAAAATCAGCAAAAGCACTATATTTTACTGACAACTTAAACAGTAACATTTCAAAGCCAGCCAACTTTTGGAAGGTTATTAAAAACCTCTATAACCCTCCTAATCATACTCACCCATCAACTATAATTGTAGATAATTAAACAATACAGTGCCCCATAGCCATAGCCAATGCATTTAACAGCTACTTTGTTGGATGTGCCACCACCCTGATTACACAAAATAAAGATAACTCGGAAGTTCAGCCATCTACAGAACATTCACTGGCACCTGTTGCCCGGTCCAATTCTGAAAATGAATTCAATTTGATGCCAGTAAATGAAAGCGAAATATATGATCACTTCCTCAATCCAAAAATGAAATGCCAATCTAGCCCTGACAAACTATCAGCAATGCTATTAAAGCTCAGTGCTATGGAAATCGCCAAACCGATTGCATCTTTAATTAATACCTCTTTGGCAACAGGGTACATGCCCAAATCCTGGAAGGTGGCTAGAGTTGTGCCTATCCACAAAAGTGGGGATAAAAATGTAGTATCAAACTACAGATCAATATCCCTACTCCCCACTTTATCCAAAATCCTAGAGAAATGTGTACACGTGCAACTAAATAAATATTACCAACAGACCAGTTTTTTCACCCCACTTCAATCAGACTTTTGACCAAATCACTCAACAGTCACGGGCCTCCTAAAAGTAACCAACGATATCCAGATGGGCATGGAAAATGGTGACCTCACAGGAGCCATTTTCCTAGATTTTGCCAAGGCCTTTGACACAGTAGACCATAATATTCTTATAAATAGACTCCAAAGATCAGAACTGGGTAATAATTCTCTAAACTGGTTCCGATCCTATTTATCAGACAGAATGCAGTATGTCTCAGTTGCTGGCAATTACTCCATTCCGCTCAAAGTAACAAGTGGAGATCCTCAAGGCTCCATTCTTGGCCCTCTTCTATTTTCTCTTTTTATAAATGATCTGCCCAAGGTTTGCAAATCATCTTCAGTACACATGTATGCAGACGACACCATTCTCTATACTAAAAACTCAAACATATCACACCTTGAGGCCATATTACAACATGATTTCTACGAGGTTGAAAGATGGATAGCAAGGAACAAATTGTTCTTAAACACAGACAAAACTGTCACATTGATATTTGGCACAAAGCACAAACTGCGTAATCTCGGCAATACCCACCTATCCATTGTAACGGAGTCTAATCGTAAATTGGCCCCAGTGGACTCCTACAAATATCTTGGTATGTGGCTTGACCCCAACCTCACTTTTGGACATCATATTGACAAGTTAACCTCCAAAAATCAGTACTCTTTTTAGACACAAATCATGTTTAAGTCCCCTGGTTAGAAAACGTATTGTGCAACAGATGTTGCTGCCTGTCATAGACTATGGTGATGTAGTTTATGCTACAGCGCCAGAAATCCATCTTAGTAAACCCTGTATAATTCAATATGCCTCTTTAGCCTCCAATGTAATTACACTACTCATCGCTGTGATATGTTAAAAGAACTAAATTGGTTAACACTCAAATCTAGACGTGCCCTTCACCTTTCTTGCTTAGTACACAACCACTTCTCTGGAAAACTACCACACTACCTGAGCAGTATGCGCACTGCTGCTCTCCATACTAAGTATAACCTCCGCTCCACCGCAAACAACTCGCTAAGTATACCACAATACAAGAAAGAAGCAGGAAGATCTGCCTTCTCCTTCAGAGCGCCAAAGGCCTGGAACAATCTGCCTGAAATAATCAAATATGCTCCCAGTCTAAAATCCTTAAAATTAAATGCTTCTCTATATCTAAAAACAGAGTGTAACTGTTTATAATTTTAAAATTTCCATATGTATGTATATTCGTATGTATATTTAATAACATGTAATATATAATGTTTCTCAATCTGTGTAAATATGCAACCCTCTACTGTAAACTGTCCAGGACATACTTGAAAAGGAGAGAAATCTCAATGTATTCTCCCTGGTAAAACATTTTCTAAATAAAATAAAATGACAAGCACATGGAATATGGGTTGTACATTCAATTTTAAACCCGGGACAAAAGCAATGACTTCATAAAGTGGGAGTCAAAACAAGGAACTGACACTTCAAATGGTGAACAGTTGCCCCCCCCCCCACACACACACACAATACCAACATTAGCCTTCTAGCTACCAATGACAGTTCCTTCAAAACATAGCTCTCTCTACACTGCCCCTCAGTTTCTCTTTCTGTACATGACAGCTCTCTTTATACATCACCTTACCCTTCTTCCTGGATGTTTCCCTCCCCATTCCATCTCCTGCTCCTTAGTACCTGCTAGCACTCTGCTATTTCTAGTCAGGATCACCACTTTCCTGAATGAAGGCAGCCACTATACCATCAGGTGTACTCGGAGGACCCCACAGGCTGCTCTGATCATGCCTATTAAAACTTCATTCGGGTTGTCCGAATGAAAAAAAGCAGTGAGGGAGAACTTATTTAATTCAGAGGAGGTGAAGAAAATTGGGGGGGCACAAAGGGGGGCACAGTAGAATGTAGGGACTGGAGGTGAAGAAAATTAGGAGGGGCACAAGAGCCCCAGTAGAATGTAGGGGGGGGGCTGGCCCCCTCTGCCCCCTCCCTGGTGACGCCACTGTCCATAGGAGAGTTTATGGCAGAAGAGAAGTTAGCCCAACGTTACCACATCTTAGTGCACCTGCCTATATTTTTTCATAGGCCTGAAATAATTAAAGGGATAGTAACATTTCACAAAAACAGCAGCTCCAATTAATCTTCATAGTATTTGAGCCATAGAGAGTGTTATTTCAATACTGTTAGAGCTGTAGTTCAAGAGTAATTGAATGATAACTTTCCCTCTCCCATCCCTTTTACCTAGTGTAAACCACCTCCCCTCAGATGTGGAATCTGGTCTTGAGACCAGACAGCTCACAGCAAGGGACAATCTTCTTACTGCGATAACAATGAAATCCTGCCCCCTTGACAGGTTTTTCAGTTTTTTCCCTTATGTTAATTGAAGATTGTCCTCTTTGTGATCAACCTGGACACCACTTTGCTGCTCTGAGCTGAACAGTGTGACATCAGTAAAAGGGGCAGGAGGGGGATATTTTATCATTCAATTACTCTTGAACTACAACTCTGACAGTATTAAAACAACACTCTCCAAAGTCCAAATACTATAAAGATTAATTGAAGTCGCTTTTATTGTGAAACATTACTATCTCATTAATTGTAACTGTTTTCAATTTCCGTGACTTCTAAACACCACTTTCCTGACTTGTAATGTGGCTCCTGCTCACAATGCACACTGTCCCCTATTCCCCTCTCTTATCTCAGGGTGATAACATGAGAGAGTGGGATATGGGGATGAGGGAATTTTCAGGGGGCATCACGAGCAAGTTAGTGCTATAGTCAAAACAACAGGAAGAGATGGTGAGCAAGAAAAAGATGGCTACTATAGTTCAGAGAAGTTTAATGCATTGTTACCATTAACTGAGTGAGGCTGATGTTCTATGAAGAACTGACCTAATTCTGGAACAAACTAAATAAACCATATAAGCAAATAAAAATTCCCCAAATTTTCACTGACTTAAATGTTTTTTTTTAACCTTTTTAATGCTGGACATGTCTCTAGTTCATTACAAAGAAATGCATTAGAGAACTCTTCAGCAATGAAATTTAAATCAATGTGGATTTTGGTTTCCCCTTTGTGGTGCTGTTGATTTTCCCTAGAATTACTCCTCATTTATCACACATATGGCCCACTGTGTTTCCTTCTATGTGAGACATAACTGTATATAATACCTGTATACATCTGTAAATAGACACTGTAAGTAGTCATGCTTACATATAACAACAATTAGCATTCTTTCTCCATGCTCTGTTATGACTTTTGCTAATCTGCTTTGCAAATGGATGTCCTTATGGTGTGTTATAGATAGTCAGACAGATAGATATAGAGTAGCAGAGATAGAAAAGAGCTTACACAAGAGAGTATATATGCATGAGAATGGTGTGCATGCAAGACAAAGAGCATGCTGCAAGACAAGGCATGCAAATAAGAGTGCATGTAAAAAAGTGGAATATAAATTCCACAAGAGAAAGCACATAAAAGAAAGACAGCACATACAAAAGACAGTACACGAGACAGAATACTCAATAGAGCATGAGCATGTAAAAGAAAGAGAGCGAGAGAGAGCGAGCATATAAGTGTGCATTTGCAAAAGAGAATAGATGCATGAGACGGGATGCAAGAAACTGAAATGGTGACTGCAAGACAACATTAGTGAGAGGCAGGGAGACATTGAAATGGATGCAAGAAAGAAAGAGAAAGAGCAATAGTCAGAGGGAGAAAGAAACTGAGAGGGAAGAAAGATAAAAGGAAGACAGCAAGGACTCGATCCAATAAGGCAAGGTAAAAAGCATGACGGAACATTAGCCATGTCTGTGTAGCACAGCTATGCAATAAGACGTCTGTAAGAATGGCCAACAAGTGTAGGCAGCACAAACACGTTTCCTCATAAAGCACCTTTTTTAACTCACTGTGAGTTCATTTCAGTTGCTAAATAACGCAAGATATGTCAGCTTCATATTAAACACGCCAACGTTCAGCGTTATCTAGCGACGCTAAAAGTTGTCAAAACAAGTTCAACATCACAGCCAATCGCAACACACAAGTAACAAGTTAATTCAAATAAATGTATATATACCTCAAAATGACTGACACACACTACCTGTGTTTGGAGATTATCAATGCTACAGCACAGGGCCCAACAGAGGAGGATAGACATAGTGACAGAGAGGAGCACACATTGGACACAGGTAGGCTTGAAGTGGGGAGAGGAGAGTACTGGATTTAAAAAATACACATAACACACTTTGGCACATATTGCACACATTGCAATACAGGATGTGTGTTGTTGGCTGGTGCACCATGGTTTTCCATTGGCTAGTGATTGTGTATAGCCAGGCTTCAGTTGTGTAATGACTGACAAGTGTGCATGTTTTGTGTGGACATATATATTAGTATGTGTTAACTGCTGTTGTGCCGGGGTATCTTGCCATGGATTGCATGAGGTTGATTTGCAAACCCCTTGTTCCTCTGGGGATTGATGGGTTGATGTTGGTTGTCCAGTACTTATGTGTCCTGCATGCACATTTTTCTTCCATTAAAGGGTTTAATGCGGCCTTTTAGGTCATTGTGATATGTCCTAAGTGTTGTGTGAGCTGTTTGTTCCCTGCTTGGTGTTGTTCTGTGGGGGATTTGAAACTTTGTGGTGTGTTGTAATGCAAGAAAAGCAGGCGCAGGTTTACCGTGACTCAATGTATCTGTTTACAGTGTGTTGGCACTCACTGCACAAAAAATGAATTGCAAATGGGTAGAGCTGTTCCATTGGTCTCAATGAGCGAAATATTATGCGCACTGTCATTTTTTTATGCAATTTAGCAGTTCACAGCATGAGTAATTGGATGGCCAACTGCACTTGCAAACCTACCGTCGCTTATTTATTTATTTATTTATTTTAACTGTGGTAATTGGATTGAGAACCAAGACAGCAAAAGAGAGGGTGATGGAAAGATTGAATTTGTCAGTGTAAGACAGACTGACACTGTTGGGTGTGGGTATGTGATACACTGTATGTTACACATCCCTGTCAAAATTTGGCCATTTATGCTGGTATTAATCAAAAATATAATTAATTGCAAACAAAGCATGCAGTTTAGATTCAGCTGCATAATCAAATGTTCATTCTCAGTGTATATCAATATAAAAATGCAACAGCAACATAAACAATGGTGTTTCAGTCACTTTGACATGTTAAACCATTAATCCTTTGAGTACCAGAGAGGAATCCAATGCATTGCAATGCAAACCAGAGAGATGGACAACTCATTGCTTCACAATTAGTTGTGACCAGAGGGGTGCACAATGAATTGTGCTACACACACTTTAAAGGTTTAAAGGCTTACACACCCTTTAAAGGTTTAAAGGTTTAATTCAGTTAAATACACATCGTCTAATTTAAAAAGAAAGTGTCAATTTAACATGTGTGCTTAAAGTTGTCTTAATGTATTTTTCCTATTTAAATTAATGACAATTTTATTTGTTCCCAGTGGTGCTGTTGGTTTGCCCCAAAAGTGCTCCACTTTTGACTTTATACATATGCCCTTTTGTACCTAAGTTATAGGTTAGAAAAGGTTTATGGGCCATATTTAATAAGCTTAAAAAGTGTAATTCTTGAACAATTCAACCAAAATATAGGCGAAAAATTATGTTTCTAAAATCTCCATTGAAAGTAATATATTGGCAACATCTCTTGCTTTCAATGGAGTTAAAAGCTAGACCAGAGGTTCTCAACCTGTGGGTCAGGACCCCTTTGGGGGTCGAATGATGATTTGCCAGGGGTCGCCTAAAACCATCAGATATTTATATTTCAATTCATAACAGTAGCAAAATTACAGCGATGAAGGAGCAACGAAAATAATTTTACTGTTAGGGGTCGCCACAACTTGGGAAATTTTATCAAAGGGTCGCGGCACTAGAAAGGTAGAGAACCGCTGAGCTAGACCAAGTGGAATTTTTATTTGTCCCCTATGGTGTAGTTGGTTTGCTCCAGAATTGCACCTCTTTATGTTATTGAATATGGCCCTATGCCACAAAATCGATTCACAATGCATAGAATCATAGTCAGCCAGTCAGACAACAATACAGATCTTATGCAAAAAGGTCAAGAATGATGAAAAAAGGTCTTCTTGAGATCAAAAACTATAATAGTATGACAATCTATTTATAAAGTCAGAGAGATAAGTCTGAAGCACTTGCAGAAACATGAATATATTCTGTGAAACAGTACATCTCCTCAGATATATTTTATTGAGGAATCAAGACAATTGTGGTCAATAGCAAAGCACTAACGAGCACCAGACACATATTGGTGTTGAGTCTTCCCTTCAAAAAAGAACTAAATGAACAGTGCCCTTTGGGAATCCCTTGGCAGACACTGTATGTATTCAACGATATCCTAATTACTGAACAACAGCTGGGGAACATTTTACAAATGCTGTACAGTTTCTGCAGCAATAGTCTTAATTGTACAAACTGTGTTATTTATACAGCACTACAGTACATGCATTACTGTGTCCTGCATTTTATTACAAACATGTACATCTCCTAGTGGCTCATGATGTTGCAGATACCTGGTATTAGGGGTCAAACAAAGTTTCTTAAGTTCTAACATGTTCATTATATAGAGTTGCATTTTCAAAGTCTTAACCTTTTCTTAACTCCTTGGAAGCTTTAGCTATCTTTAACATCCAAAAGGTTAATGTTAATTAGGTGAATTGGAGCTATTAGGACATATTTAAACCTTCCAGTTCACAAAAGTACAAAAATGGTACTATATAAAAAATACCCATATATTTTGATATAGTATCCATGAACAGAGTGCATGACTGAAGATGTTGTGGTTGTTCCACATAAAACAAGTAGTATATAATGGTAGATATGAGAGGAGTGATGTAGAAGTGGGGTCAGGGTGAGCCAGGGCTGAGCCCTGGTACTCATTTTTCCCAGGCAGAGCTCTTCTCACATTTACAGTGTTGCATTGCTACCTAATTAACAAACTACCCTCCCTTAGCCACTGCTTAAAAGTATCTTTCTGTGATCACTGAAAAGTGTTAAGATCCCCAATGCCCCCCAGTTTTCCTCCTTGTACCCCATTCCCTCTTGCCACCACCCACACCTTCCCCCGAAAATCTTACTCATGCAACTCAACAAGTCAAACTAGTCAACAAAGAAAAAAAAACACACAGATACAGAAATAGGTATCAAATAAAGAGGCCACAGCCTTTATTAAGTGGTTTTGACTTATTTAAAGGGACCCACGGTCAGAACCCTCCTAAACGCCCCTGTAGTGTCCCATGTCCATAGCAGCAGTGTAGGCCAGCACCTGCGCCCCACCAATTGCCTCTGGGAGAGAAGGAAACGTCTAATGGCTTGTGGTCGCCACATACCCAGACACCCAACATTGGCTGCTTCAAACCTTAGGAGATTAACTGGGTATTGTCAATCTGCCACAAACCTCCTGGCATGCCTCCCCTGTACCTCAGGGCATCTTGGCAATCACTCACTCTAAGGTGGCCTGGCCGCTGGGTCATAGCCCCCTGAACCAGAGCTATCTTACCTACGCTACACTGGCTGAGCATGGGAGCACCATGTGACATCTAGGGATGGGCGAAAGTTGTTGCCGTGTTCCCACGAGAAATTCAGCAAAAACCAGGTTATTGTCCGCTTTTTCACAGGAAATTCCACTTTTCAGACAGTGTGTAAAACTTCTGCGTTTTTTACCCATTGGGCAAAATTCCCCACCACTTTTTTAGTGGCTACAAAGCAATCCTGTCTACTCTCCCTAAATCACCCCAAGGGATCTTGGGGAATTTAATGGGAAGGGAGAGAGAAAAGGGAATGGGAAGGGAGGGAGAAAAGGGTAGTATTACTGAGAGCAGGACAGGTCAGCTGCCTGTGCTTGCTGCAAGACGTGCTGTACCTGCTGCCAGATGTGCTGCCCCTGTTGCCACTAGTGCTGTACCTGCAACCACCATTGCTGTACCTGCTGCCAGATGTGCTGCCCTTGTTGCCACTAGTGCTGTCCCTGCAACCACCATTGCCATACCTGCTGCCAGATGTGCTGCCCCTGCTGCCACTAGTGTTGTATCTGCTGCCAGACATGCTGCCCCTGCTGTCACTAGTGCTACACATGCTGCCAGATGTGCTGTCCCTGCTGCCACCAATGCTGCACCAGCAGTCATCATTGCTGTACCTGCAGCTACCATTGCTGTACCTGATGCCAAATGTGCTGCCCCTGCTGCCACTAGTGCTGTACCTGCAACCACCATTGCTGTACCTGCTGCCAGATGTGCTGCCCCTGCTGCCACCAGTACTGTGCCTGCTGTCAGATGTGCTGCCACTGCTGCCACCAGTGCTGAACCTGCTGCTAGTGTGTCTTGTAGTACTCAGGAGAGGGGGAAGGAGAAAATAATTCCAAGTCTGACAGCAGGGGACCCTAAGTCACACCTGCCATCCCCTAGCCCAAGTACTACTACTTCTAAGGTCCAGCAGCTTGTTAGCATTAGGAGTGTAGGAAGGGGTAATCAACAACAATGTCCTCGTATTACTAGTGACTGTGAGACTGAAAAGGAAGACTCTGTGGCTGAACTTGATGTTGTTTGTGTTAGTAGTAGTAGCAGTAATGGTGAAGCAGCTGGAGTGGTAGGGGAAACATTGGAGAGCATCCAGACTAGCGGTCAAGGGAGCCCACACCATTCCTCTGACCCTGGGAGTCCTCCCCTTCCCTTCACTAAAGTGTCCAAATGGAACAGGATCATGGAGTCTGAGAGGCCAGAACTATTGTTGGGGGAGAGCAGGCACACAATTAATACCACCACCAGTAGGAGCACAGATCAGCTGCCTGTCCCTGCTCTGCTGCTAGTGCTGTCACTGCCAGTCTGACTTCTTCATGTCACCAAGAAATGGCAAGTTTGACATTAGGGGACCCTCTGTCACAGTGCTCATAATCACCTCCTCCGAGCAGAAGTGAGATGTTTGTAATAGAGCAGCAGCAGCAACACATAGGGGCTAGTGGTGGTGGTGATGATGATGATGGCAGAAAAGCTGGGGTGGAATAGAGATTGATGGCATTTTTAGCAGAAACTGAGAAGGAATGCGAGATAGGGATGAGGATGGGCATCACCATCACCATTATCAATGACATTTTGGAATCTGAGGAATTTTCAACTGCTCTAATTCCTTCTGATGCTGAGATGCAATGGCAGCAGGATGATGAGGAGCAGGCTAGAGTGCCACAGACAACCGTGAACACAGTGGGAATGGGGTCAACAAGTGATGCGGGACTAGAACAGTTTCCACTTGCCAGCGCCAGCAATCCTCCTGGTCCTAGCTACAGTGCTGAATCTGAGGCAGTAGCAGCAACTGCAGCAACCTTATCCGCTGCCACAGAAAGTGAAGGGGAATGTGGAGGACAAGAAGAAAGACCATTCTTCTCTACCTTCCCCCTCCACCTGAAGTCATGGGTGTGGGACTATTTTGTCTGTTGGTCAGGCACAGTGCAGACATCAGCAACGGCACTGTTCACAGTTTGTGACAAGTCAGTGAGAAGTGGAAAGGAGGGAACACACCTTGGCAAAAGCACCCTGATATCACACATGAAACACAGACACCATGACATTTACGTCAAACATGTTAAAGCCAAAGACCCACCACAGAAATCAAGCACCACTGTTGCTGTACCCCGACTCTCCAGAAAGGCAACAAGAGGTGAGGTGGAGATCAAAGAGGAGGAAGAATAGAGCACCCCAGGTATAGACTGGAAGTTCCATGACGAGTGAAACAACTAGTTCGCTATCACCTTCTAGGGGAACTACATCTTCTGCCAATCCACGTCATTCATCGTTACCTCCCCTTCCAAATGATAGCCACTCTGTTGATGATAGGATGTGGCAGTTCATCTCTACCCATTGCACACTGTGTGGTGCACTGACCACACATGCCAATTTGGTGGAGGAGAATCGCAAGCAGTGCATCAAGCGGCATCTGAGGAGATTCCATCCCACAGAATATGCTACGATGCTGGTTGGGGGTTCATCATTACTATTAAACTGTCAGCAAGTTGTCATGTGTCCTTAGCGGGGTCTGGACAAAGGGTTTAGTGACAGCGACAGTACTTGGTTTCGGGTGTCATGATGTTTGGATAAAGTTGTGCCCCCACACACACCGTGCACAATGCAGTTGCTGATGAAAGCCACAGTCCCTGCTCTCAAGGGAAAAAAATATATTCTAAAAAAAACACACCCATGATTTTGGAGGAGGGACAGGTGGAGAAGATTTAATGGCCAACTTCTTCTTTTCTCCACATAGAATGGGGGCTACTTATTGTGCTACTACTGCCTCAGGCACATTCCTAGAGCCAGTCATGGCAATTGGAACCTTCATCATCCATCTTCTATTTTACTGTTATTTTTGATCCCATTCCCTTTCACCTGCCTAATCATGCTGCTGCTTAAACAACTTGCAGCAGCAGTAAAACAGCAGTTGCAAATTTCACAATTATGTACTCAGGACTCGGATGACATTTGACAATGGCCGCTGGCCAATGGCCAACATAACCTGCTCACACTAGGCCAGTAGGGCATTTTTTTTTGTGCTTTGAAAAAAAAAAATAAGAAAACATAGTCCTACAGAAAAATAAACACTTTTTGGGGGGGTTTGTTTCTAACATGCCTGGGACCTACAAATCAATGTTTCTTTAGGGCTTGTGCCAAACCAGCTTAATTCCTACAAATCAATGTTTCTTCAGGGCTTGGGCCTCTAATAAGTCTAAGTCCTACAAAGGTATCTAACAACAAATCTACAAAATATTCTATCAAGTCAAGTATCAGTCCACCCCAGTGGCAGCTTATGTCAGGGGGGTCATGTCTCTATCAATTTAAATACAAATTTATTTTATTTAGTTTTTATTAACTGTCCCCCCATTACCAGTCAAGAAACCCCCCAAAACAAATTCCCTGCTCAACTGATTCATTCCCCAGACTCCACCCGCTAACACAGGCACCCTCCTCAGACCCCTTTTATACCATGTCTTATGGGTTGTTTTTTAATTTTATTTAGGATTTATTTATTAACTGCCCCCTAATCCCAGGAAACAACCCCCCAAAAATCATTCTCTGTTCAATTTATTCTTTCCCCACATCCTGCCAACAACCTCATGCCCCTTTTATACTATGTCTTCGGGAAATTAAATAATATTTGTTGTGTGTAACTTCAATTTTCCCTTTGATTTCAATGGAATGAGCTAGGTGAAAAAAAGTGGGAAAAAGTGGAAAATCTGCATTTTTCGCAGATTTCAGTTTGAGGTGGAAATGTTCGCCCATCCCTAGTGACAGCCCTAAAAAGGAATTCTAGCTACCAGGGAGGAAATATTGGCCTATGTGTTAACATCTTCTGTAGCAGATGCTATTCCTGCTTCAGATCTAGGAGACAGAAATTAAGCAGGTAGGTTAGTGTGGATGGTACAGAAAAAAAGGTAAATCTACTATCCCCAGGACCTATAGCCACCTTTTAGGTTCCCCCTTCCCTCCTCCTAACTTCTACCTGCCCTCTTTCCATCTGCCTGTGGAAAGGGAGTTTACTGCCCATTGTTCTCCTGGTGGGATACCCTTCTCCCAAGCAGAGAGGAGGAAGAAGGCCTGTGGCCATAGGATGGCTTTGGGCTCAATAGTGAGTTTTTTGTTTTGTTTTGTTTTTTTTTGTCTCCTGTATGTATATGTATAAGACCATCCTAGAGTACTTGTATCAAATTATGTGACATATAGGAATCTAGATTTGAAATCCAATATTTACATACCATGCTCTATGAGGCACCACCTTTTTTCAATTATGTTTTTACCAGTATCATAACCTACCTCCCACATCTACACCAAAGACAGAATCTATTTTATTGTCTATGTGACTAATTGTGTAACAGTGACAAGTTTTAGCTATACAGTCATATGTTACCTGTTACCCCATTTGATATATAGTCTTTTAAAAAGGGATTGTTTGCTAAGGTTCATGATAGCCAAAAGAAAGAGTGATACTGATTTAAGGTATTGTATTGGAAAAAAGAGACAGAAAATAGCCTGTTTTGCATCTAGCAGGTATTTTGGTGATAAGGCCATTTCTAGCAAAATCTTGCTGCAGTGATGTAACGATAATGATTGGATGTTTGCACATGTCTGTTCATATAAATGTACTCATGAGCATGTAACAATAACAGATTTCTGCATCTGGAATAACATGTCTATGGCAGAAGGTTGAAATCAGTGGGCTTAACCTTCTGGTCATAGATTGCTAATTTCACTTCCTACATGAACTTCCAAAGTAAGAAGTAATGTTTTTTATTCTGAAGAAAAACCCACTGGATGAAAAACTGACTTTTTAGCCATCCCTAGTTTGATCAAATGTTTTTCAAATGTGGCAGATTGTTCTTGCTATCCAAAGGTCTAATCATTTGCTTTTTTAGCCTGTTGTTTTCGGATTTTTTTTTTTTTTTTTTTTTTTTTTTTTTTACAAATTACACCTGGTGAGACAAAGAAACAAATGTTGTGAAGAGCACCCATCGAGAACATACAAGATAAAGTGTCTTGTTCTTGGGCATAGTGACCCCTCAAGGGTGCTACAAATCACGTTCTTCACTCCCATGTGCCATTGCAGAGACAAAATTTCCATATTCATATCAGACTGACCCGCCCACCAGACAATCCAGCTCCAAAATGTCAGGCAAATCCTCCCCGCACGAGAGAATCAACAAAACCACAGACGTACGTTTTGGCCAATGTGGGCCTCGTCGGTGTGGTGCAGCTGATTCCCTCTAGGCCAGGGCTGGTGCAAGGATTTTTGCCACCCTAGGCAAAACCTAATTTTGCCGACCCTTGGCTCCACCCCTTTTGCCCTACCCATTTATGCCCCGCCTCTGTATGTGTTTGTGTCAGTGTGTTCACTATATGTGTCAGTTTGTGTGTGTTCTCTGTATGTGTACGTGTGTGTCAGTATGTGTTCCCTGTATGTATATGTGTGTCAGTGTGTGAGTCTCTGTAAGGATATCAGTGTGTAAGTATGTGTGTGTGTGCTTCTCTATGTGTATCAGTGTGACAGAGTGTATGTTCTCTATATGTAACTCTTCCCCCTCCCCCTTTGACGCTCTCCCTCTCTCCAGAATTGAAGGAGCGGAGGGGGAGAGAGAAACAGGTATCGCTGTCCTACATTAAAAAAATAGCCATCCAAGGGAGGGCACCGAAACATACATTTTATTTTTACTTCTGCCGTAAGTGGTGAGCAGCAGGGAGGGGCCCGATGCGCCCTCAGAGACTGTGGCCCTAGGCCAGCGCCTACTTCACCTATAGGTGGCGCCCGTCCTGCTCTAGGTGCATGGAGAGCAAGCGCCCATGCCTGGGATCCCCTTCCATTTAGGGAGACAAAGAAACAAATGTTGTGACAAGCACCCATTGAGAACAAACACGATAAAGTGTCTTATTTTTGAGCATTGTGACCCCTCAATGGTGCTACAAGTCACATTTTTCACTCCCATGTGCCATTGCAGAGAGGAAATTTCATTATTCATATCAGACTGGTCCCACCATCAGACAGTGCAGCTCCGAAATGTCAGGCAAATACTCCCCGCACGAGAGAATCAGCAAAACCACAGACATACATTTCGGCCTAGGCCTCATTGGTGTGGTATAGCTGATTCCCTCTAGGCACATGGAGAGCAAGGGCCCATGCCTGGGTTCTCCTCCTACTTAGAGAGACCAAGAAACAAATGGTGTGACAAGCACCCATTGAGAACGAACAAGATAAAGTGTCTTATTTTTGAGCATAATGATCCCTCAATGGTGCTACAAGTCACATTTTTCACTGCCATGTGCCATTGCAGAGAGGAAATTTCCATATTCAGATCAGACTGGCCCCACCGTCAAATAGTCCAGCTCCGAAATGTCAGGCAAATCCTCCCCGCACAAGAGAATCAGCAAAACGACAGCCGTATATTTTGGCCTATGTGGGTCTCGTCGGTGTAATACAGCTGATTCCATCTAGGCACTTGGAGAGCAAGGTCCCATGTCTGAGAAACAAAGAAACAAATGTTGTGATGGGCACCCATAGAGAACGAACAAGATAAAGTGTCTTGTTCTTGGGCATAGTGAGCCCTCAGTTGTGCTAAAAGTCATATTTTTCACTTCCATGTGCTATTGCAGAGAAAAAATTTCCATATTCATGTTAGACTGTTTCCACTCTCGGGCAGTTCAGCTCAGAAACGTCAGACAAAACCAAAGATGTACATTTCGGCCTATGAGGGCCTGGTCCGTGTGATGCCACTGATTCCCTCTAGGCACATGGAGGGCAAGGGCCCATGCCTGGGACTCCCTTCCACTCAGGGAGACAAAGAAACAAATGTTGTGACAAGCACCCATCAAGAACAAACATGATAAAGTGTCTTGCTCTTGGGCGTAGCGACCCCTCATTGGTGCTACAAGTCATGTTTTTCACTCCCATGTGCCATCACAGAGAGAGAATTTCCATATTCATACCAGACTGGTCCCACCCTCAGACAGTCCAGCTCCAAAATGTCAGGCAAATCCTCCCCGCTCGATAGAAAAAGCAAAACCACAGACGTACGTTACAGACTATGAGGACCTCTTCAGTATGGTGCAGCATATACCCACTAGGCACATGGAGAGCAATTGCCCATGCCTGGGATCCCCTCCCACTTAGGGAGACAAAGAAACAAATGTTGTGACAAGCACCCATTGAGAACAAACAAGGTAAAGTGTCTTGTTCTTGGGAATAGTGACCCCTCAATGGTGCTACAAATCACGTTTTTCACTCCCACTTGCCATCGGAAAAAGGAAATTTCCATATTTAAATCATCCTGGTCCGGCCTTCAGACAGTCCAGCTCCAAAATGTCAGGCAAATCCTCCCCGCATGAGAGTATCAGCAAAACCACAGACATAAGTTTCGGCCTACGTGGGCCTCATCGTGTGGCGCAACTGATTCCCTCTAAGCACATGGAGAGCAAGGGCCGATGCCTGGGATCCCCTTCCAGTTAGGAGACAAAGAAACAAATGCTGTGACAAGCACCCCTAGAGAATGAACAAGATAAAGTGTCTTGTGCTTGGGCATAGTTCCCCCTCAATGGTACTTCAAGGCATGTTTTTCACTCCCATGTGCTATAGCTGTGATAACATTTCCATAATCATATCAAACTGTTCCTACCCTCACACAGTCTAACTCTGAAAGGCCAGACAAGCACTCCCCACATGAGAGAATCAGCAAAACCACAGATGTACATTTCTGCCTATGTGGGCCTCATCTGTGTGGTGCCACCAATTCCCTCTCGGCTCATGGAGGATCAGGGCCCATGCCTGGGATCCCTTTACACTTAGGGAGACAAAGAAACAAATGTTGTGACGAGCACCCATCAAGAACAAACAAGACAAAGTGTCTTGCTCTTGGGCATAGTGACCCCTCAATGGTGCTACAAGTCACGTTTTTCACTCCCATGTGCCATCACAGAGAGAAAATTTTCATATTTATATCATATCAGACTGGTCCCGCCCCAAAATGTCAGATAAATTCTCCCCACACAAGAGAATCAACAAAACCACAGATTAACTTTTTTTTTTTTTTTAAACTAATCTTTATTTTGCATTCATACATTTAAAACAATAACATTCTTAATACCTGCAATGCAGTGCACTTTAGCAGCAAACAGGTACATTTGAACTTTATTGTATCATTACTTTATTTCACTGTATTAAAAGTCTCTGTGGGCATCCGCCTGGGAGATTGGGTGTGTGTGTGTGGGGGGATATGGGGCATGGGTCAGGGTGGTTCAGGGGGCTGAGTGGAGGTGCCAGTGATATCAAGAACGAACAACATATAGTGTCTTGTTCTTGGGCATAGTAACCCCTCAATGATGCTACAAGTCACATTTTTCACTCCCGTGTGCCATTGCAGAGAAGAAACTTCCATATTCATATCAGACTGGTCACACTCTCAAACAGTCCAGCTGAAAAACATCAGCAAAACCACAAACATACATTTTTAGCCTATACATGCCTCATCAGGGTGGTGCAGCTGATTCCCTCTAGGCACATGGAGAGCAAGGGCCCATGCATGGGATCCCCTTACACTTAGGGAGACAAAGAAATAAATGTTGTGATGAGCACTCATCGAGAACTAACAAGATAAAGTGTCTTGTTCTTGGACAGAGTGACCCCCCTCAATGGTCCTACAAGTCACATTTTTCACTCCCATGTGACATTGCAGAGAGAAAATTTCCATATTCACATCAGACAGTCCAGCTCCTAAATGTCAGGCAAATCCTCCCCGCACAAGAGAATCAACAAAACTACAGACGTATGTTTTGGCCTATGTGGACTTCATCGGTGTGGTGCAGCTGATTCCCTCTAGGAATATGGAGAGCAAGGGCCCATGCCTGGAATCCCCTTCCATTTAGGAAGACAAAGAAAAAAAATGTGACAAGCACCCATCGAGAACGAACACGATAAAGTGTCTTATTTTTAAGTATAATGACCCCTCAATGGTGCTACAAGTCACATTTTTCACTCCCATGTGCCATTTCAGAGAGCAAATTTCCATATTCACATCAGACAGTCCAGCTCCAAAATGTCAGGCAAATCCTCCCTGCACAAGAGAATCAGCAAAACCACAGACATACGTTTCAGCCTATGTGGGCCTCGTGTGGTGTAAATGATTCCCTCTAGGCACATGGAGACCAAGGGTCCATGTCAGGCAAATCCTCCCCACACAAGAGAATCAACAAAACCATAGATGTACATTTTGGCCTATGTAGACCTCCTCAGTATGGTGCAGCTGATTCCCTCTAGGCACATGGAGAGCAAGGACCCATGCTTGGGATCCCCTTCCCCTTCCCCTTAGGGAGACAAAGAAACAAATGTTGTGACGAGCACCTTTTCAAGAATGAACAAGATCAAGTGTTTTGTTCTTGGGCATAGTGACCCCTCAATGGTGCTACAAGTCAAGTTTTTCATTCCCATGTGCCATTGCAGAAAGGAAATTTACATATTCATATCAGACTGGTCACTCCATTAGACAGCCCAGCTCCAAAATGTCAGGCAAAACCACAGACATACGTTTCAGCCTACGTGGGCCTCTTTGTGTGGTGTAACTGATTCCCTCTAGGCACATGGAGACCAGGGGTCCATGCCTGGGATCCCCTTCCAGTTAGGGAGACAAAGAAACAAATGTTGTGACAAGCACCCATAGAGAACAAACAAGATAAAGTGTCTTGTTCTTGGGCATAGTTAGCCCTCTATGGTGTGACAAGTCATGTTTTTCACTCCCATGAGCTATTGCAGAGATGAAATTTCTATATTCATATCAGACTGTTTCTACTCTCAGACAGACCACCTCTGAAATGTTAGACAGATCCTCCCCGCATGAGAGCATCAGTAAAACCACAGATGTATATTTTGGCCTATGTGGGCCTCATCTATGTGGTGCAACTGATTCCCTCTAGGCAGATGGAGGGCAAGGGCCCATGCCTGGGATCCCCTTCCACTTAGGGAGACAAAGAAACAAATGTTGTGAAGAGCACCGATCAAGAACGAACAAGATAAAGTGTCTTTCTCTTGGGCATAGTGATCCCTCAACGGTGCTACAAGTCACGTTTTTCATTCCCATGTGCCATCGCAGAGAGAAAATTTTCATATTCATATCAGACTGGTCCCGCCCTCTGACAGTCCAGCTCCAAAATCCTCCCCGCACAAGCGGCTCGGCAAAACCACAGACATACGTTTCGTGTCTTATTTTTAAGCATAGTGACCCCTCAATGGTGCTACAAGTCACATTTTTCACTCCCATGTGCCACTGCAGAGAGAAAATTTCCATATTCATATCAGACTGGCCCACGCATCAGACAATCCAGCTCCAAAATGTCAGGCAAATCCTCCCCGTACGAGAGAATCAGCAAAACCACAGACATATGCTTCAGACTATGTAGACCTTATCGGTGTGGTGTAGCTGATTCCTTCTAGGCACATGGAGAGCAAAGGCCCATGCGTGGGATCCCCTTCCACTTAGGAAAACAAAGAAATAAATGTTGTGACGAGAACCCATCAAGAACGAACGAGATAAAGTGTCTTATTCTTGGGCATAGTGACCACTTAATAGTGCTACAAGTCATATTCTTCACTCACATGTGCTATTGCAGAGAGAAAATTTCCATATACATATCAGACTGGTGCTGTCCTCAGACAGTCCAGCTCCAAAATGTCAGGCTAATCCTCCCCGCACAAGAGAATTAACAAAACCATAGATGTACATTTTGGCCTATGTGGACCTCCTCAGTGTGGTAAAGCTGATTCCCTCTAGGCACATGGAGAGCAAGGGCCTATGCTTGGGATCCCCTTCCCCTTAGGGAGACAAAGAAACAAATGTTGTGACGAGCACCCCCTCAAGAATGAACAAGATCAAGTGTTTTGTTCTTGGGCATAGTGACCCCTCAATGGTGCAACAAGTCACGTTTTTCACTCCCATGTGCCATTGCAGAGAGGAAATTTACATATTCATATCAGACTGGTCCCACCGTCAGACAGTCCAGCTCCGAAATGTCAGGCAAACCCTCCCTGCACAAGAGAATCAGCAAAAAAAACACAGACCTATATTTCAGCCTTTGTGGGCCTCGTTGGTGTGGTGCAGATGATTCCCTCCTGGCACATGGAGAGCAAGGGCCCATGTGTGAGATCACCTTCCACTTAGGGAGACAAAGAAACAAATGTTGTGACGAGCACCCCTCAAGAACAAACAAGATAAAGTGTCTTGTTCTTGCGCATAGTGACCCCTCATTCATTTATTCAAGTCACATTTCTTACTCCCATGTGTCATTGCAGAGAGAAAATTTCCATATTCATATCAGACTGGTCACTCCATTAGACAGTCCAGCTCCAAAATGTAAGGCAGACCTGCAGACAGCCATTATGGCCTATGTAGGCCTCATCAGTGCAGTGCAGATGATTTTCTCTAGTCACATGGAGAGCAAGGGCCCATACCTGGGATTCCCTTCCACTTAGGGAGACAAAGAAACAAATGTTGTGACGAGCATTCATCGAGAACAAACAAGATAAAGTTTCTTGTTCTTGGGCATAGTGACCCCCCAATGGTGCTACAAGTCACTTTTTTTACTCCAATGTGCCATTGCAGAGAGGAAATTTCCATATACATATCATACTGGTCCCGCCATCAGACAGTCCAGTTCCAAAATGTCAATCAAATCCTCCCCGCATGAGAGAATCAGCGAAACCACAGATGTACGTTTTGGCCTATGTGGGCCTCGTAGGTGTGGTTCAGCTGATTCCCTCTAGCCACATAGCCCGAAACGTACATCTGTGGTTTTTCTGATTTTCTCATGCGGGGAGGATTTGCCTGACATTTCGGAGCTGGAATGTCTGACGGTGGGACCAGTCTGATATGAATATGGAAATTTCCTCTCTGCAATGGCACACGGGAGTGAAAAACGTGACTTGTAGCACCATTGAAAGGGTCATTATGCCCAAGAACAAGATACCTTGTCTTCTTTGTTCTTGATGGGTGCTTGTCACAACATTTGTTCCTTTTTCTTTACACCTGGTGTTTGCTTTCATCTGTAAATTATGAATTGGCTACAAACATATTTTCATATTTCTGACATTCATAAATCTGCTATACATAAATACTTTATGATTCACTGATAAATAGCATAATTAAATATAAAGTGCAGACTCCATTGTATTTTGTTGCTTTCATTTGAAGGGAGGGAAAGAGAACTATATTTGTACAACTGCCCAGAATGCTCTCAATCTCCATCTACGTGTTTTTTGTCAAAAAATATCAGGTGGATGTACTAATAAGCCAGGCACTAAAGCCAATTTATTATTGCTACATCTGCCTAACGCCAATTTTCTAAGCCACTTGTTAAGACAAAATGTCTCTTCTATACATTGTTTGTGCCAGGTTGAGGGCAGTGGTCAAGTATATCAGTATTCTGTGGAATTTATGTACTAATGTACTAATATTGTGCAGAGGAGACTGGAAAAACTTTAATACATTTTCCTGCTCTTGCTCTATGATAGGTGTTCACGGTTTGTTTGAATTAAAGTTTTAATAACAGTGATGTGTGCCAGTATGCACTAAATATTTTTTACATTCTAGCGCACATACTGTATGGCAGGTCCATGAGTAGGTATCCAATGTCCTGGCATAGTAATTTTGCTGTGTCGGCTGATTTGTGCATTCCCAATCTCCTTTTAACACAATTACTGTTTGCAATCACTTTGATATCTCTCTATTTCAACATTGCTAATCTGATGGATATCCATAACCACTCCTTTCCTTCAACTCCCTTCTTGATCCTTTATAGTTTGCTGTCGCCCATTATATTTTATTCAGACAAATCTAATAAGTTGTAATGATGAACTGATTACCAAATCTAAATTTACCTTTTCTTTGCTGATTTTCTAGATCTTTTATCCTCTGTTTTGCACAATATGATTCACGTCATACTTATTAAGTACATTTTCCACATTATTTGCGCACTCTGTTTGCAGTCCACAATCTATTTTCATCTTCTTTTATATCACCTCTAAATGGATGATATGCTTTCATGTACAAAGCCATCTTTATGACTATAACACTCAAATGTAAATCTCATCTGTAATCTCACTCAGCCTTTCATGTCTATAGTCAATATCTTTCTCTAATCTGTCTTTTCCTCTATGTCACAGTATTACCTGAAATGTACTTTATTCATACCATTGTGTGCCAGAGGCTTAGGAATTATTATTTGCAGCCTGGTGGATAGACACATTTTCAGCATTTTTTGCCTCCCATGTGTTCAGGTATGTGTCTAGTAGGTAGCATTTCATTTAGATATAGAAAATCATATATTGTTTTATCCTTGTGCCTCATGTGAACTACATTTTGCATTCTTCAACAAGTTATGCTATCATAAATCCAACAAGAATGTATTCACTGTTCAACTCAAGTAAGATGAGCGTTGCAAACAAAATTATCGTTAAACAGGAATACCACGTGTCTCCTGAATAAACTAATACCCAATATGTGTAAACTAGTTGAAGAGCCCGTTACACGGGCCACAGTGCCACTGCCAGTCAGTCATGGGGCAGTCACAGTAGAGACTGCCCACACCACGGCTGATACAGTGCCAGCCGGTCACGGTGCAGTCATGCTCAGTAGAGACTGCCCGCGCCACTGCTGATACATAGCTGGGCACTCCGAAGTCTGTACTGCACATGACTGTAGCATGCGCAGCAGTCTCTACTGAGCATGACTGCGTCGTTACACACATTTAAGCAAATTATTATATAGGATGTACATATGTATGTTCTTCCCTAGACCTACAAATTGGTAACAGCTAATAACAGAATGTTCATGGAGACCCTGTAGCATCAAATAACTCCCTAAAAGCATACATTTAATGAACGCAGATATCCTACTGTATTGAATGTAAGTATTGTTTCTGAAGTACAGGAATTTAAAGAAAAACAGGTAGATAAAACAAGAACACATCCTGTTTCTTGTAATTCCTGCTGAACTGTTTCTTCTGCTAACTCACTATCTCCACTAAGCAACTCATCCAAAGCATGATTGCAATTTTCACACTTCAGAAGAGGCAAGCATAGAAGTAAAAATGGGTGTGAAGGTAAGCGTGAGCAGAAATTAGATGCCTCTAAAAAACTGGCACCCTTATAGCAAATATGGCACTTAACAAGGGCCTCCATCAGTGGCTGTTGATGGTGGTCCCTGAGTAAATTCTCACTTTGCCACTGCATGAAGCAAACCTGACTTTTAAATTTGGTCCTAGGAAAAAAATGAAAAATAAACATGTTACTGATATCAGCCCATTCTCTAGGACAAATTTCTTTAATATATGTTCTTAAAAAAACAGTAGACAAACCAGATGCATTTAGCATAAAAACACACACCTCACACATATACACAAATACCTAGTCACACATACAGGCATTATACCCATAAGGAATCGCAAAATAACAGAAATGAATATAGTAATGCATGTGCAACATTCACCATGCTGCCCATCTTGGCACAGCACAGCCTTCTGGTGTTTTCAGTGAACTTCCCTTTTAAAGGGCCAGATATCAGTACTGTGGTAGGCAACCAAGGCCATCCAGCTGTTTAGGAGTACAGTTGCCATCATTGCCTTGTTATGATGGGAACTGTAGATCTGAAGAACTGGAGGGCTTTAGTTTAACCAATGCTACTTTAGTGGCTGCATAATTTATAAAGAACCTGTCTTGTCTGTGCACCTTCAGTAGGTGGTGAGGAACGTACATTTTACCTTGGCATAGGTAGACAGAAAAAAAGTGTTTGTGTGCAGAAATATAGCATGCCCTTAGACTGCTTACAAGAAAATACCCTTTGGCTTCTGCAGCCTCTGATCCACTGAGCACAGGATCAGGTTGATGCTGTACTTTGTCAGAAGTGGACAACCTGTGGTTTGTGGCTTGGGATTAAACTACAACCTCTATGATCCTCAGTTGGCCATTAGCTAGATAGGGATGATTAAAGCTGTAGCCCTACCACAGCTGGGGAAGTACAATTTGCTGTACTATGACTCCTATTTCATTTCCAGGGTCCCACTTGAACTTGAATGCAATTACATGGACTCGGGGGGAAGGATACATGTTGTAGCAAACTCCACAACTCCTACAAGGGAGAGAGAGTGGCAGACTCAGAGTGGGACAAGAGCAAAGGCAGAAAATGAATCTGCCTGGATTTCAAGACTAATTAACCCAGACAGAGAGCAAATACCTGGTCATAGAACATAAATACATAAATCAATAAATAAATACAATTATTAAAAAATGATAGTCAACAGAGATGGGGACCCTGATATGAGCTGTGACTGAGGCAGTCTGATACTAAATGAGAGTATTTTGTAGAGATCCAAGGCAAGACTTCATATACAATCAGTTCTATTGCGTACTTTACAGTAAAAACATACACAATACTTAAGTAATGTCCAGCAAACACACAAGAGGCAGGGGGAGGGTGAAAGGATTAGGAGAGGTGAAGGGATGTGTGAATAAAGTGGCAGTCCAAACACTGACTACAGCCGTGGTTGCTGCACCATGTGCAATAAATTATGGTGATCCCTCTCCTCCCAAGACAGATGTAGTTTGTCAAAGTCCTACCAAAATTTCCACCACCACCAGTACCAGTACTAAAAGCTCTGAAGTCACATTCCAGTGTTGATGGCATAGTTCAAGAAGGTGTTGCACCTCAACTAACTGCTGCAGCTGACAGTGAGATAAACAAGCCCAAAAAACACTTGTCCTCAAAGTAGCAATGAATGTTTTGAAATCCGTCAAAGGGGAAAAGTAAATAAATTGTTTGAAACCTCTAAAAGCCTACAGGAATATAAAAGTGGGTGACGCTGAGAATTACTTAATGACTGATGATGATGATTATGATATCCATCTAGAATATATCTCTCCAAGTCTCCAGCATCCTCCTCTACAGATATAGTTGAGAATGAGAGAGATGATGACATGGCCAGAAAGTTAGATGAAAAACAAAGGCTCAGTCTTCCACCACTGAGAAAAGGAGCACTGTTCATGTCTATAAACTGAGAAAACAATTCGAAAGTTTGACCCCAGACAAGCAAAGATGCCAAAAACATACAAAAACTAAAACATCCTGTCAGTCATTATAAGCATAATCACCACTTCCTAATCCAAGTCCCACTAAGCCACACACACACACACACACACACACACACACACACACACACACACACACACACACACACTAATAGTGTTGAGTAACCAGTAACAACACAACTTTAGCTTTGATGAGTGCCTCTGCTGCTCATAGAAATGCAGTACCTGCGACACCTTGCATTCGTACAATCAGGTGCCCCTAGGCACAACACCTTGTGGCACCCATAGCCCCTCATTTGCCCCACCCCTAACCACACCCTCTCATATTTAAACACACCCACTTTTGTGGCCACACCTATCTTAGATCAATTATTCACATTTAGTGTGGTAAGTTTTCAAATGTTCAAATTAATTGCACCCCTTTTTTTAAAGTGGTGCAATTTTTGAGCAAGCCAACTGTTTCAAATGGACCAAATAAAAAGCCCCGTTACTTTTAATGGGTTTTTTAACCCATTGAATGCCAGAGAGGTCTCATAGTAGGAAAGTGTATTCTGGGGTCAATGACTACGATGGCAACAGTGTATGTTAGTGTATGTTAGGCCTTTTCATCCTCTTCAGCCAGGTCCTCCCAACCACCAGAGGTGAAAGTCAGGTCTTGTCACATATATCTATATTATTACTTGTGTAAGACACTTATCTAGGTAGGCGCATTTCATACAGGAGCCAGATATTAGCTATCTCACCTTCCAACAGATCTGTAGCAATCCCCACAAGTCTCTACACACCAACAAGTCTAACCAATCTTACAGGGTTCCTTCTCTGCCCTAGGTAAATATCACACTCTCTTGCAGTCAGATCTTTTTCCTCAGAGCAGGTATCATAGAAGTCTCTCTGCTGACCCTTGTCCACTCGGAGGTCTCCCCAGTGACGTATCACACACACACATACACACACACACACAAAATTTCTCTCCTCTCATCCAATTTGTCTCCTCTTCCCCCTATATTTTTCTCTGCCCACCACCTCCACCCATGTCTCCCCCCATCATTTTCTTCCTTCTAGGTCTCTCTCTTCCTCAGGCAGGTCTCACCCCTTCCATTCAAATGTCTCTCTCTCCACCTCTGACTCTGCCTAGGTTTCTTCTCCCTTCTCATGTACCAACAAGCACATTTGTTTCCATTATCACACTCCACAGATCTTCCAGCCAACCAACAACACAGATGAATATATGCCCAATAGATTCCTCACACACACACACAGCCACTGTCAGATGGTCTCTCCCCATAGATACACAGCTCTATTCCTCAACCCTTCTTTCTCAGTTTTGTTGCTTCCTTTTTAACACAAACTGAGAGAAAGTTTAACTCACCTTCTTGTCAGTGGCTGCCCATGAAGTGACAGTGTTCATCTCACTTGGAAATGCAGGGAGGCACCGACAGATGCAACATGCACTCTGTTACCATCTCCTGAATATAAGCAGCCACGCAAGCTATGCGTAATGCACGGCTGCTTATTACCATGTCGTCCCGCGAGACTTCAAGAGGAAGTGATCAAAGACTCAAGGGAGGTCAGTCAGGGCAGTGTATCCTCTCTGACTAGCTGAGTTTGGAGCACACTCTTTTCACAGCATTTACAGAGGACCCTGAAGTTGGACGGCCAGTGGGCTTGACAGTCCATTGCCAGGCACCCCTAAAAATCTGGCGCCCTAGGTAGATGCCTTGTCTGTCTATTGGTAAATCCAGCCCTGAGTACAATTTTAGCAATTTCTAGCCCCAGTTGTAGTAGTAGTAGTAGTAGCAGCCTCTCAGGAATCCCTATAAAGTCCACAGTGTGGAGATACTTTACTCAGGATCCAAAAGCTAAGCATGTCGCTATCTGTTGTCTGTGAAAGAAATATGTGAGCAAGGGAAAGCAAACTCACACATACTCAGCTCCTCAATGAGTTCCCATTTGAAGCACAACCACAGTTCTGGCTGGGAGACACATCATCAACAGGCCAGAGGTGCCACAACTAGCAGAAGCAGAAGTCCTCCTAAATGTTCCTGGACCTCTGGGGTACATAATAGAAGCACTGTTGATGTGTCAGAGAGTGTGCCAAGAATTTCTGTTCCTGATGTAGAGGAGTGTAAACCTGAGTTTGTTTTTGGAGATGACAAGAGTCATAGAATGCTTACACATACCACCTCCACCCCCACCACCTCCACACTGTTCTGTAGCTCAAAAATTAGCTTCTCACACATGACATCAGTTCTTTAAAGCTCCTGTTTTCAACAAAAGAAAAGGGTAGCATGTCAACCACCAACACTTTGGCAAGTTTATCCATAGGAGTACTTTTGCATTATGTTTTTGCATGTTTTGACTTCTTTCTAAGAACTTGGTAAGTGCGGGATGGCAATACATAGTAGAGGAACTTTATTGCTTTAAAAGCATCACTTGTGGAGGTGGTGTGACCGGTGGAGGTATGTGTAGGCACTCTATGACTCTTGTCATCTCCTACAGCAAATTCAGAGTTATCATACTCCTCTGCAGCAGGAGCCATAAGTGTTATTAGGAATGAACTAACTCAGTGGTACACTCTCGGACACATTAATAACATCATAGCATCTCTTATATGCCCCAGAGTCCTGGAAACTTTTTGGAGTATGTCTGCTGCTGCTAGTTGTGGCATCTATAAAATGTTCATGGTGTGTCCCCCAGTCAGACCTGTGGTTGAGCTTCAGGTGGGCATCATAGTTTCTCCCATACCTCTCTGTGACTTTTCATCGTTGACTCTCGGCTGCCTACTATGTTCATCCAGTAATCTCAAGCCAGTTACCCGCTATCTGTGTCAAGGTCTTGCTCCGTCTCAGCATAGTTGATTGAAGCCTCCATAGCTTAGTTCAGAGTGTGGGCGCGGTCTGAGTGTCTGAATCCAGTTTAGCGGGTGATAGATCACTGGTCTGCATGGGGGGAGACTGAGACGAAGCCAGACCTGGGCACGGATAGGGGTTAACTGGCTTGAGTACACCAGATGAACATGGCAGGCAGAAGGAAGTCACAGATGAAAAGCCACAGGGAGGTAAGGGAGCAACTGTGATCCATCTTGGGTATTGCTCATTAGGCATTGGACATATAAATGTCACCCTAATCCGCTTATAGTTTATAGGCATCTTGGGCGTTGAGCACTGGGCATTGAATATATAAATGTTTCTCTGATCAGCTTATAGTTTATAGGCATCTTCGGCATTGCGCATTGGATATATAAATGTCACTCTCTATTTGGTGACTTTTAAGCTTGCAACATCACCATATTGTCCCTTTGAGATGTGAAACTTTCTGATGTTGCCCTATCATGGTGCTGTGATTTCTTGTCTGTTGACATTGCTACTTCCTGTTGGCGCTTGCTGCTTCCTATTGGATACTGGGCTTTGCTCTGCCCAGCAAGTGCCTTTTTAAACTCTGTTCTCACTACCTCGGGTGCCCTTTCGTGGTGTTCCTGACCAGACGTGTGTTGCTGTGTATCCTGTTCCGTGCATGATCCGGTTTTGCCTGACCTTGCTCCTGTCTTCGCTGCCTATTTCGTTGATGACCTGGTTTGCCTGACTATCGTTATCAGTGTACCGATTTCGCTGTGCCTGACTGTCACTCTCTGTGTACCGATCCGGGCTTTGGCTGACTCCCGCTCACTGTGTACCGATCCAGGCTTTGGCTGACTGCCGCTCTCTATGCACCAATCCAGGCTCTGGCTGACAATCGCTCTCTGTGTACTGATCCAGGCTTTGGCTGACTGCCGTTCTCTGTGTACCAATCCAGGCTTTGGCTGACTACCGCTCTCTGTGTACCGATCCAGGCTTTGGCTGACTGCCGCTCTCTGTGTACCGATCCAGGCTTTGGCTATTACTGTTGCCCTGGTTGCGCTACCTATACAGCCTGTGCCTTAGCGGTTGCTTCCATTTACTACATATACAGCCTGTGCCTATACGATTGTGTCTGGTTGCGCTACCTATACAGCTTGTGTATTACGATTGCCTCCGGTTGCTCTACCTATACAGCCTGTGCCTTTACAGTTGCTTCCGTCTGATACCTATACAGCCTGTGCCTTACGATTGCCTCCGGTTGCGCTATCTATACAGCCTGTTCTTTTGCGGTTGCTTCCGTTTACTACCTATACAGCCTGTGCCTATACGATTGCCTCTGGTTGCGCTACCTATACAGCCTGTGCCTTACGATTGCCTCTGGTTGCGCTACCTATACAGCCTGTGCTTTTGTGGTTGCTTCCGTTTGCTACCTATACCGCCTGTGCCTTTACTGTTGCCCCAGTTGTGTTACTTATACAGCCTGTGCCTGCTCCGGTTGCCTTTGAGCATAACCTCCGAGGTGGGAGTCTGCACCTGCCACTTGGGCTATCCTCTGCCTGGTCTTCTGGGCAAGTCCTGTTGCCTCACTCTGTTTCCCCTGTTCCATTGGGGATTTTGCCCTGCAGTACTTACCTCTATTTGTGGGCATTTCCTTGTTGGTACTGCTGAGGTTTAGTTCCAGTTCCCGTTCCAGTTTCACTCTCTGCCATTGCATTTATTTGTGTATACTTGCTGCTGATTGTACCCCGACCTGTGTCTGATCCAGAAGTACTCGATCACTGTCTGGGTCTGGACCTGTGAAGGGCATTTCTGTTCTTTATTTATTCAATAAAGCTGAATTTTACCTTACCCAAATTGTCTGAGTGTTCATTAAAACTGTGACATGTCCTTTTGATTCGGTTGACATTATGCCCTTATCTTGCCCTTCTGATGGTTGCCAAATAGAGCCAACATTTCAATAGTAGACCCAAATAAGCCACATAGTTATTGATGTGTTACAGAGTGTACAAACAGTTAGTTTGTTGCAAATAACACCTGCTGCAGAGGAGTATGATGACTCTAGGAGGTGTCAAGAGTCATTGATTTCCCACACATGCTGTCTCCACCTCTACCACCTGCTCTAATCATGTTGTTAAAGCAACATAGTTACATGATTCTTCTGTCATGTACTGCCAATCCACACTTACTGAGTTCTTGGGAAGAGAACAATCCAAAAATACTCCTGTGGAATATTACTGTTGCCAAGTTGTTGGTAGTGGACATGCGTCCGTATTCTTTTGGAGAAAACCAAGGTTTTGGAGAACTGATGTCATGTGTAGCTCCATTCTGGCATATCCCAAGTTGCAGGTATATTTCCAAGAGGGCTGTGCCAGAATTGTACAAGCAGGTAATTAGTGTGGTGTGCAAAGGGCTGGAAGGAAAATCCACCTGACAACAGATATGCGAATAAGTGGGCAGAGCACAGACTATATGACTGTGACTGCTCAATGGATTTCCCTCCCACCACCAAAAGTGGGCAACACAAGCTTATAGCATCAAGTGACAGCCAGTAATTGTGCCTCTGGTTCTGGCAGTGCAATTAAAAGGCTGCAGCTGCAGGATAGACCATGCCATTGGCATGCCACCTTGTGAAGATATTTCCACAAAGCCGTAGATGTCTTAAGTAAACTAGTGCAGGTTATAGACAAATGGCTTTGCTCCTTAAAAGCTGGTTTTGTGTCTGCTGATAACGGCACCAACATAATTGCTGCCTTGAGAATTGGTGATATGGTGCATGTGCCCTGCTTTGCCCACTTGCTAAAATGAGTTATGACAAGTTTCTTGTCAGAATCTGAATCCCACAGAGAGATACTGAATATCGCTTACAAAAGCTATGCATATTTTAGCCACTCCTACAGTGCAAATAATGCAAGATTGTAACAACCTTCCCCATCACCATCTGAAAATGGAGGTCCCTACCAGGTGGAATTTCCCACTGTGCATGTTAGAGCATTTGTAGAAGCAAAATAAGGCCATTAGCATGTATTCAGTGAAAAACTAGAAGGCTTTGGAAGGATCCTCTTTGTCAGCTTGGCAATGACAACTAATGTGCGGTGTGTGAGCTGCTGAAACCCACTGAGGAGGCAACCATTCTGGTGAGTCACATAGGGGCAGAAATAAGTGAAATTCTACCACTGATACATTTATTGCAGAAAAATGTAAAAATGGGGAGCATGGCTGAGGAATCTTACCATAATAACAACTCAGACATCAGCAGCTGGTCAAGGTTATGTTAGCATTCCACTTACTCAAGGACAAATACAAGCATATTGTGCAAAAAAATGGCTCATATTTAACTGGAGTAATTCTGGAGTAATCCAACTGCACCACATGTGATCAATAAATATTCCTAAATTCCAATGCACTTGAATTGAGCTTTTTAACCTCTTGAATTCCAGAAAGCTCTCAAGTTCATTGCTTTGCAATGCATTGGGGACCTCTCTAACATTCAAGGGGTTAAATGCCCAATTTAATTTAACATGAATTTGTATTTGTCCCCTGTGGTGCAGGGGCCATTGACCATAAATATACATTGAAATATCAAAATTAACATTTTTGTCAATCTAAAGTGCCAGTGTACCCGGGTTGTGGACCACTGCTCTGAACATAGGCCCTAAAGAGAACAGGTTCAGTTCTGGAGCAAATTGCATGTGATTCAAATGGGGATTTTTAACCCCTTAAAGGCTTGAGATGTATCCAATGTACTGCTTCACAGTGCACTGTTGACCTCTCTCTAGCCTTCAAGGGATTACATTCCCCATTTAAATCCAGGTGTATGTTTATGTGTCCCCTAGTATGGGGTTGTTTTACCCCAGAATTGCCCTTGTTTTCTTTTGTGCATAAATCCCCTATTTTTTCACCCTCTTATAATCATTTCTTTTTTTGTTCTTCAACTTTTTGATAGAATGGGGAGGGAACAAGCAGCTATTACTCAAGCTGCTTATCATTGTACATTGCACAGTGAATTCCCTCTCATTAGCCCTCCTTTGTCAAGACTTCAAGTGTCTGCTTGTGCTATTAGCGTGTTCCCATAGTTGACTATGCATATTAAAATGTTGCATGCCTTTATTCAGTTCACTTCTCTTTGTCATTTGATAGCATTGTGCTCACCAGTAAACTAAGCATTTTAGCTGTGATTTGTGGAGAAGTAATTATTTTTAACTTGAACTTCAAAGGATGGTTTGACTATAAATTCAAATCTGAAATGTTCTAGACATTTTCCAATTATGTCAAGGCAACATGCAAAAACCTACCATTCATTTTCCTTTTATTTCCTACTCTCAACCCTTTGTGTTCCAGAGGGGAATCTAACGCACTGCAAAGCAATGCACTGGATACCCCCCTGGCTCTCAAAATTTGAAAATGCAGCATTGATCCATATAACAGAAATACAGTTTGTTAACGGGAAATACTGTATCTTACTGATCTAGGATGCCTGGATCTCCCTCTACAATGATCTCTCACTGAGAACTTTGCAGTTGCTACTGCAGTTCAAGCCATTGACTGATGCACTACACCAGTGCCATATCCCATATAGATGGGGTTTCTTTTTTCTAAGTGAAAAGCTCCGCTTCCCTTCTGTATCAGCGGTTCCATGTGAGAATCCGTGATGTACCCTGAAGAACCTTCCATTGTAACAATGAGAGAGGTGGCATCAGGTTCCTGTTTATAAGAAGTGGCTCGCCCCTAAGTGTGGGGATCCGCTTGACACAAGCTGTCCCTCTTGCATGAGTCCTTGATTTTGGGGATTTTCAGCCTGCTCTGAGACTTGCCTTCTTCATATTCCTGGTCTTTGTACTTAGCTTTGCCTTCTGCCTCAGACTTCTACCACAAATCCACTTATCATGATTGCACAGTTTGCTGTATCCATACTGTGTCTAAAATGTTTTATTTTTTTGTCTTTGTGTGTCTTCAGGATCATTGCTGCTGGAATTTGTCACACCTTCCCTACTGTACTCTCTTTGTCTCTATATTGCGCCTCTACCATTTTCCTCTTTATGGTTGTTCCATACATCCTCATTCTAGCAATAGGTTCAAACACCTGCTTTCTCAACTGTCTACACTGTGGTCAGTCGAGTACAGTTGCTGTTCTCTTTGCTTCTCCTCATGCATTCAATACTAAATAACCTGTTTCTATAATACCTTAGGTCCCTGTTTTGGGGGCTAAAATACAGCTGGTCCAACTCTCCCTTCTTGACTGGTGACTCCTTTCCCTCCAGCCATGACTAGAATGATTCCTCTCCCTCCTCCTCTAGTTCTTTCCTCCTTTCCTTTTCCTCCTTCAGAGGGTCCTCCCAGTCGAGTATGGATGTCTACTATAAGTGATTGTAACTATGTGATAGGTGCTGGATTAGATGTTACTTGCCTTGCTCAGTGGTTCCCCTGGAATTTTTATTCATTTCTGAATAATGTTTTATTGATCATCCCTCCATCTCTCTCCTCTAGGGTGGGTGTGGGAATGAGGGGAGACCTTTCCACCCTTGCCAATGGCCTTTGCCTTGTTCTCCATATAGCTCAGCTGTTACATTCTCTCTTTCTGACATGTTATGTGAGTTGAAATTTCAGCTCTTCTCTTCCCTCCTCTCACTTATTCTCCTCTTTCTCTTCTTCTTCCTATAACTCCATTTGTCTTCTCCTCATGCGGGCTTGTATTCCTGACTGGTGTCAAAGTTTGACCCCCCCTTTCCCTCTCAATTGTCCGCATATCATGCTTTTGCTTTAAAGTATTTTCATTTAACATTAAGGGGCTTACTTCTCCCCAGAAAAGGTACCTCCTTGAGATTGTGGGCACATGGCCCTATAGGGTCTCTCTATCTTGATGTCAGATGGTTCAGTCTGCAGAAGGGAGTTGAATAACTTCTGCACCGTTTCATGCAACTCATTCGACTGAATAGATTTAGGAAGATTATGAATCCTTATGTTGTTTTGACTCCCTCTGTATTCCATATCATGCAAATAAAGGGAAGCATGTTCAATTTCTCCTCCTGAGAGAGTAAGCGTTGCTGGACCTCATGCTGGGTGGTCATAACTGACTTTGTGGATGCCTCCAGAACCATCACTCTGGAACCAACGTGCCTTATGTCATGGCTGAGAACCGCAATATCAGTGTACTGAATATGTGAGAGGAAGCAACTTGTGAGTGGCACCAGTGAATGAAGATAACAGGGTTTTTTAGAACTGGGTATGTATAGGTGAAGATGGATATAACGCCTAATAAGTCCCAACATAGATATCTGTTCTAACGTTTATATGACCAGACACAGTAGCGACTCTGATACTAACAGCTGAATTAACCCTTGTAGTGTGTTTGCAATAACTGTTCTCAATTTCGATATATGAGTATATCATTATCCATCTATCATTAACCATTTTGTGAAGAATGTCTGGAGTATGTGGACCATGTGTCATCTCCCACTAACCGGTTATGTTGATATTAAGAACTGCTGACAGTGGAGATCTGGATAGTGCTTTTTCAGAATTATTATGTGCACTTCTCTATGTTGACTACGGCTATTGATCCTCTCCTTGTTTTTATTAGGGCACCCTTTAGATTTATATTTGGGAATGTATATGGGAGATTAGTATATAGAGTTGGGGATGGTGGTGAATCATTGAGACATTGTATCTTTTTTCAGACGACTGAATTGTGTTAGATACCAATTTTGTATTGGACCGTTAATGTAATTTATGGGCGGAGTGCTTATTTAAATCCCATACTTTTCTTTTTTTTCCTTATATCTAGTATATTATGGGATAATAGCACCCTTTGTAAGTTATACAAAGTTTAGCCCATGGAAGTTGTATTATGAGTGCTCTGAGACCTTTATACATATTATCACAGGTCTTTCCTAGTGTACGTCCATCTTGATTAGTGGCTTGGCTACACCCCATCTTTATCCAGTTTTATACACAGGAAATGGGACATGCAGTTGTTGATGACTGATACACAGCATCTGTGCTTGACTGTTATTTTGTAGCAGCTGTTTTCTCTACTTTTCAAATTAATAACAGCAAGGCTGATGTTTTATAAAGAGCTTGAATAATTCTGGGACAAACCTAGTGCAGCATAGGGGAGAAATAATAAGTTGCAAAATTCACATTGATTTGTTTTTTCCCCTTGAATTCCATAGAAACCTTAAACACATTGTTTCACAAAGAGTTTAAAAGCCCCATTTAATTCAATGGACATTTTATTTGACCCCAGTGTTCCAGTTAGATTGACCTAAAATTACTCCATTTCATTATTGTTCAACAGCTTCAGTCTCTCTTCCATTGTTAGCAAACATGGAAGACTAGATCTCCATGATTTCAAGTGGAAAGAACACCTTACAACCACTTAAATTATTTTAAAAGGCTATTTTTTATTAAAAATGATAGTTTAGGAGATATTTAGCTTTATTTTTATATTAGAATATTCAAATTATGCAGTACTGGCCAGCACAGACTTTTGTGCCAGATAACAAAATTTAGTCTTTCTCCCAACTGCCACTTCCTACCAGAAAGTACTCGATAATTTGCATAAACTGACAAATAACTCTAAATGTCTTATAATCACTACTTTACGTAAAGAATGACTAATCTATATAGTAGTGGTCAGAGTTGTTCAACCAGGTAGGACTAGTATTCTACCCAGGGTGCAATCTATTTTAGCTCACAAGTTTCATACACAGAGAAGAAATATCCTGAAGCAAATTATACTGATCCTTCCCAGATGACAGTTCAGCTATCAGGTTATTATCAGCAAACCCCAGATATAAGTTTTGTCCCTTTTGTTCCTTGTCAATGAGGTGCAGCTGATCTCTCTAGACACTCTAGAAATAACATAAATCTATAACACACTTACTCAAACAGTTCTAAACCCCTTAGTTGGTTGATAATAAAGAGGCATTCAGCACATTGCAAGGCCTCTCTATAATCCAGTATGTTAAATAAAACTTACTTTTGCAGGGGTCTATAAACTGGCCATATAAAATTATCTCCTTAAGTGCACTGGAAGCCCTTCTATCATATAAAGGGATGTAAAATGGGCATTACAGCAATTGTGTAGATTGGTAAATAAACTAGTGATCATTAATCAGTGGGAATGGGATTGTGCTGGTGGTCATACTCACAACTGGCTGACGTGTATGTTGCAAGCCCAGCAGGGGCATAACTGCAAAATGGGTGCAGAGGGTCCATCATCCAAGGGAGTCTCATCTTGCACAGGGCCCAACAGCTTCTAGCTATGCATCTGTGAACATATTTTCATGATTTGGGCCCCATAAAAAATGATTGAACCAGTCGAAATAATGACTGTTTACACCACTGTAGCCTCGCTGAGGGATATCCTATCAAAATGTCTCCCTCAATTTGGTGATCAACCCAGGAGTGCATTAAATATGTTGCCAGGTTGAAAATGGCTGCATAAGAATCTCGCCCACATGAAAAGGGGTGACATGCGAAACAAAGAAAATGGGCAAAAAGTGTACCAGGCTGAATGAGATTTACATGCAGCAGATGCAGATTAGCAAACGTAACTGTGATGCCCCATCGGCGTCATTGCTGGGGCACTCAAAGGGTTAATGGACATGTGAGTATGAGTTTGTTCCATTCTGTCCACTAAACCTTTGAGTGCCTCATCACAGCCCCTGCAATGATGCTGATGGGGCATCACAGTCATGCTTGCTACTGTGCATCTGCTTCATATAAATCTGATTAACTAATTCGGCTCAGCTTGGTACACTTTTTGCCCGTTTTCTTTCCTGTGCATGTGGCCCTTGTCATGCAGGTGGGATTATTATGTTGCCATTTTCAACCTGGTGACATATTTAATGCGCCCCTAGGTATGGCACCAAATTCAGGGTGACATTTTGATAGTGAACCAGCTGAGGTATCCCTCACAATTAAGCACCCTAGTGAACTGCTTGCTTTGCTTATTGATAAATTAGACCCTTCACATAAATAATATTGAACAGTAAATTCAAATAATATTTTATGGTTAATTCTTGTAATACTGCTTGAAAATCCCATGAATATGATATTACACAGATATCCCCAAGGGCAGCATTGCAGCAATTGAGTCAATAAGCATTAAACTGCTATTTGTATTGAACAACTGCCATTAACTATATATTCAGGAAATACATTGTAAAGTGACAGGTGTTGAGGGCTTTGTGCCAGCAGTGAATTATATAAACTATGTGCTGTAGTCAGCAATGTATTTAGGATTGCTGCTGCCCTAGGACCAGCTAAGTGCATGCACCTTCCCCAGGCCACACCACAGAAACAATGCAAATACCTAACCTCACTGTATCACTCATCCTCATAAAGATTCCAATATCCAAGGGCAAACAAAAGATTATATGTGCAAATGATCTTTTTTCACACACACACACACACACACACACACACACACACACACACACACACACACACACACACACACACCAAAATATATACAAAAAATAAAAAGAAAAAAGAATATAGGACAGAAATTCAAGAGCCCTATGATTAAATTGTTCATTGAAAGCTTCTATAAATACAGTTTCGTCATATGGGCTATAGTGTAAGCTAGTTAAATGTTTTGAAACGGATATTCCAAGCAAAAATAAAAACACTAATCCCTACGATTTTATTAATATCTAACAAATAAGTAAAAACATTTAAAAACTAATAAAAAATTTATGCATCCGTGAGTGGTTCTCTATGACCATCCAAGATAGTTGCTTTTGCTATACAGACTGACTTACTTCCTATTTAAATTCGTAGGATTAAATTGCTTTATTCAGAAAACCTGTTTTGTACACTCTATAGCTATTCACATTTAGAGTCCATAGCAAAGTGGCACTTCACTAGTTAATGCACTCTGTACTAGTGATATTTACTAGTAAGTGTGCTAAAAAGATACTTTTGATTCACAACAATCTGATTGTGTGCTTCAAAGCTACACACTATAGAGCACTGATATATAGTGTGTAGCTTTGAAGTGCACAGTCAGACTTAGTAATGGCAGAGTGTTCACTGGATGCTAATTTGATTCCTGTGTAGCCATGAGGTACACGGTGTTGTGAATCAAAAGAATCTTTTTAGCACGCTTACTAGTAAATATCATGTGTGGGTATTGTGAATGATTACCATTAGAAATTAGTGATCATTTGAGATATAATTTTTCAACGGATGCTAATTTGATTCCTGTGTAGCCATGAGGCACACAGTGATGTGAATCAAAGACATCTTATTAGCACAGTTACTAGAAATTGTTGTGTGTGAGTACTTAGAACTAGAACATATCACTAGTATCTACTTAAAGGGAAAGTGTAACTTTAGAGTGAATTAATCAGTGAAGTACCACTTTGCTATGGACTCTAGTTAGGAAGCTCATGGAATAACAAAGGAGCTTTGGAATACATTGAGGACTAAAATCTATCATTAGTCAAATATCCTTAAAAGGAAAGTGTAACTTTAGAGTGCATTAACCAGTGAAGTGCCACTTTGCTATGGACTCTATATGTGAAGAGTTATGGAGTTCATATAAAGGGTTGTCTGAATAAACTAATTTACTCCTATGAATCTAAATAGAAGAAAGTGTAACTTTAGAGTTCATTAACCAGTGAAGTGCCACTTTGCTATAGACGCTATATGTGAATAGCTATAGAGTGTATATAACGGGTTTTCTGAATAAAGCAGTTTACTCCTACGAATTTAAATAGGAAGTACGTCAGTCTGTATAGCAAAAGCACCCATCTTGGATGGTCATAGAGAACCACTCATGGATACATACATTTATATTAGTTTTTAAATGTTTTTATTTGTTTATTAGATATTAATAAGATTGTAGGGGTTAGTGTTTTTATTTTTGCTTGGAATATCCGATTTAAGACATTGAACTGGCTTCCACTATAGCCCATATGATGAAACTATATTTATAGAAGGTTTCGATAAACAATTTAATCATAGGGCTCTTGTATTTCTGTCCTATCTTCTTTTTTATTTTTTTGTAGATAGATAGATAGATAGATAGATACAGCTTGCTGAGTAGACATTCATCTTGCAGTGGACTGATAGTGTCTGCAGCTTACATTGCGTAATGAATACAACCTTCCATTATGAAGTCTTCACTGAGTATGAAAAGGCCTTTGAAAAAGCAAACGATAATCGATGTCCCGGTCAACCAATGAAGAGTTTTAATGTCAAGTATTGTGCATTCAGCCTTCACCCTTATTATAATAAGAAACCTAGCTGCCTTAAAAGAGTGCATCCTGGCGCCAATAATGGTATCATTTTTATTCTACTACTCTCCTGCACAGTGCTTCTGGCTGATGACCTGCAGTTTACTACATTGAGATCTTTGCACATGAAGCCAGAGATTGGTTACATGTTGTTAGGTATGGAAGTATATGTAAGGCTGCAGAAAGCACTACACTGCAGAAAATTATATAAAGAAACATAAAGGTAAAATATTATTTATTATATTTGCAAGAGGAGCTTGCTAGCGTTCATTGCTTTCCAGAACACGATTCAACTGGCATGCGGCTTCTGTAATCCAGGAACCACACAAAGTGGTTCCTGTGGGTAATCTGGGACTGATTTTGACAACTTGGTCCCAATAACCCTAGCATGCAAAAGAGTATACTGGGGCCATTTTAGTTATCTGTTGTACATACAAGACAAGGGTCCTTATGGCCAATTTTTTATCTGCAGTATACATAAAATTAGTGTCATTAAGATATTAAAGGGATAGTAATACTTCGTTTTAACTTTATTTTATTTTGTAGGCATTAAAAAAACATGAAGAACGATATAAGTATCTCTTTATGGTTTAAGAGATATTCACAAGCAAAGTTTCCCCTCCCGCCCCTTTTACCTAGTGTAAGCCATCTCTTCTCAGATGTGAATCTGGTTGTAAGTAGTGTTGAGCGAGCATGCTCGGCCGATGCTCGGATCGGCTCGAGCATCGCTCTGCTCGGCACATGGCGGTACTCGTACGAGTACCGCATGTGCTCGCCCGCCATGTTCGGGTCTCCTCCCCGCACGTTTTGCGGCTGCTGCGCAGCCAATAAACGTGCAGGGAGGCTCTGACATCGGTGTAATGCCAGCAGCCATGTTGGCTGCTGGCATTACACTGATTGGCTGGCCAGAACCCGTGGTCAGGTGCTGTATAGCACCTGACCATCGAGTTCGGCTCAGTCTGAGCCAGGGAGAGCTGAGGATAGGAAGGGAAAGGCAGTGTAGGGAGGAAAAAAAAAAATTGTGACAAAAAAGAACCAAAAGTCCTTTTTAGGACTACTGTGTGTGGGGGCAGCAGGTTATATTGTGTGTGGGGGGAAAAAAACAAAAAAAACAAAAAAAAAAATATTCTGTTTAGTGTGAAAAGTTGCAGATTAGAGCACATTCTGTTTAGTGTGCACAGTTGCAGATTAGAGCACATTCTGTTTAGTGTGCAAAGTTGCAGATTAGAGCACATTCTGTTTAGTGTGCAAAGTTGCAGATTAGAGCACATTCTGTTTAGTGTGCAAAGTTGCAGATTAGAGCACATTCTGTTAAGTCTTCAAACTAAAATATCAAAGTCACGTATTCCATTCAGTGTGCGTCGCCGCAGTTTAGCAGCACATTCTGAGTACTGTGCAGAGTTGCAGAATAGGAAGAAATACTGTTAAGTCTTCAAACTAAAATATCAAAGTCACATATTCCATTCAGTGTGCTTCGCCGCAGTTTAGCAGCCTATTCTGTGTACTGTGCAGAGTTGCAGAATAGGAAGAAATACTGTTAAGTCTTCAAACTAAAATATCAAAGTCACATATTCCATTCAGTGTGCTTCGCCGCAGTTTAGCAGCACATTCTGTGTACTGTGCAGAGTTGCAGAATAGGAAGAAATACTGTTAAGTCTTCAAACTAAAATATCAAAGTCACATATTCCATTCAGTGTGCTTCGCCGCAGTTTAGCAGCACATTCTGTGTACTGTGCAGAGTTGCAGAATAGGAAGAAATACTGTTAAGTCTTCAAACTAAAATATCAAAGTCACATATTCCATTCAGTGTGCTTCGCCGCAGTTTAGCAGCCTATTCTGTGTACTGTGCAGAGTTGCAGAATAGGAAGAAATACTGTTAAGTCTTCAAACTAAAATATCAAAGTCACATATTCCATTCAGTGTGTTTCACCGCCGTTTAACAGCCTATTCTGTGTACTCTGTACAGTTGCAGAATAATAAGAAATACTGTTAAGTTTTCAAACTCAAATATTAAAGTGACATATTCCATTCAGTGTGCTTCGCCGCAGTTTAACAGCCTATTCTGTGTACTCTGTACAGTTGCAGAATAATAAGAAATACTGTTAAGTTTTCAAACTCAAATATTAAAGTCACATATTCCATTCAGTGTGTTTCACCGCCGTTTAACAGCCTATTCTGTGTACTCTGTACAGTTGCAGAATAATAAGAAATACTGTTAAGTTTTCAAACTCAAATATTAAAGTCACATATTCCATTCAGTGTGTTTCACCGCCGTTTAACAGCCTATTCTGTGTACTCTGTACAGTTGCAGAATAATAAGAAATACTGTTAAGTTTTCAAACTCAAATATTAAAGTCACATATTCCATTCAGTGTGCTTCGCCGCAGTTTAACAGCCTATTCTGTGTACTCTGTACAGTTGCAGAATAATAAGAAATACTGTTAAGTTTTCAAACTCAAATATTAAAGTCACATATTCCATTCAGTGTGTTTCACCGCCGTTTAACAGCCTATTCTGTGTACTCTGTACAGTTGCAGAATAATAAGAAATACTGTTAAGTTTTCAAACTCAAATATTAAAGTCACATATTCTGTGTAAGATGAAGAAGGCGGGTAAAAAGGGACGGGGAAGTGGACGTGATCCTGAAAGTTCAGGGCGCGGGTCAGGACGCGGAGAAACTGTGCCTGGTGCCAGAGCACAAGAAAGAAAGACATCCACCATACCTAGCTTCATGTGTAATTTTACAGGGCGTCGCAGGACATCACTCTCGAGGTCCGACCACTGCGAACAGGTGGTCGGTTGGATGACAGCTGATACTGCTTCCAGTCGGTTAAGCACCACCCTGTCTTCCACCAAGTCCACTCTCAGTAGCCAAGAGTCTGGTCAACATAATCCTCACTCTGATCATCCTTCCTCCCACCATACACGGTCTGGTCAAAGAAGTGATCCCACACTGGGATATAGTGAGGAGCTCGTCTCATCACCAACCCTTCATTTGACCCTCTCTCCAAGCACGCTTGCAGAGGAACATGACATCTTGTGCCCTGATTCACAACCTCTAGAGGCTACCCAATCTCAAGAAGATGACAGATGTGAACGGCATTTAAGGTCAAAGGAAGTAGTGGATGATGATGATGATGATGAGACACAGTTGCCATTAAATCAACCACTATTTCCGTCTCAAGACCTTGTTGAGGAGAATGTTATACAGTTGTCAATGACTGAGTATGTGGTGGGATCAAGACTTGAGGAGGATGATCAGAGTGAGGAAGTGGAGGAGGACTTGGTGGACGATGAGGTGACTGACCCCACCTGGGAAGGTGTAGAGCCGAGCGATGACAGCAGTCCTGAGGGTGAGCCATCTGCAGCACCGCAACAGGCTGGAAGAGGCAGTGGTGTGGCTACAGAAAGAAGGCGGACCGCACCAAACCGGCCCGCAAATGTTCCACGGAGCACCCCCTTGCGTAAATCTACCTTGCCAAGGGGTAGGTGTTCCGCGGTATGGCGTTTTTTTAAGGAAAGTGCGGACGACAAAAGAATTGTAGTTTGCAACCTGTGCCACACCAGAATGAGCCGAGGCATGAACACTAGAAACCTCACCACCACCAGCATGATCCGACACATGGCATCCAAGCACCGTAGTAAGTGGGAGGAACGCCTGGATCGCCCATCTGTGTCTGCAGGCCACACCACTGCCTCCTCTTCCCCTGTTTTCGGTGCCGGCCAATCGCCTGTCGAAGGCGCAGGCCCGCATACCTCCCGCCCTGCACCTGTAGCATCTGAAGCACCATCAGCGACCACATCCACTTCCCTGTCCCAGCACAGCGTCCAAATGTCGTTACCCCAGGCATTTGAGCGCAAGAGAAAGTACCCAGCCACCCACCCACAGGCCATAGCACTAACCTCACACCTTTCAAAATTACTGGCCATCGAAATGCTGCCATTTAGGCTTGTGGACACTGAGTCCTTCCGCAGCCTGATGGCAGCAGCTGTCCCTCGGTACGCGGTCCCCAGCCGCCACTACTTTTCCCGGTGTGCCATCCCCGCATTACACCACCATGTGTCCCGTAACATCACCCGTGCCCTGACCAACGCAGTTACTGGGAAGGTCCACTTAACGACTGACACATGGACAAGTGCTTGTGGCCAGGGACGCTACATTTCCCTGACGGCACACTGGGTGAATGTCGTGGAGGCTGGGAGCGACTCGGACCCTGGGATGGCACGGGTGCTACCCACGCCGAGGATTGCGGGCCCTACCTCCATCAGGGTTTCCACCAGCACCTACGTTATTGGCTCCTCCTCCTCCGTTTCCACCTCCGAATTCTCTACACACACCGCCACTCCCCCATCAGCCAGTAGCTGGAAGCAGTGTAGCACTGCAGTGGAGAAGCTTCAACAGGCCGTGCTGAAGCTGATCTGCCTTGGGGACAAACAGCACACGGCCTCAGAGCTGTTGCAGGGGATTAGTCACCAGACCGAGCAGTGGCTCTCGCCACTCAACCTGCAAGCAGGCATGGTTGTGTGTGATAATGGGCGTAACTTGGTGGCGGCTTTGGAGCTCGGCAAGCTCACACACGTACCATGCCTAGCGCATGTATTTAATTTAGTGGTGCAGCGATTTCTAAAAACCTACCCCAATGTGCATGATCTCTTGACCAAGGTGCGCCGCGTGTGTGCACATTTCCGTAAGTCATCAACAGCTTCAGCCGGCCTGTTGAAGCTGCAGCAGCGCTTACAATTGCCAGCTCACCGGCTGCTGTGTGACGTGAGCACGCGCTGGAACTCCACCTTCCACATGTTGGCCCGGCTTTGTGAGCAGCAGAGGGCAGTAGTGGAGTACCAGCTGTTACACGGTCGTCGCCTCTCCGTTCAACTTCCTGTAATCAGAAGTGAGGAGTGGGAATGGATGTCAGACCTCTGCGAGGTTTTACGCAATTTTGAGGAATCGACACAGATGGTGAGCGGCGATAACGCTATTATCAGTGTAACCATCCCACTTCTGTGTCTACTGAAACGCTCGCTGCTCACAATTAAAACCGACGCTTTGCATGTGGAAGAGGTGGAAATGGGGGAGGAAGAGCTTACACAAGGTGATAGCCAGAGCACCCTCACTTCGTCTTCTCAGCGACAATTGGAGGAGGCGGAGGAGGAGGAGGAGGAGGAGGAAGACACGGTTGCCTCCGCTACAGAGGGTAGCCATGGAACTTTAGTTCCATCTCTTCAGCGTGGGTGGGCAGAAGAGGAGGAAGAGGATGAGGATATTGAGAGTCATCCTCCTGGTGAGGACAGCGAAATCTTGACTGTTGGTACTCTGGCACACATGGCTGACTTTATGTTAGGCTGCCTTTCCCGTGACCCACGCGTTGTACGCATTTTAGACAACACGGATTACTGGGTGTTCACCCTTCTGGACCCCCGCTACAAAGAGAATTTCTCATCTCTCATTCCTCCGGTGGAGAGGACAAGCAAAATGTTGCAATACCAGAAGGTTCTTGTCGAAAAATTGCTCCAAAATTTTCCATCTGACAACGCTGGAGGCAGAGTACGTGCTACCTTGGCCAACCGAGAAGGGGAGAAAAGGGGAGCACACAGCAGTTCCGAGAAAGGCAGGGCAACACTCTCCAAGGCGTGGGACACCTTCATGACACCCCGCCAGCACCCTCACCCTGATGCGCAGCCTAGTGTCACAAGGAGGGAAAAGTTTTGGAAGATGGTGAAGGAGTACGTAGCAGACCGTGTCAGCGTCCTCAATGATCCCTCTGTGCCTTACAACTACTGGGTGTCCAAGCTGGACACGTGGTATGAACTGGCACTCTACGCCTTGGAGGTGCTGGCCTGCCCTGCCGCCAGCGTTCTGTCTGAGCGGGTATTTAGTGCTGCTGGTGGCATCATAACAGATAAGCGTATCCGCCTTTCCACCGACAATGCTGATAGGTTGACACTTATAAAAATGAACAAGGCCTGGATTTCCCCTGACTTCTCCACTCCACTGGAGGAAAGCCCCGGGGGAACATAAACTCACTTTATATATGTTATTTACAATGATGGGAATACTCTGTATTCCCATTCACCCCTTCCACCCAAAAAACGGGTATATGGTTGACTCTTAATCTTCTCATCCTCCTCCTCCTCTTCCATATGCCCTGGGATATAATTTTTATATAGGGCCAGCTCACCGGCGGGCCCTGTGATATAATTTTTATATAGGGCCAGCTCACCAGCGGGCCCTGTTTGACAATTTTTATATAGGTCAGCTCACCAGCGGGCCTTCTCATATAATGTTTTATTGGGTCAGCTCTCTAGCGGGCCCTCTCATATAATGTTTTATAGCGTCAGCTCACTAGCGGGCCTTCGCATATAATGTTTAGGATGGTCAGCTCTGCAGCAGACCCTCACCCATAATGTTTTAGATGGTCAGCTCAGCGCACGTTTCCATCTTAATCATGGCCTCAGTTCTGAAAATCAAGGAAATTTTTGGGAGAATTTGCCTCTGCGCACGTTTCCCTCTTAATCATGGCCTCAGTTCTGAAAATCAAGGAAATTTTTGGGAGAATTTGCCTCTGCGCACGTTTCCCTCTTAATCATGGCCTCAGTTCTGAAAATCAAGGAAATTTTTGGGAGAATTTGCCTCTGCGCACGTTTCCCTCTTAATCATGGCCTCACTTCCGAAAATCAAGGAAATTTTTGGGATAATTTGCAGATGATATACAAGTAAATATACAGCAAATATTGTTTGGTAACAATTTTTCGCCTAAAGTCGTTTTTATTTTCCTTTTTGTGTGTTTTACGGTCAGTCTGTAAAAATGGCGTACTACGGGCGAAAGATCGTTCCCAGCAGCGATGTTGGAGTCCAAGGTGCATCCAGACATCCTCCCTATGCTGTCCCTGAACCATTTCTGTAGTGTTTCCATCTTTTTCTGCCCTTTTCCTATGGACCAGGCACCCTCCCCTCATCAGAGCAGGGGGTGCCTGGTGTAATGCTCGAGTCCTCCCATTGACTTCAATGGGGCTCGGGTGCTCGGCCGAGCACTCGAGCCTCAGGGGGTGCTCGGTCAGAGCACCCGAACACCCGAGCATTGGGGTGCTCGCTCATCACTAGTTGTAAGACCAGACAGATAACAGCAAGGGACAATCTTCTTCCTATGAGAATAATGAAAGCCCTGCCCCCCTTGACAAGCTTTTCAGGTTTTTCCCTTATCTTAATTGAAGATTGTCCCTTTCTGCAGTCTACATGGGCACCTCCCTTCTGCTCTGGCTGAAAAGTGTTACAGGAGCGGGAGGGGGACACTTTGTCATTCAATTACTCCTGAACTACAACTCTGACAGAACTGAAATATCACTCTCCAAAGTCCAAATACTATGATGATTAATTAGAGCTGTTTTTATTATGAAACATTACTATCCCTTTAAAGGAGCAGTAATGTTTTAATTTTTTTATAATGTTATAGGGATTTTTCTGCTGAGAAAAACAATGGTACTCTACATTTGTCTGCAGGTATTTGTTTCATTTGAAAGATATTACAGTTCAAACTCTTTTCTTTAAATTAAACTGCTATTTTCTACTGTGGTCACAACTCTCCCCCACACTGCCCTGTAAAAAACTGCCTTTTGGATACTAGTTTTTGCCTTTGCTATTATATTTAAAAGAAAATAAGCTTGAGCTAGAATAACTTTTGAATATGCACTAAAATACCCTTGTTTTATTAAGAACAGAAAGCCATGTAACATGGTTGTTTCATTAGAAAATCAACTTCTCTTTTAAATATGGCAGCCACCACTTGTGACTTGGGGTGGTCAGTGGGCACACCCATTAGGTCCCCATGAATAGAGTCGCTGAAGTCAGCAGCTGTTGTTAAAGCAAGAGGAAGCCCAAAGGTATCCTATGCTATATAGGTCTGAAGGTGTTATGTCAAACGAAAGTTTAATATGACTAAAAGCAAGATATCTGAATCAAAATTTCCATTTCCTGCATCAGATAATACTAATGTTTCTTTGTAGAACTTAACCATATATGTTGATAAGCTAGAAAAGAGTTGCAGAGATGCCAAAAGTGATGTTTTTGTTGGATTAGTCTCTTACCTCCCTCTCAGGTAGCTTCACATAAGTCTGTCAGCTTTCAATGCTAATCTGTTCCCAAGGAGCTAGTCTAATCTTCTCTGAGGCCCATTTCAACATCTCCAAGACATATTTGTGCTGCACAATAAAACAATTCAGGAGGAGGGCGAAGGTGGAGAGAAATACCAGCAAAATATTACAAATCCTGAATTTTTAAGAAAAACTGTCAATGAAATAAGATAAACTCTAAAAACTATTTTTAATACTGTACATATGCTATATATTGATATTCAAATTAATATAAATCTTTTACTCAAAATGTCCATATTGTAAAAATTCAGTGGGATATTTGTGTATTGTAAGCTATTCCGGCTCAAAGGATTGCAGTAACAGCTTTGCACAGTATTATTCATTGTAATAAAATATTTTACAAATACATCTTAAATTATTGTAATATGACATTTTTATTCACTTATATAGAAATGTATCAAAAGGCAAAAAAGTATGTTAATGCAAAGATAAAGTTTTTACTCATGAGAACAAAAGCATGCAAATTCACTGTTAAACTGCAGAAAACTTTAAATCTACAACCACCATGTGGTTTGTTATTGACATCAAACATAACATGAAGAAGAAAATATTTTCAACAGTACAGAGTGTAATGTGACGTTAAGGTTCCCTGAACTATAAATTGGCACTTTAATATTTTTGTGCACATGAATGAGAATTGTAATGTTGGTTTTAACATACTTTTTACCTTTACATTACCACCATTTTTTCTAAAGTTGTTTGGTTTGATCAAGCACATTTGGCGGACTTGATTTTTCTTTTATTTCAGTGATCAGAAGTGTTTCTATCAAGCATTCTGCTTGTGCTTGAAAGTGCTTTTGGATCAAATTTTTAATGCACTTTTTTTGGATCGATCAAGCACACACATAGCATTCTGGTTCATTTTTTTTTGTTCATTTTGTTTGGTTCAAACAGGAGCACTTTATGCACTTGATCAATTTATTTGGTTACAATTCCTAAAATATAAATTTGTGTGCCCACAGCCTCCCTTACTCTCCTTCAGACAGCCTCCCACTCTGAAACAACTGATGGTGAGGAGTGCCCTGAATAAAAATACAAAAAATGGCACTTCTCCCTGCCTACAAAAGAGATGTGAAACCTGTGCACACATTTACACCACGGACCAGATACCAATCCCAAACACCCAGTTACACCATAAGATCAATGGTACCTTCACCTGTAAATCATCCAATGTAATATACCTCATCATGTGTGCAAAATGCCCAACAGCTCTGTATGTGGGAGAAACCAGACAAGCACTACATAAGAGGTTTAATTCCCACAGATCCAGTGTTAAAGGGATAGTAACACTTCATTTTAACTTTATTTTATTTTGTAGGCATTAAAAAAACATGAAGAATGATATAAGTCTTATCTCTGAAACCTTTATGGTTTAAGAGATATTCACAAACAAAGTATCCCCCCCCCCCCGTTCAACCAGATCAGAAGGGAGATGCCCAGGTAGACTGCAGAGAGGGACAATCTTCAATTAAGATAATGGAAAAAGCTGAAAAACTTGTCAAGGGGGGAAGGGCTTTCATTGTTTTCATACAAAGAAAATTGTCCCCTTCTGTTATCTGTCCTGTCATACAACCAGACTCACATCTGAGAAGAGATGGCTTATACTAGGTAAAAGGGGCGGGGAGGGGAACTTTGCTTGTGAATATCTCATAAACCATAAAGGTTTGAGAGATAAGACTTATATCATTCTTCATGTTTTTTTAATGCCTACAAAATAAAATAAAGTTAAAACGAAGTATTACTATCCCTTTAATAACAAAAAGACAGAGACACCAGTGGGGGAACATTTTTGTCATAATGGGCACAGTGTCAGGGACATTAAGTTAACTGTATTGATGGGGCGGTTCCACACTCAGAGGGACAGAAAGGTATGGGAGGTAAAATTAATGTTAAAATTTAATGCAATTTGTAGTGGTTTAAATAAAAACAGAGAGTTTTTGTCATATTATCACTTAGTTGACCTCTCCAACAGACCCAAGAGCATCGTAAATACCTCTAAAGCCTCAGAGGAAGAGTGCAATTTACCAACAACTTGACGGCAAAATACAGCAATGATAGAAACATACCGAACGCACTTAGTCCCATCTCACAAACCTTTATGGTTTGAGAGATGTAAGGCATGACAAACCTCCACTCCCTCCCCTTATCATACGTCCGCTGTATAGCGGACGTCATGAGATCCGGCTTCCAGCACTAGACGGTGGCTCTGCAGGAGCGCTGTCATCTAGATATCTCCGTATTGTTACTTCATGGGTATGGTCTAAAACATGTGCCTGGCTTGCAAGCACATGTTATAGACCATTCCTATGAAGTAATTATACGGAGATATCTAGATGTCAGAACTCCTGCAGAACCGCCGAAAGTTGGCCAACCGGATTCTGCCTCTGACACCTTTACAGCTCGTCAGGCAGAAGGGGGAGGGACTGGAGGACTGTCTTGCCTTACATCTCTCAAACCAAAATGGTTTGAGAGATGGGACTAAGTGCGTTTGGTATGTTTCTATCATTGCTGTATTTTGCCGTCAAGTTGTTGGGGGGGTTACTATCCCTTTAAAACAACCCCCTCTCTCATTGCACTTACATTATGCCCATCTTGGGCTTTATGCATCTCAGGGGTCCCAACCCCTCAACTGCCACATAAACGTGTCCCTTGATCCGGCTGACTAGTCCCTGATCCAATGTCTCTGAATTAGAACAATCTAATGTGATGTGCTGCTATAGCGCTGGCAGCATTTGTCCAATGTTCAACTAAAATTATCCAGGGTCAGATGTTGAGAGCCCCCTCCATTGCTTTTTATGTGCCGGGTCCATCCCTGCCTCCTGTGAGCTATCCCAGTTCCGGTTGGTGTTACTGGTCTTTTTGTAGAATGCTTTTCTCAGCGTCCTAGTTACTCCACGTGGGCTCTCAACATCTAACCCCAGATAATTTTAGTTGAAAACCGGACAAACTCTGCCAGCCCTATCACAGCAGATCACATTAGATTGTTCACAATTCAGAGACACAGTACAAACTCTTTGTCACAGTTTGGCTGATCTGCTCTAACACTCTACTGTTGATTACTGCTGCTTTTCTTTCCCTGTGTCAGGCTGACTCAGCTGATGATAAACAAACTGCCTTGACTTCTCTGTTTCCTTCTCACCTGACTGTGCTCAACCAACCCCTTTCAGGCTGTTTAAAGCAGCTAGGCTCACTTCCTCCTTGCCCTTGTGTTTGTTTATGGCTGCAAGTGCGTTCTCCTGTGCTCCTGATTATCCATGTATGGATAATGTATGACGTCCCTTCTGGCTCCTGACTCCTGGCTTGTTCCTGACAATGTTGACCTCCGTATTCCTAACTCTGGTTTGTCTGAGTACCCGTCTTGGTTCCTGACCCTGGCGTGTCTTTTGGTTTACACTCCTGGATCACCATTCTGCTCTGTTTGTTTTTGTTACTTTAATGAAGGTGTTTTGCATTTTACATATTTGTGTCTGTCTGGTTCCTGGTCCCTAAAACTCCTTAAGAACTTGTGGAGCACTTATAGGATTTACATCGGATCAAGGACCAGTCACCCAGATCAAGGGACACAGTTACATAGCAGTTAAGGGGTGGGGACCCCTGAAATGCATAAAGCCCAAGATGGACGTAATGTAAGTGCAATGAGAGAGGGGGTTTGTTTTAATGTGATTTTATGATTTTTGACTAATAAATACTACACTTAGGGCCATATGTTCAAAGAAGTAGCGAAATAGCTTTTGTCGTTTGTAAAGACTATACAAAGTACTGTGTCGTTGGGATCATTTATATTTTCAGAGAGTGTCAGCTGTGATCAGAAATATGTCGTTTGTCCTGACTGAAATTGTCGTATGACAAAAAAAAGTCTTAACTAATGACAAAAATGTCTTTAAAAATGTCTTAACTAACAACAAAAATGTCTTTAAAAATTCTCACATTCAGAACTTCATATTCCCTCCAGTTTTTTCTTAACGTACAAATTGTCTTTTGCAAGACTTTTTTTGTCGCTAGTAACAACAAAATTTCTTTTTCTCTATATGACACTGGAGAATAGTTTAGCCACGCCCCTTTGCCCATCAGTTCTGGAGTTGTGTCGTACACAACAGACATTACTAGTTTTTTGTTGTGTACTCTATAGAAAATATGTATTTCATGCATACACTTATTTTTGTCTTTCATAGGACATTTTGTGTCGTTATCCCTTTGAACATACGGCCCTTAGAGGATTCCTCTGTTCTCCTCTTTTCTTGCTGTTGCATTCTATTCTTCTAGATTTGGATTTCCTTTTCTCCTAAACTACACCACACTGCATTGTGGGAAATGATGGGTTTATTTAGTATATGGGCGGGAAGTTTAGCCCCATTGAATAACACAGGCGGGAAATGGAAACATTCTCTCAAAATTCTCTGTGGTCTTAGCAAAACAGAAAATCTATGAATTTTTCTATGGGTGAAATTATCATCAGGAAAAGTGGAAAACCACATGTTTTCCACAAATTTTCTCAAAGGAGCAAAAAAGACTTTTTGAACAGCCCTACAAATACATAAAAATGTATAAATATTTTTGTAAGTCTTATACGAGTCACAGACGGACCTTTACATTCAAACAGCAGGCTAGGATTTGTAATTAATTCCGTATTGATCCTGCCAGTGAGACATATGACTTTGATCTTTTAGTTTATATATTTGGAAAAATGCTCATAATAGCTGTTTTTGCTTTCATTTTTACAAGTAAAACACAAAATAGAAGGATAGTAATTTACTTACTGACTCACACTACACTATCATCATCTTGAATTAAGCCATTTGAAAATAGTCTAGCATTAGATTCAGAGGAAATTGTGCTTTTCTACAACAACATTTTGAAACCCATATAAAGTCATTTTGTGGTTTTATTAAGTGCATTTCCAAGACATTTTAAAATCCTTTCTGATGATATTTAGTTTGATATTTTTCCATCATCGCAATGCAGATATTTGCCTCAGACATTTTCTGAAGGAAAGATTCGGCTCTTAAGACAATGCAATCAAATTTAGTTAGGACTTGCCTATATTTGGTACTGTATTGTGTTGGCAAGTTTAGACTACTATTGCCATTTTTAAGTGACTAGAAGCCTCTGTTTGAGCCCTCTGAGTGCCAGAATGTTGTCCAACACATTGCTTTGCAATGCTTTGACCATCTGTCTGGTGCTCAGAGGTTTAACATAGTGATTATATGCAGGCAATATGTAGCAGTAGGCTAATTCTGAATCTAACTAAGTACAAGAAGTACAATCTAAGAAGTACAAATGCAATAGGGTTCAAAAGTCCACTACCACAATCTCCTTTTATTTCAGCATTTCAGAAAAACTCATTTGTTTGACAAAATGCACAATATTTCTCAAACAAAAATGCATAATTTTCACTAATAAAAGTTTTAAAAGTTTACTGGTATATACTGAAAATCAAAGAATCTCAGTATTTGTTAAGACCACTGTTTGCCTTAATGAAGGCTTTAACTCCTTTACAGCATCCCACAGAGTGTGTAGAGATGTCACAGTGAAAGCTCCAGTTAGCTACTTAATCAAGTCATTTTTAGATACCACCCCTTTTCTCAGGCAGATAAATGTGTTTCCATTCTCTGTGCTCCGCACTACCAACCTAGCTATCTCCTCTGTATTGTCTCTTTTGTCCAGATAGCATGAACATTATCTCCTGTTTTATTTTTTTCCCTACACACTTACTTCTGCTAGTTCTCTGATCCAATCTACCATTGTAGTGGACTGTATCTTATTATAATTTAGAATTTTTGAATTACTTGCCCACAACCACAGGCAAGGTGGATGTCTATAGGTAGAAGGTTGATTTTGTTTAGATTCCAGAGGCCACTGGTATCTTCTGATATTTTCCCCAATCTATAGTGGCAGCTCCTGACTCAAAGAGGCTGATAGTAGTAAGAACTGGAACAATTCTATATCAATCCATTTGCATCGTGGGGACTCCAGTTCTCCAGCTTCAGCAAGTTTCACACACAGCATCAAAAGCAGATATGCCAAATCAAAACATTCCCAAACACCCTGGTAAAAACAAATAAACAAACAAATAAACAAAAACAAAAAAAACAATGATACTGCACCAATGAAAACAATAGTTAATGATTTTTGTAAAGATAAAAATAAATCTTTGAGTGCCAGAGCAACCATGGTTCTTATAGTGCCCTCGCTCTCAAAGAGTTTATGAGGAATGTTATATAAATGTAACCATCACATGACCCATGGATTTCACACCAATTCCTGTTATAAAACAAGTGACACAGTATTGCTGTTATAAACTAACGTGCCACGAATCCTGAAAATAATTTACAATGGAAAAAAAATCACTTGGTCATTATATGGCTACGTGTTTTCTACCATGTTGTATTGTTACTTCTAGTAGAGACTTTTCTCTCTCAGGTATGTTTGCCATTTACTTTGACACCAAACATCTCTAATTAGGCATGGATGGGAAATGCTAGGAACTGTGGAGCAGAGGATTCAGAAATTTCACATAAATCCATAATGAAATGAGATAAGAAGAAGGATATTTAGGCATTATATAGACAGTATATACCTAGAGCAAAGGAGAAAGGATTTACACAATTTTACCATTTTCTACTATAGTATGCTGGTGGATAACTTCAAGGAACACTCACAAATGCTCAGTAAGACCCACTCCCCTGAGAGAATCATTGTATATGTCTGTAGATTCACTGGATGAGTGGTATAAAGACCTCCCTGTCCAAAAAGTTGCTAATACCTTTCGAACGGATCAACAAATTAATGTGAGATCTAGAACTTAAGTTGTCAGTCCTCGTACTCCAAAATCTGCCATTTGGCACCAAGGTAGACTTTGGAGGATGTACCTTTTGCTTACCGCTTGTTATTAATGGTTCAGTTCCAGAAAAATTGTGATTAAAAAAAAAAAAGTAGTACATGCGCAATAAATTTTGTGCACAGAAGAGTTAATTAATTTCTGTGTACTGTATGTACAGTAGATACTTTGGTTGTTGAAAGTGTAGAATACAGTGTGTGTTTCTGTTGAATATGGGTTCATTAAGTGGAGCTGTATTGTTTAAAATTGTAGATCAAAATATCCAAAATGAATATGTTAAAAGGAGTGCATTAGCTTTTAACTTGTTGGTTGTAGGTGTCAATATAGAATACAGTGTCTGAAAATGCTTTTGGAAAAAAGTTTCATGAGTTGAAGAGGTTTTTTTGTTATAGTCACTGATAATTTCATGGTTGAATGTATTGTTGGAGTATGTTTGAACTGGGTATAATTTTAAACAGCAGGGCCGATACTTGTCTGCAATAGAATATAAGAGTAAGTTGACTTTAGATTAAAGTGCTATGAAGTGAAGATGGCCTTCAGTTGCAATAACGGATAATTCCCTGATCAACTATATTGTTGTAGTTTGGTTGAACATGTGATCGAATTGAGATTAAGAGAGTTCTTCAGTTACAGTCTATGATGATTTCTACAATTAATGTAAGGTCAGATTTTTTGAACAGGTAATAGGGTTCAAATTTGCATCTAATTATATGTAGGTTTATGGGGGGTTTAGGTTACAATCAGTGAGGTGGAGAGAGATTCCAGTCACAGTAACTGATCATATCCTGAACGAATTTAGTGTTGCAGTTTCAATGAACATGTGACCAAATTGGGTTTGTGATTAGTGATGAGGTGATGGTTTACACGGATAGGGGGATATTCACTAAGCGGTGATAAAGACGTGATAAAGTGGTGATGACTTCTCCAGTTTATTACTTCTCCAATTCATATGTTATTCTATGGAGCCTATGCACTAAGATTTCCTCAACTTTGGAGATCTTAGTCAATAGGCTCCATAGATTAACATAGGAACTGGAGAAGTGATAAACTGGAGAAGTCATCACCACTTTATCTCCTTTTTAGCACCGCTTAATGAATCTATCCCCTAGTGTTTCAAAATGACTATACCTATTTTGATGAACAGGAGGTAAAAAAAAGGTCAGACTTTCAGTTACAGTCATTGACAATATTCAGAATGAATATAATGACACATTTCGTTCAGACATATAACTAAACTGTGGGTTTACGGTTTTAATGGAGTGTTAAGGTTTATTATATAGAAAAAATGTTTACCTTCTCTAATCCATTCATTGGGGCACATATAGTCATATATATAGGCTAAATGTAAGAAACGTTCAAATTGTATTAATTGCAGAAAATATTCAGTATTAAAAACCATACTTAAAACCATGAATTTAGGAGTTATCCTATTGCTACTAGACATCACACCTCTGGAGTGCCACATGTGTGTCTACCAATCAGAGCAATTATTGTGCTTCAGATTGCATCAGAATCAGGATGTACCTAGATGTGATCCTGCTTTCTCTAGCTCACATATTTTTTACAGAGACATACAATAGCAACAAGTTTAGATTTGGGATCATGAGTTAAGTATACCCATTCGGCAGATTGAGGGTTTCCATAGGGACTAATAATATTACATCATCACAACAATAGGTGCTAAATGATGCAGCAATAGTGGTAGGGTATGGTGCCTCTCCTCAGACTGCAACAGAAAAACTCATAGTTAGGGTTGTTGATGTGGACCTATGTTGCTGCTTATTCAATAACAGTGAGTGTGACTGGGTAGGGGAAGCAGAAACAGTAATGATGATGAAGATTATTGCGTATTTTTAGGAATGCTTACTTTTCCAGACTTTCTATATGATAGTATCTTATTAACATAGTAACATAGTTGAGGAGGCTGAAAAAATACATGCGATATTTCCCTGGATCAACATCCTATCTGCTTTGAAGCCAACTGTCATAATTCTCAATATTGTTCTGTGCTAGATAAATATCCATTACATTTGAAAGCAGTTACAGTATCTACAAGCACAGTATCCAGAGGCAAAGAATTCCATAATTTTACTGCTTTTACTGTAAAAAATCCCTGCCTTTGTTGAAGTCGATAGCACCTTTCCTCTAGTCTTAATGGATGACCTTTTACTCTTTGCCCAGCTCTGTGAGTAAATAGTTCCTTGGAGAGTTCTTTGTATTGACCTTTAATATATTTGTAAATGATAATCCTATCACTCCTTAGATGTCTCTTCTCTAATGTAAACAGTCAGTTTGGCTAGTCTCTCTTTATAACTCAGATCCTTCAGTTTGTTGCATGTCTCTGCAAATTTTCCAGTTCAATAATTTTTTTTAAGAACTAGTGTCCAAAATTGTACTCCATACTCTAGATGAGGTCACACCAGTGAATTATATACGGGTAGAATTATATTTGCATCCCATGCAGGATAGCACCCAATTTGCTCTTGCAGCAGTTGAATGATACTGCATACTGCTGTGAAATCTATCATCTATCAGTACTTCTAAATCTTTCGCTAATAAGGATTTTCCAAGTAGTTCCCCATTTGGTAAATATGTAGCATGTTTGTTTCCACACCCCACTTGCAAAACCTTACATTTATCTACATTAAATCTCATCTGCCACTTTTCTGCCCATTCACACAGTTTATCTGCAGAGAAAAAACATCCTGCTCAGGATGTATTTCGTTTCACAGCTTAGTGTCATCAGCAAAGATTGAGACATTAATTTCAATTCCCACCTCTATATCATTAATAAACAAATTACAAATCATTGAGCCCAGGACTGAGCCCTGTGGTACCACACTTACAACTTTAGACCTAATTGAAAAGCTTCCATTTACAATAACTATGTGCCATCTATCATTTAACCAGTTATCTATTAATGCATAGATATCACCTCCCAACCCAAACCCTTTTATTTTATGCAGTAACCTATTGTAAGGAACAGCATCAAAGGCTTTGGCAAAATCCAAGTATACTACATCAACAGCAATTCCCTTGCCCAAATTACTACTTACCATTTTGTAAAAAACAAAAGTAAATTAGTTTGAAATTATCTATTCTTCATAAAAACATACTGGCTCCTATTAATAATATTGTTTGTCTTCATATATTTCTGAATACTGTTAGTTATAGTAACCTAATATCTTACGCACAATGGAAGTCAAGCTCACAGGTTTATAATTCCCTGGTTAGGCTCTTGTCCCCTTTTTGAACAATGGTATTATGTCAGCTTTCCTCCAATCACAGGGCATGAAAGAGAATCAATAAATATTAAGTATAATGGTCTTTCTATTCAGGGGAAGACTGGCAACTTTTGGCCTGAGGGGCAAATAGAATCAAGTGGCCCACTTTTTGTATCGTTCCAGCCCACGGTCCCAGACCACCGATTTTTGTTAATTTTACAATTGGCATTAATGCTATGATTTAAGACAAGTGATGCCACAGAACTTAAAACTGAAATGAAGCTATGGTATTGATACGACAGAGATTACAATTGAAATGGAGTCCATCATACCACAGTCAGGTGTATCTATATAATAACTGTGTGCAACAGAAGCACTTACCTAGGTAGGAGTCCATCATACAGCAGTCAGGTGTATGTATATGATTGCTGTGTGTAACAGAAGCACTTACCTAGGTAGGAGTCCATCACACAGCAGTTGGTTTGACCATGAATTGCTCCACTTTTGTCTTTGTGTATATCCATACAGTTTTTTTCTCAGATCTGTATAATACACATTTATGTCTAAGAAAACACCAGCTTACACATATGCACACAGGCATAAGAGGAACAATTCTGGAGCAAAACTGGCGAAAATACAGGGGGCATCCCTCTTCCACACAAAAGGTTAACCCCTTATATGTGTTATAATGAATTAGAGACCTCTCTGGTATTGAAGATATTAAAAACGCCATTAAAATAAATGATTATGTTGTATCAGCTTGCACCAGAAAATAAATACAAGTATATATGTCCAAATTTACACATCAAAATGTAATAAATTACCCCTTCACTAGCTTCAGAAATGCAGACGGAAAGACAAGGAACGCGTTAAAAGGACAGAATTGTGAAGAGGGAAAAACAGAGAGATTCAAGGACATAGAAGGGTGTAGGGAGATTAGATGGGGAGAATAAGAGGGAAGACTAGTGTGGTATGAAAGAAGGACATAGACTGCTGAAAAAGCAAAGAGGAAACTGAGTATCATGGGGAAATAATGCCTGAGAATGAGAGGGGAGTTAGGGGAAAGGAGAAATGAAAAAGCACCTTATTACCTAAACATTTTCTCTAAATGTTGCACAATCAGAGCTGCACCGCGAGTGCTGTCCTTTATGATTGGCTAGATGGAGGTGTATATGGCTGAAAAGGACACATTTACAGAAGTGACCAAGGCAGCTCTGAAATTCTGGCAGCAGAAAGAAATTATTTCATTAATAGAGGAGAAACTGGTTTACCACTTTTATTTATTAGGAAAACTGAGTGCCACTGGCCCTCTGTCTTGTTTTATTAGGTTGGACCACTTTGAGATGATCGCAGTTACCTCTGCTCTGTCTGTCTCCACTCTGCACTCCCTGCTCCTCTTCTCAGCAGCCCTTACTCTGAAATATCCGCACCCACTCTCTTACTGATGTGCCTCCCAGCCAGGGGATGCCAACATCCGGCTTGTGTTATGGTAGTGAGTGGATTACCGGAAGGCACCGCTGCCTTGATAACCTCCCCTTTGAGATTGTGCACAGTGCAGTGGAGCAGTTCCACGGGTTCATTCCGGGTGAAGTATCTTGTAAAGAGGGAGCCAATGTAACTGCTGCGCTGCACAATCTCAAAGGGAGATCATTGCGGTAGTGATGCCTTCCGGTTATCCACTCACTACAGGAAATTATTGTAACATTTCACAGCTTGAGGACCAACCCCGGGTCAGCCAACCTCTGTCTGCTAGGCCGGCGCCTACCTCGCCTATAGGTGGTGCCAGCCCTGCGTGGCATAGCCCCATATGTGACGTGCAGCTGCACTTTGGCCCGCACTGACACTTTTTTTATTTTTTTTTTGACAGTGCATAAGGTGGCGGCCGTGGCCCACTGCAGTCACTGGTCCTGCAGCCCAGCTTGGCCCTGTTTCTATTACTGAACTAAGTTCCTTAAGTACCCTTGAGTGTATACCATCAGGTCCAGGTGCTTTATTCACCATACCATTTTCTACTGTCTTTTGGACTTTGTCCTCTGTAAGCCATGTACATGATGGAGGAAAAAAATGAGCACTGGTGAAGATGGTTAGTTACAGGATCTCAGTGAGAGAGGAAGGCCCCTGCTATTGACTTAGAAGCATGGTCAAGGATGGCGATGTTCTAAAAGCTTTGTTTTTTTCCTGCAGGACTTATTTGTGGAAAACCAGCATTTTCTGATTTTGGAGAATTCCCTCAAACAGAAGAACCTTAAAATGTCCTCCTGTTTTTCTAACCACAAACAATTTCCCTTGAGATCTTTGCCAGTTTCCACTTAAGCTATTGACATCCTGTGGGCTTTAGACTTAGTATGTGTGGTTCTAGGCTAACAGTGAATTGGTACAACAAGCCTGGGACTTGGAGGTCAATATGTGTGGTTCTCTAGATACAAAGGCAGTAGGACAACTCTTGGAGATGATTATGGGGTGTTCTGGTTGCAGTGGGACAATGCTGGGGATTAGTATGTGTGATTCAACAACTACCAGTGCAGTGGTACAAGGTTAAGGGGTCACTATGTGTGTTCTATTGTAACTTCCATCATTCTCCACCAGCCAGTGGCTGGGAGCTGTAGTCTGTCAGCAGCTGGATGGACTCGCATTGCCTATCCCTATGGCGATCAGAGCACTGGGACAAAGCTGAGGGGTTAGCATGAGTACTTCAATGTCTACTGTGGGACAATACTGCGGCGGTCAGTAGTATGTGTGGTTCCATGGATACCCTGGTAAAAGGATGGGGTGAGTATTTGTGGTACTGTGGCTTCCAATGCAGTGGGACAAGGCTGAGGGTTCAGCATGTGTACCTCTATGGTTACCATATGACAAAGTTGTGAGTCAGTATGTTTAGTTCCGTGGATACCAGAAGACAAGGCTCGGGTAGCAGTATGTATGCAGGAGAAAAAGCTAGGAATTCAAGCAGTTTATCTCACTCTTCTTTAATGACGCAAAATTTTTCACCCATCTCTAGCAGAGAAAGTTCTGGAAACCCTAGTATAGGAAGGAAATGAAGACTTTCTTTAGCTTTCCAAATTCTTCTCAGGCTTCGAAGACCCAGTGTCGGGGTTGATTCTTTTCCACGCCAAGACCGTGTTAGAGAACGTTATCTTGGACAATTTTCAGTCAAACTTTCCATAATAATTTATCTAGACACTGTTGAACTGTTTTTAGAGCTCTAGTTGGAATATGGTCCTTAGTTCCCACTGGATGCTGTGGGCGTGCCTTATTTATATAGGTTTCCCTCACTTATTTAGAATGTTCTTGTCCTCTAGATTTCATTCTGTTATACCATGGAATGCACCCTTGATCAATAGCATCTCAACACTATACCACATTAAAACATCCCTACATTTTCCAGGTGAGCTGATAGTTACTTTATAGTTACAGACCTCTCTAGCATTAAAGGTCTTAAGGGGCACCCCTATTTTATACTAGGCTTACTGCTCTTCAATAGCTTTAACCTCTTGGATGTTAGAACCATCATCAATGCATTGTGAAGCATCACAGGAGATAAGCTGGCCTGTGAATTGCTCATGGTGTGGCCTGTACACACACTGCACAACACTTCACAGACACTGTTCAGAGCAAAATCATGCTGGAAATCTCCAGGAGTACAGCCGGTATAGTGTAAGCTACATCTGTGTTTAATAGATAGGCAGCTCCAACTAAATCATATTATAAGTAAGAACACATAGCCTCTGCTTTTCAAGCCATAAATTCAAAACCTCTGCAAACTGCATTACTAAACAGCTTAATTGAATTACTATTCCAAACATGCAATTTGCTCTTACACAAGCGTCTGACCAATAATTCTACAAAATGTTAGTTAACTACACAGATTTATCCAGCAGACAAAACCACCGAATATATATCTGGTTGTAAGAAAGGTTTAATGAAGTCTTCACATTGATCTAAGATTCTGTCAGTGCTTTTGTCAGATCAATACTTTCGCCAGCAGCAGGCTCGTTACTGGTTCCAGATAATCTACCTATATTTATTATTACTTATTATCTAGAAAGCACAAGATGAGTAATTCTAGAGCATACCAAAAGCACTATAGAGGAGAATTAAAATACTAGTTGAATTAAATTCAAAGCAAAGATAAAAAAAAACCTTTGCAACTTCATACAAACTGCTTAAATGATAAAGTGTGCATAACATACATTATTACAACTCTGACAGTATTGGAATAACACTCTCCATGGCCCAAATACTATGAAGCTTAATTGGAGCTGCTGTTTTTGTGAAACCTTACTATCCCTTTAAATAAAAAATGTGCATAACAAACATTACTGTCATGAGCAGAGAATAATGAAGGCTTGGGGAGTCTGTGGGCTCGATTTAAAGCCAACCGTTAAACCAGCCGCTAAGTGAAAAAGGCACATCGCTCGCAAATAATACAGGAGTTACGGCAGATTCAATAGCTACTCTACAAGAATAGCTATCGAGCGTAGGCACACAAAAAACACGTAACACAAAACCCGTTGTCGCTCATGTTAATGCACAACGGGCGGCCAAATCACACGATAACTGAGCTCCAAACAACATGTAATATAACGGCTGCCGTTGTCAAGCAACCATGATTGATGCCAAAACAAATTCAAACACACAGCCAATCCCAAAGCCCCAATGTATCAAATAACTTCAAATACACCTATATATACCCAAAAATAACCGCCACACACTGTCTGTTATCGAGTTCTTCAGAGCCAGATATCAGGACCCAGGAGCGGAGGATAGTGATTAGAGAGAGGGAGACAGGAGCATTCATTGGAGGTAGAGGAGGTTTGGAGTTTGGAGAGAGGAGAGCATTGCACAGAATACGACACATAGCACACCTTTGCACATATCACATACACACATACAAACACAAACACATACACATACATACACATAGTCCTTTTATTTCATAACACCTTACACATTTTACTTTTTATTTTGACAGTGTGAATCTGGGAGTGAAAGTGTGTGACAGAGAGTGACTGGATCGAGTGTGTCTGTGAGGGCCTGTGGGAGTGCCTGGGTGTGACTGGGTGAGTGATGGCAAGGAGAGGAGGACAGGAGAGAGGGATGGGGAGAGTAGTGGAGGAGGAAGAAGCTCAGGAGGGGATCCCTCAGCAGAGCAGGGGTGGGAGAGGGAGATCCGCAGGGCGGAGGGGGACCAGGCCCACAAGAGCAGGAACACGCAGGACAGGGACAGAACCTGCAGTGGGACGAGGGGTAGTTCCTGGGGAGCACCCCACACAGGCAGGGTCAGACCAGGCAGGGCACTCCGGCTCTGAATCCTCCCATGCCGAAGCTGATGAGGGCAGGATCAGGGATCCCAGATATAGTGAGGAGGAGAACACGGCTCTTGTGGAAGCTGTCCTGGAGAGGCAGAGTGTTCTCCACCCGACGGCAAAGGTCCCTGGCCTGGCAGCGCGGAGGAAGGCAGCCTGGAATCAGATCTGCAGCCGGGTGAACGCGGTGGCAACATGCAGGCGGGACGTGGAGTCTGTGAAGAAGAGATGGGGCGACTGCCGGAGGGTGGTCAAGAACAAGATGTCTGACATGGCCAAGCAAGCCCGAGGCACCGGAGGTGGCCCATCTGTGCCCATCACATTCTGCGGCTGGGAGGAGATGGTGCGGCAGAACATGTCCCCGACCATGATCGAGGGGGTCATGGGAGGAACTGACACTGGGGATGAGAGGAGCCTCCACACTACCGGTAAGTGCAACACTACAGAACAACACACTACAGCAACCAACACCAGCTGCACACACACTCACACCTCAACACATGGCCATCACTCAGCCATACAACTGCACCAACACAGCACCATGAGGGTTAAAAAAAGGACACAACACCTGGACAAATGGCAACGTCCAACTTGGGACAAACCTTTCAAAGTCCTACTTCAACCCTCCTGTCGCTGTGCTCATTACACACAATACACAAACCTTCATTTTCAAATTGTCGACTGTCATAGATCATCACTGTTCACACACAATGTCATCCATGTCCCCACCCCCACCCTAACCCCTTGAGTGCTAGAGGGATCATCAATGCATCGATCAACAATGCATTGGCAACCCCTCTGGGACTCAAGGGGTTAACCTGACAACAAACAAGTCAATAGGACAACGATCACATGCCACACAGGGGACATTCACTAAGCGGTGACAAACAGATGGTGGACACAAAGTAACCCTCACACACCCTCACTTCACCAGTACCAGTGTTAGTCCATGGAGAATATGCCAAAACAAGAATCAAGTTCATAGGGTCCCATTGTACAGAGTCCATGGAAAACACTGGAAATGGGAAAAGGAGATCACTGGAGAAGTCACCATCATGTTCATTTCATCAGTTCAACATCACCGCTTACTGAATCACAAAAGGGGGCATCAGATCACACATCACAGTGTCACACAGAATAAATGCTCGTAGGTGCAACACACAGGCCGAAAACTATTTTACAGAATTCAAGCTGGAAAAAGTAGGCATTGGTGTTGTGGCTGCAATCATTTACTCTGACTTGAAATGACATATCCCATATCTGATTCCCACATGGATCCACAGGGGTGCTGATGCCATGGATCGATGGTACACCAGCATCGCTATGCAGGATACATATGGGAAACAAATAGCAAACATTGTACCTTGGTCACCAACAGGCCATGACTGATGGATATCTAGGACTGAGTACGGTTGCCTCACACAGAAGGATGGATGGGCTCATACACAGACAAAAAAACAGGCCTCAATCAAAGATATCCCTCACTACTGGCTGGATTGTTGCCCTTAGGATTCAAATGTTACTAAATATGTTCCAACATGATGTGAACACAGAGATCACTTCACTGGATGTGATTGCCTTACTGGCCAGATATGTGCACCCATCACATATCAACCTACATTGCTACCATCCAAATACACATACATAGTATATCACACCCTACGTAGATGGGATATACGAGGTATGTTCATATCCATCATATCAATACAATGTCTTGTTGGATGGGTGCACATATATAGCCAGTAAGGCAATCACACCTAATGAAATGCTCTCTGGCATCACATCTTGGAAGGATATTACTCCATCCATATGAAGGGTACATATCCACATACATATATCACCATTTCTACTTGTGTGTCACTGTAATGGGATAGCAATGGGTAATGTCATCATGATGTCATATCATTGCCATCGTTAACAGATGTGTCTTGATCTAAGTCCCATCCCTCCAACACTCATGGTTATACAGATATTGCTCCATGTGACAGGTGAAGATATCCATCATTTGACCACACGGAGGCTCTTCAGCAGAGCCAAAGTCACAACATATCTAAATACCTCTTTGGAATGGTCCACAGAGTGTGCTTGTAAATCATGCACACACTGTACACCATTCCAATTAAGTATTGTTCTCTAAATGGGTTGATTTTGTCTCTGCTGAAAATCCCTCGTGTAGACAAATGACTGAAATCTACATCCGTCACATAGAGCATTATCTGAACAACCATGAGGGTAGGAGGGATAGGACTAACAGAGAACAACATCTGTTCCCACAATGTCTACAATCTGACATCAAGGTGGACTTAACCTTTGCCACCCCCCTGGAGGGATAGCCATCCCTACAAGTTGTGAAGACAAATATATGTTGTTGGATCCCCCCCCCCCGAGTTAAACAATGGTATTCGTACTGCTGAAAGGTGTGTTGATGCAAAAGGTATCACAGCTCAGACATGGATATGTCAGGGGCAATATCCCAGTGGACTGATATTGTACAGTGGTGCTGATACTACACAATCATATGGACAGCTCTGGTACAGGGACCAGATATCTACATGGGAGGGTGTAGCAACAGCCCCACTGTACTATTTCTGGACACTGTGATATTGCACCTCATAATGAAACCTTCACCCGTAATAACTCAAACAACACCTTTCAGCAGTGGGAGTACCCTTGTTTACCCAGGGGGATTAACACAAACACACATATTTTTCTTCCCCACATATCAAAGTAGAATTGTCTCCACAAACATATGGCTAAGGTCACTAATCACAACATCTTCTTCCTCCACACAGCTTACGGCCGTCAAGCCCAGCGGGAGACAGTGGAGGAGGCTATGTCACCCCCCAGTGAGGAGGACACAGAGGAGGGGACCAGCCGGTGGTCACCTTACCCACCATCACCATCCCCTCCAACACAGGCTGCATCACCACCTACTGCACCACCCCAGGCTGCACCACCCCTTCCAGCTGCACCACCACAGGCTGCACCACCCTTTCCAGCTGCACCACCACAGGCTGCACCACCCTTTCCAGCTGCACCACCACAGGCTGCACCACCCCTTCCAGCTGCACCACCACAGGCTGCACCACCCCTTCCAGCTGCACCACCACAGGCTGCACCACCCTTTCCAGCTGCACCTCCCCAGTACAGTGGCTGGATGCCACAGGAGGAGAGGTGGACCCATCCATCCACCTCCACCAGCTACTACCCTCCATCAGCAGCACCACCACCGCCAGGGAGGCAATGGCTGCCAGGTACAGTGGCCAACACCCAATATGGGCCATATGCCTCCCAGATCAACCCACCCTCCTGGATGGCTCCACAGCATGCCCCAAGGTATGATCCGAGGTGGGGTCCCACCACCTATCAGTGGCCACCATATGACCCTTGGCCACTGGACTACACACACCTGGGCCTGATTGGTGAGCCCCAGCGCCCCCTACCCAGGGACATATTCACACCTCCACCAGCACACACATCTCTGGGCAGCTCTGCATCACTTGATGTGGTGGGCATATGCCCATCATCTGCACCAGCCACTCCAACAGCATCCACAGCACCCTCAGCAGCAGCAGAGGATACAGCACCTCCAGCAGCAGAGGAAACAGCACCTCCAGCAGCAGAGGAAACAGCACCTCCAGCAGCAGAGGAAACAGCACCTCCAGCAGAGGAGGAAACAGCACCTCCAGCAGAGGAGGAAACAGCACCCTCAGCAGCAGAGGAGGAAACAGCACCCTCAGCAGCAGAGGAAGAAACAGCACCCTCAGCAGCAGAGGAAGAAACAGCAGCATCAGGGACACCGGGCACATCCACCTCCAGCACCGCACGCCTCACAGGGATGGAGGCGGAGTGTATGGCCCTTCAGAGGAGACTACTCCGGTCGAGCAGGAGTACTGACAGGAATATCACCAGGAGCAGGAGGCAATCCAGGAGGAACATTGTCCAATTGGAGAGCAGGATCCAAGGTTTGGAGTCGGAGGTGTCCAGGGGGAATACACTACTCCAGCAGCTCAGGACTGGTGTGATGGACATGTTAACACAGGTCCTTGTGGAGCTGAGGGAGATAAACCGTAGGGAGAACCTGAGGATGGAGAGGGAGAACTTGCGTTCCACTGAGGGGTCTACTGCAACCACCACCCCCTCTAGTGTTACCCCTGAAGCAACACCTAGGGGGCAGAGGGTTACCAGGAGATCCACAAGGGCATCCACCTCTGGCACCCAGGCTAAGGCCCCCCACCCAAAGAAGAAAAAATGAAAGGCCCAACCTGTTAAGTTTCCCCTCAATAAAGAAAACATTTTTTTTTAATTCCAGTCTGATCTGTTGTGTCTTCAGTTATGGATTGGGTGGCAGGGTTGTCTCCAATGCATTGCCATACAATGCAGTGAACACAACCTCTGCCTATGTGAAATGTTAGTGGGATGCTACAACATGGGTTCACACACACACCGTTGTACAAATTCAACTTGTAATACATCCCTGGAGCCATATTACACCACTGTGTTATATGGCGGTGTTGTGTGTTGAATTTGAACAACAAAACATACCCCTTAGCACAACAAATTGTACAACACTGAACATTTGTCTACATCATATGTTGTGTTTAACCCTTTGAGTGCCAGAGTGGTAGACAACGCATTGTCAAGAAATGCATTGGGGACCACTCTTGCACTCAGTGGGTTAATGGGATAACCAGACAAACAGCTCTGTGATTTAGCAGGGACATTATAAGCAGGATAGATAAATGGGACATGTATCCATGTTGTCTTGGATTCACACACTCATTGTGCAACTGACTTACTGGAGAAGCCAATGTTTTTAACCTAGGATTTCAACATGTAGCACACACATTGATATCCTGGGCTGAGCATTGGGGTCTCCTGTAAGTTGAGTTGCTGTTTCCCTAAGGGTGTAACAGACTTCACCAGTGATAACACATGTCCACTTAGTCTGGTTGTTCGTTAGCCCATGTACTGAGATATGTCAAAGTGGAGCAAAATCTCCGAACATGGATTATACTGAGCAATACAGATACTGTGGACAGGTATTCACTGTGGAAGTATGTCCCCTGTATCACCTCTTCATCACTCCCACAACACATTGGTGCATCACTGCCACCATCATCTGTTTGCATGGATACATCACAGAGTCCAGTCACTGGCAAACAAGTGGTGGACTCCTGTGATGTGGGTGTTGCCTTTCCATGTATGGGGCATACTCTACCCTGGGTGTGGTAACACATTGACATATGTGTTCTCAAATATATCCTCCTACAGACACAGATAGAATGGTGATGGTTCATCTTTATTGTGTCTCAAAGTACATTAGAATGTACATGTGTTTTCTGTGTGTATTGCCTATATGCATTGAACACCTGTATGAGAACACTAAATGTACTTTGAAACTAAATTGTAATACTTCAGTAACACTGCTGCCCTGCTCATGTGTTGTCCATGAGGTTTGACAACTCTGTAGCTGAGCATCCTGACTGTACAGGTTAAAACACTCAAGAATTAGTGTTTTCTGTGCCTCTATGAGAATGTTCCAGTAGAGGTTTGTGTGAACCTCAGGTCAAACTTTGCATCACCAACAACATCACCATAAACAGCAAGGGGTGATCTTCATGAAGGTGTTGTCAAGACATCAATCCAGTCACATGGAAGATCTTCAGTTCAAGGATGGATCATGTTACGGATGCCTGCGGGACAAGAGGACAGGATTTGGAGCAGTAGACCTGAACTGATCATCAAGCAACAACAATTTAGTCTTTTTCATCCCCTCAGTTTTCACAGTTACAGGTGAGTGCACAAACCATTGCTTGACAATGTGTTGTGTACTCATCTGTAACCAATTCTGTGGGGAACTAAGGACATGTGCATCAGTCCTAGGGATATGTGCCCCTGACATGTATACACACATTAACAAGTGTTCTGAGAGCTCCATGGAAGTAATGACATTGTGCTGCCACTGTGAAAGTGACAGTGGCAGCCCAATGTCATTTGTTCCATGGAACTGTTAGGACACATTTGTTGATGTGTGTATTCATGTCAGGGGCACATACGTCTGCACACTCACAGGTCTGCATGGAGTCCGTGGTAATCTGATCTACGTCTCATGACCTCTACATTGTGTGCCCATACCACTGTACATCCACCCCTGTGCTGCTCTTCTCAGCTGTAGCACAGTACAGGTCCCATATTGAGTCTGATGTCCCTTCTCATGCAAATCATTAGATAATACTCTTTCACTACTGGGCTAGCATGGTTGTTCAGGCTCTAATCATGGCATATCCAGTTAGTTGCTGTCAATCAAGCCGTGTAAGGTGATGAACATGGGTAATATGTTGTACCTTGTTTCTCCTGGGGGTGTGCGTGATATCCTTGGGGTCTGTATGTCAACGTGGAGAGTAGAATGGAGGATGGTTGTTGAGTCCACACACACAATTTTCCACGTCCACTGCCAGTGCAGTGCTGTGTCACTGTTCCTGTGGGGTGAGACAGAACAAAATGTGCAGTGTGGTTAGTGTCACAGGACTGCTGGGGGACTTGCATGGATTGTTTGCATGCATGTGTTATACTCACAGGTGAAGTATTCCGTGATGAGCCTGTCTCTGATCTGTGCCCCTCTCATGGTCTCCTCCACATGCCCGATGTCCATGGCCACTTCCTGTATGGGGGGGTCCGGGATGTGCTCCAGCAGCCTGGTGTCCACTGCGATATTGTGCAGTATTGCGCACGCCACAATGATGTCACACACCTTAGCCGGTGCATACTGCAGTGCTCCCCCAGAGTGGTCCAGACATCGGAATCTTGACTTGAGGAGCCCAAATGTCCGCTCAATAGCATTCCTGGTTCTGGCATGAGCCTGGTTGTAGCTTTCCTGGGCATGTGTTTGGGGATTGGCCAGAGGGGTCAGTAGCCAGGACTTGCATCCATAGCCAGCATCACCTGTGTAATGTGAGTGACATGGTGAAACAGGGAGCACATGTTGTGTGAATGATGTTTTGTGTGGTGGACGTAGTAGGTGTGGGTCAGGTGCATGCTGAGCTGAGTGGTGTGTACGCCTGTGTATGTGGTGTGATTTTGTTTTGTGAACTCACCCAGTAGCCATCCCCCTGTAAAGGTTCCATTCTCAAAATCTCTGTGGACTGAGGAGTTTTGTAGAATGTATGCATCATGTGTGCTGCCAGGATATTTTGCACAGATCCTCATGTTGCTGTCACACACCATCTGCACGTTGATGGAGTGGAAGTTCTTCCTGTTGATGAATATCTGTGCGTCACGTGCTGGGGCCTTAATCCGGACATGGGTGCAATCTATAGCACCCATGACCCTGGGCATGCCTCCCTTTGCGTAAAAGGCCTGCTTGACGTGTATCCAGTCCATGTCGGTGGTGGGAAAATGTATATGGGTACTGGCCTTGCTTTTGAGGGCTGGCAGGACCTGGGCCAGCACTCTGGAGAATGTGGCCTGTGACATGCCAGATACGTAACCCTCAGTGGACTGGAAGGCCCCGCTTGCCATGAAGTGCATGGCACAGAGTAGTTTCTGCAGGCCAGTTAGGGCATGGTTGTGGATGTAGATGGGATCCACCTGCTCCTTGATGACCTCATACAAGGCAATGATGCTGTCAGGCCTCAACCTGTAGCGATCAATGACCTCGTCATCAGCCATTCCAAAGAGTGTGACCCTTGGGCAGTATACCCTGGGCCTTGGTGGTCGTCTATACATCCTGTGCCCTCCAGGTGGGGATGGACTCCTGTGTGGCTGGTGAGCCAGAGCCTCCTCACTTGCAACAGGTGAAGGCTGTTGATGAGGCGTGCTTGGGGTTTGCTGATGTTCCCTAGCTCTCTCCCTTGCACGCCTTCTACGCAGTCTTCGCAACAATATGTAACCCAACATACTGTTTGCTCTCTCTATCTGTCTCTATCTATCTGTATCTATCTGTCTCTCTCTCTCTCTCTCTCTGTCTCTGTCTCTCTCTCTCTCTCTCTCTCTCTCTCTCTCTATCTCTCTCTCTCTCTCTCTCTCTCTCTCTCTCCCTCCCTGAGTGGAAAACAAGCCACAAGTGAGTGTGTTGAGTTGTCCCTTTAAGTACTTGCTAGGGCGTTGTGTAGGTGTGGTGATGAGGTGAGTGCTGACCAATGGTGAGTTGTTTGTGTCCAGGTAAGTGTTTGCAGGTGTGTGTGTGTTATAAGATGTGGTGAATTGCAACATGACACTTAACGCACCCGTTAGTGATTTTTTTGGTTAACGGCTGCCTTTAAATCGAGCCCTGTGTGTCCTGAAGATCATGAATAAGCGTAATATACTCAAAACGCGTTGATCTATTCAGCGTGCTGTTTAACATCTAGCTATGAGCCTTACCTTCTGCAAGTCTCTCATCAATTCTGTGTATGGTCTGCAGATACAGGTACACTTTTAATGCCAAAATAAAGATTATTGCTTTTACTTTTTGAGCTCTTTGTTCTCATGATGGTAGTGCATGAGTTCCTATGTTTCATTCCGGAAACTTAAATACATGTCTTCAAGTTTATAAGTCCATCTGAAATTGATATAGGATAATTCAAAAATACTAAAAAATCCTTGAGATCCAAAAGGGTGTCCAGTGCACTGTGCAGTACCAGTCGAGAAAATACAGCCGCAATGCAGACTGGTTATCCAGGCAGGATGATGCCTAGACCCAGCGGCGCTACTGAACTTACTTCCCCAAGTCCTCTTCTTGGATTATCAGAGGACATGGATGCTTGAAAGGGGGGGTGTAACGGGCCATGGGCAGTTACTGGGGAGTTTTAATGCAGTTTTGGGAAACCTGCTCTACTCAGAAGACTGGAATTCACTTGGCCAGAGACAGCCGGCAGGAATATTGCAAGCTGCTATGAGTTTAAACACTGGCCGGCTCCTGATTGGTCAGTCGGAGTTAAAGGGCTGCCATTGACTTAACACAGGGAAAAGTCGACACCTCTCTCTTTGGCCACAAGTTTAAAGGGACTGGACTGTAGGCTCGCTGGATTGTCGGGGAACCGAAATTCATCCAACAACCAGCGGGTGTCTCTCTATCTTGGTGCAGTAAAGACTTGACATTGTGTTGAACAGTGGGTTGCTTGGGAAGTAGGCAGCTCCCTGATTGGCCAAAGCCCTGGGTGACGAGTTTAAAGGTCCCCCATAGAGTTAACATGGGGGGACAGTAGGCGGCCCAGGGATTGGTCGTTAAACTGCCCGCCCAAAGGTTCGGATAGGCCAAGACGGCCATGATGAAACTGACCAGGTGTCACGGTATTTGAAGACACTCAGACTTAAGGTTTGGTAAAAACGTAACTTTATTGAAAAGTTAAGGCAGTCCCCGTAGGGTATCATACATATATAACAATACAACAATAAATGACAGAATATAGGTTCTACCGGCCTTACCAATAATACCGGGCAAGGCAACCGAGTGACAGTTGTAAATGGTGATAGGCTCTACCGGCCTTGCCTATACCGGGTAAGGCAACTGTGAGATGACATGTACCGGTTCTACCGGCCTTACCAATACCAGGCAAGGCAGCCCAAGGAGTACAAATTAGAGGCTCTACCGGCCCTGCCAATACCGGGTAAGGCAACCTAGGGTGGCAGCAAGAATAGGTTCTACTGGCCTTACCAATACCAGGCAGGGCAGCCTGAGGAAACGCAGTTAACGGCTCTACCGGCCCTGCCTATACCGGGTAAGGCAACCTGAAGGATGGTAACGTACTTAGGTTCTACCGGCCTTACCAATACCGGGCAGGGCAGCCCAAGAGAGGAGACCTTGCTGTCAGGTGACAATGACAGAGTGTGGAAAGGTACAAGGATCTCCCTCAGCAGAAGTCTTTTAGCCTGAGAATACCAGACAACTGCGTAAGGAGTTGGACAGCAACCTGTCCTCAGGATCTGAGTAATCAAGGAGCAAACCAGTGTCCGCACGCTGGGACCAACAGTAACAACGCCGCCAGGTGAAATGGAGCAACCAGCGTCCGCACGCTGGGACCAACAGAGTGAGCGAAACTAGAATGAGGAGTAAACCAGCGTCCGCACGCTGGGACCAACAGTGTGAGAGCAACCAGATTAATGGAGTAAACCAGCGTCCACACGTGGGACCAACAGTGTAAGCGCAACCAGGTTAATGGAGTTAACCAGCGTCCGCACGCTGGGACCAACAGTGTGAGAGCAACCAGACTAATGGAGTAAACCAGCGTCCGCACGCTGGGACCAACAGTGTGAGAGCAACCAGATTAATGGAGTAAACCAGCGTCCGCACGCTGGGACCAACAGTGTGAGCACAACCAGGTTAATGGAGTAAACCAGCGTCCGCACGCTGGGACCGACAATGGGAGAGCAACCAGATTAATGGCGTAAACCAGCGTCCGCACGCTGGGACCAATAATGGGAGAGCAACCAGATTAATGGAGTAAACCAGCGTCCGCACGCTGGAACCAACAGGGAGGATCGCCGGAGCAAAAGAGAACAATGTCGCCACAGCGTCAGCAGGGAAAGTCAGATGCCAGAATTCAGGAGGGTACACCGGAGTGAGCACCGCCGTCCTGACAGATGACCGGAACCGGCTGGAGGCTAGCAGACAGGCACCACTGACAGTCAGGAACGATAATCTGGAACACAGGAACACAGGAGCACCGGAACAACGGAGTACTGGAACACTGGAACACAGGAACACTGGAACAACGGAGTACTGTAACACTGGAACACAGGAGCACCGGAACAACGGAGTACTGGAACACTGGAACACAGGAGCACCGGAACAACGGAGTACTGGAACACTGGAACACAGGAGCACCGGAACAACGGAGTACTGGAACACAGGTAACTCAGGCCCAACAGCCTGACAAGGCAGATCAGGTAAAGTGATGTCAGAAACACCACGAAAGGGCAATCTGGGAGTGCCCAACCTGGGTTTAAATAGGCTGTGAGAAATGAGACAGCCAATGAGGAACTACAGCAAGTGATAGAAAGAGTCTAGCATGAATCACGGGCACCGTGATACCAGGGTTGGCCAGCTGATTCCAAGCTCCTGATTGGCCAGGGGTTGAAGCATTTTTATAGTCTGTTTGAATATTCTGCTTCAACCCCCTGGCCATTGTTTAAGATGTGTATTCGAGTCCCTCAGCCCTTTGTCCCGGTGTTTGCCCCTCATCAGATCCTTTGTCTAAATTATTTAATCATGTCTGGCCCTTTGTGTTATGTATGCACCATATGTCACTGTCCTTTGTATTCTTTGTTTGGTATTATATCTTGATGTTATTAACTTTGTATAAAAGACCAAGAGCTGTACAATAAAGTGTGTTAGTCTTGGAACTTCATCAGTGTACTGTCCTATTGTCGCTGGATGGTATCAAGGGTCTCCTTATGACCCCCATCCAAGGAAGCAGCTCTGGAGAATGACCAGCAATGCTACCTTTGAGAGAACAGGAACGATGGCCTAGGTCCATCTGCGGACTTAGGTACCCAATATAAAACAACTGATAAGTGCCCTGAACAAAAATACAAAAAATGGCACATTATCCTGCCTACAAAGTAGGTGTAAAACCTGTGCACACATTTACAGCACAGACAAGATACCCATACCAAACACCCAGTTACATCATATGAGCAACGGTAATTACACCTGCAAATCATCCAATGTAATATACCTCATCATGTGTGCAAAATGCTCAACAGTTCTTTATGTAGGGGAAATGGCACAGCCATTACATAAGAGGTTTAATTCCCACAGATCCATCATTAACAACAAAAAGAGACACCAGTGGGAGAACATTTTTGCCAAAGTGGACACAGTGTCAGGGACATTAGACTGACTGTACTGATGGGACAATTTCGCACTCAGAGGGACAGAAAATTATGGGAGGTAAAATTAATGCTACAATTTGATTCTTTGACTTATGGGCTGAATAGAGACAGAGAGTTTCTGTCATATTATCACATTGTGAATTAACTTTTACGACAGTCCCTCTGGCATCATAAATGCCTGGACTCCTGAGAGGAAGAATGCAATTTAAATCACATCCTCTACCTTTGACTGATCAAAGAATCAGTATCTGGACTAACATTCTTATCTGATTTTCATTATAAACAATGTAATGTGTACTTGTATTTAAGAGAGATTTTTGCATATTTATCTGTATTAAATGCCCGAGGAAGAGACCTAAGAAGTCTTGAAAGCTTGCATCTTAAATGTTTGTCTCCTGTATTTCTACGGCTAACACGGTACCAACTCTCATCTATTTTGGACATTTCATGGCACTCAAAATGTTAATATAACTGAAGATTAAAGACAGTATAGTATTTATTTCACCATTGAAAGGGCTGGCTTTCTGCTGCCTCAATACATCACAGAGGAACAAAAAGCCAGAGTTCATCTTACTTTTATTGATCTCTCATACTAAAATGAATACCATGCTTCCTTTACTCTTAAGACATGTTTCCTCTATGGTGAGCATAGGTTAGTGACCCAGCACTGGAAGTTATAGAGGACTGTTTATATAAGGTTGCATTGGAATAATAGATGTGCCACATAGCCCTGCCCAGTTTTAATAACTCTTTTAACCCTTTCAGTGCTGTGCTCACCTTAGACGGAACACTGCTCTTAAGTTATATTACCCTTCTGGGTGCCAGAGAATTATCAGATATGCTGGACACACTTTTGGAATTCAGGGGGTTAAAGAAGAAGGCATTTCTCCTTCCCCCAAATTAAACATTTAGCTGCCAGTGGGGTTGTTGCCATATTGTATACAATTTTAACACTCAGATGGTTAATATGTATGTGTGATTCAACAACTACCAGTGCAGTGGTACAAGGTTGAGGGGTCAGTATGTGTGTTCTATTGCAACTTCCATCATTCTCCACCAGCCAGTGGCTGGGAGCTGTAGTCTGTCAGCAGCTGGATGGACTCACATTGCCTATCCCTATGGCAATCAGTGCACTGGGGCAAGGCTGTGGAGTTAGCGTGTGTACTTCAATGTCTACTGTGGAACAAGACTGCGGCGATCGGTAGTATGTGTGGTTCCATGGATACCCTGGTAAAAGTATGGGGTGAGTATTTGTGGTACTGTGGCTACTAATGCAGTGGGACAAGGCTGGGGGTTCAGCATGTGTACCTCTATGATTACCATATGACAAAGTTGGGAGTCAGTATGTTTAGTTCCGTGGATACCAGAAGACAAAGCTGGGGTAGCAGTATGTATGCAGCAGAAAAAGCTAGAAATTCAAGCAGTTTATCTCACTCTTCTCTAATGAGGCAAAATTTTTCACCCATCTCTAGCAGAGAAAGTTCTGGATAACCTAGTATAGGAAGGAAATGAAAACTTTCTTTAGCTTTCCAAATTCTTCTCAAGCTTCAGGAGACCAAGAGTCAGGGTTGATTCTTTTCCACGCCAAGACCGTGTTAGAGGATGTTATCTTGGACAATTTTCAGTCAAACTTTCCATACTAATTTATCTAGACACTGTTGAACTGTTTTTAGAGCTCTAGTTTGAATATGGTCCTTAGTTCTCACTGGATGCTCATTCATTTGTTTAGAATGTTCTTGTCCTCTAGATTTCATTCTGTTATACCATGGAATGCACCCTTGATCAATAGCATCTCAACACTATACCATATTATCAAAACATCCCTACATTTTCCAGGTGAGCTGATAGTTACTTTATAGTTACAGACCTCTCTAGCATTAAAGGTCTTAAGGGGCACCCCTATTTTATACTAGGTTTACTGCCCTTCAATAGCTTTAACCTCTTGGATGTTAGAACCATCATCAATGCATTGTGAAGCATCACAGGAGATAAGCTGGCCTGTGAAGTGCTCATGGTCTGGCCTGTACACACACTGCACAACACTTCACAGAAACTGTTCAGAGCAAAATCATGCTGGAAACCTCCAGGAGTACAGCCGGTATAGTGTAAGCTACATCTGTGTTTAATAGATAGACAGCTCCAACTAAATCATATTATAAGTAAGAACACATAGTGCTGTGCTCACCTTAGACGGAACACTGCTCTTAAAGGGATAGTAATACTTAAAATGTAAAAAAAAATATGTTGTAGAGTTTATCCCCCTGAGTAAAACAAGGGCACTCCCACTGCTGAAAGGTGTTTCATTCAAAAGTTATTAATTTTCAAAGTTGAATTTTTTAGGTGCAATATCACAGTGGCCTGAAATTGTACAGTGGCGCTGTTGCTACACCATCCTATGGAGATTTATGGTCAACTGACCAGAGCTCTCCATAGGATCGTGTAGCAACAGCGCCACTGTACAATTTCAGGCCACTGTGATATTGCACCTAAAAAATTCAACTTTGAAAATTAATAACTTTTGAATGAAACACCTTTCAGCAGTGGGAGTACTCTTGTTTTACTCAGGGGGATAAACCCTACAACATATTTTTTTTTTACATTTTAAGTATTACTATCCCTTTAAGTTATATTACCCTTCTGGGTGCCAGAGAATTATCAGATATGCTGGACACACTTTTGGAATTCAGGAGGTTAAAGAAGAAGGCATGTCTCCTTCCCCCAAATTAAACATTTAGCTGCCAGTGGGGTTGTTGCCATATTGCATACAATTTTAACACTCAGATGGTTAATCTAATATATTTACTGCCATTTCCACTGATTTCCTACAAGTATCAGAGGTGATAGAGGTGATGGTGCTCTTCAGATGCCAGGAGACACATGGGTGTTTCCAGGACTCTGAGGAGCACCCATCACCTCTTACAGCTGGAACCTTAAAACAGGTATGACTGGGATGTAGCTCAGAACAGCAGACATACAGGAATTAGGACAGCCTACAGATGATTGGGCAAATGAGAGCGAGCGGCAACTCCAAAATAAGAATATTAGTTTAGCTCTAGAGTGCCAATGGGGAGAGCAGGAGACTGAATTTCTCGTTCTTATTTAGTGATTTGAGTGCCAGAAGTGTGTTGAGCATATTGGACACACCGATGACAACTAAAAAGCAATATAATGGGTAGTGGTTGCTTTCCTTTCTCTCTCTCTCTCTCTCTCATTGTCCCTCTCTCGAACCCCATTATCTCAGTCCCCCACTTCTCTCCTTCACTGCCCCTGTTTCTCTCCTTATTGCCCTCTTCCATCTCTAGTGTATCTCCATTTCAATTGTAAGCTCAGTATTATCACTAGTGTAGAAAAATGTAAAACTCAAACTATGTGGCATCACTAGTATAGTTCAATTTTAACTGTAAGATCTATGGTATATCAAAGATAAGATGAATATTAAAAATAATTAAAAGTAATTAAATAAAAGGATTGCCATACTACTAATGAAGTAGGTGCTATATGAGAAAAATCCCACTGCAAGGGTGCAGTTACCAATCTGTACATTTGTTTCATGAGTACCTCTTATTGAGGAGGAGATATGGCTATCTTATCATAAACATCTAAAAGTCAAACATAGGAGATTGTATGATCTTTTTTTGTGTAGAATGCAAATATAGATTTTTGCTGACTTATTCCAGATCCTGGACCAGTACTCTAGCAGGAGTTCCATCCCAAAATCTTTTTCCCTGTCTAGCATATGCTTTGTTTTGAGATCTAGTGAAAAGGGGTGATACCCAGATACCATTCAAATCAAGCCAATGCAGGAAGGTATTTATTGTGTACAGTCTATATAAAATAAGACACATAAAGATATGTATAATTTTCTGTAGTGGGGGGGGCATTGTGTTTGTCAGCCAAGGTGGATTTCAATCTATACAGTCCCCAAGTCTGAGAGAGGACAAAAAACAAAGTCTGTGGTGTTATAATCTAGAAAGAATGCTGGATTATCCAGGATAAGAGTAAGTTTAGAGACTGTGAGTTAACAGATTTTTTGAGATTGACAAAGTCCCAAATCTTAAGGGAATGATATTGTCACGGTTTGTTAAGACTCTCAGACGCAGAATTAGGTAAAAACACAACTTTATTGAAAAGTTAATGTAACCCCTTAGGGTATCATACACATACACACATATATCTTTATTAGACAGGAATATAATGCAAACAATAGCAGTGTTGGCTCTACCGGCCCTGCCAATATACCGGGCAAGGCAGCCAAGGAATTGGAACTCGTGAGTTGAGGCTCTACCGGCCTTGCCAAAATACCGGGCAAGGCAGCCGCTGGACAGGAGACGAAGACTGGCTCTACCGGCCTTGTCAATACCGGGTAAGGCAACCCATGAGACAGGACAGGTTCTACCGGCCTTACCATATACCGGGCAAGGCAGCCAATGACAGGGGATAATGGTAATCACAAGCCTCAGTGACTGGAAGGTGGAGCAACACTCACTACATAGACAAGAGGCTAAGTCAGTAAGTAAGCCGTCAGCAGCAGAGCTTGCGGATGGATGAGGAGAAAACCAGTGCCCTCACAGATGGAATGCCATGATGCTAAGTAGCAATGGAGCGAACCAGTACCCTGTACGTGGAACGCTTACAATACTGAGACAGCCGGGTGGCTAGAGGAGCGAACCAGTGCCCTGTACGTGGAACGCTTACAATACTGAGACAGCCGGGTGGCTAGAGGAGCGAACCAGTACCCTGTACGTGGAACGCTTGCAATACTGAGTCAGACGGGTAGCTAGAGGAGCGAACCAGTGGCCTGTACGTGGAACACTACAATACTGAGACAGCCGGGTGGCTAGAGGAGCGAACCAGTACCCTGTATGTGGAACGCTTACAATACTGAGACAGCCGGGTGGCTAGAGGAGCGAAACAGTACCCTGTACGTGTAACACATACAATACTGAGACAGCCGGGTGGCTAGAGGAGCGAACCAGTACCCTGTATGTGGAACGCTTACAATACTGAGACAGCCGGGTGGCTAGAGGAGCGAACCAGTACCCAGTACGTGGAACGCTTACGATACAGAGATAGCCGGGTGGCTAGAGGAGCGAACCAGTACCCTGTACGTGGAACGCTTACAATACTGAGACAGCCGGGTAGCTAGAGGAGCGAACCAGTACCCTGTACATGGAACGCTTGCATACTGAAACAGCCGGTAGCTATCAAACAACTAGTACCCACGTACTGTAAACCTGCAAGACAGAAATGTCGCCGAGGCGACTCAGGAATGTCAGCTATCTGGAGGCAATCAGGACAGGAACCAGCAGATGGAAGCAGGAACCAGCAGGCAGACGGTCAACCTGAATCAGGAACAACGGCGGCAACTGGCAGCAGGAAGAGGTGGCTCAACCGGATCAGACGGAGGCAGGAACAATACGACTGGAAACACTGGAACAAGTTGAACACAGATTGCAGGAACACAGCAGGGGCCCAGGATACTCAGGAACAAGGTGTAGACTCAACAGCATAGAGACAACACGAAAGAGCAACCAAAGGTTTAAATTGGCAATACGGGGGGGCTGAAGATAACCAGCCAATGGGGAGCCCCCTACTGGTGATAGACACAACAGAAGAGCAATCACGGGCACCGTGATAGTTATATGATAGAGGCTGAAGATATGGTGTAGCGCCTGACAGATCTAGATATCCAGAGCCGATGACAATGGGGACAGGTCTTATATAGCATTGTTCAATGTTGACCCAGGTGAGATTTTTTGCAGAGATATGCAATTGTAACATTTGTGCTAATTGTGTTGCCAAATAGTATGAGTGAACATGCAGGAGGCTTAAACCTCTGTGAATTTTGGGTCTAAAGTGGATTGTGGATGAGTTTCTTGGAACACCACCCACACATATTTGTTGAAAGTGTTCTGCCTCTTGCTTAACTGGGATGGGAAGGACTCTAAAATAGTAGATAATTCTGGGGAGAAGATTAATTTTAACTGAAGTAATATTACCCATCCAGAAGGTGTTGAGGGCATGCCATTTAGTGAAGACTGACAACAGTATTTGAAGAAGAGGATAATAGTTAGTTGAATAAAGGGTTGCAAAAGAAGTAGTGAGTTGGATCCTTAGGTATGTGAGTTGATGGGTTGGCCATTTGAAATCAATATTCAAAGCAAATAATTTTTTGGTTTGGGGTAGTATATTCAGGGTCAAAAACTTATTGATTTAAAAATTAGAAAGATGTTGATAATAGCTGAGGTTTAGAAGGGATGGGGATGGTTTGGGGAGTGTTAAAAAAATATCATCAGTGAAAATGGAGTGTTTATAGACATTTTGTCAACAGATATGCCAGTAATGTCAGGGTTGAGCCTAATATATGCTACTAAGGGTCCAAGGCTTAGGATGAAGATAAGTGACGGGAGAGCAGCCCTTTTATGTATCAATCCTATAGGGAAGGAGGGAATGATACCAGAGGTAGATATTTGTGCCATGGAATCTGAGCAGAGTGTTTTGATTGCAAGAAGATAATGTTTAGGTAAGGGAAATTCTCTCAGGGTCGGTACACGGAGCAGGAACGTCAGCCAATCCAAGTCGGTACACGGAGCAGGAACGTCAGCCAGACTGGGTCGGTACACGGAGCAGGAACAGGATCAGAGAGAGTAGTCAGGCAGTCCGTGTCATACACAGGATATCACACGTTAACGGCAGCAAGCACTAAGCAACAGGAAAACCACAAAAGGGCCCTGTATGAGTGACAGGGCACAGTACTTAAAGCTACCACTGGGTGGAGAAATTACACGCTAGCCAATAAGAAAGCATCAGGAATCATGTGTCAAAATGTCGCCAGCAATACACGGGCACCATGATAGCTATACACCTACCGATAAAATCTATAAAAAAACAAAAAAAATTTTAAAAAAATTGTACTTACTGTAGTACATTTATTATTACAGGGTTTTGATTACTCTGTTTTGCCTGGGTGAGTATCACGGTGCCCGTGATTGCTGCAGTTCTCTGTCTATCACCTGCAGGGGGCTCCCATTGGCTGTCTGCAGTCAGCCTGCCTCTGGTTGCCTTTTTAAACTCAGTCTGGTCACCCTTTAGTTGCCCTTTCGTGGTGTCTCTGACAGCATTCACTTTGCCTGTCTACTGTAGCTATTGGGCCTGCTCCTGAGTTCCAGAGTTCCTGAGTTGTTGAGTTCCTGAGTTTACCTGTTCCTGTGTTCCTGCCTGCTTGTCAGTTCCAGTCCGGTTCCGGTTGCTGTCGTTCCGGTTGCCAGCCGACTTGCGGTGCTCATCCCGGTTGAGCCTCGGCCTGCTCCTGCTGTTTCCTGTGTTCAGTTCCTGTGGCGATATTTCTCTCCTGTCGTTCCGGCGACATTCTGTCTGTTGGTCCCAGCGTGCGGATGCTGGTTTACTCCATTAGCCTTGCGGCTCACAATACTGTTTGTTGGTCCCAGTGTGCAGACGCTGGTTTACTCTATTAGCCTTGCGGCTCACAATACTGTCTGTTGGTCCCAGCGTGCGGACGCTGGTTTACTCCATTAGCCTTGTGGCTCACAATACTGTCTGTTGTCCCAGCGTGCGGACGCTGGTTTACTCTATTAGCCTTGCGGCTCACAATACTGTCTGTTGGTCCCAGCGTGCGGACGCTGGTTTACTCCATTAGCCTTGCGGCTCACAATACTGTCTGTTGTCCCAGCGTGCGGACGCTGGTTTACTCCATTAGCCTTGCGGCTCACAATACTGTCTGTTGGTCCCAGCGTGCGGACGCTGGTTTACTCCATTAGCCTTGCGGCTCACAATACTGTCTGTTGTCCCAGCGTGCGGACGCTGGTTTACTCCATTAGCCTTGCGGCTCACAATACTGTCTGTTGGTCCCAGCGTGCGGACGCTGGTTTACTCCATTAGCCTTGCGGCTCACAATACTGTCTGTTGTCCCAGCGTGCGGACGCTGGTTTACTCCATTAGCCTTGTGGCTCACAATACTGTCTGTTGGTCCCAGCGTGCGGACGCTGGTTTACTCCTTTAGCCTTGCGGCTCACAATACTGTCTGTTGGTCCCAGCGTGCTGACGCTGGTTTACTCCATTAGCCTTGCGGCTCACAATACTGTCAGTTGGTCCCAGCGTGCGGACGCTGGTTTGCTCCATTGGCCTTGTGGCTCATTCTACTGCCTGTTGGTTCCAGCGTGCGGACGCTGGTTTACTCCATTTGCCTTGCGGCTCAAGGTACAGTTGTTGGTCCCAGCGTGCGGACGCTGGTTTACTCCCTGACTTGCAGTCAGGTTTCTGGTGCTGTCCAGTCCTAGCAGCACTTGTTTCAGATGTGTACCGACACTAGCCTCTCCTTGGGTGAGACAGCTTGACCGTATACTCTATTTACCATCCTACTGTCATTGTCATCTGACAGTCACTGGTCTTAGTGGTGTCTCCCTTCTTGGGTTGCCCTGCCCGGTATTGGTAAGGCCGGTAGAACCTTTCACGTTGCCACCTTTAGGTTGCCTTACCCGGTATTGGCAGGGCCGGTAGAGCCTATCCTTGGTTATCCATTCTGGGCTGCCCTGCCCGGTATTGGTAAGGCCGGTAGAACCTGTTACGTTGCCACTCCACGGTTGCCTTACCCGGTATTGGCAGGGCCGGTAGAGCCTATTCCTAGTGTATTCCTCAGGCTGCCCTGCCCGGTATTGGTAAGGCCGGTAGAACCAGTATGTTACCATCTTACGTTTGCCTTACCCGGTATTGGCAGGGCTGGTAGAACCTACTTATCACAATTCCTTCAGTATCGCTTGGGTTGCCTTGCCGGTATTATTTGCAAGGCTGGTAGAACCTATCTCAATTGTCAATTGCCTATATATATGTGATGTTTGTATGTGTATGAAAACCCTATGGGATTGCCTTAACTTTTCAATAAAGTTATGTTTTTACCTAAACCTTACATCTGAGAGTCTTAACAAACCGTGACAGTGAGCCCCAGTTGTGTTTAGCTGGTGGCTTCTCTGCTGCCCTTGTTTGTCTTCTGATTGGGTGTTTTCTCATTTGCAGGTGGCTGGATTTGCTTACAGTTATGGGTGATTCCCCAACTCAACGTTCTCCTGACTTTTAGGAAATGATTAACGCTGCAGTTGTGGCATCAGTAGAGAAAGCCTTAGCTAGTCATGTCTTAGCAACCATTGGATCAGTCTACCTCCATGCCAGATTCCTTGGCAGATGTGGATGACCATACTCCCAGAGAGCCTAGGTCTGCTGGGTCACCTTCTAAGAGTTATTGGAAGGGCAACTCTTCAGGAGGTGGTCGCTCAGGAAAGGCACCCTGCAAGAGGCCTAAGATGGGAGTTGAGATGGAAGTGTCTCGAACTGCCAGATTATTATCAGATGAGGAAGATTTAGCTCCCGCTCCTCAGTTGCAGGAGATGGACGAGTGGCAGGCGGGGGGCTCTGCCTCAGAGGAGGAGAATGATTGGAAGGACGATTCATCTGTTGGACCTTGCTATGTGAAAGAATCTGTGGTTGAGTCCACCACTGCAGGGGCTGATTTCAATGCCTCCTCTGTGCAGCTGGGGTTTGTATGATTCTCGATCCTAGAACGATTCGGCATCCTCGTTCATCGGAGTGGAGTCTGCCCGAACATTTAGCAAGGTTTGTTAATTTCTGGATAAGGAAGCCGCTTGATCGAGATGTCAGAGGTCGCCTGAGAGCTGAATGTCCTCATCCCCTGCTTCCGGATAGGTGGCTTTGACGCCTGAATTTGACCCAAATGTCTTGTTGTTTATGACTCGTACTGGCAGAGATCCGCATACGGGCATTGAAAAAGATCTCAAGTCTGCTCAAGACAAACTCCTGGATGTTGTTGATCCTCTAACATGGATGTTGTTCTTTGCGGATCAGTCGCTATCTCAGGGTTCCAAACTAGATGCCACTGGTGTTCGTGAATGGGCGCTCCGAGCTGTCTGTCTTCTGTGTAATGCAAATACAGTGCTCTGTATGGAGAGGAGGAAGGTGGCTCTTCTCCTCATCGATTCCAAACTGGCTGACCTAGGCTCCAAGGGATTGGGCCCGGCGGCTTCTGGTCTGCTGTTCAGAGAACCATTTATTCCGGAATTGAAGAGGCATGTCAGTTTGTTCACTACCCTCAATAAAGCACAGTTATCATTGCGACAAGTGTTCCCAGGGGAGGGCTGGCCTGGGGGGCAAGGGGGCAATTGCCCCCTGGGCCAGTCATATGTCTGGGCTGGTGGGCCACTCCCACTTGTTGCTGCAAATGTAGCTACTCTAGTGACACCACAGAGCTTACAATTGAAATGGAGCTACAATCCAAGTGAAGATGCGCTAGTAACATAACCAATTTCTCTTGTAAGTTCTATGGTATCACTAGTGTAGCGTTACTTAAATTGTAAGCTCTGTAGCTACACCATTGTAATCCCATTTCAATTATAAGCTTCATGGTATTGCCTTACTTCACAACACCAACCCTTTGAGTACCTGAGGTGTATGCATACCCCTCTGGCACTCAAAGGATTAATGGCATTTTTAAAATTTAATAAAAGGGGGTGGGCTGGGACAGTGGGCTGGAATGATAGTAGGATTGGGCCTCTTGATTGTAGTTGCCCTCCAGGCCACAAATTGCCAGCCCTCCTCTGAGTGTTCCGCTCTTCTTCCTTGAGAGGTGTTTTTCCAGGGCTGGTCGCCAGAGAGGCCGGGCCGCCAGCCGATTTTGGAAGTCAGGCCTCAGAGCTAATCCTCCAATGGCAAATTTCTTCCCAGCAACTCAGTATCGACCCACTTTCGGTAGAGGTTCGAAAGCAGAGCCAGTTCAGGTAAATGTTCCTCGGTGTGTGATTCCTCAAAAGGTCACTGTAGGCAGGCTGTGTCTTTTCTTTCAGAATTGGGAGGTGATTTCCACAGATGCCTGGGTTCTACAGACGGTCAGAGGATATGTTATAGAGTTCACCACTCCTCCACTTCAAAGCAGGGCTCCTCCTCTTCCGGTTACCTCAAGGGACGCAGAGACTTTGATTGATGCCGAAATTCAGTTGTTGTTTTCCAAGGGCGCTGTTCAGTACGCCCCAGACGACTGGGGATTTTTCAGCAACATTTTTCTGGTTCGGAAGAAAACCGGATATTTTCATCCGGTCATCAATTTGAGGAATATGAACGCGTTTGTCGTCTATTGACATTTCAAGATGGAGGGGATTCATCTTCTAAGGGATCTTCTTCTCAAAGATGACTGGTTTACCCAGCTGGATCTCAAGGACGCTTATTTGTTGGTTCCTGTGGCCCCAGAGAGCCATCCTTTTCTTCGGTTCCGGTGACGGGGTTGTCCATGTCAGTTTACATGCCTCCTGTTCTGGCTCAGTTCGGCACCATGGTGTTTCATGAAGCTTCTGAAGCTGGTAGTGATGCATTTCAAGAGTCACGGAGTGCGGTGTCTCATTTATCTGGACGATCTGTTGATTTTTTGGGACAACGTGTCGCGACTGCGATCTTAGACGTGCTTTGTGATTGGCTTCCTGGAAATGTTAGGATTTATAGTCAACAGAGACAAGTCAGCTTTGGTTTCTTCACAAGTGGTGCAGTTCTTGGGGTTTGAGATAGACTCCGTGAATTGTCAACTGCACATTCCAGTGTCCAAGATTGCGGCAATTCAAAAGGGGATTCGTCAGGTTCTGCATCAAGAGAGAATACCGTTAAGATTGCTGCCACTCATTGTGGGTCTCCTGTCATCATCGAATCAGGCGATTTTTCCGGGTCCACTGCATTATCGGGCAATGCAGGGGTTGAAAGCTTGCCATCTCTGGGCGGGTCGCCCTTACGACCATTCAATCCACCTTACTCTGGACGTTCAAGCAGAATTGAGGTGGTGGCTCCTACACATGCAAGCCTGGAATGGCATGGCCATTTCTGGTCCAACCCCGGATTACATGGTAGAGTCAGACGCCAGTCTTTGGGGCTGGTGGGCGCACTGGGCGGATTCGCCCACTGGAGGTCCTTGGTCCGAGACAGGAGTGGGCCTTCATATCAATTGCCTGGAGTTGATTGCTGGATCACTCGCTTTACGCAGTTTCACCAGAGACAAGTCTGATTGTATTCTGCCACGTACGGACAATATATCAGTGATCCCGTACATCAATCCTTTGGGTGGAGCCAGGTCTCGAGAAACCGCGAAGGAGATCCATCGATTTTGCTTCCAGCACAACATTACTGTCAAAGCAAGTATCTTCCAGGAGTTTCCAACATGATGGTGGATTGGTTTTCCCAACATTGGAGGGACGTCAGCAATTGGAAGCTGCACGAGTCGGTCTTTCGGAAGTTGGTGACGATCAAGGGCCCTTTGGTGTTGGACCTGTTCTCCTTCCGGACCAACCATCAACTTTGGGACTATCACAGCTGATTTCCGTGGTTCCCGGACCTTCTAGAGTTGTTGGTCGAGGATCCGCTTCTGATTCCGTCCTTCCCTCTTCTCCTTACGGATCCCCGGGGAGCTCTGCATCCATTGGTGCTGCATGATCATCTCCGTCTGGTGGCTTGGATGATTTCCGGGGAGCTTGGTCTGTCGAAGGCTTATCGCAAGCTGCGAGGAACCTTTTGTGGGACTCCTGGGCACCTGGCACGAGAAGATGTTATCGGTCGGCATGGCATTCTTGATCTCGCTGGTGTGTGGAAAGAGGTTGCGATCCCTTTACAGCACGTTTCTATGATACTGAATTTCCTTTCTCATCTTTTTTCTTTAGGCCGTTATTATTGTTCCATTAATTTGATGCGTTCAGCTATTTTGGCAGCTCATATACCCGTGTCGGGTTTTCCGGTTGGGAGAGATCCATTGGTGTTTCTACTGAGAGGGATTAGGCTGTCTCGTTCTCCTGGACCTAGATACCGTTGCCTTTGGGATGTTGAGTTGGTACTTCACTCTTTACGTACCTGGCTGCCGGATGAGGCGTTATCATTGCTTTAGCTGTTGGCTAAACTTGCGTTGCTATATGTTTTGTGTCTTTTCGTAGAGTATCAGCTATTAATGTTGATAGGTTTGCGGTGCTCCCAGAGGCAGTCTCTTTTTCTATTGTACGACGTACATAATCTGATTCAGTGGAGGTTTGTTATCCGATTTTTCGGGAGGAGCTTTAACTTTGTTTGGTAGAGACTTTGTTGAAATATGTGTCAGTCACAGCCCATTTACGGACAGCTCAGTTAGGCCTACTGCTTGTTTCTTATGTTAAACCTCATAATGCAGTCACTTCCACTAGGCTGGCACATTGGGTTTGATGGCTTTTGGCTCTGACAGGCGTGGAGTTGAATTTTGGCGCCCAGTCGGTCAGAGGTGCAGCAGCTACTGGCGCTTTTTCGGCGGGTGCTTCTTTGTCTGACATTTTACATGTGGTGGACTGGTCTTGCTAACATACTTTCCCAGTTTTTTATTTCCGTCCGTCTTCTCGTGCTTCTTTTTCTTTGCTTCTGCAGTGTTAAAAGTGCAAAATATGAAGCCTCCTGTCATGTGGTAAAATTGTAGATTATGCTAATGTGGTGTGCCTATAATCTTAATTTTAGTAATGACAGGCAAATATTTTCCCTTCCCTCCCTTCCCGGACTTAGTTAATAAGTGGATATTAGGTGACTTGGTTGGTGGCAAGTCTAAGAGTAAGGTAAGATCATGGGGAGTAGAATGGTGTTTTTACTGTGGTATTCATACTCATGTTGATTCATTCAAATGTTTGCTATGTGATAGGACTGATTTTATTGAAGTGTCTAGTGGCTTTCACAGTTTTCCTCTGTTTCAGTATGATCTACCCTCCTTCTTGGAGGGTGGATGAAGATAGGATGTTTCTGGTCTCTATCGTATACATCAGAAGAGTGACGTGACTGGATGGCCGGACGTTCTTGTTGTTTGCCTAAGGAATGTTGTTTCTGTTTCTCTTGTGTTAAATCAAAGAAAGAGGAGTGGCTTGGTTTGGTTGGGCCTTATATTATCTCTTCAGTGTATGCTCATTGGTCAGTTGGTTTTTGTCTATTCTGTGCTGCTATGGAGTTTTAAGTAAAGAAAGTAATGCAAAATATTCGCCTCCTGTCAATGCTAAAATTAAGATTATAGGTACACTACGTTAGCATTATCTACAATTGTTCTGCTTATTCTAGCTTGTATAGTTTCCTTCAAACCCAGTCCTATGGATGATTAATACTAATCATCCTATTTCATTATGCCCAAATCTACCAAACATATCTTACTTACACTTTAGATATAAAACATAATATATAAATAAAATAGATCGATATATAACCTTAAAGCCTTACATACAAGCATAAAACATTACTGAATCCATAGCGTAATAACTTAGCCTCTATAGAAATGTCAGTAGTTCAATATTCTCTTTTAACATTTTTGGGTGTAGAGTCCCCAGAGTTAATATCCAGTATCCCTCGCATCTGTTTAAAGCTTTATCAAAATCCCCTTTGCAAATGTCCAACTGGACTAAGTCAAATAATGTGATAATGTCTTTTTAAGCTATGGCTATATAGCCCCTTAATAAAATGTCAATATGCATTAAGAATGTTTTATGATTTTTTTTTTCATTACAGTAGGTACTGACTATATTTTTGTATTTTAAAGTTGCCTTTGTGTGAAGAGGCAGTCAGCGGCAAACTCTCTTTGTCTTATTACCGTTATTTTTGGAGGTGAAGGAGTGGTCATATCCTTTAAAAGCTAAGGCAGTAGAACACTGTTGACCCAACATTGGTGGAAAAGATTAGACGGAACATTGTGTTACCACTCCTTCCCTGTCAGATCCAGTATACCTCGCATCTGTTAAAAGCTTTATCAAAATCCCCTTTGCGAATGTCCAATTGGACGAAGTCAAACAATGTGATTTTTTACCCTAATGTCTTTTTAAACTATGGCTATATAGCATCTTAATACAATGTCAATATGCATTAAGATTTTTTTGATATTTTCATTACAGTAGATACTGACTATATTTTTGTATTTTAAAGGAGTGGTCAGATCCTTTAAAAGCTAAGGCAGCAGAACACTGTTGACCCAACATTGGTGGAAAAGATTATATAGGACATTGTGTTACCACTCCTTCCCTGTCAGCCGTTCTTTTACCCCTGCTTATGTTGCCTAGTTAACTTCCGGCTCATCATTGGCTGCTGGGGGTTTATATTTGTTACGCCTCCTTCCTTTGAAGTCTGTTCTTCAAGATGTGTTTCTGAATCTTTGCATTTGTATTCTGTCCTCTACTGTGTTGCTGACCTTGCTTGAGACCGGTCTACTCTTCTGAATAATCTCTTTGAACGTTACTGATTTAGACTCCCTGTTCCTGTCTTTTTGCTCAGCCCCTGACTACTGTTCTTGGTGTATCCTTTGGTATCGCATCCCTGTTACTCTCCATTGTCAAGCCAGCCTCCCTGGTTGGATTCTCTCTTGTATTCCTCCTGGCGTGAATTGCCAAGGCCTCAATGTCTTGGCAGCTTCTCTCCTGCAGCTCCCTGGGATCCTGTTTCTTGTCCTCTGTCAGTGTCCCCTAGAGTGCTCCATGCTTCCTGTAGCATTTAACACTTTTGGTCCTCAGCTTCATTGTCTCCTCCTCTCCACTCATTGGCTGTTACATTATACTTTGTTGTTCCACCACATTGGCAGCTACAGTTTCACAGCTAGCCAGCTGTACCTTGTCTCTCTTCAGCCTTTCAGCTGCTACCCAGAGCATGGTAAATGTCAGTGCAGCTTGAGCTGGCATAGGCCTGAATTTGAAGGAATGTGGCCTAGGTCACGCATGACCCTCTAAGGGCCGCTGTAGCCTGGAGTGGTATAAATGAGCTCGGGGCCAGAGTTGGAGAAGGCACTGGTGACTGATTTTGGGTACCAGTGGGAGTAGAGTGGCTTATAGCCTGATGAGAGTGGATTCACCACATCAGTTCCACAACCTGGAGAAGTGAGCCATTGCTACTGTTCGTATGCCCCCAGACAGGCACTGGGTGCTTGACTGCTGGCACCCATTTGATTCCAAATTTTCCCTGGGGCATGCCACCACAATTAGAAATGAATCTTATGCTTTCATTGAACTATGCTTTTTTCCAGTCTCTCATTTCAAGGTCTGTTTGAACTGTTCTGTGCTGAACTGAGAACATATTAATTATGATGTGGTGAACAATTTCTGCTTCATAACACATATACACCAGCACTCATGTATTTTATGTCAATTTCTCATTGTTAAATTTACTTTATATTGATTCTATTTCAGATGATAGTAGTAAAGATGATGGCACAGAATCTTATGATAGAGAAAAGACTGTAAAGATAATGTCAACTTGTTCAGCAAATGAAACTAATAAAATATTTCTGAAAAGCCAAATGGCAATGGCAGACATTCCTGTAAATTTGAAATTAACTCAGTAAGTTAATTTCATCTTTAAAGCTGTTCATTGCTGGCAAATGCACTAGTAAAGCATGTTGATAGAATTTCACAAGAGGATGAGGAAATGTACCAAGGCATGTGACAATGTTTTATAAAGAATCTTGTACATTACAAGCATGCTCATACTTCCATCAATAACGACATTATCTAAAAACACAGAAACATACTAGTGAGATTCTACATGATTTTCTAGTGATTTGCACCAAAATCACAATCTACTAAATGCAAATGGAAATATAAATCATTAACAAATATTATGATATTTATATACATTTACATGTGCTTATTACTATATATATATTGGTGCTGTGTACTCATGGGGGAGATGCACTAAGAATGATAAAGTGGAGATGACTTCTCCAGTGGTATCGCTTCTCCATCTCCTGTATTATTCTATGGAACCTAGGCACTTTGATTTCTCAACTGGGAGAGATATTAGTATATTGCCTCTATAAACTACTAGATTTCCAATTGGAGGATGATGAAACAGCCCCAATTCTTCACTACACAGTAAAACAATGAAAATAGGTGAGTTAATTCAGGTATACAATTTATAGGTGAGTTAATTCAGGTACACAATTTATGAAGATTAAAGTACAAAAATGATATTTTTTAAAGGGATAGTAATACTTTATTGTCACTATCCCCCATATTGTAGATATTTGTAAAATAATGTAATAGCCCCCAGGTTCATCTTTCAAACCTTTATGGCTTGAGAGATACCCGTAACCAAAGTTACCCCCTCCCTCCCCCTTCCCTGAAGTCAGCTTTGTACTGACTGCAGGGGAAGTCTGTCGTACAACAGGCTTGCGGCCCTGCAGCAGAGCCGAGATCCCGTTAGTGACAAAGAATTATTTCACTGAAACGGTCTTCTACATGTGCTTGGTTTGCAAGCACATGTAGAAGACCGTTTCAGTGAAATAATTCTTTGTCACTAACGCGATCGCAGCTCTGCTGCAGAGCCGCATGATGAAAGTCAGACCGGATATCCCTGCAGTCAGCACAACGCTGACTTCAGAGAAGGGGGAGGGAGGGGGGAACTTTGCCTTCGGTTATCTCTCAAACCATAAAGGTTTGAGAGATGAACCTAGGGGTTTTTAAATTATTTTGCAAATATGTACAATATGGCAGATAGTAATAATAAAGTATTACTATCCCTTTAAAGGAGAACTAAAACCGCATAACAATAACTCCCCACCTATTTTATTATGGCCAGAAAACCCTAATCGACCTAAGAAATTCTGCCCATGAGACTTTTGCTAAAGCAATAACATCTTCAGTCAGTCCTGGATGTCATTTACATGAAGGCAAAGGTCTCACGCGTTTCTCACATGAGTACTTAATCATAAACTAAATTCCACATCCCATAGCTCCGATCTCTTAAAGGAACGGTAACACCTCCCTAGAAATGTAACCAATAAAATAGAAATGCAGGTTTCAGATTACATTAACACCAGCTGCTTTATTAAATGACAGTTAGGGTTAATGCTATTTGGAACCTGTGCTTCTATTTTTATGGTTACATTTCTTGGGAGGTGTTACTGCTACATTTAAAAAATCAGAGCTGATGTGGAATTTAGTCTGTGATTAAGCACTCAGGTGTGAAACGTGGAGACCTTTTGATCATCAAGTTACTGTGTTTTTGTGTGGTCGTCTCCTCCGTTGTTGCACAAAGGATTGGAACGTCCATGACCTGCACCACAGTCGTTTACCAGTATTGACAGTGAGTGAATTTTATTTGGCCTTAAAGATATACTTCTAATCAAACTGCCCTGAAGTAGTGACGTTAATCTTCTATTTGCTTTATGTAAATGAAGGAAGACACTTCTAAAAGGACCACAGGATACAAAACTCTGTCCACTGAACATAGTAATCGCAATCTTTTAAAGTAAAACTGTCAGTTTGTTACAATTTGTTACAAATAGGAGATTTTGAAAAGAGTATCCAAAATCTCCCTGGGGGACTTGCCTGGAGGACTTCCGCTAACTGACAAATAAATAAACAATCCTAAATATGTAATAAACTATTGTTTTAAATAAAAATGTCTAGCAGAAATATCGTTTGATTTTGAAAGCTATTTTAAAATCACCTAGGTGTTCCACTTTAACCCTTTGAATGCCGAAGGGGTACACAACGCATTACAAAGGGATAAGTACCAGAGGGGCTCTTAAAGGTATAATAATGTTTCATAATAAAAGCAGCTACATTTAATCTTCAAAGAATTTGGGCCATGGAGAGTGTTATTTCAATACTGTCAGGGTTGTAGTTCAAGAGTAATTGAATGATAAAGTACCCCCCTCCCACCCCTTTTACTGATGTAACAATGCTCACCTCAGAGCAGCAAGACTGTCCAGATGAATCGCAGAGAGGGACAATCTTCAGTGAGCATAAGGAAAAACCTGAAAAACCTGTCAAGGGGGCAGGGTTTTCCTTATGCTCACAGTAAGAAGACTGTCCCTTGCTGTGATCTGTGTGGTCTTAAGACCAGATTCCACATCTAAGGGGTGGAGGATTACACTAGGTAAAAGGGGCGGGAGGGGGATACTTTATCATTCACTTACTCTTGAACTAGAACTCTTACAGTATTGAAATAACACTCTCCATTGCCAAAATACTATAAAGAATAATTGGAGCTGCTGTTTTTGTTTTTTTATCCTCTTAAAACATTAAATAGGTTTTGCACCTGTAGTTTGAAAAACCCGCAAGCAACTATCATGTCATGATATCAGGACAAACTGAAGATGTTATCTACTGAACAAAGGCACAAGGGCAAAATTCATTGGAGCCTTTCAAATTTTCTGGCCATAATAAGGTGATAGGAGTGTTATTATTAGACGGTATTAGTTATTATTTAAGGGATTGCTATTGCAAAAATGTCTCAGGCTTTTTCCCTTCCTAACCTGTGCAAGGTGTAAATAGGTCCAGTAAAGTTTTCAGCCACACTCTTAAACAATTATAAGATTTCAAGCAATATTTTCCATCAATGTGATGGAGATGCACTATCCCCACTCCTCTGTTTCCAAAAGGAGTATGCGAGATCCATGCAAGAACGAATGAATGAATATGTTTATTTATATAGCTCCACAAGTGTACGCAGAGCTTTACAATTTAAGGGTTTAAACAATACAGGGTTACAGGTGCTTTGTAGAGTGAAACATTGGGTGCGAGGTCCCTGCCCAAAAGCTTACAATCTAAAGTGGTAATGGGAGACATACAGAGTACATAAGAGTCAAGTGCTGAATACAGTGCTAGTTCTGATGATGATAGACGACAACAGTAAAGTAAATAATTTATAAGAGCGTTCATTGTACAACATCAGTGCCTTCTAGCATGTTGAGATTTTATCCATGAGGTGCGTTTTTAAGTGAGATTTGAAGGTTATCAGAGAGGTGCAGTGGTGCAGGTTGGATGGTAAAGCATTCCATAGATACAGAGCAATGAATTAAAAAGGTTTGATACGTGACAGGGCTGTAGACACCAAAGGGGCTGAGAGAAGACAATCATTGGCCAAACGTAAGTGGTGGGATGGGGTATAATGGGAGATCAGAGTGGAAATGTAAGAAGGAGTAGAGGAGAGAAGTGTCTTGAAAGAGAGAAGTAAAATTTTGTAAGATATCCGGAGTTTGATAGGCAGCTATTGGAGAGTTTTGAGGAGGAGTGGGACAGGGACAGACCTAGGTGGCAGAAGGGTAATTCGTGCTGCAGCATTCTGTATAGATTGAAGTGGATGGAGATGGGAAGCAGGACTGCCAGACAGAAGAATGTTGCAGCAGTCCATGAGGGAAAGGATGATTACGTGTATAAGAATTTTAGCTGTGGAGGAGCAGAAGAAGGGATAGATTTTAGAAATGTTACACAAAAGAAAGTGACAGGATTTAGCAATAGCATTAATATGAGGGGAGAATGAGAGAGACTTGTCAATTATCACCCCTAGACACTGCGCTTCTGATACTGGATTTATGGTAGTGCCACTTACAGTCACCTGGAAGGGCGCTACAGGGCCAGGCCTAGGTGGGATAAGGAGTAGCTCCATTTTAGAAATACAGAGTTTGAGGTGCCTATGAGCCATTCAGTATGAGATAGCCGAGAGGCAATCTGTGACTTTAGCCTGGATATCAGAAGTCAGTCGAGGTGCAGCTAAGTAAATCTAAGTGTCATCTGCATAGAGGTGATATTTGAGACCAAATGAGTTAATAAGATCACCAAGTGTTATTGTGTAAAGAGAAAACAGAAGCGGTCCTAGAACAGAACCTTGAGGAATCCCAACAGAGAGTTGGATGGGAGAGGATGAACTAGTGGCAGAGGGGACACTGAAGGATCTGTTAGATACATAAGAGGAGAGCCAGTCCAGTGCTGTGTTACTGATTCCTAAAGAGTGAAGAATGCGGAGAAGGAGAGCCTGATCAACAGTGTCAAAAGCTGCTGAGAGATCAAGCAGGATAAGTATTGAATAGTGACCTTGAGATTTGGCAATGTGAAGATCATTGACCACCCTTGTAAGAGCAGTTTCAGTGGAGTGAGCAGGGCGAAATCCAGATTGTAAAGGGTCCAGCAGGTCGTATGTGTTAAGGAAGTCAAGCAGGCGTGAGTAGGCTAGGATTTCCAAGAGTTTAGAGGCAAAAGGCAAAGGAGAAATGGGTGATAGCTAGAGGGTGTGTTACTGTCAGAAGAGTTGGATGGGTGTTACTAAGGCATGTTTGAAGTCGTCAGGACAGGTAGCAGTGGCAAAGGAGGAGTCAAAGATTTGTAATAGGATAGGGATTAGTGTGGGGGAGAGGGGCTGGATGAGGTGAGAGGGGAGCGGATCAAGTGTGCATGTAGTGGGCGGAGCGAAGAATAGTAGGTTAGCCAGTTCCTCCTTCATGACTAGTGTAAAAGAGTCCAGAGTGCCAGGAGGAGAACAAGGGAGGCTAGGAGGAGATATACAAGGTAGTATATTATCCCGGATGGAGTCCACCTTAGTTTTAAAGTAGTCAGCAAACTCTTGTGGCTGTATGGGGTTTGTGGGGGAAGCAGATGGAGGGCGGAGGAGGGAGTCAAAGGAAGAGAAAAGGTGTCGGGGTTGGATTTATGAGTGTTGATTAGTTGTGAAAAGTAAAGTTTTTTGGCGAGGGACAGAGAAGAGTTAAAGCAGGAAAGGAGGAACCTGTAGTGGAGAAAGCCTGTCAGAGAACCAGACTTTCTCCACAGTCGTTCAGCTGAATGGGTACAGGAGCAGAAGAAGCTGGTGTCTTTATTAAGCCATGGCCGCGGGTTAGTTCTGCTAGTGGATCGGAGAGAGAGAGGCACATGCAGGTTCAAAGAGGAGGATAAGATTGAGTTGTTAGTGTTAGGATTCATGGGAATAGATGAAAGTCCAGTAGCCAGGGAGGACTGGAGAGCCGTGAAATTAAGGGATTTGCGGTTACGCGTGAAGCGGGGAGAGGAAGCAGGGATTGCAGAAGGTGTATAAGTAGTGCTGAATGTTAAAAGGTGGTGATCGGATAAAGGAAGAGGGAAGATATGAAAATCCGAGAGAGCACACCCTCTAGTTAACACAAGGTCTAGGAAGTGACCATCCTTGTGAGTACTAGCATCTGTCCACTGGGTTAGTCCAAATGCAGATGTTAAAGAGAGAAAACGGGATGCCCAGGAGATGGAGGGATCATCCACATGGCAGTTGAAGTCCCTCAGAAGAATTGAAGGTGTGTCTGATGAGAGGAAGAAGGAAAGCCATGATTCAAAGTCTGGAGCAAAGATACGGACAGCATGTGACTCAAAAGAGGTGAAGCAGAGTGAGGAGGGGGGCAAAATTAGTTTGTAATGACAATGTTCAGAGAACAGCAAACTCACACCGATTTGCGATCCCACATTGCATTCTGGCAAAAAAGTGTTTTGGTTTCTATGGCCACCCACCCCCGGATTTCACCATCATTAAAGCGGAACTACCGCATTAGGTAAAGTCGCCCTGCAATAATTAGGCAGGTGGCGACTAGCTTAATAGTTATATTACCTCTCAAAAGTAGCCGCTTGTAAAGTAATCACTAATCTTCCGAAACTGAAGGCCAGGTTACTGCAGTCTGTGCGCCTGTGCAGTCAGTCCCTTCTGGTGCCGTTTGGGCTAGTGCAATGCTTTTGAAGGGAGACCAGGACTAACAGCTCAGACGAGCAGACAAGATGTCTGCGCTGATGCTTGGCTTCCAGGTTCTCAGGAGATTAAGGATTACCTTACAAGCAACTACTTTTGAGAGGTAATATAACTATTATTAAGCTAGTCGCCACCTGCCTAATTACTGCAGGGCGACTTTACCTATGTCATGGCGCTGCTCCGTTCCGCCTACCTTGCTCCGGTCTCGGCGGTCGGCTCGCTCATGCGCAGAAGCGGATCCCGGTTACTTCCGGGTTTCGCGACGTCGGCCGTCGTGATGTCAGACGTCCATGGGACTATAAAGGAAGCAAACACGCTTGCTTCCTCGCTCACTCGTTGGGTCCCCTAGCTCGGTTCACTTCACCAGTGTACCTAGCTTTGTCCCTATTATTTCTTGTTGTCCCAGTTTGACCTTTGGCTTGTATACTGGATTTGCCCCTGCTTTCTGCCTGCCCCTGACTCTTAGCTTGTCACAGGTTTTTTGCTCTGTCTGCCGCCTGCCCTTTGACCTTTGCTCCGGTTGTCTACGGTTTTTGCTGCCTGCCGCCTGCCCTTGACCTCTGCTAGTCTTCGGTTTTTCTCTGCCTTATCCTTGTCGGTACTGCGTTTTCGGTTTTAGGCTTGATTTTGCGCGGGTTGTCCCTTTATCTTCTATTTCCATATTATTCTAGCTGTTTGCTATTCTTTGTGCTTTGTAGCTCAGAGAGAGTATTCAGACAGCTTACAACCTAACGTGGTATTTCTGCTTTAAGGGGTTAATGAAAAAAATGCTGGTAAGTTATTAGATGAAGTCACTAACTAAATTTTTTATCAAGTAAACATAAGCAAGATTTATCTTTTAAAACTGATAACAACCATTAGTATAACAAATTTTGGTGTCTAAATCCCACACCTATTTTGAACAGGCTAACTGAAATGATTAGTATAGTAAAGTAACATTTTCTAGCATTAAAATATGATATTGCCCATTAAGTCCTTTTTCTAGTGTGTTTTCCTTGAATCATAATTTTCCAGCTCAAAATATAATGGCTCAAATGGCACAAGACAAATTGATTTTAAATAATGTATTTTGTGTATTAGTTCATTAATTTCACACAAAGCAGAGGATCCTATATTTCAAAAAGACAGCACAAAAAGTAATTGTTTATCAAACTCAGAACTGACGTGTTCTTTATTCCTACATATTATTCCAGAACAAAGAATAAAATGATTGTTAAAAAATCCACTTTAGTTTAATGATAAATGTAACACCATTTTGAAATACTAAAGATAAATTTGTTCTATTCAGTAATTTATAGTCTTTGGTTATTTCTATGAAAAACTTGTAATAATGAAGTTATAAAGTTTCTAGAATACATTTATTATTTCACAAAAATGAAGCTGATGTACTAAAAAGAACTGAATTAATTATCGGGCAAAACACCTGAACCATAGGGACAAATAAAAATGTCCTTTGATTTAAATTTTAACCCCTGGAGTCTATGTACTAAGATCTCCAAAGCTGGAAAGATCTTAGAGCATTGGCTCCACAGAATAATGTAGGACTTGGAGAAGTGATATCACTGGAGAAGTCATCTCTGCTTTATCACCTTTTTATCATGCCTTAGTGCATCTCTACCTAGTTCTTCTAAATACATCAGCTTCAATGTCTCGACATTTCCATCACATTCTTACTTGTGGGTGTTGTCAGAGCCATCCAAGTGTCCCCGCACCAGACACCCAATCCAGGTCTATTGTGGCCATTTTATTTACCAACATATATACTTTTTGTGTGTCTGTGTGTGTGCATGCATTAATACAAAATAATCATGTTAATCCCTTAACGACCGTGTGCCGTGCTATGACCATCACGCGTTTTTTGCGTTAAGGACCAGTGACAGTCATAGCACGTCACGTACATTTTACTTATAGTGCTCCTCCAGGAGCGCTGTAAGTAAAAACGGGGAGTGAGATTGACCGCTCCAAGACTGGAGCGGTCTCTCTCAGTCCCCAGTGCGGCGTGCCGGTACGCGTCACAGGTCACGTGTGCCGGCACGTCGGAATCTTCAAAGCAGTCCTTAAGGGAAGGTTACTTCCCAGGACCACAGACGTCAAGGGGTTAATCAGGCTTTTATATTTACTAAACCATCCAGTTTCTGTATTTATTTTGCCACCCATTTTCTGTCCATGTTATTTAAAATATTTGCTTTTGTTTGAATATTATATGCTATGCCAGGAAAGAGTGGATGGGTCTGAGTGAAGATTCCTGTAATCAATGAGCCACATCCATGGGCTGGGCTAGGGGCACCTCGGCTGCCCTGACTAGGAGAGCATAAAATTTGAATCTGGCCTAGCATATTTATTTAGTTCTGTCCAACACAAATAGAATGAATACAAAACTATTCATAAAATCTGTCTTGTTTGTGGTATTTAAGCATTGGAGGTTCCCATTATTTAGCTAAACCTTTCTACGAAGAAGTGATGTGTAAAGTAAGATTAACCCTTTGAGTACCAGAGGCACTCAAACGGTTATGAAAAAAAAACCTTTATAAATTGGTCTACTTCCTTCCTAAATTATTAGAGTTCTATGTCAAAATACATCAGCCTGCACACATTCAAGTGCTATTTTAGATATATTATGTTAAATCGAGCCATTTTTAACCCCTTAACGACCCTTGATGGTCCTAGTACGTCATGGATCGATCTGAGTTAACGACCCATGACGTACTATGACCGTCATGGGATTCCGGCTCCCCCCGCGGCTGCACGCCGTTCAGGGAGTCCGGAACTGGAATATGAAAAAAAAATGCTCCATGGTCCTTAAGTGACCGCAACACGCTGATCGGCCAGTCATTAAGGGGTTAACTGTAGTCAAGATAGCTAAGAACATAATGCAAACAGTTATGGAGGAATAAAAAAAAGCAGCTGCAACCAAAAACAAATAAAATATCCTTTTGGTTTCAATGAGGATTGCTATATATTTACATTCATGCATGGATCAATATTACAAGACATTATTAAATATTCACATTTAAATGTATGTGGGTGCATATATCTTGGAAATGCATCACTTGTAATGCTCTGGATTTCAAAACTATATTTCACAAATCAAAAGACTCAAATAGTCTTTACAAGTTTGAATATCTAAATAACACCCCCGCACACCCACACATATCCTGCACATCTTTGCTGTGCCAGATAAACGTGCTATGATGTAAAGGTAATTTATTACCATCTCTCCCCTCCTTACAGAAAGAACACATATTTAAGAAAATGTCCATTATATATTTATGGTACTGCTTAAGATTTAGCTTTATAGTACAGCAAGTTTATCCTTGGCAGCAATGTGATGTGGGGAGGGTGGCAATCCACTTCTCATTCACAATGCATGGAGAGATCAGTGCACATCAGTGATGTAAGAATTCTAGTCTAAACCAGATGCAGAAATACATTTTCAAAACCCTACAAATGCCTAACACCAATTTACCAAGCTATGTACATCAGAAATTCTTCTTTTCCAGGCATTCCTTTCCCCTTGCTTTGTTTAACACCATGCAATGAACAAGGATCAGGGGAAAATATATAACGTTATGCCATTCTCCTGAGATGCTATCAGGTGGGCGTACCAGGCTGACATACACAGACTGTGTGTTGTTACATATTAAAGGGATAGTAATACTTTGTTTTATTTTATTTTGTAGGCATTAAAAAAACATGAAGAACGATATAAGTCTTATCTCTCAAACCTTTATGGTTTAAGAGATATTCACAAGCAAAGTTTCCCCCTCCCGTCCCTTTTCCCTAGTGTAAGCCATCTCTTCTCAGATGTGGAATGCAGTCTATAGACCAGACAGATAACAGCAGGGGACAATCTTCTTCCTATGAGAACAATGAAATCCCTGCCCCCCTTGACAAGTTTTTCAGGTTTTTCCCTTATCTTAACTGAAGATTGTCCCTCTCTGCAGTCTACCTGGGCACCTCTCTTCTGATCTGGCTGAGCAGTGTTACATCAGTAAAAGGGGCGGGAGGGGGATACTTTGTCATTGAATTACTCCTGAACTACAACTCTGACAAAACTGAAATAACACCCTCCAAAGTCCAAATACTATGATGATTAATTAGAGCTGCTTTTATTATGAAACATTACTATCCCTTTAAGGCAATCATACATTGTAACCACTGCAGTTAAAGGCTAACACAAGTGTAACAGCACTGGTCGGGGAGGCTTCATTCAAAAGTTTTCACAGTTCAAACTTTATCAAATCAACTGTCTTTTTATATTGTTGTCATTAGACATCAAACTCCCCCACAGGTAGCACAGAAATGGGAACCTGTGCCACCTGGTCACCAATTAGCAATGATGCTAATTTTCAACTGTATTAAAGTTTGTTTCAACAGCAATACATTTTAAATTAAGTATATTTTTTATTATTCTCACTTCTCAGACTACATGTTTGCTTGTAATTAATTGTGCTTAACTTACTGCTATTCATCAGCTGTGTTTTCTCACTTTGCAGGTGATGTTCACTTGTTTATCCTACATTTTTGCCTGTGTTTACATTACACTTGTTCTCAGATTTACTCTTCTTAATTCTCCCAAACACATTTGCAGGCTTTTGCTTAGCATTTTAAAATGGTACATAGGTGGGAAAAAGTTAATTTATGTTAACAGGTGCTAATTATCAGGCTTGCTGTGATTTTCCCATCTATATAACATATTGTAATGCATGTACAATGCATCGTAGCACAAACTAAGGAGGGCTATTTCTAAGAATTAAATAATTTTGCTCCTGGTTTGTAGCTATATAAAGGAACAGTTAACTTTTTTTGCATGAAAACCTATATGTTATAGAACTTTTCCTGCTGAGTATAACAAGGGTACTGCTGCTCTCAGTTCTTTTATTCAAATGTATAACAGTTCACGTAATCAGGAAGTGAATTTACAGAGCACGATTACTTCCTGATAGGTCTGACTCAAACAAAATGTAACAGAACACATAACTGGAATCAGACCAGCAGAGGGCACTGTAATAATTCTGGAAACATGCAACTCTCGGCAGTGGGGAAAACCCCTTATTTCACCCAAAAGGAAAAGCCCTGCTACACATAAAACATCGATAGATAGATAGATAGATAGATAGATAGATAGATAGATAGATAGATAGATCTTTTTTTTTTTCATAACAAAAGTTTCCAAATGAGAGCCTTGCAATCTGTGCACCAAGGGGTAGAAAATGAGGAATTGGAAGTGTGTGTGTTTTCCTGCCATTCATTTACAACTTTGCTCAAGCTATTTACAGACTTGATGCAGGAGATATACGCACAAAGTCAATCTTTTTTTTTTTTTTTTTTTAACCTGTTCCTGGGGTGATGTAACTGACAATGTGTATAGATGGCTGTGCCAACAATCATTGTCTCCTTTATGCTCTAAGATGGTTCTTTTGTGTGCCACAATATAGGTGCTTACTATGCTCTGTGCCAGTGTTTCATACATGCCCCTTATTGGCATGGTCATATAGCCTTGATTGCATTGTAAGGATAATGTACGATATTTCACCTTTATCCTCGGCACTGGTGGAGCATTTTTATTTTTGTTAGGAGGGGAACTGGTGCTATAAGCAACACTGGTGTGACAGCGCATATGTTGATACTAAGGAGGGCAGCTTGGAGTGCTGCCATATAGCCAGATGGTACTTATCTAGTGGTAACACATCATGAATGGGCAGGGTTCTGTAACCTTTTATAGAAAAATAGGTATTTTTAGGCAGTTTTATGTTGACCAAAATATTTTGAGAGCTGTTTTACAAATTGAATCTGAATATACTACTTAAAACGATGAACAATAAGACAACATTTCTACATATCCTGTACAGACACAAATTATTTGTTAGATCTCACAAGCACATTAATAATTTTCTAAGCTTATGTTTTAATACTAACAGCAAATCAAAGAATTAACTATAACCAAGAATTGTGTGCTGTGCTAACAGTATAAAAACCTCAAAGCTGCCTTTGATAAACATGTTATATCATGCCCCCAACACCCAAGGTGGTAAAACATGCCACAGCACACACTCCAAAACTCCCTTTGATAAAATATATCACATCATGCACTGTATGACACCCCTTTTTTAATTTCTGCTGGTAGTGGCTGAGAACCCATGTTCACCACTGCTTTCCAGTTGATGTGAAGCTAATCCATAGACAATACACAGCCTCCTCTGGCATTTCCTGTTGCACTGAGATCACCTGAACTCAATGCATAAGGAACTGACAGAGGAGGCAATGTGTAGTCAGCAGATCATCTCTACACTGAAAGGAACACAATACTGTACCACTCAACTATTATCTACATACAGAAACTAAAACAAAAAATAATAGGAAAAGCCCTGTAAACACTGGGGCACCGGGGCTGCAGATAATGCCACAAATAGCAACATATAAAGCTACAAAGTTGCTCACCCTTGTAGCTTTGAATGCCTCACTGACAAGGAGGTGGACTTTCCACACCTCCACTTTCTGCAGCTGCTCCGCACTTACCTGGCACTTAAATGGTTAAAAGGGCACCCACTAGTAGAGCATGATGTAGAGCATCATATGGAAACATATGATGTCAGAGCAATGCATTTCTCAAACTCTTTGTATCCATTAGGAATGTAAGAAATAAATAATATTAAATACATTTTAAACCCCAAAGGCTTGTTCCATTGCCCTAATTGACCTCCTCCCTGCTTTGTTCCCTTGTCCACTGATAGCTATAGATCCCCACATATACTGTTGTTGCCCCTAGCCTTGTTCCCCTGCCCACTGGAAAACACATATTCCCCACACACACACATTGTCTGACCAGCCCAGGCACCCAACCTTGTTCCCCTGCCCACTGGTTACAAAGATCCCCCACATATACAATATATATCCCCAGCCTTGTTCCTATCGATAAAGATTATCAGTATTTACTGTGCTTTGATTTCCAAGATTGTACTTTTCAGTTCACAGCTTTTTTACTTTGGGTTGGCGTCTGCCACATGGGTATTCGCAAAGGTCACGACAGCCATGGTGGCTCACATCCAGCCTTAAGGGATTTCTTTGTCTCCCTATCTGGGCATCTTTTGGCTAAAGGCTCCTTCAGAGGAGGCCTTGTGTCTCCATTATGAAGCAACATGGTTGGGTTCTCAATCTCAAGATATCTCCTCTGGTTCCATCCCAGGTCCTCCACTTTCTTGAATTGAGATTGGACACTCATCAGAGGAAGGTTTCTCTACCTGATGACAAGATTCAGTTGTTGTCCCTTCTGCTGACTCAGGTAGTATCCCAGCCATCTGCAACAATGCAAGAGTACGTGATGAGGCCAAGTTACCTAGTCTTTGCTCTGGAAGCTGTCCCATTTTCCCAGTTTCATTAATGGGAGCTGTAGCTGGACATGCTTAGGATTTGGTCCAAGCAACAGTTTTCTGTGTCATGTCTCCATCTTACTGGGTGAAGGTGGACCTTTGTTGGTGGCTTCAGAGACTTGTATGTCATTGATAAGACCTCTGTCTAACTCTATCCCATACTTGCAATAGTCATGACAGATACCAATCTGAAAGGGCTGGAGTGCCTCTGTGGGGCTGCAGGGTCTTTGGACCAAGGAAGAGAGCACTTGATCCCTACATATTCTGGAGCTTTGGGCAATTCATCTAGCCCTGTAGCTTTTGTCTCAGTCTCCCCAGGGATACCCACCTCTGATTCAGTCAAACAATGCAATGACAGTGGCTTACATTATCAGTCAAAGAGGAACCAGGCCATGAGAGCCAAGGCTCGGCTGATTCTCGCATGGGCAGATGCTCATGTGCTGGCTATTTTTCCTGTTTACATTTGAGGGCTAGGCAATGTCATGGCAGACTTTCTCAGACACCAGTATATGAATCCTGGCAGTTGGGAGCTTAATCAGAGTGTATTTGATTGTCAGTGGAGTGTCTCTACAGGGTACCTAATGGACTCTTGGCTCAACCACAAAGTTCCTTAGTTCTGTGCCAGGTCCAAGCCAGGTTCCTCAAGTTCTTGTAGTAGACATGATGGTCATTCCATGACATTTTCCTCTGGTGTATGTGTTACCTCCAGTTCCCCTGATTCCCAGGGTGGTGAGGAAAATCAGAATGGAGCTGCCTCACATCATTCTGATTACCTTGTTCTGTTCACGTTAGGCCTGCTTTTCAAATTTTTGCAAACTATCTATTGCAGAGCCATTTATGCTCCCTCCACATCCATACTTTTCGTCGCAGGGTCAGCTGTGTTATCCAAACGTGGAGACATTGGCTAAGATAGCTTGGCCAGAATATTGAGAAAGAAAGCTTTTCTCATTGCTACCAGCCTACAGTCTCGAAAGCCAGGCATATCACTGGGTATGGCCCCTGTTTTATAAGTATTTTTGAATCGTGGTTGCAGTGCATACTGGTTGTATTGGTTTTTCTTCAGGATTTTTTGGGGATCCCAGTCTTCCATGGGATGAAACCTGGTTCTGGAAGTGCTTCAGAAGGCTTCTCTTCAGTTTCCCTGTGTTTCTTGATGCTCAAGATTGCCTCTATCTTGGCTATTGTGTAAGTTTGGCTGGTGGCCAAACTTCAGGCTATTTCTTGAGAGGTTCTCTTCTTGATCTTCCACCCTGTCAGGGTGGTTCTGAGTACTCCCATAGGCTTCCTCTCTAATGTTGTTTCTGAGTTTCATATCACCCAGGAAATTGTTATTTCTTCTCTCTGCCCAGCTCCATCTAATAAACAAGAGCAGGAGCTTTTTCTCTTGAATGTGGTTAGGTAATTGAAGTATTATGTTCATTTCATGCAGTCCTTTCAGCAGTCTGATTTAATTTTTGCCTTCCCCCAGACCCTCATGCAGGCCAGGCTTTGTCTAAAGTTACAGTGGCTTCTTGGGTTAAGATAACTGTTCTACATGTGTATGCCCTAAAGCAAAAGCCAGTGCCCTTTTGGGTTACATCACATTACGCCAGATCAGTGGGCGCATCTCAGGACTATAAGAAACTGGCTTCCTCCATGCAATTGTGTAAGGTGGCTATATGGTCATCCCTTCACACATTTGTCAAACACTACTGTGTTAATGTGTTGGCTTTGGCTGAAGCCACTTTTGCCAGAAGGTTCTATAGGCCTTTGCGCTTGTGTAGATGTCCTTCCTGATTTTCCTCTGACCAGTGACATGTTAGCTCCTGTTCTGTGGATGCAGTGTTGGTGTATGTTGACACCCAGCTCATTTGTTTTAGAATCGGGCTGTGTTTGTAGAAAGTTTTCTACTTCCATCCCTGGAACCATGGTTGAAGCTTTGTTATATCCCCACATAGGACTGAAGAGAAAAGGGGATGTTTGTGTACTCACCAATAAAATCTTTGCTCATTGTCCATGTGAAACACAAGACATCCATCCCGGAGAAAATAAGAAGTTGGCCAATAATGCTTCTCCACCTGCCCCTTCTCCAAAATCATGGGTGTGTTGTTAAGAATAGACATTTTTCCCTTGAAAGCAGGAACTGTGCCTCTGATCAGCAACTGTAATGTGCACAGTGTTAGTGATAAATAAGGGAAGGACTGGGGACAATGGGCACATCTGCACTCACATCAAACATCTGACATAACTGTAACCAAACATCATGATGCTTATTGTCCCCAATGTAAAATCATCCCACCAGAAACCAAGTACTGCTGCTGTTACTATGCCCTTTGTCTGCTCCCTGCTAAGGACACATGAAAACTTACAGATAGTTCAGTAATAATGATGAACCCTCCCTACCACCAGCTTAGCATATTCTGCAGGATGGAATCTCCTTAAATGCGGTTTTATGCCCTGGTTGCAATTGTCCTACACAACACTGGCATGTGTGGTTTGTGCACAACATAATGTGCAATGGGTGGAGACGAACTGCACATCCTGACATGTACTGAATGGCTATCAAGAGGTGGGGGAAGGTTAAGATGCAAAAGGTGGATCTCTAGAAGATTTCGGTACCCTAGAGCAAGAAAGTGATGGCGAGCCAGGTGTTTCGCTAGCCCTCAAACTTTCATGCTCTGGCTGGGTTTTATATTCTTCCTCCTCTTGTTACACCATTACCTGATACCTGACTACTCCAGACTCAGGTATTTGCTAGTGAAAATTTATAAGTGTGCCACTCCCTTACATGGACGCCTGTTAATCAAGTTTGTTTTGTTGCTGTTATCCTGGATTTCTGTTTACTGCTGACCTGTGTTTTGTATTTTGACTACATTTTTGGAATTTCTCTTTTGTACTGTGCTATATTGATCTGCTGGTTTTGACTCTGGCTTCCTGAATTTCACTATGCTTGTGTTTTAGCCCTTAGGTACCCTGAATTCTGACCCTCCGTTGATGACCCGGCTTGGCCTTGACTCTCCTCTCCATCGCTTCCGTGGAAGCATTGGAGGTTCTCTGCCCGCAGGTCTTTGCCTCCTTGGTCCCTTCAGAAGTCACTGTACTGGTGAGTGTTCAGACTCCTCTTTCCACCTCTCGGCCCATTCATCTCACTCCTTGGGCCCATACAGAATGCTTCTGCCGCATCTGGCTGCAACATTATTGCCTCATCTCTCGCAGCTCTGCTTCAGCCCTCTGGCTGCTACGTGGTTTTTCTGCTCATCCCCTTCTGCAGCTTCGGGCATTGCCTGGTAGATTCGGAGCACTTCCAGCTCCAAGAGCGGCCTCTGTTACAGCCGGTCTGGCTTCCCTGAGTTTTGCTGCTCTCCCATCCTGGTCTGAATCCAGTTGTGGATTGACAGTCTGGGTGTCTGTGACTTGAGTGCTCTATTCATAGCGCTCCGCAGCCTTTGAGCTGCTTCATTTTCATCAATCAGGCTGCTACAAGAGTTGCTACCCTCTTGCTCCCATTCTGGTGCAGGCCCAGGCATAGAGAGACATGCTGAGAGTCTGCTACCGGAGTACCTTTTTCTCCAGCTTTATTGGCTGCTTCATCAGCCCTCAGGAGGCTGCTACATTGTTTTTTACTGATCTGTTACCATTGGCCTTTACAGCTCTGCAGAAAGGCCAGGTGAATTCTTCACTGGATCCTTATCTCTTTGGTACAGGGTCCGATCTCCTGTGCCTTTTCATGGCTTCTGGATCTTCCTTAAGGGTATTTTTTACGTTTACAATCTGAGCCTCACACTACAGCCTTACCCTTACTTTTTGGTACCTCAATACCTTTTTCTCTTAAGGGCTTCTCCTGCGTCATTTGGCGAGTAATTAGGGAGTTCCCTTTTCTATTATGCAGTCTGCACCTTAGGATCCTTTTTTCTATAAGTCTGTGGAATGTTCATCCTGGTCCTGGCCCCGGCTCAACCGGGGTCAGACATCTGGCCTTGCTGCCAGTACCTTTACCACAGCACAAGCTGTAGCAAGGACATTTCAGTAGGACTCCTATGAATCTGAGCATCAATCTCCAATCTCTGCTCTCTAGCACCACTCCTCATAGGTACCAAGTATCCATTTGACACCATCAGTACTCAAGACATTAACACCTGATTGATTTTTACTTTGCCTCATGTTACCTTTGGAGAGAGTCGGGGGGTACAGCAACAGCAGTACCAGATTTCTTTGGTGGGTGTTTGGCTTTAACATGTTTCAAATAAATTTCATGGTGTCTGTATTTCATATGTGTTATCATGGTGGTTGTGTTCCCTACTTTCCCCATCTCAGTGGCTTGTCACAAATTGTGCACACAGTGTCTAGACTGATGATGGCACTGTACCCCAAGAGAAAATAGTCCCACACCCAGGACCTCAGGGGGTGCAGAGGATGATGTTGCTGCTCTTGGTGCTACTGCCTCAAAATCAGCACTGTAGCCAGGGCCAGGAGATTTTGCTGCTGGCAAGTGGAACCTGCCCTAGTCCAGCATCACTAGACCCCATTACCACTATGTCCATGGTGGTCTGTGGCACATTAGCCTGCACCTCAGCATACTGCTGCCCTTGCCACTCAGCAGCAGCTGAAATCATAGCAGTAGCAAACTCCGTAAATTCCAAATGCTCACTGGTGGTGGTGGTGGTGCCCATCCCCATCTCTCATTCTTTCTCAGTGTGGGCTAAAAAGGCCATTAATGCAGGCACTGACAGCTGATCTGTGCTCCTGGTGATGGTGGCATTATTGCTGCTAGCCACCAGATCAGGCTTATTAAAATCATGTTCCATGTGGACACTGCCGTGGGAATGGGAAAAGGGGACTCCCAGCTTCAGGGGAATGTGGGCTCCCTTTACCACTAATCTGGCCGCTCTGCATTATTTCCCCTACCACTCCCCTAATGCTAGTCCAACCAGCTGCTACACCATCACTATTACTACTAATACCAACCACATCAATTTCAGTCCCTGAGCCTTCCTCCTCACTAGGAATCTGATCACCCCCTCTCCCTAACTCCTAGCACTCTGTACAAGCTGTTGGACCTTCTTAGTAGTACTAGTGGCAGGACCGCTTGGGGATGGCAAGTGTGACTTATGGTCCCCTGTTGTCACACTTGGCATTTTTTCCTCCTCCCCCCTCCTTAGAATTACATGACACACTGGAGCAGCACTGGCAGCAGGCACAAGTAGCTGACCTGTTTGGCTCAGACTATTACTACTACCCTCTTCTTCCTCCCGTGAGACAAATTTCCCCAAGATCCCTAGGGGTGATGTAGGGGGACTGGCTATCATTGGGTCTGAGGAAACAGGGCATCCAGACCCTTTCATGTTGGTGGTTGTGGTCACTTCCTCCTCCTCAGACTCACTGGACACATAACAGTCCTTCCAGCTCCTCCTTTTATTATTATTACACTTGCTCATAGTGATAGCAGTCACTATGAGCCTCTCCTGGCTCAATTTTGCAAAACAACTCACAGCACAATAACCTCTCTGTTTCTCTGTAGCTGTTTGTATTGTGTTTCGTTTATGGAAAACGGCACATTTTTATAGAGAAAAGGTGACAAACATGATTAATAGGGCGAAAACTTTCTAGCCATTGAAAAAATAACGAAAAACTTGTACCAATGGGAGAAAACAGTGAAGATTTTAATTCATTTATTTAAAGTGGATTTTCCCTTGAAAAGGAGACAACCATTTGGTTTTTGCAGATTTTTTCACAGGAACACAATGGCACCTTTCTCCCAAGTCATTCAAAACAAATGTTTTCAGTGCTTGTGTTCAACAAGTCTAAGCCCTTCAAAACAAATTTTTTCATAGCTTATGTTTAACAAAGCATAGTCCTTGCAAAACAATTTATCTCTGGCCTTTTGTTTTGCCAGTCTACACACACTAATATACTTTTAAGGCTTTTTGGAAGCCTGTTGCATTGCCACCTAGCCAAAAAGTTACAATCTACAAAGAATGTAGCAGATATGTATGCATTGAGCTCTGTCTGATAATTATAATTGGAACCCAATGATTACCCAATCCTGAGCTTTTGAGCTTACATATCAGAATATTATGGTCTACTGTTTGAAAGGCTTTTGAAAAATCAAGGAAAATAGATCCAGTAAGTTCACCATTTTCCATGCCAGACTGAATATTATTACATACTTTAGGAGGGACGCAACTGTTTAGTGATTGGGATGAAAGCCTGATTTAAAATCTGGACAGTCCATAGTACTTATTGAGTTGTATGTGGATACATTTTTTACAGGACTTCAGAAAATATGGGGAGTAGGGATACTAGTTTGTAATTTGGTACCACATTTTTTCAGGTATTAAACATATATCCAGAGAACAAAGAGGCATTGATTATGGATGCAATGGGATGGGCAGTGACCAAGGCACTGAGTTTATGTAATATTGCTGGCGGTTTGTCAGGCCTGGTTGCGATTTCATTTTTGGGTTGAGGAGGTGGCCATATATTTCACTTTTGGATACTGACAAGAAATTGAATTCAACAGTGCTGTTAGAATTAGTGTTTTTGCACTTCACAATTAGACTCCCTTTTGTACATTCCTACTTCCTCTAATGGGAAGTTTGTTTTCTAGCGTTAAGCATGCTCCAAAGCGGAAAACACATAAGGTAAAACGCCATACAGTTTCTTTACCAAAAGACATGTTTAAGGCAAAACTATCACATACATATAAGTGCCCCCAATTAACTTTTACTGTAACTGTAAGCATATAAATCCTTTAATAATACTTATTAAGTCCAGCATTATTTAGAAATCTTAGTTTTTAGGAGACTCTCCACCAGACGACATGGCAGACATCTTGCCGAAGAGGCATCTGTGCTTCTGCACTGTCCGTCCCTGTCTGTACCGTGCGGTACAATGCAACACCCACTTAGGTTACTTGCCAATTAGTGAGGAGACAGGGACGGACACTTTATGTTTGATAAACTAAATGCTTATGTTTGATAAACTAAATGCTCATTTCACCAAAATATGTTGCTGTCATAGTTAATAATGTGGCTGATGTACCAAGAATCTGTAGACATTCTGGAGCAAACCATCTGCACCACAGAGGAAAAATAAAAATGTCCCTTGATTTTAATGGTGTGGTCCACTGCTTGAATGCTAGACAGGTCTCCATAGCATTGCAGTGCAATGCATTGAAGACCTCTGTGGCATTTAAGGGGTTAAAACACAATATAAATCAATGGGAATTTGTGGAATTTTCATTTGTCCCCCCCATTGTGCATTTGGTTTGCTCCAATTCTTCTTACTACTTAACCATCAGTATTTTACCATGCGTTTAATTAGCTTGTTTCTGACCTTTTCATACATGAGAATATGCTTTTCAAGTTATTTGTTTTCTAAGCATGACTTCCAATCTCAGACATTTTTGAGCTCTTGTAATTTAAAGGGATAGTAATACTTAAAATTACTAATCTCTATATTACAATCATGTTAAAAAGAAATGAATTGCCCCCAGTGTCATCTCTCAAACCTTTATGGTTTGAGAGATAATCGCTCCTAAAGTTCTCCCCTCCCTCCCCTTTCCCCGAAGCCAGCGTTCTAGCAGGGAAGCCTGTTGTATGACCGCCAGGCGGCTCTGCAGAACAGCCAAGATCACATTAATAAAAAAAGTAATCTTTCACTGAAGGCCATTTTAGTGAAAGATTTTTTTTTTTTATTAACGCAATCTCGGCTCTGCTGCAGAGCCGCCTGTTGATCGTAAGGCCGGATTTCCCTTCAGTCTGGTACAACGCTGACTTTGGGGAAAGGGGAGGAAGGGGGGAACTTTAGGAGTGATTATCTCTCAAACCATACAGGATTGAGAGATGATACTGGGGGCAATACATTTATTTTTAACATGGCTGCAATATAGGGTTTAGTAATTTTTAAGTACTACTATCCCTTTAAGCAATACATTAGTTGTGGGACAGTTGTCGTGATGAAGAATGTGCTACATGTTGTAGAATGTTTTTTCTACTAGTATTCCATTCAAGCAGCAGAATTGAACTGATTCTTATGAAGTACAAGATCAATGCATCTGCAATGGTTTGACAAGAATACTTAGGTAGTGGAACTGAATACTAAATACTAATACTGAATACTGAATACTAATACTTGGGGCTGGATTCTATTGCAGGTGCTAATTTTATCCCTGCTTCTATCTCCAGGTTTCCCCATATACTTCAATAGGAAAATGTTCGATAAAATGGGAGGTAGCATTTATCTCCTTCAACAGAATCCAGCCCTTGAGTCTTTATTCAGGAAGCTAAAGAGGAGCCATTCAGGAGCAAACCATCTGCACAATAGGGAACAAATGATAAATCTCTTCCATTATATGGGGCTTTAAACCTCCTCACAGACAGTAAAATCTCCCTCTTGCATTCAAATTGTTAAAATCACCATTACAATTAGTGGGATTTCAGGGAATTAGTATTTCCCTCCAGTGTTGCAGTATGCTGCACAATTGCTCATTATGGGCTAGATTCTATTACATGTGCTAATTTTATCTCCGCTTTTATCTCCGGTTCTCCCCATAGACTTCAATAGGAAAATGTCTGATAAAACGGGAGTTAACATTTAGCACCTGTAATAGAATCTAGCCCTATTTGCTTTCTGCACAAGGTTTCTAGGGCTAGATTCTATTGCAGTTGCTAATTTTATCAATACTTTTATCTCTAGGTTTCCCCATAGACTTCAACAGGAAAATGTTTGATAAAACGTGTTATCATTTATCTCCTGTAATAGAATCCAGCCCCTAGAACCTTATGCAGAAGGTATAACATGGGCACCTCTAGAGCATGCCAACCATATCATAGGGTGAAATGAAAATGCACATTGATTTTAATGAAGCTTTAAAAATTCAATGATAGAGAGGTCTCTGGCATTTAAGATGTTAAAAAGCTCAAATTAAATCTTTCACACATTCCATCCAGAAGACCTCAAGACTATCTCACATGTCTTTCGATTATACATGTTATGTATATTTGCTTTATTACTATATCACTACATAACCGCTATTTAATGTTACAATAAACTTCTTACAGGACTATAAAAATAAATAATCAAGATATAGGTTTATTTAATATTGAGGAGCACTGTTTCCACTAATTCTTTTAACCCTTTGAGTGCCAGAGAGGTAGCAAACACATTGCAATGTGTTGCTACCTCTCTGGTACTCATCGGGTTAATCTTGCAATACAAAATAAGAGGGCATGTCGAAAAAAAGGAGAAGAAAAATGTAGGATATAAATGGTGAAAGACAGTCATGGGAGCACTGTAAGTCGTATTTTAAAGGGAGGTTAAAGTGTCGGGTACAATATTTGTCGAATTAATGTGGTGAAAGAAAATCACTGGAGTCAACTTTTAAAAGGGGGTTAATATGTCGAAGGGGGACACTGTTTGTCGATTTCTATGCTGTATACTGTATTCTACACTGCTTTTGTTCGAACAACAATGATTTTGAAACTGTCGTTATGGCTTCTACGTCTCAATTTCTGAGGCGCAGATTTTCCAACTTAACTTGTATAAACAAAACAGGCGCTAATACTGAGCGTGGGTAATAGGATACTACTTGAACATTCCTATTGGCTTTTTTTTATGACTGGCGGTATGTGTAATTACCGCTGATTTTGTTTTCACAAGTTGGGTAATAGGATACCAAAAACTGACTTAAAAAAACATAGTGCGCACTTTATTTTTAGCGCTGGTAATAGAATCAAGCTCTATGTTGGATTTTGATAATGTGGGGAACACATCTAAAACTAAACTTGATCTTTTTGTCGTCAGACATACGCCTGTTTCCTTGGTCTTTGACATTTTGTGTGTTTTTCTAGGCGGTAGTTGAATAGAAGCAGGCAGTTGCAATTTTGTTAGTACTCTGAAATGTGCTGTCTATGCCAGTTTTGCTAGTACTCTGAAATGTGCTGTCTATGCCAGTTTCGTTTTACTGTGGTTCTGCAATACAATACCAGAGTAACACATGTTTGCAAAATACACTTGTTTTTCTTGTAACATCAGTTTTAGCACGGATAATAGAATCAAGCCCTTATAGCTTTCTGCCTAAGGCCTTAGGTAACACTGCCAATATATCCCAATTTAAAATGCATTGGGAACCCCTCTGGCAAACAAAACTATATTCTGAGGTGAATATACAAACAGACATTCATACTAAAATCAGAGCATAGGACTTGTTATGTTCCCCGCAACAGTCTACAGCCTATGTACTAAACTTTTTATTTGAAAAGAAAAAAAAGTATATTTGCCCTATCTGCACCAAGGGGTGGGTGGTGTGAGAGTGTATAGATATTTGTGGTGTGTCGTTCCTCTGTTCCCTGTTTAACACCATTAGCAGAAAATTCTTCCTTTCTCTTATGCCTTCTATAGGGGTAGGAATAGGGCCTTGTTCACATTAAAGTCTTGTACTGGCAGAGTTGTATGTAATGATGTGTACTAAATCATCTGTATTTAAGGAAAAATAACTGTTTTTGTGTGTCTATATTTTAGCGTAGTAGATGAGCCATGCTGGTGGAATCCTACACTCCCTTCAATGCATCTTGGTTTCTGAAGAGATGTGAATCACATTTTTGTAGCGTTATTACTATTTGCAGAGCAAAATCTTGTACTACGTATACCATTTATATAATACAATTTCCAGAAATAAGGAGGTAATATTTGTTTTAACAAAATATTAGTGAGATATGCTGTAGAGGAAATCTACGGTCTTCCATTACTCTATTTCAATTGGTTTCTTCTGTTCATGTTCTTTGTTTGGCCTCACATCATTCAAATAAAAGAAGTAACAGACCATGACTTAGTTGAACAAAAGAGGAAAGCTGCATTAACTGGAATAGTGTGATTGAGGAGATAAGGAGACGTGAAGAGAAGGCTATGATCTAAAGATTTTCAATGCAACTGATTACTCCTTAGAGTTGTCTCCAAGACATTGCTAAACTAATTGTGTAGAGATTTTTCTAGCATCCAGTAAGTTAAAAGTAAAGACTGTAAAGCATTCAGTTAGGAATTCTTATGGTTTGAAATGGATAGTAATGTTTCACAAAACTGCTGCTCCAATTAATCTTCATAGTATTTGGGCCATTCACAGTGTTATCTACTGTTAGAGTTGTAATTCAAGAGTAATTGAATTATAGAGTATCTCCCTCCCTCCCTTTTTACCTAGTGTAAGCCTCCTCCCCTCAGATGTAGAATTTGGTCCTGGGACTGGAGAGCTCACAGCAAGGGACAATCTTCTTACTGTGAGCATAAGGAAAACCCTGCCCCCCTTGACAGGTTTTTCATGTTTTTCCTGATGCTCACTGAAGCTTATCCCTCTCTGAGATCCATCCGGACAGTCTTGCTGCTCTGAGGTGAGCAGGGTAACATCAGTAAAACGGGTGGGAGGGGGATACTTTATCATTCAACTACTATTGAACTACAACTCTGACAGTATTGAAATAACACTCTCCATGGCCCAAATACTATGAAATTTAACCGGAGCTGCTTTTATTGTGAAACATTACTATCTCTTGAAGCTGCTAATGTTAAAGATGAAATATTGCATATTGTAGGAGATATATCTTATTGGGATTTTCCAGCTGATTAGAAACAGGGTACTCCCATTGTTGGGAGATTTTCATTCAAAAGTAATTACAGCTCAAACCTTCATAAAAAAGTGTCACACTAAAATGGCCAGCCATGGAAGTAATGCACGTTAAAACAAATGCAGGTGTGGTCTGTATACACTACATTTTTTTAGTTTGTGTTTTTACCATATTATACACTAATTTCCCTCCCATTATTGGTGAATTGCAATAGTAAAGCAACACTGATTACCCTTGTATGTGCACATGTGCACAGGGCACATGTTTTGTCAGGGCCCCCATGATGGATAAAATGCAGTTTCAGACTGGGCTACACCTGCTGCTCATTTCTTCAAAATGATTACCAGTCTGTGGTTATACCTTGAATTCTGGATGCAGGATACAGTCTGTGCACCTGGGCTTCATCATCTGAAGAGACCCACTAAAACCTCAAATGTACCTCTGGGATTTTCAGTTTCTCCCATGCAGAAAAAGGACTGAATGTTATTCCGTCTCTGTGTGCAGTTGTCATATAGCTTTTGTTTTTTAGGTGCCCTATGGAGAAGGGTTTTCAAGCATGGGACCTTGTTTTCCTTGTACCTAAGGCAATCAGCTATACCTCCCTAAGAAGGCTCATTAAAGTTTGAATGGGATCCACAGAACCATTTTAAAGTGGAATTGTCACTTATTCACAGTCTCAATTCATTGGACAGCAATGTGTTGCGAAGCCCTGTGGCACTGAAATTAATAATTTAGTCTCTAAGGATGTAATGCAAGAAAATGGAGCATTCACCATTTTTTGAAAGCCATAAATATATGTGCTATTGGTGATTCCTCATGATTTGATGCAAGAAACATATGAACACCGTGGTGCTGGATAGCACAAACTCCTAAATTAATGGCAGAGTTAGCCCATGTGCCTAAATTTAAGGAAAAGTTAGCTAGACTTATGAAGATGTGTGCTAATTGCTTTGCTGAGTTAGGCACAATCGCTAATCCTCTCACAAAATGGTGGACATTTTAGCTGCGCCCACTTTTTGAAACACATTTGCTAAAAAAAAAAAAAAAAAGTTTGCCAATTTAGATAAAACACGTACAATTTAGTATGATTTTGGTGCTAATCATCTTGCCATCGAAATTACATTGTAAATGGCATTCCGCCCTAAGTTACTAATATCAATGCATTCAAATACATTTAATATTGATATTGTGTTGGAGGCCTTTATAGCATCCATGGGGCTTAAAGGGTGTAATTGTTACGGATTTTATTTCAGGTTGGGTTCTTCCGCAGCAAATAGTTTGAGAACTACTGTGTTAGCAAGTTTTAAATTATCTCTATTCCTTACGATTCTCAGAGACAAATTGTTGCAGTGAAAGAGGTGATCAATACAGTTCTTGACTTCAAGCCAGTTGCAGAACATTTTATAATAATGGTTTGTAATGCGTGAACAATTCTTAAAAGACAAACAATTTTTCAAAAAGCTGTTCATGTTTAAAACAGGTTATATTTTGCTAACTCTGAAGCACAAGCTTATTAGAAAGAGCTACAGTACTATAAATATATGTTTATGTATCAAATCCAAATGCACACTATTATCACAGCTGTGAAACCATATTTGCCAAGAATATGAATTTGTATTTATGTGTATATAATGCATTGGCGAATGGGTTAAAAGATAACAAACATGACAGGTGGCACCAATAACAATTAATTAGTATGGCGTTCTATACAACTCACTAAAGCCATGTCTCGACCTCCCAAAGGTGCCGACTCCCAGACAATTCAGAGAAGAATTAATTGCATACTTGAATATCAAGATGATTGTAGAATAAAATGCCTTTTTAGTGACGGACAGTTACATAGACACACCGAACACTTTCATCTTATGCTTTTGACACAAAACTATGCTTACTGATGAGTAAGCACAGTTACATGTGAAACATGTAAGATGAAAGTGCTCGGTGTGTCTATGTAACTCTCTGTTCAATAAAGAAATTATTTTATTCTACAGAGTTACAATGACACACAGAGCACTTTCATCTTATGCATTTCGCACGTAACCATGCTTACTCATCAGTATGTAGAGTCACATGTGAAACGCGTAAGATGAAAGTGCTTGGTGTGTCTATGTATCACTCTGTTCAATCATCTCGATATTCAAGTGTGCGATTCATTCCTCTCTGAAGGGGTTATAAGGTCCATTGAACTTAGAAGGAACTTGTTAAGTTTTCATTTCAGCCCTATGTTTGCCCCAGAATTGCACCATCTTAGTTTGATGACTAAGGCTGTAAATGCATCCCAGGCAGGTTAAACGTATAGGTCTCCAAGCACTATGGACCTTATTCATCAAGTTAAAGAGATGCAATTCTTGCCTATACCAACTGCACCATAGTGCATAAATAACAATTCTGCACGTTACCATTAATTTAAATGGGACTTTAACCCTTTGATTGACAGAGAGTTATCCAACGCATTTCAATGCAATGCACTGGCTACCTCTCTGGCACTCAAAGGGTTAAACCCCCTAAATGTAAAGACATTTAAATCCTTATATAAACCAAAGGGAAATTTTCATTTACGCTATAGTGCAAATGGTTTTGCTGCAGAATTTTCACCTCCTTAGCTTGATTAATAGAGTCTTGTTTCCCTTCCAAAGAAATAGAAAGAATATAAGTCATAGAAAACGTCTATCAAAGGGACAGGAAGCTGAGGAGGAGTGATTGTAGTCCAAACCACCTGCATTACAGGGGATAAATGACAATTCTCAATTATTTAAATGAGAATTTTAAATATATATAGAATGCTAGCAAGCAAAGCAATGCATGATTAAAGGGATAGTAATACTACGTTTTAACTTTATTTTATTTTGTAGGCATTAAGAAAACATGAAGACCGATATGTCTTATCTCTCAAACCTTTTACCTAGTGTAAGCCATCTCTTCTCAGATGTGGAATGCAGTCCATAGACCAGACAGATAACAGAAGGGGACAATCTTCTTCCTATGAGAACAATGAAATCCCTGCCCCCCTTGACAAGCTTTTCAGGTTTTTCCCTTATCTTAATTGAAGATTGTCCCTCTCTGCAGTCTAACTGGGCACCTCCCTTCTGCTCTGGCTGAACAGTGTTACATCAGTAAAAGGGGCGGGAGGGGGGTACTTTGTCATTGAATTACTCTTGAACTATAACTCTAACAGTATTGAAATAACACTCTCCAAGGTCCAAATACTATGATGATTAATTAGAGCTGCTTTTATTATGAAACATTACTATCCCTTTAAGACCTGTCTAAGCCCCTTTTAAATCAGTGGGTATTTGGGGATTTTCCTTTGCTCCCTATGGTGCAGCTGGTTTGTGCCAGCTTCCTGATTTCAGCCCTAAGCGTAGTACAGAGCACATCCCCTATAGATGTGGAAAACTATGGCTTACATGCATTGCAACTAGCACTGTTGTATTCTGATGTGCCAGTCCCAGTGCACATCCTCTGCAGAGTTACCTGCTTTCGAGGTCTATTGATATTAAGAGCGTTCTCAAACACCAGGGGGAAGATTCACTAAAGGTCGATGCAGTGGCTATATGATTTTGTTGATATGTTCGAAGCACTTCAATATTTCGCTGTATAACTCAACATAGTCACTAAAATTTAGATGGGAGGAGAAGGTCCTCATTAGCAAACAGGATTGTTGAACAAATCACCAGCACTACGACAATCCTGAAGTCTGAGAGTATTCTCTCTGTTGCCCCACTTGGTCACTAGGGGAGTGGAGAGAATGCTTTCAGCATCATGGACAGCATCATTCCTTTATCTCTTTGAGTGCCATAGGGATGTGCATTGCTTACACCTGTGGCACTCAAAGGGTTAACCGCTTCCCGACAATGGACGTACACGTACGTCCCTCAAAAACTGTCACTTAGTGACAGAGGACGTACATGTACGTTCTGGAAGTTCGGGTCCCACGGCGTGGCTGCACGCCATTCAGGGACTCCGGAATAATTTTGAATTAAAAAAAAAAAAAAAATCTCAGCCGGGGCGTTAAGTGATGGCAGCGTGTGCGCTCGACTGGTCACTAAGGGGTTAAAAGAAAGTACACCAAGCACTACACAGTTACCCCCTCAGCTTCATATTATATTTATTTCCTACATGTTGTGCAGAACCCCATGTACACGATCTGAACCCCCCAGACTTGTTCCCAAAGCTGGGTGTGTCAGGCAGTGCATGTGGGGGCTAACACACAATGCTGATGCTCCTCATGCTGATCCACAGTTCCATATCAACATACATTGTCCCCTTACACAGATACATCTCAACAAATGCACCATCTTAACATGTTAAAAGCCACAGCATACAATAGAATGGCAAATAGATGGGCTGTCCCACTGATTTTTAATAGGTGCTAATCTAGTGCCCATCATGCATTTTTAAGTGGCAGTAGATTGTGACAGCACAGGTAATAGAATACCAAACTGTCCACAGCAGGGTCACATATCTGCCAACCCGCACTGGACCAGCATGGCAGATATGTGACCCCGCCGTGGACAGTCTGGTATTCTATTACCTGTGCTGTCACAATCTACTGCCACTTAAAAATGCATGATGGGCACTAGATTAGCACCCATTAAAAATCAATGAGACAGGCCATCTATTTGGCAGCATGGCATATATAGTCAAAAGATTGGGCAGCACCTGTGGGACTTGTAATTAAAGCAACTTTATTGTTAATAAGACGAAAATACAGGACCTGTATTTTCACCTTATTAACAATAAAGTTGCTTTAATTACAAGTCCAACAGTTGCTGCCCTATCTTTTGACTTTATATCTACACTAATACTACAGGGATGGTGCACCTGGGCAATATTTGACCTACAGAGTGAGTGCTTTCAAATATCTGCTCTTGACTAAATATATATATATATATATATATATATATATATATATATATATATATACATTTTATATATAGGCAAAAAAGCTTTAATTGAGCCAACAATAACAATAATTCAAGCAATTGAACTTAAGCACACACACAAATATTTTATTTATCATAAAATACATCCACATTTAAAGGGCCAGCAAAATACTTTACACAAAAAAACAAGTAAAACATATATAATTTGACAGAATTTTCAGTGACAGAATTTAATCATGCATGGGATAGGCATAAGGCTGCCCTGAACATAATACCAGACCAAGGACCAAATAAGGTTTGAGGTGTTTACAGTAGGAAAATGAACAGACTAGATGGGCCAAATAGTTTCTTATCTACTGTTAAATTCTATGTTTCTGTTTGGGAAAGCCATGGGTAAAAGTAGGTCTTACACTCGACAGGATATGTGGATAGCACCTGTGTGTTAATCTTGAGTGTGCAACTTCTGGGATTCACTAGGTGCAGGTTTCTAGTGGCGAGAGTGGTGAAACAGTCAAACTAGTGCAGGAGAATGGGCCATGGAGGCAAGTTCCAAAGAACATTCTTCTGGCCTAAATCCCTTCTAATATATCAAATATTCTACTCTGCCTTTGTACCGGTACTGAGAGTCCAAAGATTCCTGAACTTTAAATTCCTCCTATCCACTGACCTGAACCAAGGAAGGAGAAGGAAGCATAGAACAAAACTGTATCTGTATGACTGTATGACTTCAATAGGGGCATGTGTAACACAGGATTGATCTGCTAGTGGAAGAGTAGAGCAAATTCATAAGCCTTCTTGTTAATTTGTTTCATTACTGAGAAGGCACCAATATACTGAGGCCCAAACAGCTTGTTGAGTATGTGGACAGACTTAGATTTTTTTGCTGGCAGCCAGAGGGCTGTCTCCTACTTTGTAGTCTGGAGCAGGTTGGTAACTGAAGTTGTCTGATATCTTGTATGCATCCTGACCTTTCCTTGATGTATTCTCAAGAAACTGAATTTTATTCTTAAGGAGAGCCAGGTGGGCAAGGCCTCTTTCACTAAAACAAGATCGGAAAGTTGGGGAACTGAGCAGGATGTAGGCCAGAGTTGAGGAAAATGGAGACTGACTTGTTGAGCAGAGTTAGTAATTAATATATGCAAATCTAACTAGCAGTTGTCTTGGGTGTATCAACTCAGCTATTGTTCTGAAATGTGATTATCGCCATCAGTTAGACCATTTGATTGTAGATGGAAAGTAGAAGTGCAAGTGGACTGAATTTGGATTTTTTCACAGATTTGCCATAATTTTAAAGGGATGTGTGTATCACGGTTGGTAGTGATCTGTGAAGGAATACCATGAAGTCTAAGTATTTCCTTAATATTGTACAACTGTCTCAGATGTGGAAGCAAGATATTTACTAGGGTTGAAATGAGTCACTTGGTTAAGCAATCTACCACTACGAGAATAGTATTACAACAGTGAGATGATGGTAGGTCCACAATTAATTCCATTGAGATCACTGTCCACTGCTATAAGGGGATGAAAAGAGGCTTGAAAAGTCCATAGGGATTTGAGATACAGATTTTTTTGGATGAACAAGTACCACATGTGGAGCCATAGTCCTTGTATGAATTGAAAATTGAGGCCACCAAAAGGTATAATGCAACAGGTCTAAAGGTATGAAAATCTGATTCTTATGGAAATAGAGATCTTCTTGGAGCAACAATTATTATTTATGTGGGTTGATTATTAGTATTATTTAAGTAGTCCCTTAATCTGGGTAGTCACAAAATAGGGTATCAACTTTACAATTCATGGAGCTTGGTCTGTACGTAATATGAACATTAAATCTAGAGAAGCACAGAGTCCAACCTGCCCATTTATGTCACAGTCTTTTGGCAGATCAAAAAGGGGTAGGACTAGCCTTTCAGTAGGTGCTGCCCCTCCACCAGAGTCAACCTGTCACGGTTTATTATGACTCTCAGACACAAGTTTAGGTAAAAAAAAATCAATTTTATTGAAATAATAAATGATAACTTAGGATGGCAATAACATACATAATATATATATACAGAATATAGCACAGACAGAAGGCAGACTCTACCGGTCCTGTCAATATACCGGACAGGACAGTCTTTAGGCTCTACCGGCCTTGCCAATACCGGGTAAGGCAACCTGCAGATGGAATAGCATAACGGTTTACCGGCCTTACCAAATTACCGGGCAAGGCAGCCTCAATAGATACACAATGTAGGCTCTACCGGCCCTGCCAATACCGGGTAAGGCAACCTCAGATGGAATGTGGCAAAAGGTTCTACCGGCCTTACCAATACCGGGCAGGGCAGCCCAGAGATAATAGCAGCAGTCAGATGGAACTGGCAAATTAGCAGAATCGTTAAGCAGCAAGGCTTTGGAGCAAACCAGCGTCCGCACGCTGGAAACAACACTGAATAGTATAGCCGTTAGGCTTAGCGAGCATACCAGTGACCGCACACTGGAGTAACAAGCGAGTAGTATAGCCGCAAGGCTTAGGAGCAAACCAGCGTCCGCACGCTGGGACCAACACAGATTTGTATAGCTGAAAGGCTTTGGAGCAAACCAGTGACCGCACACTGGTGTAACAAGTGAGTTTGTATAGCCGCAAGGCTAGGAGCAAACCAGCGTCCGCACGCTGGGACCAACACAGATTTGTATAGCTGAAAGGCTTTGGAGCAAACCAGTGACCGCACACTGGTGTAACAAGTGAGTTTGTATAGCCGCAAGGCTTAGGAGCAAACCAGCGTCCGCACGCTGGGACCAACACAGATTTGTATAGCTGATAGGCTTTGGAGCAAACCAGTGACCGCACACTGGTGTAACAAGCGAGTTTGTATAGCCGCAAGGCTTAGGAGCAAACCAGCGTCCGCACGCTGGGACCAACACAGATTTGTATAGCTGATAGGCTTTGGAGCAAACCAGTGACCGCACACTGGTGTAACAAGCGAGTTTGTATAGCCGCAAGGCTTGGGAGCAAACCAGCGTCCGCACGCTGGGACCAACACGGAATTGTAGCAATGTCACCAACGCGACCAGGCAGAAGGTCGCCAGGATACTGAAGACAGGTGATGAGATGACAGGAACCAGCAACGATCAGTCAGGTCAGAAAACAGCAGAGAAGTTCAGCAGGAACTGCAACACCAGAGACTAGGCCGGAACCAGGACTGGAAGTACTTCAGCATGCAGGAAACACTGGAACAGTAGAGATCAGGAACTCAGGAACACATGAGATCAGGAACTCAGGAACACTGGAACAGAGGCCCAGCTATCACTAGCATAGTGATAGCAAGAAGGTCAGAAACAACACGAAAGGGCACTCAAAGGGTGCCCAATCCAGGTTTAAATAGTCAATAAGAGGCGGGCTATCTGCAGACAGCCAATAGAAGCCCCCTACTGGTGACAGACAAGTAACTGCAGCCAATCACGGGCACCGTGATAGTACCCCCCTTTCAAAGACCCCCTCTCCTAGAATAGGGTTTAGGTTTCTGCGGGTAATTGGCATGAAAGGCCCTAGTTAACCTAGGTGCATGAAGGTCCGTACTATCCACCCATGATCGATCCTCAGGACCATACCCTTTCCAATGTACCAGGTACTGTACCCTTCCTCTAAGCCTACGGGAATCAATAATGCTCTGAACCTCGTATTCCTCCTGGCCCTCGACCTCAACAGGTCCTGGCACCACAGGTGTGGTAGTATAGCGATTGCAAACCAGAGGTTTAAGAAGGGACACATGGAACACATTATGGATACGCATGGATGCAGGTAGGTCTAGTGCATAGGAGACAGGGTTAATTTTGCGAATAACTCTGTATGGACCAATAAACCGAGGAGCCAACTTATTAGACGGAACCTGCAGCTTGAGATTTCTGGAGGAAAGCCATACTCTATCCCCAACCTGAAAGGAAACCGCTGGAAGCCTTCTGCGATTAGCATGGCGCTGATGACGCTGAAATGACTGACCAAGTGCCCTCTGAACTTGTGCCCATGTGGAACGGAGTTGCTCGATATGCTCATCCAGAGCTGGAATCTGTTGCGTCTGAAATGAGTCTGGAAGCAAACAGGGCTGGAACCCATAATTAATCAGAAACGGAGAGCTCCCAGATGAAGAATTGACCGCACAGTTCCTGGCGAACTCTGCCCAAGGCAACAAGTCGGACCAATTATCATGATGGTTAGTAACGAAACAACGGAGAAATTGTTCCAAGCCCTGATTAGCTCGTTCAGCGGCTCCATTGGTCTGGGGATGGTAGGCAGAGGAGAAGGACAGCTGTATGCCCATCTGTTGGCAAAATGCCCTCCAAAATCTAGACACAAACTGGCTCCCCCTGTCAGACACCAGTACCCTAGGCACTCCATGCAACCGGAATACTTCTCTGGCGAACACCATTGCCAATTCCTTCGCTGAAGGAAGACCACGGAGGGGCACGAAATGAGCCATTTTAGAAAACCTGTCCACCACCATGAATATAAAGGAGTACCCCTTCGACATAGGCAACTCTCCCATAAAATCAATGGAAACATGAGACCAGGGGCGTTCGCCATTAGGCACCGGTTGAAGCAAGCCCACAGGGAGATGTCTCGGGGTCTTAGCGCGGGCGCAGGTGGCACAGGCATTCGTAAATTCGGCACAATCGTTTCTCATGGAAGGCCACCAAAATAACTGAGAAAGGGACCATAACAATTGGTCTCTACCAATATGTCCCGCAGCCTTAGAGGAATGGTAGGTTTCGAGCAGCCTAGTACGAAATGATTCAGCGACAAAACATTTGCCCACTGGGGTTTCATGGGGAGCGGACCCCTGAGAGGCCAGGATCTCCTCCCCTAGAGGAGAAGTGATACTCGTGCGTATAGTAGCCAGTATTCTATCAGGTTGGATGATAGGAGCTGGTGCTTCCACTCTGTCACTGTCGGCCTCAAATTGTCTTGACAGTGCATCAGCCCTGATATTTTTTGACCCTGGTAAATATGATACAATGAAATTAAATCGAGACAGGAACAGTGCCCACCTGGCCTGACGAGAGGACAATCTCTTGGCCTCCGAGAGATAGGTCAGATTCTTATGATCTGTTAGGATTAAGACAGGATTCTTAGTACCTTCAAGCAAATGACGCCATTCCTTAAGAGCAAGGATAATGGCCAATAATTCTCTGTCACCTATCTCATAGTGGCTTTGAGTGACAGTCAACTTTTTAGAGAAAAACCCACAAGGTCTGAGAGTTCCACCTTTCTCGTGTCGCTGCGAAAGTACTGCCCCGACCCCAATATCTGAGGCATCAACCTCTAACGTAAATGGAAGTAAAGGATTGGGGTGGGATAACACAGGAGCCGCAGCAAATGCCAGCTTCAAATTCTCAAAGGCTTTCTCAGCAGATACCGGCCAACAAGAAGGATTAGCACCCTTGTGCGTAAGATCGGACAGAGGTTTGACAATGGAAGAAAAGTTCTTAATAAACCTCCTATAATAATTAGCGAAACCCAGGAAACGCTGTATGGCTTTAAGACCCTTGGGTTTTGGCCATTGTAGGACAGCTGACAACTTTTCTTTGTCCATGGCAATGCCATCATTGCCAATTATGAACCCCAAGAATGGCACACTGGTTCTATGAAACTCACATTTTTCCATTTTACAAAATAATTTGTTCTCACGGAGTCGTAGCAATACTGCGGATACATCTTTGATGTGCTGTGCCATGTTTTGGGAGTAAATCAGTATATCGTCGAGGTACACCACAACACATGTCTGTAACATATCTCTCAGAACATCATTTATCAGTTCCTGGAAAACTGCGGGTGCATTACACAGCCCAAAAGGCATTACTAGATACTCGTAGTGCCCAGCTCGAGTATTAAAGGCAGTTTTCCACTCATCACCTGCTCGAATGCGAACCAGATTGTAAGCGGCCCGTAGGTCCAACTTGGTAAATATCGAAGCGCCCTTAAGCCTGTCAAAAAGCTCGGTGATGAGTGGTATTGGGTATGCGTTTTTTGCCATTAGTTTATTCAAGCCCCGGTAGTCAATGCATGGTCTTAATTCGCCATTTTTCTTTTTTACAAAAAAGAACCCAGCCCCAGCTGGAGAGCTAGATTTACGTATGATCCCTCTAGCAAGGGCATCAGAAATGTAATCCTCCATAGCCTTATTTTCATCACAAGATAATGGATAAGTGCGTCCTTTCGGAGGTACTGCACCAGGCTGCAATTCAATGCAACAATCATAAGGTCTATGCTGGGGTAGCATACTAGCCTCTCCTTTGCTAAAAACATCGCCAAACTGTTGGTACACATCCGGCATAGCAGAGGAGGTGCACATGACCTTAATAGGCTGGATGACGCACTTGTCCATACAAAACTGGGACCAAGCAGCAATTTCACACTTTTTCCAATCGAATTGTGGGTTATGTAACTGTAACCACGGAAATCCCAATATCACCGCATGGTGCGGGGAATTAATCAGTTGAAACTGCTGCTCTTCTCTGTGAAGTGCCCCAATAGTCATAGACAATGGCATAGTTTCAAATATAACCTGAGGCGGTTCTAAGGGTCTACCATCAATCGCTTCAATAGTCAAGGGGTTTTCTCTTTCAATGCGTGGAACTCCGTGCAATTCAGCAAAGGTATTATCCATAAAATACCCTGCTGCACCGGAGTCAACCAAGGCCAAAACCTCCACAGAGCGTTGTGCCCAAGACAATACCACCTGTATGGTGGGTTTCATTATGCCCGACACTGGGGACGATTGTACACCACCTAGGGCCTGTCCCCCAAGATACCCTAGGTGTGTGCGTTTCCCGGACGTACCGGACAGGAATTTAGCAAGTGCCCTTTTTTACCGCAGTATAAACATAACCCTTGTTTTTTGCGATATAGTCTCTCTGCCTTGGATAGTCTAGTGAAGCCTATTTCCATAGGTTCACTTGTTTCCCGTACTGGTTCACTAGACTTCAATGCCAAGGGAGGGATGGGTGGGCAAAACATGCTACTAGGCTCATTATTTTTTGACCGTAACTTACGATCTCTGGCAATTGATCTCTCACGTATTCTGGAGTCAATTATCATAACATACTCAATGTAATCATCTAGATCAATAGGTAGATCTTTAGCAGCGATTTCGTCTTTAATGTGGTCATTCAGGCCTTGAGAGAAGGCTGCCAATAATGCCTCGTTATTCCAACCTACCTCTGCTGCCAATGTGCGGAATTCGATGGCATAGTCGCCCACTGTACGCCTGCCCTGTTGTATCTCCATAAGGCGTTTGGCAGCAGAGGTGGTTCTACCAGGAGGCTCAAACACTCTTCGAAAGGAACGCACAAATTCACTAAAGTTCTTAGTACAAGGTTTAGCATTCTCCCACAAGGGGTTAGCCCAAGCCAATGCTCTGCCAGTGAGCAGTGATATCGTGAACCCCACTTTACTACGATCATTGGGAAATGCGTGTGCCGTCAATTCCATAAAGATTTCGAGTTGATTGATGAACCCTCTGCAGAGACTAGGGTCACCATCATATCTTAGCGGCAAGGGTGCAGAAGCCGTTAACCCTTTAACAGTACCCCCTAGGGGTCTGGTATCACTTTCCGGTGTCTGACTTGGCGAGACCACCGGGCTAGAGCTAGATTGGGCAGCAGGTACCGTGCGTTCAAGGATCGTTTGAATTGCAACTGCCAACTGATCCAAACGTTGCTCGAGCACATCCATCCTCCAATGGATATTCTGTGCGTTACCTTCACCCTTGCTGTCTGAGGTCATGGCCCTTTCGTACTGTCACGGTTTATTATGACTCTCAGACACAAGTTTAGGTAAAAAAAAATCAATTTTATTGAAATAATAAATGATAACTTAGGATGGCAATAACATACATAATATATATATACAGAATATAGCACAGACAGAAGGCAGACTCTACCGGTCCTGTCAATATACCGGACAGGACAGTCTTTAGGCTCTACCGGCCTTGCCAATACCGGGTAAGGCAACCTGCAGATGGAATAGCATAACGGTTTACCGGCCTTACCAAATTACCGGGCAGGGCAGCCCAGAGATAATAGCAGCAGTCAGATGGAACTGGCAAATTAGCAGAATCGTTAAGCAGCAAGGCTTTGGAGCAAACCAGCGTCCGCACGCTGGAAACAACACTGAATAGTATAGCCGTTAGGCTTAGCGAGCATACCAGTGACCGCACACTGGAGTAACAAGCGAGTAGTATAGCCGCAAGGCTTAGGAGCAAACCAGCGTCCGCACGCTGGGACCAACACAGATTTGTATAGCTGAAAGGCTTTGGAGCAAACCAGTGACCGCACACTGGTGTAACAAGTGAGTTTGTATAGCCGCAAGGCTAGGAGCAAACCAGCGTCCGCACGCTGGGACCAACACAGATTTGTATAGCTGAAAGGCTTTGGAGCAAACCAGTGACCGCACACTGGTGTAACAAGTGAGTTTGTATAGCCGCAAGGCTTAGGAGCAAACCAGCGTCCGCACGCTGGGACCAACACAGATTTGTATAGCTGATAGGCTTTGGAGCAAACCAGTGACCGCACACTGGTGTAACAAGCGAGTTTGTATAGCCGCAAGGCTTAGGAGCAAACCAGCGTCCGCACGCTGGGACCAACACAGATTTGTATAGCTGATAGGCTTTGGAGCAAACCAGTGACCGCACACTGGTGTAACAAGCGAGTTTGTATAGCCGCAAGGCTTGGGAGCAAACCAGCGTCCGCACGCTGGGACCAACACGGAATTGTAGCAATGTCACCAACGCGACCAGGCAGAAGGTCGCCAGGATACTGAAGACAGGTGATGAGATGACAGGAACCAGCAACGATCAGTCAGGTCAGAAAACAGCAGAGAAGTTCAGCAGGAACTGCAACACCAGAGACTAGGCCGGAACCAGGACTGGAAGTACTTCAGCATGCAGGAAACACTGGAACAGTAGAGATCAGGAACTCAGGAACACATGAGATCAGGAACTCAGGAACACTGGAACAGAGGCCCAGCTATCACTAGCATAGTGATAGCAAGAAGGTCAGAAACAACACGAAAGGGCACTCAAAGGGTGCCCAATCCAGGTTTAAATAGTCAATAAGAGGCGGGCTATCTGCAGACAGCCAATAGAAGCCCCCTACTGGTGACAGACAAGTAACTGCAGCCAATCACGGGCACCGTGATACAACCTCATTGCCAACAATTTGCCGTCTCCTACATCATAATTTCTTTGAGCAGGTGATAACTTCTTGGTAAAAAAAGGAACACAATGTAATAATCATTTAGGACCATTTCTTTGAGATTGGTCTCATTCTGGCTGTATCAGAGGGATCAGGAAGGGATCAGGATGACCAAATATAGGAGCAAAGGTAAAGTAAATCTTAAGTTTTTCAATGGCTTCTTCAGCTTCATTGATCCATTTGAAGGAAGTATGTTTATGGGTCATTTGGAAGAGTGGTTGGATGACCTTAGAGAAATTTAGGATGTAGTGTGTATAAATGTTTAGAGCCAATACATCTCAGAACCCCTCTTTTAGTCACTGGGCTGGGTCATTCAAAATGGGACCCAACTTGATCCCTTGAGAAGAAATGATGAAGGCCAAGAATTCTACTGAGTTTGCTTCAAATGTGCATTTCTGAAGTTTGGCATAGAGTGGTGAGTTCATCTTGAATGAACATGATGGTCTTCAACGGAGGAAGAGAAAAAAGGATACTGTCCACAAATACTACCACAAATTGAACTAATAAATGTTATTAATGAGATCCTGGAATGTCTCTGGGGTGTTTCATAATCCAGATGGCCTCACACAATAAAAGCTACCATAGCAAGCCCTGAATGATATTTATGGTCTCTTGAAGATGTAATTTTGTAAAAATCTTGGCAGAGATGCTCAAATAGGGTATCGGTAGTAGCAGATATCTGTATTGGACTATATGTTTTCTGAATTCTCTACAGAAATTCTTTTCAATGAAGAATATTCTTGCACCCACAAGAAAGTGTGATGATCAGATGAATACTTTGATTACATTTACACACATATATTCCCTCAAAGCTTTAGTTTAGCTCCAGATAAGAGCATATATTTGACATATATATTTATCTGCCTCCTTCTTGTGAAAAATGTTCTTGAACTTCACATAGGCTACAAGGAGCAAGGAAAGAGGCTTCATGCTAGGAAGAACCTGGCATATGTTCCCTTCCTGAGAGGAAGGTGAAATGCAATGGTTCTTACAGAAAGTGGAGGAGAATATGAGACAAACTATACTGCCGCACACTGGAATCGAGAAATGTTGCCACCGGTTCCTACATGGGTGGCGAGGGTCAATGCTTACAGGGACATGGAACACCTTCATGCCTGACAGATGTACACATCTGGACCCATTGGGAGAGATCATCACATACTACTTCAGAAGGTGTTTGGTGATGCTGTGCCATATGACCGGGTGTTAGTGCTCTCCTGGGCCGGAGAGCCGGCTATATTTCCCATGCTTCGATACTACAGAGCTCTGATCTGACCCTCTTAAATGGCCTTCTCTCTCTCTTCACTAGGTGCTCTTGTATGTGATGTGGTTGATTGTGTTTTTTTTTCTTCTGCCACTTCCACATACCTGTTTCTTCCACCTTCAAATTCCCCTTCTCTTTTCTTCCTTGTATGTTGTCTTTCCTCCTCCCCTCTTTCTACTTTGATACTTTTGTTTGTCTCTTTTCTATGTTCATTCACTTCTACCTAGAAATGTGATATTTACGTTTTAGTCTTTCATCGCTCTGCGTCATGTATCAAGATGATGGAGCTTAGGACTAAGGCCCACACTGAGTGCTTCACATTGTGCTTCTCTTCCATGTCTCCTGGGTTTTATGCCTTGCTAAGGGCATAGCTAAAGGGCTTGCTTTTTGATGGCCTTTCTTTGCATATGCAATTTGTATTACATATAAAGAAACTGTTACTCACTGCTCTTATTCTAAACTTACTACATGCTGTGGCTCAGACTGTATGATGCAGACAACATATTTCCCTTGTTTTATGGCTTAATTGTTCTTGTGCCTTTTTGATTTGTTCAATTGTATTCTGTAATGGGATGATTTCTCAATAAAAGGAAAAAAAAAAGAATATGAGACAAACTAAGAGAAGACGTGATCTATAGTTCAATCAACCAGTTCTTATTTTCAGAATATAATTAATACAGATATCAAACAATACTTTTATAAGGTCAGGTACCACCAATCAATGTGTTAAAAATACACAACCAAAAACTTAAACCCAGAATACATACAAAATGCAGAATTAACATGCCAGATTTAGAAAGTCCTCAAAGCTAAAAAGCTAGATCAAGATGGTAATGTTTCATAAAATGGAAGTATCCTTTAGTGCTGCATGTTCTTGGTATCACCAGGTCTAGTCAACCATTTTGGAACGTGCAAAAAGAGAGAGCAAAGTGCAACAAAGGGATAAAATATGGGTGTTTAATGTATAAATACATTGAAAAAAAGGTGACTAATTTAAACTAGAAAACAGGATATAAACAAATACAGAATTGTGGTAAATAAAAATACACAACGTATTGCACATCATAAATAATCAATAAAAGTGAATCAACAATGGATAAAAGTAAAATAAATAGTAAAAAGAACAACAATCCCACAGATAGGAGAGGATCTCAATATAGTATTCACTTTCACAAAATATAAATGCATAAAAGGGTTAATTGAACAGGAACACTTCCCTTCCCTCCAAAAAAATCACTACAAAGTACAAGTGACTAGATAGCTGGAATTAGATCCCTCAAAGGGTGTCACTAAAACCTCCACTGGAAAGTCGTAGGGTCTAGATTTGCTCTTGAATAAATCTCTTATATGTGAAAGAAAATATGAATATATTATGAACCAAAGAGACAATAGGCGATTATATTGGCATCTTATTGATGCTCTTACATCCCGTATAGGTAGCAAACGCTCAACCAATCATCAATTAGTCATATATAGATTATATGGTAGCAGCATCAACAACCCGCAGAGAGACCCTTTTGTAGGTTGCCTGACTACTTGACTAATTCTTGAAATTAAAGCCTTGTAAATTGACCATAGGGATATTCCAGTCAATTATCTTCCTGCTGTATTACTCCTGCCATAGCTTCCTGTTCCTCCTCACTCGGTCAGCTGAACCACACCCCTCTGATCAAACGCATTTCGAGGGCACACAGCACACAGGCAATCAAGAGTAATCCAGGAAATAGAACTAGGCTAGCAACAAAGATCAGGAACAGACATGTCAATTAAGCAGTGAAGACACCAGAACAACTGAATACTGAGTGAAGAAAAGCAGGGGTTTAAGATGCTGATGTTTGGAACCAGGTTCAACACACTCTGCCACCAGATGCTAAGAGCAAAAATGCTGTCATTATACTGTGTAGATATCTGTGCCATACTGTGGTGCAATGGAAGTGTGGGTGATTTTACACATGTGAACACACAGTCAGCAAGTTACAAAGGATGATGAGATGGAAACCCCACAAAAGCCGCCTGTCCTTTAGCAATATCTGTCTGGAAAAAACTCTCTGGTAACCATAAGATAGAGCGGAAACCTGCCAGACAGCAGGCAAAGTGTCTGTGTTTAAAGGGGCCAGTGCTTACTAACTTAAAGGGATAGTAATGTTTCAAAATAAATGCAGCTCCGATTACTCTTTATAGTTTTGGGGCCATGTATAGCATTATTATCATTCTCTATGATATGTAGCTCCAGAGTAATTGAATCATAAATTGTCCCCCTTTCACTCCTTTTACCTATGTAAATCTGCACAGCAAGACCGTCAGGCTGGATCAGAGAAAGGATAATCTTCTGTGAGCATAAGGAAAAACCTGCCCTCCTCCTTCAAGGAGCCAGAAAACTGTCCCTTACTGTGTGCTGTATGGTCAAGTGACCAGAATCCACATCTGAGGGGAGGCAGCTTACAATAGATAAAAGGGAGGGAGACACTTTAAATTCAATTACCCTGAAACTACACATCGTAGAGAATGTTAATAAAGCTCTACATGACCCAAAAACTATAAAAACTAATTGGAGCTGCATTTATTGTGAAACATTAGTATCCCCTTAAGCAGAATATATCTGCCTTTGCCTCTACACAGCAACCTTTTCTGTCTGAATAAACTAGGCTGTGGTAGTTTGCAGCCATCCAATTACAATTCCCATCATTAAATGTATGTGACAGTAGAGGTACAAATACAATGCAGCATATATTTAAAGCCAATAGATTAATATATATGGCGCAGATTGATGGAATAGATTTATATATATATATATATATATATATGTATATATATATATATATATATATATATATATATATATATATATTTAACAAATGTTTACATAGTTTTACACTGTTACTTATAGCCATGTGTGGCTATGGTACTAAGAAAACCTGGAACATTTGTGGAGGAAATCATCTGCACCATAGGAAATAAACTGAAATTCCCAAAACACCCCTTTTAAATCAATGGGAATTTGGGGAATTTGTATTTACACTCTCTGGCCAGGATAAGCAAACTGCAGGGGTTGGTTCCCAAGGTAACCCCCAAATGACTGGTTATATACAGTGTTGCCTGTTCTGGCTTTTAAGTCTCTCTTGAACCATTATCAAGAAGATCAAATCTAGATAAACAATTAAAGAGAGTAAAAATGCTGTCCAGCACAAAACACCTGCTCTGTGGAATGCATTGTTTCACACAAACACGCACACTCACACCTGCATACTCATTAGCACAATTGTTTCATAAAGTATTCCTACAAAATTGCTTTTCCCTTCTATCTGAACACTGATGCCACACAAACACTGACAAGTTCTAAGAGTCAAAAGGTTCCTATTATGTGAATGAAAGATGAGACCACCAGCTGTGAGCCGCTGACTTTGAAACCCTGGTATAGGAAGTTTTTGTTCTGTATTCACATTCATAAAGAGATCCCTGGATCAGTAGCAATTTGGCACAGACCCAGACAATTGATGTCCACTTCAATGGACCGAGACTGTGTGTAATTGGTATGAAAAGGAGCTGTGACAGATCAAAAAGAAGTTACAGGACAAAAATACTAACTCTGTATATTCTTTTATATTAGTGAAGACTCATTGACTTCATGTGAATATCTGCATGATTCCAATTTTCATTTCAAAACCCTAATTCTCTTTCGTTGACATAATAAAGTGCGTGTGTCTTTAATTACTTATTTTTATTCAAATAGTTAAGTAGTTTAAATAATTTAATTCACCTTAGTGCGCAATAGGAATCTGAGCACAATTTTGCATCTTATGCATTGTACCTCTTTAACACCACATGGATGCTAAAGGTCTCCAGTGCATTAACCAGTGGAAGAAGTGGACCAGTCCCCAGAAGAACTGACTCGCTTCTGGGGCAAACCATGTACACCATAGGTGACAGATTCAAATTTTGATTGACGAGCCTGGGGCTTTTAACTCCTTCCATGCTAGAGAGGTCTCCATGCATTTTTTCTCAATGCTTCAAAGACCTACCTAGCACTCAAGGGGTTAAATCCCCCTTTAAATTAATTACATTTGCCTTTGTCTCCTTTTGCAGTTGGTTTGCCCCGGTAGGGCAAAAATGGCTACTGACCGGTACACACACTGTGTCACCAGAGGTATTCAATTGCCCTACGAACTGCCCTACCAACTGAAACCACAGCAAACTTTGGGCCAAAGAGCCTGACTTTTGGCCAAATGTTCATTGTGCGTCTTAATTTCCCAAAACTCATGCTATATAGTGTGGAAATGGAAACATCAAAGGAAAAACACTGACGCTCAGTGCTTGACACACTTTCAAGCACCGAGCTTGAGTTCAACACACAGTCAGCCTCCACAGACACCAACCCTTCACTGGAAGGGCTCATCATGTGCATTCAGTTCAGCAGCCACTAGGACTTTCACCAAGACCAATGATCACAAAGTTTCCAAACTACTGTAACAGAGATGCCATTATGCATCTGAACAGTATAAAAGGTCTACTTGAGTACAAGAACCAATCAGTGTCCATCTACCTGTATGTTTCTTCAGAATTTCAGTGCTAGAGGTATAAATTTCAAAATATCAAACATAAGCTTCAAGTAAAAAGCATCTCATTCTTTATGCTCCATTCCTTGTACTTAAGAATAATTTTGTATCTCAGAAACTTGATGCTCAGGCTTGGGTGGAAAGACACTAACTGGAAGTCTTACTGAGCTATATTTCACATGCTATGTATGGTTACTATGATTTAATTCCGACTCACGATCTGCATTCTGTGTGACTCCTCGTTCAATGTGTATCCATATACCCTGGATATACAGCAGATCTGTGGCACCAATTACACTTATTTTATGCTCTTATGTGAAAATGGAGGGGATAGAGAAGGCTGGTGGGGAAAGGAAGATAAGGGAAGTAAAGGAAGAAAAAGAAAAGGATAACATGGACCTGTTTAGATATTTTGGTTTGCATGTTTCTCCCTCTATGTTTTGTTTCACCTATGAGCTGTCCTCTGCCTGTGGTATTTTTGGGTAGACTATCAAATTCATATCTACTCAGGTACCAATGTGTGGGTTTAATATATGGAAATAGCAGCTGCATGTGAGATATCTTAATTCCTATTTTTAGCTCCATGTCCTGCTGTGAAAAGGGGAGATATGATCACCCACATCCCCTCCTTGCAGGTGATGGGTTGTGCAACCTTCAATATTATGGTTTATATGGCCACCACTAGGGAGATGGTGGCTGGTGTGGGGGTGGTTAGTTGAAATAGTTAATTTTTTTGGGGGTGTGGGTATGTGGACTGACACTCTTACATCCCTCCCCACCACCACCATGGGTGGTGCGGCACTGTGGGGGTCTGCATTCACTTAAATTATACACTGATAATGGCTTCTACAGTATGTAAATTCCAATCCAGGAACGTGAGAGAGGATGTCTCAGTTATGCTATTAAAAGATTTTTGATTCTAAACTTCATTTAAAACATTCCACAGATGTGGACATGTTGCAGGAGATCCAACTGTGTCATAGTAGAATTATGTAATGTAAAAAGACATTATGTCAATAGCCACTATCATTCGACATTCTTCACGCATTACCATGGGGTATCTCTGTTAATACATAAATCTGTAATCCTTGAATTTATTGAAATTAAGAAGGATGTGAAGGGTATATTACATACAACTGACTTTAATTTGCATGGGAATCCCACAATGCTTTTGAACATTTATATACCTCTGCCCTTTTCACTCTTGGTCCTGCAGGAGGCTCTTAGTTATATCTTTACTTGACCTGATCACCAAATGGTGTGTATGTTTGATAGGATAGGAACTGTCTCAGCAGATAACCACATAGTAATAGGCAGATTTAGGGGAATAATAGAAGACATGGGCCTAAGAGATTCCTGGAGAGTTCTCCATCCAGGTGTCAGAGGGCACTCTTGCCATTCCACTACATATATCACTCTGACCAATATAGATTATGCATTTGTCTGTAGCTCTGTGTGGAATGTCACTAGGGCCTGTTACTTCCTTCCATGAGTTATCTGTGATTACTCCCCTTTCATTTTGTCTTCCTTAGAAGGCAGGTCATTTCCCCACATATGGAAGCTCAATTCTTTGGCTGACTCTACCTCAGAGATCAGATCAGCAATGCTCGGACCTAACCAAGATTTTGAGGTAAATAGTGACTCAGCCACTAATGATGTTGCTTGGGATACAGCTGAGGCTGTGGACAGGGAATCACTCATTTCACTTGTGCCATCTTATAAGCGAGAGTAGAGCAGAAGTGGAAGGGTTGGAGAGGGAGGAAAAGAAGGCAGAAAATGACTATATAGGATAGGGAGACTTCTCATTATTTACCAAATTTTCCTCTGCTAGAACTTTTCACTCTTAAATTATCAGAACTGAATATGGCTCACGTGTTTCACAAGCAGCAGAACATATATGAAGATAGGCTAGAAAATGGTGTATTTGGTCAGACGCAGTAGGGGATGTCTAGTATCAATAACAAGAATGTTGTACTGATTGAAGACCTTGTCAAAAATGATACATTTGTTTATTATTATAGACAACTCTATAGTCCAAAAACCAGTACCATACTGATCTGCAGACAGATGACTATTTGAAGGCCTGAGATGTGCCTAAATTGATCTCAGAGGATAGACAGATGCTTAATGCACCCATAATGTTGAGGGAAGGGGTATAAACCAGGTGATAAGGTATTGGGTTGGGTAGAGATGGACTCCTGGCTGATATTATATAAAATATGTATTATTCCACATTTGATAGTTATCCTCGCTTCTCTCAACGAAGCATTAGTCATAGCTCTTCCTAAGCCTGGGAAAAATATTAAACTGTGTGAATCCTATAGGCCCATCTCTTTGCTAACCACTGAAAATTTTTAGCTAAGGCATGGGCTCATAGATTTGGTATAGTGATCTTATCGATTATGCATCCAGACAAATCAGTTTTCATCCCTGGCAAATATACCTCCCACAGTCTGAACTGTGTCTTATAAACATTACATAGTAATACAGACAATAGGGCTATAGCATCCCTTGATGTCGCCAAGACATTTGACTCAGTGGAATGAAACTACATGTGGAGTGTCCTTCGTAAGTTTGGCTTTGGAGCAACGTTTATACATTGTGTGCAAACAGTGTATGCAGTGCAGATTGTGAGCTTGAGAACTGGGGGAGTATGTTCTGAGAGCGTTCCTCTGGGCAGAGGTGCAAGATAGGGATGCCCTCTCTACCCAGAACTCTTTGCCCTTGCAAACAAGTGATTGGCTGCTTGTGCTAGGGCTGGCACTATGCTACTCGGTTCCGCATGGAAGATATGAAGGAAAAATTGCACTATATGCTGATTATCTTCTTTTTATTTTTGGGAGACATAGGTAATTCTTTGTCCAGAATTTTGACAGGTTTTGGTTCTTAATTTGGGTTGATTGTCAACTGGTCTAAATTCACGTATCTCAAGGTGGTGGTAACAGTATTTACCTCTTAATTTCTTGAGCATAATTTGGAACCAGTGATTGCTAAATTCCAGGATAAGGCTAAGTCCTGGAGTAATCTATCTCTGACTGTTCTAGGTAGGTTTTACCTTATTAAGATTTTCCTTTCTTAATTATTGTATGATTTTCAAAATACCCCCGCTCCTATTCCTAAATGATACTTCAGGGAAACTGATAATATTATAATGCAATTTTTATGAAAGGGACAAAATCCAATGATTAAGCTAGCAACTCTCAAGAAATCAAAGAGGGTGGGATTTTATTTCCTGATTTCTACAAATATTATTAATAAGCTTTGGCATATACATAAACCAGTACCATATTTGACTTTGTCGATATAGAAAAAACAATGTTACGCCATAATTATAATCTGTCCCATATGCTGTTAGTGGGGCCCAAAAGCAGTACAGTGCCAACGCTAGTTTCTATAACAATCCATAAGGCATGGTTAACTAGGCAGTCCACGACTGGACAGAAGGCTAGGGATCCAAATATCTATCTCTAGGAACGGCATGCTTAGACCAGCTTTGCTACTGGTAGGGGCAAGGTACGGCATCAATGTTCTTGGGCATGGGTATTATAATCATGTTCTTAAATTTTTTGAGAAACTACAAGATCAGTGTAGATACCCAAATAAATTTAGCAATGTGAGAAAATATTCAAAACTCACTGTACAATTTAAAATGATACCGGACCACCTAGGAATGTCAAGGATAGGTTCCCAGAGCTCTATTTATTAAGATCAATCTATTGCATTTCCCTCTGGTCCTTAAAGCGGAACTAACACCACTAACAATCGTTGTCTGTAATATTTCCCTATCTGGCATCTAGCTGCTTAGTAGCACTAGTCGCCAGAATAATTACCTCTTCATGGAGAAATTTGAAGTGATCCTCGGCTGACAGGCAGGACGGAGCGCGGACATCTTGCCCTAGTGACGTCCGCGCGCCTGTGCTGTCAGTCCCTTCCGGAGCCGAATGGCTCCTAGCAACGCCTCCTACAGCCATCTGGGACTGACAGCGCAGACGCACAGACGTCACTAGGGCAAGATGTCCACGCTCCGTCCTGCCTGTCAGCCGAGGATCACTTCAAATTTCTCCATGAAGAGGTAATAATTCTGGCGACTAGCGCTACTAAGCAGCTAGTCGCCAGATAGGGAAATATTACAGACAACGTTTGTTATTGGTGTTAGTTCCGCTTTAAACTACTGACAGAGTATTACATGAGATCAGCATGGAAGTTACCCAATGACTTAAGGAAAAGAACGTTGATTCTTTTAAAGGGATAGTGACACTTAATATGGAAAACATATATATCAGCAGGGTTTATCCTGCTGAGTAAGATAATGGTATTGTCACTGCTGAGAAATGTTTCATTCAAAACTTCTTGCAACTCAAATTGCTTAAAAGCCCTATATGAATTAAATTGATTTTTTATTTGACCCCAAAGTGCAGTTGGTTTGCCCCAAATTGCTTCAGTTCTTCTTAATACACCTTCTTCAGTTAGTATGCATGTGCAGTAATTCCCTTTTTTCACTTTATGTAAATCACAGACATTCAAGTTTCTTCAGTTGCGAGACACGTGACCAAAAATTCATATATGTGAAGGCTGCATTATTTGTTATAGGTAATAATGGTAAATATAGCCTGTTTGATTTTGCAAATACGGATTATTTTTGCAGTAATACTAAATCAGTATATAAAAAAGTCTAATTAGCTTTATTCGGATAAAAGTACACAGCTATAGGTCTAGTACTTGTCATTGATCAATATTGATAAAGGCAGTGTGAATCCTGGTATTTAGCAGCCTGAACAATTTTCGAGAACTATAAGGCATTAGTTATATGGTAGCAGCGAGCAGGTGGTTGCATCATAGTGCCCTATTAGTTCCTTTGTGTCAGCTAATTAGATAAAATGTCTTTGTTAGAAATCTTAGCTGGGCTACACATTGGGCTCAGGGTGGCGGCATTTGGGCTATGGGCCATGTTGAGATCCCATGATTTAAAGTTGTATATTTAAAGTGGTACTCACACGCCATGTTTTAAACTTTCATAGTATTAACCCTTTGAGTGCCGGAAATGTGTCCAATGCATTGATCTGCAATGCACTATTTAACTCTGGAACTCAAAGGGTTAAAGCACATTAAATGCATTATAAATGCATTATTTTGCAATGCAATGAAGATGTCCCTGGCATCCAAGTAGTTAAGTATATTAAGCATTGGTAGAGTCTGCTGTATATGCAGCCATTAGAGGGGGGTACAGAAAAAGCGGGAGGGAAGGAGATGCTGGGCGAAGGCCAGTGTCCTGATCCTGCCTACCATGTGATATCACTCTCCTTGATCCTACAAAATACATAGCCCCTGAGAGAGGAAGTGGTACTTCAAAAATCTATAAGGCAATTGATCTGTACAGTTTCTGTATCATGGAAAAGACCGCTTTGAAACTGGCACACAGGCATACAACAAAGAAAGGATGCCAGAGACATAGAGGCTAAGAAAAATGAAGGGGGTTGGTGTACGTGGATTAACCCTTTCAGTGCCAGCAGCTTTTTTTATTGGCTATCTGCACTATTAGATCTATAAAGGCAAGGTATGCAAGGCATATTGGAAAGCAGAAATTCTCCCACATAAAATGAAGGTTTTTTTTGCATTTCTATCATTAGGCTGATGTGTACAAATATTTCCATGAGATGGCACTATAGGAATTTTTTTTTACATTTCCATTACTTTAAATTTACAAAAACTTTGAAAGCCATTTATTTTACTTCTGTATTCCTGCTACCAACCCAAGAAAATGGTTCTCCATTTGTATGGGTTGCCAGGGGGCACTAACCTACACCTGCCACGTTTCCTTTATGAAATGATTTACCTGCATTAAAATGGTCTTGATCATTATGGATACGAAGAAAATTTAATTTTGGAAAGTAGAAATTCGCTTGCATCAAATGAGGGATCACGTGACATTTACCCTTAGACTGGTATGCAAAAATGTTTCCAGAAGGTGGCATTATAGCAAAAAATAGACCTTTTTTAAATTTCCTCCCCTACAAAGATACTTATAGCTTTGAAAAACATGTAATTTCCTTCTATACACATTAACTTATGCTCTTCCAAGAAAAGTGCCACCCCAATGGTATGATTTTACATACAGCAGGAGGTGCAGAAGTACAGAACTTTGCCAACTACAATCTAAAATCTTTCATACATTTTCAGATATTACTTGCATAAATGACAACTACAAAAATTAAGAAAAGCTTCCATTTTGTAAAGTAGACAGACAGTCACATCAAATGGGAGGTCACTTGTATTTCTAAACCTAGACTAGTGTGCACAAATAGTTATTGAATGTGGCGCTATAGTAAAAAAAGAAGCACAATATTTTTTACATAGACAAGAGGGTGCCCAATAGTGCCTATTATCTGAGTGGACACTATAAATTGATAGTATTGATTATACTCACAAGAATGATGGTTACAAAAAGGATATATGTCCAGTTACAACAACACAAGCTTGCTGAGAAATTCAACCTGTCTCTGGTCAGGTAACTTGATTGTGAGGAAGAGCTCCGACAGAAAAAAACAACAAAAAGCTGCTGTGATCTTCAATTATTTTAATATAAAAAAGTATTAGTTACTATATACATAATATAACAGGATACAATCCTGACAATAAAAATTTATAAAAAACAAGTCTAGCAAAATCAATGTTTCGCAGTCAACCTGACTGCATCTTCAGAATCAACTGGCCGAGAACAAAGAAGACACAGCAGTATACAGCAGAACACCATTTAAATATCCCATCCTGCCATCTGATTGGCTAGACTCTAATTTGCCCAGAAGTTGGTACAAACAGTATTTGTTTTCTTACTTTCTCCTTTTCTAATTAAAAGAATTACATCCCACATCTTTCATTTTTAAAACTAAAATTTGGCTTATATTGTCCATAAAAGTCAAAATTACTAGGACTGGAAGTTCAATCATAAAAAACAGAAATGGTCATAACATAGATGGAAATGTTACATTTCAAAATATCTACTTAATCTTCACTATTCCAAACCTCATATCACAACTCAGACTTAAAAGCCCATTTATCATCAAAACTACCCTTCATATAACCAATATTAAATTATTTGGGAAGCGTAGATCTAATACTTATGGTGCCGAATACCAGAAATAATAATTATATGCAAATCATAAACAAAAAATCAATATATTCAACCTCAAAGATCCAGAGTTAATATGGTAAGACAAAACATATAGTTCAATAGACAAATCTCCCATGTCTGGAAGAGGATAACTTACCGCTCATGGGCATGGCCGCGAGTCTCATACCACCGGAAGAAGCTGTATGCATTTCAAATATCGGAACAAATACAAGACATTCCATCTATCCTACTTCACCTGTTGCTATGGCGACAACCAATAGATGTACAAAAAACAAATACTAACTCGAAGAAAACAATAAAAAATAATATGTTGCACATTAAATCTATACTCAGTAAGCCCTATCGATTTCCCTTCCTGACTATTTGGAATATATAATGCAGTGAGATAAATATACCGCAAATAACTCGGTGAACGTCTCATATCTGGTGATAGAACACTTGCCACCACCAGACATGAAAGTACATCCCTGAGAAAATGGTACCCTAAAGTTATGAGTTGACATAGTGTTGTGGATGCCAGCAGCATGGCTACCAATGTAACAAAGCTGGGGAAGCAGTGAGTGCATGTTGGTTTCTATTGCTATCAGTGGAACAGGGCTGGTGTGTATGTGGGGATCTGTGACTACCAGTGGGCAGTGTAACCATGCTGGTGGGTAAGACAGTGTATGTGGAGATATGTTACTGCCTGTGCACAGTGGAAACATTCAAGGGAAGTCAGACAGTGTACGTGAGAATCTGTGACTACCAGTGAATAACATAACCAGACTAGAGGGTCAGACAGTGTATGTGGGGGATCTACAACTATTAGTGGACATTGGAACCAAGCTGGAGGCCAGCCAGTTTATGTGGGATTCTGTGACTAGCAGTGGTTAGTGGAACCAAGCTGGGGGTCAGACATTGTATATGGGGTATCTGTGACTATCAGTGAGCAGTGGCACCAGGCTGGGGATTAGACTGAATGTGGGGATCTGAGACTACAATGTGTCAGACCCCTCTGTGGCACACAGAGTTAATGCTTTTTGTATTTACTTATTTTTTTATATTCAGACTTCATCGGAGGGTGTCATCCAGAACTATCCTAATGTGGATTACTTACAAGACAGTGTAAGTGATCAATAGAGGTGACAGGAATGCACTAGCTGCCTTCCTCTCCCTTTTTTAAGCCAGAAGCGTGGTCTGATTTTTTTTTTAACAACTTTTTTTTACCTTTGCCAGGTCAGTGCATTGTACAGGCTTAGCAAATTAGGCAACCTCGCACCATATACTGGTAGTGTTACACATCAATACAGCATCCAATATAACACAGCATAAGAGATGAATAACTGTTATAGATTGACCCCAGAACAAGTCTTAGCATCCCGCAGCATCTAACATGAATATTACATGAATCTAACCATGACTCCCTTCCTGTGCCAGTTTTAATGTGCCCACTCCATAACTAATATCAATACCATATATATATATATATATATATATATACATATATATATTGCATATACATGCAATGTCTCCAGATTGTGCATGAGGGAGCATAATGGAGAGGTCCATAAGGCTTTTAATTACCTGCTATGGATTACAAATATATTTGCATTACCCATGCTGACTTTTATATGATTTCTTTAAGCATGAATGCGCCATGCTATAGGCTTTCATTTAGCTGATACACATGATTTTAGATTTAATGCTGTCATTGTTGCATTTATATGTTTTATATTTGTAAGTTTCATTTTATATTTTTATTTGTATTTTTATTATATGCTTAGATCAGTAATATGTGTCCTGTTTAACCCATTGGTTCTCATTTTAATTTTGTTCAAGGCATACCTAACATGAAACCTGGAATTTGCAGTGCAGCTCTAAAATTTTATAGGGAAAGCACTTAACCCCTTATGGACTGCTGGTCCAGGGAAGTTACCTTTTCTTAAATACCACTGTTATCCTTGCCGATGCGCCGGTACACTTGACCTGTTACATGTACCGGCATGTCACGTTTCTGAGAGAGACCGCTCCAGTCTTGGAGCTGTTAATTTCATACCCTGTTTTTTACAGCAGGACAGCTGTAAGTAAAAAGTACTTGACTTGCTATGATCATCACCGGTCTTTAAGGGTATAAACTGCGTGACTGCCATAGCACATCACCTGGTCCTTAAGGGATTAAGGAAGGGTACAATACCAGGGTACATTTTTTGTATGCGGAAGTGATCTGTGATCACAGCGTGGCGTGTAGACAGAATGACAGCATAGATAATATTGTGCATATTTATTTCCATAAATATACATTAGAAACTCAACTTTAACATATTGCTTCAGTTAGGGTTAAAACATTTACACAAGTTTAGATAATCTACGACGTGGAATATGGCTCTTTTCTTGGAAAATATGAATGTCTACCCAGATCTGCAGGATATTTCTCACAAGTTCTTTTCATGCCAAATGTGGACATTCTTAGAGCTGCTAATGAGAGTCACTGAAGATCAGAAAAACAGCTGAATAAACATATGAATCAAGTGGAGTGCCCACTTTCAGTTGATAATTTGATTTGTTGCCTGATATTTACAAAACACAGACATCAAATTACTGTTTTCCATTTAGGTACCAGAAGAGGATCCAATGTATTGATCAACGGGTTAATTTGAGTGCCAGAGAGGTATGCAACGCACTGTAATGAAATGCGTTAGAAACATCTTGGCACTCAAAGGTTAATTAAAACAGCTTGTTATAGGCCTGACAAGCTAAATTTGTTTAGGAATCAAAATAATACGCTGGATGAGTTAATCTTTAAGCACTGCGCACCCCTCTGGCACTCAAAGTTAATATGAAAAAGTAAGTGTTATGCCATCTGCTATAGTACCAGCCAGAAAGCAAGAGGGAGTATCAAGTACTTATAAGTCACATATGTATCTTACCTTAATGCCCATTCTATTATCTCACCTTAACTCTAGAAGGACCAGAGGGTTGTACAACACATTGCAAAACAATGCTTTATGTATACCTCTGGTAATTAAAGGTGTAACAAATGTGTGTGTGTGCTGTAGTATGACAGGCAATCCTTATAATATTGAATGGTGTGATGGTCTATTGGACATTGCACTTTGAGTGCCAGTGGGCGTTATAGTAAAGGGGGCTATAACATAACATTCCCGGGAGCCCCTTGGGCAAGGTATATATATAGAAAATAAGAAAACAAAGAATCAACGCACAAAGGAATCTAAGTATAGTTGAGATAACCAAACAATAAGAGTGTTAGGGACAGAGACAAAATATGGGAAGCATAAATAATGAGCAAACATATGGAAGGAGAGCCCTCAGACACCAAGAATACAGTATACGGCAAACCCAATATCATAGGGTGAGTAATATAATGAAGGAGGCAGATGTAGTAGGGTCACCAGAGAAAGGCAAAGTTAGAATAGAGCTCTCAATTTTAGATAATATCCAGGATGTGGATATGGCCACCAATAAGATAAACACAGGGGGATATAGTAAGAAGCCATCCAAAAATTGACCATATGCCCTCTCTCCTTATGACTGTACTCTTACAGTGGCACTTCTGAATAAAAAGCCTTGTGCTATCCACTTTTCTGTTAGTTCATTACTGGAAACTTTCTTGGTATGGTGCACATAAATAAGAACTATATACATCTTATCTGATAGTCCTCCTCTAGTTCCTCCACCAATCAGAGCTTGCTCTCTCCCATGTTGCTTTGACCTCCCAGGAATCTTGTTCTGTATCAGCTGCTACAATGTATCCTGTGCTGTATCTCCATACAAAAGCTAAAGTTCATTCGCGTGAACTCTGTGCCAGCACACAAAAAAATGGCTAAAGAGATGAATTTGTATGTGATGAAGGTAAAATGGTAAAAGTCAATGAGTTTCTGGGGCCAACAATGCCACTTCGTCAGGACTAATAAACATGGCATAAAAAAGCCTATATAGGCAGTGGGATGCCTATTTAAATGTTACTCATTCAATCACAGTGCAGATTATAACATTTAAAATTAAAATGAATTACGTTTTAAATTTTGCTAGAATAATGTGTGGCAATGAACATTTGTTCTAGTTTCAATCTATAGTGATAAGGATTAAAGGCAAGCTATCACCCCCTACACAAGTTTGCCTTAAAAGTAAGTTTATAGAGCGACTAGCTGGAATACTATTGTCTTTTTAAATTTGCTGTTTGACCAAAATTAATCGTTTAACAATGATCCTTTGCCTTCCTTACCGGAAAGACTGCGGGTACAGCTTTGCACCGCATCTGTCACTCTTAAATAAATTTGTGCACATAAAATTAATGTAAAAATAATATAAACACCTAAAAACCACCATCAACAGTACCAAAATAGTGTAAACTAACATGTAGAAACTTAATCAGTTTTGAATCCTTAAAAGGCCTTCATATTTGACTCAAAAAAGCCAAATATGATTGCTTTGTAATGACCCATATAAATGTATACTCTCCAAAGGGGTTTCTGTAAAGCATTATCCTAGACTACTATAAGCAAAACAGCCTAATAAAAATAATGAAATACAAAAAGTACCAAGAATTAATTCATTTTATTTTTATGTAGTTAAGTGAATTTCACATAAGGGGAATTTATTGAAGTGCACGAATCAGGAATTCAATTGTATTAGAGGTGGTTGTGTTTCCTATGCTCGGAGGGTGAGTGCTGAAGTGCCATAGCTAAGGCGTCAATGTAGCAGAGTAGTAGGTGCGCTCTACTCATCTGAGGGAAGGCACAACAACCCAGATATACTGTATCAACACGCTTTTTGATACAATTCAAGATGGCTAAATCTAATGTTTATTGTGGATTAGTGGTGCTCCAATCTACATAGATTCAATTTTATTTTGGACGATATATATCTTATGGTGCAGATATTGTATTGTGAGCTGCCTCAGTTGTACTATTTAAAGGGTGCACTAGTGGATTAATATAAATAGGTATGAAATGTACATATATTTACAGAAAACATTCTATAGTGTTTCTTGACCGGGAGATTTCTATCACGCCGGAAGGAAGAATCAGGACCAAAATTCACTATAAGCCAGTTAATGTCAATGATTATAAAGAATCATCTACAAATAGATGATACATAGATACATGATACCCAACTTAAGGAGAGATTTCCTGAGAAGGGTTATAACAAGGATGTCATCAAGAAGGTTTTTACTAGGCCGTCCAAAATTAACAGTGAATACCTTCTCAGGAATAAATACAAAAAATAAGAAAAAACTGTATAAGAGACAAACAATGACATGGGAGAATAAAAACGAAGAAACATGAGATTCAATTTATTACTAGATGCACCTCAACTTCCTGAAAAATATAGAAAATCAATAGAAAGCAATGGAGGATACTGGAAGGAGATAAAATATTGAGGCACCTCATCCCAAGACAATTGGAGTTTTTCTTTAGAAAAGCAGCAGATTTGAAGAAAAATCTGGCTCCATCCATAATAAGTAAAGAAAGGTGGAATGTTTGCTGGATGGGCAACCAGTAGTAGAGAACTTCAGGTGCGGACACACTCAATGCATTACTCTTGGCTTTAGCCAACATAAACAGAAGTCTTATACATTCAAAATAACTGGAGTATCTTTCCTTTAAAGCAGTTAATTAATTGTACGATAGATTATGTTGTATATCTGTTAGAATGTGCATTTGCCACTAATCGGGATATATTAAATATTGTATAGTTATAAGAAGCTGAATATTAGTTGAGATAGAATTGTGGGATCATTGCTGGTTAAAAATACTTAATTAGATAAATTAGAAGGGGGAAGTAGAGTTTGAGTATATAGATAGTGGTTGGCGGTGGAACGGGCTATGGAACGGTAGGGGGGCTCTTAATCTTAGTATCACCAGTACTTGGTTGTACTCTAGTGCTCTGGTTTGCTGGAGTGGTTATCTATGGCATACAGATATAGGATGGAAGGTAAAGAAGTGGTGAAAGAATGTTTGTATGAAAGACAGAATGGAGTGTTGGAAGTAGGACTTTCTGTACATGATCTAGAGAATAAGGAAAGTCGTATTACTTATGGAACTTAAGATGGTTACCATAAAAGCCCAGGGTTTTAACTCTCCTCAAAAATGGGCATTTCTATATGATTTGTTGAGTGAGAAAAAATAGATGTAGGATTTGTCCAGGAAACTCATTGGAATGAGAAGGGAGCAAGCTTCTGGAAATATAAAAAGATACCTATTGTATATGCTGCAGGGATGGTAGAACAAAAGAAAAGGGGTGTTGCTATCTTTATCTCCTGTAAACCAAAGTTTGAATACATATATCATGAGCCTGATGAGAAAGCTAGGTACATTATACACGCTGGTTAATATATATGCACCTAGCGAACATACAATCTCATTCTTGAATAAACTTATGGATAAGATAGATAGAATAAATAAGGGTGTGGTACTTATGGGGGAGATTGGAATTGTGTAGCAAATGTAAAGTTAGATAAATCAGTCCCCAAGGGGAAGAAGGTAACTCCACAGATAATAGCAGTGGCTTTGTCATTTGTCAAATATATGGTAAGAAACATTTTGTATGATATATGGAGGACATTACATCCACTGGAAAGAGATTTCTCATATTTTTCAAAGGCACACTTGTCATACTCAAGGATAGATACATTTCTTGTAAGACAACAGGACATACCGATCTGTCAGAGTATGTGTGTTGGAAATATAACGTGGTCAGATCTTGCCCCTGTATATTTGGCTTTAACTATAGGATCTCAATATTGTATTAGACCAGATTGGAAGTTGAAGGAATGTATTTTGGATAAAGAGGAGATAAAGAATAAGCTGACTGAGGAGGTGCGGAGATTTGTGGAAGCAAATGATAATGGTCATGTGTCAGATTCAACCTTATGGTGTGCATTAAAATGCGTGATCAGGGGTCATTTGATTAAAATGGAAGCACATCTTAGGAAGAGTAGAGGCAACTCCCTTTTCGGATCTTTATATTATGTTAGCCCAGCTTGAAAATGCTAACAAAATTGATCCCGATGCAGCTTTGACTAAAGAGATAAATGAGATTCAGATCCAAATAAAAAAAAAAATTGAAGGAAAAGGTGGATAGAGCAATGTTATTACTGCAGCAAAAGTGACATTACAGTAACAATAGGGCTAAAGAAATAATGACAAAAAAATTTAAAAAATACCGGTGAGAGGAAAAGAATCAATAAAATTATTGTGAATAATAAGAAATTGGGGAAGCTTTTAAGAACTATTATAGTGGATTATATAATTTACATGAAGTTAACAAAACAGATTTACAAATCAATCAATTTTTGGATGGATTACATCTTCCAAAGATATCACAAGAGAATTTAAATAAATTAAATGAACCTATATCAACCATGGAGGTGATAGCAGTTATAAAAGTTCTAAAATTAGGGAAATCACGAGGCCCGGATGGGTATACTGTTAAGTTTTATAAATTGTTTGAACCTAGTATCTCTGCATTATTAACAAGAATGTTTAATGAGATAATAAAAAATAAAGCGTTTCCAACTGAGATGCTTAAAGCCTCAATATGTCCCATCCCTAAAATTGGGAAAGATCTAAATTATGTAATAAATTATAGACCAATTTCTTTGTTAAATATTGATAATAACATCATTTTGGCAGAGAGATTGAAGAAGGTAATGGTAGACATAATACATGTCGACCAGACTGGATTTATTTCTGGTAGAATAACAGAAGATAATACTCAGAAGGTACTCAATTTAATACCTAAAATACAGCATAAAAAAATACCATGTTTTTTTGGCACTGGACGCAGAAAACGCCTTTCGACAGGGTAAACTGGAGATTCATGTCGGGGGCCTTGGAAGCATTCGGATTGAAGGGACCTTTCAAAGATGGTGCATTGGCTTTGTACTCAGCTCCTAGCGCGGCAGTAACAATAATAGAAATAATAGGTAGTATCAGTCTTCTCTTCCTTCCCCGCACTATAGATCTCCCCATAATAAAGGGTAAATGCCATACATGTATGGTCCCCCCGTGCCCTAGGGTAGACCATCTTCATAACCACAGAACAGGAATCAGTCCAGGAGAGCGTCCAAAGTCCAGTTTTTCACTGATAAACAATTGCAATCGAATACCAGGGGGACAAATGTCTGTCACAGCAACTTCCCGAGTCCCCCAAGCATGCCTAAAATTAAACAACTGTAGGCAACTAACAGTCTGGAGCAGAAGTAGTAGAGAGTAAGCACCCGAAGCAGGCAGTGTCGAATGTCAGGTTTAGGATTCCTGGATCCCATGGTGAGGTGTCCCATCCATACTGCGCAACGCTCGTAGGGGAGAGAAGGAGCTCACAATCCTCTAACTACAGAACATTCGAAGAGAACAACCTCAAGCCAAGCATAACATCCATCCTAGGGAGTGTGATAGGTAAGGCTCGGGCACAGAAATTGACACCCTGATTACCACCTCCAAACATATTACTGTCGGCCACGTGGCAGCTCACTGTCTCGGCGAATTTGGGCAACAGCTCACGCAAACATCCACTCTGTACAACCGCGGCAGCCGTAGTTTGATCCGTCGGCATTGTGTAGCGACCCATCCGCCCAATTTCTTCCCATACGCTGACTATTTCTCCTCACACAGCATTTAAAACCTCTCCCATAAAGGCCCCAAACTCCTTCCGCGTCGGTAGATGCAATATGTCTGCTACGGTAAAATGCAGGGAAGAGGGAACATGCAGCATGGTGCCTGAAGAGGAGTCAGGGAGATTACTGTCGGGATCTCCATCCTTAATTAATACGATGGCAGAACCAACTCCCCCACCAGGAGTCTGGGCTCCGACCACCATGTTGCTCTATAACGGCCGTACGGCCCCATGTCACGATCGGAGAAGCACAGCAATCACATCTGATGTCCAAGAAAAGTAATCCACTTACATCTCAAAGCTCTTTCCAGATCTAGAAAGTACTGACTCAGAAGAGTTGAAGAAAAATAATAAAATGTCTAACAACGGCTTAAATTTTAAATCAGGAGATTTTATGGTGAAAAAACGGTACGAGACAGAGTTGCCCATTAGCACCATTACTGTATGCTATCTCAGTTGAACCACTAGCAGTAATGGCTAGAAATTCTATAGAGATTAAAGGTATTCAGGGTGGAACTCAGAAACATACAATCACATTATATGCAGATGATATATTATTGACATTGGCTTCCCCTATAATTCCTATTCCAGTGGTATTTAGGATAATTGAGCAGTATAGCACCTTTTCTAATTATAAGATAAATTTGTCTAAAACTCAAATAATGCATACATTTATCTCCCCCTCGGACCTTAGGGATCTTGGAAATAGTTATCATTTTAACTGGAATAAGGGTTTCATGGATTATCTAAGGATTGTAGTAAAATTGGACCTATAACAACTGGTGTCTGGAAACTATGAGAACCTGAAAAATGAAATGGAGAGATTAACTCAAAGTTGGAATAGATTGGTACTCTCTCCACAATGGAACAATTTATAGTTCGGGGGTATACTCCTAACCTTATTTCTAAAACAATAAAGTTATTTAATAGTCAACAAAAGATGGAAAAGCCTACAACAATTTAGAAATGGGAGAGTGATTTGGGGATATCTTTGGAGCTTGAAATTTGGGAGGGGATATGGATTCAGGTTAGAAAGGCCGTTCATTGTATAAATTTACATGAATTATTCTATCAGTTGATACACCGTTGGTACATGGTTCCCTCCAGATTACATAAGATAGATCAGAAATTGCCAAATAAATGTTGGAGATGTGATAAGCAGGAGCGGAACATGTATCATATATGGTGGGAATGTGATGAGTTAGATGAAATCATACAAAAAGTGAGGATTATTTTTCAACAGTTATTTCAGATGGATACAGTTCTTTCTCCTCAGAACTTTCTGTTCCATATTGGTTTGCAATTGAAGGACAAAACAAGCATATATTTAGCAGTAACCATTTTACTTGGGGTTAAACTACTTATGGCCAGATACTGTAAAAGGGAAGACACTCCAACATGGTTGGAAATCATTAATCAGATTGATTACCAATATCGAATGGAAAGATATTTTTACGTTTAAATTCTAAGGTTGAAATGTGGATGTTATGGGGAGAATGGGATGCACTGTCTCATGTGCCTCAGGCCCCTGTGGTTTGGGAGTTATGGGGGGTGGATCTCTCTGATTCTTCCCCTCTCTCCCTGATGAGCTGTAGATTTGCTGGGAGTAGAACCTGCTCAATGGTTGGGCACGGCTTTTCAGGGGCGCCGCCGCTCAGAGGTGGGCGCTTCACCAGGGTGGTATGCTGCGTGTGCTTGTAAATCAGCGCACGTTGTGATACACCTCGGTGGGACGTTTCTCTCCAGGTCTTGCCGCAAAGGCAGCCCTAGGGAGTAATTGTCTAGTCCAGGGAGCGGGATCTCATGCTCTCAGTTGTGTAGCTGATATATGGGGGGGAGAAGTTGGAGGGTCTCTTTCTCCTGTACCTCCCGGGCCTTGGAGGTCTGGAGCACACGGGGGGATGGGTTGGGTAGATAAGCAGAGAGATTGGGGGTAGAGTGGAAGTATGTATATGTGCATGTAGGTTTGGCTATGTAGGTTGATAACGGATAGGTAAAAAAGCGTATAATTTAAGAACTGTATTGAAACAGGTTGTACTTGATTTAAACAGATAACATGTGTAAAATGTACATAAAATTATGATGCATGTATGTAAGTTTTATACATGAAACAATAAAAAAAAAGAAAAAAAAGAATGTGCATTCGGATCACAGTATGTTGGTAGAACCATCAGACCACTGAAGGAAAGATTTTTGAAATACAAGAATAATATTTTAAGGAAAAGCACAAGAAATAAAATATCCAAACACTGTAACAGCTGCCCTCTGTTTACCTCTGGTATGGATGTAGAACACATCCCCACCCTCACCCCCACAGCCAGAGGAGGAAATGGATTTCAGAAACTGTCCAGACAGAAGAGATACTGGATATTTAAGTTGAACACATTCACACCTGGTGGTCTTAATGAGGAAAACACAAAATTAAGTAAGGTGACACAAAATTAAGTAAGGTTGACACAAAATTAAGTAAGGTAATAAAGTCTGAACTGGATGTGTCTTCATTACAAGAGGACTTGGACAAATTGAGTAACTGGGCAGGCAAATGGCAAATGAGATTCAATATAGACAAGTGTAAAGTTATGCATTTTGGGTATAATAATAAAAATGCAACATATAGTTTAAATGGTGTTTCTCTGGGGAAATCTACTAATGAAAAGGATTTAGGAGTAATGGTAGACAATAGACTTTGCAGTAGCATGCAGTGCCAGCTGGCAGCTGCAAAGGCCAATAAGATATTGGCATGTATTAAAAGGGGTATTGACTCAAGGGAGGAAGATATAATTATGCCTCTTTACAGGTCCATGGTAAGACCCCACCTAGAATATGCTGTTCAATTCTGGACGCCCTTTCTGAAGAAGGACATTATGGAACTAGAGAGAGTGCAGAGGAGGGCTACAAAACTAGTAAGGGGAATGGAAAGTTTTAGTTATGAAGAGAGGCTAGAAAAGTTAAACTTGTACACACTAGAGAAACGGCGTCTTAGAGGGGATATGATAACACTATACAAATATGTTCAAGGCCCATATAAAGGGCTTTCAAAAGACCTGTTCATTAACAGAACAGTACACAGGACAAGGGGCCACCCGCTTAGACTTGAGGAAAAGAGATTTAGTCTACAACAGCGGAAGGGTTTCTTTACAGTAAGGACAATAAAGGTATGGAATGCACTTCCGGAGGAGGTGGTGCTATCAAATACATTAGATGCCTTTAAAAGGGGCCTGGATACTTATTTAAAAGAGCATAATATAGAGGGCTATGCACGTTAGTATTGGGATTAATATTTAGTTAGGGCTTGTTGATCCAGGGAGAAATCTGATTGCCATTTGGAGTCAGATGCCTTCTTTTGGGTCAGCGATGGTAAACAGGAATAGGAAAAGGGTTGAACTGGATGGACGCAAGTCTTTTTTCAACCTAAATTACTATGTAACTATGTAACTATGTAATATGTAAGGAATTGGACTTGTGGAGTGAGTCTCGGACATTTGGAAAGGCAAGAACCCTAAGAAAATTGAAATTGGATCTTCAGGGGTTTGTCCCATTCATATGTCCAAGGAACTCTTTCGTCTTTATTTTGGTATATTTTAATAATTAGACATTAGGGGAGAAGCCAGTTTTAGGGATTGCCCTTGAGTATCTTATCTCTCTCAACATTTACAAGGTTACCCATATCTCTCCCATACAGAGTCTTAGAACTTCTAATGAAAAACACATGAATGGACATTTATAGCAAAGTTTGGGGATTAATTGTTTGACCGGTATTACTACAATCTTTAGACTTACTGGGGTTCCCCCTCATCTCTCTTTATTAGCAGAGTGTATTATCTTTTTTAATTACTGTCATGCCCCTTTTTGTTTTGAAATATGTAATCAATACTGGTAGATTGAATAGGTTGTTATGTTAATTGAGGAAGCTTTTGAATTAAAATACATACCTCTTTTATGTCTTCTCTATCACCTATCATTTATGGAATTCTCACCCTCCTTGTGGCTTTTAAAGGATTTTGGTCTTTTAAAATACATAATTCACTAGTTCTTTTTTTTTCCCTTCCTTGTCCCTTTCAGTTAGCGTCAAGCCACATTTTAACATACAGCTATCAAACGAGTATGTTCAACGCATCCTTAATTATATCCCTCACACAGTTTACAAGCATATGGATTTTTTTCCCCCAAATTGGACAAGAAGTATATTTAAGTAATAGTTTTCGATGATGGCTTTATATGTTATACATTAAATTATGACTTTTTATATATCTTAGTCCTATTAATTATTGATACTTTATGTATTTCATTATTTTTAGGGGGGCTATCTTGCTAATAGTAGGCTAGCATAATGATTTATAAATTAGAAACTCATTGGGAGAGTAAAGATTTATGCAAGTTTCCAACTCATTGCAAAGCAATCATATTTGGCTTTTTCAAGTCAAATATGATGGTCATTTAAGGATTAAAACCTGATTACGTTTCTACTTCCTAGTCTCCACTATTTTGATGTTATTAATTGTGATTTCTAGGTATTTAAATTATTTCTACAATACTTTTATGTACGCAGATTTTATTTTATCACCCTTTTAATCTTTGTTCTCTCTAGAATTTCTTAAATCCTTATCACTATAGTTTGAAATTATAAGAATTTTTCAATGCCACAAATTTTTCTAACAATATATTATAATGTATAATGTAAGCAAGTTCCAGGTAAGCCCCAAATGGGTATAAATAATCCTTCCTGACTCCAAAAGTATGTCAGATATTTCTCTTGATCAATGTCCTATCTTCTTTTAAACCAGATGTCATAATATTGTTATGTGCTTGAAAAGTATTTATTACTTTTCTAAAGCAACAACAGTATCTGCAAACAGCATTCCAAGGCAAAGAATTCCACAAATTTCCTTAATGTAAAAAATCCATGCCTTTGCTTTAGTTGAAAGCACATTTCCTCTATTCTTAATGGATGACCTCTTGGTTTTTTTTTGTTTTTTTTTTTTTTGCTTAGCTGGTTGAGTAAATAGTTCTTCAGAACTCATGCCTATTCAGGTAGACATGAGAATTTAATCAGGACCAAAGGACCTGAGACATTGCTTACTGCAAATGGTAATCTTATGCAGGCTCATACTCCTTTTGCTACAGTACGGAGAAAAACAAACTGCCAGCAACTTCCATGCCCACCTCCATGGACTTGACATCAAACCAAATGCTCCACAGGGGACAAATAAATATTCCCATTTATTTAAATTGGGCATTTAGCCCTTTGAATTCTAGAGACGTCTCCAAAGTATTGCAAAGGGATTGGAAGCCCCATTTAAAAGGGCATGGCTTGCAACAGGTTATGGATGATGCTTAATGTGAGAGCTCAGCAGTTCTTGGGACTTTTAGCATTGACAGCAACCACAACAAGTGAGCTTTTATCTCCCCATGTTATCTCTTCAGATAGTGAAAAGCTCCAAGCAACAAAATACAAAAAAAAAAGAAAAAGACCTTCGTCCAACATGTTGCCACATTTCCACAGTCCTTAGGAGAAGAAATCTCAGTTAAGAACAGCATATACCTAGGTACCACACAGGGCATGGAATGAGAGGGGTCAGTAATGGGATAGTAGGGTACTGTCCTCAGTTTGTTCATAAAATGGCCGTCTTACATTTTAATACCCCCTCTCTCTTCAGTTCTCCACTTAGGCTACGTAAGTCTGTCTGCAAATTCTGCTATTTCCGTAGAGAGGCAGGAAAGTGAGGCTTTTGCCACCAGTCTTCCACAGCCTCTCTGCCCACTTCAGGTATAAAAAACTGGATAGATAGATGAAGAGACAGGAGTCTTTAAAAATAGAAGAAGAGTGGTTTATGAATAATGAGAGAGCACTATACATGTGTGTATAAATGTGAGGGGCAGGACCCCAGAGAGATTCAGCATTCTGTGGAATTGGATGTAGAGAACATAAGTGGTATTCCGCTCCTCCATATCCCTATCCCCTTCATGTCTCTCTCATCAACCGCTTCATGTTCCTTTCACCTTCATGCCCCTCCCATCCCTTCTGCATCTCTCTCTCTGTCTCTATCCCCATATGTCTCTCTCTCTCTCTCTCTCTCTCTCTCCCCCCTCTGCATCCATGTCTTGCCTCCATTTCACTCTTCCTCCCTACCTGTATATTGTAGCTCCTACATGAAAACTTTTATTTTTGGAGAATGATCACATTTGTGAAAGGAATGGAGTCTGTGTTGGGGGTGGGATAAAGAGAGGGAATCCCAAACTGAGTATTGCTGGTACAGGAACAGCTGGCCATGGTTGGTCCTAGGCAAGCAGAAACTTAATGATTGCTGTTGCAAATACATATACAGTACATTATATGGAGGTTCTAGGAAACACAGTAAATTACATGGAGGTTCTAACATGTATATTATATAGAGGTGCTAACCTGTATACATTACATGGAGGTTTTAGCATATTTGGTAAATTACATGGAGGGCTAACATATACATTATATTGCATAGAGTTGCTAACACATATATATTACATGTGGGTTAACATACATTATATGGAGGAACAAACATATACATTATATTATACAAAGCTAGTAACACATATGCATTACATGAAGCTACAGACTTATCCTATATAATAATTCGCCAAGTTGTGTGTAACGCCCGACATGCGCAGTAGACACTGCGGTGCGTGTGGCAATCATGAGCAGCAGAGACTGCCGCGCCGCGGCTGATACAGAGCTGGGCGCTCCGAAGGAGCGTCCAGCTCTGTATCAGCCGAGGCGCGGGTAGTCTCCACGGCGTGTGACTGCCCCGCGACTGGCTGCCAGAGGCTCTGTGGCCCGTGTAACGGGCTGTTCAACTAGTACATTATATTACACAGAGGTGTTAACATACGTGATATGGAGGTACTAATGTATACGTTAAATGGAGGTGCTTACACACCTATAAAATATGTTAAATGCAAACATATGCATTACAGAATATTATATGACTGTGCTAACATAAATTATATTAATTAATGACTGCTTCCAGCAGATTATATTATAGAGGATTTTCTGCATGTATGCTATATTACATGGTGGTATTTGCATATACTGTACTTCACATTTCTCAATAAAATACTTTTTTTACTTTCACAAAGATGGATGTATAGATCATGGGATAATAAAACAAATATTAGTATACATGTGTTTTCAGTTCTGTGGTATACAGTTTTGTCTTATGGTCAATTCTGTGATAAAATTATATTTATGTTACAAGGCTGCAGGTATCAATCCTCCATATTCAGGTTCAAATAGTATACCATAAGTCAGTATTTTTACATAATACTGAGTTACATATTACATCTAAGTACTGCCCTGTGTCCTTAATTAATATGCTAACATATTATTTTGATGTATAGAGTTTCTTTTTGAGAATTACCATGTAATAATAATATTGCTATTTAGAAAATTGAGTCTATGTGGTTTACATTGTTACACATGCCTTGTTGTAGAATTTATATTTTAATATACTTTCCATACAGATTTAATGAATCACCTGCTATGATAAAGAAGTAGCCATAAAAATTGGATTGTTAGCTGCACTTGATTACTTGAGGACTGAAGCTCGCCACCCTAAGACAGGAGGAATGATTTACATGTCACATTTACAATTTAACAGCACAATAAATAATGATAATAAACAAATCCACTAAGTGTTATTTAAATCAAGGAAAGTTAAAGGGATAGTAATGTTTCAAAATAAAACCAGCTCCAATTAATCTTCATAGTATTTGGGCCATGGACAGTGTTATTTGTAATTGAATGATAAAGTATCCCCCTCCCGCCCCTTTTACCTAGTGTAAGCCACCTCCCCTCAGATGAAGAATCTGGTCTTATGACCAGACAGCTCACAGCAAGGGACAATCTTCTTACTGTGAGTATAATAAAAACCCTGCCCCCATTGGCAAGTTTATCAGGTTTTTCCATTATGCTAACTGAAGATTGTCCCTCTCTGCAGGCCATCTGGGCACCACCTTGCTGCTCTGAGGTGAGCAGTGTTACATCAGTAAAAGGGGTGGGAGGGGGATACTTTATCATTCAATTACTCTTGGACTAGAACTCTGATACTATTGAAATAATACTCTCCATGGCCCAAATACCATGAAGATTAATTGGAGCTCCTTTTAGTTTGAAATATTTCTAAGGCTTTAAGGTTCCCCAAAACTAGAGATTAATTAGGGATCTGTAGATGATCATGAGCAGTGCATAAACACCACCAATTCGGTTTAAAGTCAAATCAATAATTTAATTATAGAAAACTTGAAATGCATTCTTTTAAAGTCTATCGCTTTTGAAACCTGATGAAAGTGAGATGGACACTAAATGTTGGATTTTAAATGTCTATAATGAAAGTATTGGTTTTAGCTGATGTGCCCTGTTAGCAGCTCTTGAACTTTGGCTTAAATGGGTAGTGTTTGTGGACCTTTACAGTGGCGGGATCACCTGTGGCAGATAAAAACTAGTAACTATCAGGACTGCCACTTTTAGTGATATGTATATTGATAATAGTAAGTGGCAAACAAGATTTTAGTAAAGAACTATTTAACACATTAACGACCCTTGACGGTCCTGGCACGTCATGGGTGGATTTGCGTTAAGGACCCATGATGTGCCAGAACAGTCATGGAATTCCGGGCTCCCCACGTGGCTGCACGCCGTTCAGGGAGTCCGGAAGCGGATGTGAACAAAAAACAAAAATTTGGTCCGTGGTCTTTAGGTAACGGCCACATGTGTTCACGGCCAATCCTTAAGGGGTTAAAGGTATTCCTACTTTTTATAGCCATGTGTAGCCATAAAACCTTATAAAACTTTGCCATTTTAAATGTATTCTCTAATAAAGTTTCCTCCTCCTGCCCCTTTTACTTACCTCAAGCAGCCTCCCCTCAGATCAGGAATCCAGTCCCGGGACCAGACAGATTGCAGGAAGGGACAGTCTTCCCTCTTTCAGTATAAGGACAAGCCTGCTGCCTTGACGAAGGAGGGCATTTTTTCTTATGCTGGAAGAAGATTGTCCCTCATCGCTTTTGTCTGGACCGGCTTGCTGAGGCTGCTGAGGTAAATAAAAGGGGCAGGAAGGGGGAATTTTATTAGACAATAATTGTAAAATGGCAGAATTGTATACGGTTTTTCTGCTACACATCGTTTTAAAACTATAGGAAGAAGACTCAATTGTACATTTTAATGAAACATTACTATCCCTTCAATTAATTTATTATTAAAATAATTTTCAAGTACAAGAGATCACATACCCAGCAATTTACATGGGTGGATTTCAGAATCATCATTCTATACCCAGAAATAAAGCAGGCTGTTCCCAGTTTGCACCTGTGAACCAAGCCAATATGGCTTCTCTGTGCCCACTTTACACCTTAGGCAGACAGGTGGGATGAAAAAAGGAGAAGAGATTAAAGGAGAACTAACACTTCATACCAATTACCTCCCACTTACCCTGCAATGGAGAGGAAATCCAAATGACCCCAAAGAACTTTGTACTTGTTCTTTTGTTCAAGAGATAACATATTCAGTCAGTTCTGGGTGTCATGTCCAGGGAAGTGGACATGACAGTTGCTGCCAGTTTTTCAGACTAAATTAGGCAGAGTACATGAGGCTACTTATCCTTTTAAAGACCAGAGGGGTATACAAAGCATTGTGAAACAATGCATTGCACACCACTCTGATTCTTAATAGGTTAAGATTAACATGTGCATTGTGCAGAGCTTCAGGTTCTAAGGTACTTCTAGCAACTTTTACGGGCCCTCCCCCCATAGGCATGAGATCCAGAACTGACTGAAGGTAAAAGGACAAAATTCATAGGAGCCATTAGGATTTTCTGGCCAAGATAAGTGGAAAGGTTATTATTCCAATGTGTTAGTTCTCCTTTAATATGTCAAAAAGTTAAATTTTGATATTGTTAAAGGCCAAAATACCCTTAAATAAAATGGGGGGGGGGTAACATTCTCCTACAACCTCTACGTCTTTGTGTTTAATAGGTAAAATGGGGACCTCAGTTTTAAATAAAAGGGAGGGTACATGCCGGCTCCAAAAGGGACTGACAGCGCAGGCACACGGACATCACTATGACGAGATGTCCGTGCTTCCTGCTACTGTGAGCCTCCGAAAAACTGCAAAATCTTTCAAACCAGGTAATATTTCTGGCGACTAGCGCTACTAAGCAGCTAGTCGCCAGATGAAGACTCAATTCATGTAAAGTTATTGCGGGGTGGTAGTTCCCCTTTAACTAGGCTCATGAACTAGCAAATACATGCAAGAAACTCACGGGGACTGTGTCCTCCCACCCAGGGTGCAATCTCTTTTAGCTCACCAGCGCCATACACAGAGAGGAAATCTTCTGAAACATATCATACTGGTCCTGCCAAACGACAGTCCAGCCACGAAATGCCAGACAAGCCCTCCCTGAACAAAGGAAACAACTAACCCCAGACGTACGTTTCAGCCTTGTCGGTGAGGTGCAGCTGATCCCTCTAGGCACTGTGAGAAAGGGGTCCACTGCTGGATTCCCCTCATTACTCTTAGGGTGACCAACCCCAAGAGCAATTTGCATATGTAGAAAGAAAAGTCAGAGATGCTCAGCTAGGCTCATGAGCTAGCAAATACATGCAAGAAGCTCACTGGGACTGTGTCCTCACACCCAGGGTACAATCTCTTTTAGCTCACCAGTGCCATACACAAAGAGAAACTCTTTTGAAGCATATCATACTGGTCCTGCCAAATGAAAGTCCAGCCACAAAATGCCAGACAATTCCTCTCTGAACAAGAGAAACAGTTAAGCCCATACATACGTTTCAGCCTTATTGGTGAGGTGCAACTGATCCCTCTATGCACTGTGAGCAAGGGGTCCACGTCTGAATTCCCCCCATTACTCTTAGGGTGACTAATCCCAAGAGCAATTTGCATAGGTAGAAAGAAAGGTCAGAGATGCTTAACTAGGCTCATGAGCTAGCAAATACATGCAAGAAGCTCACTGGGTCTGTGTCCTCACACCCAGGGTGCAATCTCTTTTAGCTCACCAGTGCCATACACAGAGAAAAAATCTTCTGAAGCATATCATACTGGCCCTTATAAATGCCAGACAATTCCTCTCTGAACAAGGGAAACAGCTAACCCCAGACGTACATTTCAGCCTAGCTAGGCCTTGTCAGTGAGATGCAGCTAATCCCTCTATACACTGTGAGCAAGGGGTACACATCTGGATTCCCCCCATTACTCTTAGGGTGACTAATCCCAAGAGCAATTAGCATATGTAGAAAGATAGATCAGAGATTCTCAACTAGGCTCATGAGCTAGCAAATACATGCAAGAAGCTCACTGGGACTGTGTCTTTGCGCCCAGGGTCCAATCCTTTTTAGCTCATCAGTGCCATAAACAGAGAGGAAATCTTCTGAAGCATATTATACTGGTCCTGTCAAATGATAGTCCAGCCACGAAATGCCAGACAATTCCTCCCTGAACAAGGGAAACAGCTAACCCCAGACGTACGTTTCTGCCTTATTGGGCCTCATCGGTGAGGTGCAGCTGATCCCTCTATTCACTGTGGGCGCTTCTCCTGCACTCCCCCACCCCACACAAACCAAAAAACAAATACACACAAATCACTCTCTCATCTCCTGTCTCTCTCTTTTCTTCTGTTAATGGCAGCTGGAGATATCGCTCCAAACCCTGGCCCATCTCCATTCACAAACACTCTACCTCCAGTCAGCTTAAGAACAATTCAAATCTAATCCCCATTCCCTGCCTTCAACCTCAATTTCTTCCCTTTTCCTGTGCTCTATGGAATGTTCAATCCATTACTAACAAACATAACACTGTGCATGATCTCTTTTTCTCCCGCTTCCTCAATTTACTTGCTATTACTGAAACTTGGCTCTCTCAATCTGACACTGCTTTAAAGGCAGCAATCTCCTACGGTGGTCTCTCCTTCTCTCACACTCCACGCTCAACTGGACGTGGGGGAGGTGTGGATTTGCTGCTCTTTGTAAATTGTCATTACAAACTAATTTTGCCCACCTCCTCACTCTGCTTCTACTGTTGAGTCTCATGCTGTCCGTATCTTTGCTCCAGTCTCTCTACAAGTTGCAGTCATCTATCGCCCACCTACCTCCACATATACACCCTCACACTTCCTATCTGACTTTGAATCATGGTTTTCCTTCTTCCTCTCATCAGACACACCTTCACTTCTTCTGGGGGACTTCAACTGCCATGTGGATGATCCCTATGTTTCCTGGGCATCCCGTTTTCTCTCTTTAAAATCTGCATTTGGACTAACCCAGTGGACGAATGTTAGTACTCACAAGGATGGTCACTTCCTAGACCTTGTATTTACTAGAGGCTGTGCTCTCTCGGATTTTAATACCTCTCCTCTTCCATTATCCGATCACCATCTTCTAACATTCAGCACTACTTTTACACCTTCCGCAATCCCTGCTTCTTCTCCCCGCTTCACGCGTAACCTCAAATCCCTTAATCTCACAGCTCTCCAGTCCTCCCTGGCTACTGGACATCTATTCCCATTAATCTTAACACTAACAGCCTTGTCAAAACATACAACTCAGTCCTATCCTCCTCTTTGAACCTTCATGCGCCTCTCTCCGATCCACTCCCGGAACTAACCTGCGGCCATGGCTTAATAAAGACACCAGCTTCCTCTGCTCCTGTACCCGTTCAGCTGAATGACTGTGGAGAAAGTCTGGTTCTCTGGCAGACTTTCTCCACTACAGGTTCCTCCTTTCCTGCTTTAACTCTTCTCTGTCCCTCGCCAAAAAACTTAACACTCATAAATCCAATCCCCAACGCCTTTTCTCTTCCTTTGACTCTCTCCTCCACCCTCCATCTGCTTCCCCCACAAACTCCATACAGCCTCAAGACTTTGCTGACTACTTCAAAGCCAAGGTGGACTCCATCCGGGATAATATACCACGTTGTATATCTCCTCCTCACCTCCCTCGTTCCCCTCCTGGCACTCTGGACTCTTTTTCACTAGTCACGGAGGAGGAACTGACTAACCTGCTATCCTCCGCTCTGTCCTCTAAATGTGCACTTCAACCGCTCCCCTCTCACCTCATCCAGCCCCCCTCCCCCACACTAATCCCTATCCTATTACAAATCTTTAACTCCTCCTTTGCCACTGCTACCTTTACTGACGACTTCAAACATGCCTTAGTAACACCCATCCTCAAGAACAACTCTTCTGACAGTAACACACCCTCTATCGACCCATTTCTCTGCCTTTTGCCTCTAAATTCTTGGAATGCCTAGCCTACTCATGCCTGCTTGAATTCCTTAACACATATGACCTACTGGACCCTTTACAATCTGGATTTCACACTGCTCACTCCACTGAAACTGCTCTTACAAGAGTGGTCAATGACCTTCACATTGCCAAATATCAAGGTCACTATTCAATACTTATCCTGCTTGATCTCTCAGCAGCTTTTGACACTGTTGATCATGCTCTCCTCCTCCGCATTCTTCACTCCTTAGGAATTTGTAACACAGTGCTGGACTGGCTCTCCTCTTATCTAACAGATCCTTCAGTGTCTCCTCTGCCACTTCGTCATCCTCTCCCGTCCAACTCTCTGTTGGGGTTCCTCAAAGTTCTGTTCTAGGACCGCTTCTGTTTTCTCTTTACACAATAACACTTGGTGATCTTATTAACTAATTTGGTCTCAAATCTTATCAGATCTTATCTGCACCTCGACTGACTACTGATATCCAGGCTAAAGTCACAGATTGCCTCTCTGCTATCTCAGACTGGATGGCTCATAGGCACCTCAAACTCAATATGTCTAAAACTTAGCTACTCCTCATCCCACCTAGGCTGGGCCCTGTAGCACCCTTCCAGGTGACTGTAAATGGCACTACCATAAATCCAGTATCAGACGTATGGTGTCTAGGGGTGATAATTGACAAGTCTCTCTCATTCTCCCCTCATATTAATGCCATTGCTAAATCCTGTCGCTTTCTTTTGTGTAACATTGCTAAAATCCGTCCCTTCCTCTGCTCCTCCACAGCTAAAATTCTTATACATGCATTAATCCTCTCCCGCATGGACTACTGCAACATTCTTCTGTCTGGCATTCCTGCTTCCCATCTCCATCCGCTTCAATCTATACAGAATGCTGCAGCACAAATTACTCTTCTGTCACCTAGGTTTATCCTTGCCCCACTCCTCCTCAAAACTCTCCAATGGCTGCCTATCAATCTCCAGATATCTTACAAAATCGTATTTCTCTTTAAAGACACTTCTTTCCTCTACTCCATCTTACATTTCCACTATGATATCCTGTTATACCGTATCCCGCCACTTACGTTCGGCCAATGATTGTCTTCTCTCAGCTCCTTTTGTGTCTACAGCCCTGTCACGTATCAAACTTTTTCCTCTCATCGCTCCATATCTATGGAATGCTGTACCATCCAACATGCGCCACTGCACCTCTCTGATAACCTTCAAATCTCACTTAGTAAAGCACCTCATGGATAAAATCTCAACATGCTAGAAAGCACTGATGTTGTACAATGAACACTCTTATAAATTATTTACTTTACTGATGTCCTCTATCATCATCAGAACTAGAACTGTATTCAGCACTTGACTCTTATGTACTCTGTATGTCTCCCATTACCACTTTAGATTGTAAGCTTTCAGGCAGGGACCTCACACCCAATGTTTCACTCTACAAAGCACCTGTAACCCTGTATTGTTTAAATCCTTAAATTGTAAAGCGCTGCGTACACTTGTGGTGCTATACAAATAACCATATTCATTAATTCATGCACTAAACTCCGATAGCAGCCAACCTGAGGTCAGCAAAGTTAGGATGTCCCTGTAGCTTCCTAAGCAGTAACAGCCTAGGGTTGTCACATTGCTGGCAATGTGGAAGGGATGCCCTCCATTACACATCACCAGTAGTATGACAAGCCTGCTGTCTGTGTGCATTCTCTCTGCTCTCCCACTTGTCCACTGGAGGGGAGAGGATCCGTTCAGACCTCAGCACCACAAACACTATCACTCCCATAGCTCTCTGTCAAATAGGAGGGAAACAGACACAGTGGCAAAAGGAGGGAGGTGGCACAGAGTGGCAAATGGGCAGAAGAGGGACAAAGTGGTGAAAGGGAGGAGGGGCACAGAGTGGAAACTAGGCAGAAGAGTGACAAAGTGGTGAAAGGGAAGGGCGACAGAGTGGCGAATGGGAGAAAGAGGGACAAATGGCAAAGGAAGGAGGGAACACAGAGTGGTGAATGGGCAGAAGAGGGACCAATTGGTGGAAGGGAGGTGGTGGCACAGAATGGCGAATGAGCGGAAGAGGAACGAAGTGAGGGAGGCAAGAGCTGAATTTGCATGAGAAAGGCAAGAGGTGAATGCCATTCACTTCTTGCCTCTCTCACCCCCATTCACCTCTTGCCTCCCTCTCTCCCATTCTCTTTCTGCCTCTCTCACTATCATTGATGGTAGTGAGAGAGACAAGAGGTGAATGGGAGTTAGGGAGTTCATAGCTGTATTTGTTAACCCTTTAAGTACCCATTTGGCACTCAACGGGTTAACCCCACATAAAGAGGGGATAAAGAGGTGACTGCTAAAATGGAGATAACTTCTCCAATGTGATAAACTCTCAGGTACCAAAGTTATTCTATGGAGCCCATGCACTAAGATCTCCCAAGTTGGAGAAATCTTATTGCATTAGCTCCGTTGACTAAAACAGAACTTGGGGAGGTTCTTTTTTAATTATTATTTTAGTCTTAAGCAGTCTCAAAGTGTCTTCTCGTGATTGCTCTTCCAGCTTTTCAGAAATGAGAGTCGACAATTTTTTACCCCCATCTGAAGCCTGAAGTAAAGAACACACGCTGGATTTATTTTGAATATAATTTATTCTGATAATTTTCATAGCAATGCACCACAGTAGGAGACATACAATATTTAATTTTGAATGAAACCGAGTATATATATTCCCTTGAATATCAAGAGAGGTCTCCAATGCCTTGTTTCATAACCCATAGTTTAGACCTCCCTGTCATTAAAGTTTTTAAAGTCTCTTTCAAATCAATGGTGATTGTAATTATTTTTGCTTATCCCCTATAGTTCAGTTAGCTTGCACCAGAATTCATTGTGCTTTTCAAACTAAACAGCGTTATACAGTATGCAGTGTAGCATGCAAAATGTATTGTCAATAGAAGACAATATTATTCAAAGAGCTATCCTCCTCTTGTTTTAATTGTATTTTAAATATGAGAATCCATGTTACTCCTAATCCCTTAGAGACATTTCTGGCACTCAAATGGATAGTTATGAACAGGATATAGTGCACTGAATTAAGGACAGCATAAACAAAACTACTGAATAATGCAGGAACAACTGATATTGCACAGCCAAGCTTCTGTTTTTGACCAATGAAAATCATATGCAACTGAAAAAAAAAAAAAAAAAAAAAAAAAAAAAAATCTATTTAACCATGAGATATATTTCAGTTTAAGACTTATGGAGACTCAAAAGGTTTCATTGGATTGCTACTTTTTCAGGAATAGTAGTCAGCAATATATTGCCCCGTCTTAAACCTGCAATAAACGACACACTGGAATTATTTTGAAAATCATTTATTTTGAAATCATTTTTGAGAGAAATGCATACTTGGACAATTTTGGTCAAAACCATTTGCACCAAAGTAGGAGGCACTTCCTTTTAAATTACACTAAGCTTTTACTCTATTGAAAGCTCAGAGATGTCTCCAATACCTTGTTTTATATTGCATTGGTGAAATCCTTTAAATTCAAAGTTTTTAAGGTCCTTTTAAATCAAAATGCCATACAGAGTATGCAGTGAAGTATGTAAAATAAACTGCCTATTGACAACTATCTGTGCCTTGTTTCAGTTTTAATTATAAATTGGGAATCCAGTTTGCACTTAAATCCTTGGATGAGATATATCTGGCACTCTTATTGTTGGTTAACCCCTTAATGAGAGATGAAATGCCATGACCGTTATGACAGTCTGGGAGTTAAGGGCCATGACAGTCCTGGCACATCATGGAATTTTGTGATCGCAGTGTGCCTACATGGCGTGCTGTGATCACTGGGCACGTAGGTAAAAAATAAAAAATAAAGTGCGCTGGTCCTTCAGCGCACCCCACCCCTCGCGCCATTGTTAAGGGGTCAAGTTATTAATAAAGTATAGGTAATTGACTAAGAATGATAGCATAAATGATAATAGAAAGAAAGCATCTCCTGAATAATACAATCAGAACTGATATTGCACAGACAAGCAATAGTTTTTGACCTATGAAAAAAATCTATTTAACCTTCAGATATTTTTATTTTAGTCAGGCAGTCTCAAAGTTTTGGAACGAACCATCCCTATGATTCATAGAGGTAATATCATCAAACAGTTATTGAGACATGAATTATGGTGGATATATATGTTGCAATCAACTAATCCTAGAGGTATGAATGAGGATATGATTTTCAAAAGTTATATTCGCTGATGGCTGCCTTTTTCTTTCTTCCCATAGAATCATTTTTCAAATAATGGAACTGTGAATGAAATGTGGATCACTCCTGTTGATTACTTTAGAGATGTCATCACCTTGGGCACACTATTTTTAAGCTGCAAATTTCATCTGCTGATTCCAAGTGACCCGTCTCCCCATATCAGAAGTCTGATGTTTTGTATTTCCAATATATACCTAGGAATCTAGAAATTTTGATTGAGGATTGTTATTATTTTTGATTATGCAGGATTCTTTGTTGCCAGAATGGATCTCCTTAGTATTTAAAGAACCTTCTCAACGAGGATACTTATGTTGGATGATTATCTTACAGGATCCGTACTATTTGAATCTTATATTCACAAGAAAGCATGTTGGAAGATCCCCAACCTTGAACTTGTTACAAATGAAGTGGAAGTTACTCCATTCCGTAGAGAATGACATTGGGATGGATCTGTTTGGGGCTGCTCCCCAAACATGGAATTGAATGGGCTGGTAGCCATTTGAATATGCATACTGTTTCATACTACAATGTTGGGTTTATATACCCAAAAATTGACCTGACGTTTAGAATATGTAACATGGGATATATGCTGTGTTAATAATAGAGCTGATTATCCTCTCTTTATATCACAAGACTACAATCAATTTAGGCTGGCTGTTGGGCAAATCCAGGGGACCAACAGATTAAATCAAGGTATGGAGGATGCGGTGTTGCCATAATACAAACTTATGTTTTGTGGGATGGCAATAGCCTGGATCATTCTCTGTATTGGGGGTGTCACCTATTTTGTTTTGGTTTTTGTTTTTTAGTATGGCTCATAAGGATTTTTCCTCAAATGAGTCTCATTTATCTATATCTTGTTAAGTGAACAATGTCTTACCAGGAGTAATAATGATAACGTTGAACTTTGAAGTACGTGCACATACCTTATCTTGTGTGTTTATACTTGACCCAGTATTCGATTGTTTATAATGGGTGATAATTAAGTGAATACGCTTTATTTTAATTTAAGAGTGTGGGTTATCGGCATACTTGATGAGAACGGGTGCATAGATATATATACATTTTTCTCGTCAATGCACTTCATAGTCTGCTGAAAAGCAGTATGTATATGGTTGTGCGGATGATCATATTTGGTCAAAGAGCACTTACTTATACTATATTTTACAATATTTATATTTACCTTTAAGGAATATATACTCTTTTACACTCTATATCTTATAAGTCGCCGATATGTGTTGAGATACGGCCATCTTTATGGTGGCACAGTACAAAAGCGCATGCATGGTGTATTCTCTTTACGATCATTGATATTTATAATACCGTTTCACTCACTAAGACAAGATCGGTATACTGAGGAATTTGTTTGGGGTATGTGTGAATCGTATTAATATTGATGTTTCAAGCAGACTCACATATATTTGCCATTTCTGAAGACAACACAAAAGCATGATTCACTTTCATCATTTCTGTGATACTCATTATTTTCTTTTCGGTATATTCTTGGACTGCTGTATATGTAACAGACTTTTTGTCGATCTAAATATTGTTGGTTTTTGTGGGCCGAGCAAATTTTTAGTTTCGCTCCGTTTGAGTATTGTGATCTGAACATGTGAGCAGTCCAGGTGTTCCGATTGGTCCCTGGGATAGATAAATAGCCACACAAACACTTTGACCTTTATCCCCTGACAAAGACACTATGGCGACAAGTGTTGGGACAGTCAACCGCTATAGATAGCGTTTTCCGATTCTTGATGCCCTGTCTAGTTCCTTTCAGCCTTTCTTTGTATGGGAATTGTATGCATTTGTATATAATAAGTATCTCCATTTATGATTATCTATTTTTTTCTCTGAACAGAGATATTTTACCTTTGTCCACTTGGTTTTCTTTATAATAGATATTATGTATAGCAATTTATTTGTTCACTTTGAATGTCATTCTGGAGAATACTTGTTCTAGCTATTATAGTCTCCTACATGATTAAATTTGCACATTTATATTTATCATTAGGGATATTTTATCTCCACTTTGTACTGTTTGATCCGTTAGGACATCATGCATATATCTTGGAGTGCCCTATCTATTAGGCTGGTTTTTAATTGTTTTTAATGTTTTGATATGTATTTCTTGTACCTAATAAACATTTATTTTTTGTAATTAGTAAATAATTTTTGCTGTCTGAGAGTGCCCTTAGAGAAGCTTCTTTTGGTAGAAAGCAGTAGGGGGATTTTTCTTTGTTTTCCTCTGTGGCTTTCTTCCGATTTCCTTAGTGTATAGTCTTTTTTGCTCTATAGTGCACCATACAATAGCAGTAAGAGAATGTGACAGTAACTTATAGTTTCCTGTGCCTATCCATGTTGTTAAACAAAATAATATCAACTGTGAATATCTTGGAATCTTTGCTATTCCACAGGCATTCTTTGGGATTATTTTTGGGAAGTTTTTGTCTCCTTCCCAATAATTCAATAAGTGTGGGTTAACAGTACATGGCAGAAGAACTATGTAACTTTGCTTTGCTCTAACAACATGAGGAATGGATCTTCCTAAGATCTTGGTGATATATAGGGTGGCCAGCCTAGAGTGGCTACTCTTAGTTTTATTAATTCCCTTCACATCACTCATTTATGTGCATACTACAGGGTAGCTCTGGGTACTTGTTAAATTCAAACTATGCCTCCAGTTGTTTAGTAAGTTTTTCAAAATTGTTTTGCATCCTCTAATAGGAGCTCATTCAGACTCCAAGTTGGTAGCCCTGTTTCATGATGTGGGAACTGACGTTCAATACGTATGGTGTGTGGTCCGACCATGTAATGGGTTCTATATTAGCATCTTTGAGTATGTGGATTCTGCGTTGTTCTATGAAGATATAATCAATATGAGTATAGTTTCTATAAACAGGGCATTTGACTCCAAGTATCTGCAGGTGTCTAAGACAGATAGGTCTTCTAGCAGTTTGGAGATTCTGAAAACAAAAATAAGAGAGGCAACAAACATTTCCTCTAAGTGTAGTATTCTTTTGTTCTTATGACCTTCACCAAACACCTCCGGTGATAAGAATGGTACTCACTTTGTTCAGAGGCATTGAAACTGTCCTCCACAGTATGAGAGCAAGCACTGGATAACTCCTCAATGCTGGCACAGGCACACTGGTTCCCTCTTCCAGCACTCTTCAGTTGGTCAGCCACATCGCTGAAGGGTTACTATTGCGTGTACTTAATGATGAAAACATCTATACGTGTATAAAGTTTGTATATTATTATTATTATTATTAGCATATTTAGCAATGTAATACCAATTTAAAATTGCAATTGATAAAATCTTATTGTGTAAATCATAAATAGGCTCTACGCATTTCATGACCACGTCACATTATCAAGAGCTTGTGTATACAATAATCATCCAGCTTGACATAGTGTATCCCTGTTCCCATTTTAGAAATATAATGATGCAGGTCAGAGATTTCTTCTTTAACTGCTTGTTTTATCTCTGTTGTAAGAGATCTGAGGCCCTGCTATGTCAGGATATCTTTCAGGACCTCCTTAATATTTTATGCATCCTATGGAAGGGTAGCTGGGGCATCGGAGGAATTCACCCCACAATATCTGCCTCTTCTCTCTCAGGGTCTCACGCCAGGGGTGTAAGTGACAGTGCATCAGCCCAGTCCCTAGATCTACCTTTGGGCCATGTGTTTCCCTCACCTGTCGCCATAGCCTTTCCTGATGTGTGCTGCTTGATCGGTAGGAATTCCATAATTTTAGATCTGTGCCTGTGTTTTTTGCCCTTATTTTTGAGCATCGACACAGTGTTGCACATCATGGACATGGGCCACTCAGTTCACAATTAATAAATGTGGCTCTTGGCAGATACCCAAGGATAGATGTGTCTGTGGTATGCAGAACTCAGTATCCAAGCAGCCATCTTTGCCATGGTTGCGCCTATCCCTCTATCCATGTTTTCAACTGTTAGTTTCCTCTAAAGATGAAATGGCACCTTGAATTGAGGTCCGTTACTACTGTGATGCCACAAAGCAATATAAAAAGTGAGATGGGGGTTCCCCTTAATGCTCATTGCCCCTGTAGTTCATACAACTCATGTAGTGTGGTACAAGGGAAATTATGAGGCCTTTGTTGCAGCTTTGAATTTGCAGAATACTGAGCCTATGTTTGCTATGCCAGCCCAAGATATTCCATCTCATGGAAACCGAAACCAACAACTTGAAGCAAATGGACACCAGTGCCAAAGAAGAGGAGATAGATCTCTCCATCCCATTCACAGGGAAGTAACTGATCTTTTGTTCAATTTTTGGTGGTTGTTTTTATATATAGATGGGTGCTACAGGACTTTGAGACTTTTCTTTATATTCTCTCCATACAAGCATACAGTCTGTTACTTGTTTCCTTTAATTGATATTGTTGTAAATATTTGTCTCTGCACAGGGGAAGTATACTTCTGAAATGTGGTTGTTTTTTCCACAAGTTCCTAGCATTATTATGGCCATTAGCAGCTTATATTGTTCCTGGGACTTTGCAGCCCCCTAAATCATCTCTCCTATAGTTGGGCCTACATACCCCTTGACATACTTTGTTGCTCTGCTGCTCTTAATAGGGATTATAACAACAAACTCTGTGCCCTTTCCTTGTGGGGGGCATGATAGCATTTCCCTTTTGTCTTATCCATTAGATCTATTGTAGAGTTTAGCCAATGGTTCCCAAATCTACATGGGGGTGCTAGGTGTCCAGCATTAGCACTGCCTGCTCATCTCTGTGGCTTTGGTGGTCCTCGTATTCAGAGGAAAGCTATCAGTTAGCATAATAGTTTCCTCCGAGTCTTGCAAAGGAAGACTGTGACTTAGCCCCATATATGCATACCTGGGTGGGTACTGAGCATTGTTGTTGTTTGTAGGGGCGTGCACTGGGTTATTTTTGGACTTACCAATTCATGTAAAAATGTATGATTTAACAATTGTGTTGATTTTCAAAGGCCCATTACTTATACTCCTCCAGCAGAGGCCTGGATTTGGGACTCCACAGCTCACCAGTTACATTCCAATATGTCATTACATATTCGGTGAACATTCTCCCTTCTTAAACATGAAAACTCTTCTTCTATAGCTACATACTCCTCTACATGGGAGAGTTGGGGGAGGTTTTATTACATGTTACTGGATTAGTCATTGTGATTTACCTTCCCCGCAGATGGCTGCTGGGTCTCACAGGTTTTAGTCTTGATAAATTTAACATACTGTCATTGCTTTCCAATAGCGATCTGTGCTTTCTGGGGAACATTTGTGATTCTTGCAGCAGGCTTTTCCTTTTTCCTGGCCCTGTTAAGCTCTACTTTGGCACCTCAATTTGTGGAATTCTTTATTGTGTGTGTGCTAGTGTGTTCCCTGGGCTCTGGCCCTTTCTCTGATGAGGAATTCCTACTATATTCAATGTTCTCTGAGTTTCTTTCAAGTATAATTCATATTTCACCTCCCTTGTTTCTGTTATCTACTTTATATTTGAGATCAGGCTTCTAGAGGCCTAGACCCCATTTAGTCATGAGAAGAGTGTTTTCTCTGTTTTCTTTTTCCTCTTTCCCTACTCCTCGTTTCTCTCCCTTTATTTCCCCTACATATATATCACTTGGGCTTGGCATGCATGCCTGCAAACCTATCCAGATTGCATTCTAGCACATGTAGTTTAATGGTGTTGCAGTGCTGGGTCCTCATCATGTAGATTCCATTACACATATTATGATGTCTCCCCCAGCAAATCCTGGCTCTTGCTTTAATGTAATTTTGCTCAGTGTTAAAGGCCTAAACTCCCCACATAAGACATCCCTGGTCTTGAAGGATTTCCACTGTATGAAAGGTGACATTTTTCTGATATGTGAGACACACTTTTCTCATTGTAGGGAACAGAAGCTTACTAACCGCTTCTACTCTAAGTCTTTCTTTGCCTCTTCTGAATATAAAAAGATTTATTCTCAATTATATCATTCAGAGAGAAGAAGGCAGGTTCATTTTTATTAAAGTGGAACTTTCATATTATATATATCTATTACCTCTCAAAAGTAGCCGATAGTAGATTAATCCTTTATTTTAGGAGACCGGAAGCCAGACATCAGAGCAGACATCTTGTCTGTGTGCCTGCGCTGTCAGTCCCAGTCTCCACTGAGAAGCATTGCAGTGTGCCACAAGGTAACCGGAAGAGAGATAGATCTAATGGATAAGCGGCTCTTCCTTACAGTCTGAAGATTGATGGTGCTGTTATCAAGATATTCAGATCCAGACTTGCTGTATGTAAGTATGTGTTTGCACACTGGGATGTTTTTATGTAACTGTGTAGTGAAGCCCCATTTAAATCAATCAGAATTTTTGTTTGATACTTACAGTATAGTAGATTTGCTCTAGAATTTTTCCTCTAATGCTTTCTAAATATGACACAAAGTTTATATATCATATTATGCTACTTTGCATAATTGTGTAGCTTGTCTTACTGGTATGCTGAGCCTAATCACCCCCATCTACCTGCCCAGCATTTTATTCATATTAGGTTCTGTACTGTTGGCAAGAGAGCAGATTAAGTCACAGTGGGTGGACTAAGTGCCACAAATGATCAGTCATCTGCTTCCAAGAGGTATATCATGAGAGTACCTCTTCTAAATCATTATATATTACCTGCTAAAAGATGTGATGCACATCCATACAAACAGCATGCCATTTGGGATGAGCAAATCTACTGTGGTACAGTTTTCAGATTGGTGGACAGAGAGACACTGAGGGGTAGAATGAACAAATCCACCGGCACAGATCACTTTCTGCATTTAGAATTTAACATAAAATTTAACATAAAAACATCAAAAGAAATTACATACAGATGAAAGACTCAAGAACATATTCCCACAGCCTCCCTTACTCTCATTCAGACAGCCTCCAAATTTGAAACAACTGATGGTGAGGAGTGCCCTGAGTAAAAATACAAAAAATGGCACATCTCCCTGCCTACAAAAGAGATGTGAAACTTGTGCACACATTTACACCATGGACAACATACCAATTCCAAACACCCAGTTACACCATAAGATCAATGGTACCTTCATCTGTAAATCATCCAATGTAATATACCTTATCATGTGTGCAAAATGCCCAACAGCTCTGTATGTGGGAGAAACTGGACAAGCACTACATAGGAGATTTAATTCCCACAGATCCAGTGTTAATAACAAAAAGACAGAGACACCAGTGGGAGAACATTTTTGCCAAAATGGGCACAGTGTCAAGGATATTAAATTAACTGTATTGATGGGGCGGTTCCACACTCAGAGGGACAGAAAGGTATGGGAGGTAAAATTAATGTTAAAATTTAATGCAATTTGTAGTGGGTTGAACAGGGATATGGAATTTATGACAAAATATAATTTCTAAGCAAAAGCCTACAGCACCTGGTAGTCCCAGGCGGTCTCCCATCCAAGTATTAACCAGGCCTGACCCTGCAAAATATAATTTAGTTGACTGACCTTTCCACAGACCCAAGAACATCGTAAATACCTCTAAAGCCTCAGAGGAAGAGTGCAATTTACCATTGACTGATCAAAGATATCTGGATCTGGACTGCATTCTGATATCTGATTTCCATGCTAAACAATGTGATGTGTACTTGTATTTAAGAGAGATGTTTTCATATTTATCTGTATAACATGCCTGAGGAAGAGACCTAAGGTCTTGAAAGCTTGCATTTAAATCTGCTTAGTTAGCCAATAAAAGGTATCAAAAACTATATTTGCCTCCTGTATTTATACGGCTAACACGGTACCAACTCTCATCTGTTATCAAAATGGAAGATACCCCAATGTACCGCACACAAATGAATATGAGAAACCTCCTAAAGAAACTTGCACAACTCAATAGTGACATCTTCTTCTTGACTACATGCAAAAAGGAAAATTTAATACCTAAAGGCCTCATGCTGAAAAATCCTACACTGGACACATACAACAGCAGGTTTGCACAGCAGCTATGTACCAGGACTTCCCAGAGGCTACGCAACAACCTTATTGGGATCTGCTACAACAGGAAATCAAAGATACAAGCAGAAATATCAGCTTTAAAGGAAAAGCTTGGACCAGACACTGAGGACATGCAACAGGCCCTTAAACAGTACTACAGGAAACTACAAACACTCCTCATCAACACCAAGAGGAAGAAACTACAGAGACTTAGGTGCAAAGCAGGTTTACCAGCAGAATCTGTAAATCAACCGGAACAGAACTGCGTTGTGAACCTTTCCAAATATAAGCCAAGCAGAGAGGAAATATCTGTACTTTCAAAGGGCCTGTCATTCTGTCCCACTAAACCTGTGGACAGGGTAACACTCTGCAGTGACATGGAGGAGTTTTTCAGAAAACTCAGACTCAAGGAATTCTTCCATGACAGAATGGATAATAATTATAACACCACAGAGCTACATCACAACGTCAATGCACCCACAAAAAGATCCACCTGGACTCCAAAACCAGGAAGTAACCCCACACTGGACAGATACATAGAGAGTTTCAGGAACAGAGTCACTACAGAAATACTGGAAAGACAATGTGAACCAGCACCCAACCTAACCCAAAAGGAACAAAAAGCCATACAGTCACTTAAGAATAACCAGGACATTATTATTAAGCCTGCAGACAAGGGAGGAGCTGTTGTTATAATGAACACTGTGGACTACATTCAAGAAGCAAATAGGCAAATCTCTGATGAAAGATATTATGCAAAATTACAAGAAGATCCCACAAAAAATTATACAAAACAACTTAACAGGATCATAAAAGAACTGCCCTCCAACACTGAAGAACAGATAAGGCCCCTAATACCAGCAGATCCAAAAATAGGCTCCTTCTACATGCTACCAAAAATACACAAGGAAGGAAACCCAGGAAGACCCATAATTTCAGGGACTGGTACACTCACAGAGAATATATCTGGCTGGGTAGAAAATACCCTGAAACCCCTTGTAAAACAAACACCCAGCTTCCTTCAGGACACCACGGATCTTCTAAACAAATTAGCTGACTTGGGGCCAATTCCAGAGAGCACCATCCTGGCCACTATGGATGTAGAATCCCTTTACACCAACATTCCACACACAGATGGCATAGCAGCATGCCAGGGATATCTGGAACAAAATAACACACCCATGGAACCGGTAACAAAACTCATACAGTTTATTCTCACCCACAATTACTTCAAGTTTGGACAGGACCTCTACCTTCAGAAAATGGGGACTGCAATTGGTACCCGAATGGCACCACAATATGCCAACCTGTTTATGGCAAAATTGGAAGAGGACTTCCTGTCCACCTGCCAGATTAAACCCCTGGTCTACCTCCGCTACATAGATGATATTCTTATCATCTGGACAGCCAGTGAGGAGGAACTTCTCAAATTCCATGAGAATTACAATACATTCCACCCCAATATCAACCTAACACTCAGTGACTCACGCACAAGCATTAACTTCCTTGACACAACTATCAGTATTCAGAAAAACTCCATCCACACATCCCTATACCGCAAACTAACAGACAGACCAACATACCTGAAAAGCAATAGCTTCCATCCAAAACACACAAAGAACTCCATCATATACAGCCAGGCCATCAGATACCACCGCATCTGTTCTGACAGGATGGACCGTGACAAACACCTCCAGGAACTCAGAGGAGACTTTATAAAACACGGTTACAGCGTAACTATTATTGACAGTCAGATACAGAAGGCTACCCAAATACCAAGAAAAAATCTGTTACACTACAAAGAACAACATAAGGGAAACCGGGTGCCACTGGTGGTCACTTACCACCCCCAGGTTGAAGTGCTACGCAAAATTTCAAGAGAACTTCAAAAGAAATTACATACAGATGAAAGACTCAAGAACATATTCCCACAGCCTCCCTTACTCTCATTCAGACAGCCTCCAAATTTGAAACAACTGATGGTGAGGAGTGCCCTGAGTAAAAATACAAAAAATGGCACATCTCCCTGCCTACAAAAGAGATGTGAAACTTGTGCACACATTTACACCATGCACAACATACCAATTCCAAACACCCAGTTACACCATAAGATCAATGGTACCTTCACCTGTAAATCATCCAATGTAATATACCTTATCATGTGTGCAAAATGCCCAACAGCTCTGTATGTGGGAGAAACTGGACAAGCACTACATAGGAGATTTAATTCCCACAGATCCAGTGTTAATAACAAAAAGATAGAGACACCAGTGGGAGAACATTTTTGCCAAAATGGGCACAGTGTCAAGGATATTAAATTAACTGTATTGATGGGACTGTTTCACACTCAGAGGGACAGAAAGGTATGGGAGGTAAAATTAATGTTAAAATTTAATGCAATTTGTAGTGGGTTGAACAGGGATAAGGAATTTATGACAAAATATAATTTCTAAGCAAAAGCCTACAGCACCTGGTAGTCCCAGGCGGTCTCCCATCCAAGTACTAACCAGGCCTGACCCTGCAAAATATAATTTAGTTGACTGACCTTTCCAAAGACCCAAGAGCATCGTAAATACCTCTAAAGCCTCAGAGGAAGAGTGCAATTTACCATTGACTGATCAAAGATATCTGGATCTGGACTGCATTCTGTTATCTGATTTCCATGCTAAACAATGTGATGTGTACTTGTATTTAAGAGAGATGTTTTCATATTTATCTGTATAACATGCCTGAGGAAGAGACCTAAGGTCTTGAAAGCTTGCATTTAAATCTGCTTAGTTAGCCAATAAAAGGTATCAAAAACTATATTTGCCTCCTGTATTTATACGGCTAACACGGTACCAACTCTCATCTGTTAACATAAAAATCAAGCGCAGACAATCATATCCGTTCCGTGTACACTGGCACACACTCCTCCATTATTAAGACTGTATCAAGCAGGTACTGGATGCCACCTTTATAACATGCACACAAAACTGACTAATTGTATACCAATTTCCTCTGCACCTTGTTAGTACATGGCGATAAATAAAGCATAGAGGAACTGAATGCCTTTCGATGCCCATACACCCTCACACAGCTCTCTCATTGGTTCACTGTGAGATCCAAGAAGAAATATATATTTTGGTATTTATACCCTTCATTATACTCATGATATGTCTTATAAAATGTTAACAGTGTTCTGAAAGTCTAAACTGGGTGTTAGGAGTGTTTCGAGCAAAACAAGATGGAGAACCACTGGCTGAGTACATTGTTGTTAGGTAAGAGTAGATAATCAGTACTGGTTCCAGCAATTATATTAGTACTGCCCATTAGGGAATGGGAGAGATAAAGAGAGACAGATAGAGACAGAGACGATGAAGTACTAAGAAGATCCGAAACAAATCTGAGGCAACCCAAATGCACAGGGGTCAAATAAAAGTCCCAAAAATGAAGATTTATAAACCCTTGGATATTAGAGTGCTTACTGATGCATTTAGCATTTGTGGTATTTGATTTCACATTTAAATCAATTGGAATGTTTATTTGTCCCCTTTGATGCAGTAATTTTACCCCAAAATTGCTCCAGATCTTATTACATCAATCTCAGAAAAAGAACAAGCTTGACGTTCTCATATGGACTTAACCAGTTCTAGAGCAAGTCATCTGCACCATAGTGGGCAAATACAAATCGCACAGATTCCCATTGATTTAAATGGGGCAATTAAAGGGATAGTAACGTCAGAAAAAAAGTTTTAAGTATATGGTACATACAATTAAAAGAAAGTACTTGCACTTATTCGTATCTCTCAAACCATTACAGTTTGAGAGATATAGGAAAATAAAGATCTCTGATCCCTCCCCTTTCTGCTTGACGAGCTGTAAAGCTGTCAGAAACAGATTCTGGTTGCTTGACCATATGCTGCTATTCAGCAGCACCAATATAACAATATCTAAAGATAAATACTTAATTTAGAACGGTCTACAAAGTGTGCCTGGTTTAGAAGCACACTTTGTAGACCGTTCCAATGAAGTATTTATTTCTAAATAGTGTGATTTCAGCTCTGATGAAGAGCCTCTGTCTGGTCAAATGACTGGAATCTGCAGCTGTCAGCTAGATGGCAGACTTGAGTAAAACAGCCAGGAAAAGGTAACTTTAGCAAGTTATATCTCTCAAACCATAAAGGTTTGAGAAATAAGACTTACATCGATGTTAAACTTTTTTTAATGTCTACAATATTAAATCAGCTTAAAATTAACCATTACTATCCCTTTAACCCACTGAACGCTGCAGGAGCCTTCTAGGACTTGTGAAGCAATACACTGGAGACTTCTGTAGCATTCAAGGGGTTCAAAAAATCTTACTACATCTTCCTCAGAGAGACAAAAAGACAGAGAACAGTCACACACTCACAGGTTAACCTCCTGGCCAATAACAACTTGTCTCCAACCTGCCTACCTACACAGGAACTGATTCCAACTGACACGGAACCTAACATTTGTTTCTGACATCAAGTGATCTTGATGATAAAACAATGTTTAAAATGCATTATGTCTTAACCCGCTGAGTTCCAAAGAGGTAGCAAGCACATTGCATTGCAATGCCGTAGATTCCTCTCTGGCACTTATAGGGTTAAGGATTAACTAAACATCAACATTCGGCCAAAAAACTCCTAACCAAAATAATTTGCTCATCTGTAAACACTATAAGTTACTTCAATGACCCAAATAAACTTCCTTAAATATACAATTTACTCCAGATGAGGAACACAGAATGTATTTGTACCCTCTGTAGTTATCAACATCCCAGCTGAAAATGAATCATGTTTCACAGTCCCACTGTTTTACCCTTTCAGTGCCAGATGGTTTAATTGCTTTCTAGAAAATATTCTACTGTAATGTATAACATGTTTTGTTATCACTATGCTATGCTATAATTTATTCCATCCATGTGTTTTATTTTATATCAGGTTTTAACCAACCTGGGGCTAGATTCTATTGCAGGTGCTAAATGATAACACCCGTTTTATTAAACATTTTCCACTTGAAGTCTATGGGGAAAACTAGAGAGAAAAGCAGTGATAAAACTAGCACCTGTAATAGAATCCGGCCCCTGATATTTGTAAGTGAAAATGAATAATATGGATGTGTGAAACATAAACTGCTTTAGTAAATTGTGAGTTGTATTTTCGAGGGTAGGGATAATTATTCTTTGTGCTACACGGGAAAGATGCACTAAGGGGCGATGTTAGTGTGGTGTGTGTCTGGCGATATGTGGCAAGCACATTGACTTGGTGATACAGACACATGTTACCATATGCACTAAGTATTAGTGATCTAAAGGGAGGGGAGAAATTTCTTCCTTAGCATATCATCCTGTAGTATTGATGGGGATATGTAAAGGATGTCCCCCCTTATACATTTCAAACAGTATGACAATCCTGAAGTCTGAGCACATTCTCTCTGCTCCCCATTTGCCAGCTGCGGGAACAGAGAGGATCCACTCAGACTTAAGCATCACAATCAGCATAGGTCCCTAACCCTTTCAGTGCCATACAGATGTGCATTAGATGAGACTTTGGGCCTTTTTTCATTACGAACATGTAGAGTACAGGTTTCACTCCCTACCTATTGTATTTTATTGCACTACAAGAGAAGAGTACAGTGTATGAATTATTAAAGGGACAGTAATGTTTCACAAAAACAGTCGCTCCAATTAATCTCCATAGTATTTGAGCCACAGAGAGTGTTATTTTAATACTGTTAGAGTTGTAATTGAATGATAAAGTTTACCCCTTTTTCTGATGCAACACTGCCCAGCTCAGAGCAGCAAGGAGTTATATAGATGGTTTGCAGAGAGGGACTGTCATGCCAAAGCATGAGTTGGCCCTCTGGGTTGTATAATTTGTTTGTTTGTTTGCTGAACTGTATGTTGTTTGGGGTGCACCAGTCCTAGGCCATAAAATTAGCTGAGTAGATAACATCACCAGAAACTGAATGAGTAGATCACCGGAGCAGAACAGTGTGTCATAAAATATATTGGACCATCTGCTCTGATGGGGTTCATCCAGGGGACAGTCAAATATTATGAAATAGGGAGAACATGTATATATAGTGTAAAATGATTCAGTACAATATATATTCTATGAAGATTAATTGGAGCTGCTTTTATTGTGAAACATTACTATCCCTTGAAATGGGCCCTAAAGATGCTGCAGATGGCATTATTGTTGCCATCTTGGATTTTGTTTTTTTGTTTAGCCATGTCAACTAATGTTAAATTTGCAGTCCTAAATGGGAAGATTCCTATGCAAATTAGTTTGGATTTTGCTGTGTGCTCTGTTAGGGGTCTGGCCCTGTCTCTATCACTGCCACAGAGGTATGCAATGCAAATCCCTATGGCACTGAAAGGGTTAAGGGAGGGCAGCTGCTGTCTCTGCTCCACTGTAATTTTTAGGAAAATTCCAAAATCTCCAACCTCCGAACGGCAATGTCGGGACTGGGAACTGCGACAGAAGAGGCAGCTATCTGAGGTTAATAATAGCCACATTAACATATCGACACACCCACATAGATATGACAATGGCTCATTAAACTACATTTCCATATGAAAATGGACCATTGTCGAATTAGTTAGAGCAAAATCGTAAATCTCTCAAAGATATGGGAGATTCCTGGTGATATTAGCAGATTGTGGCAGATTGGTGTCAAGTTCACAGGGATATTATGGGGAAGACATCTCAGTGCATACTACTGATATGCCATTGACACAAATTCTCCACCATATTGCCATTCTGGATCCTTATTAACATTTAGTGGATCACTCCAGGTGCTGGGGACTACAACTCCCATCTGTACCAAGCAGCTGCCAGTTGTTTTTGAATGATGGGAATTGTAGTTCTCAACACATGGAAAGCCAAAGATCGGCTATCCTAGAGTAGAACATCAGAAGATATCTTATGCTCTTACCCTCTGTATTTGCCTATTATTTTCATTGTGTTGCTCTGTACATTTATGCAATGATAAAAATAAAATTATGTATACACTAGACACATGCAAAAGAAAATGTAAAATAAGTAGCATAGCTATTCTAAAGAGAGCAAATCAAACATTTGGTACTGGTGACTTAACACAATGGTGCAGGAATTTCCACTGAGTCAGTATAGATTAACATGAAGCATAAAGAAGTTGTTAGCTACTATTTCATACATTAGATTCAAGTCACATAGGTTAATGTCACCTTATAACTTAATTGATTAACCCCTTAAGTACCAGCAGTCCAGGGAAGTTACCTTCCCTTAAGGACCGCTTTGATCCTTGCCGACGAGCTGGTACACGTGACCTGTTACGCATACTGGCGCGGCGCTTTGAGGCCTAAGAGAGATCGCTCCGGTCTTGGAGTGATCAATTTTAGGCCCCGTTTTTACTAACAGCTCTCCCGGTAGAGCGCTGTAAGTAAAAAGTACTTGATGTGCTATGACCGTATAAGGACGGTCACAGTACTTCACATAGTCCTTAAGGGGTTAAAGACAGAGAAGAAAAGAAATATCTCTCTATATTTTTAGTCCGCCAGTCTATTCTTGTTGTTTTCTTACATAAAAGGAAAGCATAATCTTGATTTAAGTGGTTTTAACCCTTTGAGTGCCAGAGAGGTATCCAATGCATTGGAAAACATTGTTAGGTGCCAAGATACCCTGAACCAATAGATCCGGATGCATCAGTCAGTACCTTCCCTATGTTGCTAGGGTACCAACTCGGCATGTTGTACCAAGAGCAGGCTATGCGGAAGTGTGTTGTGAGCCATATGTAGAAAAACAAAAGTGAAGTAGATGTGGATCAAACCAAATATACCATAGGGGGAAAAAAGTCCTGTAGCCCCCCATTGAAAACAGAGGTCTCCGATGTATTGCTTCATAATGCAGTGGAGCTCTCTCTAGTATTCATGGGGGTTAAAAGCCAAATTTAAATCAAGGGAAACTTTTATTTGTCCCCTGTGGTAAAGATGATTTACAATAGAGTTGCTACATCACTCTTAGTGTATTACGAAGTGTTGCTGCTATGTTCATTTCAAAAGATTTTCCTTCAATCAGACAGTTTTGCATTTCTTTATTTTTAATCCTTTGGATGGTGAAGATTTCACCAATGCATTGCCTCACAATGAACTGGAGATGTCTCTAGCATCTAGCATAAAATAAAGGAATACTGAGAACAGAAGATAACATGTTAAAATATTCACACATCTATGAATGTTTCCATAGCTTGATAGGGGTTAAAGGGATAGTAATGTTTCATAATAAAAGCAGCTCTAATTAATCATCATAGTGTTTGGACTTTGGAGAGTGTTATTTCAATTCTGTCAGAGTTGTAGTTCAGGAGTAATTCAATGACAAAGTATCCCCCTCCCGCCCCTTTTACTGATGTAACACTGCTCAGCCAGAGCAGAAGGGAGGTGCCCAGGTAGACTGCAGAGAGGGAAAATCTTCAATTAAGATAAGGGAAAAACCTGAAAAACTTGTCAAGGGGGGCAGGGTTTTCATTGTTCTTATAGGAAGAAGATTGTCCCCTTCTGTTATCTGTCGGTCTTACAACCAGATTCCACATCTGAGAAGAGATGGCTTACACTAGGTAAAAGAGGCGGGAGGGGAAACTTTGCTTGTGAATATCTCTCAAACCATAAAGGTTTGAGAGATAAGACTTCTATCATTCTTCATGTTTTTTTAATGCCTACAAAATAAAATAAAGATAAAACGAAGTATTACTATCCCTTTAAAGGAACACTGATCCCAGTGCTATATACACACTTAAATATCCTGCACTTTCTGATAATATACATAATTCTTTATTTATGTTCTGTAGCCTAAAATGCAATCTCACATATGCCCTGAGGGAGGAGCCATTTGGTCTTTTAAAGGGCTCCAGAGCTATCATTGATTGTCCAGGATTACCTGTAAATTGGATTGGCTGAGATAACAGCTTTTCTGAATACAAGAGCAGTGGGAGCTAATAACAATCAATTAACTCCTTTTGGGCTGGACTCTATTGCAGGTGATAGATGTTAACATCCATTTTATCAAAAATGGTCCTATTGAAGTCTATGGGGAAACCTGTAGATAAAAGCAGTGATAAAATTAGCACCTGCAATAGAATCTAGCCCTTTATCTTTTATCTCTCAATACAAACAGCATAAAAACTTTAATAAATACCATCCGAACAGGACAATTTATACATGCACAAAAAAGCATTATTTGAATTACATTTTAGGACTGTGACATATAAATAATTATGTTTTACATATGCTAGTGATATGTAAAGTTTCTGCCTTGGTGTTAGTTTTTCTTTAAGCCAGGGGTGCCCAAGGTCAATCCTCAGGAGTTACTAACAGTCTAGAATGTAATGATTTCCCTGTCTGAGCACAGCTGGGCCAATCAAAATGAACGTGCCACTGATTAACTCACCTGTTCTTAATAAGGGAAATCCTTAAATTCTGGCCTGTTGGTAGTCCTTGTGAATCGAACTTGGATACCCCTGCTTTAAGCTATATGAATCTGTTTGTGCTGTTTTTCAGTAGGTTGAGGAAAGTTTTTACTGGTAGCTGTGTGACCATAGAATGTTATAGTGTAAATTATACAAATGGGCATATGTATAAAAACAAGAGTGTTGTAGTACTGGGGCAGATGTTATAATATGATTTTGCTCTATAATAGGAGCTGGAACCAATTTTTGCATGCTGAACCTGCAAAGGACCTGGAGAAGTGATATCACTGGAGAAGTCATCTCCATGTTATCACCTCTTTAAAGGGATAGTAATGTTTCATAATAAAAGCAGCTCTAATTAATCATCATAGTATTTGGACTTTGGAAAAGGTTATTTCAATTCTGTCAGAGTTGTAGTTCAAGAGTAATTCAATGACAAAGTATCCCCCTCCCACCCCTTTTACTGATGTCACACTGTTCAGCCAGATCAGAAGGGAGGTGCCCAGGTAGACTGCAGAGAGGGACAATCTTCAATTAAGATAAGGGAAAAACCTGAAAAACTTGTCAAGGGGGGCAGGGCTTTCATTGTTCTTATAGGAAGAAGATTGTCCCCTTCTGTTATCTGTCGGTCTTACAACCAGATTCCACATCTGAGAAGAGATGGCTTACACTAGGTAAAAGAGGCGGGAGGGGAAACTTTGCTTGTGAATATCTCTCAAACCATAGGAAGAAGATTGTCCCTTTCTGTTATCTGTCTGGTCTATGGACTGCATTCCACATCTGAGAAGAGATGGCTTACACTAGGTAAAAGGGGTGGGAGGGGAAACTTTGCTTGTGCATATCTCTCAAACCATAAAGGTTTGAGAGATAAGACATATCGTTCTTCATGTTTTTTTAATGCCTATAAAATAAAATAAAGATAAAACGAAGTATTACTATCCCTGTAACACACCTTAGTGCATCTGCCCCCAGTACTTTTTAGCAACTCAAACCCACAAAGTGAAGTAACAAGCACTCACCTACCAACAGTATATAAAATACAAAATCATTGGTTTATATGATCCAGCACCAAAAGAATTTGCTGCCCTACTCATTCCCTCACCTCCTCGAATCGCCCCCACCCCAAGTAATCAAAAAAAAAGCCCCCAACAAAAACCCATAACAAGAAGCAAAGAAACAAAATAATTATCAAAAATCAAAATTAACTGTTAAAAATACAATGGCACCACCAAAAAAGCTAAATAGGAGGACAAATATATGTCACATATATCCTCAACCCCTATAATAGGAGAGGTGATCATTCAGAATAAATACTAAGTATCCAGACACTAGAATACATTTGATGTAGTTTGGCGGTGTGCTGAATATCAGAATGGCACAATATAGGTGATCACTTGTGACATACCACTGATACCTCCAAGCATAGTTAATCTGCAATTGGGGTAGAGGTGAAAATGCTATGACAGGCTACGAAAGATGCAAGATTAACCTTCTGAATGCCAGAGAAGGTATTACATGCATTTCAGTGCAATTTATTGGATACCTTCTGTGGCACTCAAGTTTATTCTTGCATCTCTGTTAGCCTTCTCACGCTAGCACAATTGCTGATTAACCATCCTTGGAGTTAATGGTGGTATCTGGCAAATGAGCACATATATACAATCAATCAGATATTCAGCACCCAACCAAACCACAGCAAATTTGTTGTAATGCCAGGATACATAATATTTATGCTACATTATTATATGCCCTTTTATAGGGGTTCAGAATAAATGCACATGGGGAGCATAACTCCCCACTAGAAAGCAGATTGGGTGCTACAAAGAGATGATTGGATGGATATTTAAAATACTTATAATGTATTAAAAAAATACAAGATATTGATACATAGTTTCAATGTTTTATGACATATATACTGCCACTTCCTTTTTTGTTCTGTCTCCTGATGAAGCAATGGTATGGTATGCATGTCAAGCTTTGAATGTATTTTGCATTTGTTTATTTTATTTTAATATTAAGTGTATTAACCATCCATCCCATCATTTCTATGGAGCACCAAACTGCTTTCTTCTGGTGGACCGAGCAGGAAAAATATACCAGTCTCCCTGTATGCAATAAACTGCCTTGGCTTTCAGCCCAACAGTGGAGTAGCTGTAAGTCAATACCTTTTATGAGCAGCTGTGCTGTCCCATTGTGTTTCTTTACCTATATACTAAGATTTGTAAACCAAAATGTTATCCTCTTCATGCCCCTTGTTCCAATGGATGTTTTCAGGGCATTCTGTTTTTCTGTACCTTGTTTCTTACTAAGTATTAGCAAGGTGCAAAGGAAACTTATAATATTAGTTAATTAGTCAATTTCCTGCACATCCCTTTTGGGGTGAGGTTAGGAATAGGGATGAGCAAATCTTTTTGCCTCAAATGCCACACAGTAGAAAAATGTCACTTCCCCAAAAGTGCTGATTTTCTGCTTTTTCCTGTCAAGCTCATTGCATTGAAATCAGTAGTATGACTGAATTTCCCCCCACCACGTGGCCAGTTTATCTTCTTTTCCAGCAGGCATAGTATATAAGGGGTGTCAGGTTCGCACAGCATGTAATTTCTGCATTTGTGAGAGAGAGAAAAGCACAATTTTGCAGCTAGTTAAGATAGGCCAAAAATTTAAACTGGAGTTTAGTTTAGGGAGTCTTGTAGGCAGGGCATTTGTTTTCTGTGTTTGGGGAGTCTGGAGGACTCTGGGGGAGAGGAAGGGAGAAAGGAGGTTGACACAAAATATCCCAAAATTCTGTGTGACTGACAGGGACGACACAAGCATCCATAATCCAGGTTCCTTCCTGATCTGGCTGTTATCTCTGTGCAACTTCAGATGTATCTGAAGAAGAGGAGGGTGTTGGGTGCTCTATATCAACATCAACAGCATCATCATTATCAATAATTAGGTCATCCTTGGCATCGCCTGCCACTTATTCCCCACCACTGTTATACTCCTCTAGGCTTAAAGTCTCAAACAACCTCTTTTTACCTTTCCCCCTTAGAGTGATTTTCTGCATATTCTCCACTACTTTGATGTTTTCACTCTCACTGTCACGCACAGCAGTTGGTTGACTGCTACTCCTTCATCCTTTTTGTCATTAACATTAGAATACAACTTGTTTTTATTTCACTAGTTGTGGTGGTGGAAATTTTTAAGTGATTTTGACAAACAGGGTTTTCAGGAGGAGAGGGATCACCATAATTTATTGTGCATGCCGCAGCAACCATTGCTGCAGTCAGTTTTTGCACTACCACTTTACTAACATGTGCCTGCACTGCTACTACTCCTTTTGTCCTACCCCTGCACCATGTATATTTTCTGGACATTATTGAACAGTGAAGTACTCAGTAAAACTGACTGGGTGATGTCTCACCCTTTACAATGGTATTTCTTCTATTATTATTATTATTTTTTTAATTAACTGTCCTTGTCAGTGTCAAAAAATAGCACTCCCCATGCAACTGCTTGCATTCAACACTCCCATAAAAAAAAAAGAACAATCAACAGAATGGAACTTGGATCATGGTTGCCTGTGTCTGCTCAGTCACACAGAATTTGGGGTGGATTTGGAGGTAAATCTCCTTTGCTCCCTTCATACATCCCCAAACTCCAGTCTTTTCGCAGTCACACTAAATTTTGGGGTATTTTGGGTTAATCCCCTTTGCCCCTTCATACACATCCAGACTCTACTAACACAGAGATAACAGCCAAATCAGGAAGGAACTTGTATCAAAGTTGCTTGTCTAAGGAAACCAAGGAACTGGGGGATTTTGGGTCAACCTCCTTCCTCCCTTCACAGTCCCCACAGTCCCCTAACACAGAGATAACAGCCAGATCAGGAAGAAGTAAAACAAAACAACAGACAAGTGCTCCTCCATACAAATAATCCAAATGTGCATCTTGTATAACAGTGTTTCTCAACTCCAGTCCTCAGGACCCACTAACAGGCCAGGACTTAGGGATTTCTCTGTTAGAGCACAGGTGTGGTGATCAGAGGCTCATTCACACTGATTAATTCACCTGTGCACTAATAAGGAAATCATCACATCCTGGCCTGTTAGTGGGTCCTGAGGACTGGAGTTCAGAAACACTGCTGTATAAAGATATACCACTGTAGATAAATGTGAGTTTTTCATTGCATAGTTTGGCCAAAATATGTTCAAGATCACTTACCACGTCACAGTACCACAATTTCAAGCGAGTCCTATCTAATACACATAATCATCCCTATCTAAGTTAAAAAGTCGCCAGCACAGGATTTAGTATCTAGTTAAAAACATTTAAAAATGCAATTTCTTATATCTTTAAGATAGGGCTCACCTGCTTTCAAACAGAAAAAAAGAAGACAAGAAGAGGAAGTGCTCCTAGTGTATTATCGTCCAGTCTCAGTGGTTTTACTTTATGTCAGCCTTCAATAGGACATATACTCACAAGTGTCATGTCCAGAATAACACATATGTGTTTCATTGAATAATGCGCTGAAGGGTATTTTATACTGCCCCCACCACAGCTGAAGATTTCAAAACCGCTCTATAACTCAGGTACCAAGGCTGCTCCTTTATCCATCCACCAGGGAGTAATACGTAGAAGAAAGCCCACAAAAACATGGGAGCCCAATGGTGCCTGTAAATGACTAAACAACTTGGTGTCTTTTAAAAGGTTATTATTATGCTCATAATGGATGTGGTTGTCGGGGACATATGTTGGTTGGCATATACCTCCAACAACCACATCCACTGTGAGTATAATATCACCTTTTTTCAAGACGAGTTGTATGTTAATTTACAGGTCCTATTGGATGCCCTTGTTTTTGTGTGCTTTCTTCTATGCTTTCAAACAGTGTTGGCTTGCAGTGAGCGGTTGACAGCTGAAGAAGACCGGTGCCACCCACCCCTACAAGTCACACTGGATTAATATATTACCTTGATTGTAAAAAGACATAGGCCAAGCAAGCTAAACATAAGGTCAATTACCATGCCTTTAACAGCCTCTTTGCAAATAATAATACATGAGCAAATATAAATTTTAAGTGCATTTCATTCTGTATCATTTATAATTGTGAAATTATATACAATATAGCGATAAAGCAGTTAGAATGAGAAGAAATGCAAGAGCAAAGAAAAAAAGAAACACACAGCGCTAACTCATAACATATACATTTAATATACAAATGAAAACCCAAGTAAATAAAATAAATTATAAATAGAAACAAGGAATGAGGGGTTCTCCAGGCCCCAAAGAATTTTTAGGTTATTCATTGACACCTCTTTATGTAAGACAGTTAATTAATAATTTATAACACCAACATAGCATTTTATTTATGCATACTAATGTAAAAACACATATGCTGAAGTTTAAAAAGACATTAATGTGAGTTTTATTGATGTGGAGCAATGTATATACCTATATAAACACCACACAGTATGATCTAAACACAGGGACACCAGGGTGGGAAAGATGGACAGAGGGATTTGGGTCTCAAAGAAGGAACTTCCCTCCTAAAGAGGGACACTTTGGAGGTATGGGCAAGATAGGGGAGTAGACCAGGTTGCCATGAGGAATGTGGGCCCTAGGACAAGTGGAATTGACAGGCCCCTTGCCCACAGTAAATAACAGAATTCAAGGAGCAAGTATAGCAGGGTGCTCAACCTGCATATAGAGAGCTACAACAATAGAGCATCAACTCTATGCATAAAAAAGAGATGTCCAACCCACTGGCATTCAGATAGTTGAAGTAGATATACTCTTTGCATTCCAGAGGGGTGACTAATACAGTGTGCTTAGGAAATACCTGTGGCACTGAAATAGTTAATCCACTTTAACTCTTTGAGTGCCAGAGGGTTGGGCACACCTTTGTCATTCAGAGTTACATATGTGCATAAGGGATATACAGCCTGTAGCTTTTTGGTCTCCTTTAGAAGAGGCCACCAGTGACACACTTGCAAGGGCAGCTGTTGTTCAGCATACTCTCCCACAGCAGCAGGAGATGACACTAAAGACAGGAGAAGCTCCAGTTCACAAGTAGTCAATGTCATACCAGTCACAGCAAGCAACACTAGAGTAAGTTAATGGAGTTCTGCTCCTGCATATAGATCACTAAATGTCTACTCTGAAAAAAGATTTTAGTTGGTACATTTTGCATACTCACCAGCCTGTGCTTAGGACAGGAGGGATCACTTTTAAAAGGTCGTACGCTCACATCGCACATTAACCATAACGCCATGATAAAAATAATGACCTGAGACTCTCGCACTGCAAGAAAGCATGAGATTCTCAGGTCACGCTATGAAAGGTTGCAATCTAGCGATACCCCGCTCTGTGCTACCTGTCTACATTTAAGTTTGACTCTTCATGTCCTCCTTGTTTGTATCATGGCGATATGATTAATGTGTCACTACAACAGGGACAATGACACAGTATTCTATCACAGATGTGCTAAAATTATGCACTCCCCAACAAAGTCCTTAAGCACTGTTGTATTCATATTCCCATCTGTGCTAACATCATTATTCAGGCCCTCATTAGAGGCAAATTGTGGCATTGCAGTCCTAACCTAACCTAAATTAGTACCTTTGGGTCCGGATGACTTCCAGAGTCAGTGATTATGTCTCACACTCAGCACCATCCTTGTGCTCAGTGCTGGATGAAGACTCCACCTACTCAGAGGTGGGCAAGCAGAGTATTCTGGCGCATGCTGCATGTGCATATTGCCAAGAGTGAAGCACATGAGCAGTCCAATTTTCGACATCTTGTCGTTACGATGATGCTATGCATAAGGACCTTATGATAAAAGGATCTACTATATCAACCAATGGGCTGCAGGCCTCAAATGAGGGCAATGGGGGGGGGGGGGGCGCATGCGGCCCGCGGGCCGCCAGTTGGACAGCCCTGCATTATGTGAATGTTACAACATTTTGAAACTTTTTATCAGTTGAAAATGTTTGTTTGTTGAACAAGATGAAAGGGAGACTGTTTTCCATTTCCTCTTATTTCAAGGGGCATACAATATTAAGAATTAAATCTACATAGTTAATTCCTTTGATTCTAGAGGCTTCTTAAAAACATTGTGAATCATTGTGTTGGTGATGTCTCTAGCATCCAGTGGGTTAAAGTGGACCTGTTAAAATGCAATTGCATACCTTTATGAAAAGAAATCACCATTTTTATCTTAGGAACACATGATTTTATGTGCTTTATTTATATCATCAATTTGCCTTTGACAATATAAACTGAATTATTTGTTTTTGCTTGGAAACCTGTAAGCAGTTTTGATGAATAACATAGAAGGCGTTTGACCAACACTATATGAAAAATGCATGCTGCAGGGCTACAATTATTACTATAGGGAAGGCATGTCAAACACAAATTCAATCTCGGCTGCATATGTAACATTTTCCTCCAAGGAGAGTTGTAACATTGCCTGCTACACTCCTTTTGTGTGTTTTGACAATTTTTTGTATTTTTTGCGAATACATTTTGTTGAAATAAGACCCACTGTATGCATTTTGCATGTACTGTTTTGCATATTGTGTATAGTATGTCGGAGACATTGCCATGATGGGGAGGAAATTGTTAAATTTTCTTGTAAAGCCAAATTCTCTGAAAGTCTATTTTAGAGATATGCAATAATCTCAGGTTAAGACAATGACCTTTGCTTCAAAGTAGGGGGTGAAAATAACTGAATGTCATTTTTACGGGAATATACGACTCTGTGCTAGACACTAAGTCTAAAGGAAGATATACTCCATATGGGAAAGTCTGGTAGGATGACATGTTTATGTGACATATGATAACGTCCCAAATTCCGTGTTTTTGAGAAAACACAGACCAGGTGTCATTTTAGGTGCGAATTTCAATGTGGAGTAAGAGCACCATCTTGAGAGTGCATAGCGTTATTACTAGTGTTTGGAATTTTTATTATAATGTATTTGTGACATCATTATAACTTTTGGAATTAGACTGTCCAATTAGATACTACTGATGATGTCATGGCATGATGAGATTGTTCTTTATCCAATCAGAGGAGATTCTGATAAGGGTAATTTTACATTATAAATATGTAAGTTTTGAGAGAGAAGGGGGCTTTTTCCTCTTGGTTTCCTGGCTCTTGATTTCCTGAAGTACCTGGCTGGCTGTTAAGGAGATACTAAGAAACACTTATTGGACTGGTAAATATATATTTCCTTATTTTAATTCTGCAAAATTCAGAATCAAAAATATATTTATTCTATATTTGAAGAAATAATTCTTCTTATAATTTGTCTTAATCGGACTGGCCACCCAATTGTGACCAATTATAATAAGCTATATTGGCTGTAGTAATTCTGAATTAAGCAGAATTCATTAATTAATTGGTAAATTGTTATATTTTGCCAGATAAATGTAAATAGTTGATAGCAGTAAGACCTATATATCAAATTAGTTAATATAATCGTTGATATTTCTAGAATATATTATGTTCCTAGAAAGGTTGTTATAGCTAATATTTGATCTGGGGGGATTCTTTGAATTTGTTTATTAACCCTTCAACTGCTATTTGTCTATTTATTTTGAGGTGTTTCTTTGGATTGCTTTGTATATGTTTTTGGGTTTAAACTTTTGTACAGTGAGAAGTTTATTTAAACCTCACACTAGACAAAAGAAGTCGCTGTCTTGGGTGTGGCATCCTATATTACTAAGTGGATTAACCCTTGGTGTACCCTATAGGTTTTACATAGCATTGCTATGGTCATGTTTATGATATATGTTGCAAGAAGTTTGTATACTGTCTAGACATATATTATATATATATTGGATTGATTCTAAGTATATTCTTGGTATTATCTATTATTGACTATATTAATTGCAATTTATATGTTTTATTCAGAAGGTATGCAATATTTGAAATCAGTAGATAATTAAATTATAGTGATTTCAGTCTGGGGTTTTATTCCAGTTAGTTTCTCTAAATTTGGTTATTATATATGATATAAGGAAATTGTCAGAGGACCTTGCTTAATATTAAAGCTGACTTACCTGATAACATACCTTAAACCTCAATTAGTATACTTTATACTGTTTCTGGGGCAGAGGTATTCATATATGCTGCTGCCAACTGTATTTTAATTAATTGTGAGGATCAATTATCCTTTTCTATGCTGCTGAGTGCAATTATTGTTATCTAATATCTCTGAACATACCTATGTGTGGTTAACCATTCAATTGCTGGTAATCCTAATGATGATAATTGTGGTTTGAGTTACTGTGTATCTATTGAAATTGGTATTCACTCATTTATGTCATTGCTGCTTACACTTTTTATATATATAGCATTTACTTAAATAAATTATATATATTTTTGCACAAATATGCGTAATTGATTATTTAATCAATTCTTTACTGTGAAGTAGCGTGTCAATACCTAGTATCGTGTAAAGTTCTCAAAATTATATTATTATTTATCTATTTATGTGAAGATATCCAACCTAATTGGTTCTTTTGTTTAACCCTTTCTTGGATACCTTCGACAAGCATTTTGTATATTGTATAGCGTTTTGCATATTGCACATACCATTTTGTGCGCACCTTTGCATACTGCGCTTTGCATATTGCATTTTGAGTACAGTGTATGGCATATAGCATTTTGAGTATAGCATATAGCGCACTGCATTTTGCCTATACCATTTTGCATTTAGTATATTGAGTATTGTTTATAGCTTTTTGCATATAGCGCTTTGTGTATAGAGTATTGTATTCTGTGTATAGAGTTTTGCGTACTGCGGTTTGCATACTATGTATAGTGTTTTGCGTATAGCATATTATGTATAGCTTATTGCGTTCTGCATATAGTGTTTTGCATATTGCATATATCGTTTTATGTTTTGAATATAGAATTTAGCGTCTCACATATGGTGTTTATCGTCTTGCTTTTTGCTTTATGCATATTACGTATAGCGTTTTAAGTTTCGCATATTGCATATAGAGGTTTGCGTATAGAGCATTTTGCTTCTTGTGCTTTGCGTGTTGCGTTATTCGTATTGCGCTTTAAGTTTGCCAATTGCATATAGTGTTTGGCGTATAGCTTTATATGTTTTGCATATTGCAGTTCACGTATAGCGTTTGGCATATAGTGTATAGCATTTTGCTTTGCACATATTGAGTTGTGCATTGCGTCCATATTGTATATGTGATTGTGTGTGCGTATGTATGTATTGTGTGCGTATTATATTTTTTGTACATTGTGTGTATTGTGTAGATTGTGTCTATGTATATTGTTTTTATATGTGTGTGTATTTTGTGTACTTTGTGTATTGTATGGGTATTGTGTACATTGTGTGTGCATTGTGTCTGTGTGTATTTAGTGCATGTATTGTGTACGTGCATTGTATATGTTGTGTTTGTATGTACATATTATGTTTGCATATGTACTGAATGTGTGTATGTGTGTTTTTGTGTGGGCCGCATGTGTTGCGTGTGTGACTGTATTGTGTGTGCTCAGTATAGCCTCTGCATCTCCTTGCCGAGATTTGGTCAGGAGTGGCCAGAGCAGTGTAGCCCCCCTGGCCACTCCCGTCAAAATCCTGCCCCATGGATGGACCACTGGGAAAGGCAGTATAGCGGAGATTTGAATAACTCCTCCTTACTGATACCTCAGATGTGTTTGCCAGGCACACAGAAGTCTCCTTTTTAGATAGATAGATAGATAGATAGATAGATAGATAGATAGATAGATAGATGAATATGTATATTTAAACAGTAATGTGCAAAAGTTTTAGGCAGGTGTGAAAAAAAATGCTGTAAAGTAAGAATGCTTTAAAAAATAAACATGTTAGTAGTTTATTTTTATAAATTAACAAAAGGCACAGTGAGTGAACAGAAGAAAAATCAAAATCAAATCAGTATTTGGTGTGATCACCCTTTGCCTTCAAAACAACATCAGTTCTTCTAGGTACACTTGCACAAAGTCAGGGATTTTGTGGGCATGTAGTCAGGAGTATGATTAAACAATTACACCAGACAGGTGCTAATGATCATCAATTTGATATGTAGGTTGAAACACAAGCATTAACTGAAACTGAAACAGCTGTGTAGGAGGAATAAAACTGGGTGAGGAACAGCCAAACTCAGCTATCAAAGTGAGGTTGCTGAAGACAGATTAATGTGAAAAGTCATACACCATGGAAAAACTGAGCACAGCAACAAGACACAAGGGAGTTAGTTACACTGCATCAGCAAGGTCTCTCCCAGGCAGACATTTCAAGGCAGACAGGGGTTTCCAGATGTGCTATCCAAACTATTTTGAAAAAACACAAAGATTCGGGCAAAACTGAGGACCATAGACGCAGTGGTCGGCCAAGACACATCATGCTTTCTTCCCTTCACAATCGGAAGATGCATTGCCATCAGCTCAGAACTGGCAGGAAGAAGTGGGACCCTGGTATACCCATCTACTATCCGGAGAAGTTTTGTCAGAAGTGGTCTTCATGGAAGACTTGCGGCCAAAAAGCCATACCTCCGATGTGGAAACAAGGTCAAGTGACTCAACTATGCACAAAAACACAGAAACTAGGGTGCAGAAAAATAGCAGCAGGTGCTCTGGACTGATGAGTCAAAATTTGAAATATTTGCCTGTTGCAGAAGGTAGTTTGTTCACCGAAAGGCTGGATAACGGTACATGAATGAGTGTCTGCATGCAACAGTGAAGCATGGTGGAGGTTCCTTGCAAGTTTGGGGCTGCATTTCTACAAATGATTTTGGGATTTGGTCAGAATTAATGGTCTCCTCAATGCTGAGAAGTACAGGCAGATACTTATCCATCATGCAATACCATAAGGGAGGCGTCTGATTGGCCCCAAATTTATTTTGCAGCATGGCAACAACCCCAGACACACAGCCAAATTTACTAAGAACTATCTTCAGCGTACAGAAGAACAAGGAGTCCTGGAAGTGATGGTTTGGCCCCCAGAGAGTCCTGATCTCAGCATCATCAAGTCTGTCTGGGATTACATAAAGAGAGAGAGAAGCAACTGAGGCTGCCTAAATCCACAGAAGAACTGTGGTTAGTTCTCCAAGATGATTGGAACAACCAACCTGCCGAGTTCCTTAACCCATTCAGTGTCAAGTGGATACAACGTACGAGCTTGGACAGCTGTACGTGCTGTATCAAGCTCATATGATGTGTCCACTAAATGCAGTCACTGCATAAGCCAGTGTAACCGACATGCAGTGGCCGTATTTAAAAATAAAAATTGTCTGGCAGTCTTGGGGGGCATCAGGATTGCTCATGATGCCCTCCTCCAGTTACTGATCTCCCAGCAGATTGCACTGGGAGAGCAATATGTCCAAAGTAGAAGAAGAGCTTCTCCTTCCCCGTCCCACCTACCTGAACTTCCGGGTAGGAGTGGGCAGATCTGATGAACCCTCCTAACATCATCGATGACATGGTCACTGGAGACGTTAGGAAACTTTCCCAGATCCCATTCACTCCTACCGGGTGAACCATTTTAGTCTCTTTGAAGTGACTGATATGTATTTTTTTTTCTTTAGCACCACGTTCTAGATATAGTTGTGCACACTAAGTTAGGGGTAGAAAGGCAAGCGACACCTCATTAGATGCGGCAGGTTATCTTCTTTCCAAAATGTCATGGTTTCTCTACCTTTCCTGCATATCTCTTATGGTTATGACCATGTTGGTGCAGGCAGATAATTTCCAAAACAAAAGTGTCAGGTTTAGGTAAGTGTTCCTAGCATCCCCATATTGTATGTCAACCCACACAAATGGGGTACCATTTTTCGCATGTTGGTAGCAGGTACTGAATATAGTAGGAAATGTTATGATTTTAGTATCTTTGAAGTGGTAGAAATGTAAATAAAACCTGTATTTATTCCTATATTGCCAACTTTTGGAAATATTTGGCACTTCAGCCCTGGGGTAGAAAGGCAAGTAACTCCTCATTAGATATGACAGGTTGTATCCTTTTCAAAATAGTATGATTTGTCTACCATTTTTTCACATCTGCCCAGGGGTAGAAAGGTAAGTGACCCCTCATTTGATGCAGATGAATGTCTACTTTCCAAAATAGTATACCTTTTATACCTTTCCTTCATGTCTCTAATAGTTATGAACATTTTAGTACAAGCAGCCATTTTCAAAGAAGAAAACATGTAGGTGTAGTTATGTGCTTCTGGCACCCCTACGGTATGTCAAGTCATACCAGTGGGGTGCCATTTTTCTCCTAAGAGCACTAGCTAATGAATACAGTTGGAAATGTCATGATTTTCACAGATTTTAGTACATTTGAAGGGGCAGAAATGTAAAGAAATGCCATTTTTTTTACTTTAGAGCCACATTCTGGAAGCATATTTGCACATCAGGCTTGGGGTAAAAAGGCAAGTGACCCCTCGTTAGATGTAGCAGGTTGTCTTCTTTCCAAAGTGGTTTGTGTACCCTTTCTTCACTTCTGTAGCTGTTATAACCATTTTTGTACTGTCAAAGAATTTAGAGAAGTTAGAAAAATCAGAGGTTATTGTAGGTGTTTTGCACTTCTAGCACCCGCTGAGGTAGGTCAACTCACACCATCGGGGTGCCATTTTTCTCCTAAGAGCACTAGCTAATTAATTCAGTTGGAAATTCCATGGTTTTCACAGATTTCAGTATATTTGAAGGGGCAGAAATGTAACAATTCCATTTTTTTACTTTAGAGCCTCCTTCTGGTAACATTTGTGCACATCAGGTTTGGGGTAAGAAGGCATGTGATCCTTCATTAGATGCGGCAGGTTGTCTTCTTTCCAAATGGTATGGTTTGCCCATCCTTTCTTCACCTCTGTAGCTGTTATAACCATTTTTATCCAGGTTAGTAATGTTTGTGAAAATGTTAGAAAAATCAGAGGTTGTAGTAGGTGTAACTTTGTACTTCTGTCTCCCCTTAAGGTATGTCAACTCATACCAATGGGGTGACATTTTTCTTCTAAGAGCACTAGCTAATGAATACAGTTGGAATGTTCATGGTTTTCTCAGATTTCAGTACATTTGAAGGGGCAGAAATGTAAAAAAATGCCAATATTTTCCTATAACGCCACCTTCTGGAAACATTTATGCTCACTAGACTTGGGATAAAGGCAAATGACCCCTCGTTTGATGCGGTAAGATATCTACTATTTAGAAATATATAGTTTTATGTAGTTATTTCCCTGTTTTATGGTAGTTTTACCACATAAACTCTAGAATGAGCATATTAGTTTATAAAGTTGAAAATACCATTTTGCTCTCCAGGTAATTAGGGCTCTGTGTTAGCCATGGACGTAGATAAAACTATACAGATTTGGTATTTTTGTACTCAGGGGACTCTGTGCTGTTTCAAATAATTAAAACTTTCACAATCAAGATACATTTTTATATATAGTATGTGATTTTATCAAAATGAGTAATTTTTCACTTTGTTTTGCACTTATGACATCATAGCTTTTTGTGATGCCAAGTTCACTTCATGTAAGGTACCATGAAGCAGCTCAATTCATTCTGAAAAAAATGATATATAGTTTTCCACATATGACTAAACATTTATAGCGGAAATCAAGCCTAAACAGATGGATAGAAAAGATGCTGAAAATGTGTTTGGCCTACAGGGTACAGGAAATGGCAAAAACCTCTGGCACTGAAGGGGTTAATAAACGGTGTGCAAGTGTACCTAGAAGAATTGATGCTGTTTCAAAGGCAAATGTTAGTCACACCAAATATTGATTTGATTTAGGTTTTTCTTCTCTTCACTCATTATGCATCCTGTTAATTGATAAAAATAAACTATTAACATGTCTATTTTTGAAAGCATTCTTACTTTACATCATTTTTCACACCTGCCTAACACTTTTGTACAGTACTCTATATATATATTTAGAGAGAGACAGAGAGCAAGACAGAGAGAGAGAGAGAGAGCTATTGTAGAATCAGTACTCTAAAGACTGCCAACTTTCAGTTAATTACTATTTATTTAGAAAAGGTCAGTGTTCCAGTTGTGCTTGTATGTTATGATATATGGGTATTTTCTGTGCCAGGAATGGGTCTTTTGGTAGAATCTTGTGAGGAGTCGGGAGGTGTGCATGGGAGAGGCTAACTTTACTGGGCTTGCATAGGTTACATAGAATAAATAACATAGGATGTGGATAAGTATCTCTCATGGGAGTCTTCTCTCATCATAGTGCATCCACACACCATCACCCACTACTGAAATGACTCTATACAGCATGCATTTTTCATATGTGTTTGGCTTTTAAAAGGAGCAGATCACAATCCTAGTGGTAGGGGATTTTCTAGGCTTACAAAAGAATCAAAGCTTGGGCCAACCTAGTGATCTGTTATTACATTGTGCAGTTCAGTTGTGCCATCACTAATAAGTAAATTTGTGTCATTAAATGCCCCATGCCAGCAACATGATTTGGTGCTTTCTTTAAAGGGACAGTAATGTTTCACAAACAGCAGCTCCAATTAATATTCATTGTATTTGAGCCATGGGGAGTGTTGTTTCAATATTGTCAGAGTTGTAGTTTAAGAGTAATTGAATGATAAAATATCCACCTCCTGCCCCTTTTACCTAGTGTAAGCCACCTCCCCTCAGATGTGGAATCTGGTCCACAGACCAGACAGCTCACAGCAAGGGACAATCTTCTTACTGTGAGAACAATGAAAGCCCTGCCCCCCTTGACAGGTTTTCAGGTTTTTCCCTTATGTTAAATGAAGATTGTCCCTGTCTGCAATCCACTTGGACACCACCCTGCTGCTCTGAGGTGAGCATTTTTACATCAGTAAAAGGGGCAGCAGGGGGATACTTTATCATTCAGTTACTCTTGAACTACAACTTGGACAGTATTGAAATAACAATCGCCATGGCTCAAATACTATGAAGATTAATTGGATCTGCTTTTATTGTGAAACATTACTATCCCTTTAAACATGAGAACTGGGACTTTAGCTTCTTAGTCAATGCCTATCAATGTCAGCTGGTTCCCCACCTGTGAAACGTATGGTGCATGAGGTAGACAAAGAGGTACTTGACAGATATTCAAGTGGTTTATGTCACAACTTTGTTTACCCGCCTCATTCATAAGAAGGTGCGGTTGGTATAATAAGCACATATCTATTCTTCTCTTTTGGGGGAATACTAAATTATTGAGAACCACTGCAGTACATAGCCATGGCTAATTAAGTCCAGCAGATTAATCTAAAGAAAACAGAATGCCGATGTGTGTAATCTCGTAAACTGATCTTGTGCTCCTGTAAGTTTCATACAGTGCACATATTTTCTGACTTGAAAATATAATAAATCTTAAATGATTTAGAGTTCAACAGATTTGTATCCGTTGTGTCAAAGTGGAGGCTGACTGAATTTCTATTGCACTAGAACACAGAGCATATTAAAACAGAGCATTACATGATCCTTTCTATGGGAGGATCAATTGGAGCTGCATTGGTTTCAAGACATTACTATCCCTTTAATTGTCACTGGATTAATTTATTGGAAGCTGTCTATAAAGGAAGATCCTTGGCATGTCCATCGGTTCAATGTTCGTGTACATTAGGGGTAGTCATTTGATGGACATCCAGATGTTGAGGACTACAACTTGCAGGTGCAACAATTGACTACCCCTGTTATAAATATTTCAAGGGCATTTATCCTATTTTAGAAAGTCTGTTCCAATTAATGGTGACTTAGTAAAAACCTGGAGCTGCTCTGTGCAATCAAAAACCAGGGGAGCATTGTGGGTCTCCTTCCACGTCCCAGTTCATCTTCCCCATTGGTTCACAATGAATCACAATGCAGACCCAACTTCATCTGCAGGTCTGCTCCTAGGATGACAGACCAGCTAACTGGGCCTTTTCATTGTGATAGGTGCCCTTTGTGAGATGGTCAATGAGTTGCTCAGTGAGTGGAGGATAAATTGTAAGGCTATGACAGGAAGGTCCTTCACTGAACAACTTAATTTGCATAACCTACAGCACTGCAGAATTAGTGGGCGCTATATAAATAAAGAATAATAATAATAAAAAATAAATAAAAACCTATTTTTCTAAATAAAGGATGTCTAATACAACAGTGATTTTGAAAACTTTTTCAAAAGAACCAACACTTTTTTAGGTGACAGGTTCCTCTAATAAAGTGTGCCCAATAAACTAATCATGAATAGGGTGCACCTATCCTACATATTTATTGGAGCTCAGCTAATATACAGTTAAACGTACTGTAATAATCTCTTGCTTCTAACTAGATATAATCTGCTACTGGTGGCAGTATCGATTTCTTTCTCAAGCAGAGTCCTGATCCTCCTTTTGTTATTGAAAGTAAGCAGTAAGTTGCATAGTTTTAGGACAATGTTGAAGACTGACATTTATAGTCATGCTGATTTTATGGCGGTAGTCTTGCAAAAATGAGGATGTTATTGTGTAGATGCCAGGACTCCCTGCTTAGACTGCTTTCTATCCATACACTTAAAAAGAAACAAGGAAAATAGATGTAGAATACATCCCAAATGATTATACTCCACATCTATATTTCATATTAAATATGTACTGGAAATCTCTTTTCTCTGCACATTTCATGACTCTTTCAGTGTCAGTCTCGACAATAAATGGGACAATAAAGCGACTTTTACTATATAGTTAACCCATTGACTGTCGGAGTGTGTGGTAAAGGTGTTTAAATTATGTTATTCATTTTTGCTACCAGAACAGCCTGTAAATATTCTTTGGTATATTGGTTAGCCCACTAAGTGCCAGAAGGATGCTTGCCAATTCTCCTACCACGGAGGTAGGAAACGGACAATGGGGGGAGGCAATGTGAGGGCAATGTGGAGCTAATGGGGGGCAAGTTGGAGCCGATAGAGGGCAATGTGGAGCTAATGGGGGCAAGTTGGAGCCAATGGGGGGCAAGCTGGAGCCAATGGGGGGCAAGTTGGAGCTGATGGAGGGCAAGTTGGAGCTGATGGAGGGCAATGTGGGGATGGTGGGGGCAAGTTGGAGCTGATGGGGTGGGGGGCAATGTGAGGGCAATGTGGAACTGATGGGGGGCATTGTGAGGGCATTGTGGAGATGATGGGGGGGGCAATGTGGAGATTAGGAGCATTGTGGAGGTATCCAGTGCAGATGGCCCACGGGGGGGGGGGGGGGTTGCTTCAAATTTCTGTGCCTACAGGCTCCTGAGATGTAAATCCAGCACTGCCTGCTTGCCATGAAAAGGGTTAAATAAGGTAAACTAAATCCATTCATCTTTTTTTCCTTGCCAGAACGAACTGAAAGCATTTTCCAGAAAAAGGAGTTAACCATTTGAGAGGCGCCTATGTCAAGTCAGGTGGTGTCTGTACTTAAAGGGTTAACCCTTTCAGTCCCAGAGAAGTATACAGCGCATTGCTTCACAATGCTTTGCATATCCTTCTGGTACATATAGTATAGTGGCATAAACATGCCAATAAACCGTTTTTGTTTTCTGTCAGAACGACCTGCAGTAATACACTGACATGGGATCTGAGCGTCCGCGGAGCGTGCAACGCATTGCTCTTTCACCCAAAGGGTTACATATTGTGAAATGTGTTTAATTTAACAGTTTGCTGCAGAAAAAGCTCTCAGTCCCATTCAGCCCTCCTGGTGATGGAGAAACACGGGAGTACTTTTTATTATGTAGGGGAGAGGTTGAAGAAAGGCGAGGGGGCTGGAGTCACATGGTCTCCGTTCTACGCCCCCCTCTGTTGCTTATTCTCCTCCTCCTAGTCATCTTCTCTCTCCTCCCTGCTCCACTCACTCCCTTTGTTATTGCCAGAAGCCACTCGTATTGCACCCATCTCGTGCATGGTGACAGGCTCTCTTCTCTGCCACTAGAAACAATACCGTCTCAGGAAGGCAGTGAAAGGGGCAACCAGTTCATAGCAGGAGGGAGGAAGGGCAATAAAACAGAGGGCTGCTACAGGAATCAGTTAAAGGGAAGCCCTGATCATTTCTGTCTTTGGGATAGGATTGAGTATGGGTGCTTTATAGGCTGCCAAGTGAGGGATGGCGTGTGTGCAGAATACCACCTTTGTTATTTTATTATAATTCATGCTGTGCATTGGTAATAATAAGTGTGCATTGCCTAAATTCCCTCCTGCCAGTCCTGCTTAGGTGGGTGTGCAATTTCAGAAGAGAGGATAACACCAGCAGGTACAGAGACACAGGGGGCATAGAGGAGTGACAGAAAGCCTGCTGTCGGTGCTGTAGGGGATGCACAATAATTGGTCTGTGCTGGAGAATCAAGGAGAGGGTCTGGCTTGTGCTCTGTGGTTCTGCTATTGATGCTCCTGGCCTGCTGTACAAAAGCTATCACTATCACCCGGCGTCTTCCAGCAGTACAGTAGCAGCTTCCAGCTGCTTCTCTTCCTCAGCACCATGGTGGAAGGATTGCACGCTGCCTTTGCCCCCAGGCTGATGGGACCCTTGGCTTTCTGGTCCACTTATTCAGTGCTCTTCTTCTTAGCCTGCTCGGAAGTCCAGGCGTCTAACCAGCTACCCAGCGAGTGCCAGAATGGAAAAGGCAAGGGCATCAACTGTTCAGGTAAGGCACTCAGTCACATTTTTATAATAATAACACCTCTGGTAAATTGTGCCTGGGTGGCATCTGTCATCTGTGCACTGGTATACTCTATATATGTGGTTGTATTCCTATAAATATATATGTATACAGTAGTACATATCTGGCGTGCCTTGAGTACAGAAACCGTACCATATTGTAACTGTTATCTTTTAACCCTTTGAGTGCCGTTGCGTACCCCTCTGACACTCAAAGGGTTAAGCATTTGAGTGCCAGAAGGATGTCCAGCGGATTGCGAAGCAAGGCATTGGGAACCCCTTTGGCCAGTGGAAATGTTAATATATTGATCGATGGCTGCTGTAGAAAATAATACTATGTTATGTTTGTGTTTATTGTAAATATTCTACAGAATAGAAATTGTGTTGTTGAAATTATGAAAATGTCTATCTCAATAAAACAAATTATGACAGTATGTTTGCATTTGTATGTGTATTTGTATATGTGTTTTTATATGTTTGTGTGTATGCAATACAAACACAAATACAATAGAAATACACGTACACATGCACATATACAGATACACATATATACACATACAAACACACAAATGCACACACACTATAAATCTTACAAAATATTTAAGTGAATACTTGCATCTACCATACTACATATAGTTCCAAATGTTACACGTTATTTATTTATCTGCATGTGTGATAATTCTCCCACCTCTTAAACAAAGACCATTGGGCAACCCCAGAAGACGGCACTATTGTTTCAGCCTACTCTTGTGTCATTGATGCTCTGTGAACAAAAGAGTACAAGCCCTTCTGTGCTGTTATATACACACAAACACACTCTCACACACACACACTTTCTCTCTCTCTCTCTCACACACACACACGCGCAGAAAGAGAGAGAGAATCCATCAACGCCTGTCTTTGGCAGGTGGATGGTAGTAGTGACTAATAAATGGACCGCACCCCTTGTTGTGTTTTGCTGGGGTGTTCCAGTGTCACTTAGTCCATAACTCATGAGCTTGGAAGTAGCCAAATGAGCCCAGATTGTGTCATGTGACCTGACCCTCAGGACTGGAACTGACAGAAAGATGATTGTTCTGGGTAGATCAACTAAATAAATGAACCAAACCAGCTGCTCCTCAACTGGACAAAGTCAGATATCTCTCTTTGCCCCAAGAACATATCCTTATGCCCATCAGAAACCCTGGGTCATTACCAAAAGTCTAACATTACATCTGAGACATTTCGTTTATGTATTTGTTTTAGATCCTTAGAAGTTGGCTTCTATTTCTTGGTGTAAGTTGAGACTAATTCATTTTGGTTTACTAGGCTTTTTATTATTTTGGATGGGGGGGGGGTGTCAACTTAATTTATTCATGCAGGGTTCATTTATTTTCATCCCATGAGATTTACTCAGCAGTAGGATAATATCTGGTACATATGTTAATCACTTACAATGGTCTGCTTATTTTTCAAAGTCTGTTAGCTGTAATGCATAACCTACTGTTTGATGCATGAACATTGAGAGCAGGGGATCAGTTCACAGTTCTGCCTAGGGCCTCAAGATCTCTTAACCCTTTGAGTGCCACAATACCTTGTACATCTCTCTGGCACTCCACGGGTTAAAATGTGGCAAACCAACTGAACCATAGGTAATAAATAAAACAGGATTGATTAAATTGGGTGTTTAACCCCTTGAGAGGTCTCCAACGCATTTATCCTATGGTGCAGTTGGTTTGTTCTGAATTAATCCAATTATTCGTAGGCCATCTACCTCAGAAACATAATTATCAAATTATAAAGTGGTGTTGAAATGTGCCTGCTTATCACTTAATACAATTATGCCGAGATCAAGGAAGTAATATGGTAATCATGCTGTTTGACTTAGTCAGTGGCCTTCACATCAATGGTTTGTATGATTTTCTTAACCCTATGAGTGCCAGAGGGGTACACAATGTGTTGCGTACCCCTCTGGCACTCAAAGGGTTAACCACTTGAATGGTCGAGAGCTGTCTAACATCCAAGGAGTTATTTTCTTAATATACCAAAGCTTACTTTATTGTTAATTTGAAGAAAATAATCAAGCAGAAATTTTCTTTTAATTTGTATATTTCAAAAATGTATCTTGCTGGTTTAACAGTGGGCAAGCAAACTGACTCTCTTATATGACGCCTTATATAACAGATGATTGTGTTTGGACTGGATGTTAGAGAAAAATTGTGAATTGATTATATAATGTAGGAGAGGAAAAGTAGATCTGTCAGTTATTCCCACACATAATTATAAAGAACATCATTACTGTAAGTGGCACACTAGTTAAAGCAGAACTTTCAGCTATTACTAAATCGCCCTGCATTCATTAAGCGCATGGCGCCTAGCTTGGAAATCCATCTCTTACCTTTAAAAAAAAACACAGATTCTAAAGAAATCTTTGCCGTTTGGAGACTGACGGGCAGGTTAGTGCGATCTGTGCGCCTGCACCATCAGTCCCTTATGGTACACTGCAGTGCTACTCAATGGAGACCGTGACTGGCAGCTCAGGCGCGCAAACGAGATGTCTGCGCTGTTGCCTGGGTTCTGCTCTCCAAACGGCATGGATTTCTTTACAATCTGCAATTTTTTTAAGGTAAGAGATGGATTTCCAAGCTAGTCGCCATACGCTTAATGAATGCATGGCAACTTGTTAATAGCCGAAAGTTCCGCTTTAACTAAAATATTGGTTAAGTAGCTTACCTCTGTAGTACCTGAGAGGTGTTAGTGAAAGTATCTCTGCCTATCAGAGAAAGATAAGAGCATTCACTCCAGTGAGGTAAAGGGGTAGATTCACTAAGCGGCGATAAAGAGGTGATACAGTGGAGATGACTTCTCCAGTTTATCACCTCTCAATTTCCTATGTTATTATATAGAGCCTATTCACTAAGATCTCCAAAGTTGAAGAAATCTTAGTGCATAGGCCCCATAGAATAACACAGGAATTTGAGAGGTGATAAACTGGAGAAGTCATCTCCACTTTATCACCACTTTATCACCTCTTTATCACCGCTTAGTGAATCTCACCCAAAGTGTTTATTTTTTACGTTATGCTATGGAGCCTCGTTTTCAAGTTGGGGCAATTTTAGTACATGGCCTCTAAAATAACATATGACTGGGAGAAGTGATCTCAGCTGTTGGGCCTTCAGCTGTTGTGGACTACAACTCCCATAGTACCCATCCAACTAACAACTGGTTGAGGATGATAGGATGTGTGGAGGACAAGCAATTGCGTATCATTGCTTTAGTGTATCTCAAAATGAGTTATGTCATCCTTCTGGTCAGATTACATGTCTAGTTCCAATGATTTTTGGGTAACTGGAATAACAAGTTATCATTTACACATGTTTACTGTGGGTTGTTCTTTTTACCAAGTGGCTGAGAAATCTTGGAATGGTGCTGTTGGCACATGTCCTATTTTCTTGTACTATGTAATTAGTTCTGTGAAAAAAAGGTTAATGTGGTAGGGTAGTGTGTTTCTGTTATTAACATCCTGCATTAACAAGGTATGTAGGCCATTTGAATGTAGGGTTAAAATGTATATTAACCAGTTTGCAGAGGTGCCAATTGCACCTACGAAAGAGATTAAAATGTTTTCTATTGATTTGAATTTTTTTTTTAACCCTGTGGATGCCAGAGAGGTTGCCAATGCCTCTCTAGCATTCAAGGGGTTAACAGACTCATGTCAATGAAAAATGTTATTTCTCCCTTAAGGTGCATTTGGTTTGCTCCAGAATAACCCAATTTCTTCTTTGTACATCAGACTTACTGGTCTGAAAGCTCCTATGTATCAGTGAATTAAGATTTTCACAGTTTTCCAGTAGAAAACATAAAAAATAATGCTTAATTAACTTTTAAAACTGTAATCTCTAATATAACTGTTATTTTTCCAGTATTCTCAGTAAAATATCAAAACAATGTAACATACATTAACTGAAAGAAATGTCCTTGTCAGATTCATTTGTTGTAAAATGAATGGCTTTATTTGGCTGAGTAGCTTTAGAGTGCAAGCCTTCAAGACAAATTAGATGCCCTGCCATGTCTAGTGAAGAGACCTGAGTGGTCTTGAAAGCTTGCACTCTAACTCTACTCTGTTAGCCAATAAGAGGTATTACGTTTACCCCACTAGTCTCCAAATATGATGTTTACTAACAGACTGTGAATCCATCATTGGAGAAATACAAATTCCAAGAATAAAGTATAAACATTCTCTCTGATTTTAGGGATACGGAAAAAGCAATTGTTTATTAATTGAGACAAATGATTTATTACCCACTTGAGACAACATCCCTCTGTGTGTCTCCTTTTGTAGAGTGGCACTGTTTAGGATACAAATTTAAACCTATATAAAGCCATTGTCAAGTCATTTTCCATTGAAAATGAAGTCAATTGCAATTTCACGAAACATTATATTAACTTAACCCCTTAATGACAGGCCGCTCGGCGTGTCGCGGTCACTTAAGGACCACGGAACATTTTTTTTTATACTATTTCCGGTTCCGGACTCCCCGAACGGCATGCATCCGCTGGGGGAGCCCGGAATTCCATGACGGTCATAGTACGTCACTGGTCGTTAACTCAGATCTACCCATGACATACTATGACCGTCAAGGGTCTTTAAGGGGTTAAAGTGGAGTTAAGATAAGTTTAGTTCATGTTAACACTTTGAGTGCCAGAACAATGTCCAGCATATTGCTAAGAATTGCTTTGGACACCCTCTGACAATCAAAGGGTTAAAGATAATTTAAAAAAGTGTAAAAGCTGTAACTGACATATTTAGTTATTTATTTTTGTCACAGAGTGATAGACTAAGAAGAGCTGGAGTAATTCTGGAGCAAACTAACTTAACCTAGCATTCAAGGGGTTAAAAGATCAATTTCAATCAGTGAGGATTTTGATCTGTCCCCCATTATGCAGGTGGTTTGCCCCCCAAATATTTCACTAAGGCGTGATCAAGAGGTGTTAAAGTAGAGATGTTTTTGCCAGTGATATCACTTCTCCAGTTCTTATGTTATTATATGGAGCCAGCTGTGCTAAGATTTCTTAGTGCATGGGCTGATAGATCGTAGTGCATAGGCTATATAGAATTACATAGAAACTGGATAACTGATATCACTGAAGGCATAATCTCCACTTTAATACCTTTTTATCACACCATAGTGCATAACCCCCTAGGTCTTCTTAGTACATCCGCATCAAAGTGTGTCACCATGCCTCCCACCATTTCAAATGGTCAAAGAGGGGCACTTTTGTTTTAGGTGGTGTATATGGAGTTGTGGCTGATGGGTGGGGCATTACCGAGAATTTTTAGGCTATTTCATGACCTATTGGCTCCTCTTTATGTAACTGAATAAATTATTTAGAGCAAAATTAAAATATTTTATATACACACACTAATTTATAAGCACATATATTAAAGATTAACCCCTTTGCGACCATTTATGTGCCAGGAGCATCATGGCGATCCGGCATTTAAAGACCAATGATGGTCCTGGCATGTTATGGAGTTCAGGGCTCCCAGCGTGGCTGCATGCCACTCCAGGAGCCCTGAACTGGAAGTACTAATCAAGTTCCGGCCGCACGTGCTTGCGCCGGTCCTTAAGGGGTTAACCAAAAATGTGTGTGCGCTTTATTGCTGTGGAGCAATGTGATACACACTATTCATTCTGATCTCCAGAAAAGAGGGACAAAAGGGTGGAAAAAGAGGGACAGAGGGTTTTGGTTCTCAGTGAGGAACTGTCTCTCCTAAAGAGGGACACTTGGGAGGTATGTGTCACTGATTTCTACAGCTTGGCATAGTATGTCAATTAGTCCCTTTGCCAGGCCCAAAACTACTACACACTGTACTAGTTGTAAACCTCCATTGTGTGTCCTCTGCCTATATTCATAGTACAGTGGGAGGTCATTTTGAAGCAGTACAGACACTAATTAACATATTATGATATGGCGTTAGAATAAAGTGTCACCTTCTGAAAGCAAAAGAAAAAGAAGATATATAACTAAGTAAAGGTTCATTTCTGAAGAACCATTTTATGTATATACAGCGGCTGCTGCAAATTATATGTAGTTTTTAATTCTTTTAAATAAACTAAACTTGTCTTAATCTAACAAGGCCAATTTAATTAATTATATTTAACTTACTTTTGGTATACATCTTCTCTTTGCCCCAGTGATTCTTCCTATGGAATCAACACAACAGGTAAATATATACACCTAATCAATTGATTAATCATCTGAAGATCAAGCTGTGGTATTGTGGGAGGAATGTATGAACACAGCCACACAGCTGATTTTCACCACTTAAAGGAGCAGTAAACTTTTTTTATGAGAACACATTTTATAGAGCTTTTCTTCCTGAATCAAACAAGGTCACTCCTATTGATGTGAGATGTTTTATTTAAAACTAGTTGAAGAGCCCTTGTACACGGGCAACAGTGCCAGCCGGTCGTGGGGCAGTCATGCACAGTAGAGACTGACCGTGCCGCATCTGATACAGTGCCAGGCAGTTGCGGGGCAGTCATGCACAGTAGAGGCTGCCTGCGCCACGGCTGATACTTCAGAGCGCCTCGCTCCGTATTAGCTGCGTCACGTGTAGTCTTTACTGCTCATGACTGCAGCACGCACAGTAGTCTCTACTGCGCATCACTGCATCGTTACAAACTTTTAGCAAATTATTATATAGGATGTATAACAGTTCAAATAATCAGGAAGTGAATTTGCTGTGAGTTTATTTCCTGATAGTTCTAACTGACAGGAAATGACAGGCGGATTCTATCGCATTGTATGGAGAACTGGATGTCACTAACTTTCCTGACTTTCCTCTCCATTAGAATCTAACAGAAAAACTAATTAGAATTTGACCACTAGTGGGCACTGCTAATGTTAAAAACATGGGTTTAAACTGTAATAACTCTAGAAATATCAATCTCTCGTCAGTGAGAGTACCCTTATTTTACTTAATAGAAAAATCCCTACATTATATATTTTTTCATAAAAATGTTTACTGCTCCTTTAAGTATTTATAACTATACCATGCAGCAGCACAGCAGCAAAAGAATGATTTAGTTCATAGCAGGGCACACAATCCGCCATTTTAAAGACATATGAGCAAGCCCCAAATAACTCCCCTACTGCTTGATCAGGAAAATTGACTTATTTTATGGCGATTAACATGGCATTAACAGGTCACCATGCAACGGCACTCCCTAAAATGCTTATACACTCCTACACTGCATTCCCGTTGGGGCAAGATATGTAAAGAGGACAATTTTTCAGCATACATAGCTTAGTAGACAGACAATAGGCAGGAGTGTCACTTTAAGATTGCTTCTATTGCTTATTTTAATGCAGTATCATATTAGTACAAATCCCTTCTTGGATACCAGAGGTCTACTGCACTTTGTTCCCTGATGCTCTGAAAAAAATCCCTGGTGCTCAAGGAGTGTTTATTATCCTATTACTAACATTTATGAGCTGGAAATGATAACTTTCTAAACCACTTAGGTATAATTTTTAGTCCTATTGTGAGATATCTGAAAAACAGCTCTTCATATGTGACTGACCTTATTATAACAATTTTCACATTTCCTTGTGTAACAAATGTGTGGAGCATTATTACAGAGAATTTCCACTTAAAGCGGAACTACTACCTGACATACACTTTAGCTTAAATAACTCCCCATCTGGCGACTAGCTGTTTAGTAGCGCTAGTCGCCAGAATTATTACATTGTTAAATAGATTTACCCTTTCTTCCCCGCCTGACCTGCAGGACGGATCGAGGACATCTTGCCATAGTCACGTCCGCGTGCCTGCGCTTCCAGTCCCAGCCTGCTCTAGGAGGCATTGCTAGGAGCCGGCCGGCTCTAAAAGGGACTGGCAGGGCAGGCGCGCGGACGTCATTATGGCAAGATGTCTGCGATCCATCCTGCCTGTCAGCTGGGGAAGAAAGGGTAATTCTGTCTAACAATTTAATAATTCTGGCGACTAGCGCTACTAATCAGCTAGTCACCAGATGGGGAATTATTTAAGCTAAAGTGTATGTCAGGTGGTACTTCCGCTTCAAGCAAATCTCATGATCATCCTTTACCATCTTTTACATAATACAGCTGGTGCTGAATTACCCGGCGCTCTATAAATAAATAATAATAATAATAACTCCACTGTAAATGCTTGCAGTTATGCATTTTGGTATGACTATAGCTAATCTCATTGTGCCAGAGAACCTAAAAGTGCCCCCTTTCCCTGAACCAAAGTGTGAGGGGAAAGGGCATGACTGCGGGATGGCCCGTTGAGCCCTAGTTTTATAATATTTTGTTTTCTGGGGTTAGTTATTGGTTGTTTTTTCCCCAGGCAGGCAAGGGGGGTTATTGTTTATAAATATTCCCCGTGGGTCTTCGGCACCATTTTGTGCAGCTGTAAGACTCAGGGGGAATAGAAGGACAGCTGTGCTATTTTGTTCCCCTCCCTATTTGTTTTGTTTAATTTGTCACAGCGCTTAGTTTTGTGTTGGCGGGGTGGGTCCTCACCAACGGTTAGATCTGTAATTGGCCTTGGTGGATTTTGGGGAGTTAGTCTCCCACTCGTGAGCTAACGGCGCGAGTGGGAGTGAAGACTCATGGGAAGTTGTGTTGTACATCGTCCCCCCCCCCCCCAGGCATGTGCTGGGGGGCAGGCATATTGTTAATAAAGTTTGTGTTAATAAATGCTGTGGCCCTTTCTTCCCAAAACAGTAGTTGTGTTTTATTGAGGGGAAGAGGGGGTTTGTTTGGGGGTGTCCTTGGCAGTCATGGCTCAATGTTGTAATATAAAACTTCATACGACTTGAGTGTAAAACAAAATACTGTAACTGTAGATATATCTGTAAGTGATCTTGAAAGATCAGACTTTAAATCAATAAAGGTACCACCTCTGCTGATTTACTGTTGTGTCTGATGCAGGGGTTTCCAAACCTGTCATGGCTGTAAAGAGCACAGGATTTAAGAATATCCCTGATTAAGCACTGGTGGGTTAATTATGAGCTCATTTATATGGACAAGAAGTTAAATCCTTAAATCTTGGATAATGTACAGCCATTGAGAACAGGTTTGGACACCCCATATCTACTGTATAACCCAACAGCTTTTAACTGTCCATTGAGTTACAGAGGGGTGCAATTGAATGTGACCTTCTACTCTACTGGTAAGCATTACAACTTGGGGGGTAGGCGCTCCCATGGTAGATTACTCTAGAAATAGAAAGGGCTTAAAACAAACAAGATTTCGAGGATAATCCTATGGAAAGTGCACTGGGCTTTGGCAGACATTTGAGTGCCTTATGTAGCAGGGTTATGGAGAATAAAGATGCCCTTTACCTTTCTTCTGGCTCCTTACTGTGGAAAGAGAGACTAATACTTAATATGCACTGTATGCTAAGTATGAAGTTACTCTTTAACACTTGAGGCTATTTATTTGTGTTTCCTTATGAATTATTTTTATGTTCCAGTATTAAGGCCCTACACAGATAGGATATCTATTCTGAAGTCTCACTTGGTGTTATTTATGCTGCTACTTATATAAAGTTTTAGTCTTATGACCCAGACTGTTTTAAATGTCATTTGCGTATTAATATGTGTTAGATGTGTGTTACCTGTGTGTGTGTGCTTCAATTAAAGTAGAGCTGTCCAAGTTCAGTTCTCAAGGGCCACCAACAGGCAAGGATTTAAGGTGAGTTAATCAGAGGCTCATTCAGTTTGATTGGCCCACCTGTGCTTAATCAGGGAAATCCTTAAATTCTGTTGGTGGCCCTTGAGGTCTGAACTTGGACAGCCCTGAATTAGGGTATTAACCCTGTGTCCAAGGCACTGCACACAATGCATTGAATGCTTCTCCAACACTCATAGGGTTAGGCCATGTCTGACAGTGTACTGGATAAAACAGGTGTCTGGAATGCACAGGTTGGAAAATAAATTAGTTCAGTAGTTACTGACCATTCCTAACATGTGCATTGTATTTGCTGTATCTGCCATATTAATTCAGGACAAATCTGGGAAACTGATATACTAATATACGCATGAGAGACTCAATATTGTGTTTTACAATGACTTCCTATGTTAAAGACTAAAAATAGTTCAGATTTTGAAGATATCCTTGATTGAAGGAACTCTAACACTTAAAAATGAAATTGGGTCATATATAATTTAAAATATTACATACGCCCAGCGAGCATGTGTAAAATGTTGTTAAATTATGTTATGTTGTTAAAATCTAATTCTAAACTTGCATTTTTAATGCATTTGTAGACTATCTAGACTATTTATGTCAGCACTCACGGATCATCTATTCAGAATTGTTGTTACCATATCTCAGTCCATTTAAAGACAATGCAGAACAATCACTGCTTAGATGCCCTATCAAGATTGCTATGGTAGTGGGAGCCCTAGAAAAAGTAGAAATGGGAACATATGTAAGAGTTGTTTTTAGGCCTCAGAAAAAGGACAGATAATTTATACAGACTAGGCTGGAGTATAAGGTATTAAACGGATAGTATTGCTTAAATTTAACTCATTTTAATATTGCAGAGATTAAAAATATGAATAGAATGAGGTATGTCCCATCTCTCAAACTTGTATAGTTTGACAGATCGAAGCATGTAAAGTTCGGGTTTCCCAGAAGTCTGCCATCTAGCTGAGAAAAGCACAATCCAGTCCTGGAACCATCCCACGGCTCTTCAGCAGAGCCGAAATAGCACGGTGTAGGAAGAAATAGTTAATTGGAACTTTCTACAAAGTGTGCTTGTAAATCAGGCACACTTTGTATACCGTACCGATCAACTATTTATTTCTATGTTGCGCTATTTCACTCAGCTGAAGAGCCGCAGGACGGTCCCAGGAGCAGAGTCTGGTTCTTTCAGCTAGATGGCAGACTTCTTGTGAAACGGGAACTTTAAATGCAAGTTTGAGAGATGGGACATACCTCTTTCTATTCATATTTTTAAACTCTACAATATTAAAATTAGTTACATTTAAGCAGTACTATCCTTTTAAGTGTATATAATCCCATGTCTTTTCTTTAACCAGCATGCTTACCTCCCAACATTTCAAATGGCCAAAGAGGTATACTTTTATCTTGGGTGGTGTTGCTGTGGGGGTGGCTGGTGGGTGGGGTATTACTGAGACTTTTTAGATAATTTCATGACTTATTTAAAGCAATACTAAATAATTTTATTTACACAGACTCATTTATAAACACACTTCAGAATTCCATCACGTGTCAGGTCCTTAACGTCCTGATAGGCTTGACTGCCCTGGCACGTCGCCAGTCGTTAAGGTGTTACAGTGAGTTTTATTGGTGTGGAGCAACATGATACACTTATATACACACACCACACAGTCTGATCTCATAAAACAGAGACACCAGAGTGAGAAAGAGGGACAGAGGGATTCACTAAAACGGTCTTTTATGTGTGCTTGCAAACCAAGACCGTTTCAGTGAAAGTTTTCTTTTTTAGTAACGCGATCAGGCTGTGCTGGAGAGCCGCCTTAAAGTTGTACGACTCAATTCCCTTCAGTCAGCTAGAATGCTGACTACAGGGAAGGGGGAGGGAGAGGGCAACTTTAGAAGCGTTCATCTCTCAAACCATAAAAGTTTGAGAGATGACACTGGGGGCATTACGTTTTTTTTTAGTAGGGCTTTACTACAGGGATTAGTAATACTTAAGTATTACTATCCCTTTAAAGTAATGTGGATATTGGGCTGCACAATGCACTAATAATTATTAATAATAACCTGGCCTAAGCCCAGGGATGAAAGGGCCACGGCGACTTTATTGTAAATATAAAACAACTTTAACGTTAATTTATATAACAATTACAACGTTAATAAATAACACATATAACAACCTAGTGCTTGCTAATACACAACCACTGTCTGACTAGCACTTTAATGTAACAGCACACACATTCTTAACACTACTTGGCTGCAGACCATACCACCATCCAACCCCTAAACTATGCGAATGTGGCATCAGAGAAGCTCATGGTTCACCCAGCAAGCACCCACCAAGCTGTGACATGAAAAACTGACACCATGCCTATCCAAACAGGTAAACTGGTGCACCATCAACAAAACCCAAACCCCCAGACCATGGTTCCATGTACTACCAACGCCCAACAATGTGTACTGTCCGTACAGGACAGGGGTGGGCAGATGAGGAACTCTTCACTGTCCAAGCTGCAGGGACCGGAATCCCTGCAATTTGACACCTCCTGCAGCAGCCTTAGTAACCCACAATGCCCTGCTACCACTTAGGCTTTCCTTCTTCTTGAGCCTTGTCAAGCACCCTGTGACTGAACTATTCCTCAGTCTGGGCGCCCAAGAATTGTTCCATTAATTAACTCAGCCTCAGTGGGGTGGATGTATCACATTGATTCTGTGCAATAACAGGCAACAAATCTGTGCTCTGTCCCTACTCCTGCCTAAGGTCAATTTACTAAGCTACGTATGCCCCAAAATCCTCCCAAATGCCACTTTCACCAAAAGGAGGACTAGGAGGTAGTCTGTGTGAGTTTGGTGGCAATTCTTTCCTCTATGCCTTCTTTAGACCAAGGTACTAAGCAAGGAGTAGAGGAAATGGTGGTAGTGTACACCACTTTGCTGCACATACTATGGGGCTGAAGGAAGGGGGCTTCCTGGCATTAAAATGGGTCTGGTAGTATGCACTAGTGTATACCCCTAAGTGTTTGCGCTGTACACTAATGCCAGTGTGGCTGACTGGTGAATTTGCACATTCACCCCAGTGTCTCCAAATTAAGATTTCCATTCATAAACATGGCTGTACATGTTACAAGTAGTTTAGGTGTAAATTTATATATTCTCATGCTGAGTGTGCAGAGTTTTTTTTTATATAACTACAAGCTTAAAGATGCTAAAAATTTAATTTCATTTCCCTTAATTGACAGTCAGTAGATGGAAGACGATAACAGACTGAGAGAGAAAGGCAAAGCCCAAGGGAAATTTGACCTATATTTTGGAAAGTGCAGACTACATGACTCCTACATTCAATTAATGTAAATCAATTTTGTACAGTAATAAACTTCAATAACCCACACAATTTGCAATATTAATTAGCAGTGTGGCTACAAATCATTACTCGTTATGCATAATTCATAGTGCATAACAATATTGAAAGAAAAAATAGAGTGTAAGCTCTTCAACATTACTTTTAGGAATATGCAGTTTGCATGTCCCTGCAGCCGATGCATTTTCTGTTTTTCTGTTGTTATTGTAAAGGAAGACGTAGACTGGAAGTTATCATATCTTGAATTGAATATATTTTAAGTTGTATTTCCTTATTGGGTTAGTTTTTGAGCACTGGGCAGCTGAGTTTTACTGTTTGAGGTGGCACAAATTTTAGGTGTGGTGGAGATCATGGCCAATTTGGAGACTATTGGTAGTAAAGGAGCTAGTAGGATTCAAAGTACTTTTGTAATAAAGAACTGCCAAGAGTGTTGTAAAGGTGGCACCTTTTAATGACTGAGAACATAGAAATTGCAGGACACTAAGGTCCCTTCTTCAGGCCTCTGTTAACTCATGTCTGATGAGTGGATCTTGGGGTCCTGAAAGCCTTCACTTTCTATGTTCTCAGTTAGCCATTAAAAGGTATTACCTTTATCAATCTTTATCATACCCCTGTGGCACTGAAAGGTTAAAAGATGCACTATTAACAACATTTTGTTTGTGAGTATTTAATGAATTTAAAATGTACTTTCACTGTCGTCCAATACAGGTCACTGGTACCATGGGATGTGTAGTCCCCTTTAATAGGCAGGAACAATTATGCAAATAATCTGCAAGGGGCGGAGCCTCCCCTCTTACTTAAGCCACCTTCTGGCCAGAGCCACCCATATTGATTTGTTCCTGGTGTGCTTGCACACCAGGCAGAGAACAGCTATGCTTCTTAGAGTTTTATTATTTTTTCTTCAAATATGGAATACCACCATTAGGAGGGTGACCATGGCTGTGAATGCCCTCACCCGAAGTGGCTAGTGCAGCTTCCAGGGATTTCTGTGGACCTATACCTGAAGAGGGGACAGCTTGTGTTAAGCAGCTCCCCTGTTGGGGAATTTACCTCTGGTTCTTTCCCTCCCTATCATGGTCACCTGAAGACAGAAGTCAGCGAGAAAGGTGAGTCACCCATTGAGTGCTGAAGGTCCACTTGTCCCCACAGTGTCCCTTTGCCGGGCTTGTATTTGGGAGTTTGTAATTCACTCCAGCACTCATAGGGTGTTTTTATTGCATTATCTCTAAAAAGTTTATGCAATTTCTGTGTTATTCTCTGAGTTTTGGAGCATTGGGTATTCATTTATTTATGATTCTCATGTGTTTCATGCTTGTTTGGGCACTTTTTAATGTTTTACTGAACTTTATTAAAAATTGTGTACTGCGCCTTTAAGCGCAGCGTTCCCGCTCAAACGCATGGCTCCTTTACTCTCTATGGGAAATCACAGTGTGGGACATATCTCTGAAACCGCTTGTCACAGCAACTTCAGAGAGGGCTCATTTTAATGCTAGGCTCCTGCTCTATCATCCGGTTGGTGTTTTATTAATATTGGGGGTTCAGGGGGGCTTCGGGCACTGTTTAGGTACTTGTATTGGGAAAGACTACATTTCCCATGAGCGCTTGCTTCGCGCCCGTTTTTGATTGGCAGCCATGACGGCAGCCATTTTATTGCACTTTTCCTATGCGAGTACACTACGCAGGGACCGAGCCTTCTCTCTCCTCAACAGATTAACCCTTCGCTGGCCAGATAAGTCCGTTTTTAGACATTTTTCTGGGGTGAAACTTTAATCTTTAACACCTTTCTGGGTGATAGTGTTCTTGGTGGGGTATATTGACGCTGTGAGCATGTCTACTTCACTGGAGCTGGGGGCTAGACCCAAGACTAAGGAGGATGGGGGGTCCGCTACCCCCATGGCGTTTTGCTCCTCTTGCCACATTGGGCTGGATAGCGATAATGTGGGGGATCTATGCCCTGTTTGTACTTGTCAAAATAGCAACCCTGGGCCTTCCAGCCATGCTATTGAGCCATCTTGGGTGAGGGAGTTCAAAGCTGCCACTAGGGATCTCAGATCCACGCTTCAACTCTTTCCCTCTCAGGTACAGGGGGCTCTCCAGGTTTGGCAGACCCCCTCTACTATCAGGACCTCCCTGCCTAAGCCACAGGGAGCTCCTGATATCACTGATTCTTCTGAAGAAGAACTTTTACAGGATTCTGATGCTGAGGAACGTACTGTTATTGAATCTAACAGGTCCATTGGGGACCCCTATGAGTGTGACCCTGAAGTTTCGGCTGAGGGTCTGATCAGAGCGGTTCTAAATACGCTCAACCTTCCTCTGACTCAGGAATCCACTTATGATCCTACTGATGTTTTTCAGAAAAAGCCATCTAAACCAGTTGTTTGTTTTCCAACTAACCCTACTCTTGCCCGTCTGGTCTCTGAGGCATGGCGGAATCCAGATAGATCTTCCTCTGTCTCCAAAAAGTTTGCCAAGCTTTACCCTTTTCCTGAGGCGGAGTTGGCAAAATGGGTTCATCCTCCCAAAGTGGATGCTCCTGTGTCTAGACTATCCAAATCTACTGCTTTGGCTGTCTCAGATGCCTCTGCCTTGCAGGACTGGACGGATAAGAAATTAGAGCTCTCTCTTAAGTCTATTTTTGCTTCTATTGGCACTGCCATGCGCCCCACCTTTGCTGTGGCATGGGTTAATAGAGCTATTGCAGCCTGGACTGAACGACTGACTGAAGCGGTTCGCCAGGATGCGCCTGTGTCTGAACAGTTGCAGCTTCTTGCTAATATCACTGAAGCTCAGAACTATATTGCTGACGCTGCCTTTGATGCTGTGCGCATGATGGCGAGGGCCTCCACTTCTTCTGTGGTGGCCAGACGCGCTCTTTGGCTGAAAATTTGGTTTGCTGATACAGCCTCTAAGAAAGCTTTGCTTTCTTTGCCCTTTCAGGGAAATTTGCTTTTTGGGTCTGAACTCAAAGAAATGATCAGTGAGGCTACTGGAGGTAAAAGTACTCTTCTACCCTCAGTCTTTAAGAAAAAGTTTCCAGCCAAACGCAATCGGTCCTTTCGTTCCTTTCAGACTGAGACACGTTCCTCGGCCCAAACGGGTCCTCCCACTACGCGCTCCTCCTCCAAGCCCAAACAGTCCTGGAAGCCCAAAGTTGCCCCCAAGGCCAAGACCTCCAAGACTGCTTCGGCATGACTCGCCGAACCCGGGTCCGCATCCGGCTGTAGGCGGTCGTCTCCGCATCTTTCGCCGGATTTGGGAGGAGTCAGTGGCGGACCCATGGGTTCTTCAGGTGGTGTCAGAGGGATTCAGGATCCCTTTCTCTTCCCTTCCTCCTTTTCGGTTCCATTTTACTCGTCCTTCTCAGGAACCCACAAAATGGCGTCTGTTAGACGACGCTATTCAGGATCTCTTGGACAAAGAGGTTCTGGAGGCGGTTCCTCAGGGGGACACAGGTTCAGGATATTTCTCCAACCTGTTTGTGGTAGCCAAAAGGGACGGAGGAGCCCGTCCTATCTTGGATCTCTAAGATCTCAATGCTTATGTGGTGACTTCCCACTTCCGCCAGGAATCCCTGCGTTCTGTGATTGCAGCAATGTCTCCAGGGGAGTTTCTTGCCTCCCTGGACCTCCAGGATGCTTATCTTCACATCCCTATTCATCCAGAGAGCAGGCGGTATCTCAGGATTGCCTGTCACAGGGGACACTTTCAGTTTGCAGCGCTCCCCTTTGGGCTGACTTCAGCCCCTCAGGTCTTCCAGAGGGTGTTGGGCTCATTGATAGCGGTGCTCCATCAGGATGGGATCAGAGTGACCCCCTACATGGACGATCTCCTTCTGAAGGCCTCCTCAGCGGAGCTTCTCCTTCAGCAATTACAGATGTGCATGCACACCCTGAACCGTCATGGCTGGATCCTGAATCTGGACAAGTCGGACTTGTTTCCATCTCAGAGGCTTCTGTTCCTGGGTCTCCTGTTCGACACTCGCCAATGCATGGTGTTTCTTCCAGAGGACGTGGCTCACCAGATAGCTGTCTGAGTGGCTGGACTTCTGGACCTGGACGTGATTCCAGTTCCGAATTTGTCGTCCTTAGTGGGGAAGTTCATTTCCACAATCGAAGCAGTACCATTTGCCATGGCCCACTCCAGGGATCTTCAGAGATTCGCGATCCAGACGTGCGAGAATCATCCAGATCATCAACATCTGTCTGTTTCTCTTCCTCCTCATGTCGAGTCGAGTCTGCACTGGTGGTTAGATCTCTCTCATCTCCTGAAAGGGAAATCCTTTCTAGTTCCTCCTTGGACCACAGTCACTACGGATGCCAGCCTTCGGGGCTGGGGTGCAGTCTGGGGTCGCTTCAGTGCTCAGGGGAAATGGGGTCTGAAGGAATCCATGCTCTCCATCAATGTTCTGGAACTTCGAGCTGTCCGGCTGGCCCTGAGGCACTGGGAGTCTCAATTGACCGGTCTTCCAGTCAGAGTGGAGTCAGACAACGCCACGGCTGTGGCTTACATCAACAGGCAAGGCGGCACAAGAAGCGGTTCCGCCTGGTGGGAGGTCAAGGATATTTTGTCTTGGGCAGAAGATCACGTGCCTGTCATCTCTGCGGTTCATTTTCCAGGCGTGGACAACGTCATGGCAGACTTCCTCAGTCGTCATACCGTCGACAGCGGAGAATGGGCTCTGCACCCAGAGGTGTTTCACATGCTCACTCAACGGTGGGGAATGCCTGTGGTGGATCTGACGGCTGCCAGACACAACAGGAAGGTTCCGGTGTTTTGCTCCCGGCTGAGGGACTCCCTTGCTCTAGCAGTGGATGCCTTGTCGATCCCTTGGGACTTCTCCCTGGCTTACATCTTCCCTCCTCTTCCTCTATTGATCAGAGTCATTCAGAAGTTGAAGAGAGAACGTTGTCCTGTCTTCCTGATTGCTCCAAACTGGCCTCGCCAGTCCTGGTTTCCGGAATTGATGGCCATGTCTGTGAAGGATCCAATCCCACTTCCTGCCCGTCCGGACCTGCTTCTCCAGGAGTATCTGTGGAAAGAGGATGTTCACTCTCTCCGTTTGATGGCATGGCGGTTGAATCCTCGATTCTAGCTAAGAAAGGCTTTTCTCCTTCTGTGGTATCGACGATGCTCAGTGCTCGTAAGCCTGTGTCTTCCAAGATCTATCATCGCATATGGTCAACTTTCGTGACATGGTGCTCTGACAAGAATTTGCCTCTTGACTTCCATCTTCCCACTGTCCTGGCATTCTTGCAGGACGGTGTGGATAAGGGGCTCAGTCTGAGTTCCCTCAAAGTTCAGACTTCTGCCTTGTCTGTGTTTTTCCAGGAAAGGATTGCTATCCTTCCTGATGTGAAAGTTTTCTTCCAAGGTGTGACTCATGTTCGACCTGCCTTCAAGAGTCCTGCTCCCCAGTGGGACCTCAACTTGGTGCTGGGAGTTCTCCAGCGACCACCGTTTGAATCCTTGGCTTCCATTCCATTACGTCTCTTGACTTGGAAGATGGCCTTCCTTTTGGCTATTGTTTCAGTTCGCCGGGTAGCAGAGTTACAAGCTCTGTCTTGTAAACCTCCTTACCTGGTGTTCCACAAGGATAAGGCTGTGCTTCGCACTACCAAGGAATTCTTACCAAAGGTTGTGTCCGAATTTCACATCAATCAAGAGATTGTGGTTCTCTCTTTCTGCCCTAATCCTTCATCTGACAAGGAACGGGATCTCCATTTGTTGGATGTGGTGCGTTGCCTCAAGTTTTATGTTCATCGCACCGAGTCTCTCAGGAAGTCTGACGCTCTATTCGTCATTCCTGAGGGGCCTAGGGCAGGGAGACCGGCCTCCAAAGTTACCATTGCTTCTTGGATTAAGGCTACCATCCGTGAAGCCTATAAGTTGAGGAATAAGCATGTTCCCTTCCGGGTAACTGCCCATTCCACCAGATCTATTGGGGCCTCTTGGGCCTACAAGAATCAAGCTTCTGCTGATCAACTGTGCAGAGCGGCCACTTGGTCCTCTGTGCACACATTTTCTAAGCACTATCGAGTTGATGTACTGGCTTCGGCTGATGCCAGTTTTGGAAGGAAGGTCCTGGAGGCAGTCTTGCCTGTGTAGGTCTTCCGCTCTGTGATCCTTAGTGCTTCTTTACTGTTGAGCCCTGTTGGCTCTAGTTCCGTGTGCTGTGCTAGTTCAAGGTTTGTTTCCTTGGTTGGTGTCCGTTGACACTTACAGTTTGGGCTGGGTTTCAACTGGTTATCAGTTCTAGTGACTTGGGCCTCGCGCCTGGTCCTTGCCTTACTTCCCGCCTCTGGATCAGCTCAATGTTTGTACATCCCATGGTACCAGTGACCTGTATTGGACGACAGTGAAAATAGGATTTTAGTCTTACCTGTTAAATCCTTTTCACTTAGTCCATACAGGTCACTGGTCTCCCACCCTGTCAAGGGACCAGTCTTGGCTCTCCTGTGGCATTCAGTGGGAGACCGTTAGGGCATGCTCACAGGAGTCTTTCTTTTTGCTTACCTGAGGTCAGTTCTTGGGGTCTCAAATCAATATGAGTGGCTCTGGCCAGAAGGTGGCTTAAGTAAGAGGGGAGGCTCCGCCCCTTGCAGATTATTTGCATAATTGTTCCTGCCTATTAAAGGGGACTACACATCCCATGGTACCAGTGACCTGTATGGACTAAGTGAAAAGGATTTAACAGGTAAGACTAAAATCCTATTTTGTAATTAACCAAAAAATTAAGTCAATGGTAAATTGTAAATTATTTCTTATGGTGCAGGTGACTATGCAAGTAATTTCTCCACATTTCTTTCATACATATGACCCTATGTGCAGCATATACATATGACCCTATGTGCAGGTGACTATGCAAGTAATTTCTCCACATTTCTTTCATACATATGACCCTATGTGCAGCATCCATCTTCCAGGAGAAGCATGGGCTCCCTCCATACTGACATCATAACAGTTTGTGAGTGGGGGGATCCTGAGGAACCAACCAAACAATATACAATGTATTTCAGAGAGAACCACTGGTGTCCTTCCAAGCACAGAGGCAGCAGAAGTAGCCCGGTAACATGTGCACTGGGGCATTAATAACTGTGGATACAGGGGCTAGGATTACATGCATGTCATTGTTTTGTCTTAAAATCCCTTACACGGTTTCTCTGTGGTGCCATTCACATGCCCAGTGACATCTCAGCATTATCCATCATCCCACCTGTCCTATTATATAATCAGTGACAAAGAGTCCATTTTCATATCAGGCACCCAGCTTGCAAGCTTTTAAACCTTTCAGTGCTACAGTGGTGTGCAATGCACATCCCTATTTCACTGAAAGAGTTACAGTAGGGATGCTGTTTGTGGTGGTGGGGGGGACAAGTGGGGGAGCAGAGAGAATGTTTTCAGACTTCAGGCTTGTCAGATTGCTGGAGATGTGTATGGGAGGGCATTCCTTCCACATCGCCAGCAGTTCTACAATACTCCATGCTAATGAGGTGATTTTCCCCCTCCCTTTGCATCCCTAATGCGTAGTGCATTATAACCTCTTTATGACCGCTTAGTGAATCTCCTCCAATGTGTTCAACACTCATGAACAGAGGCACCTCACCACAGCATCAAACTTTTCTCATATAATACAACAGAATAGCTATCTGAAATCTGGTCCCTAGAGGGCACTATTAATGCAAAAAAAAACCAACAGCAAAGACAGTTTAAATAGTAATAATTTGTGTTTTTCATAAAAAGTTAACTGCACCTTTTAGTCCCACCCACCTGATCTCAAAAGCCTAAATGACATCATTAAAGTAAGGGAGAGGTGCTTGCATCTTTACTGTTACTTTGCAATATGTTGCTCACCTCTCTGGTCCTTAACCTCCTAAGGACTACGTGACGTACTATGACCGTCACGATCCTTAAATACTTAAGGACCGATGACGGTCATAGTACGTCACGTACTTTTTACTTACAGCGCTCCACTGGGAGCGCTGTAAGTAAAAACGGGTCCTAAAATTGACCTCTCCAAGACTGGAGCGATCTCTTTTAGGCCCCAAAGCGGCGTGCCGATACACGCAACAGGTAATGTGTACCGGCATGTCGGCAAAGATCAAAGCGGTCCTTATGGGATGGAAACGTCCCAGGACCGCTGGTCATTAAAGGGTTAAATGCTTAAGCAAAATTTTGATAGCTAAATAATTAACTGGATTTATCTCTAAATTCAATGTGTTTTTCCACACCTGTTGCCAAAATGTGATCATGTGAATTGTTTAGTTGACTTTAAACTTTTTAATTCTAGAGTGATGTAAAGGTAACATATTTTAATGGCTGAGAACATAGAAATTGCCAGCTTTCAGGATACTAAGGTTCCTTACATAGGAACATGGTAAATTAGGTTGAAAAAAGACACAATTCCATCAAATTCAACCTTTGCGTCATAACCCAGAGACATGAGAGTTATATAGCTCTCCTGCTGCCAAATAAGTTAACCATAATTTAACAGACCTTACTGTAAAAAAACCCTTCCTCTGCTGAAGCTGAAACCTCCTTTCCTTTAATCTTAAAGGGATAGTAATGTATTATTTTAACTACATTTAATATTGTAGATATGAAAAAAAAACATTGATCTCAGTCCGATCTCTCAAACTTGTATAGTTTGAGAGATATAAGGTTCCAAAGTTAACCCCTCCCTCCCCTTTCATCGATGTCAGCATTTAGCTGACAGAAGCAGATCCTGGCCCGGGACCGGCAGAGTCTCTTCAGCAGAGTTGAAATAGCGCAATCTGAAAATAAATACTTCATTGAAACGGTCTGCATAGTGTGCTTGGTTTACAAGATGCTGATGTCGATGAAAAGGAGGGAGGGTGTAACTTTGAAACCTTATAACTCTCAAATTATACAAGTTTGAGAAATTGGACTGGGATCAATTTAATTTATTTTTTTCATATCTACAATATTAAATGAAGTTAAAATAATACATTACTGTCCCTTGAAGGGGTCAATACTGTGGAATATTCTGAAGACATCGCTAACATCCCTGGGGTTAAATAAGCCTTGACTTGTCGTTAACATGTTATACAATCGGAATTTAAAATTATTTAAATTTTCTTATTTACATTTGCTGTGAATTAAACATTCAAATTATTCAAATTATTTGAATCAAAAGAAGTTTCCACACACTGAACCTGTCATGAATTATCCCAGAGATAAGTTATCCACTTGAATTATATATGGTTAATATGTGTTTTTCGGCATACTAAATCTGAATTGAGTACGTTTGTCCCTTGGAAATTGAGATTAAAGGAATACAGCATAAATAATGTTATGAAAGAATATACATTATTTACAAAATTGTGACACAATTCACACCTTCTAATGTATGTATGCATGTTTTAAAATGCAAGAAATTTGTTATAATTACATTTTGGCTGTTTGAACCTTAAAAAAAATTCATATAATAAAATCTATAGGGTTCTCAGGCAAGCTGTGATCCATCAAAAATTCAACTAATCAGGACAGTCCACTTGGCATTAAAGTCCAGGACTGGTGGAGCGTGTCTGCTGGTATGAAATACATCTGTCATACACTGTAGTGCAGTGGCACTCAAACCTGTCCTCAATCCTCCCCCAAAGAGTGCATGTTTTCAGGTTCTCCTGATTTAGACACAAGGGAATGTTGGCAACTCAAGCAGATAGTTCAGAATTATTGAACCACTGATTGATTCACCTGTATTCATGTATGGAGATCATGAAAACATGTTCTGTTGGGGATGCCTGAGGACAGGTTTGAACATCCGTGCTGCAGTGCATTCCTTTAAGTGCAACCACTGGCATTACAGACTCACTCCAAAGTGGCTGACTTGGCAAGTTTGTATATTTGCCCCACTGTCCCTATAAGAAAGTTGTAGTAAGTTGTTGGGTCTCTAGTTGTTGGGGAATCATGCCAACCATCCAGGGGCTGTTTGGGGATAATGGAAGTTGTAGTCTTCAACAGCTGGAGATCCAGCAATTTACTACCCTTTGAGGATCAGAGAGGTATACAATGGATTAACCCTTTGAGTGTAAGAGGGGGTATGCATCACATTGCGAAGCAGTGCATTATGTACTACTCTGGCACTCAAAGGGTTAAGCGTTTCACACCTCTCTGAAAGCCAGGACAAATTTTCTAAAACCTAGGGGGTTATGCACTAAAGCCTGATAAAGGAGTGATAAAGCAGATTTGACTTCTCCAGTTCCTGTGTTATTCTTTAGAGCAGGGCTTAAAATTTGAAGTCCTTTGCTACTAGCCAGACCTGAAAAGTTACTCGCCACTGCAAGCCATAACATACCTACCAGGGCTGAATTTCTACTCACCAGGGCTGAATTTTCACTCGCCATTGGCTAGTGGCGAGTGGAAATTTTGAGCCCTGCTTTAGAGCCTATACACTAAGATGTACAGCCAGAGAGGACCCAAATAACATGCTGAATAAAAAATCGATGTATTTTTCTTCAGGTAAAATCATCTTCCAAGATGGAAATTACAAACAAACACAGGAACAATACAAAGTAGACCATCAGGAACATGAACCTCCTAACAAGTTTTGTGAATGTATCACTTATTCATAGGCTATTATAGGCATAAGTGATACACTCACGAAACGCGTTAGGTGGTTCGTGTTCCTGATGTTCTACTGTGTATTGATCTTGTGTTTGTTCATGTAATTTCCATCTCGCAGGATGATTTTACTTGAAGAAAAATTAATCGATTTTTATTAAACAGTACGTTTTTTGGGTCTTCTCTGGCTGTGGATGAACGGTGGATTCGAGGTAGCACTCCCCTCCAAACGTGGAGAAATCTTAGCACATTGGCTTCATAGAATAACATAGTTACTGGTGAAGTGATTTCACTGGAGAAGTTATCTCCGCCTTATCACCTCTTTATCACGCCCCCTAGAGTTCCAGATCCAATAAAGAGAAAGGCAATCAGTGTATGATAATATGAAAAAGATCCTTTTATTTTTCATAGACATACACATCTTAATTCTGTCATTGCCATCTCTACACAAAGCTAGCAGCTGGTGAATCTCCTGCCTCCTGCAATATGGCATTGTGGATTAAGCAGCAGAGTTTATTAAATAGAACCTTCTCACCTCAATCCCTTGTGGCTGTGCAATGTTCATACAATACATAATCATTCTAAATTAACTTTCTTTCCCCAGCCTCATATCAATAAAAGTAGGTTGTGCTCTATTTGCTGTTTTTATGCTAGAGTTAGCTTAAATGCTTCATTAACAGCATTTGCAGTAGTCAGTTGTATTGCATAAAATGTATGGCAAACATAGCATGGTTGATGTACTCTTAAGAACAGGAGCAATTTTGGGGAAAACCAACTGCAATATAGGAAACACATAAAAAATGTATTGATTTTATGTGGGATTTTAACCCATTGGATGCTGAGGGTTCAGGAATTGGGCTGATTTTGTTTCTTAAAGCGGAACTACCACCCAATGTAAAGTCGCCCCCCAATAATTATACATATGGTGACTGGTAAAGCAATGCGTTGACTAGTAAAGCAATGTGTTGCTTACCCCTCTGGCAGTGAAGGGGTTAATATAGTACCCTCAGCTATCTAACCCTCATTGTTACCCTAGAAATTGCCCTCAGTTATTTAAGGAGCAGAAAGGAAAAAATCCAACTGAACCATTTCCGGGGGATAAAAACATACCCAAATTCCCCTTTTTTTTTTCCTTTTCCTTTTAACTCCTTGTATATAGCAAGTTATCCAAAGCATTGAGAAGAAATGTGTTAGTGACCCCTTTTGCATTCAAGAGGTTAATATCCCCAATTTAAAGGGGATCTATTACCCTTAAACAAATTTGTCTGAATAGGTAGGTTATATAGCGAATATGTGTAATATTCTATCAATTTATTTTTAGATCGCTGTTTGGCTCTGCCCTGCACCCTACTTCAGGATAGACTGTGGTTACCAGCTCTGTAACTGCAGTCTGTCACTCTGCCTCTGATCCCCTCCCTCTATCCAATGACTGAGGCTTTCTGCCTGTAAGCTGGAGCGCTCTTATTGGCCAGATATTGCTCCAGCTTACAGACAGAAAGCCTCAGTCATCGGAGGAGGCTGGATAGGGGGAGGGGAGCAGAGGAAGAGTGACAGACTGTGGTATAGAGTTGGTAACTGCAGTCTGTCTGGAAGTAGGGTGCAGGGAGGTATTTATTCTTTAGATTTCGGCAAAATAGCGATCTAAAAAATAAACTGTTACAATATTACACATATTCGCTATATAACCTACCTATTCAGACAAACTTGTTTAGGGGTGATAGATACCCTTTAACCGTTTGAGTTCCAATGGTATAAGCAACCACATTGCTCTGTAATGCTCTGTGTATCCCTCTGGCACGCAAAGGGTTTTAAGTTAAAGGGATAGTAATGTCAGAAAAAAAGTATTAACTATATAGTATATACAATTAAAAGAGCGTACTTGCACTTATTCGTATCTCTCAAACCTTTATGGTTTGAGAGATATAGGAAAATAAAGTTCTTCGCTCCCTCCCCTTTCTGCTTGACGAGCTGTAAAGCTGTCAGAAGCAGATTCTGGTTCCTGGATCAGACTGCGGCTCTTCAGCAGCGCCAATATAATGATATCTAAATGATATCTAAAGATAAATACTTCATCAGAATGGTCTACAACGTGTTCCTGGTTTGCAAGCACTGATGAAGTATTTATCTTTAGATATCGTTATATCAGCGCTGCTGAAGAGCCACGTCTAGTCAAGCGACCAGAATCTGCTCCTGACAGCTTTACAGCTCATCTAGCAGAAAGGGGAGGGACCAAAGAACTTTACTTTCCTATATCTCTCAAACCATAATGGTCTGAGAGATAGGAATAAGTGCAGGTACTCTCTTTTAATTGTATCTACCATATAGTTAATACTTTTTCTGACATTAATATCCCTTTAAAAGGGATATATATTACCCCTTACGGTGCTGTTTGTTTGCTCCATAATTGCTGACCTTTTGCTTTATGTATGAGACCCATAGTGTATATTTGGGTTTGTTCATGTTTCCGTGTGTGTGTTTGTGTCTATGTGTATTTGCCTTTGTATGTGCATTTGTGTGTGCGTGTGTGCACATGTGTAATTCAAACACATAACACACAATACAAACACATACACACACACACGCACACACAAACATATGTGTGTATATATATATATATATATATATGTGTGTGTGTGTGTGTAAAAATATATATGTGTGTGTGTGTGTGTGTGTGTGTATATATATATATATATATATATATATATATATATATATATATATATATATGTGTGTGTGTGTGTATATATATATATATATGTGTGTGTGTGTGTGTGTGTGTAAATATGTGTGTGTGTGTGTGTGTGTATATATATATATATATATATATATATATATGTGTGTGTGTGTATGTGTATACACACACACACACAAACACACACAGATGTACAACCTTTAAATCACACGTGATAATGTGAATAATTGCCTCAAACATACCACATGTAGTTGTAAATTTTATATGATCATACTTGCTTACGTGCATGTGCAATAAGCTCTCCCATCCTTAAATAAAGACCACTGGGCTACTCCCGAAGACATCACTATTGTTTCAAGTTACTCCTGCATCATTGATTCTTTGAAAAACGGATGCTGATACCTCCAATGGAAGAATGTGGCTTGTGTGATTAACTGTCTCTTTAATTGTGTCTTAGGAGAATTGGAAGGAAAACTTAATCTTATGCTTAGATTTTCCTTGTTCTAGCAGAGAAAATTGTTGTGTGGGACTACTGGCTTGAAGCTGTATGCAATTATTGATTCTTTGCTCCAATAAAGTTTTATGTCAACTCATTTTTATCAGCTGTCTAAGAGAGACAGGCTCTGGTCTTTAGTAAGAATGGAGCCTTGGGTGAACTAATTGACATTGACTGTAACAATTGCTTTCTATTCATGAATGTATGTATACTAAAATATAGTAATACAGTTCCTTCTATAATATTGTTCTGAAAAACACTGTTCTTATAAAAGAAAGTGTGCATGTAATAAAAAACAAAATTAACGACCATGATCCTGGAGAGCTGTTTTAATAGTAAGGGAGTTGCCCAGGTCCAGTTGGTTGAATGGGCTGCCCACAATCAAGGAGAAATATCTGACTGCCATACAACTCACTTTAGAGCCCTCTGGGGCTCCCTCAACCTAATAATCTGGGGCATGTGGGAAGTTAAATGTGAAAACTTGGCATTATGTGAAGTTAGGTATGAGAACTCTGTGAGACTCATGTATTTAGAATTGGAGCAATTCTGAGGCAAACCAACTGCACAGATTTAAAAGGGGTTTTTAACATCTTCAATGTTAGAGATGTCTACAACACATCACAAATAAATGTTTTGGAGACCTTTGTAACTTTAGAGGGGTTAAAATCAATTTAAATCAATGGAAATTATTATTATTGTAAATTATGGGAATTTTATTAATGGTCCTATACTATGTGTTTGATTTGCTGGAGAATTGCTTGCACTCGTCTTAGAAATTCAGCCTCAGTACTTTATCAAGCTACTGTATGTGTAAGTGCACAGTATTGTATAAATTTAGTTGTGAGCACATAGCATTCTATGAAGTTACTATATGTCCAAAATTGTGAGAAGCCACTGGATGCCTGAACACTGATTCTTAACAGATGTAATTATTATTTGACCCTTTGAATGCTAGAGAGATCAGCAATGTGCTGGAGATCTTTCTAGCATTGTCCTGGTTTTGGAGTAAATTGAGTAAATGCATTTCCTAGGATCTGCTCTACTTCCTGCAGTAGGAAAACTACATAGCCTTATTGCAAATATTGAAGCTTGGCTCTATTCCTGGAATATAAAGATATAGTGTTTCAATATCACAGATGTCTCTGACTTTTAGTGGAACACCTGCTGCTCTACACAGACTAAAACAATAGTTATGATGTGGCTCTTCAGCTATTTTATTTTAATTCCCATGATACTCAGTCAAAAAGAGACATACAGAAGGAGACTGAATGATACAGAGAGACACAGAGAGACTCATAGAAGAAGACAGTTAAAGAGAGTCTGTCCAATGATAGAAGGTCCTGAAAGGACCTGAAAACGACATGTGATATTGTCATAACATCGGGCAGGGAATTTAAATGTGTCACCTACCTCTCTGAAATTCAACAAGGCTGCCATTTGGAAATATACACAATAAGGTAGAGGGAGGGAGGAAGATAGACATATACAATGGGCTACCCGCTGAATTGGATGTTTCACCAATCCAGAGGTCATTCAGAATATAGGGCGACAATGAATATAAGGCAAGATCAATTTTTCATGCTAAAATCCATGAACAAAAACTTTGATTCATATTCAAGGAAAAACTGTACATCCTTCAATAATGACTTATTGAATAATTCTGTTAAAAGTTTTGACAGAACATTCCTAAGTTGTTTTAAAAACTTTTGGCGCGATGCAAGAGGTTTGCATCGGATAAAGGCATTTTTGTGCGTAGATAGATTTTGCGCATATTCTAATCCAGGAAGCTAAATACTGAAGCTTCTTGAATCGCGCATAAAAAAATTCCATTTTACGACAACAGTACACAGACGTATAAATTCATTCGCAATAACAGTTCTTGCATTAGGCGCATTCGCTATTCCACTCACACAGATTAGTTAATCTTAGCCACGCCCACAAAAAAATAAATATACGCAGCCGTTCGCTAATCTTGAATTTTCATGCGCAATTCAACCTAATCATTCACAAACCTATTCCCTAGTGGTTTTCACACAGGAAATAGCGATTGTGCACATTTCCTGCATCGCGCCATTTGGGTCTATCCCATCTGTCCCATTGGTTTATTTGTTTTTACCTTGGAGAGTTGAAGTAGAACTTCTGCTGTAAACAATCATGTTTCGCAAGTCTCAAAATTTCTTCTTTTTTTTTTTTTTTATTTATTTTTTTTTTTTAACAGAGGTCGTATCCCTTCACCTACCTCTGTAAAAACTGAACAGAAATATTTTTTGAGGCAGTCAGCTAGACTACCATCTTTTGTCTTCAGTCTATTCCTTCTTTCATTTTTCTCCTTTCACTAATATTTTTTTATTGATTGGGCAATTTTCTCCTCCACATGTGCTTTGGCACATCGAATAATGCATTTCGTCTTCTTCAGCTTAGCCTTGTACAGATAACCATCTTCCTCCTTCTGCGTCTGCTTATATTTCCTAAATGCTACTTTTTCTCCTTTACTGTATTTGTCACTTCTGTGGAGTACCACAGCGGTTTTCTTTTTCTTTTATCCTTACTGACAAGTTTAATGCAATGCTCTGTTGCCTTTAATAAACCACAATTCAGATAATCCCATTTATCCTGGACTCCATCTAAAGATCTCCAAGCTGTTAAAGACTGGCCTAAATATGTTTCCATTTTAGAAAAATCAGCCTTTCTAAACTCTAAACCATTTGGCTCTTATGACAAAAGATCTTAACAGAAGTCTGTTCACAGGAGAACATCTTTCTCTTTATTCTTATGAGCATATGATGATTCAGGCCAAATAGCATGGATTTGGATTTCAATAACTACTACTTTAGTAGGACAGAATAGTATTTTAATGGGTTGCAGGTCATCAATTTTGGTTTTATAAATGAGCAAGGGGAAACTCTCAAGTACTCTGGCAACATATTTTGTAATGCTAAGCTTTTATGGTTGCTTTTACAGTGGCATTCAGCTACTATTTTTTGTCTCCTTAGCGCCTTTTTTGACATATACTTTAAGGGTTTTATACAGATAACAAGAGTGGCAATTACTGACCAGACTAAGTGTACCATAGGCAGGGAAGCTCCCAGTCACCCTGGGCTTTGGGAACCAAATGCATTATTAGTGAACTGTGGAGCCCATTTGCACCATTACTAGCATGGAGGTTAGTACCACTACATTCCCCTAGCTGACAACAATGCCCAGGGGCTCTTAGCATGACATCTGAGGATTTAGTTTCCTGAGTCAATACATAACAATGTCCCTGTCTATAAGAAACAATCAAAGGTTCCCATTGATTTAAATAAGGATTTTAGCTGGTGAAAGCTAAAAAATCTCTAGTTAGGAAGATGGACAGACTGGATGGCCAATTGTTTATTTGTTGCCAAAATCTAAGACATTGTTTCTCAATGGGCTGGATACACTAAAGCACTGAAGATGGTACATGCCCCTTCTAAATTAATGGAAACTTTGACAATTATTATTTGTTTGCTATGGTGCAGTTGGGGTGCTACAGAATAGCTTTTTGAATTAGGCCTAAAACCCGTAATTGTGACACACACTTATTATAGCCTTACTAAGTATTGCTTGCACTTGGTATTTGTTAAAGAAATTGCATTCTGTAGGCCTTATGTTCCAAAGAATACGACTTCTGGGGCAAAACAAATGCAACTTGTGGGGGAGAATCTCCATTTTATTTAAACGGGGCTTTTCACCCTTTGTACGCTAGAGAGATCTCCAATGCATTGCAAAACCATGCATTGGAGATGTCTCTAGCATTCAGGGAGTTAAAGCGGAACTACCACCCTTGAATAAATTTTGCCCACATAAATACCCATCTGGCAACTAGCTGCTCAGTAGCGCTATTGCCAGAAATATTACCTGGTGTTTGAGAATTATACATTGTTCCCAGACTGAGAGACAGGAAACAGCGCAGACATCTTTCCATAGTGATGTCTGCGCGCCTGTGCTGTTAGTCGCAATCTGCTCTAGGAGGCGTTGCTAGGAGCCGCATGGTACCACAAGGGACTGACAGCGCAGGCGCGCAGACGTCACTATGTAAAGATGTCTGCGCAGTTTCCTGCCTGTCAGTCCGGGAACAGCTTACAATTCTCAAACACCAGGTAATATTTCTGGCGACTAGCATTACTGAGCAGCTAGTTGCCAGATAGGTATTTATGTGGGCCATATTTATTCAGAGGTGGTAGTTCTGCTTTAAAAGCCCCTTTTAAGACAATGGGAATTTGGAGTATTTCTGTTCATACCCTTTTGTGCAGTTGGTTTGCTCCAGAATTATTCCACTGTCTTGTAATTATAAAGCCCAATGTGAAGCTGAGTGCAAAGAGAAGGGAAACAGCGAGCGTGCAATTTTATGCTATCATTATCGAGACTATTATCTATAAGAAAAAGTCCTGCCATAATGACACTTTTTTCCATTTCTACTTGGAAAGATGACTGTAATGATTTTTTTAAAATTCTTTTGCATATCAATGAATAGGATGAATTTACACATGGTTTATGTTATAATTATCACTGATAGATGAAATGTCAAGTTAAAAAGACAATCCACCGAGCAGTCTAACAAATGCAAATGAAGTTACTTCCAAATAATTAATACTTTTGTACAGATATTGAATCATGGCGTCATTAAGATGCAGTTATGCACATATCTTGTTCTTTTATACCAGATAAAGGCAGTTTTCATATTTTCAATGTTACATTAAAGGGATAGTAATACTTAAAATGTAAAAAAAAATATGTTGTAGGGTTTATCCCCCTGAGTAAAACAAGAGTACTCCCACTGCTGAAAGGTGTTTCATTCAAAAGTTATTAATTTTCAACGTTGAATTTTTTAGGTGCAATATCACAGTGGCCTGAAATTGGACTGTGCCGCTGTTGCTACACCATACTATGGAGGTTTATGGTCCCGGGACCAGAGCTGTCCATAGGATTGTGTACCAACAGCGCCACTATACAATTTCAGGCCACTGTGATATTGCACCTAAAATATTCAACTTTGAAAATTAATAACTTTTGAATGAAACACCTTTCAGCAGTGGGAGTACTCTTGTTTTACTCAGGGGCATAAACCCTACAACATATTTTTTTTACATTTTAAGTATTACTATCCCTTTAATGCACATTTTACTCTTTAAATGCGAGAGTGGTACACAACGTTTAAATGCATTGCATATCCCTCTGTCACTCAAACGGTTAGTTAATAAGAAACTAACACAAAAGTATTTTATTGTCATAATTTTTGCTTACCGTAAAATCTCGGATATAATGTGCACAATTTTACCCGACTTCACCTTATGTGAAGTGGGGGGGTGCATATTATACTCGGGAGTTTTTTATTTAAAAAAAAATTAAGCCGGCCAGAACCCTTCCCTCCCTTCCCTGGCGCTATCCGATTCTAAAATGCCACTTACTTTCTTAAAAAGATAAGTCCCTGTGTTTTCAACATTGTCAGGAAACATATAAATGATGTGAATCTTCCCCTACGGGCGGCACGCTTCCATTCACCGCCCGATTCCTTCAATTGGCTTTCAGGACCTACCAGCTCCAGCCAATGATAATGCCCTGTGAGAATCTGAAGGTCCTCACAGGGCAGTACCATAGCCGGAAGGAATTGGGCGGCGAATGGAAGCGTGCCGCCCGCAGGGGAAGATTTACATTGTTTACATGTTTCCTGATAACGTTGAAAATGCGGCGACTTGTCTTTTGAAGAAAGTAAGTGGCATTTTAGAATCAGATAGCACCGGGGGAGGGAAGGGTTCTGGACGGCTTATTTTTTTTTTTATAAGAGGGGAAAACAATGGTACGTATTGTACATAGGCACTCTTGTTTCCCCTAATATCTTGGGTATAATATACACCTGCATATTATACACAGGTGTGTATTATACCTGAGATTTTACGGTATCTTATGGCACGTTAGGTTCATTTGAAAGTGCTTTCAAAATCATTTATAGGTTTTGTTAGTCACTTTTCTTATTCAAAATAATTTATGAGATATTTATTTGTATTTAGTTGTTATTATATTATAATACATTTTAGTACCGACAGACATAGCCCAATGATAGATACTAATGTTCTGCACTGCCATCCCTGGACATCTTTTTGGCATGTAAAGGTTTAAAAATAAATCCAGTCATATTGTTTATTAACTGTAGAGGGGAATCTTATAAAAGACAAACTTAGTATACTAAATATGCAGGAAGAAGGAAGGAAGAACATGAGGAAGTGGCAGTTGAGAGGGAGAGTAATGTAGCACATGGCTGTACCAGCCAGTACTGTGTAATTTGCATAAACTGACAAAGAAATAAAGCTAAATATCTCATAAAGTATTCTTAAAAAATAGCTTAATAAATAGGAGGTTTTGAAAGTTCTTGTCTTAAGTTTTATTTCTATTTTGACTTTATGTTAGTTTGCTTTTTTAGATTTTACAATGTTATTGCTGCCACCATGCAATGATATTATTGAGCATTCATGGCTCAGCAGTGGGCATCCTACGTCACTGTTGGACGACAACCCCCAATATCCACAGGCAGCCATTGGCTGGCTGAGGATGCTGAGAATTGTAGCCTATCAACTGCATGATATCAACTGCATGAGGGCTGCAAATTACTCATGAGGGCTGCAAATTACCACATCCTGTACTAGATTGTACCCCTCCTCCCACAGTCAATGTATTTGATGGGTTAGTACACTCATGTGTAGGAGACTAGTAGAGTAAAAATTATACCTAATTGGCTGTGTGGATCTATGATGCAAGCTTTCAAGACATTAATTCTCTTCTTTAGGCAAACAAGAATGAAACTCCATTCTTATTATGCCTCAAGAAGCGAACTAGTGTCTTGAATGCTTGCATCTTGAAGCCATACAGTTAGTCAATAAATGTATAATTTTACGATAGTACTCTCCTTTTTTTTCTATGACTAACACTGTAACAATATTTACCCATATTATAGAGAGAATGCATGCATATGGAAAGTGTGCATGCAATTTATAATTGCATGAGTCGGATTTTTCAAATGGTGAATTGCAAACAAATACATTTTTAAGACTTGCTTGTCCTTGTGTTGACTACCATAAAAATCCCCATTATTTCCATTAACTTAAATTAGACTTTTTGCTCTTTGAATCATAGAGGTCTCCAACTCGTTGAAAAGATCTATCACTCAATCATATTCACACATTTTTATTTGTCTTCTGTGGTGCAGTTGTTTAAACCAGAATTGGTCCTCTTTTCTTCCTGCATTGGGCCTGAGGTTCTATGAGATTTACCTTTTCCCTTAAATAAAAACTGTTGGCTTTTGTAGGTTAATATCACCAATATAAAGCATTTTATCTCTATGTTATGTCTACCTGCTCCTGTGCATTTGTTTATTTATTTCCATAATAATGCAGTAAATTCCGTACACTACTAACGGAAATCCCATATTTCAGCTACCCTGCATTTCACTTAGAATTTATCACATTAAATACAAAGAATTTTCCTCCTTATCAAACAAGCTTCTGCTCTCCATCCTTCAAGGACCTAGGCATTCTTTTTTGTCAATGTCGACTAGTGTACGGTGGGAGATTGTTTTGTATACATCCTATCTCCTGGGACATACATAGAGTTATTGCTTGAATGCTAATGATTTTCAGCTAGCAGTTGCATCGTTTAAGACCATTCTGCCATTCTTGCAGCTGCTGTCCTTTGTTTGATATTAATCAATGCGTTTATACTGCCTTCTTATCTTGTAGCCCATGGTTAAATATAAAAATGATTTAAAAAAATTTATATTTTTAGGCATTTTGCCCCTGAATGTGGTTTAAAAGACTCCTTAAAGGAGAACTAACACATCCTAAGAATATCTACAGAAATAAGGTGAGGGACACTAATAAACACTTTAAATCTCAAATATGATATATATATCAGATATTTTGTACATATATATATATATATATATATATACATACACACATATATCTACATCTATATATATAAATATCAGATATGTTGTATATCACAACTAATGTGACACAGAGCATAAATCATTACAATTTAAATACAAAGTAAAATTAGATCACCTCAGTCAAAATCCTTCTTTCTTTCTATCATCCTTTCATCCATCCATCCATTGTTTTGTTTTTCCATGAGCTGACATGAGTTGTATTTCTGTTTTACTTTAACCTTTTGAGTGCCAGAAATGTATCAAACTTATTGCGTTGCAATGAGTTGGATACTGCTCTGGCACTCAAAAGAATAAATTCTAATTTGAATTATTTCTGTCTGTGTCACATTACAATCTTTGATATATAACATATGAATTTGAGATTTAGTGGGTTTATTAGCACCCCCACCTTGTTTCAGTGCACAGACAATTGACTAGATAAAGTTGTTTTTTTTCCCTCAGTTCCTGTCTCAGTTCCTTGCCTCTCTCCCAGACACTTACCATTCTTCTAGTCTTTTTTGCATCCTCTTGTCCTCTACCTCTCCACATTTTCATAGCTGGGGACTCTCCGTATTTGCCCTGGAGTCTCCCACACTACTGTACCAGGTCTCGGGGCAGAGGCTGAGTCTCCTGATGTGGGGAGTTTCTACTGAAACTCTGCCGACATCTGCTCTTTCCTACCGTGTTCCTCCTTCCCTAGCTTATTTTTGTTGTTTCTGTCACCCGTGTTAAGTCCTGCCATCCTCAGCTTGCGTTAAGCCTCTTTTTAACGCAATTCACATAATTTTCCTCACCCCTTCAGCAGCATAGCACTCCCTCCGGGGAGACAATACTTCGAAGTTCCCAGGTGTGCACGTCTGCCTTTCCACTTCCAAGTCTTTTTCTGTCTCTCTTGCTTTGCATTAAAGTGGCCTTTTCCTTGATGGCCCAGTGTGGTGAGTAAGAGTTCTGTGCAGTAGAGGGACCACATTTCTTTTCTACCATTCAGGGACACTTCCGAGGTGAGAGGCACAGAGCACTTCTTGGCTCTAGTGTGTCAGTGTGCGTGGGTCCATGTGACCCTAGCCTGTGTTGATGTCACTGGACTTGTGGGAATATTTCACTTTCTCAGGGGCACCAGAGTTCCAAACCCAAGAGCAGGGCCGGATTTCCCAATAGGCAGATTAGGCAACTGCCTAGAGCTCCAAATTTTGAGGGGTGCCTCAGCTGTGCTGGCCACACCCACATTCTGAATTGTGGGTGGGGCCAGAGCAATCTCTGTATCTATGCAGTGGCTTATACACCCATTTACAGGCTATTATTTAAACCCTTGGATGCTAGTGAGATCTACAACATAGCAACCAAGGGGTTAAAACTTTTATGTCCTTGGTTGTTGTAGGCGAAAGGTATATTCTGGGCCTGAAACAGTGTGGATGAGACTCGTGGCGTGGTCATGTGAGGAGTGGGGTGTGGCCATGGGCAGAGCTAAGGGTGCCCAGAGTGCCTTGCCTAGAGGAACCTGGAATATAAATCCGGCCCTGCCCTAGAGCGATACAGAATGTGCTATACACAGTTAGGCTGTTATACTAAGTAAAAATTAAGTTATTTTGGAGAATACCAGCTGTACCATAGGATAGAAAGAAATATTCCCAAATTCCCCATTCATTTTATGGGGAGGGGGGAGATATGTAACCCCTTATATGTTAGAGAGGTCTTCGACACATTATGATGGTTCAGTTCTGGCGCAAAGTATTAGCACCATGGGAACAAAAAAAATCTCAGTTTAAATAGGGCTCTTAACCCCTTGAATGCTAGAGTAGTCTCCAATGCATTTCTCTAGCAATCAAGCGGTTAAATCAGTGGGGCTTTTATTTGTTCCCTATAACACAGTGTATTAACCCCATGGAAGCTCCACTTTAACTTAGTGAGTGTGTACATACATCTCCTAAGAACACTGATGTATACACATACAAACATAAAGTGCAGTTATGTGGCATATCCACTGCACTGTAGGGAACTAGTAAAAATGCTCACAGATTTAACCGTTTGAATGCTAGAGGCATCTTCAATTCACTGAGGAGCAATGTAACAGTGGTAACTTTTAACAAATGCTTTTGGAGTGTCTCTAACACCAAGGCATTAAATGGGACTTGTAACTCATTGAGTGCCAGAGGAATGTCCAATGCTTTGCTTCCTAATGCAATGGACAAACTACTGTCACTCAAAGGTTATACTTTTGAATGTGGTACAAGGCATTGGACACCTCTACAGCACTCAAGGGTTAAAAATCAATGCAAAGTTGTATTAATTCTATATTAGTTTCCTGTGGTGTAGTTACCAGGAGCACTAGGGATCAAATAAAATCTAAATACAAATATATAACACTATATATATGTAGGTAAATATGGCTGCAACAGACATCTTGCTCCTTTACATATGAAACATTGTGGGCCAGGCAGGTGAAATAACTAGCCCATGATCACATGACCTACTGGGTGAATCTCTTGTCCCCCAATACGACAATTCACCACTGGTACCACAGCTAAATCTGGTGCTGGAATCAATTTTCTGTACACCTGAGGTTACTTATGCCAGAATTTCATCCTTTATGGAAAGGGTGATAGGTAAAGGGAATAGTCTCCCAGCAGAAGTACCTGAGGCTATAAGAAGTAAATGCATTTAGGAACTCTTGGGATAGACATATAGCTGCAACAGACATCTTGCTCCTTTACATATGAAACATTGTGGGCCAGGCAGGTGAAATAACTAGCCCTTGATCACATGACCTACTGGGTGAATCTCTTGTCCCCCAATACGACAATTCACCACTGGTACCACAGCTAAATCAGGTGCTGGAATAAATTTTCTTTACACCTGAGGTCACTTATGCCAGAATTCCATCCTTTATGGAAAGGGTGATAGGTAAAGGGAATAGTCTCCCAGCAGAAGTAGGTGAGGCTATAACAAGTAAATGTATTTAGGAACTCTTAGGATAGACATATAGCTATTCTAATAATAAAATAAATCAGAGATAACTAGCTAGGTAAATATGTAGACTAGACGGGCCAACTTGTTATTATTTGCCATCAAATTATATGTTCCCATGTTTCTGTGATATATTTGTGTTATAATAGTTGTTTTTTTAAATGTTTAATGAGTACAGGTTTATTATCTCAAATGGTGACTTTTCAATGTGATATCAGCTTCAATTAGTAGACGTTTTGCTTAAGAAGCAGATCTCTCTATAATACATTTAGATTTACGGTTGTTCTATAGCCTTGCCTCATTAAACATTTTTAATTAAAAATTAATTGGGTTTTTGTAGGTCCTTAAAAAACTGACACGATTTTTGTTTATTGTTGGTTTCCATGGGAGCCATACTTATGTGCATGTCCATATGGAGGTCTCCTGGATGAAGATAAAGAATGAGAATGAAAGGGTCAGCAGTTGCTGTTCAGACCTACATGAAGTATATATTGTCATTTCAGGAACTAATTTAATATAAATACTCAAGCACTGCCGACCCTGCAGTATTTGAGATGTTCTAAACATTTTTGTTGAATGTTAAATATGGCCATTAGAGATGAGCTTGTTTAGATGCAGAGTTTTGCATATTCAAGGAGATTCATGGATCTGAATACACTATAATCAGCAGAATTCCAGTTGGAGACAAGAAGGCTGCGGAGATTGTGGTGCATATGTTAAGATACAAAAGGCAATTTCTAGGAGACAACCAGGTCTGCTCATAGTTTGTGCCCATATACTATACTCTTTGGGTGTCCAAATGACCTCTTCATTCTGTGCTCACGATTGGAATGGAAATAAGGAAATGTATAGACGTGCTGTTGATCTGAGACAATAAGTTCAAATGAAGCACAGACAGAAGCACCAAGGGTATGCTGTTTTCAAAAGAATATCTGTTTGGAAATTCTGATCTAAATTTAAAGGGGAACATTCACCTCTTAAAAAGTGTTTAGCATAGGTTTAGTTATTAAAGTAGTTTTAGGAAATGTGTGTCTTTTTTTTCACTTACTGTAGCATGCTGAATCTCTGGCACAGCTCTTCTTCTCCTCTCACCTCCCACCCAGCTGCCCCAGGGAGCTCATTCACGTTTCCCTTTTGTGTGGTGTGAATGGATTCTATTGTTACATCAAGACCCGGTTAGCATTATACTGAGGTTGCAACCTCAGTATAATGCTAACCAGGTCTTGATGTAACGATAGATGCCATTCACACTACAACAAAGGGAAACGTGAATGAGCTCCCTGGGGCAGCTGGGTGGGAGGAGGAAGTTAAGAAGAGCTGTACCAGAGATTCAGCATGCTACATTATGTAGAAGTGCACAGCACAGAAGATTAAATATCTTTAAGTAAGTGAAAAAAAAGACACACACATTTCCTAAAACTACTTTAAAGGGATAGTAATACTTCATTTTATCTTTATTTTATTTTGTAGGCATTAAAAAAACATGAAGAACGATATAAGTCTTATCTCTCAAACCTTTATGGTTTAAGAGATATTCACAACCAAAGTATCCCCCCCCCTTCTCAGCCAGATCAGAAGGGAGGTGCCCAGGTAGACTGCAGAGAGGGACAATCTTCAATTAAGATAAGGGAAAAAGCTGAAAAACTTGTCAAGGGGGGCAGGGATTTCATTGTTTTCATACAAAGAAGATTGTACCCTGCTGTTATCTGTCTGGTCTTACAACCAGATTCCACATCTGAGAAGAGATGGCTTACACTAGGTAAAAGGGGCGGGAGGGGAAACTTTGCTTGTGAATAGCTCTTAAACCATAAAGGTTTGAGAGATATCATTCTTCATGTTTTTTAATGCCTACAAAATAAAATAAAGTTAAAATGAAGTATTACTATCCCTTTAATAACTAAACCTATGCTAAAAATGTTTTAAGAAATAATAGCTCCCCTTTAAGTCAGTTTTAGTGTCACTTTTTAAACCGGAATGTTCAAAAGCTCTTAATCAAGATGGTCTTAGAACCATTTTGTGAAAAAAATGGAGAAAAGTAACATTTTATATACAGTCATTTTGGGCCTATTTACAAAAAAATCAAGTAATTCTAGGGTAAAACAACAGTACAGTAGGGGACAAATAAAAATCTAAAATCTAAAAGGGTATTTTAACCCCTTGAATGCTTGAGAGGTCTCCAACACATTGATTTGCAATGCGTTGAAGACTTCTCTACATTCGATGGGTTAAAAGCTCCACTTAACTCAGTGAGAGTTTGAACGCTATGTATTTGACCCCTGCGAGGAAGTTGGTTTGCCCCAACCACTCTACTTTTCTACAGAAGGTAATATTTCAGAATTAAAACTGGAGTTAACCTTTTGAGTGTCATATGGCTATGCACAGCATTGCTTTGAAATGTGTTGCGTACCCCTCAGGCACTCAAAGGGTTAATAACTTGAATTTTTGTTTTTTTCTGGATGGTTTTGATGTTCAGTTTTATCACTCCAACAGTTAAAAACATTAATAAAAATGTCTTTCATGGCATTAACTAGTAAAAAAATAATAATATTTATAAAAAAACATAGCTTTGGCTCTTTTAGTTTTAAAGACAAAATAATAATTTAAAAAATTAAAGTCAAAATTTTTTTGAAGACTTTTTCTTTTGAATATAGGGTCCCTAATCTTAATTTATGCCCACTCCTGGTTCTTTACTAGTTGTGCCTAGATGGTCTGCAAGGTTATATTGTGTGGCTGTGCTTGTACATGTTCACAGGGGCACTATTACTGTGTGCACAATATACCCATGTTTTGTATGTGTCTGCTTTTGTCTTCTTTTTGTCTTCTTCTTTCAGAAGAAGAACATATGTTGTCCTTTTGCAATGTTGTATGTTGGGCTGGTTTCTAATATAATTTCTGTTAGGCTTAATATTTTCCAGCATAAAAGGAATTATGTGAATTAGAATATACATATAGAAAAACTAATACACAGATTCGGGTAATTTCATACCATACCTGGGAATCTTCGTGTCCCAAGCCCCAGGAGATCCACTAAGTTCTGGGGGCTGGAGTGTCTAAATGACACAATTTGCAGTATAAAGTGGGCAGAGATAGATTAGGGTGAATTGGGTTGGGTTGATGGGAAGCAGGGTTTGTTCCTAAAAAGAGCAGGCAGGGTGGAGACTGGTACTGAAGTGGGCACAGTTACAACTTAACTTACTGCACCCTAAGAATCGGCCTTTGTCCCCGGAGACCTTATAATTATGTATAAAAATGTCTATGTCAGATCCAGAGAGTTCCCAGGTATGTTCAAAACATTAACAAAACATAAACATATCTAATCTAAAGAGGTGCAATTCTGGAGCAGGCCAGCTGCACCATAGAGAAGAAATGAACCCATTAAGGACAGGCCATGCGGCCGACAGTTAGGGACCATGGGGAAGTTTTTTTTTGGCATTCGATTCAGGGGTCCCCAAGAGGCATGCAGCCGCACTTGGACCCCTGAATTCCATGAAGTGATAGGACCATCACTTGTTATTAAGTTCAGGACAGCTGTGATGGTCCTGGCACGTCATTGGTCCTTCAGCTTTCAAGCTCAGTATAATGATAAGCAGAGCTTGCTGTAATGATAGATTACGTACAAAGGGAAGTGTGAACATGCTCCCTGAGAGAGCTGGCAGGGAGGAGGAGAATTACAGGACTGGGAAGCCCTGCATCTCTGTACAGAAGTTACACTGTGAAACAGAATGCGGAAGTGCCCAGCATCAAGTGTATATTAACCCCTTAAGGACCATTGTCGTACCAGGACCGTCACTGCGGTCCGGCACTTAAGGACCAGTGACAGTCCTGGTAGTCATGGAGTTCAGGGCTCCTGGCGCGACTGCACGCCGCTCTGGAAGCCCTGAACCGGAATTGCAAAAAAAAAAAAAGCCCCATGGTCCTCAAGTGCCAGCCGCTCGTGCGCATACCGGTCCTTAACCCTTTGAGTGCCAGAGTGGTACAAAATGCATTGCAAAGCAATGCATTCTGTACCATTCTGCCACTCATAGGGTTAAGGGGTTAAAGATTAAATGTATTATAAAGTATGTAAGTAGAGAAAAAATATGGATCCAAATACAATTTTAATAGCTTAAGCAAATGCGAAAAAGTGTTTTAGAGGTGAACGTTCATATGAGACAGTGTATTAGAGGTGAAAGTTCCCCTTTAAGGGGTTACAATTTACACTGAGTTAAAATGTTTTTTATCCCTTTGAATGCTTGAGAGGTCTCCAGTGCATTGCAAAGCACTCCACTGGAGGCCTCTCTATCATTCAAGAGATTAAAATCTCCATTAAAGTCGATGGGATGTTACATGATTTTCATTTCTACTCCATGGAGAAGTTGTTTTGTTCTAGAATTACATACTGTAAAATCTTGCGTATAATACGCACAATTCTGCCCCTCGTCACCTTATGTGAAGTGTGGGAGGGTGTATAACAAAATAAATCTCAAGTTTCCCTCTTTCCTTCCCTACCTACTTACCCATGGCTGCCTCTGCTCCTCTGCGGTCCAGATTCCGCATCCTCTATCAATGACAAATACAACCTGGGGCTTTTATGGAAACATCAATTTACAGCATTAACTTTCATGTCATTCTCAGTTTGTACTGGGCATACCATTTGCAGTAACATAGCAAAGATTCAGGAATAATGGAACATAACACAGGAGCTCATTCTGTCCAAGTGTTTTAAAAATATTTCACGCTTTTCTGTGTGGGTACAAATGTCTGAGAATAGAATAAACCTCTTACATAAGGTCTGGCTTATTTTGGATTGAAGATTACATCTCTGTTTAATATTTTTCAGAGGAGCATACCTGTATTCAAGTACTGAATAAAGCATATCTTGAGGAATGTAGGAATCTCTCAATGAAGCCCATTTGCTGAGCTTATTTATAAGCTACACTTACATCTGTAATGTATAAACGTCTTAAAGGGATAGTAATACTTCGTTTTAACTTTATTTTATTGTGTAGGCATTAAAAAAACATGAAGAATGATATAAGTCTTATCTCTCAAACCTTTATGGTTTATGAGATATTCACAAGCAAAGTTTCCCCCTCCCGCCCCTTTTACCTAGTGTAAGCCATCTCTTCTCAGATGTGTAATGCAGTCCATAGACCAGACAGATAACAGAAGGGGACACTCTTATTCCTATGAAAACAATGAAATCCCTGCCCCCTTGACAAGCTTTTCAGGATTTTTCCTTATCTTAATTGAAGATTGTCCCTCTCTGCAGTCTACCTGGGCACCTCCCTTCTGCTCTGGCTGAACAGTGTTACATCAATAAAAGGGGCAGGAGGGGGACACTTTGTCATTGAATTACTCTGGAACTACAACTCTGACAGAATTGAAATAACACTCTCCAAATTCCAAATACTATGATGATTCATTAGATCTGCTTTTATTATGAAACATTACTATCCCTTTAATGCACACCAGCACACAGCTTCACCAGTGCAATTCGCTAACGCTAACAAGCCAACACCAGTATAGCACAGGCAGGAAAATGGAAGAATTTACAAAAAACTTTCTTTGTGTTGTTAGTACATAAAATAAGGCACAAATAAGTGGAACGCCCTTGGAATGCCCACACTTACCCACATTTCTAGCCCTTTGGCCCAAGTAGTACAAACCAGCTATATTTTTGATAAAAAAACGTAGTACATAGGCATAGGTAAGGTGCACAAAACCGATTCCTTTTCCCCGTGTGTTTATGTAATGCAATAATAACCCTGCCCCATTAGTAATAACCCTTCCTGATTAGTAATAAGGAGTGAGTGGTGCATGTGAGAGAGATCTGCGTTGTGAATGAAAATAACAAGGCTATGTGTCTCTGTCTTTAGGGGATATGTATAAATGTGCCATCATAGCTCCACTGATATTAGCCTCTAATGCCAGTGGCTTCACATCAGAGTATCTACAACATATGATCAATGCACTGCATACTGGTGGACAATCTTTGTCAACATTAGGGCTTTGATACCGGCAAACCCCTTCCAACTACCTCACAGCATTTACAGGGAAATTGCACTAAATCCTGCCCTTTTCTCTATGGCTTGTGTAATATATTGCATTAAACAAGGCATGGAGGAAAGAAACACCCAAAATGTCTATAGACTGCCCCAGAGTCCTTCCCTTGGGGCAGGCAGGTTTAAGGTGAACATTTTTTCTTATGTAGCCTATTAAATTGACATTAGGCAGGAGTAGGGTATTAAAAATTATTCCAACTCTTGTTTCATAGCAAAATTGTTTTCATTATGATTCAGAGGACACAATGTATTAATGTGTGCTACTACATAGATCACCTATGTGACTGCAAAAAACTGCACCATAGTGGAAAAATAACATGTTTTATTGATTGAAACAGAACAGATTTAGTAAAACATGATAATTGTCCTTTAACTAATTTCCGACATCAGAATTATAAAATGGCACATACCATACCATCTGGTGAATTTTTTCACAATATTTTACAAAGGCGTGTTGATGTGGAGGTGGTGTTGAAGATGTAACTCTGTGCAGAATAAATGAATAAATGAATATGTATCATGCATTTATATACTGCATACAGTTTTAGAATGGAATACAAACAGTTGCATGATATAATATGTAGTTGGTGAAGAACTACCTGATTTGCATCATTGTTATTGACAATATCATTAACATTCCACTTCACAGCAACTTTTCTACTTCCATACGTTTTACACATTAAATTATTTTAATATGTCCCCATCATGTAACCTCATGAATACTAGAGAGGTCTCTAATGCATTACTTTACAATGCTTTGAAGATCTTGCATTCAGAGGGTTATTGGATAGCCTCCAGACATATTACATTTGGTAACTCTTTACAATCTAGTCTAATAGTTTAACCCCTTCGCGTCCGATGACGTACCCGGACTGTCACACTGATCCGGCACTTAAAGGGATAGTAATACTTCGTTTTATCTTTATTTTATTTTGTAGGCATTAAAAAAACATGAAGAACGATATAAGTCTTATCTCTCAAACCTTTATGGTTTAAGAGATATTCACAAGCAAAGTATCCCCCCTGTTCAGCCAGATCAGAAGGGAGGTGCCCAGGTAGACTGCAAAGAGGGACAATCTTCAATTAAGATAAGGGAAAAAGCTGAAAAACTTGTCAAGGGGGGAAGGGCTTTCATTGTTTTCGTACAAAGAAGATTGTCCCCTGCTGTTATCTGTCTGGTCTTAAAACCAGATTCACATCTGAGAAGAGATGGCTTACACTAGGAAAAAGGGGTGGGAGGGGGAAACTTTGCTTGTGAATATCTCTTACCATAAAGGTTTGAGAGATAAGACTTATGTAGTTCTTCATGTTTTTTAAATGCCTACAAAATAAAATAAAGATAAAACGAAGTATTACTATCCCTTTAAGGACCAGTGACGGTCCTGGTACGTCACGTACTTTTACTCACCGTGCTCCTGCAGGAGAGCGGTGAGTAATACCGGGGACTGAAGTTAATCTTTCCAAGACTGGAGCGATCTCTTTCAGTCCCTCATTCGGCGTGCCGGCACACGTGATCAGTCACGTGGGGCGGCACTTCTAACTTCCCTATCTGGTCCTTAAAAGGCCACACACCCCAGGACCGCTGGTCCTTAAGGGGTTAAATAAACATTTATGCAATTACTTTGGCAATTGTATTCCCCATTTCCTTTTATCCCAAAGCAATGAAAGAGTATGTTGCAGCCAAAGTCAATAAATGGCCAAAATTGATAAGTGATCATCACAGTCAATACTGGCTGGCTACCATCGGTCAAAGTAAGAAATGACTGGGTATATTCAATTCACTCCTATTTTGCTAGTGCTTTTAAGCCTTTGTGTGCCAGAAAGATATGTAGTACATAGCGTAGAAATGCATTGCATACCTCTCTGGTATTCAAAGGGTTAAACAACACTGACACCTCCTAATCTAGGCAAAAAATCCTAATGACCAATCTTCTACATGGATTGATTCACCAGAATTAATATTTAATTACTACTAGATAAACTGCTCATGGAGGAAGATTTGTTTTTTACTGGTCTCTAGTCGGCCCACTGAAATTTTCTTAGGAAGAAATTTATACAACTGGAGTAATAAAGAAAGTGTCTTTAACCCCTTAACGACCCTTGACGGTCATAGTACGTCAAGGGTCGATTTGACTGAACGGCTTATGAGGTACTATGACCGTCATTGAATTCCGGGCTCCCCCCACGACTGCACGCCGTTCGGGGAGTCCGTAATGCAAAGGAGCAATAAAAAAAAAATGCTCCGTTGTCATTCAGTTGTGTCCGCGTCCGGATTCCCCGGTCGTTAAGGGGTTAAAATTACCTCACAGAAACATTTGCTATCGCTATTTACAGTGTACATTTGATGGCAAAATTATATAGCCAAAACTTTATTGATTTGTGTTTTTTTTCACAGTTAGCGAATGCATTTTAAAAAGTGGGTAAGGCTAAAATGTCCATCGTTTTGTGAGAGTAATGAGTCATTGCATCTAATTCAGCAAAGCAATTAGCACACATTTGCATTCGTCTGGCTAAATGCCCCATTAATGTAGGAGCATTCATTAACTGTGCCATTAATGTAGGCACATGTGCTAACTTTTCCAGTAGTTTAGTAGCATGTGCTATTCAGCATCAAGTTGTTAGTATGTTTCTAGCATCAAAACGTGAGCAGTCACAAACAGCGCATAAATGTATGGCTTTCAAATAATACCGAATGCTCCACTTTGTTGCATTCCGCCCAAAGTCACATAAGGATATGTATAAACGTTTAGTAACATTTTCTCTGAGTACTAACTCCAGTCAGTCGACTTTTGAAAAGTGAAGAAGAAATGGTCTTGTGCAAATACAAATTGTGGCGCAATGTATTTTTAAAGAAATGTGCTAATTGCACCAAAAATAAAGGCAGTTTTAGTGATTAAATCTAAAACCCCCTTAACGTCCGCTTATGTGCCAGGACCATCACATCGCTCCAGACATTAAGGGCCGGTGGCGATCCTGGCAAATCATGGAAATCTGGGATGGTATCGAGGCTACACACCTCTCTGCCATCCCAGAATGCATCTGGCAAAGAAAAAAAAAGTGTTGTGGTACTCTAGGGCCTCCCACCCCCCCAGACAGTGCAGTCCTTAAGGAGTTAATGGAAATATATAGTAATAGGTATGTTTGCGCAAAAATATTCTCAGTTGCAAACTTTCTGTGAATTTTCTCAGAATATTCTCAGACATATTAACTTGACTTCTTTATAAATATGACCTGACGTTATGAACTTTAGCAACAATTCTTAAATGTATACTAAGAAGACGTTTTATAAATCTCCTCCAATTAATCCTATCAGCCTCTATTGAGAAGATATCTAATACCATTTAAAGATACATTTTGGGGAAGCAATTTCTACAGTCCACCTTTAAGTATGTGTTCTCAGCCTCAATAGACCATCTGTGTCAGACACAGATGGTCTATAGAGGACAGTGTTGAGCAGGCCGAGTCTGAACTGTGAAACTTCAGTCTTGCTGTTTGATATTTTTCTCGCAGGACCAAAGCGGGAGCTGTGGGGGTCTCTTTTCAGACCACCATTCTGCTCCCCTTTTTGTCTTCCAAGGCTCACTGTACAGCCTTGACTTTGTTTGCTGGTCTTTTCCCCAAAGAGCATGTCTTCCAATAGTGCACCACACATGTGATAGTTGTCCTTTAACCCCTTAAGGACCCTTGATGGTCCTGGTACGTCATGGCTGGATTTGCTTTAAGGACCAATGACGTACCAGGACCGTCATGGCTTAAATGATAGCAGCGTGCCTCCGTGCACGCTGCTATCATTAAGTCCAGGCTGAGACTGAGCTCTCCGAGACTGGGGAGTTCAGTCTCAGCCCTTCTTGCTTGTGCCGATTCATGTGATCGCCGTAGCAGCGATCACATGTACCGGCATAGTGAGAGACAGAGGCAGCACAGAAAGCATGCTGTCTCTGCGTGTCTCTTCTACCTCTGTCTCCCTTGCTATCAAAGTAAGGGAGACAGAAGTAGAGAGGAGACACCTAGTGGCAAACAAAAATACAGCAGCTGGGGGTATTAACCTCTTCACTGCTGGTGCCAGAGGCTTTTTTTTTTTTTTTTTTTTTTAAACACAACACACTTTTTTGTTACAAAAATATTTTATTTAAAAAAAAATAATAATTTAATTAAACAATTTTGGAAGTGTGATTGTTGTGCAGCCATGTAATACACTTATACACACCGCCAAATGTCAGGGATAAAAAAGTGTCAAAATAGGGTGGGAAAAAGGGACATGGGGATTTTCACCCAAGGGGGGAACAGTGGCCACTTTAAACTGCACATTTTGTAGGTATGACTGACTGGTCATACCTTTCATGTAGTCGCCATAAAAATTTAACCCTTTGTGTCCAATTGATCCCAAGAGAAAAAACAAAAATGGTGGGGTTTTTTTTTACATTTTTTTACCTTTTTTTTAAATTTTAATAAAGCAACTGGTGGGTTATCCATATAAGTAGGGTATCAAATGAAAACCCTATTTGTGCTTAAAAAAACAGTATATAATTTATGGGGGTGGGATAAAAGACTTAGAGGGAAAACACTGTTGAACAAAGACATAGACAAAAAGGTAAAAATTGCTCTGGTCCTTAAGGGAAAACAACCTCAGATTTTCCCGGTCCTTAAGGGGTTAATGCTTTGAGGGCTATTCAAATTGCATTTCACGGAAAATCTCCTTAAAGTGGAAAATGCCATTTTTCATGTTTCGCTTATGTGACGAGAACCAGTAACTCTACATGGAACACTAGTAGGAAATAAGAAATGAAAAAGGCCAAACTATGCTCATGGTCACACACATGCCAAGAATTAAGTTACAGAGAGACAGTCAAAGAACAAAGACAAGCAATAGGAAGCTACAAAATCAGTGCAATAAGAGGGTATAGAATAAAAGGTACACATGCACATACATACATACATACATACACACAGCTTCGGGAGCAGGGGAGGGCTGGCAATTTGTGGCCCAGGGGGCAAATCCATTCAAGTGGCCCATTTCTATTATTGCTCCAGGCCACTGTTCCAGCCCACCCCCTTTTGTTAATTTTAAAATTGGCATTAATGTTGTGACGTAAGTCACGTGATACGACATAGCTTACAGCTGAAATGGGGCTACACCAGTGCGCCACTACAAAGCTTACAATTTAAGTCAAGCTTACCTAGTGATACTATAGAGCTTATAAGGGAAATGGTTTATGCTACTAGTGTAGCTCCATTTGGATTGTACCTCTGCGGTATCACTAGTGTAGCTCCATTTACAGCAGCAGTCGGGAGATTTAGTGAGATACAGTGGCCTACCAGCCCAGACATATGACCAGCCCAGGGGGCAATTGCCCCCCTGCCCCCCAGGCCAGCCCTCCCCTGTTCGGGAGAAGATTTCGAAACCACAAGAGGAGTAAATGGACACAGGAACAGAAAGATAAATGGGACAAGGGAAACAAGGTCTAGGGGTATGCCAGAATAATCTGGAAAAACAATCATGAAAAGTGAATTTTCAAAGTTAGATATACTTACAGAGTGGTAACAAATGATTAGTAATTGAGCTAGGAAGATTGTAGACGATTAGCTGCAAATGTCAGGAAATAATCAGGAACGCCATGAAGACTGCAGTTTGTTATCAGATTGTGGGTTATATGGCACAGAAGAAAGAGGCAAGAATAATTCAGGGATGCCAGTCAGAGTCAGACAGAGGTTGATAATGTTTTTTGATATTGAAAATTATATTCAAGCCTAGACTTCACATTTTAGTCTACTGCTAGCATGGTACAATTTAAAATGTGAAGCCTTAAAATCATGAACACATGTTCCTGAATTTTGACTTGTCTTGTTTAATCTCTTGTCTGCTAGAGATGTCTCACAATGCGCTGGGCATGTCTCTAGGAACCAGTGGTTTAAAAGAGGCTACCTCGTACAACCTATATTAAATCCAGCACATAACTCTAAGGAGATATTGATGTATAACATTGCTGTGAAATAGGAAGGTGTGTTATACACTTGTTCTTTGGCAAGTCATTACCAGAATCCTTATGTGTGAAATTACTGCATGACATGAGAATTAGTCAGCTAGGAAGACAATTACATGTGCACACAGTGACTTTTTCTTAAGAAAGAATTTGGCATACTACACTGTCCGCTGCTTCTGTTCTAGAAGTCAGAAAATACATTTTTTTACCACAACTGGATGAATCCTACACTGTCCTTTCACAAGCTGTTTGTTTGACTGGATAACTCTGTTATGGTTGATTGCTTCCTAGTCACATTGTGGTTGCTTGAGCCACGATTTGAAGATGACTTGAAGACAACTTATTTTGAGGAAAAAAAGAGACATTATATGGAGAGGATCATGGATTTGACTGAAGAGGGAACAAAGTGTTTGGAAAAAATCCTACTTTTTATAGTTACAACTATATGTGGCCATATCATACTGAATACTTGTTTTTATTGATTTGTATATATCTGACAATATTTCAGCAGTAAATAAAATTGTGTGATGTTTATTATAGTCGGATATCTGTAACTATTGGACTGTTAGAATTAATTTGTGTTAACTAAAGTAGACTTTTATTGGAACAATGAGACATATTCAGTAAACTAAAGAGGTGAAATTCTGAAGCAAACCAATTGCACCATAAGGAAGAAATGAAAATTCCCTGATTGCTGGAGAGGTCGCAAAAGCATTTCTTTGAAATCTTTGGAAGGCTATCCTATAATATAAAAGGCCAGATGTATGTTTGTCCAATGCAGTCATGCTCAGTAGAGACTGCCCGAACGCGCAGAATGCTGGACCCATGTACACTGGCTTTTACACTAGTCTTGTATACAAGGTATTAAATGCCCAGCTTTAATCAATGGGAGTTTTGAAAGTGTTTAATTGTACCCTGTGGCGCAGTTGGTTTCCATCAGAATGGCAAATCTGTGGTCTAATGAGTGATATTAGTATCTTCTCTCTATATATGTCAGTTGTGATGGGACCTGTTATACAGTTATTTGGAGTAGAAAGGAGTAAAACTTCAGAATTTCAACTTGCAGATTGATTTGCCAGAAAATGGTAAAATTCTGGTTACAGACAATTCTATTTTTATAAAACACATACATGACAAGATTGAATCTTGATAAAAAATCAAAGAATGCACAAAAATATTAATAAATATTATGAAAGAACTGTAGAGTGCCATTCAGTTTTATTGGGTATATTCAAGTTGTTAGGGCAAATAAGCATCTTACCTAAAAACATTGAATATATATATATATATATATATATATATATATATATATATATATACACACACACACACACATACGCAGTCCTAACTATGGATATAAATATAAACTCTTGATATACTAGAGTTCCACACTATATTGTATAAAATGCTATCTTTTGAATACTATATTGTAGCTTTGAATCATGTTGTGGTAGGGATTACTTCTTGAATTGTTTCAGAATGTCATATTGCTGTTTTATAATCTTTGGTTTGGTTTGTGGTTGCTAATATTTCAAGCACTATATTGATGGAATACATTTGTTGTATTGTCTCAATTATCTGGTAGCTACACTGAATTACAGGTCAATCCTTTCACCTTGTGGCATTCAGTCAGTCGCTGTTTCAGTAGGATGCATTTATATATTTTTCTAATACAATTCTACCAGTTCCTTTCATTCATCGTTGCCTCTCATCTTGTAACACCCTCCCAATCACACCTACAAGATTTTGCTTGCACTGTTCCCTTACTCTGGACTTCGTTACCACTCTCAAATTTTTATAAATCTTCAATTCATTAAATATTTCTTAAAAACCCATATATTCAGAAAAGCCTGTTTTCTAACTTACTAGACTATCTTTTAAAACCCTAACATCCTTCACTTTCTAAATCCGAAACAGGAAATGTGCAGCCCTCCACCTGTTATTGGACTATAATTTTCATCATCCTCATCCAGCCAATGGCCCATCCCTGAATGAACAGATACATGAATTTGTTTATATAGTGCTTTACAATTTAACATTTATGACAAAATAGGGTGAAACAATGGCATGTTGCTCCCTGCTGTAGAGATTACAAACTAAAGTGTGTAAAGGAGACATACAGAGTAATAAGGGTTAAGTGCAAAATATAATATTAGGGTTCTGGTCATTTTAGGTTTAAACTTAAGTTACATGTGCCTGGTAATGAAAGAGTTCCACAGATAATGAGCAAGGAGGCAAAATGGTTTGATAAGAGAGAGAACTGTACACCAAACTGTGAGCAGATTGTCCTTTGCTGATCGTAAGTCATGAGGTGGGGTGAAGCAGCAGGTCAACGTAGATATGCATGAGGGAGTACACGAGATGAGTGGCCTTGAAAGAGAAGAATGATTTTATATGATGTACTGAGTTTAATGAGCAATCAATGGTTATATCGGATTAGGAGAGGATGCAAAGACAAACGCAGGAGACAATAAGGTAACTCATGCTGCAGCATTCTGTATGAATTCAAGTGTATGACGTTGAGCTATACAATTGTATTTCTGGGCAGACTGAACACCTACAGTTTTTAAAGTAGCCTTAACCTTTGAGAGCCTATATCTTTTACTGCCAGAGGGGTACCTCTCTGGCACTCAAAGTGTAAAAGGAGAATTTCCTTTCAAACTCTTAAGCCTGAGGTGACAGATCTGCACTAAGGGCCTTATTATTCCGGCTAAATAGGTTCAACTTTGGAACAAACCAACTGCACCATAAGTTTGAAATTTAAATGCCCCAATTTCCCATTGATTTAAATTGGGCTTTTAACCCCATGATGCTAGAAAGGTCCCAAAACATTGTTTTGCCTTCATGGGATTATTTAGGATTTCTTGTGTCCTAGGCCCAAGTAAGTGCAGCAATCTCTTTCATTACATACCCTCACTTTATCCAGACCTTCTCTCTCAGACCACATTCCTTCCCTTAAAGGAAGAAAAGCATGAACATCAAACTGAAGGGAATATTACTCATATTTTATATACACAAGGTCAATGCAGCTGCCTCGCATTAATGGAGAAAAAACATTTGGATATATTCACTTTGGGAAAGCAGTATCTTTGACTCCTGAGCATCGGAGTCGCAAATGTTTAAAATTGTCTTAAAATATTCTTCAGAAAACTGATATAGGCTCAAAGCAGTGAAGCTTCTCAATCTACTGCTCCTGCCAGTTCTTCATTATTGGCCTAGGCCTACCCAGCCAAGGCTAAAATATGCCACTGATAAAAAGCCACATTTACATGAATGGAAATTCTGGGTGCAGTTAGCTTATTTGAAAATTTCCCCATGTGTATCTTAATGAATAAGGCCCTAATGGTCTCATGGCAAAAATACTTCACTTTTGTGGCAAGTGGCACCAAATGAACAAGAAAGTCATTCAAGACATTACAATATAGACATATACATTTAAAGTGTAGAGAACCTTAATTATAATTGAGATGGAGTATGAAAAGTGATACAGATGATTGAGTACCTACAAATTTGTGTTTACACTTAAAGGGATAGTAATACTTCATTTTAACGTTATTTTATTTTGTAGGCATTAAAAAAACATGAAGAACGATATAAGTCTTATCACTCAAACCTTTATGGTTTAAGAGATATTCACAAGCAAAGTTTCCCCTCCCCGCCCCTTTTACCTAGTGTAAGCCATCTCTTCTCAGATGTGAATCTGGTTGTAAGACCAGAGAGATAACAGCAGGGTACAATCTTCTTTGTATGAAAACAATGAAAGCCCTGCCCCCTTGACAAGCTTTTCGGGTTTTTCCCTTATCTTAATTGAAGATTGTCCCTCTGTGCAATCTACCTGGGCATCTCCCTTCTGCTTTGGATGAGCAGTGTTACATCAGTAAAAGGGGCGGGAGGGGGACACTTTGTCATTGAATTACTCCTAAACTACAACTCTGACAGAATTAAAATAACACTCTCCAAAGTCCAAATACTATGATGATTAATTAGAGCTGTTTTTATTATGAAACATTACTATCCCTTTAACTAAGCTTTATAAACTACTTGTGCTAGGAACATTATGGTATAAGGGGCTAGATTCTATTGCAGAACATAAATGTTAAAACCTGTTTTATCAAACATTTTCCTACTGAAGTCTATGGGGAAACCTGAAGAAAAAAATTAGAGATAAAATTAGCACCTGCAATAGAATCTAGCCCAAAAGGAATAATCCAATAAGCTAAAGAAGTGCAGTTGAGGAACAGGAAATCAAAAAAGCTTGGGCTCGATTCTATAACCACCAATAGGGAAGACAAACTACCGTCTGTAGTTTTAAGTCACAGTTAGGTATTCTATTACCTGTGCTGTGACAAATTACCGACAGGTAAAATTGCGCAATGGTGCTAAATTAGCATCCATTGAAAAACTGTGAAAAAGCAGATGAATTTGGTATTCAGTTATATGCAGTGGTTTGAAACACATATTAAGGCACTCTCCATAGTTGTGTTAAATTTGCTCCTAGAAAACCTAGGCATTGAGTCCCTAACGTGTGTTAAACACCACCAACATGCAATTGAACAGTGCTTTAAAACAAATACATGCATGCGCAACTAGGGATCCCTACACTAGCGACCCGTGTATGTATTGAAATCAGTGCATTCAAGAAACCAAAAACATGACTGAAAAGAAAAAAATAACCCTCTGAGTGATAGTGAGGTATGCAACGCATTGCACAGTTGTATACCCCACTGGCACTAAAAGGCTTAATCCCCCTAAAGCTGACACCATCCCAAAAAAATCAACACTTACCTGTAAGTCTGATGTCCAGCAGGGTGTTCAGCATCCTGGTCTTACACTGTAATTCTTCCTATGTAAGCTTCTAGCTTCTTCTTCATCTGTCATCTTCTTTCTTCTTCTCTTCATCTGTCATCTTCTTTGGTCATCCTCTTCAAATAGCGTTGCCCCTCAAAAAAAGAAATATATGCATTACAATCAATATTTCTATTAAAGTTACACTGCCGATGGCAGCAGCAGCAGAAAAACAGAATCCCCCCTCTTTGTACCTTTTGGGCTGTTGCCCAATCCATACTGAGTAAAATTTGAATGGCTTTTATATGGTCAATATCGATTCAAAATGGTTCCCACGCTCCCATTGGCTGAGGGTTACGCAGGGCACAGAATATGCCCTGCAGTAACCACACCTCTCAGCCAATAGGCTTTTTAGTGGGAGGGATGACAAAATCCACTAGAAGCTGATTAGCTGGGAAGTGTTGTTACTGCAAGGCACAATCCATGTCTTGCGTAACCCCATATCCCAGTAAAGGACATGAGATTTTTTGTTCTGTTTTTCTGCTGCCACCAAGAACAGTGTAACTTTAATGGAAATATTCATTTTAATACATGTATTTCTTTTTTTGTGTGGTTTTTAAATTAAATTGTGTACATAAAATACCTTGATCTTGTTCAAAATATTTTTTTAAATACAGAGAGTGGTGTCATTAGGTCATAAAGTGACCTACATTTATCATGCCACCAGCACCAGCACTAAAGGGGTTAATGCCCCCAACTTTGGACAATATTTTCTTCATATCTTGTCTGTTCTCTGCTTCTCTCTCTCACTCTCATAGTAAGGAAGAGAGAGGCAGAGAACAGTAACAAAGGCAACTTGTCTTACATATTGCCTTTGTGAATGAAAATGCCAGTACATGTGACTGCTGTAGTAGTGATCACGTGTACCGGCAGAACACAGAAGGACTGAAACTGAGCAGTCAGGTCCTGTAGCGTTCAGTTTCAGCCTGTCACCATAGCAGCATGCAATGAGGAGTGCTGCTATCATTTAACCCATGACGTACCAGGACCGTCATTGGTCCTTATGGGAAGTTTACCCATGGCGGTCCTGGCACGTCATGGGTCGTTAAGGACAGGTGACGGTCATAGCATATCACGTACATTTTCCTTACAGTGCTTCTCCGGAAGCACTGTAGATTACAACAGGGTCTGAAATTGACTGCTCCAAATCTGGAGCGGTCTTTTTCAGACCCCAACGTGGTGCGCCAGTACGCGGAACAAGTCACATATACCGCACATCAGAAATAAGCAAAGTGGTCCTTAAAGGGAGAGTAATACTTCATTTTATCTTTATTTCATTTTGTAGGCATTAAAAAAACATGAAGAACGATATAAGTCTTATCTCTCAAACCTTTATGGTTTGAGAGATATTCACAAGCAAAGTTTCCCCTACTGCCCCTTTTACCTAGTGTAAGCCATCTCTTCTCAGATGTGGAATGCAGTCTATAGACCAGACAGATAACAGCAGGGGACAATCTTCTTCATTGAGAACAATGAAAACCCTTCCCCCCTTGACAAGTTTTTCAGCTTTTTCCCTTATCTTAATTGAAGATTGTCCCTCTCTGCAGTCTACCTGGGCACCTCCCTTCTGATCTGGCTGAACAGGGGGGGGGATACTTTGTTTGTGAATATCTCTTAAACCATAAAGGTTTGAGAGATAAGACGTATATCATTCTTCATGTTTTTTTAATGCCTACAAAATAAAATAATGATAAAACGAAGTATTACTATCCCTTTAAGGGAAGGTAACTTCCCTGGACCCCTGGTCCTTATGGGGTTAAGGACCAGAGGTGGATGTTTGCATTGCTTCACAATGAGTTACACACCCTTCTGGTCAAAAAGGGTTAAGTAGGCTCATGCACTATGCCAGCAACTGTTATGTCTGCCTCCATGGACATATTTAAAATGTTATATCTTGCACAAAGGTGCAAAATTCATTGAGACCATTAGGATTTTCTAGTCATAGTAAGGTAAATGTGTGTTGGGGGGGGGTTTATTGAAATTTTATTAGAAGGTCTTACTTCCCCTTTAAGTTAGTAGTTGATAACACATGCACAGAGGTGGTCATGATTCTTTGTTGACAGACTCCAAAGACTTCTAAAGAAGGAATTTGTGAGTAGTTTAGGGTTCTAGAGTCCTGAAACAAAAATCATTATCGCCTCCCCTGACATGAATTAAGAATCCTTTCAGAATGTATTCACAGTGGCCATCAGGATATCTTCTTAGATTAAGGTAAGAGGGTGTTATTGTTGCGTTAATCCTTTGCGCGCCAGTGAGGTATCCAACTCATTGTGCTGAAATGTGTTGGATACTGCTCTGGCACTCAGAGGGTTAAGACTGGACAATGTGGCAGAGGATTCTGGCAGTTGAAGTCCAACAACACTTGGTTTGCCTCAGCCTGTCCTTGTCCTAGAGCAGTAGTTCTCAACCTGTGGGTCGGGACCCCTTAGGGGGTCGAATGACTATTTGCCAGGGGTCACCTAAAACCATCAGATATTTATATTTCGATTCATAACAGTAGCAAAATTACAGCGATGAAGGAGCAACGAAAATAATTTTACTGTTAGGGGTTTCCACAACTTGGTAAATTTTATGAAAGGGTCGCAGCACTAGAAAGGTTGAGAACCACTGTCCTAGAGTCTCACGAGTTTCGATGCACAGTATTTACACAGACTTGTTTACATCCATTCGTATTCCTGCCCATACTGGCACTTCATAACTATTCTCCACAATGTTTTGCAGTGTGACCCAGCTTGTACCATGAGGGATTTTTATTGGCACTTCATATCTCTCAGCATGTATATGCATGCTATCTTAGTTCTCCTAGAGAATATAAATTTAGATGCCAATTATCTTTCACGGTTCAATGGATTTTGTAGGAAACATTGTATAAATGAACCAAAATTAGCTCACACATTTATCACCTGCTTATTGATCCATGGTCAGTGTATAGTTTGTCTCCATAGCTAATTACTGTGAGCATGTCCAACAATACAGCAAATGTATGTTCTACTGTAAAAGGAATTTTAAAACCTTGCTTTTAACAAAACCTTACAGGGTGCTAACAGCTTATAATTATAACCCTCCATTACTTTATGGCCAGTCAATCTGAAAAGTCCCTATGAATTTTGCCCTAAAACCTTTGTTCAGGAGATAACATCAGTCAACCCTGAATGTCATTTCTATGGAGGAAGACATGAACGGTGCTGGGAGGACCATGTGTCCTCGGTTCTGTTCACTGCACATGATAATCTTAAGTAGGCTCATGCACTCTACTGGCTTCCAATTGAAAAAGTTGCCAGCGACTGTCATGTCTGTCTCCGTGGAGTTGAAATTCAGGACTGATTAAAGACGTTATCTCTTGAACAAAGGCAAAATTCATGTGGGCCATTAGGATTTTCTGGGCAGAATGAGGTAATGGGCTATTATTATGAACTTTAAGCATACCTCCCAACATTTCAAATGGCCAAAGAGGGACATTTGTGTTGTAGGGTGTGTTACTGGGGGTGTGGCTGGTGGGCGGCAACATTACCAAGAATTTTTAGTTGATTTCATGACCTACTGACAACTCTTTGTGTAACTTAAAGGGATAGTAATACTTGCTTTTAAGAAATAAATGAAATGATGTACGTCCCGTTTCTCAAACTTGTATCGTTTAAGAGTTATAAGTTTAGAACGTTCTGCCCTTCAGCCCTTTTTACAGACATCAGAGCTTTAGCTGACAGACTGAGATCCTGATTCCAAGACCGGTCGGCTCTTCAGCAGAGCCGAAATAACATTGTCTACAAATAAATACTTCATTAGAATGGTCTACAAAGTGTGCCTGGTGGTATTATGCCAAATTGCATAATACTACCACGAACATAATGCAGACAAAAAAAGTGAAAATACACCCACATTTTTGGTAGGTCAGTATAAACTGAGAAAACGCACATGTGGAGTCTGTCTCCGCACAGGGTCTTAATGGCTCTGGAACACACAAATCCGAGGCTAATGGACTCCAAATTGTAAAAATGTTTTATTAATTAAAAGACATCACTATCAAACTTTACAAGTTTAAAAACCCTTTTACACGTTTCACGGCAGCATACCACTTTATCAAAGATATTTTTGGTGTTTTTGCAGTCATCTCCTCTTTATTACCTCTTTATCACACCTTAGTACATCTCCCCCGTGTGTCACTTTACAAATCATTGTGGCAGATTCACTAAGCAGAACAGGAGAAATGTTTTGTGGGGTACACCAACTATATAACAGTGGACTATGCCATGCTTTCAGTTGGAGTCATTTCATATAAATGTCAAATCTCTTTTTGATTCATTTCACTTTGGCTGACAGAGGCAGGGCAAGTAAGTTAAATCAAAGTACAGTACTTTGATAAATTGAAAGTATTCAAAATGATTCTTTAGTAGTCAGTTTAAACAGCTGTTGTCTCTCCATTTCACAGTGAGTTTTCCTGATTTGGAGTCATTAATTCTTAGCCTTATCGTCTAAAAGATTTCATTGTAATCAGTGAGATGCATGCCATTACTTATCCAGTAAAATGCTTTTCCACCAGACAGTTATAAGAGTATTTTACTGGTGACCTAGTGAAGTTGACACATCTGCCTGTGAAGCAAAATTGACAGTCTACAAATTTAATACAGAAGAATTTTTGCATCAAGTGGGTCATTGGAATTGCCATTTTAGCTCATACATCCAAGGGCTGATGTAACTTTGATCTGATTTTATAATCTGAAATGACAAAATACATTTCTAATTCTATTAATATGTAGATCATTCTTGTGAAGAGCAAATCTTTATTTCATCTATTGCCATACTCAAGGTTGAAGTTGGAACCTTTTTTTTGAGGATCAGGGTATAGAAAGTATAAAGGTGGGCAATAGTCCTTTGGAAGTGCAGTAAGCCAACATGCATGTAAGGTAGGAGACTTAATGTGTTTAATTGACTGAATTACTTAGGTAAGTGTCCTTCATACAGTAGTCAGGTATATATATGTTTGTAGTTTTACATATTGTCTGCTGTTAACTATGTTTGAAGATCCCAATTTTAGGTCTGTATGTAGTTGACACTTCTTTACAATAAACAATAGATGTTATTTTTCTGAATGGCATGAGCAATAGAAAGAAAGGTCCACCAATGTATTGAATCACATAAACATTATCAAAATAGTAAACTACCTCTGTCTAGCTACTGACTGCAGAGGAATTGAAATAGCTATACCAGTCTACAATCTGAATGGAACTTATTGACCTATTAAGAGCTACTTATTCCAGGGCTATAATGCCATGTTTAACTCTTTATGAACCAGAGGGATGTGCTACACATCGTGAGTCAATGCATTGAACTTCTATTTGGTCCTTAAACCCTTAACAACCCATGACGTGCCAGGACCGTCATGGATAAACTTTCTAAAAGGACCCATCACGGTCCTGGCATGTCATGGGTTAAATGATAGCAGCGCGCCTCAGTGCAAGCTGCTATCATGCTTTACAGGCTGAAACTGAGTGCTCCAGAATATGTGATAACGTGTATTGAAACGGGAGTGTTTAAAATGTATCCATAAATATCACCTATTTTGTCTTAAATTCATATAGCTTTAAAAAGGATAGCTGGAGATAAAAAAAAAACATCCCATGGTGCTTGTATGGGACAAATGAACTAAGCTTGAGAAGAATTGCTGAGTGCTTGTCTCTATATACATGAACTGTGTGTCTTGGTCATGGAACCAATGAGGGACCTCTGTGGGTCTCTTTTCAGACCCCATTCTGTTCACCTCTTGGTCAGCCGGAGCTCATAATTCAAGTGTTGGCTGACTGAGAATGATGGGAGTTGTAGTCCAGTAATAGCTGGAGCATTTCTTTTGGAACACCCAGCTTAGGATCTATCAGCACACGTTATATTTCTCCGCGTACCCTTTTTGTTATAATTGCATAGGAAAATAGAACACAGTTCTATACCGTGAAGCCCCTTAAGAGGGTGGGCTGGAGGAGGGATTTGCAGAATATCCATTGCAAACATATTACATTTTGAATTTAAACAATAGAAATGAACAAATTAAAGGAACACTAGCACCTACTAATAATAACCTCCAAATTACCATATTATGCCTAGAAAATCCTAATGTTCCCTATAAATTTTCCCTTGCATCTTCTTTTTCATAACATAACATCTTTAATCAGTCTTGGGACTTATATCATGTATATTATTAGGTGGTGTTAGCGTTTCTTTAAAATATGCAACAAGAAAGTTAAAATACACACAATAAAGAGTATAAGAAGAGATAGATGGAAAGGGAAAGAGGGCGTAGGAAAAAGAACTACCCTCTGATGACTTGAGCGAGTGTAAAAATAATGGGGTAATGAAGTGGGAATGGTGGAGGTCAAGACTGAAAAGGAGAAAACCTGTTTGTACACACATCATTTTTGAAAAAAGTATATTTAAAACCAATTCAGGTACTTTACATTTTATTACATAAGATATGTCTTAGAATGAGATTAGAGATCAATGTTTGTGTGCTGCAACTGCCTATCTCCTATGGTTTCTGAGCTGAACATTCTCTCAATACAATGCTGCCTGCTCCAAGGGGAGGGCTGCGTAGGAGTGTGCTTTTTGGCATGTTTTGTTCCTCTGCACCTTATTCCCAAGTAATAACAAGACATAGAAGAAATCAGTGTCAGATTACTCTATTTTCCTGGGCGTGCTGTACGGGAGGTGTTCGGGACTTTATTTTATTAAAATATTTATATTAATGGGGTGGATGCACTGGTATATACTAAAGCATTTATACAGTGGGTGTCCAATGTGGCTGGCAGGCAAAATGTGACCCGTCTGGCCCCAGGGTGTGATGGTTTGGAGATTGTAACACATTGGGTGTTATGCACTAAGTGCTAAAGAGATGATAATATAGAGATGACTTCTCCAGTGATATCACTTCTCCAGTTCCTATGTTATTCTATAGAGCCTATGCACTAAGATTTCCAAAGTTGGAAAAAATCTTAGTGCATAGGCTCCATAGAATAACATAGGATTTGGAGAAGTGATATCACTGGAGAGGTCATCTCCACTTTATCACCTCTTTATCACGCCACCATTTTGTTTTTACCTAATTAGCTCTCAAGGTCACCCATGAACTAGTAGGCCAGTAGAGCCTAACCACCGGCCAGTCAGTACTGTAGTATAAAAGACTTTTAAATACCAGAATTGTAATTGACTTGATCAAAGTTGAACGATGCCTAGAACATGGTCTATAACTGCGCGTTTCCCAGCTTAGGAAATAAACTGCATCCCAGGATTCAGACAGTCCCCATACTATAGCTCAAATACAAAGAAATGGTGATGTGATAGTTTCCTTTTAAGCTTTTAAAGCGGAACTACCACCTAATATAATGTCACCCCCCCACTAATTATGCATATGTTGACTAGCTTCTTAGTAGTTCTATTATCTGCCACATGTACCAGCATCAGAAAGTAATCCTTTTTCTTGTGAGACCGGCGGCCAGGCTTGCACGCAGACATCTTGGCTTAGAGATGCCTGCGCTGTCCGTCCTGGTCTCCTCTAGGAGGCATTGCATGGAGCCGAAAGGCACCGGAAACGACTGACGGTGCAGGCACGCAGACAACTCTAAAGCAAGCAGCCTGGCCATCAGTCTCACAAGAAAAAGGATTACTTTGGATGCTGGTACTTGTGGCAGATAATAGAACTATTAAGAAGCTAGTCGCCATATGCATAATTAGTGGGTGGTGACTTTATATTAGGTGGTAGTTCCGCTTTAAGGACCACAAGATTGCTCAATCAATGCATTGCACAACTTTCTGATCCATAAAAGGTTAATCCTTTGGATTCTAGAAATAGGGGCGGCTCTAGCTTTTTGGGGGCCCTAAGCAAAAAATTCACAAGGGGCATACCTTTACTCCCATGTCATTATTTCTAATAAGACATTGCCATATGATTTTGTTTGCTTGTTGGGGTGATAATGTTTAAGCTTTGAGGAGTCCTCTGACCAAGAGGGAGCCCTAAGCAGTTGCTTGTTCTGCTTATGTTGTAGCACCACCACCACTGACTAGAGATGTCTTTAGTGCACTGCATTCATACCTGGGAACTTTGCCATGTGGACTACCCGGAGGGGAGTTCTCTGGTGCCGCTGGAGGAGAACTATGATGCATTAGCGTCAGAAAAGGGGCAGGACTAAATCATCTGTGGGGGGGGGGCTTCAAAATACACACAAAAAACTGAAAAATAGCCTGGGAAGGAAGATAACTTGGCACGGAGTGCAAGGAGCATACTTTGAAGACTCAGAAGTGAGTAGAGTTTTATTAGAAGAGAAAACCAGAGTCTCGTTATGATTGCATTGGAAGCAGCTCTAGTATCCAGTGGGTTAAGTTTATGTTTGACAATGCAGAACTAACATAACTAATACATGTATTACTTTGCCTTCCAAATGTAGTCGTCCTTGGCAACTAATATTTTACTGAACTGATATTTATACTGTAAATAGTTGTAGAAGAAGACATAGATAACAAACATGGGATACTCACATACTGAAAATGATTTTAACCTTTTATGGAACAGAACAGTGTGCAACACATTGCTTTGTAAAGCGTTATACACCCCTCTGGTCCTTAAAATGGTAAAAGGGATAGTAATACTTAACCCTTTGAGTGCCAGAGGGGTATGCAACACATTGCAAAGCACTCAAAGGGTTAAAATGTAAAATAATATATATTGCAGGGTTTATCCCCCTGAGTAAAACAAGAGTACTCCCACTGCTGAAAGGGGTTTTATTCAAAAGTTATTGCATCTCAAATGTGTATTTTTTAGATGCAGTATCACAGTCGCCTGAAATTGTACAGTGGTGCTGTTGCTACACCATCATATGGACTGCTTTGAGTAGTTGACCATAAATCTCCATAGGATGATGTAGCAAGAGTGCCACTGTACAATTTGAGGCCGCTGTGATATTGCACCTAAAAAATTCAAGTTTGAGCTGTAATAACTTTCTAATAAAACACCTTTCAGCAGTGGGAGTACTCTTGTTTTACTCAGGGGGATAAACACTACAATATATATTTTTGTACATATTAAGTATTACTATCCCTTTAACCCCTTGAGTGCCAGAGTGGTACAGAATACATTGCAAAGCAATGCATTCCATACCACTCTGACACTTAAAGGGTTAACACCTTAACAACGAAGAACGTACATGTACGTGATGGGTGGATGCCCCTAAAGGACCCATGGAGTACATGAACGTCATCGATTTCAAGGCTCCCCATGCAGCTACACACTGTTCTGTGGTCCTTAAGTGCCAGCTGCGTGCATGCGCGCCGGTCCTTAAAGGGTTAAGGTGTTGTTTTTTTGCAGGTGAAATAATATGTGATTTGGCTTAAATCAGCTTTCCAACGTTGTATTTTCCAGCAGATGCTAAATGAGAGGATTTGAAGTGAAAATGTAAAATGATCTTTTAAGTTTGTATTGATTGCCCTTCAGAACAAGTAGCTGAATGTCACAAGCCTTTTGTAGTATAATACTTGTCTAAACTGTGCCTGTTATTAGTGTGTATATTTATTTTGCAAAGTTTTCAGGTGTCTTCTGTTTTAAATGACAACTTTATGATACCGTAATCTTTACTCGAAATTTGATGTATTGTAAAAGACTTTTTCAAATTTTTGGTTCATTTTAGCTAATGCTTTTCAGTTTTATCATTATATTCAGTTTGCAGTTGATCTTAGTCTTAACAACCGTGTAGTGTGCCCGCCAGTATGATTATTTGATGCTAAAATCTGTTCTGATGCTCTGGCGGATTCATACATTCACCCCATTGTGAAGTATTGCTTTCAGGCTTTCTCTAGCATCCAAGGGGTTAAGAAGTCAAATTTGTTAAAATGTGATTTGGACCATGTTGGTAATCTGTGACAAGAGATTAAAGGGATAGTAGTGTTTTTAAAAAACAGCAGCTCTAATTAATCTTCATAGTATTTGGGCCATGCAGAGTATTATTTCAGTACTGTCAGAGTTGTAGTTCAAGAGTAATTGAATGATAAAGTATCCCCCTCCCTCCCCTTTTACCTAGTGTAAGCCATCTCCCTTCAGATGTGGAATCTGTTCCCGGGACCAGATAGCTCACAGCAAGGGACAATCTTCTTACTGTGAGCAGAAGGAAAACCCTACCCCCTTGACAGGATTTTCAGAGTTTTTCCTTATGCTCACTGAAGATTATCCCTCTCTGCGATCCATCCAGACAGTCTTGCTGCTCTGAGGTAATCAGTGTTACATCAGCAAAAGGGGAGGGAGCAGGATACTTTATCATTCAATTACTCCTGAACTACAACTCTGACAGTAATGAAGTAATACTCTCTATGGTCCAAATACTCTGAAGATTAATTGGAGCTGCTTTTATTGTGAAACATTACTATCCCTTTAAATACTGACAGAATTATACTATTAATTGAATATATTTCAAAGTATGTTTGTATAATGCCTTCAGAACATAGTAAAATACTTGATGAGGCTGAAAAACTACATTTGTCCATAAAGTCCAGCTCATGCCAAATCACCCCGTTGATCCAGAGGAAGGCAAAAAAACCCTTAAAAACGTTGAAGTCATTTCCAATTAAGCCACAATAGGCTGTCAGATATTTCTCTGGATCAACATCCTATCTGCTTTGAAGCCAACTGTGATAATTATCTATATTGTTCTGTGCTAGATAGGTATCCATTACTTTTCTTTAAAGCAGCAGCTGCAAGCGCTGCATCCTGAGGCAAAGAATTCCATAACTTTACTGTCCTTACTGTATAAAATCCCTGCTTTGTTTTAGTCAAAAGTAGTTTTCCTTTAGTCTTAATTGATGACTTCTTGTACTTTGCTCAGCTCTTTGAATAAATAGGCAATTCAAAAGTTCTTTGAATTGATCTTATATATATTTATAAATGGTAATCATATCACCCCTTAGACATCTCTTCTCTAATGTAAACAAACCCATTTTGGCTAGTCTCTCTTTATAATTCAAATCCTACAACCCCTTTATCAGTTTTGCTGCACGTCTCTGTGCTTTTTCCAGATTGATAATGTCTTTTTTAAGAACTGGTGCCCAAAAATGTACTCCATATTCTAGATGAGGCCTAACCAAGAAATTATATAGAGGTAGAATTATATTTGCATCGCATGCACCTAAATCCCTATGTATGCAGGAAATAGCAATGTGAAAAACCTTGGCAATCTGATTTTTATGCTAATTTTTTATATGTGCTTGTCACTTGATTTTTGTGTGTTTTCTTCAAACGTCGATCAAAATTACTAAATTTAGAAATATCATGGCACACAAATTATATAAATCAGCAAAAAATTGCAGGTTCATGTTTTAACCCATTGCGCGCCAGAGGGGTACGCAATGCATTGCAAAACAGTGGATTGTGTACCCCTCTGGCACTCAAAAGGGTTAACTCTTTGAGTATCAGAGGGGTACTATTTATTCAAATAATTTTTTTGCATTAGATACTGCTGTTTCTAAGTAAGCTTTAATTTTTCTGATTTCCAATTTTTAATATATTTTAATGAAATGTGTGAATTAGAATTAATCTCTTTGGTACTATCATTTTTTTTTTCTGACAACAAAAGTCTTAAACTCAATTTAGTAAATAAAGATTATGATATTCAATATAAAGTTAATTTACTAAGCTGCAAAAACAGAGGCATAACTAGAAGCCTCCGGGCCCTGGTACAAGAAGTGCCACAGGCCCCCACCACCACATTGGCCCCTCTGACCACATTGACCCCTCCACAATGCCCCCATCCCCTACCTGGAGCTCCCTCGCTGTCCTCTTAGTAATGGGAAAAATGAGGAGGAAAAGATAGTAGATGTAAAAGTGGCTGCAAAATCTAAGAAAGAAGGAAGAAAGATTGGCAAGTTGTGCTTTCCAATTATCTAATTTGTTATTATCATACTAGTGTACACAAGCCAAGGTCTGTGAAATGTTAACCCTTTGAGTGCCAGAGGGGTACGCATCGCATTGCTTTGCAATGCGTTGCTTACCCCTCCGGCACTCAAAGGGTTAATAGGCCGGTCCTGCTCTGCTTACTGCCATCACTCACGCGATGCGCTGTTGAGACTGCCTGAACGCACAGAACTCTCAGCATTCTGTGCGTTCGGGCAGTCTCTACTGCACATGACGGCTTCTAACAAACATCCTAGCAAATTATTATATAGGATGACGGCAATTTGCAAGTTATTAATATAAGACAAGTGAGAAAATTGTGGATTCTAAATTTTTCAACCAGCAAAACAGTGTGAGAAATGTTTGGATGATTTGCATTCTATATAAAGGACACAATTTATTAACCCTTTGACCAATGCATTCTGTACCCCTTTGGCACTCAAAGGGTTAAAGCTTTCCAGCTTTCCAGTGAACTTAGACTATAAAATGAGCATTGCGTGGTATTAGACATGTCCGTGCAGAAATAAAAAGTTATGTACATATGTGCATTTCTATAAAGTAAACACTGAGTCTATGTTCTTAGAAGAATTGGAGCATTTCTGGGGAAAACCAACTGCACCATAGGGAACAAATAAAAAAATACAAATTATTTATATGGGGTATTTTTAACTCATAAATGCACAAATGGTGCCCAATGCATTTCAAAGCAATGTATTGAACATCTCTCTTGCATTCAAGAGGTTGAAAGCTACATCTCAATAAATGGTAATTTAGGGATATTTTATTTGTCTCCTGTGGTGCCGGTGGCTGGCGCCAGAATTGTTGGGGTTAAAATGATTGTACTTTGGCATGCAGGGGAAGTCAGTTGATGGACCTCTAGGTTGGGGATTACAACTCCCATCAGTCTTCAGCAGCTGGAAGTCTAACAGTTAACTTCCCCACATGTGGAGTAGATAAACTGCATAGTTAAAGGAGCAGTAAACTTTTATTTATAAAAACCTGTACGTTATAGAGCTTTTTCTGCTAAAAGAAGGTACTTCCACTGCTGTCAGCTGTTTTATGCAGATATTATAATAGTTTGAATTATTAGGAAGTGAGCAACAGTGTGTTTACTTCATGAAAGTTCAAACTGACTGCATGACTCAGCATTTTCTATCATAATGTATGGAGAATTGTTTGTCAGTGACTCCCCTCTGTCAGAGAATTCAACAGAATAATGAATTGAAATCTGGCACACTGTTAATACAAAAAAAAAATTCAAAACAAGACGCGGATAGTTAATGCACCAGCTGTGGGGAATCTGCACAAACCGCAACATTGCAGGTTCTAGTCCCCGACAGGGTCACATATCTGCCAGCCAGTGTGGCAGATTACAGTCCATACCCTCATATTGCTGAAGAGGCCTTCATCCTGCAATGGATTGCCAGTGGCTGTATATTTATAAATTCCACCTGGAGCTATTTATTTATCACAATTCTCAAGCGCCCTGCATTAAACAGGAGCTAAGCTCACCTTTTGTACGGTTCACATCTCAGAAAATAAATGTTCTGGTTTGACAGGTGATGCAGATTCACTTGCTGGCAGTACTGGTGTCTGAAAGATTCATGTTAAATTGGTTTATACTATCCTTTAATACCATCTGACAGTCCCTTTAACTATTAAATAGTAATATAAAATCTCATATAAACTATGAAAAGAAGCATCCAAGAAAATACCAAATATATCTTGTAATGGTTTGAGGGAATTGAATGTGTACATATAGCTGCCATTATTAACACTTCGGATACAAAAGGGATTTTGAGTACACTACAAGGTAATGATTAATGAAGAGAGACAACAGGGCAGCCTAAGTCATTCTGGGCCACATTCACAAATAAAAGAAGAGCAACCAACCGTAGCATAAGGGACCAAGTATAATGCCCCCAATTCCCAGTGATTTAAATGGAGCTTTCAACTACCTGAATACTAGTGTTCTCAAATGCAAATAGAGAAGGAGACTTCTTTAGCATACAAATGATTAAAATATCCATTTAAATCATTGTAAATGTATATTTGTCCCCTATGGTGTAGTTGGTTTGACCTAGATTGCACATAGCACACTGTATGCAGACATTATCAAGGTGAATCCCAGAGAGTGTTTAGTTAGTAATGTACTGCAATAGAAGAGATACCAGGGATAGCCACCAGGAGTGCATTATCCGCTACACTAGTATTATGTCTAGTGGATAATCTGCTTCTGACACAAATCCCCGGAATGGATGTATATCTTTAATTATATGGCGCCACACAGTGTACGCAGCGCCTTACAACAGAAGTAAGTTAAATTAAATAAGAGGGGATAAAATAAGTGCCACATTCATAAAAACATTTGGAGAGAGGTCCCTGCCCCAAGGAGCTTACAGTCTAAATGGGTAATAGGAGACAGACAACAGGGTAAGAGGGTGTCAAGTGCTGAGGTTACAAGTGCTGGGTTTGGCCAAAGGTAGTGCATGGTCCTAGTGCTCCAGAAGATAAGATTTCAGGCTAGACTTAAAGACAGAGGGGGATTGTTCTAGATGAAGGGAAACGGGTATGGAGTTCCAGAGGTAGGGAGCAGAAAGCAAGAAAGGTTTGAGACGGGATAGGGCAGAGGGTGTGGATGGTATAACAAGAAGGGCGTTGTGTGCTGAGCGAAGAAGGCAGCCAGTATCTCTACTTTGTTCCAAAGCCATACCACCCAAGTGTCCCTCTTTAGGAGGGACAATCCCTCTTTGAGATCCAAATCCCTCTGTCCCTCTTTCCCATCCTGTTATCCTTCTTTTTAGGAGATCAGACTGTGTTGCGTGTATATAAGTGTATCACATTCCTCCACGTCCACAGCAAAAAACCTTGAGTTAATGTTTGTGTAAACTTCAGTAAATGTGTTTATAAATTAGCCTGTGCAAATAAAATACTTTGGTCTTGCTCTAAATCATTTATTTGATTACATCAGGAGGGGTCAGTAGTTCATGAAGGAACCTTAATATTCTCCTGCCGACAAGCCACGCCTTGGCAACACCACCTAAAACAAAAGTGTTCCTCTTTGGCCATTTGAAATGTTGAGTGGTAGGCCAAAGCAATGATTTCTAGCAAGATGTAGATGTGAGGGAATATGTGCTCTAAATTTTGGGCCTTATGTTCGGACAAAAAGTGTCATAATTCTGGAGTTAACTAACTGTACCATAAGGGAGAAAAATCAGTTGCCAAAATCCCCATATATTTATATGGGGCATTTAACATCTTGAATGCTTGAGAAGTCTCCAAGACAAGGCAACATTTAAATCAATATTAATTTATTTGCTCCTTATGATTAGGGTTGCCACCTTTTCTTCAAAAAAATACCGGCCATGGCATTCCCTCCATAGACTTAACATTGGACAGAAGCCAATTTTTTACCGGCTGGGTGGCAACCCTACTTATGATGTGATTGATTTGCCCCAGAATTACTCCACTTTCTTTGAACGTGAAGCCCTCTCTGTTTTTAGATTTGATAGCCGTTCACTTTGTAAGTGATTAAGGACCTTTTTCATCAAGCTAAATGGTGCAATTCTGGAACAAATCATGAGGGCAATGAACTTTCCCATTAAGTTAAATGGAGCTTTTAACCTCTTAAATGCTAGAGAGGTATCTGACACATGCTTTGGTGGCCTCTCTAGCTTTCATGAGGTTTAATCCCCCTTTTAAATCATTGGGAATTTTCAGAATTCTCTATTTTTCTCTATGTCTCATTTGGTTTGCTACAGAATTACACCTGTTTAGCTTGATGAATAAGGACCTAAATGTTTTTATTAAAATAAACTGCGATTAAATAATATGATGTTTCTTGCTTCCCCTACCAAGCACAACCAGGGGCAGCAGCAAGGTAAACACATGGATTTACTATGCAGTGCTATAGTTCCTGGCAGCTGTCACACTTATAATTACAGGTTCCAGCACAATTTGACTCCTTAATGATGGAGGTTCTGGGGAGTAGATTCCACTTAAGGACCCTTCTACTTTGGGGAGCCAGCACTCATGAATGATCACATGTGCGTGGTCACCGAACAAGTGTCTGATAGTGAACACTACAGTTTTGGAGTGGTCATGTACAGATTCCAGTAGTGCTCACAGTGCTCCTGCAAGGACCATCATCGGTCCTTAAGTCAATTTCAGTGATGATTGTCCTAGCACTCCATCGGTAGTTATGGGGTTAAAGAGAATTTGTGATACTTCTGTCTACAAATATATCAACTACTTCAGTCTGACAAATCTTCCTAACTGTTAAAAGAATACCTGTATCTATATTTTGCACAAACTAAAGCAGGGGTGGCAGTACAACTGTTTTTGGATCAAAACTCATTAATCTCCAACTTAGGCAGACACACATAGATATACAGACAGACAGAGAGCAAAACAGCAAGACAGATAAGAACTGTAAATGGAAGAAGGGAAAATGGCAACAAACGATAAAGGCCAAGCCAGACAGTGGGATGAATTTATGAATCAGCCAGTGTAGCTGGCATCAGCTTCAAATGCCACTCATCATATGCAGCACAGTATATTATCAATGTAGTGCATAGCAGCAGACACATACTACTGTTGTTGACTTGAATGCCAGCAAGCTCCTTACTCCTGCCCCAAAGTATGCATAGACGTTGTTAGGTTTTACTGTTTCCTCCAATCCTTATACATGATGTTAAACAAGGTTTAGAAGAAAGAAACTCCCCAAAGCGCCCTATTGTCATCCTCTTGAGCAAGTGACAGTAAGTTGAGAATTTTCAGAGTAAGTAACTTAGTACATTACCAAGAGGTAGGAGTAAGGCTGGAAATTCAGTTCCACCCCCTTGTTTTGCACATAAGCTTATTTGTGCATTCTTCCAATGAGAATGACTGTGAGACTGACAGTGTTTTGTCTGTGCAGAATATTATGTATTCTACACACCCTGAGTAATACAGTACAGTGCTGGTTTGTGTATATAGTCATTGAAACACACTTCAGGCTTATGTACTGAAAGTGCATGTAGTAGACAATTTTCACCATCGGTAAGAGATCCATTCTTAGTCTTCATTAAAGCATGCTGAGTGCTCACATAACAACCAGTGTTATATCCCCCACTGGGATCAGTTTTAAGGTCTTTTTCAAGCTCTTTTCTCTTGAATGCAAGAATCATCATCATTTGATATTGAATAAATATCTTAACAAACACCCAGTTTTAGCAAAGTTCACTTGCAAATACTATTGACCATTATAGAATATTAGTTAAGGTTTGCAAGTGTTTTGCAAATAAAAAATCAAATGATATGTTTATTTCAGTTATGAAAAAGGAAATTAATCCAAGGACGAACAAACTACCTGTTCTTGTACAGCATTCTGACACTTTACTCCATTCCCTCAGAAATGCAGTAAAGTTGATGTAATGAAGATCTACATGGCGGACTACGGAGTCGCTGGAAGGTCTTTCACACGAGTTTAAATGCAAGTTATTGTAACTTCCAATGAGACACGAGTTTAGCTCTGACCATTCTCAGATAATGGAACCACCTTGTATCTCTTGTGTTTCCACACCACCTAGATCAGAGGTAGCCAAGAACTAACAGCCGTGCATAGTTTCACACTTGCAATGAATTCCGCATCCTGTAATATTGGCTGGCACTCACATTGGCTGGCTGTCAGACATGTCTCCTCTGTGTATGGATTGTTGGTGGAAGGCAGAAGAGTGGAAGAACACGAGCAACAGAACTGTAGCTGAGGACTACGTCATTTCTGTTGCTTGTGTGAAGGAGGCCTAGAAACCAATATATTTCACCCTTTGGATGCTAAAGAGTTATTAATGCATTTCTTTACAAAGCACTAAAGATCATCCGAGGTGTTAACTCTTTAGCATTCAAAGGGTTAATATGGAATTCATAGCAAATGTATTGGAATGCTAGTTTGTGTACAAGCTGGCACTGAAACGAAATGTTTAGGTGAAATTTCAGGTAACCATTCCCATAAAATGTCCTCTGAATCCCAGAACCACAGATACACTAAAGCTGATGTTGGGGCAAATCAAACTCACGGACTTTCAGTTTATTTAAATGGGATTTTTAAGACCCTCAATGCTAGTGAAGACTCCTACGCAATGCAAAGCAAAGCATTTGCGAGCTTTTTTTTTTTCATTCAAGTGGTTAGAGGCCTCATATGAGTAAATGGGAACCTTTGCTTTCTGTGATGAAGTTAGTCTGTCCTGAAATTAGTCCACTTGAGATATCAGCTTCTTTGTCTTCTAGCTTAGTCCTGTTCCATTGCCCATCATTTGCAACAATTTTTTTTTTTTTTTTGTGAAAGTATTTTACCAGGAAGAATACATTGAGATTGTCTCTCGTTTTCAAGTATGTCCTGGACTCATTTTATCTACCTTAGAAAGGTGAAAGGCTGAGCAGACCTTGCCGGGACTAGAACCTGCAACCAATTGTGCTATTGAACTTGAATTTCTTTAACCATTTTCGTGTTACGGATGTTATGACCCATGCCCTCAGCATAGCCTCCAAAACAGCGGTGAGGCAGTGAAGGGGTTAATCACAGCACTAGGGTTTCCGATTGTTCGTATTCTGCAATGTTATAATGCACAAGCTTGTTAGACAGCAGAGGCCTTATTTTACTGGCTACTGTATACACATTTATTCAGCCAGGTGATTGGAGTTTTAATCTAGCAACAACTAGGAGGACTGTAGGCTGCTCACCCGTGGTATAGTTTTATGTAATCTTTGTCTTAGTTCCTTCCTTTAAAAAAAATATATATATCAGTGTCTTTCACTTTGTTTACTGAGCACCTCTTGCCTAAGTGAAGCAGGTTTACTTCAAGTGGGTTAGTCCTGTCAACATTAAAATGCACTAAAGCCACTTAAGCTGTCAACATCTGTGCATTGTATTTATTCCAAAGATGAGAGCTCCTTGTGCTTTTGATCTAGATGCTTGTGGTGATTATAAGGCAGACCTGCAATAGGATCTGTGAAAGACTGGGCTTTCAGTAATGTTTCTACAATACATTTTCATGGTTGGTTGCAATGTTTACATTTTTTTTTACATTTCTCCTTTTTAAAATTGGCATATCATTTCACAAGCCTTACATTTATTTATCAACCCTAATCCTACATATTAAAATATCTGAGAGTTCAAAACATTCCAAATAAGTTTAAAATAAATATACGAAGATTATAAATGGGACATTTTGTGCTTTATTAAAATTTCCAGGGGTTATGTAAGTGCAGGGATAAATAACATTTTTCCTTTGATTTTTGTTTTATCTGCATTGCTCTTGAGCCTTTGCCTGGATAACTAAGGAGAGTCTAAAGAACACCTTGAACTTAGTCACAGCTGGATGCCACTATTTAGGTCAAATAAGGGTAATTGTACTGTTTTCCCTCTGTGATCAGGAGATAAAAGGCGTTTGCCGTCTTGCTAATAAGATACATGCACCCATTTTACACCTCCGTAGAAGAATCTGTAGCCCTCAGAACAGGTGGGAAACACAGGTCATATTGATGTACAAATTGCTTAATACATAGGGTCAAAGTGGAATTAAACATTCATTTAGTAATGTACTGAATCCTCTACTGTCCTGGAAGCTGTAGATGCTAACGAGCGTTTAGTCTTCTGCTTATAATGACTGTCACATTTCCTGTGGTGGTGCTGCAGATTCTCAATGAATTATTTGACACTGAAGTCACGTCTGTGATTCTTTATATATGACTGAACAATCTTCAATGCTGGAAGTTTCCAGAACAGCCTGGGCCTCAACATTTGACTCTAATTGTGCTACTGATAAGCACCACAGATATACTTTTCTGGAGTATGCTCCAGAGGCATAGACATAGCTCACTGTGGCTACAGTGGTTGCAATTTGTGTGTGTATAAAGGCGGCATCCTGATAAACTGGAAAACACCTCATATGTGCAGTTTGGCAACTCAGCATATAGCTAACTGATCTACCTCACCATATTATACTGTTGAAACATGGGAATTCCCTTAATTGTCAGCCATGATGTCTAGGGTACCCAAATAAGGACAGTGTTGTGCTCTTTTTTTGCTGCAAGTAATGTCAACCCCTCAAGTCTGTTTAGAATCAGGAATACATTGTACTACAATATCTGCATCTCCAGCTGGTGACCAGATTCAACCTCTAGAGTGGAACTGGTGTTAGAGTTAGAGTTAGCATAACATTGAAAAAAAAAACATTAACTAGTAAACAGAAAAAAAAAGGTATTGGCAGTTTGAGATTTATCCTTCCCTAGCTGAATAATTAAAATCCAAAGAAAAGTTTACCATCAGTTTAAAGTATTCTTTCTTAAAATGATGAAGAAATCCATGGCACTCTGTCTTGGTGCTTGAATGTTACATTTTATTTTAGTCAATGCTTCTGTGTATTCAAGCTGATCATCATCAGGACAATGAGTTGTTTTCCTAATGCCCGCTCTCTTACACACACACACACACACACACACACACTGAAACACTGACTAAGATAAAATAAAACATATGAGCACCAAGATCAGACTGCCATGATCTTTACCAAGATACAAGTCAAGGTTAGTAATGTCTTTTTCCAATAAAACTTAATATTGTAGATGTTACAAAAATATACTAAATGATGCAAGTCCCATATCTTCAATCTTTATAGTTTGAGTGATACTGTAAAATCTCACATATAATACTCACAATTTGCCCCTTTTCACCTTATGTGAAGTGTGGTGGTGCGCATTATACACAAGAAAAAAATATATGTATATCTCCACATGTCTGCTTCCCTTGTCCACACACCTCAGTATGCTGCCCCCCATCCCCTCCCTCTACTCAATCCCTCTGAAGGCACCTGGGACAGCTGTGCAGCCGGTGGTGTGTTTGCATTTGCAGCCCGCTTCCTGTAGCCCCTGTGAGGACCTGTGTTAATTTAAGATAATGGTAGTGCTCTTTGAGTACCTGAAAGTCCTCACAGGGAATTACTGTAGTTTCAGTGCGCAGAGATCTATGCACTGGATCTAATAATGTTTTTCGGTGGGTAGAGGGAGGGAAAACAAGGATGCGTATTATACATAGGACTTTTGTTTTCCGCTAAAATCTTGAGTTAAATTTACACCTGCGTGATATACACAGGTGCGTATTATACCTGAGATTTTACGGTATACAATGATAAAGTTCCCCCTCCCTCCCCTTTCACAGACATCAGCAGTAAAGTTGACAGAAGGAGATTCGAGTCATGCGACTCGACTGTGGCTCATAAGCAAAGCCGAATTAGCGCGTTCTAAATATCAGTACTTCACTGGAACAGTCTACAGTGTGTGCCTGGTTTGCAAGCACCCTTTGTAGGCTGTTCCAATGAAGTATTTCTTTTAAGATAGCGCTTTAGATAGGGAACTTTATCACTGTATATCTCTCAAACTATAAAGGTTTGAGAGATGGATCTTGCATCAGTTAGTTTATTTTTGTAATATCTACAATATTAAGTTTTATTATAATAACATTACAACCCTTTAAGGAAAACAGGGTACAGGTTGCAACAAAGGTCTTTCTCAAAACAGGCTCTAATCATGCCGAATAATAAACTCCTATGTACCTTAATCTGAGTAGAAGATCCTATTGGCCACTGTGGATTTGGTCTCCAAAATGAATCTGTAATTGTTATTGACTGTAATGTCCTTGGATCTATACATGATACTTTCTTGCCTGACCCCAGGATCCCAATCTTCCTTTTTTCTTTTGAATACTTCAGTGGGAGGAGTTTGGGGTCATAGAGTTCAAGAATAATATATTTCTACGTTGATATGTTAGCCAGAATCAATGAAACATTATTTTGTAGAAACCAGTGTGTGTTCGACAGAATTATAGTGGACATTAGGATTTTTTACTCATTAAGGTAAGTCAGAGTTTATTATTTGACAATGTTAGTGTTCTTACCCCTCTCGCTCTCAAAGGGCTAACTCCTTAAGGACCAGCGGACCCTGGGTGTGTGGCCCTTTAAGGACCAGATAGCAAAGTTTGATGTGTGGGCACGCCAAACAGGGGACTGATAGCGATCGCTCCGGTCTTGGATCAGTCAATTTAATTTTCTGCTACTACCCACAACGCTCCCGCAGGAGCGCTGTGAGTAAAAAATATGTGATGTGCCAGGACCGTCAATGGTACTTAAGGGAAAAGCAGCAGTGACGGTCCTGACACGTTACTGGACGTTAAGGGGTTAAAGATATATGATCTGTAGTCACTTATGTATGCAATTATATCTCTTTTACTTCAACAGTAACATGGTATTCACAGAGGATGAATGTTTGGTGAGATTCAATCAACAGAATTAATATATCAATATGAAATTGTCAACGCTTATTATATGCAAATGAGATATCATCAGAATCTATCATTATTATTAATGTGTTTAATAAATCAACACAGAACTTCTTGCATTGTCTTAAATATTCATGACATCTGCACATCATAAAATGAATAAAAGTTAAAGGGATAGAAATAGTTGGGGAAAAAAAATATAACGTGGGTCATGTAGCGCTGTATTTCCATATTTTCCATTTTGTAGTTCAACATAATTCAGTTCTAAAGGATCCTCTTCCCGCCCCTATTACCTCTTGTATGCCATATCCCCTCAGATGTGGAATCCGGTCATGTGACTGGACAGCTCGCAGCGAGGGACAATCTTGGATGAAGGAAGGCAGAATTTTCCTTATGCTCACTGAAGATTGTCCCTCGCTGCGCTCCATGTGGCTGGCTTAGAGAGTCAGCATGTCATAGGTGAAAGGGGAGGGAGGGGAATACTTTAGAATTTAATTTCTGTTGAACTACAAAGCGAAAAATACAGCGTTACATTGCCCATATGATATCACTGGAGAAGTCATCTCCACTTCACAAAGAAGATGCCCAATGGCATAATATCACCACAACTACAATACATAAATAAGAAGTGGAAATACACTCACATTTTTGGTAGGTCAGCGTAAACTGAGAAAACACACATGTGGAGATCTTCCCTGTCTCCGCACAGGGTCTCAATGGCTCTGGAACACACAAATCCATGTAGGGTTGCCACCTGGACGGTATTTTACCAGTACAGCCGGTAATTAGCTCACTGGAGCCGGTGCCAGTATAACTACTATATCGGCAATTGAAAATCCAGGGAGTGAACAGTTCCTTGACATCATCACAGCCAATGTCAGACCCCGCCCCCAGTGTGTTTACGTCCTCGTAAAGCACTGGAACACACAACAGAACAGGACCCACATTCCTCACACTGTGACCCTCCACAGCTCGCATCCCAGCGTTATCATGACAACTTCCTACACGCCCCACCCCTTAGCTACAGTGACAGACATCTATCCATCCACTCCATGTTTTAGACAGCCAGCAGCCAATGAGAATAGCGCTGGTGCAGCTGTGGAATGTGTGCTAGCTGCCTGTGCACTTTAGGTTCAGCTCTGCTTCTCCTGGTCCCGGACCAGTCTGTGTCACCCTAACCATGCTTGGTACAGACAAGTTGCCCATCGAGGAGACATTGGAGGACAGTCCCCAGGTACTTGAGCTCTGTAGGCTTGATTGAGTCTTAACCCTTCCCCTACCACAGAAGGGCCTGTTCTACATTATACTCCTCTTCCATATACTGCACTGCAGTGGCAGTCAGAGGGTTAATTCTGTCACACTGGTATCGCATGTGATTGTGCCATTCGTGCCCACCCGGCCCTGCCAGCTGTATTACCAGTGACCACAGTGTGACTTGTATGGGTGAAAATGCCAATCATACTCACCCAGGCACCTATCTCTGCCCGGGTATCCCATAGAGAGACTGGTACTGTTTGAATACACCTACCCAGGAAACTATCAGTGTCTCTCAGTGGCTGTGTGCCCCTTAGACTGGTACTGTGACTTTACCCATCCAGGCATCCAGCCCTGCACCCTCTCTGGCTCTCACTCTTCTAGAAAGAATCATACTGTGTTTGCTTATACCAACTCAGGCACCTAGCCCTGCCCCTTCCCTGTATGGGTATCCCATACAAAGACTGGTACTTTTTGAATATACCCACCCAGAAATTTGTCAGTGTCCCAAGTTACTGCCTGTCTGTGTTTCCCTTAGGTAGACTGGTACTGTGCTTTTTCCCATTCAGACACCCAACCCTGCATCCTCTCTACCTCTCTCCTTGTGAGAATGGTACTGTGTTTGATTATACCCACCCAAGCACCTAGTCCTGCCTGGGTGCCTCCTATAGTGATTGGCATTGCTTCATTATACCCACCCATTCACCTGACACTGCCCCTTCCAACTTGGGTGACTCTTAGAGTACTATGTGATTGTGCCACTTGTACCCACCCAGGCAACTAGCAATGCCCTCTCCCTGCTTTCCCCCACCGTGGAGAGAACGACAGACCCGTAGTTCTGGGTAGGGTGGGAGCGTAGTGAAGTAATGGAATAGACATATTAATACTAGGTAAAGCCACTTGTGTGTGTAGATAAGAAAGTGTATTAGGGAGAACTGCAGGAATCATTAACTCTCCGATGAAAGGTGACTAGATATCCCTTTAAATGCAGGGTAGCGTGAATCCTGTGAAGTCCTGGGGAATGACATTTTCATGTACCTGGCTGAAGCTCAGTTTTGTAGGGTCATGCAACATTGAGTGGAACTACCAGTGTGACAAAACGAAGTTCCAATTTACTTTATCTTATGAAAAATAAACAAACAGCATTCAGTTTTTTTACAAAAAAATGAAAAACTAAATAAAAAAGTTAAATTAAAAACGGGACAAAATTTCCATTTATATTAAAAAGAAGGGACAGTCTGGAAATATTAAAAAAAAAACGGTACTGTCTTTTTTAAAATGGTACATATGGTCAGCCTATCCTTAGTTAGGGTGACCACATTTCCGTTCTGCTATTCCGGGACATGTGGTCACCCTAAATTTGAGTGGCATCCGGTCCCCTGCGGCTGGCTGGCACCGAGTTCCCTCCTACCCGCCCGCATCATCACGCGCCCCTGCAGGCCGTGATGACATACATACAGAGAAGAGGAAGAGGGCAGAGGCACCGGAAGAGAAGCGCTTGCTGCCAGAGTCCAGCAGCAAGCGCTTCTCTTCCGGTGCCTCTGCCCTCTTCCTCCTCTCTGTATGCATGTCATCACGGCCCGCAGGGGCGCGTGGTGATGCGGGCGGGTGGCTACCTTCATTTCAGGACTCTTTATTGTCCCGGTGGGGGATGATCCGGGACGCGGGACATAGAACCCAATTAAGGGACAGTCCCGGACGTTCCGGGACACGTGGTCACCCTATCCTTAGTGCGTAACCTCCCCTAGACTCAGGGAGGATTTAACCCTATGAGTGCCAGAGAGGTACCAGTGCATTGCAGAGCAATGTGTTGTGTACCCCTCTGGCACTTAAACAGTTAAAAACCAAATAATGGGCGGCCATATTGGCTTCTGCTTGCAGGACTGCATGATTCCTGATAAGCACCTTGCTACCTAGAAAACAACACATTGCTTTCCCTCATAGATGCTGATAACATGATAGACTATGAAGGTAAAAGTATTTGTAAGAAAGCTCAGGGGCAGGTTTAATAAGGTTGTGCTTTTATTTGGGATTAATGATTATGTATTTGTCATATTTAATTCTAGATAAAAAAAAAACTGCACCTAAAAATTTGCATTGCATATAATAAAGTACATTCCTTAGAAAATTTGCATTGCTAACAAAAATCTTATTACTAAGAGGAAGATATGTAAAGCTTCTAAACAAAAAATGGCAATGATAATAAAATGTCTCACGGTATCTGCAGCTGTGTGTGAGGACACAATACAGAAACACAGCTGGCTCTAAATATACAAATAAATTAAGCAGAATCATCTCTATTACCTATTTGTCATGCAAGGTTGCTTTTCTTTAAAGGGATAGTAATGTTTCATAATAAAAGCAGCTCTAATTAATCATCATATTATTTGGACGTTGGAGAGTGTTATTTCAGTTCTGTCGGAGTTGAAGTTCAGGAGTAATTCAATGACAAAGTGTCCCCCTCCCGCCCCTTTTACTGATGTCACACTGTGCAGCCAGAGCAGAAGGGAGGTGCCCAGGCAGACTGCAGAGAGGGACAATCTTCAATTAAGATAAGGGAAAAACCTGAAAAGCTTGTCAAGGGGAGCAGGGATTTCGTTGTTTTCATAGGAATAAGAGTGTCCCCTTCTGTTATCTGTCTGGTCTATGGGCTGCATTCCACATCTGAGAAGAGATGGCTTACACTAGGTAAAAGGGGTGGGAGGGGAAACTTTGTGAATATCTCTTAAACCATAAAGGTTTGAGAGATAAGACTTATATCATTCTTCATGTTTTTTTAATGCCTACAAAATAAAATAAAGTTAAAACGAAGTATTACTATCCCTTTAAGCACTACGTGTTTTCAATAAATATGGCAAAAGTTCCATGAATTATATGGGTCTGTTTAATAAAAGTACAATTGTGATTGTGTTTATCGTATTTAAAATGAAAAAAGTAATTTTGCTCCTACATAACATTGCATTCCTTAAAAAAATAATTGCACTGTTCATAGAAAATTCACATTGCTAATAAATTTGACATTGTTTCTAAAAAAAAAAAAAAAATAGAAATGAGATGCTAATAACTTTTCACAGCATCAAAGAAAAGCAACACTAATAAAACTTTTCAAGGTATCTAAAGCTGCATGTATTTATATGCAAATTTATTAGCGGCAATGCAGTTTTTTTCTATCATTATAGGAAGTCACCCCCCCCTTTTTTTTATTTTCTTTATTTTTTTTAAACCTTTATTTTGGTATTCAGGGATACTCCCTCTAGATCTTTCTAGATGGAGGAATCTTGCTCCAACCGTGTCTTATCAGAAAAAGCAGGGATGGTAGAACAAAGAACCACTACCCATTCTATGGAAAAGGAGAGAACTTAAAGGGGATGTATCACCTTAGAACAATTTTTTTACCATAGCTTTAGTTAATAAAGTAGTAATAGGAAAGCTGTTTTTTTTAATGTAAGTACTTTAAAAGATATTATATCTTCTGTGCTGTGCACTTCCGCATAGCAGCACAGTTCTTCTTCTCCTCCCACCTCCCTGCCAGCTGCCCCAGGGAGCGCACGCACGCTTCCCTTCGGTGTGCTGTGAATGGCTTCTATCGTTATATCAAGCTCCAGTTAGCATTATACTGAGGTTGCAACCTCAGTATAATGCTAACCGGATTTTGATATAAAGATAGAAGCCATTCACAGCACACCGATGGGAAGCATGAACGCACTTCCTGGGGCAGCTGGGAGGAGAATTAGGCAGTCAAGACGAGCTTTGCAGAAGAATCAGCATGCTACATAATGCTGACTGGCAAAGCTTGAAGATAGAATATCTTTTAAAGTACTTACATTTAAAAAAAAAAAAAAAAAGCTATATATTAACAAAAGCTATGGTAAAAAAAAATTATAAAGTGATACATCCCCTTTAAAGGTCCATTAAAAATTAAAAAAAAAAAAAATTAAAAGGGCTCAAAAGCATTAAAATATCATGTACATGATAAAAACATAAGGAGAGATAATTGTGTAGAGCATGGGCATTCAACTTGTGGCCCATGGGCCAAATGAGGCCCATCTGACCCCAGGGTGCAGCCCACCTGACCCCAGGGTGCAGCCTGTCAGAATTGCCCACCTGAGATTTTAAAAAATCTAGCACACATGATCTATTAGGCCAGTAACACCTAATCCTGTACTTGCCAGTACTTCTCAGTTCAAGTATAGTTGTCTGCTAAATATCAGTATTGTCATTGGCTTGATCAATAAATAAAAACATCCATATTTTTTAATAGCTGACAGGGTATAATTCACCATCGTTATCAATTAAAAAAATAACGTGGCGCTCACACGGCTTTCATGGCCCATGACTGAAAAAACTTGAATTCCCCATCTACCTGTTCAGTTCACTGAAATTATTCTCCTATTTATCTAAATCATGCTGTACTTTGCCCATATCATAAACAAAGGGAAGTCAAATGGTCATGCACAGCTCCCTCTAGATGAATAGGAAAAGCATGTTTATAATATACTAGCATACTTGGCATGGAGTCCTCCGTGCGTTAACCAAAATAAAACAGAACACACACAAACCCAGACACACAGAGACATGGCAAATTCAGCAAACAAGAAGTCACATATAGTAATCCCTGCTCCATTTACCTGTTTGTTTTCCTGTTTTGCCAGTTTGCCTGTTCCACCCAATCTTTCTCCAATGTGTTGTATAGAGTAAAGCGTAGACCACTGTAGAATAAGGCAGAGAGCTCAATCTAGACAGTGTGAGCCCTTATCTCTCAAACCTTTATGGTTTGAGAGATATTCACAAGCAAAGTTCCCCTCCTGCCCCTTTTACCTAGTGTAAGCCATCTCCTCTCAGATGTGGAATGCAGTCCATAGACCAGACAGATAACAGCAGGGGACAATCTTCTTTATATGAAAACAATGAAAGCCCTGCTCCCCTTGACAAGTTTTTCAGGTTTTTCCCTTATCTTAATTGAAGATTGTCCCTCTCTGCAGTCTACCTGGGCTCCTCCCTTCTGCTCTGGCTGAGCAGTGTTACATCAGTAAAAGGGGCGGGAGGGGGACAATTTGTCATCGAATTACTCTTGAACTACAACTCTGACAGAATTGATATAACACTCTCCAAAGTCCAAATACTATGATGATTAATTAGAACTGCTTTTATTATGAAACATTACTATCCCTTTAAGGACATGAAATTGGGCGGAAGAAATGCTGTACAAATAGTGAAATCTGAAAGCCGTGAAAGTTTTTGCAGAGATTTTAACAGGAGTGGCCACGGGGCTTCCTGTCAAAATCATGCCCCCTTCCGTGTTTGAAACAGACAGCAAGGAGGAGATTAGCATATCTCCTCCTTTCTGCAACCTCGGGGTGTCGAACACACGGTCAGAGAATTCTCCATCAAGTGACTGCCTCCTCATTTATACACATTATGTACGTGCAATATATGTAAAGTAAAAATTGGAGGGTGACTTTCTTTAAAAAAAAAATGCTACTGGTGCTAAATGCATTAATAAATTAACATTTTAAAATGGAACTATCAACCCAAATAAAGTCCCCCCCAATAATTAGTCATATAGCAATAAGCTTAGAAAAAGTATTATTATCCAGCATAATTACAGCGTTATTAAGAAATCCTACTTCATCTGAGAGTGTCGGGCAGGCATCAGCCCAGACATATTGGTTTAGAGACATCTGCGCGCCACTGCTGTTCGTCCTGGTCTTCTCTAGGACTGACTGACAGCGCAGGTGCACAGATGCCTCTAAAGCAAGAAGCCTGGCCGCCAGTCTCCGAAGAAGTAGGATTTCTTAATAACGCTGTACTTATTTTGGATAATAGTACTATTTCTAAGCTTATCGCTAGAGAGACGTTATTTGGGGTGATAGTTCCGCTTTAAGGACTGGAAGTATGTGCAGCTCTTTACAAAACAATACTTTGTACACCCCTCAGGTCCTTAAAGGGCTATTGGAATTTGCTCTGTGTTTTTTCAAGCAAAATGTTATTAACCCTTTGAGTGCCTGAAGGGTATTAGCAGTGCGTTGGATAGCCCCCTGGCACTGACAGGGTTAAAGAGGGCCCAGATAAATACTCATATTTCTGATCTCTGTTGTGCCATCAGTGTAGATGTACTTGTATGCCATTACTTGATAATTTCATTTCTGAGATCACTTTGTAATGATATACATGTTCCATAAAGAATGCTCTTAAAAGCCTTTGTAGAACTTGACTGCCATAAAATATGGCAGCCTCGCATGTCACTGACAGTTTTTTTTTTTACCCACCTATGTATTTTATTTTTTGCACTCCAGTATTTCATACATAACTCATCGCTAATCATTGCTAAGGCCCTTCCTTGTCTTCTTGTCTTTGTCATTCATATAATTCCTCCTCAATCATACCATTGAAAGCAATTAGACCTAAAGGAAAGCCAAGTAAACTGTTTCCATGACAACAAATACTCTAACACTCAGCATTTTGTCATGTTTAATTCTCTTAAATGTATCCAGGTTGGGGATTATCAAGAAAAGGTATTATCTTTCTCCAGCAATTTACCATGGAATATAATGTGCTGTACTTACATGCCGAGGATAATACCACAATTTCATGCTGTTTATGAATTCTATGGATAGAGAATACATTTAATAACTGGTTTTAAGTCAAATAACACTAATTCATTTATTTTTCTCCTGTCAATAGTATTCATTTACAAGACATAAAAGGAATGCAAATATCAGGACCTAATCTGCAAAAAAAATGGTGGAGAAATTCTGGTGCAAACCAACTGCACAATAGGAGAATAATCAAATTTCCTCAATTTACATTTGATTTAAATGTGGCTTTTAACCCCTTGTGTGCTAGAGAGGTCTCAAACACATTGCTTTGCTAGTGACCACTCTAGCACTCACGTGGTTAAACGACACATTTAAATGAATGGGAATTTTTGTGTATCCCTTATGGGGCAGTTGGTTTACTCCAGAAATGCTCCTCTTTCTTTTGTGGACAAGGCCCTATATTGGGAGCAAACCAACTGCAACATGGGGGGGGGGGGGGATGAACATTTTGAACCATGTGGTGCAGTTGATTTGTTCCAGAGTTGCACCTTTTCAGTTTGCTGAATATGGATGGCTCTAATAGGTCTATTGAATAAGCTGGAACTATGAGAGCACTATGCAAATTGCTATTGTGCTTTATTTATAACTAGCAGAGGTGCAGCACGACTTCACCTATGAGGTAAACCTTGTTTTATTTTGTTTTTTTTTACACTTTGAGTGCCATAGCGGTAGCCATCGCACTGTGCTGCAATGCATTGGATAACTCTATGACACCCAAAGGGTTAAATTGTATTAAGAGCAGACATCGTGGTGGGGCATCAGGACCTCTCCTCATGCCTCCCAACTACTGATCAATAGAGGCCATGCAGGGAAGCAAGAGGGTTCCCCGGCTTCCATCCTACTCAAAGTACCGGGTAGGAGTGGACAGAATCGGGAAACCCTTTCATGACATGAAAGGGTTTCTCTGTCCTGCCCACTCCTACACTGTACTTTGGGTAGGATGGAAGAGTGGGAGCTCTTTTGCTCCCTTGCATCGGCTCTATTGATCTCCCAGCCGAATCAGCTATAAGATCAGTAGTTGTGGACACCACAAGGTCTGATTTTTTTTTTTTTCTTAAGCGGTTGGTTGAGGAGGCAGATGGCTTTCCTAAGCCAAGGCAAGTGACTAACTTTTTTTTTCAAAGTGGCTACACCTCTTGCCTCCTCCTCAACCAACCAGTGTTTTCCATCCATGCCCTCAAACAGTGAACCAGAAAAGCTTAGAATTTTATATAAATAGATTACATCAATGGCAGTGTCAATCATTGAAGGCCCCAGTGCCAACATCTATTTGGGCCCTCCTAACAATAAAATATTTTCACAGAGGCATAACTAGAACATATAGGACCCTATGGCAGATGGGGCACCCTTGGATACTGGGCCCTGGCACAACTGCACTCCTAACCAGTGTTTATTATAACTAGTCCCCCCCAACACTATTACTATATTTACTGTATGGGGAAATTTAAACATAAAGATACTGGGACGTGTTCTATATGTATCGTCTAACCCAGTTGTTCTTAACCAGGATACAGTGGCACTTTATCCTACTATGGATATCTACCTGGGGCGTCCTATTTTTTATTTTTTTTAACAAAAAAATTAGACATTTATTTTTTTAAATGTACGTTTATGGAACTTTTTATGCATAATTAATTTTCTTATATTATTCTAATTGTGAGTCATAAAAATAACTACAGTTTTATATACATTCATATATATATATATATATATATATATATATATATCCCTATATGTATATACTAGTTGAACAGCCCGTGTACATGGGCCACAGTGCCAGGCAGCAACGGCCGCAGTGCAGTCATGCACAGTAGAGACTGCCTGCGCTGCAGCTGATAACGGAGTGGTCAGGCCGTAGACTACGGTCTGAATTCGGAGCGCCCTGCTCCATTATCAGCCACGGCGTGGGCAGTCTGTACTGCACATGACTGCAGCTTGCACAGATGTCTTTACTGCGCATGACAGCTTCTGACAAACATACATTAGCGAATTATTATATAGGATATGCCCCTAATTTTAGCATTGGCAAATGGCATATTACATTTTAAAAGTATCTAAAGGGGTGCCTTGAGCTAGAAATGATTGAAGACAACTGATTTAATCAACTGACCTGTACACTGGCTGCTTCGTGGTCCTGCAACGAAATATCACATTGTTACACACAGTCCTGAATGAAACAACTGGGATGTTTAGTTGTAGGTGTAAGAAGAAGCCACTTTACAGGTCTGTTGGAAAGAGAACATCTCTGTGAATCTTTATATCGCCCCATAGTGTAAATAAGAAGGGGTGGAGGTATAATCACTTGCGCTAGTGGCATAATAAATAAAGCACAACAGCAATTTTAACAGCATCGACATAGCTCAGGCTTATAACGTGTATCCCAACATTATTTGTTTTTCAGCTGTCAATAATATTCATTAGCAAGATGTAGAAGGAGAGAAAATGCAAGGCTTTGCGATGTGTTGCGTACCCCAGTGGCACTCAAAGGATTAAGAGGCCGGTCCTGCTGTGTGTACTGCCGCCGCCTCACTGGCGGCACATGCGACGCAGTCATGCACTGTAGAGACTGCCCGAACGCACAGAATGCTCCCAGCACAGAACTCCCAGCATTCCTACACCTCCCAGCATTCTGTGTGTTTGGGCAGTCTCTACTGCGCATGACTACATCAGACAAACATTCTAGCGTTTTATTATATAGGATGGTTGACAACAGAGCAGGACTTGGGTGGCAAACAAAGGCCCATAATTATAAAAGCAAATTGGAGTTATTCTGGAATAAACCAACTGCACCATAGGGGACTAATCAAAATTCCTGTTAAATTAAATTGGGCTTTTAACCCCTTGGATATTTTTGGAGACCTCTCTAGCATCCAAGGGGTAAAAAAAAACTCTATTTAAGAGCATGGAGATTTAGACATTTTTATTTGTCCCTTATGGTGCAGATGGTTTACTCCAGAATAACTCCACTTGGGCCATTGTATCTAATTTGCTAAGAAAAAGTGGAATCATTCAAAAACAATACAAAGACAACAGAGGAACAAATAAAAATATAATGTATTCATATACCGCTTTTACCCCTTGAATGCTAGTCATGTCTCCAATTCAGTGCATTTAACAGGTTAAAAACTCAACCTGAAATTAACTGAACCTTTGGGAACCATGGCCCATATTTATAAAACCAAAATGGAGTTATTGTGGAGTAAATCAATTGAACCATAGGGGACAAAAACATTCCTGTAAAATAAAAATGGGCTTTTAACTCCTTGGGAGAGATGCACTGAGTGGGGATAAAGAAGAGGTGACTTCTCCAGTTTATCACTTCTCCAATTTCTATGTTATTCTATGGAGCCTAAGCACTAAGATTTCTCAAGTGGGTCTTAGTACATAGACTTCATAGAATAACACAGGACCTGGAGAAGTTATCTTCTTTTTATCTCCTCATTTACACCCCTTAGTTTATCTACCCCTTGAATGCTGCAGAGGTTTCCAATGCATTGTGAAGCAACGTATTGGAGATCTCTCTAGCATTCAAGTGCATGGGAATTTAGGAATCTTTCATTTTTCCCCTATGATGCATGTGGTTTACTCCAGAATAACTCCAGTTTAATTCAAAGCGGAACTATCATCCTATATAATAATTTGCTAAGGATGTTTGTCAGAAGCCGTCATGCACAGTAGAGACGATAGCGCACGCTGCAGTCATGCGCAGTACAGACTGCATGCACCGCGGCTGTTAGAGAGCGGGGCGTTCCAAATTCAGACCGGAGTCCTCTCTGTGCACCTTCCTGGGACCAAGCGTAGAGGACTACGGTCTGAATTCGGAGCTCCCCGATCCGTATCAGCTGCAGCGTGGGCAGTCTCTACTGCGCCTGACTGCAGAGCAGCCAGTGACAAGACAGGATCCGGACAGTTGCTGGGTGCCACTGTGGCCCGTGTAAACGATCTTTTCAACTAGTGCACCTATAATTGACCCCCAATTAATTATTATACTGCAATCATAGAAATAGTGTCAAAACATTTGTTAATTGCCGACATTATTAGTAATCAGAACATCGTATGGAACTCACATCAAGACGACAGCTCAGACATCTTGCCGTAGATGGATCTGTGCTCCTGTGCTGTCCGTTCTTGTTTCCTCACTGATAGATTATTTGCCAAAGGGTTAGCTGCACTGCATCCATATGGTGCAGGCAGCCATGGACAGTGCAGATGCACAGATCCCATTTCACCAAGATGTCTGCACTGTTGTTTTGATGCAAGTCCCATACAAAGTTCTGATTGCTAATAATGCCAGTACTTAACAAACATTATGACACTATTTCAATGATTAACAGTATACTAAGAATTAATTGGGGGTCAATTATATATACATGATAGTTCTACTTTAATAATTGTTGGCCAAAGTTCCTGTGGATCAGTCTTGATACATCTGTGGTTTTGTGACTAACAGTAGATATGTGGAATATTACACTAAAGGTTACCTAGAGTTCTAGCAGCATATTCTTGTCTCAATGCTTTTTTGAGTTCAAACTAACATTCTGATACATTTGAAATTGATTTCCTATTAACATCTTGGATGCTAGAAAGGTCTTCAATGCATCAATGCCTTTGGTTGTTAGGGTTCTACTGAAAACCATTGCTGCAGTCTATACTTGCAGTAGGAAAGTTGCAAGGTTCCAAAAAGACCTAGAGATTAGGCTAATCCAATATATTACAGTGCACAGTACAGTCTATTTGTGCCATTACTAGTAAAGGTATTACTATTAGCACCATTACATGCCTCAAGCTGGCAACATGATCGGGGGCTGTACGAGTGCAACCTTTGCCTTTAGCCCTACTCATTTGGTACCTCACAAGGCTCCAGAGCTGCACATTGATATTGTACATTCTAGAAAATGTAAACATGATTCTAAAGAGTCATGAACCCTTTGTCAGCAGTCTTAATTGTAATTTGTTACAGTTTTCTCAAAAGGATCTATGAGTCTGTTTCTTCCTTACTCATATTAAACACTATATTACTGTTTATTACTAAACTGAATTAAATCCCTCTCCACTACACTTTGAAAATCAAGTACTTACCCCATACAACCATTAGGATTATAACATGACCTCATTTTTAGATCTGTATTCAATTTAGTGATTGATGTAGTTTTGAAAATCATATCTCAACCTCCTTGTTGAATGTTCACATATCCTTCAAACAACACAAATCATTGAATGTTAGCTTTGTGATATCCTTTTCATCTTTGCTACGTGTGGTGTTATTGTGCTCCACAGAGGTTTCATTATCTTCTGTTAATGTATACTCTTTGTTAGAGAATTTTTTCAACATTAACTTTCTAACAAATTAATTTACATCCACAATATTGTCAAACAAATTAAAATGTATAGTGGGAGCAAAATGAAGTTATCTCAAAGTATGTCATCATAATTAAAGTGATTAATGACAATTGTAATTTCTTGTGTGCTTCTTGAAACCTTTCTGCTTTCCTCCATTGCTTGTTCTTCTTTCTTCCTCCTTTTCTACTCATTTTGTTGTCATTTGGCTTGACTAAATCTCAATGAAGTTCTCCTTATCGGTTACGTATTGTTTGTCTTCACTTCCTCCCTGGTATTCATAAAAACTCTCATCACTTTGTCTCCTCATCCCATGGACAAAAAAGAAGTACTAGCAGAAGTTGATGCAGTCGACATATATAGAAAGTTGCAGTCAACTGAAGTTGCCTAACACCACTAAATTCAATATCAGTTACATCAGCCTCAGTGCTGCAGAAACCTACCCTTTTCACTCGTTTTTTCAACTTCAAAACTGACCTATGTCCAATTCCTCTACTTTTCAATTCTTCTACTTATATATACATATTATTTGTCTCATAGTCCTCTTTATCACGATGGAACTTGTTCTGTTTTAAAGTTGAGACCAAGGGAGAGATGTTCAAAAAATCGTGACAATGAAGAAATTGTTGGATCATGCGTTATCAATCACATTTGAAAATGGGTTTAAAGAATTAAAAATGATGGTAGCAAGATCTTGATGAACATTGTCTTTAAAAATTCTGATGTTAAAAATTGTCTTTTATTTTGACTTTGAAATGAAAATTTTCAAAGAATCAGACTTTTTTTGTCTTTGAAACGACAAATACTTTACATTATGACTGTAGAATAAGCCACACCCACTTTTAAGACTGCTTTTTCCCTTTGGTGGAGATGGCGGAATTGGATACAAAAAATTATGGAAACATGTCTGAGAACTGGCGGACCATGGAGTAAGAACTTTTTTATTCTGATTACAGACAATTTCAGTTACCACTACTTTCTGAACATCTCGCCCCAAGAGTGAAAAGGGTTCATGAGGTTCATGAGTCTTAGTTCCCTTTAGCTCTCCTACAGTTGATGGTGAGATAGCTCAATTGGTTAATACAGCTGCTGTAGAATTTGATCAAACATCAGGGTTGCAGGTGGTAGTCCTGGTTAAGTCAACTCAGCCTTTCACCCTTTTGAGGCAGATAAAACTAGTACCCAAGACATACTTGAAAATTTCATAAAAAGAAAAATATCCATGTTCTAATTGGTTAACTGAATATTATTTGTATATTCTGTATATTGACATTGTACAACTGATTTATTGCAATTTTTTATCTCTTGAATTTTCTATCATTTTTGCCTTATTTCTTATGCTTTCTTCAATTGTTATAGAGAGTTTAATGTTACTAATTACTTTTATATTATTTTGTTTATTTAATATTATTGATTGTGTTTGCTGATTTCTCTTATTTTTGGGGTTGTGTCATATAAAAAGCTATAATACACATACTAAGTCTCAGTGCCAAGACAAAGGGAAGTATTTATAGGTTTGTGATGCCATTGAGATTTATAAATGATCCCCTCTCCATTGGTTTCTTAGATGTGTTCAGCTGTCGGAAACTGTTTAAAGCGGAACTACCATCCGACAAAATCTTTATCTTAACTAAGTTCCCATCTGGCAACTAGCTGCTTAGTAGCGCTAGTCGCCAGAATAATTACCTTATTTAATAGATTTCTGCTCTCTTCCATGGGTGACAGGCAGGACTGAGCTTGGACATCTTGCCATTGTGACGTCTGCGCACCTGTGCTGTCAGTCCCAGCCAGAGCCAAATGGCTCCTACCAACGCATCCTAGACCCGGCTGGGACTGACAGCACAGGTGCGCGGACGTCACAATGGCAAGATGTCCACGCTCAGCCCTGCCTGTCACCCATGGAAGAGAGCAGAAATCTATTAAATAAGGTAATTATTCTTGCAACTAGCGCTACTAAGCAGCTAGTCGCCAGACGTGGACTTAGTTAAGCTAAAGATTTTGTCGGGTGGTAGTTCCGCTTTAATCAAAAATGGGTGGCAGCTTTAAACCGATCATGGCACGCTATTATATTGACACATTGTGTCACATCAGTGGAATGTGGTTAATGTATTCTGTTTGATTGCATAAGCTGATATACGTGGATGGCTGTGCATTTATTTTTGCTATGGCATTGTAGTCATAACGAGATTTTCTAAATCAAATCGTGAAACAGTATAGTAACATAGCACATTTCTATTTGTAATTGTGATTGGTGATTGAGCCTTTAACCCCTTAACGGCATGTGACGTACTATGACCGTCACGGTCCTTGAAATACTCAAGGACCGATGACGGTCATAGTACGTCACGTACTTTTTACTTACAGCGCTCTACCGGGAGCGCTGTAAGTAAAAATAGAGCCTGAAATTGACCGCTCCAAGATCGGAGCGATCTCTATCAGGCCTCATAGTGACGCGCCGATACACGCGACAGGTCACGTGTACCGGCGCGTCCAAGTGCTCCTATGCGGTCATTATTGGACGGAAATGTCCCAGGACTGCCGGTCCTTAATGGGTTAAAGATGGTAAAATCAAATGATGTAGATTTCTTTATCATGATTAAGCATTCTTATTAGTGAAACCTACCTACCTGCAATTACATTTTCTGATTTTTCCCACTGGAATGTAAGTCACTCTCACTATTACACAGTGAATTTTTACAAGTATACTTCAGTTATACATTTCTTCCAATAAAGAGAATAATGTTTTTACTTTATACTGCATACATAATGGTGTGAAATGTTTCAGTTCGACCTGTTATTTTGTTGCAAATTCTCAAGTAGTGTGTGACAGCTCCAGCTAGCACATAGTACAACCAGTTATTTAATTGCAGTTTTTGAGATGTATGTAGCGTTGATTTGTGTATCAGGTTTTACTTTTTTGGGAACTGTAGATGCTTCTGTAGATGTGATATTTATTTGTCCCCTATTGGTCAGTTTGTCTAATAAGTGTTCTTCTTTGCCTTTAAACATAAGGACGAGTATATACAAAGAATACAATTATTCAACTGCTTGACTTATTTAACCCCTTAAGGACTGGCCACACACGCGGCAGTCACTTAAGGACCATGGGGTATTTTTTTTTTTTTTTTTTTTTTTAGAATCTGATTCCGGACTCCCCGAACGGCGTGCAGCCGCGCAGGGAGCCCGGAATTCCATGACGTACATGTACGTCCTTGGTCCTTTAGGGATCGCAACCTCATGACGTACATGTAAGTCATGGGCTGTTAAGGGGTTAAAGAAAACCTGGAAAATAGTCCTAATTATGGTTTCACTGATGTTTTTAGTTATGTCAGCAAAAGTCTATGCATGTTCAAAATTATATTGTGAGACTTAAAGCGGAATTACCAACTTAGTTAAAGTCTCCCTGCAATAATTAGGCAGATGGCGACTAGCTTGATAATAGCTTACCTCTAGAGAAATCCTTCATCTTCCGAGACTGACGGCCAGGTTAGTGCAGTCTGCGCTCCTGTGCCATCAGTCCCTTCTGGTACCGTTTGGACCAGTGCAATGCTTCTGAAGGGAGACCAGGACTGACAGCGCAGGAGCGTAGACAAGATGTCTGCGCTGATGCCTGGCTTCCGGTCTCGGAAGATTAAGGCTTTCTGTAGCATTGTGTAGTTTTTAGAGGTAAGATAACTATTATTAACCCGTTAAAGACCCATGACGGTCCAAGACAGTCATGGGTAGATTCCACTAAAGGACCCATGACGGTCCAGGACTGTAATGGGATAAATGATAGCAGCGTGCCTCCGTGCACGCTGCTATCATTTATTCCAGGCTGAGAATGAATTCAGTCTCAGCCCTTCTCAGTTGTTTCGAGTCATGTGATCGCTGAAGCAGTGATCACATGTACCAGCATTCTCAATGAATGAGACAGTGCGATTTACACACTGTCTCTGAGTCTCTCCTCAACCCGTCTGTCCCTTACCAGCAAAGTAAGGGACAGAGAAGCAGAGAGGAGATGCCTACCAGTGTAAAAAAAATCAGCAGATGGGGGTATTAGCCCCTTTGCTGCTGTGCTGGAGGCTGTCTGTTAGCTGGTCAATTTTTGACCTGCTAAAATCAACTTTTGTTTTGTTTTTTTGTTTTTATTTTAAAGACACAACACATTTTTTTTTTATTTTGCAAAAAAAAAATGTATTTAAAAAAAACAATATGTCAATTACCAAAAGTGGAACTGTGATTGTTGTGGAGCCATGTAATACATTTATACACACCGCCAAATTTAATCAATAATAAAAGTGGGAAAATTGGGTGGGAAAAAGGAACATTTTCAGCCAGGGGGACAGTGCCCACTTAAAACTGTCTATTCTGTAGGTATGACTGACTGGTCATACCTTCATGCAGTCTCCATAAAAATTTAACCCATTGCGGCCAAATGATCCCAAGAGGAAAAAAAATGGCGTTTTTTACTTTTTTTAACCATTTTCTTTAATTTTACTGAAATAAATGGTGGGCTAGCCATATAAGTGTGGTATCAAAAGAAAGCCCTAATTGTGTGTAAAAAAAATGGTATATAATTTTCACGGGTAAAATAAAGTACTTAGAGGGAAACACTGTTGAACAAAGACATAGTCAAAAAGGTCAGAATTGCTCCGGTCCTTGAGTGAAATCCACCTCAGATTTTCCCGGTCCTTAAGGGGTTAAGCTAGTAGCCATCTGCCTAATTATTGCAGGCCGACTTTAACCAAGTTGGCAGTTTCGCTTTCAAAACCATTATGCTATGGAAATAAACAATGTATCACTTACCAATGTGTAGGCTTAGGCTGTTAGCTCTTTTGAGCATCCAAGGGGTTAATAAGCTAGTATAACCTCTTGTGTGCCAGCTGTATTTGCTGACCTATCCCATGCATGCTGTAGTCTATAAATTCACCTCAGAACTCTGGTGTTATGAAAGCAACAGAACACTGTCCCTGCCTGCTATTTAAAGTACTGGTGTTGGTGCTTATTAGAGGTAAAGGTTAATATAATTTTAAATATGACATAGTTGCAAGTACCTTATATAAAAATGATTGATTCATATGTTACATGAATTAAAGATAATCCCAAACTTCCTTTTTAACACTTGTGTAAATTGTCATATTCATAGTGCTTTTATTTAATTTTGTTGTTTGTATTGAAAGATAAGAACTAAAATCAATTAATGGACTGTGATTAGTGTCCACTGTTTTTGTATTCAGAAAGGCCGTTATCTCAACCCTTTTAGAGATACTCTTGGTCATTCAGTGCATGTTGCAGAGCCCTGGAAAAAACAGGAATATCTGCTGCCTGTGAACATATATAAGACTAGACTTTGGGCCTCAGAAACAAAAATTAAGATGTTTTACATTTGCTAGCATGAAGTGCAGGTTATTAATTTGTATATAACCTCAGTTCAATTTATGTGTTGTGTTCCTTTAACCATTTGAGTGTCAGAGGGGTATTCAGCTCATTGCTATTATAGACTCACTAATGTTACAAAGCTTCCAAGCTCAAAATGACTGGAATACATTAAAGGGAAGTATTTGACTTTCAAGAGGAAGCGAAAGGTATCAGTGGGAACCTTTTGTTCCATAGTCAAAGCTGTCATTTAGAAGCCATCGGGGTCAACTTGTACTTTTGCAGCAACTGGCTGCTTAATAAAGTATTCTAGCATGCAAATATTACCTTTAATGTCTGTATGTCAGCAAGATATGCTATTATTGATATTATCACTGCTATTTATTTATATAGCACCAGTGTGCAAACATTTGTCAGCTCTGATCTCTGTTTTTATTAAAAAATGACACAACGTCTTTTGTTAGACTACAACTGCCATTAATTGTAGTTCTAAAATATCTAGAGGGCTACAGGTTGCCCACTCTAAGTTATAATCCAGAGCTAACAGAAATCCTATTGAGCAGATGGGTCACAGGTGCAAATATTGGTTGACCTCTGACCCTGCATTGCCTTTTTAGCTACTCTCAACTCTCTACAATGTTCTAATAAACTGGCCTATATCAGCCAAAATGTTGAGGGGACGCAGCCCCTAGATTACCACATTCAATCTACATAGTAATAAAGTACATGAAGTGTGCTTTAATACTATGTAGGGTTGCCACCCAGCCGGTATTTTACCTGCAGGCGGGTAAAAAATTGGCTTCTGTCCAATGTTAAGTCTATGGAGGGAATGCCAAGGCCGGTATTTTTTGAAGGATGGCAACCCTAATACTATGTGTTTATTAACTTAATGCTAGTCCTATTGATTACTATTTGTTGGTGGCTTTGTCTGCATCGTCATCTAATTGTGGAAGCCTACAGGGATGTGAGAGGGCATAGGAGGCAGGGCGAGTTGCAGTACAATGTATACCCACCCTGCCCCATGTGACATCATCCAGTGTACTCTTATATGGAATGAAGAAAAAAAACATTAGGGTGCAGAGGATCCTCCCTCATCACATAGAAGAAGGGGCTCCGGCCATGGCACAGCTTTACTGATGTATTAAAATTCCACTTCTCGAGCAGCTCAGAAACAAGAATAGTGTGCAGGCTAGTAAATAAAACAAGTATTGCTTATTAGACAGTAAAGAACACAGTGAGTTATATGCAGAAAGAAAGCAAGTTAATTTTATGGCACCAACTGCACTGTGAATAATAAATAACAGTTGCTAAAATTCACCTTGATTAAACGCCCTATGAAAACCAATGCTTCAGTTGATTTGGCCCAGAATGACTCCTTTCTTTATGGCCTAGTCTAGTGTGAGCTTAAATACTAGATAACATTGTGTGGCATGTGAGTGCCCCTGCATGAGGGTGCTCTTGATACTAGATGAGGTTGTGTGGGTTGTGGTCATCCCAGTGTGAGAGTGTGCTTTAATACTACATGAGGTTGTGTGGGTTGTGGGTGTCCCAGCCTGAGTGTGTGCTTTAATACTAGATGAGGTTGTGTGGTTTGTGGTCATCCCAGTGTGAGAGTGTGCTTTAATACTAGATGAGGTTGTGTGGGTTGTGGGTGTCCCAGTCTGAGTGTGTGCTTTAAAGCGGAACTTTCATACTATATAAAGTCACCCTGCAATAATTAAGCAGGTAAAGACTAGCTTTATAATATATATATTGCCTCTCAAATGTATCCAATTATAAATAAATCCTTTATTTTAGTAGACCGAAGCCAGGCACCAGCACAGACATTTTGTCTGTGGTCCTGCGCTGTCAGTCCCGTTCTTCACTGAGAAGCACACAAGGTAACCGGAAGGAACTGACGGCGCAGGTGCTCAGACTGCACTAACCTGGCCGTCTGTCTCCTAAAATAAAGGATTTCTTCATAATCGGATACGTTTGAGAGGTAATATATATATTATAAACCTACTCGCTTCCTGCTTAATTATTGCAGGGCAACTTTATAACAGTTGAAAGTTCCGGTTGAAAGCAAGCGGCGGCTCTGCAGCAGTGCTGAGATTGCATTATAGAAACAAAAATCCTTCACTGAAATGGTCTTCTACATGTGACTGGTTTGGAAGAACACGTAGAAGACCATTTCATTGAAGGATTTCTGTTTCTATAACTCAGTCTTGGCTCTGCTGCTGAGCCGGTCGCGGGACCGGATTCCCCTGTTGTCAGCTATAACGCTGATGTCAGGGGAGAGAGAAGGAGAGGGAACTTTGAATGTGGATATCTCTCAAACCATAAAGGTTTGAGAGATGCCGCTGGTCTCGTTTAATTCAGATTTTTAAGGGCTACAACATGTGGGATAGTAATAATGAAGTATTACTATCCTTTTAATGCAGAACTTTCATCAGATTAATATTGAGCCTCAAATCATAATTACATTAATGATATGCATAGATGTAGTTGTATTTTAAAGAATTTTTGCTACATTAGAGAAAAATAGAACTTTTTAGGCAGACAGGCACCGGCTGGGATCTTGCAAGCACACGTAGAAGACCATTTCAGTGAAGGATTTCTTCTTCCATAACGCGATCTCGGCTCTGCTGAAGAGCCTCCGCCAGTCCCGGGACCGGATTCCCATGCTGTCAGCTAGAATGCTGACGTCAGGGGAGTGGGGAAAAAAGCAAAACTTTGAAAGCAGATATCTCTCAAACCATAAAGGTGGGCTCATTTAATTCAGTTTTTTAAGGGCTACAAGATGTAAGTATTACTATCTCTTTAATTGGAGCGCCTTTTATTTTGAAACATTACTATACCTTTAATCATGCCATTCTTTTCCTTCGTCACTTGTAACATAGTAACATAGTAAATTAGGTTGAAAAAAGACACAAGTCCATCAAGTTCAACCTTCGCTTCATACCTCACTGAGAATTTTATAGCTTTCCTGCTACCAATTAAATTAGTCTTTATCAGACCTTCCTGATCAGCCTACTGATAAACAGTATAACTCTGTATGTTCCCTTTTGAAAGAAATGTATCTAATCTTCTCTTAAATGTATCCATTGTATCTGCCATCACTACCTCCCTGGGCAATGAATTCCACAATTTGACAGACCTTACCGTAAAAAAACCCTTCCTCTGCTGAAGTTTAAACCTCCTTTCCTCTAATCTCAAGGGGTGTCCCCTGGTCACCTGATCAGGCCTTGGAATAAATAGCTCACCGCAGAGATCCTTGTATTGACCTCTCATATACTTGTACAATGTGATAAGGTCTCCTCTTAGTCGTCTTTTCTCTAGAGTAAATAAACCAAGTTTGTTTAGTCGTTCCTCATATGTCAAGTCCTCCATTCCCTTAATTAATTTTGTTGCTCTCCGCTGTACCCTCTCTAGTTCTAGTATATCCTTTTTCAGAACCGGTGCCCAAAATTGCACTGCATACTCAATATGAGGTCTTACCAATGATTTGTATAATGGCAAAATAATGTTATCCACTCTTGCTTCAATACCTCTTTTTATGCAAGACAGGACTTTGTTTGCCTTTGCTACTGCTGTTTGACACTGGTCACTGTTTCCAAGTTTGTAGTTGACAAGGATACCCAGGTCTTTTTCTAGCAACGAGTCACCTAAAATTATTCCATTAATTTTATAAGTAGCCTTGGGATTGTTTCCTCCCAAATGCATGACTTTACACTTCCCCACATTAAACTTCATATTCCACATGTTTGCCCAATCTGACATTGTATGTAAGTCCCTCTGTAGAGAGAAAATATCCTGTTCTGAATTAATGACTTTGCATAATTTAGTATCATCTGCAAATATTGATATTTTGCTTTCTATATCTATTTCCAGGTCATTTATAAACATGTTAAAAAGCAGCGGACCCAATACTGAACCCTGAGGTACTCCACTCTCCACTTTAACTATACTGGAGAATTTTCCATTTACAACCACACACTGTTCCCTATCCTTCAACCAGTTTTGTATAATCGGAAGTCTCAAATAATCATACACAGCTGTCTACATGCAAACAGGAAAAGCATGTTTATAGTATGTTTTGATGTCATGCACTTAAGAAATAATTTTTACAAATACTGGCTAGTAATGCAGGAGATTTAAAAGCGTATATATTTTTAGTCAACAGACATTACAACACTCGCACTTTTCAGACACCTATCAATGTCGTTATGATAATGGATGTTAGATGGTCCTAAAAAAGGTAGTAATGTCTGCTCCCTCTGAGCACATATAAAACCAGGGGTAATTTTCTAAAAAGAAAGGTACTTATCCTATTCTTGGTGGACAAAATGATAAAAGGTACCAGGTCACCGATAAAACATACCAGGTTACTGGCAAATGGTACATGCATACCTCCCAACATTTCAAATTGCCAAAGAGGGACACTTGTGTTTTAGGGGGTGTTGCTGGGGGTGTGGCAGGTGGGCGGGGCATTACCGAGAATTTTTAATCTATTTCATGATCTTTTGACAGCTCCTTGTGTAACCTAATAAATGACTTATAACACGACCAAAGTATTTTATTTACACAGACTAATTTATAAACACATACGGATGCTTAAACAAACAATAATGTGAGTTTTATTGCTGTAGAGCAATGTGATACACTTATTTATACACCACACAGTCTGATTTATTAAAAAGAGGGAAATCAAGGCAGGAAAGAGGAACAGATGGATTTTGGTCTTAAAAAGGGACTGTCCCTCCTAAAAAGGGACACTTGGGAGGTATGGGTACATGGTCTCTGACCTGGCTGAAAATCAGCTCTGTACAAGAGTAGATTTTAGGCTTCTGTAAATAATAAGATTTATAGAGGCTAGCATAAAGTATATGGTAATTATGTGTGTGTGTGTGTGTGTGTATAACCCCAGTTAATTTTTAGTTGTTAGGATTCCTTTAAGAGAGAAAAGAGGTTGTGGTAATCCTTATGTATAAAGAGATACCATTACAGCATTACAGAACTGTGCTGGAGATCACTTTGGAGGACTTCTAAACCAACTCATTTAAATAATTAGATCTTATAAATGGTACTTTAGACAATACTCTGTGCAGATGATTACAGTTTATGGAAATTAAATACAAATGTTAACCACTGAGCAGCAAATCCTATCTTCTTATTTGTTATAATGGAGACCACCAGGACTTCTGTGATTGGATTCAGTACAATGGAAAGCTTTACATTTAAATGCATGGAAACTATTGCTCCTAACAGCACTGAAGCATATGTCAGTGGGGTGGCTGTATGAATACGATTCTGCATAAAACAGGCACTGGAATTGCTTTTCTTGTTGTATGCCTGCCTAACACCCACTTTCTATGCTATTAACATCAAAATTCTCATCTCGCTCCTAGAGGAGGGCAGTGGTGCTGTATATGAGTATTTTGGGGAAGTCCCTTTCCATTACATCTTGTTACAAGAACAGAATATACGGTGAGATTTGACTCCATTTTTCTTGTCCATGCTATTGTGCAAGTGGAAGGGGCTTGTGGGTTTAAAGTCACTATGACAGTAGAACGTGTCCGATCTGCAGTTTATACACTTAAGTGCAACCAATGGAACTTGAGGCTATTTCTGGAAATGTTTGCTCCAAAATTCCCTTTGTTTCATTCAATAGAGGATTTTCAGGTGATATTCTTGTGTACCATACATCAGTTAAAAATGGTACAAAATAATAATAAAAAAAATCTGTCAATGAAAAATCTAAAAAAAAGATGTACAGATGATCTGGAGCATGCCTACAAATGGGTTTTCTGCCTGATGTAGATGTGAGTGAATCTGCAATTCACTTTTATACCAGCTCCCAATCACAGGAAGGTATAATGAATTTAGAACTGGAAATTCAGCCAATCAAAAGTTATTTGACTGTGACTGTTACACATAGGCTGGTAGAAAAGCAGTTACAGGTTCAGATCAGTCAAAATCATCTGGTAACAGCTGCTGCAGATGTGGTTGCAGGTTCCATGCAGTCATTTTTGTTGTTTTGTTAATGGACACACACACCCACCAGCCCACACACATATATATATATATATATATACAGGGCTAGACTTCCAACTCAGATGCCCCTTGGCAAGTTGCCTTCAGCCCTGCCTATAAGCATACCCCATACATGATAATTAAAATGGTTCATACACTTTTAAAGGGATAGTAAACTCAAATTTATAGGTACAATTAAAACATACTTACTGCCCTCATTCCCGTCTCTCAAACGAGCTGTAAAGCTGTCAGAGGCAGAATCTGGTCGGCCCACTTTAGGCGGCTCTTCAGGAGTGCTGACATCGGGATATCTAACTATAATCACTTAATCGGAATGGTCTACAATGTGTGCTTGCAAGCCAGGCACACGTTGTAGACCATACCGATGAAATAATTATAGTTATATATTTCGATGACAGAGCTCCTTAAGAGCCGCCTTCTGGTCCTGGAAGCAGGAACTCATGACGTTGGCTATACAGTGGACACATGAGAACTGGGAGGGAGTGGAGATCTTTATTTAATTACATCTCTCAAACCATAACAGTTTGAGAGATGTGAATGAGGGCAGTAAGTGTGTTTTAATTGTACCTATAAATTCGCCTGCACTTTTTTTTTGAGTTTACTATCCCTTTAAATATAATTTGTAAATATATTCCCTAGGTTCATAAACCCCAAAATATATTATAAACTTGTGGTATTAGTTAAGTAAATAAGAGGAAAGGATTTCAGTGAACTCAACTGAGGTGGTTGTAATCTTATGTAATCACCGTTTTCTGGTTTTCTCCCGATAAAACGTGGCCACTGGCACCTTTTATTTTTAAAGATTTTGAACATTATCACAGAAAGAAAAAATTAACAGAAATGCTGAATAGGAGTACATAATATTTTAATGGATTTGGGCTATTTTTATGTTTTGTTGATAATGTTCCTTCCACCCCTTGGTTGCTAGAAAGGTATCCAACACATTGTGTTAGAGACCTTTCTAGCATCTAACAGTTTCAACAATTTCGGAAAAAGCTTGTAAAAATTGCTAACTATAAAGGCCACCATAAAACAGGAGCTGGTGTCTGTAGATGGGAGACTAGTATTGTTCTGGAGTCTGGACACACCAGTAACCACGAACGTGACAAATACTAAAGAGACCACCACGCAGTAATGTCCAATCAAAACTGGAATCCCCAAAATCAATAACGTCATACTTAGAAATACCTACTAAACCACCTATATGAAAAGTAGCCTCTGCAAATATGTCAGATATGATATCTATCTCCACATAGATATTGGCGATCCTGTAGTATAACTCCTTCTCACATGATGTTAATGAATCTCCTCCAGAAGAAAGGACAACCACAAAAGATTGTACACCGGCATATAACACATTCATATGCCATTATCAGAGTCACTTAAAATAACTGTTAGCTGGTAAGTACATAGCACAAAGCAACTGATAGTAACAGGTTGTGTAAGCAACACCAAGTAGATGACATGCTTGGACATTTGCTCACATAATGTTGAGCTCTAGGCCGTTGCCTACTCAACTGGGCCCTGCATATGTACTGTGTCTATTAGTTGCATTTAGGACCACACATGGTCATACACAGGTAAGTTAAAAAAGGCTAATAATTCCTCAGTGTGACCTCTGATACACCTCCCCCTTCCATACCTGGGAACCTTGTCCCAAGCCTCCGAAGGTCCCCTAATGTCTGAGGGTGGGAGTGGGTGGGATTGCCAAACGTATGTGATCTGAGTCATAAAGTGAACAGGCTTGATTAAGGTGGGTGGGACTGGGAGATCAGGAGGTGGGGGTTTCCACTAAAATGGGTGGAGAGTGGGAAAAACTGGGAGGAGACAGACAGGAACTGGCATAGAAGTGAATGGAGCTTGAATAGAATTCACTGAGCCCTGAGAATCAGGCACTGTCTCCAGAGACCCAATAATCCTATATAATAATTAGCTAGGATGTTTGTTAGAAGCCATCATGCGCAGTAGAGACTGCCCAAACGCACAGAATGCTGGGAGTTCTGTGCTGGGAGCATTCTGTGCTTTCGGTCACGCTCTACAGGGCATGACTGCGTCGGCGGCAGGATGCAGAGCAGGACCAGCCTTTTAACCCTTTGAGTGCCAGATAGGTATGCAATGCATTGCAAAGCAATGCGTTGTGTACCCCTCTGTCACTCAAAGGGTTAACATCACCCGGACTTTGTCCCGTGTACACAGGCTTTTATACTAGTTAAGTATAAAAACCAATATTTCCAGGTCAGATCTGGAGTTCCCAGGTATGCCCCCCTCATGAACTTCAATAAACATTAACCTCTTGGATGCTTTAGAGATCTCTTCAGCAGCCAAGGCTTCATATTATTCAATCTAAGCACATTAAAAAGAAACTTTAATCTTTCTTTTCTAGGTGCTTGTTCTCAGTTGCACAGAGGTAAAATAATCAAAGGTTTATGAACAAAGCCAGACACATTCTTTTCCGTCTCTTTTTAATTTAATAATAGATGTTTGTGGCTCTTTACGTGAAGCTGTCTACTTTGTTCATTGACTAGGCAGCTTACTCATTGTAAGCCTAGTGAAGGAATAATGACCTGCTGCCATGGAGCCCAGTAAGGGATGAACACAGTCACATTTCATGCGTGTCAGAGCAATATGTAATTGGTATACCATGAATTTATGGTCTAAACAAGCAATGCTAAGGTAAAACAATTTTTTTCTATAAGACACGCAGTCTTATTCTTCAGGCTGAAAAGCTGAGATTCTGGAACAAAAACAAATGCACCACAGGGTTGAAATATCAAGTGTGCAAATGTTCATAGATTTAAAGGGGAACTCTCACCTCCATTAAAGTCCTTCTTATCTGAATGTCCCACCTCAAGAAATCTTCATTCTGTTTTTATTTCTTATTTTAATGCAGTATAGACGGAGATATACGCTTTTGAAATTAAGCCTTCAATGTCAGGTCAGGATAGGCTACAGCACTGCTTTAACCTGTAGCCTGTCACTCTTCGTCTCTTCGCCTCCCTGTTTGTTCCCTGTTATCACCTCCTCCAATGATAGAGGAATCCTGCATATCTCCGTCTATACTGCATCAAAATAAGAAATAAAAACGGGTTGAAGATTTCTTGAGGTGGGACATTCATATTTGAAGGACACTAATGGAGGTGATAGTTCCCCTTTAAATGGGATTTTTAAATCCTTGAATACTGGTAAGGTCTCCAACACATTAAGATGCACAGGTTGCTCACCCTCGCTCTAAAAGCAAATGTGTAAGGCCGCACCTATAGATATTATAATCACAGATAAAGAAAAAAAAATAGTGGCTGTGCCATGATTTAAACCTTTGAGTGGCAGAGGGGTATCTAACGCATTGCAATGCACTGGATACCTCTCTGGGTGCTAGACATGTATCCAGTGCTCTGAGAAACAATACTTGCAACAAATATAAAAGCATTTTTTGTAAATTAGATACTTTTGGTTCTGATTAATACTGAAAAAGTGTTTTTGCCATCTTTTGCCCCTACATTGAGGGTAGTCAATTGTAGGAACTCCAGCTGCTGGAGACTACAATACACGTCATCCTTAACCAGGCATTGGCGGCTGATTGGTATGATGGGAGTTGTATAGGAGACACGCATTGGGTAGTACTAAGTGACGGCTTCCCTCGTTCATCTTATTACACTTTGATCTTCATTTATTGGGACATTCATGGATGATTAACACCTTAAGGACCAGCGGTCCCGGGATGTGCTGTCCCTTAAGGACCACATAGAAGACTTTGATGTGACGTCCCACGTGACTGATCACGTGGGGCGGCACGCCGAACGGAGGGACTGAAAGAGATCGCTCCAGTCTTGGAGCGATCAAGTTCAGTCACCGGTATTACAAGTAAAAGTACGTGACGTGGCAGGACCATCACTGGTCCTTAAGTGCCGGACCAGCGTGATGGTCCTGCCACGTCAATGGTCATTAAGGGGTTAAATGCCACATTTCTGTTAAAGTGTTTTTGAATTTTCATAGTATTTATTTACATCTTTCTCCATAATTTTTTCAATTAAATATTTTTTTGCACTTGCACTTTATGTGTGGCACTGTATTTTCTGTATGTCCCAGTTTTGCATCCATGATAGAAAAAGATGCCTTGCATTTTCAATCCCATAATGCTATATACTCTTTCTTATTGATTGTTCTTCTTGGCAACATATTATATTGGGAGATGTAGCTTTCATTCTTTTGTGATGGTTTTTAAGAGTATTTAACCTTGGTGATAGAAAGTAATGTATTTTGTTTATAATTAACTAATTTAAGAGCCCGTTACATGGGTCACAGTGCCACTGCCAGCCGGTCGTGGGGCAATCATGCATAGTAGAGACTGCCCACGCCACGACTGATACAGTGCCAGCCAGTCACGGTGCAGTCATGCTCAGTAGTGACTGCCTGCTCTACTGTGCATGACTGCAGCACGCGTAGCAGTCTCTACTGCGCATGACTGCATCGTTACACACGTTTTAACGAATTATATAGGGTGCAGAACTTTCAGTCAAATTCAAGTGCCCCACAAATCATTATTCACATAGTGATATGCATATCAATACTTGTATTATCATTAAAAAGTCTGGCATTTGTGAGACTCACAGCGGGCATCAGAGCAGCAATCTTGCTGAAAAGGCATCTGCAAGTTTGTGCTGTCCATCCCGTTCTCCTCTAAGATTGGTGAGTGGGAGTTATATTGTACCTTAAGGTACAGGAAGGAACTGATGGCTCAGGCTCACTGAGGCATCTACAAACAAGTTGGATTTCTCAATAATACTGGATTTATTCAGGATAATACAAGTATTGATATGTGTATCGCTATGCGAATAATGATTTGGGGGGCACTTTAATATGAATAATAAAGTATATACTTTTTATGATATAATTTCTTTTTTTTAATATATGAGTTTCTTTTTCTGGTTGGTAGGGCAGTTCTGTCTCTGGGCTGCCTCCAGTTGATTTTGTGTCCTCTGTATAATTTGGCCTTTGAGTGCACCACACTATTTCAGTGTTTATTATGACATTTATATTGATTTTGTATTTAATGATTCCAGTGCGGGCTGCTCTCTTTTGTGTGTACCATTGATTTAAATGGGGCAGTATTCAATGTGTTAAAAGCTCCATTTTAATCAATAGCGATTTTCACCTAACCTCTATGTAGTGGCTTATCTACAGGTGGTGCAGAGAGTACACCTGCTTCTGAGCCTGGCATCCCAGGGGGCCTCCAGCCTCTGCAGCGTAATGAGGGACCCAATATGGTTAAAATCATAAATGATTGTTCTACTTCCTTTGACATATCTTTCATTTTCACATTTTATGGCTCTATCTGGTCAGTGATGCATCTGTGGACAATGTTCTGTGTCTGACGACTAATAGAATGTGGCAGACATTGGCTTGTAATGCCCCTGAAATGAGGATACATCACTCATGTGACACAACTTTCTTATCAGAGAGCAACACAATTAGAAGGCAAGGGACGTGGGGAATAAGTCCACTCCATTATGTGATGTTTTTTGAAGCTGTATCTTTGCATTTTTTGGGTTTGGGCTAAGGAAAGCACATGACGCTGAGGTTGTAACATTCTGATTTTGATGTCTATGCTGTATCTATTCCAGTGACTGATTTTGATAGACATAGCAGAATCAGCCATTTCGTTATATAGACCAGTGGGAGTAAAATGTTTTATAGAGTGTGTATACAAATTTATATAAAAGGGAGTGTGAGTTATGTGTTTTTGTGTATGTGTGTACTGTATGTGTGCACGTGAGTGGAGAGTGTGCATGTACAAGAAGACCATGTTACATCTGGTGTCCTGGCAGTGTTTTTATAAAGCACAATTTTTAACCCTTTAAGAACCAGTGGGATGTGTCAGGCATTTCAGAAAAAAACACTGCACAACTGTCTGGTGATTATAGGGTTACGTACAGAGCACAGAAAAAGTAATAAAACATGCCCTCCCTTCCTACAAGTCTCCCTCATGTGTTCATATAGCGTATTATGTATTGTGCTACACCGTCCTTTAATCTGCAGCCTCCAATCATGTCAGCGTGCCCTTGTTTTCACTGAACACTTCCTTGCACCACCTATTGTACCCACATCTGTTCCCCCAGCTTCTTCCTCTATCTGTCCTTCCATCTTCATCATCCCTCCATCTTCTTCCTTCTTTCCTCCTCATCATTCCTCCATTTTATTATTTCTATCCCTCCAGCTTCTTCTTCCCCTCCCTCTTTCCTTGCCTTACTTCCACTTCCTTTTACTTCCCTCCAGATTCTTCCTTCCTCCATGGCCTTTCTTTCTACCTCCAGCTTCTTCAGAAATGGTACTTTTTGAGTGAGCACCCTTTGCCATAGGAAAAATCTGAGTTGCCCCAGATGGATAATTTCAGTGAAGGGAAGGGTGACAGGTTATATCTGCCATTTGAAGATGTCCAAACCTCAATGATGCACAGAAGAATGACATGTGCATGAACTGGAATGGGGTAGAAGAGTTGCACTTAATCAATCCCCTTACAGACATAAGAGCAACAAGTGACCCGTATTTTTGGTTATAGTGCACATAGCTGCAGCCCCCATGAATGAACCGAGGCAGCCCAATATGTCTAAACATCAGACACACTCATTCCTCTCTCATGGGGTCCAGATTAAGGGTCGCGCGGTTAATGCGTGGTTTCTTCTACTTCCAGATGAACTCACTAATGGAACTCCGAAAATCAGATCAGAAGGAGGTGGGTAGTGAGACAGGTAGAGTCTGGAATCCATATAGAAGTTTTAGGAGGATCACCATTTTTACCAGATTGACCTGTCCAAAACATAAAGGGAGTTCCATGTGAGAAGATCCACTCTGATGAAGTTAAGGAGAGGGGGGCAGTTGACAGTAAACGGGTCAACCGGGTTTGGAGTGAGGTTGATCTCCAGATATTTCCGGGTTGTAGAGAACCATTGAAAGGGATTGCGCTCCTTTACTTGGTGCACCTGCAAGGACAGGAGAGATACATTCATTATTTCAGACTTGGAGAAGTTAATTTTGAACAGGGATCATTCGCTTTATCTGTCAAATATCTGAAATAGAGTGGGAAAAGAGGACCTCAGAGGTAGAGGTTCTAAAGAAAAAACAAAAAGAAGTGGGGAGAGGGGGCAGCCGTGCCTGGTGCTATTGTTTTTTTTTTTTAAGGATAAGATAAAAAACCATTAGCCCGAACCCAAGCAGAGGGGGAAGAATATAGGCTGAGGACCTTGACAGAAAGTAAGGACCTAAACCTATATGAGATAGGGTTTCCCTGAGATACACCCAGCAAAGTCTATCAAAGGCCTTCTCTGCATCAATCAACAGTACTAGAGAGTATGTTTTTGTGGATGGCTATTTCAATTAGAAAAATCTCTTTCATGGTGTTGTCTCTGGCCTCCCCTCCACAGACAAAACCAGCTTGGTTGAACTGGATAAGAGACGACAGTAGAGTTTGAGCCTGAAAGCCAGAAACTTTGCTAGGAGTTTAACATCCACATTTAATAAGGAGTTGGGCCTGTCGCTGCCACAAGAGGAGGGGTTTCATCCCCCTCAGTAAAACAAGGCCACTTCAACTTCTGAAAGGTATTTTATTCAAAGGTTATTGCAGCTCAAGCTGGATATTTTTTAGGTGTAGTATTACAGTGTCCCAAAATGTTACAGTGGTGCTGCTGCTACACAAATGATTGTTTACAGTCTTTTTTGTTTAAAGGGATAGTAATACTTAAAATATAAAAAAAATGTTGTAGGGTTTTCCCTCTGCGTAAAACAAGGCCACTCCCACTGCTGAAAGATGTTTTATTCAAAGGTTATTGCAGCTGAAACTGGACATTTTAAGGTGTATTATCACAGTGGCTTGAAATGTTATAGTTGTGCTGTTGTTATACCATCCTATTAAGATTTATACTCATTTGAACAGTGCTGTCCATAGGATGGTGTAGCAACAGCACCACTGTACAATGTCAGGCTACTGTGATACTGCGCCTAAAAAATTCAAATTTGAGCTGCAATAACTTTTGAATAAAATACCTTTCAGTAGTGGTAGAACCCTTGTTTTACTCAACCCTACAACATATATATATATATATATATATATATATATATATATATATATATTTATATTTTACTTATTAAGTATTACTATCCCTTTAACATTCGATTATAACCTCTTAATAGACTTTCACTGAAGCTATTCAGTATATACTAAATGCTTGTGCACCTATCTGGCACTCAAAGGGTTAAGAAGTGTGATTTCAATTTCATTCTTGTCTGTGTCAGATCAAATAGGTGAATCAACAACTTTAGAAGCCTCTTCTACTTCCTTCAAGTAATTAGCATTGTGAGAATAATTTGCTAGGTTCCTTGAACTGAATCATTACATTAACATTTTAGCACAACATAAAACAGCAGTACACGGTATTAGGAAAATGTTTTTTTTTACCGGTCATGTAATCATTTAGGCAGTCGCTGTTAGCCAAATGATAGTGGAACGTAGCTTTTTATTGTAATTCCTTAAAGGAGAAGAAACACATTCTAATAATATCAATGCAAAAAACAAGAACGTGCCCAACAGTGTAAAACGTTCCACAAATCTGTCAGAAATATAGATTAATAAAATGTACTCACATTTATATTTGGTCAACCTTTGGATAGCAACCAAGAGTGACACTCAAGCAGGTGGAGATATCTCACCGTTCCCACTCGGTGGAATCAAAGATTGCTCCGTCTCCAAATATACATAAAACAACTCCAACAGCAAAAGAAAAAAAAAAAAAAATCTTCTTCTTAAAATGTAATATTGCCCAAAAGAGCTTACAATATCAGAATCGCAATATATAAAAACAATGCAAGTATAGCTACTACCAGGCTACATGTTTCGCAGCAGAAACATCGCTTTATCAAGCCTAAATAATATTCATATACATATTGGTTCCTGAGCTGAGTCAGGATATATATCTCAGTAAGTATTTAGGCTGTTGTTCTTATATATAATACTGGTTTAAAGCCCGATACATGGGCCAACACTGGCGGCGCTGCAGTCATGCACAGTACTGACTGCCTGAACGCACCACGGCTGATACGGAGCGGGGTGCTCCAAATTCAGACCGTAGTCCTCTCTGCACACCGTCTGGTGCGCAGAGAGTACTTCGGTCTGTATTTGGAGCGCCCTGCTCCGTATCAGCCGCGGCGATGGCAGTCTGTACTGCGCATGACTGCAGCGCATGCATCTGTCTCTATCGTGCATGACGGCTTCTGACAAACATACTTAGCGAATTATAATATAGGATGATAGTATCTGTCTTTATGAGTACCCACGTGTGGGGTGAAACTTGGTGATGGACACGTGTTTTTTAGTTTGATTGCATTGGGCACTCCTTGGTGCTCTTCCTTTTCTGTTTTCTACATTCTAATAATAACAACCCCAAATTTACGTTGCTAAGGGCAGAAAATCCTATTGGACCTATGATTTTTTCTCAGTCAGTAATGGATGCCATGTCCATAGAGGCAGAGATGACAGTTGCTGGTATTTCTTTTTTTTAAACTGAGTCAGGAACTGTACATGACCGTCTTATCCCTTTAAAGACCAGAGGGATGCAAAACTATTGTATTTTGTGAATTCCCTAAATTCAATCTGATTTTCTTGGGTCCTTTATCCGCTTGAATCTGAGATCTTTCTAGCATTCAAAAGGGATTAAAAGGCCCATTTAAATATGTGGGAATTTGGTAAATTTTTATGTTTACTCTATAGTGCAATTGCTTTTCCCCAGATTTCCTCGATTTCTTTGTGCATATGTCCCATTGTGGGGTGTATATATATGAATAACATTTTTGTCTATGTTTAAAAAGAAAGTGTTACCACTTTGGCCCAAGTGGTGCAGTTGGTTTGCTTTAACTCTATGAGTGCCAGAGGAGTACACAACACATTGTGATAATAATTTGCTAGGTTCCTTGAATTGAATCATTAGATTAACATTTTAACACAACATAAAACAGCAGTACATGGTATTGGGAAAATGTCATTTTTTACCAGCCATGTAATCATTTAGAGAGTCGCTGTTAGCCAAATGATAATGCAATGTAGCTTTTTCTTGTAATTCCTTAAAGGGATAGTAATGTTTCAAAGTAAAAGCAGCTCCAATTAATCTTCATAGTATTTGGGCCATGGAGAGTGTTATTTCAATACTGTCAGAGTTGTAGTTCAAGAGTAATTGAATGATAAAGTATCCCCCTCTTTTTACCTAGTGTAAGCCACCTCCCCTCAGATGTGGAATCTGGTCTTGAGACCAGAGAGCTCACAGCAAGGGACAATCTTCTTACAGTGGGAACAATGAAAACTCTTCCCCCCTTGAAAGATTTTTCAGGTTTTTCCCTTACACTAATTGAAGATTGTCCGTCTCAGTGATCCAGCCGGACAGTCTTGCTGCTCTGTGGTGAGCAGTGTTACATCAGTGAAAGGGACGGGAGGGAGAGACTTTATCATTCAATTACTCTTGAACTACAAATCGGATAGCATTGAAATTACACTCTCCATGACCCAAATACTATGAACATTAATTGGAGCTGCTTTTATTGTGAAACATTACTATCCCTTTAGAGGAGAAGTAACACCTTCTAATAATAACAACCCCCAATTTGCCTTGCTCTGCAATGAGTGGCTTACCCTTTTGGCACTCAAAGGGTTAAAATTGCTGTAGTTCGTTTGTGCATATGACCTTATTTAAATTATATTCACTTGTCCCGTTGGCTGTAGAAGGGCCATTGGTGTCTTGAAATGTTGATGTAATTACATGATCCTCAGATAAATGCACTATAAAATTACATATGTACCGGCATTCTGAGAAACAGAGGCAACATGCAAAGCATGCTGACTCTGAGTGTCTCCTCTAACTCTGTCTCCCTTGCTATCAAAGTAAGGGGGAGAGAAGTAGAATGGAGACACCTAGTGGTAAAAGAAAATACAGCAGCTGAGGGTATTAACCCCTTCACTGCTGGTGCATGAGGCTGGCTAAATGCAGGTCAATTTTTGACCTGCAATGATATACTTTTTTTTTTTTTTTTTTTAAACACAACACACTTTATTTTTTACAAAAAATTTTTATTTAAAAAAAAAACATATCATTAAACAATATTGGAAGTGTGATTGTTGTGGAGCCATGTAATACACTTATATACACTGCCAAATGTCAGGGATAAAAAAGTGACAAAATAGGGTTAGAAAAAGGGACATTGGGATTTTCACCCAGGGGGAACAGTGGCCACTTTAAACTGCACATTTTGTAGGTATGACTGACCGGTCATACTTTTCATGCAGTCTCCATGAAAATGTAACCCTTTGTGCCCAATTGATCCCAAGAGAAAAAACAAAAATGGTGTCTTTTTTACTTTTTTTACATTTTTTTTTAAATTTTCATAAAGTAAATGGTGGGTTATCCATATATGTGGGTATCAAAAGAAAGCCGTATTTGTGCTTAAAAAAGCAGTATATAATTTATGGGGGTAGAATAAAAGACTTAGAGGGAAAACACTGTTGAACAAAGACATAGTCAAAAAGGTCAGAATTGCTCCGGTCCTTAAGGGAAAATGACCTCAGATTTTCCCGGTCCTTAAGGGGTTAAGGACCGTTTTGCTCTTGGTCAGCAAGCCTGCATACTTAACTAAAAATGTGTACCAGTGCACCAAACGGGGCTCTGATGTAGATGTATTGACAGTTTATCAATTTACATTTGCAAACCTTTGGATAGAAATTTAAATACTTTGTTTTTGTATGCCCCCACTAACTCCCAATAAAATATAAAGCTAGAAATTGTCCCTGTTTGTTCAGGTCTGTGGTTATGCACAAAAAACTCAAAACGAAATCCTGTATTCAACAAGATGTATCCTGCCATAAGACCCCTTTGGGCACTAGATCTTACAACCTATTGAATGCAGCATAAGATTTTTTTAACGCTTGGAGGTTTCTTTTGGCGAGATCCTATGGAGATTTATTGTCTACAGATCAGAGCTGTCCATAGGATGGTGTAGCAACAGCGCCACTGTACAATTTCAGGCCACTGTGATATTGCACCTAAAAAAATTCAGGTTTGAGATGTTAGAATTTTTTAATAAAATATCTCTTAGCAGTGGGAGTACCCTTGTTTTACTCAGGGGGATAAACCTTACAACATGCATTTTTTTTACATTTTAAAGGGATAGTAATACTTCATTTTATCTTTATTTTATTTTGTAGGCGTTAAAAAAACATGAAGAACTATATAAGTCTTATCTCTCAAACCTTTATGGTTTAAGAGATATTCACAAGCAAAGTATCCCCCCCTGTTCAGCCAGATCAGAAGGGAGGTGCCCAGGTAGACTGCAGAGAGGGACAATCTTCAATTAAGATAAGGGAAAAAGCTGAAAAACTCGTCAAGGGGGAAGGGCTTTCATTGTTTTCATACAAAGAAGATTGTCCCCTGCTTTTATCTGTCTTGTCTTACAACCAGATTCACATCTGAGAAGAGATGGCTTACACTAGGTAAAAGGGGCGGAAGGGGGAAACTTTGCTTGTGAATATCTCTTAAACCATAAAGGTTTGAGAGATAAGACTTATATCGTTCTTCATGTTTTTTTTAATGCCTACAAAATAAAATAAAGATAAAACGAAGTATTACTATCCCTTTAAGTATTACTATTAGTGTTGAGCGAGCATGCTCGGCCGATGCTCGGATCGGCTCGAGCATCGCTCTGCTCGGCACATGTCGGTACTCGTACGAGTACCGCATGTGCTCGCCCGCCATGTTCGGGTCTCCTCCCCGCACGTTTTGCGGCTGCTGCGCAGCCAATAAACGTGCAGGGAGGCTCTGACATCGGTGTAATGCCAGCAGCCATGTTGGCTGCTGGCATTACACTGATTGGCTGGCCAGAACCAGTGGTCAGGTGCTGTATAGCACCTGACCAGCGAGTTCGGCTCAGTCTGAGCCAGGGAGAGCTGAGGATAGGAAGGGAAAGGCAGTGTAGGGAGGAAAAAAACAAAAATTGTGAAAAAAAAAGAACCAAAAGTCCTTTTTAGGACTACTGTGTGTGGGGGCAGCAGGTTATTTGGTGTGGGGGGAAAAAAACAAAAAAAAAAAAAATATATATATATATTCTGTTTAGTGTGCAAAGTTGCAGATTAGAGCACATTCTGTTTAGTGTGCACAGTTGCAGATTAGAGCACATTCTGTTTAGTGTGCAAAGTTGCAGATTAGAGCACATTCTGTTTAGTGTGCAAAGTTGCAGATTAGAGCACATTCTGTTTAGTGTGCAAAGTTGCAGATTAGAGCACATTCTGTTTAGTCTTCAAACTAAAATATCAAAGTCACGTATTCCATTCAGTGTGCGTCGCCGCAGTTTAGCAGCACATTCTGAGTACTGTGCAGAGTTGCAGAATAGGAAGAAATACTGTTAAGTCTTCAAACTAAAATATCAAAGTCACATATTCCATTCAGTGTGCTTCGCCGCAGTGTAGCAGCACATTCTGTGTACTGTGCAGAGTTGCAGAATAGGAAGAAATACTGTTAAGTCTTCAAACTAAAATTTCAAAGTCACATATTCCATTCAGTGTGCTTCGCCGCAGTTTAGCAGCACATTCTGTGTACTGTGCAGAGTTGCAGAATAGGAAGAAATACTGTTAAGTCTTCAAACTAAAATATCAAAGTCACATATTCCATTCAGTGTGCTTCGCCGCAGTGTAGCAGCACATTCTGTGTACTGTGCAGAGTTGCAGAATAGGAAGAAATACTGTTAAGTCTTCAAACTAAAATATCAAAGTCACATATTCCATTCAGTGTGCTTCGCCGCAGTGTAGCAGCACATTCTGTGTACTGTGCAGAGTTGCAGAATAGGAAGAAATACTGTTAAGTCTTCAAACTAAAATATCAAAGTCACATATTCCATTCAGTGTCTTTCACCGCCGTTTAACAGCCTATTCTGTGTACTCTGTACAGTTGCAGAATTATAAGAAATACTGTTAAGTTTTCAAACTAAAATATCAAAGTCACATATTCCATTCAGTGTCTTTCACCGCCGTTTAACAGCCTATTCTGTGTACTCTGCAGAGTTGCAAAATTATAAGAAATACTGTTAAGTTTTCAAACTCAAATATTAAAGTCACATATTCCATTCAGTGTCTTTCACCGCCGTTTAACAGCCTATTCTGTGTACTCTGTACAGTTGCAGAATTATAAGAAATACTGTTAAGTTTTCAAACTCAAATATTAAAGTCACATATTCCATTCAGTGTCTTTCACCGCCGTTTAACAGCCTATTCTGTGTACTCTGCAGAGTTGCAGAATTATAAGAAATAAAGAAATACTGTTAAGTTTTCAAACTCAAATATTAAAGTCACATATTCCATTCAGTGTCTTTCACCGCCGTTTAACAGCCTATTCTGTGTACTCTGCAGAGTTGCAGAATTATAAGAAATACTGTTAAGTTTTCAAACTCAAATATTAAAGTCACATATTCCATTCAGTGTGTTTCAACGCCGTTTAACAGCCTATTCTGTGTACTCTGTACAGTTGCAGAATTATAAGAAATACTGTTAAGTTTTCAAACTCAAATATTAAAGTCACATATTCCATTCAGTGTGTTTCAACGCCGTTTAACAGCCTATTCTGTGTACTCTGTACAGTTGCAGAATTATAAGAAATACTGTTAAGTTTTCAAACTCAAATATTAAAGTCACATATTCCATTCAGTGTGTTTCAACGCCGTTTAACAGCCTATTCTGTGTACTCTGTACAGTTGCAGAATTATAAGAAATACTGTTAAGTTTTCAAACTCAAATATTAAAGTCACATATTCCATTCAGTGTCTTTCACCGCCGTTTAACAGCCTATTCTGTGTACTCTGCAGAGTTGCAGAATTATAAGAAATAAAGAAATACTGTTAAGTTTTCAAACTCAAATATTAAAGTCACATATTCCATTCAGTGTCTTTCACCGCCGTTTAACAGCCTATTCTGTGTACTCTGCAGAGTTGCAGAATTATAAGAAATACTGTTAAGTTTTCAAACTCAAATATTAAAGTCACATATTCCATTCAGTGTGTTTCAACGCCGTTTAACAGCCTATTCTGTGTACTCTGTACAGTTGCAGAATTATAAGAAATACTGTTAAGTTTTCAAACTCAAATATTAAAGTCACATATTCCATTCAGTGTGTTTCAACGCCGTTTAACAGCCTATTCTGTGTACTCTGTACAGTTGCAGAATTATAAGAAATACTGTTAAGTTTTCAAACTCAAATATTAAAGTCACATATTCCATTCAGTGTGTTTCAACGCCGTTTAACAGCCTATTCTGTGTACTCTGTACAGTTGCAGAATTATAAGAAATACTGTTAAGTTTTCAAACTCAAATATTAAAGTCACATATTCCATTCAGTGTGTTTCAACGCCGTTTAACAGCCTATTCTGTGTACTCTGTACAGTTGCAGAATTATAAGAAATACTGTTAAGTTTTCAAACTCAAATATTAAAGTCACATATTCCATTCAGTGTGTTTCAACGCCGTTTAACAGCCTATTCTGTGTACTGTGCAGAGTTGCAGAATAGGAAGAAATACTGTTAAGTCTTCAAACTAAAATATCAAAGTCACATATTCCATTCAGTGTGTTTCAACGCCGTTTAACAGCCTATTCTGTGTACTCTGTACAGTTGCAGAATTATAAGAAATACTGTTAAGTTTTCAAACTCAAATATTAAAGTCACATATTCCATTCAGTGTGTTTCAACGCCGTTTAACAGCCTATTCTGTGTACTCTGTACAGTTGCAGAATTATAAGAAATACTGTTAAGTTTTCAAACTCAAATATTAAAGTCACATATTTCATTCAGTGTGTTTCAACGCCGTTTAACAGCCTATTCTGTGTACTCTGTACAGTTGCAGAATTATAAGAAATACTGTTAAGTTTTCAAACTCAAATATTAAAGTCACATATTCCATTCAGTGTGTTTCAACACCGTTTAACAGCCTATTCTGTGTACTGTGCAGAGTTGCAGAATAGGAAGAAATACTGTTAAGTCTTCAAACTAAAATATCAAAGTCACATATTCCATTCAGTGTGCTTCGCCGCAGTGTAGCAGCACATTCTGTGTACTGTGCAGAGTTGCAGAATAGGAAGAAATACTGTTAAGTCTTCAAACTAAAATATCAAAGTCACATATTCCATTCAGTGTGCTTCGCCGCAGTGTAGCAGCACATTCTGTGTACTGTGCAGAGTTGCAGAATAGGAAGAAATACTGTTAAGTCTTCAAACTAAAATATCAAAGTCACATATTCCATTCAGTGTGTTTCAACGCCGTTTAACAGCCTATTCTGTGTACTCTGTACAGTTGCAGAATTATAAGAAATACTGTTAAGTTTTCAAACTCAAATATTAAAGTCACATATTCTGTGTAAGATGAAGAAGGCGGGTAAAAAGGGACGGGGAAGTGGACGTGATCCTGAAAGTTCAGGGCGCGGGTCAGGACGCGGAGAAACTGTGCCTGGTGCCAGAGCACAAGAAAGAAAGACATCCACCATACCTAGCTTCATGTCTGATTTCACAGGGCGTCGCAGGACATCACTCTCGAGGTCCGACCAGTGCGAACAGGTGGTCGGTTGGATGACAGCTGATACTGCTTCCAGTCGGTTAAGCACCACCCTGTCTTCCACCAAGTCCACTCTCAGTAGCCAAGAGTCTGGTCAACATAATCCTCACTCTGATCATCCTTCCTCCCACCATACACGGTCTGGTCAAAGAAGTGATCCCACACTGGGATATAGTGATGAGCTCGTCTCATCACCAATCCTTCATTTGACCCTCTCTCCAAGCACGCTTGCAGAGGAACATGACATCTTGTGCCCTGATTCACAACCTCTAGAGGCTACCCAATCACAAGAAGATGACAGATGTGAACGGCATTTAAGGTCAAAGGAAGTAGTGGATGATGATGATGATGATGATGAGACACAGTTGCCATTAAATCAACCACTATTTCCGTCTCAAGACCTTGTTGAGGAGAATGTTATACAGTTGTCAATGACTGAGTATGTGGTGGGATCAAGACTTGAGGAGGATGATCAGAGTGAGGAAGTGGAGGAGGACTTGGTGGACGATGAGGTGACTGACCCCACCTGGGAAGGTGTAGAGCCGAGCGATGACTGCAGTCCTGAGGGTGAGCCATCTGCAGCACCGCAACAGGCTGGAAGAGGCAGTGGTGTGGCTACAGAAAGAAGGCGGACCGCACCAAACCGGCCCGCAAATGTTCCACGGAGCACCCCCTTGCGTAAATCTACCTTGCCAAAGGGTAGGTGTTCCGCGGTATGGCGTTTTTTTAAGGAAAGTGCGGACGACAAAAGAATTGTAGTTTGCAACCTGTGCCACACCAGAATGAGCCGAGGCATGAACACTAGAAACCTCACCACCACCAGCATGATCCGACACATGGCATCCAAGCACCGTAGTAAGTGGGAGGAACGCCTGGATCGCCCACCTGTGTCTGCAGGCCACACCACTGCCTCCTCTTCCCCTGTTTTCGGTGCCGGCCAATCGCCTGTCGAAGGCGCAGGCCCGCATACCTCCCGCCCTGCACCTGTACCATCTGAAGCACCATCAGCGACCACATCCACTTCCCTGTCCCAGCACAGCGTCCAAATGTCGTTACCCCAGGCATTTGAGCGCAAGAGAAAGTACCCAGCCACCCACCCACAGGCCATAGCACTAACCTCACACCTTTCAAAATTACTGGCCATCGAAATGCTGCCATTTAGGCTTGTGGACACTGAGTCCTTCCGCAGCCTGATGGCAGCAGCTGTCCCTCGGTACGCGGTCCCCAGCCGCCACTACTTTTCCCGGTGTGCCATCCCCGCATTACACCACCATGTGTCCCGTAACATCACCCGTGCCCTGACCAACGCAGTTACTGGGAAGGTCCACTTAACGACTGACACATGGACAAGTGCTTGTGGCCAGGGACGCTACATTTCCCTGACGGCACACTGGGTGAATGTCGTGGAGGCTGGGAGCGACTCGGACCCTGGGATGGCACGGGTGCTACCCACGCCGAGGATTGCGGGCCCTACCTCCATCAGGGTTTCCACCAGCACCTACGTTATTGGCTCCTCCTCCTCCGTTTCCACCTCCGAATTCTCTACACACAGCGCCACTCCCCCATCAGCCAGTAGCTGGAAGCAGTGTAGCACTGCAGTGGGGAAGCGTCAACAGGCCGTGCTGAAGCTGATCTGCCTTGGGGACAAACAGCACACGGCCTCAGAGCTGTTGCAGGGGATTAGTCACCAGACCGAGCAGTGGCTCTCGCCACTCAACCTGCAAGCAGGCATGGTTGTGTGTGATAATGGGCGTAACTTGGTGGCGGCTTTGGAGCTCGGCAAGCTCACACACGTACCATGCCTAGCGCATGTATTTAATTTAGTGGTGCAGCGATTTCTAAAAACCTACCCCAATGTGCATGATCTCTTGACCAAGGTGCGCCGCGTGTGTGCACATTTCCGTAAGTCATCAACAGCTTCGGCCGGCCTGTTGAAGCTGCAGCAGCGCTTACAATTGCCAGCTCACCGGCTGCTGTGTGACGTGAGCACGCGCTGGAACTCCACCTTCCACATGTTGGCCCGGCTTTGTGAGCAGCAGAGGGCAGTAGTGGAGTACCAGCTGTTACACGGTCGTCGCCTCTCCGTTCAACTTCCTGTAATCAGAAGTGAGGAGTGGGAATGGATGTCAGACCTCTGCGAGGTTTTACGCAATTTTGAGGAATCGACACAGATGGTGAGCGGCGATAACGCTATTATCAGTGTAACCATCCCACTTCTGTGTCTACTGAAACGCTCGCTGCTCACAATTAAAACCGACGCTTTGCATGTGGAAGAGGTGGAAATGGGGGAGGAAGAGCTTACACAAGGTGATAGCCAGAGCACCCTCACTTCGTCTTCTCAGCGACAATTGGAGGAGGCGGAGGAGGAGGAGGAGGAAGACACGGTTGCCTCCGCTACAGAGGGTAGCCATGGAACTTTAGTTCCATCTCTTCAGCGTGGGTGGGCAGAAGAGGAGGAAGAGGATGAGGATATTGAGAGTCAGCCTCCTGGTGAGGACAGCGAAATCTTGACTGTTGGTACTCTGGCACACATGGCTGACTTTATGTTAGGCTGCCTTTCCCGTGACCCACGCGTTGTACGCATTTTAGACAACACGGATTACTGGGTGTTCACCCTTCTGGACCCCCGCTACAAAGAGAATTTCTCATCTCTCATTCCTCCGGTGGAGAGGACAAGCAAAATGGTGCAATACCAGAAGGTTCTTGTTGAAAAATTGCTCCAAAATTTTCCATCTGACAACGCTGGCGGCAGAGTACGTGCTACCTTGGCCAACCGAGAAGGGGAGAAAAGGGGAGCACACAGCAGTTCCGAGAAAGGCAGGGCAACACTCTCCAAGGCGTGGGACACCTTCATGACACCCCGGCAGCACCCTCACCCTGATGCGCAGCCTAGTGTCACAAGGAGGGAAAAGTTTTGGAAGATGGTGAAGGAGTACGTAGCAGACCGTGTCAGCGTCCTCAATGATCCCTCTGTGCCTTACAACTACTGGGTGTCCAAGCTGGACACGTGGTATGAACTGGCACTCTACGCCTTGGAGGTGCTGGCCTGCCCTGCCGCCAGCGTTCTGTCTGAGCGGGTATTTAGTGCTGCTGGTGGCATCATAACAGATAAGCGTATCCGCCTTTCCACCGACAATGCTGATAGGTTGACACTTATAAAAATGAACAAGGCCTGGATTTCCCCTGACTTCTCCACTCCACTGGAGGAAAGCCCCGGGGGAACATAAACTCACTTTATATATGTTATTTACAATGATGGGAATACTCTGTATTCCCATTCACCCCTTCCACCCAAAAAACGGGTATATGGTTGACTCTTAATCTTCTCATCCTCCTCCTCCTCTTCCATATGCCCTGGGATATAATTTTTATATAGGGCCAGCTCACCAGCGTGCCCTGGGATATAATTTTTATATAGGGCCAGCTCACCAGCGGGCCCTGTGATATAATTTTTATATAGGGCCAGCTCACCAGCGGGCCCTGTTTGCCAATTTTTATATAGGTCAGCTCACCAGCGGGCCTTCTCATATAATGTTTTATTGGGTCAGCTCTCTAGCGGGCCCTCTCATATAATGTTTTATAGCGTCAGCTCACTAGCGGGCCTTCGCATATAATGTTTAGGATGGTCAGCTCTGCAGCAGACCCTCACCCATAATGTTTTAGATGGTCAGCTCAGCGCACGTTTCCCTCTTAATCATGGCCTCAGTTCTGAAAATCAAGGAAATTTTTGGGAGAATTTGCCTCTGCGCACGTTTCCCTCTTAATCATGGCCTCAGTTCTGAAAATCAAGGAAATTTTTGGGAGAATTTGCAGATGATATACAAGTAAATATACAGCAAATATTGTTTGGTAACAATTTTTCGCCTAAAGTCGTTTTTATTTTCCTTTTTGTGTGTTTTATGGTCAGTCTGTAAAAATGGCGTACTACGGGCGAAAGATCGTTCCCAGCAGCGATGTTGGAGTCCAAGGTGCATCCAGACATCCTCCCTATGCTGTCCCTGAACCATTTCTGTAGTGTTTCCATCTTTTTCTGCCCTTTTCCTATGGACCAGGCACCCTCCCCTCATCAGAGCAGGGGGTGCCTGGTGTAATGCTCGAGTCCTCCCATTGACTTCAATGGGGCTCGGATGCTCGGCCGAGCACTCGAGCCTCAGGGGGTGCTCGGTCAGAGCACCCGAACATCCGAGCATTGGGGTGCTCGCTCATCACTAATTACTATCCCTTTAACAAGGAATGTGAAACCCACTGTCACTCCAAGTTTAGACCAAAACATGTCCAGCACAGCTAGGTTCAACCAATCTCAGGCTGCTGTCTTAGATCAATGTCACTGGGTGCACAAAATCCCAAATACACACAGCACAGATCATTGTGTTCTGCAGTCTATTTCTGGGATATATTATTTTTACACGGAGCCCTGTCCTGTCTAGTTTGCATTATGACAATCCATCACATATTTAGCCAATATATAATTTTCCAGTCTGACAAGACAGTTATAGCGTCCTATTCTTTGGTACTAAACATAGCTGTTTGCTCTTTAGCTTTTATTCTTCAGGAACCTTTCTCTTTGATGTCATTCACTTATTGTATGAAAGGATTTCTTTCTTCCTTTGGTCGTCCTACAGAGACGACATTCTGTCTGGTGTTGACTGAAACAAAATGCCTAGAGCTGTTCGTTACCTCTTGCCCCGCAAATAAAGGATGTGCTAATAAAATAAAGCCACACACATGCTCACTTTCCATTTATTATGCATAAGAGAGAAAAACAATAGCTTTGATAGTTGGATCCACATATTCAGTTACATATTTCTTTAAGACCTATAAAACCAGAATGTTAATGGATGATTTAATGCCTATTAAACCCAGTACAAATAAAATGCATCTCCTCTATTTTATCCAGTCTTAAAAGAAAAGTAATGCCTCCTAATAATAACCCTCTACTTATCTTTCTATGGCTAGGAAATCCTAATGGCCCTTATGAATTTTATATTTTTGCCGTTGTCCAAGAAGTAACCTCTTCAATCAGTCCTGGATATTGTGTCAATGGGGGCGGACATGACAGTTGCTAGCAGGACCACAGGACCTCATATACTGCTCACAGCAGGTGGTAATCTTAACCCTTTAACCTTTTGAGTGTTGGAGGGGTATCCAGCATATGGCTTGGCAATGTGTTGGATACCCCACTGACTCTAAAAAGGTTATGGATTAGAGGGGTGGGCGACTCCTTGCTTAAAGATACATTGTATGCCCATGTACTCTACCTGCTTCAGTTTTAAAAATTTGCCAGCAGCTGTCATGTCCGCCTCCATGGACCTGATGTGTAGGACTGAATGAAGATGTCATCACTTGTGCAAAAGTACAGGGGCAGAATTTATATGGTCATTTAGAATTTTCTGGCCATAGTAAAGGAAGTTATTATTAGGCGGTGCTACTTCTCCTTTGACCCACTGGATGCTAGAAACCCCTTGAATGCACCCCTTCATCTCTTTCCCCCTTCCTTTCCTCCCCTCACGTCAAAACAGTATCTGCTCCCCATTTTCAATACTCTAACCACAAAAAAATATATAAAATGGTCCCCTCAACCTCTTTCTTCCATCCTTCCTTCCCCCCCAACCCCACTATAGTAACTGAGACCCCGGCACTTTTCCTTCCCTTCACCCACCTCCATGACTTGAAGCCCCTCTGAAGGCAGCAAGGAGATTTGTGCAGTTGGAGGAATGCTTGCATTTGCCGCCTGCTTCCTCAGCTGCTGTACTGCTTTTGAGGACCTCTGCAGTGGGAATAGAAAGGTCCTGACAGGGCACAACCATAGTTTCAATGTGCAGAGGTAAGGGGCAGAAAGATGGAGGGGAGCAGTTCAGTTTTCTTTGTGGGTTGAGGGAGGGAATAGAGGTGTGTATTATACTATGTACTGTATACTTTACCTAAAATTTTGGGTGGATTTTACACCTGTGAATTATACCTGAGATTTAACAATACACATCACTACAGCTACATATATATATATATATATATATATATATTATTATTATTATTATTATTATTGTTATTATTATATTAAATATTATTATTATTTGTTTCTTTGTGTGTCACCTTGACTAAAATAATGTATAACTAAAGAGGTAGTAGTTTATTAAGTGAAATCCCTTTTTTTTCCCTTTGTATTTAAATGACAGGTTAACCCTTTGCGGCACGCAAAGGGTTAACAGAGAGCCCTCTGGCACTCAAATGGTTAGGAAGTTTAATTTTTAAAATTAAAACCTAAATTACATGTTATATTGCACCTTTAACCCTTCGAGTGCCAAAGGGGTACTCAAGGGGTTAAAAAATAAACTTGTAACTTCTTCTGAAAAATATGAACTCTTAAAGGGATAGTAATACTTAATTTTAACTTTATTTTATTTTGTAGGCATTAAAAAAACATGAAGAATGATATAAGGCTTATCTCTGAAACCTTTATGGTTTAAGAGATATTCACAAACAAAGTATCCCCCCCCCCCCCCGTTCAACCAGATCAGAAGGGAGGTGCCCAGGTAGACTGCAGCGAGGGACAATCTTCAATTAAGATAAAGGAAAAAGCTGAAAAACTTGTCAAGGGGGGAAGGGCTTTCATTGTTTTCATACAAAGAAAATTGTCCCCTTCTGTTATCTGTACTGTCATACAACCAGACTCACATCTGAGAAGAGATGGCTTACACTAGGTAAAAGGGGCGGGGAGGGGAACTTTGCTTGTGAATATCTCATAAACCATAAAGGTTTGAGAGATAAGACTTATATCATTCTTCATGTTTTTTTAATGCCTACAAAATAAAATAAAGTTAAAACGAAGTATTACTATCCCTTTAAGGCCCTATGTTAAAATGAAAATGCCAGTAATTCTGGGACAAAAGCCTTGGATCCCATTGATTTAAATGGGACTAGTGTTCCTTATAATGCATTGTAATTTGTCCCCAGCAGTATAGCCGGTTTGTCCCAGAACTATTGCACTCCCCTGTGGAAGATAGGGCCCAATAAAATTCCCCTAAGGTTTACCCTGTCTGTACAATGTTAGATTTTTGTAACAGCTTCAGTTTCAACAGGGGAGTAAAATAACATTGATCATATTACAGTTATTTACACCAGCTGAATGCAATATAGTTTAATGCATGAAACACGATATCAAACAGAAAATGACAAGCCAGCATCTGATATATCCTGTGGGAGACCATGATTGAGCTTTGGCGCATGGCTTGCCACAACATTAGATATGATATAATACAGTGCTGGGTATTTAAGTGAGTTAAGAGCAGACAGTCCATTGACTGGTAATTTGTTGACTTATATATGGAAACAGTGGGTCAGATGTACTAAGAAATACTTCATTCTGTGGCAAACCAGCTGCACCGAAAGGAACAGATTAAACATTTTCATTGATTTAACCCTTTGAGTGGTGTTACGTACCCCTCTGGCACTCAAAGGGTTAAGTTAGACTTTTAACCACATGATTGCTAGAGAATACTCCAACACATTGAGAAACAGTGCATTGGAGGCTCCTCTGTCAGTCAAGTTTTTGAAAGCCTTTTTTAAATCAGTGGGAATTTTGTGAGTTTGCAGTTGTTTCCCATGGTGCAGTTAGTTTAATCCACCACTTTTTCTTAGTAGAACAGCCCCACTGTGTATAAACATTTGTAGCCACTTTACTGCTAAGGACGTGGATTTTCACATCCTCTGCAGTCTCACAACAAAGGGAGTACTACTGGAGAATGAGGCTTACCTTCAGGGAATGCTCAGTCCCTGTTGGTAGCCCCTTGATGGGGGAATTCCGGGGAAAAATCATCCCAAACAAGCATGATGATGATGGCACTTATGTACCCGATCTCACTAGACCAGGCACACTTTGTACACCGTTACAATGAAGTATTTCTTTCTACATAGCGCTATCTTGGCTCTGCGGAAGAGCCACCTCGAATCTCCTTCTGTCAGCTTTACAGCTGACATGAGGGAAAGGGGAGGGAGGGTGTAACTTTAAAACGTTATATCTCTCAAACCATAAAGGTTTGAGAGATCAGGCTGGCATTGATATATTTATTTTTTCAATATCTACAAAAATACTTTTTATTTGTATATGCCATTACTAACCCTTTAATATTTCATTTATACTACTTATCCCATTAGCTGGCCTGGGACATCAGTAAATATTATGCATTGAAACCACATGTTTTGTCACACCAAACAGGGGATTCCTGAAGAATCAGATTACTTTTAGGATGAAGGCTCACACACACACAGTTGAAGACAGCCAACATGTTTTGGACAGAGCTGCAGCCCTCTCTCAAGGCTTTGACAAAGATCAGCAGCCTGGTTTGAAACAAGTTGGCCGTCTTCAGGTCTGTGTGAATCTCAGTCCCAGAGAGGTCTGATGCTTCCAGGATTCTTCTGTTTGGTGTGACATACCTCTCAACATTTTAAATTGCCAAAGAGGGACACTTGTGTTTTAAGGGGTGTTGCTGGGGGCATGGCTGGTGGGCGGGGCATTTTTAGGTTATTTCATGACCTATTGACACCTTCTTGTGTAACCTAATAAATGACTTATAACATGACCAAAGTATATTATTTACACAGAATAATTTATAAACATATATACTGACATTTAAACAATCAGTAATGTGAGTTTTATTGTTGTAGAGCAATGTGATACATTTATATATATACACATCAATCTGATCTCCTAAAAAGAGGGACATCAGAGTGGGAAAGCGGGATAGAGGGATTTGGGTCTAAAAGAGGGACTGTCCCTCCTAAAGAGGGACACTTGGGAGGTATGTAATGGCATGTAGTGTTTACTAAGCCGACTAGTGGCCAGAGAGAATGAACAACAGTTCCCTGCTGATGTACTCATATGCACATTACATCTAGTAAGGGCATGTATTACAGTGTATGTGAGAATTCATACATCCCAAGTGTCCCTCTTTAGGAGGGACAGTCCCTCTTTGAGGCCCAAATCCCTCTTTCCCACTCTGGTGGGCTCTTTTTAGGAGATCAGACTGTGTGGTGAGTATATAAATGTATCACTTTGCTCCACAGCCATAAAACTCACATTAATGCTTGTTTAAATGTCATTAAATGTGTTTATAAATTAGTCTGTGTAAATAAAATAATTTGGTGTTGCTCTAGATAATGTATGAAGTTACACAATGAGGTGTCAGTAGGTCATGAAATCACCTATAAATTCATGGTAGTGCCCTGCCCACCAGCCAAGCCCCCAGTAACACCCCCTAAAAAAAAGTGTCCCTCTTTGGCCATTTGAAATGTTGGGCGGTATGAAGAATTTAAATAAACAGTTCTTCCCTGTGCTTGTCTCCTTGTTGTCCTTTTTTTTCCCAAGGGCATCCACGGAGGGAGGGTAAGTGGGGACACTTGCCTCCCACCTTCCAGATAAACATAATGGCTGGGTGCACTGTCTTTGGAGGGGAATATTTTGGCTTTGCCCTCAACCCTCCCCCCCCAAAAAAAAAAAGTTACTAGATTGAGTCTCCTAAGGAACACATGATTCCTAAGATGCCAGCGGCATGGGAAATTACTAATGGGAGGGTGTTTTGATTGTTTAACTACTTCAGGACTAGAGAGCTCTGTTTCTGTGGGCATTAAAGACTAGGTAGGAGACTCATCAGAAAGTAGATTGCAATGTATAATAAACATAGACAAGCCCTTGACTGCAGACAGAACAAAAGAGGCCTTTCTAGCGTACACCTTGGTAGTGAGTGTGACTGTATAAAAAGTGACCTCTCTAGGTATTGTACCCTTTGCCCATGTCTGGGGATGAATGGAGCATCTGTGATTCATTTTGTGGATCTATTCAGAGGATTCAGGGAAAATCCAGATCCATTTTTGGGTTATGTTTGAGACTAATTTTTTTACAAGTGTCGGCAAAGGTGATTCCGAGTGACAGTGTGTGAATGAGAAACAATTTAATTGTGAGGTTGAAGCTAGCTATTTCCCTTTCCTCTCCTATCCCTCATTCCTTCCCCTAAAAAAATAATTTTCTTCCACTGTATTTAAACTAATGGAGACATATTACATCTTAAACAACAGCTTGCAATCTATATGGAAATAAAATAAAATACAAAGTGTGTATATGGGTATGACAGTTTCTCATATGTAAGTGTGTAGGAGGGTTGTGTTCACAGTGGCACAAATTGCCCTAATATCAGTTTCTTTTTCCGCTCCTACAGTGAGCTTTCTTTAACCCTTCGGGTGCCAGATGGATATGCAACTTCTTGGGCTGCAAGGTGTTGCACATCCCCCTGGCACTAAAAGGGTTAAACTGTAAGTATTACATTTTAAATATATCGAGGTTTGTGATAATTACATTTTTTTTTTTAACTGATAGGGAGTTCTTACCAAAAAGGTTGGACTCTGCATTAAAGAATTCCATGCCATCATCAAGTTGATACACTTTCACAGAACGAGGTGACCTGGTACCTTTTTAGAAAATCACCTCTATTTACTGCTAAGCATTGATTTAATCTCCTCCTGTACCTCTCCAGTACTAGTGGTTCTGTCATTATTTAACCATGCTTGCTTAAACCTTGAGATGGTCTCCTTGGAATCTGATTTTTTTGCTGCAGATTTCTCAGTGCTAACAACTACAAGAGCATTTTGGAGGTCAGTGATGTCCTGCTTACTTTGATAGGGAATGCTATTCTGGTCTGTGCCAGCTAAACACACATGGAACATATTTCCAGATCATAGGACACCAAAATGTGCAGAATTTTAAATTGAACAGCAAATGTATCCTGCTAATTACAAGAAGTCTCTCACAGAATAAACTGTATATAAATATATAGAAGAATGGTAAACACTCCAGTATCAGTATAATAAACTGAGGAATTTAACCTCTTGGATTTTAGAGATGTCATTAACTCAATGCAAATCAATATATCAGAAATGTCTCTAGCAGGCAAAGAGTTAAAATAAACTGAAATATTTGCAGATTATGAGAAATCCTGAAAGTTACAATTTTGTGTAGATATATAGATAGGGAAGACAGATAGATAGATAGATAGATAGATAGATAGATAGATAGATAGATAGATAGATAGATAGATATGCTACCATTAGCATTGCCACTTTGCTCGGCACATGATCTTAATTTCTCAGCAGTTCATATTACACATTTTGACCTATAGGACTTCTACTGTGCTGCACCTGAACTCTGGAGTCCTTCCCCCCCATCCCATCAGACTCTCCCCCAGCCTTCAGATCTTCAGACACTATCTGAAATCTCACAACTTCAGGGAAGCACATCAACTACCTCCATCACCATTATGAGCAGCACCTGGTAAATAGTCTGTGCAACCTCTTCTCACTCACTTTCCCTTCTACAAACACTTTCCTATTTACAACCCCATCATGACCATTATTGTTCATACACAGCCTTTTTCTCTCAAACCAGCTTGCTACTTGACTGGACCACTGCACTGAAAAGCACTCTGTCCCACCCACTGACCAGCAGTTCATGTGGTAAGAGGCACATATACCCCGTAGCCATACCTGGGAACTTTTTCTTCTGGCCTCCCCGGAGGTGGAGGCCTGTGGTGCCTTTCATGGAGACAAATGATGAGATTTGTTTACAAAGGGGGTGGGGCTTAATCATGACTGGGGTGGGGCTACAGAAAGTAGTAAAACTATATGCAATAGGAAGGGGAAGGAGGAGAAATGGGCGGGGAGTGGGTGGAATGGATAGGGAAGGAGCACAAATGGCAGAGTTTCTTAAGAAACTGCCCACACCCCAGAGAATCAGACTCTGCCCTGGAGACCCAGTAATGCAGAGTCAAAACCAGAGTCTCCAGGGCAAACCAGGAGTAACATTTTTAATGCTTGGTTCATTGTAATGTAGAAGGCAAGACTCCAGGAACAAAGTTTCTTTTGCAAACTTTAACCTTTATCTGCTTGCTAATTATAATTTATTAATGTATTAATAACATATAATAAAGGTGATTTATATTTCAGTTGAATTAAGTAAACTGCTTTACTTAATTAATGCTATAATGTATTTTATGATTTTATTCTTTTTATGTATTATTTGATAACATTTTCCTTGGTTTATTACTTTTGTTGTGCTTGCCAATAGTGTGCCTATCTCATTATTTCTGTGAATCTGAAGAAATGTGAAACTAATACAGATTAAAGGAGAAGTTAACTTTTTCATGAAAAATGATATGCTATAGTCCTTTTCTTGCTAATTAAGATAAGGCTACTCCAAACTTAACTTTTTGTGAGCAGACGAGCCAAGCGGTGTCTAAAAAGCAATTTTGTTCCCTAATGCACTCGGTGTCCTTTTAAAAGGTTGCACACAAAAGAGCGTGCAACCACAAGACACACTAACCATGTTACCATGATAAAAATGGAATCATGAGAATCTCGCACTGCATGTCATTAAATTTCAGAGTCGACTTGAGTCGATCACTGCAAACAGGATGTGAGCGAGGAACCTATGGCAAGTGCATCACAGTACAGCTCCTTTCAACAGCAAAGTCATTATTTCTGCTGCATTAAACACCTGCCCTGATGATGTCGCCATGATAAAAATGGAAACATGAGAATCTCGCACTGCATGACATTAAATTTCAGAGCCGACATGAGTCGATCACTGCAAACAGGATGTGAGCGAGGAACCTATGGCAAGTGCATCACAGTACAGCTCCTTACAACAGCAATGTCCCTCCCCTTCTCAGCTACAAGTGTAAACTGGCAGGCTCTCATCACTTCTCCCCTTCTGAGCTCTCCTTCCCCTCCCCATAGAACAATAATAATAATAATAATAATAATAAAAAAATAATCAAGAAGTAACCTCATCCTGATCTTGCTGCCCTGGCTGTCTCTCACCTTCTCCGCTCCACTGAGCTAAAAGATTTTTTTTTTATTATTTCTCCATGGGGTGCGGGGAAGAGAAGGGGACAAGAGCCTTCCAGTTTACACTCGTAGCTGAGAAGGGGAAGGCAGATGTTTAATACAGCAGAAATAATGACTTTGCTGTTGTAAGGAACTGTACTGTGCTGCACTTGCCATAGGTTCCTCGCTCACAGCCTGTTTGCAGTGATCGACTCATGTAGACTCTGAAATTTAAGCAGGACTGGAATGCAACCTTTCACTACCCAACAAGAGAATCTCGCGCTGTTAAGCAGTGCCAGATTCTCATGTCGCCATTTTTATAATGGCAACATGCTTAATGTGTCATGTGGTCGCACACTCTTTCGCGTGCGACCTTTTCAACGTTAAACAATGCACTCTATGGCAGAGTTTGAATTAGTGTATATGGCTCTCCATACTAACCAATCGGAACAGAAACACCTGGGGGAGATGCACTAAAGCATGATAAACAGGAAATTACTTTTCTAGTCATATCACTTCTCCAGTTCCTGTGTTATTCTATGGGGCCCATGCACTAAGATCTCTCCAACTTGAGAGTGCATTGGCTTCATTGAATAACATAGAAACTGGAGAAGTGAAATCACTGAAGATGTTATCTGCGCTTTATCATCTCTTTGGGGGTTATGCAATAAGGTGTGATAAAGAGGTGATAATATGGAGATAACTTCTGCAGTGAAATCATTTCTCCAGTTCATATGTTATTTTATGGAGTCAATGCACTAACATTTCTACAATGTTGAGGATCTTAGTGCTTGGACTTTATAGAATAACATAGAAATTGGAGAAAGGATATCACTGAAGAAGTTATCTCCGTTTTATCACCTTTTTAGGGATAATGCACTAAGACGTGATATAAAAAAGGTGATGAAAAAGAGATAATTTAACCAGTGATATCACTTCTCCAGTTCATATGGTATTCTATGGAGCCAATGCACTAACATTTCTACAACGCTGGATATCTTAGTGCTTGTGCTTTATAGAATAACATTGGAACTGGATAAGTCATCTCCACATTATCACCTCTTTATCACATAACCCCCCTTATAACACTTTAGTGCATAACCCCCCCTGGTGTCGACAACAGACAGTTGCGGTTTCTTTATAAATAGGAGTCAAAAATCTACCATCAGTGGCAGTACCCTTGTTTTACTCAGCAATATGCATATTTGCATAAAAAGTACTGTTCCTTTAACCTGTGGGATACTGGAGAGGTTGCCAATCTAGCACCAACGATGCAGTGCATGTGCAGTGAGGTATTTACAGGTGTATTATATATTGCAATAGCTCTGTGCCAATTATAGATCAATGTATTGTGTACCCCCCCGACACGCATAGAGTTAAAGTGCAACATTCATAGTCTGAATTTTATTAGGTAGTTTGAAAATGGACCTTACCACCTGGCACATTTTTCAGTCTATGACTTGCTTCATAACAGCTAATTACTAACACATTACTAACTTCCCATTATAAATAAGGTGATGCAGATACTCCAATTATGATGGCACAAGCAAATGCTGTTTAATTGCTTGCTGGTCATTGCAGAGAAATCACTCCATAAAAGTGATCCTCATTACTCTCTGATAGCCTTGGCAGGACATTATTAATCTTTCCAACTTCAAGACCAATTAAAAAATGCCTTTTCTTAGTATCTATCTGTGCTGGGACAGATTTCCCATTAGGAAGAGCAGGCAACTGCAAGGAGTACCACATTTTGAGGATCTCTTTAACTATGCTGGCTACACCCAGAACCCAAGTTGTCAGAACAACCATATAGTGTCTTTGCATCAAAACCTGTTCCTTGTTTATGGTGTCCACTTTATTTAGCCTCTTTGCCCTTATTTAAAGGGATAGTATTGTTTCAAAAATAAATGCAGCTCCGATTATTCTTTTTAATTTTTTTTAAATAATTCTTTATTGAGAAAACGAATACATTACATGAAATGTAAATACAGCAAGAACAGCTAAGTGATACAAAGGCACTGGTAGAATACACAGTGGCTGGGTAAATACTAAGTAGTATCACAAATAGTAATAGTAAAAGAATATCAAACAAGGAAGTCAGAAAAGGAATGAGGAAAAGAGTTCAAACAAGCCATGGACATGTCCATGGTTATGCAATAGTACAATATAACAATATAACATGACCACCCCTGGGAGGTAGAATAGTGTACATGCAGAAATAGTATTGGTCGGGTTAGAGGATACTGTGTCGTAGATAGGCAAGACCAAAGTACTACAGAGGTGAGTTGATAAAAGTCACTGTGGAATAGGGGGTAATAGATACTGTAAGGGTATTGGGGATGTTAGGGGCAAGATGTGAAAGGGGAGACAGAGAGTAAAAGGAAGTGAGTGAAAGAGAGGAAGAGGATGAATATAGGAGAAATAGAAGGAAGAGAAGAGGGGAAGAGAGAGGAAGAAAAGGAAGAGAGAAGAAAAGAGGAAAAGATACAGTCTCAACCTCAGGTCGACAGTATAGCTTTTGCTCAGTTACTGAGGGGGAGGTAACACTAAATGCTTTTAAAGATACATTCCCTACAGATTCCGAATATTAAGAAACTCACTCTGATTATTCTTTATAGTTATTAAGCCATGTATAGCATTATTATATATTCTCTACAATGTGTAGTTCCAGAGTAATTGAATTATAAAGTGTCTCCCTCCCACCCCTTTTACCTATGTAAAGCTGCACAGCAAGACCCTCCGGATGGATAGCAGTGAGGGACAATCTTCTGTGAGCATAAGGGAAAACCTGCACTCCTCTTTCAAAGGGGATAGGATTTCCTTATGCTCACAGCCAGAAGATTGTCCCTTCCTGCAAGCTGCCTGATCAAGTGACCAGATTCCACATCTGAGGGGAGGAGGCTTACACTAGGTAAAAGGGGCAGGAGGATACTTTATCATTCAATTAATGTGGAACTACACATCATAGAGAATGATAATAATGCTCTGCATGCCCCAAAAACTGTAAAGAATAATTGGAGCTGCATTTAGTTTGAAACATTACTATCCCTTTAACAACTTGGATGATAGAGAGCTCCCTAATCCTTACTTGACAATGCACTGGAGATCTAATTGTTTTTTTTTTTTATATATATATATCTGAATGTTAAATGATGATGATGCTGTTTTCCTTGTCAGGGGGGCTGTCATATCAGAATGATACTAAGGGGCATTGCTGTTGCGATGTGTGTCTGGCGATATGTTATGAGCACATCTCCTTGGCGAAGGAGACGCACAATTCCATATGCACTAAGAATTAGTGATACAAGGGTAAAGGAGATAATCTCTTCATTAGAATGGAGGGTTGTTGAAATGCTGGTGATTTGGAAGGAATATCCTCCCTTACACCTTGCCAGATATTTGATAAACTTGAATTCTGATTGTATTCCCTCTGCTCCCCCACTGGGGGTGAATTCTGAGTGCATTCCCTCTGCTCCCCCACTGGGGGTGAATTCTGAGTGTATTCCCTCTGCTTCCCCACTGGTGGTGAATTCTGAGTGCACTCCCTCTGCTCCCCCATTGGGGGTGAATTCTGAGTGCATTCCCTCTGCTCCCCCACTGGGGGTGAATTCTGAGTGCACTCCCTCTGCTCCCCCATTGGGGGTGAATTCTGAGTGCATTCCCTCTGCTCCCCCACTGGGGTTGACGTCTGATTGTATTCCCTCTGCTCCCCCACTGGGGGAGAAGTCTGATTGTATTCCCTCTGCTCCCCCACAGTGGGAGAAGTCTGATTGTATTCCCTCTGCTCCCCCACTGGGGTTGAATTCTGAGTGCATTCCCTCTGCTCCCCCACTGGGGCTGAATTCTGAGTGCATTCCCTCTGATCTCCCACTGGGGGCGTGAATTCTGATTGTATTCCCTCTGCTCCCCCACTGGTGGTGAATTCTGAATGCATTCCCTCTGCTCCTCCACTGGGGGTGAATTCTGAGTGCATTCCCTCTGCTCCCCCACTGGGGGTGATTTCTGAATGCATTCCCTCTGCTCCTCCACTGGGGGTGAATTCTGATTGCATTCTCTTTGCTCCCTAACTGGGGGGGGGGGAGTCTGAGTGCATTCCCTTTGCTCTCCCACTGGGGATGAATTCTGGGGGAGTGAAGAGGATGCTGTCTGACTTCAGCACAGGAACAGCACCACCATCCCTTTCAGTGCCGTAACCTGTGACACTGAAGGGGTTAAATAGTTGTGGTAAAAGCAGAAGACTCAATAAGACAGGAATCCCATATAAAGAATTCAGTCACTGCCTGTGAAATGTACAGTTTGAAAGAGAGATTGAAGACCTGTGAATGCACATTGTGTCATATATTTCTTTTGAACAGGAATTGTCCCGCTGGCATGCCCTCACATTGCCATCTTGCACAGAGTGTTACATGACTGGCTTGCACAGTGTATTTGGCAATGTGAAGGGATTGGATTTTGTGGTGCCTTAGCATAAATATATTCTTCTTCCCTGGCTTTCACCCCATCACCCCAGCAAATGCTGTAAATATATAAAAGTTTAAATATAAGCATTTAAATATATTAAATTTAAAGTAGGGCTGTGATCTAAATTCAAGTTTGAATCAAAGGCATATGAATTGAGTTTACCAGAAGATTAATAGATGCAGGATTTTGAAAACATGATGAGGGTTTTATCTCTTTTCCTTCTGTTGATGGACATAACCAATCCACAATCCTTTCTCTTGGCCTTGGATTTTATGGAAATGAGGTTCTGTGTGGCGGGGTTAAGGGGAGTAAACTGTAAGGAATTATGATGCCATACTACAGTACATATTTGATGTCCATATCTGAGAACTTATTGGTCTGGGTCCCCAGAGGGAGCCCTGTGGTGCTGATGAGGTGAGATAAATTACGCGATTCGAGTCATAAAAGGGGTGGGGCTTAATTGTGAGTGAGGGGACAGGACTTAAAAAAATATAGCTAGAATAGCCTGGGGAAGGAGGAGAAGAGGCCTTGGAGTAGGAGGAACGCAGTGGGAGGAGCGGATGTGGGCAGAGTTTCATCAGAAAGAATCAGACTCTGCCCCAGAGACCCGGTAATTCAGAGTAAAAAACCGGAGTTTCAGGGGCAAAACCAGAGAGTTCCCAGCTATGTTGATGTCAGGACTGCAAGCAAAAATATTTTATAATTGAATACTCCCTCATTGTAGCACTCAAAGTTCTACATATCAAATGAGTTAAACTTTTTAAAAACAAATAGAATCAGCAAATTATATTATTTATACTTAAAAAAGTATGTTTACTGCCACCTTATACAAATACTAATTCTTAAATTAAAAGGACAGTAACCCTTTATTTTGACTTCACATACCAAGCAAGCACATACTATATAAAGTCAAATTGCTTATATATCTTAGCAATCTTTTTGTCTTCACCTACTTTTTTAAAGCGCAACTTTCACCTAAGCACAAGTTTGCTTTAATCCACTTATTATACTGATTCTAACTGTGCTGGGTTTTTTTTTTTTTTTAATGCAATATAAATGAAGTTTGAGGGTTAACTTTTTCCCTCTTCTCCTCATTCTGATTGGCACCATCTTGCCAATGAGAATACAGGAGATCCTCCTCCCTGCTGGTCTGGCAGTAAGCTGGAGTACTCTCATTGGCTAGATATTGACCTCTGCCAATGAGTGTTCTCCAGCTTACTGACAGACCAGAGGGGAGGAGGATCTCTCCTGTATTCTCATCTGCACAATTGTGTCGATCAGAATGAGAAGACGTCAAGAGGGAAAAGGTAAGCCCTCAAACTTCATTTCTGTCTCTTTTTTTAAAAAAAAAACAAAACCCAACACAGTTACAATCAGTATAATAAACGGATTAAAGCAAACTGCTTCGGTGAAAGTTCCACTTTAAGCTTTTATATCTCATCCAAAGAGCTTTCTGTCAGGTATTGTAATACACCATAAGAAAAGAAACAGGGTGAAATAGAGCATACAGAGCACTCAGATGTGTAGAGATAGTGTTACATTGTATCACTGTCTTCCATTAACCCTTAACGACCGGCGTTGCATCACGGTCACTTAAGGACCAGGGAGCATTTTTTTTTTTTTTTTATTCCGGTTCCGGACTCCCCGAACGGCATGCAACCGCGGGGGGAGGCCGGAATTCCATGACGGTCATAGTACGTCATGGGCCGTTAACTCACATCGACCCAATATGTACTAAATGACCATCAAGGGTCGTTAAGGGGTTAATCGTTGACTGAGCTGAAAACTCTCTGGAAACAGAGATCCAGGGAATTTCAAGTAAGGCACATAACAGTGTAATAAAAACTGAAGAAAAAATTAATAGTAAAAAGTATAGGAAATGTGAATTTTTCAAACTGTGTACTTGCGGAACATGTATAGTCAAAATAAAGGATTACTATCCCTTTAACCTTTTGAGGATCAGAGGGGTGTGCAACATATTGCAAAGCAATGTGTTGCATGCCTCTCTGGTCCTCAAGGGGTTAAGCATTTGATTTTCCCGCTCATTGCTCAAGTATCTTGGCTCATACTGTGTAACTCCGCCCCTTTCCATTTTTCTTCCCTGTTTGTCTGCTTATTTCTTCTTGTACTTTACAACAAATAACTCCTTGTTTTCTCTGGAAAGGTATAATTTATTTTTTTTGGTAACAAAAAAATCATAAAAATCAAAAACGTTTGAAAACAAATATATATGTTTGTGCCATGTGAGTTTATACCTTGATGGTGATATTTATGGCCCAATGTCATTTCGCCAATTACCGCTCTTTTTTTTTTTTTACTGGGAAGTTTTTTTTTTTCACTGTAGGATGTTTTTATGTTAGTTATATAGATGAACAGTGCTGTGAACATTACTCATTCCCAAGCCAAGTCATTTTCAAGTTGTAATTGAAAGGAGCAGTAAACTTTTTTTTATGAAAACATGTATTTTATAGAGCTTTCCCTGCTGTCACTCCCACTGTTGTCAGATTTTTTATTCAAAACTTATAGCAGTTCAAATAACCAGGAAGTGAATTTGCTGTGCTTTATTTCCTGATAGTTCTAACTGACAGGAAGTGACAAGCAGTTTTTATCACATTCTATGGAGAACTGTATGTTACTAACTTTCCTGACTTTCCTCTCCACTAGAATCTAACAGAAAGACTAACTAGAATTTGACCACTAGAGGGCACTGGTAATGTAAAAAAATATGGGTTTAAACTGTGATAACTCTGGAAATATAAATCTCTCGGCAGTGGGAGTACCCTTATTTTACTCAGTAGGAAAATCCCTACGATATATATTTTTTCATAAAAAAAGTTTACTGCTCCTTTAATGAGGAAGGGAAGTGATCCATCATTTTTAGGTCTAGTTTATTTCTGCATTGTTCTGTCAGCGCACAAGATGCCATATGTTAACCAACTCACGACTTTCTGGAATTGTTTATAAGCACAATTTAAGCTCCACGGCATGCCTCTGACAAATATCTAACATAAGGACAAAGGCAAAGAACAAGGGGAAACAATGTGAGAAGCAGATGATTATCTGAAGTAAACTTGACGGACACTTCAAAAACCTCTTCAAATGCAGAGAATGCTGCTTGTCACACTCACAATGTAAATTGCACGTGCTGAACAAGTTGGCACCAACAACTGTTTGGAAATACAAGTAAGCCATCATTTCTTCTGGGAAAGACAGACTAGTCTTTTTTTCTGGATGATTTCAGTGGTTCCAGTTATCACTGTGTTCCCTGCACCACTTAGCATTATAATTTATGGAGAATTACTGGAAGGAAATGAGAGGCCTGGAACTTTAAATCAATTCAGTCCTGAAGGACATAGATAGAATGACACAAGGATAGGCATAGAATGCCAGATGCTATAATTTTACTGTGATTCTCTTGATTGCATTGGAGACCTCTCTAGCATCCAAGGTGTTAAAGTGGAACTGTAATTTTGTAACGCATAAAGGATTTTGAAGCATCTTTCAAATTACTTATATTTATGTTAGCCCTGTTTTTTTTTTCAACAATATTTTATGAGATATTTAGCTTTAATTATTTGTTATTTTATGCAAATGGACAAGAACGTGCTGAGAAATAGGATAATGCCAGCCAGATATGATTGGTTGGAGTTTTGTGCTGCTTCTCAAAGGCTGGACATTGCAGTGTCCAAGCGATATCTAGTGACTTGTCTGGACAACTTTACCTGTAACACCTACTCTTTCAGCAGAAGTAGCATGTTTTATAATATTGCTCTTCTCTTCCTTAATCTAGTAATCCCTTGACTAACATGAAAAAGCACAACAAATGTTCCCTGAGTGGATGTATATTACATGTTTTTAAAGGGATAGTAATACTTCGTTTTAACTTTATTTTATTTTGTAGGCATTGAAAAAACATGAAGAATGATATAAGTCTTATCTCTCAAACCTTTATGGTTTATGAGATATTCACAAGCAAAGTTCCCCTCCCCGCCCCTTTTACCTAGTGTAAGCCATCTCTTCTCAGATGTGGATCAGGTTGTATGACAGTACAGATAACAGAAGGGGACAATTTTCTTTGTATGAAAACAATGAAAGCCCTTCCCCCCTGGACAAGTTTTTCAGCTTTTTCCATTATCTTAATTGAAGATTGTCCCTCTCTGCAGTCTACCTGGGCATCTCCCTTCTGATCTGGTTGAACAGGGGGGGGATACTTTGTTTGTGAATATCTCTTAAACCATAAAGGTTTCAGAGATAAGACTTATATCATTCTTCATGTTTTTTTAATGCCTACACAATAAAATAAAGTTAAAATGAAGTATTACTATCCCTTTAAATATAGTTGTCATTAGGGCTCTCAAAAGTCAGCCATTTACTCCACTCCAGTGCAAGCACAGCATCACTTTTTACCTTTTGCAATATATTGTGATGTGGGACAGGGCTTAAAGGGATAGTAATGTGTTGATATAAAGGCAACTTCAATTATTCAATAACATTTTTTCTTATAACGAAACATACCTTTCTAAAGTGTCCCCCTCCTGATCTGAGATCTGATCGCTTGACCAGAGGGACAATCTTCTATCAGTATAAGGAAAACCTTGTCCCCCTTGAAGAAGGAGGGCAGGTTTTTCCTTATGCTGACAAAAGATTGTCCCTCGTAGCAACCCATCTGGACCGGCTGCTCTGAGGGATCCCAGCGTGTGACATATGGAAATGTGGCGGGAAAGGGACACTTTAAAATAAAATGAAGACTGCAACGTTATAGACAGTTAGAAAGGTACATTTTATAATAAAAAAGTATATTGAAATCGAAGTTGCCTTAATATCAACACACTGCTATCTCTTTAATTGAACAGGCTAATGTGGTGCAGTTTTTAGGTAAACCAGCTGCAATAGGGAACAAATGAAATTCCCTAAATCCCCATTCATTTTAATTGAGTTTTTTGACTCATTGAATGCTTGAAAGATCTCCAGTGAATTGTCTTGCAATGTGTTAGAGACCTTGGGCTAGATTCTATTACAGGTGCTAATTTCATCTTTGCTTTTATCTCCAGTTTTCCCCATAGAACTCAATAGGAAAATGTTTGATAAAACTGGAGTTAATATTTAGCACCTGCAAAAGAATTTGGCCCCTCTAGTATTCCTGAGGTAAAAGGCCCCCTACTGTGCAGGCAGGTTACTATAGAATTGCACTTTAGCTTGCTGAATTAGGCACAGAGACTAACAATTGCCAGTCCTGCTTTAACAAATAGACTGAAGCAGTTTTTCTGTACCAACCTAATAAAACAAACATCATAGCACAAGAAAAATAAATGTGTATGTGCATAGTGCTCTGTTTCATCTTCACCTTTATCTATACCTGGTGCACATCTTCCTAAGAATGCACTTGACTGATTAAAGGAACACTGACACCCATATTCTAATGGCTATTATGAATCTGCATGTGGGTTGTATGCCAATGCGTTGCACCTCCCCTCTGGCACTCAGAAGGTTAATTAGTACTTTGTACCATGTGCATTGAGGCAGACGTAATTATTTGTTGCAGGACTACAGGATCCCAAACTCTTCTCACTAGTTTACGCAACACATGTTTATCATGATTTTGAAATTTCAGTTTGGACAATTGTCTTTTAAGCTGAACAACCAAAGATGTAAGCCTGTTTATGATGTTTTATGTTGGTTCTGTGCTGAAGGGTAATATGGGCAGCTGTTGACATTCTGGGATTTACCTGCACAGCTGAAAAGTGTTCCTGGAAACTGTCTTCAGATCTTGGCATGTATTTGGTAGTTGTAAAAATGCAGTAACATTAATTAGTAATAAAATGGTATTTTGGATCAACTGCTCAAATTATGTTATCTAAGCGAAACAGCTTGTTGGCTAAATCCTATATCCAGGTAAGCCATATTTGGATATCCAGCATTTGCAGAATACAAATTCCATCATACACACCAGGTGATGATGAGAGTTGTAGTCCTCTACAGCTGAAGGTCCAAAGATTGACAACCACTGTTTTACATCTTGGGAACATTAATTCTGTAAACACTGTTATCCTCAGTGGTAGTATATATTTGAAGGCTTGGTATATATATATATGACCAGGGCCATTTTAACAAAGTGGGGCCCGCAGAAGGGAGGGTATTCCATCCAGTCAGGAACTCTGAGGGAGAATGATAACAGACGTTCCTAGTACTTTTTAAAGGAATGTTCCTTAAGTCATGGCAACTGGAGATAACTTCAGGGATGATGTATAAATGATTTAACCCCTTAAGGACCACAAACCATTTTTTTTTTTTTTAAATCCGATTCAAGGCTCCCCGAACGGTGTTAAAAAGCGCAGGGAGCCCTGAATTCCATGACGGTCCTGGCACATCATGGGTCCTTAACGCAAATCTACCCATGATGTTCCATGACCGTCAAGGGTCTTTAAGGGGTTAAGGCATTTTTATAAATATGGCACCATTACTCTGACACACTGGTTCTTAATCTTTTTTCGCTTAAGGTACCGCTAACATGCAATCTGGGATTTTTATTCATTAAAGGCACAGTGAAGGCTACAATACATAAATATACAGTTATCTAAAGACTTACAATCATAATGACAAAAACATAAGCATATTGTGCATCAAAATTTCCAAAATTTGCATTTAAAAGACAACTTTCACATTTTTTCCAAGTCTTTATACAATAAAAAGGGTACCCTAAGTGGATGTCCATGGCACACCAAAGCACCACGGCACCCTGGTTGAGAACCACTGCTGACATTAACTCCTGGAATGCTTAAGGACCGCATATACCTGGTGTTAAGATTCTGGCAACAATTCTGTCGTAAATAGTGATATTTCTTTATAAATTTGCTGCTCAACTTTTTACAAACTTTGTTACTCCAATTTTTTTTAAACGTATTACATGGCATACAGCCCTCCTAAACTGGGGTTATTAGTTTTATATCTATCGAAGTCACCATTACAGCCATTTTAACGCAATGCGTTCTGTACCCCTCTGGCACTCAAAGAGTTAAAGGGGAACTACTACCCCACAATAAGTTCACATTATTCAATTCTTCATCTGGCGACTAGCTGCTTAGTAGCGCTAGTCGCCAGAAATATTACCCGGTTTACAAGATATTCCATTTGGCTCCAAAAGGGACTGACAGCGCAGGCGCACGGACGTCACTATGATGAGATGTCCGTGCTTCCTGCTACTGTGAGCCTCCGAAAAAGTGGAATATCTTGTAAACTGGGTAATATTTCTGGCGACTAGCGCTACTAAGCAGCTAGTCGCCAGATGAAGAATTGAATAATGTGAACTTATTGCGGGGTGGTAGTTCCCCTTTAACCGCATGTTTATAACTCTCTCCCTCTGAGTCACATACATTACAGTTTGACACCCACGGTACCTCCTTCTCTCGTGTGATCTGGGACACCCAATATAGTCTGCTTAGTATGACAACCCAGAATTATATGTGGATAGGTGGGAAAATTAATTATTTTCTCAATAATGGTTGGTGTAAGCACTTAGCATTGCGTTAACTCAGGTGTGATCTAAACATTCTATGAAGTTAATGTAAGTTCACACTGGGGGAGATTCACTACATGGCGATAAAGAGGTGATAAAGTGGTGATGACTTCTTCTCCAGTTCCTATGTTGCTCTATGGATCCTATTCAGAGTTGAAGAAATCTTATTGAATAGGCTCCATAGAATAACATAGGAATTGGAGAATTGATAAAGTAGAGAACTCATTACCACTTTATCACCACTTTATCACCACTTAATGAATATCCCCCATTGTGTTATTTTTGTATTGGAAAAAATAGGAGTAGTTCTTACTTAACCTGTTGAGTGCGAGAGAGGTATCCAAGGTGCTCGAGAGTTATCCCACTACATTATACTTTGCCCAGGGCACCCCAATGGCTTAAATCGGCTTTACTACAGAGACATGAATACAGTTAATTTCAGACTAGTGAGTCATGGCAGGAAGGCATTCATTATGTATATGTTCCTGAATATGTGTCAGCAAAGCATTAAACTAAATGAGTGTTTATACCTCTACTTACAGGAAAAATACTATGATAATGTCAGAATGTTAATGTATTTATTGTTAATTCACTCAATTTAACCCCCTTGCACTGCTTTGGAAACCTCTGTAGATTTCAAGTCATTAAAAGCCCCATTTAAAAGTATGGGAGTTTTAATGTGTCTATAAATGTGCCCCTAGTTATTTTTTTTTCTAAGACGTGGCTCTGTATTGATTATCCAAGCTAGCAGATCAGCAATTAGTAAACCAATGATCCGACACCTGCAGTAGCAGAATGCAAAGGTGGAAGTGAGAGCAAAGCCTCTTTAGAATAAGCTTCCAGCAGAAAATAACAATACAGAATCAATGCACTGTATTGTTATTTTCTACTGGAAGCTTATTCTATCTATATATTGATATATAAACACAAAAGTGCTAACGGTAACAGGTTCAGAGAACACACAGAGCAGTCAGTAGCAGTATCTAGTTAATGAATACAATGTCAGCACTTCCTCTTTATTTGTATCATGGAAGTAATATTATAAATATCCTTCCATTCCAACCATGCAGCAGGAAAAATAAGAATATAATATGTACAGTCTGGAAAAAGGAGGGAGAGGGTGATAGAAACCTTTCAATATATAAAGTGATTTAATATAGTTCAGTAGGGATGCATTTATCAGAAAAAGAGGAATAGTAGAACAAGAGGTCATGATATAAAGTTTGAAGGTGGAAAATTCAGAAGTAATAGGTGTAAATACTACTGTACTGAAAGGGTCATAGACTCATGGAACAGCTTCCCGCCTCAAATAGACATATCTATTCTGTGAATGATGTGAGACTGGATGGGCCACATGCATAGCTAGGAACTCTCGGGATTTGCCCCAGAGACTCCAGATTTTGCTGCTAATTACCGGTTCTTCAGGGCAGAAACTCATTCTCCTGATGTGGGGAGTTTCTAAGTAAATCCTGCCCACTCTTCCCACTCTGTTCCTCCCACTCCCTGCCCACTTCTCCTCCTTCCCCAGCCTATTCCTCCTGCTTTGGTCATGCATATTAAGCTCCAGCCCAACTTACGGCTAATGCCCCTTTTATAAGGAAATAGCGCCATTTTCCTCCCCCTCTGTGGTACTACAGGACTCCCCTCCAGTGAGTCCAAAAGTCAAAGTTCCCAGGTATGTTTCTGTGTTTCTAAATCCCAAACTTTTACGCAAAATATAAATGATTCCTTCTCTGATTGTGCCATAATATTATTTGTTAATGGAAACTGTTAGTGATAAAAAGTAGAATTGTGTTTATTGTTTAGTAATAACAATGTAAAGGGCAATTGTCATGTATTGCGACCTCGAAGGAGACTTAGTAAACAGCCTGGCTTTGTACTGAGCAGCCCTAAAACAGCTTCTGTGGGCTCCTTACTACCTCAGCTGGCAATGGACTGGAACACACCCTTGAAGTCAGTGGCTGACATGCTTGAAACTCCATCACGAACATCTATGGATGATTTGTTTCCAGTCAACAAGACTGAACTGCAAGACTTCAACTTGACTTCATCAGCAGATCTGCTCGAATGGGAGTTGACTAGACAATAGTTGACCTTAATAAGTATTAGAATGAGTAAAAGAAATTGCAAAATAAGAACAATTCATAAATTATTTTTTGATTCCTGTCCCCAAGCAACACTAATATGTGGAGTGTGTGCAGTAAATGTGCCAAAACATGCATTAAACCAGAGACTTATACACAATGTAATATACCTCCCAGCTCTTCAAATGTCCAAAGAGGAACACTTTTGCTTTATGGGGTGTTTCTGGGGGTGTGGCTGGTGGGCAGCAGCATTATAAAGAATTTATAGTGATTTCATGACCTACTGACACCTCTTTGTGTAACTTAATAAATGATCTAGAGCAACACCAAAGTATTTTATCTGCACAGACTAATTTATAAACACATATAATGATGTTTAAACAATCATTAATGTGAGTTTTATGGCTGTGGAGCAATGTGATACACTTATACACATCACATTGTCTGATCTTCTAAAAAGAGGGACACTAGGATGGTAAAGAGGGACAGAGGGATTTGGGTCTCAAAGAGGGACACTTGGGAGGTTTGACATAAGACAGATAAATGTGCACATACTAAGGTTTTCAGGAAAATGTATACATTTGATTTCTTTCCCCTGAGAGTGTCAGGTATTGTGTGTCATGCTTTATAGTCCACCTAACCTGTAGATCGCACTTTTGAACAGTTGTCTAAAACCATTGTCCTTCTTTGAGCAGTTGTTCTAGTCTGTGTGCAGGTATCTGTAGTTTTGTTCAGTAATGTTCTTCTGTGGCTCTCCTCCTACAATAAAGTTATGAATAAACTGACAGTGAGAATGGAATCTCTCGTTCTCTTTTTTTTAAAATAGTACTGGCATTTAGCAATACTACTACTGATAATTGTTCTCAAGTGTATCGGCTTGTTTACTCAGTACTGTATACAGACTATTTTCAGGAACAATGAGTTCCGTCACATAAAGCATACAATTTAATCATACTGCTCAATGTGCCGGGAGACAACTTGACAAAAAGATGATGTCTCAATGCTTCAGAACCAGTGTTTCAATCAGCTGAGCCTCCATAGCTCACTGAAAAATATCCCCAACAAACAGATCTTTGAAATACCAATCCTTAAAGTACCCCGTAAAGTAGATTCTATGCAATATCTCGTGGCTTGGGCTAACCTAGTGGTTCTCCAATGAGTCCTAAAGACTAAAGAAGCAGTTACTTGGTACATATCATACAGTAGGTAAGACTGAACTCTCACACCATGAAAATTTGGCCTTTTTATCCTGTGATTTGGGTTAAAACTCTGAGTCTGAAGGTCAGTCCCTGTGAGTTCACAGGCATGATAATGGTGCCTAAATGACCATCTTGGCATGCAATATATGTTTTTGCTGATTAGTACCTATGTTTAAAGTATTTTGTACTACCAAATGTACTAAGCGGGAAAATGCAGTTGTGCTTTTGTTTAGCCTGTAAGAGCAATCTTGTTATATGAACACAATAGGAATATGCCCAAATAGCACAATTTAACTTTGACCCCAAATATAGTGTCTGTAACAGGTGACAGAGCTCCCGTATAGTGACTAGCCATAAAGAGTGTGTGTAGACACCTTGGGCAATGCAAAACTAACAATGTGTTAAGTAAAAATTGTATTAACCCTTTGAGTGCCAGTGTGGTACAGAATGCATTGCTTTACAATGCATTCCGTACCACTCTGGCACTCAAAGGGTTAAGTACTGCATCTGTTTCATACATATCTCACAGTTAATATAAACTTAATTCATGTTGTATTACATTGTCTTAACCAAATCCTTGAGTGAGAGATGGCTACACCAGTCTAGCTGAGGCAATCTTTATCCCAGGGATGAGTACCCTAAGTCCTCCATCTGTTTTGGACTACAGCTCCCATCATCCCTAGTCACCTAATAGCTGAATGGTAATAATGGAAATTGTAGTCTTCAACAAAGGGGAAGGTCTGAGGTTGTCCACCCACCTTTAAGAACCAGAGGGGAGTTCAATGCATTGTTGTCCACCCACCTTTAAGAATCAGAGGGGAGTTCAATGCTTTGCTTAGCAATGTGCTGCACACCACTCTGGTATGTATATGGTTAAATTAGCTGATCCTGAGGTCTTTGATATGTTAAACTGGACAGTCATCTTAAAACAAGTTTACTTGGCTGTACAGATTATTAAAATCTACCTATATGCTCTACTAGCAAAATTTCAGTAAAATTCATAGTTTTTCAGAAATTAACCTTTATATTTTCGATGGCACAGTGTGTCACTTTATGATAATTCCCTACACAGTATGTGAATTCCATACTTGGATATTCCTCCTGTGGTGTTCTTAGAGAGGGCTCATGGGTTGCAACCAAGTTTAAATTAATTACACGAGTCATGCCATAAAGTTGGTGAGGCTTAACTGGAAAGTGTGGGGGGAAGGGAGTGGGCAGAACAGGTTGAAAGGAGAAGTAAGCAGAGTTTCTCAGGAAACTCACCACAGCCATAGAAGGCCTCTATCCCCAGATACTCCATAATTACTACTAAAAAACAGTATTCAGGGCAGATCTGGAAAGTTCCCAGGTTAATTTGTTTTGTGCAAGGTCAAATTTATCACTCACTGTGCTTTCTAGGGATGTTTTCAGTGTGTGAGAGTGATTAATATGCTTCTGTGCTGGACCAGAAAAACTCGAGTGATGCAGATGTACTTTGATAGGGACTTTAACTGAAGGATCTCACATTTCCCACCACTGTCCTAGATGATATGTCCCTGGATTCTGTAACCCAGAGGTGCTCCAATCTGTCATAAAGAAACACTGAACATTCTTGAATACACACAAAACAAGCAGGACATCTTCATTTGTGTTTGTGCTAAAAAATACATAAATCTTGTGTAGCTCGTATAGTAAGTAAAACCAAACTTTCTCACATTGAGAATTTGGCCTTTCACAACCCTGGGGTTTGAATCAAAACCCTGAATATTATGGTTTAACCCTAAGAGTTTTCTGATATGGCAGTAAATTCTATACAACTCTTTTTATCCAAGCGTTAGGACGGGGTGCTCTCATTTTTGCTCAAGGCACCCTAAACACACAATCTGGAATTTTCAGGGCACCCCTATTATTTTCTAAGTAATCTCCCAAGAACTTAAAGCAGAACTTTCACTCAAATTAAATTAAATAATTATTCATATAGCGATATGCATGGCAATAAATAATTATGATCCTGAACAAGTCCAGCATTATTGAGAAATTAATCTTGTTTGTAGACTCATAGGCAGGCATCAGCGCAGACATCTTGCCTTTTCGGCATCTGTGCATCTGCACTCCGTCCCAGTCTCCTCTATGATTGGTGAGGGGGAGTTGCATTGTACCTTGAGGTACAGGAAGAGAGTGACGGTGCAGGTACACAAATGCCACTACAGCAAGAAGCATGCCAGTGAGCCTCCGAACAAGTTGGATTTCTCAATAATGCTGGACTTATTCAAGATCGTACAAGTATTGGTATGCATATCGCTATATGAATAATTATTTGGGGGGGGTGATAGTTCCACTTTAATGAAGGTTACTATACATAAATGTATAGTTATGTCTCACAAGGAGCATATTGTGCACACTAATTTCCATAAATATACATTAGAAACTCAACTTTACCAATTTTGTTTTCCGTGAAAAAGTGGGGTTCCCTGACCTGGTGCTCACTGTACACCAAGGCTGCTTGAAAACCACAGGGTTAGGAGCTAAATCTGAAGTAAGAAAGGTTGGCCCTCCAGTGGCATGATGATTATGAGTGTAGATGTAGTCTAATAACAGCCCACCCTGGTGAAACTCAGATCTACAGCATAACACATTGTGAATAATTTCATTTAGAGGCCTCTTCCTAGAACTGTATGACATTGGTTCCAAGAACAATTTCCCTTCTCCTTTCGTTCCTTTCTTATTTTAGTCACATGGCAGCTTCCCATGGCACAACAAGGAGAAAACACAGTAGCCTGTGGCGTCCTTCATTCACCGTTGTCTAAAATTGCATGCTAGCATTGCAAATGTGCCACATCCCTTCTCAATGATTTCATCTGTTCTGGGTCAACACACGCATGCTGTTTAAGAGCAAAAGTATAAAATTAACTGGGGTCTTGACTTTTTTTTTTCTCTTCTCAAAGGACATTTTAAGTTTTAATGATGAAAAGTGTGCTTTCAAAAATGTCAAGAAAACCTAGCAGTGGATACAGAGGCTGATATGCTAAGATGAAATAGAGCAATTCTGGTCACACCTAGTGCACCATGGGGACAAAAGTTCTGTAGACATAAATGATTCTTTTAATCCTTTTGAATGCTGAATAGGTCTCCAACTCGTTACTTTTCAATACACTGTAGATCTCGCTCATATTCAAGGAGTTAAAAGTCCAATTTAAATCAATGGGAATGTTTATTTGTCCCCTATGGTGCAGTTGGCATACCCAGAACTAATCCAGTTTCTTAAAGGGATAGTAATGTTTCATAATAAAAGCAGCTCTGATTAATCTTCATAGTATTTGGACCAGGGAAAGCATTATTTCAATACTGTCAGAGTTGTAGTTCAAGAGTAATTGAATGATAAAGTATCCCCCTCCCACCTCTTTTACTGATGTAACACTGCTCACCTCACAGCAGCAAGACTGTCTGGATGGATCACAGAGAGGGACAATATTCAGTTAGCATAAGTGAAAAACCTGTCGAGGGGCAAGGTTTTCCTTATGCTACAGTAAGAAGATTGTTCCTTGCTGTGACCTGTCTGGTCAGGGGACCGGATTCCACATCTGAGGGGAGGTGGCTTACACCAGGTAAAAGGGGCGGGGGGGATAATTTATTATTCAATTACTCTTGAACTACAACTCTGACAGTATTGAAACAACACTCTCCATGGTCCAGATACTATGAAGATTAATTGGAGCAGCTTTTATTGTGAAACATTACTATCCCTTTAATACACCAGCCTCACTGTGAACATAAAACCATTTAGGATACTGAACAAATTTCTGTGACAATAGGAAGAGGAGGACTGAACAACCTCTGACCATCCAGCTATTGCTGTACTACAGCTCCCATCATACTATATTTGAGAATATCTGAAACATCATTGTCCAGTGTGTGCAGAGAGCAATTGCATGCTGAGGTAAGTGTTTGAATGATGCTATTTGCTTCATAATGAGGGCAAGGTTTAAGTAGAGTGGACAGGATAAGGGAAGGAAGTAGGCTGGGATTTCCTCAAAACTGGATGGAGAGTGAGTGGAAATGGGCAGTGGAGTTGGAAGGACTACTGGGGAACTCCATAAGCAGAGGCTTAGTTTCAGGAGGCCGAGTAAGCTACATGAAAACCTGAATGTTCAGGGCAGATTCGGGGCATCCCAAGTACGGCTATAGGACTGATATCCCTAGCCTTGCTAAATAAGGTTCTGGCAGGACACCAAGATCTATGAAGCAGAGACATTCTCCTGTGTTAGGATTTGTCTATATCCTTTAGTTTTTATGGGGCTGATGTATCAAATTGTGTTTCTTTTCAGATTTTGATAAATCAACCCAAATATAACAGCAGAGGACTTTAAGAGATTTTCTCACTTGAGTTAATATTACTCCTATATAAATCTAGGCTTTAGTGTACAGGTTGAAACCTACTGAAGCATTGTTCACTCCTAATCCTCTTATAAAAAAAAAAAACGAACATCACCAAACAATATGACAAACAGTGGAAAGGATTGAGTTCCCGGCACATTCGTTTAACAATACATTTTTTTTATTAACACTTTGGATACCAGAAAAATCTCCAACACAATGGCATTCAAATGGTTAATCTGTAATTCAAATGGCGCAGTCAGTTAAGGACCAAGGAGCATTTTTTTTTTGTTCTTCCAGTTCCGGACTCCCTGAACACCGTGCAGCCACGGGGGGGGGGAGCCTGGAACTCCATGATGGTCATAGTACGTCATGGGTTGTTCAGTCAGATCGACCCATGATGTACTATGACCGTCAAGGGTTGTTAAGGGGTTAAGTACTAGAGTGGTGAGCAGTGCATTGCTTTCCAATACATTATGCATCCCCCTGGTTCGTAAACCTTTGCGTGCCAGAGGGGGTATGCAACGCATTGCAGAGCAAAGGATTAAAGAAATTAGAATACATATACAATTTTGTGTATATACATATACATTAAATGGGTGAAGATGCAGTTCATTTTACAGTTTTGCACAAAAAGGGTGTGTGATCACTTTACAGTTACATATAAATCACTTTATAGCTCAAAAGGCTACTTTATGATATGTATGTCACGTAGTAGAAAGCATGGGGGTGTTTTTTTCGGCAAGCAAGCATAGGCCATGTACTACCTGGGCACAACAGTGCTATTGGGTTTTCTTTTGCTTGTTTTTTTAACTCCTGCAGAAATAGAGTAAATGAACGGATGCCTATAAAGGGTTCATACTGCCCAACATTTTAAATGGCCAAAGAGGAACACTTTTCTTTTCGTAGGTGTGTAAGGCATTACCGAAAATTTTTAGGTTATTTCATGACCTACTGACATTCTCTTTTGTGTACCAGAATTAATGATTTAGAGAAATACCAAAGTATTTTAATTACACAGATGAATTTATAAACACATGATGAAGTATAAGCAAACATTAATGTGAGTTTCTTTGTTATGGAGCAATGTGGAACACATATATACACCACACAGTCTGATCTCCTAAAAAAAGGGACATCAGGGTGGGAAAGAGGGGCAGAGGAATTTGGGTCTCAAAGAGGGACTATCCCTCCTAAAGTGTTACATTTTACTGCTAGTTTTCCTTTCAATGGGAAAGCAGTGCTTTCTAGTTAATAGGATCCATACAGTAACACATACCTCCCAACATTTCAAATTGCCAAAGACACTTGTGTTCTAAGGGGTGGGGCTGGTGGGTGGGGCATTAGCGAGAATATTTAGGCTATTTCATGACCTAATGAAACCTCCTTGTGTAACCTAATAAATGACTTATAACAAGACCGAAGTATTTTATTTACACAGACTAATTTATAGACACATAAACTGACATTTAAACAAACATTAATGTGAGTTTTATTGCTATAGGGCAATGTGATATATATACACACCATTAGGGTTGCCACCTTTTCTTCAAAAAAATACCGGCCATGGCATTCCCTCCATAGACTTAATGTTGGAGAGAAGCCAATTTTTTACCGGCCTGCCGGTAAAATACCGGCTGGGTGGCAACCCTACACACCATGCAGTCGGATCTCCTAAAAAGAGGTACATCAGAGTGGGAAAGAAGGACAGAGGGATTTGGGTCTAAAAGAGGGACTGTCTGTCCTAAAGAGGGACACTTGGGAGGTATGGTAACATAATAATCAGAGAGAATTATCTCATGGAGTAACTTCTCTCACCTTGCTGCATTAAATTGCAATGGTTAGCACATACATTTTTATTGTGATATCCTGATTCATGTCATACAATTCATGTTCCATTTGGAAATAAAAAAAATGTTAAACATGGTTTGGAAATCGGTTGGCATAGCTGTGTCAAACTACAGTGTAGAATGCATATATAATATATTATTACAGCTAGTTTGTGGAGGGAAAGTGCATGTATATTTAGTTGCAGTAAGAACTGTATGCCAGGTCATTGGTTTAAATGGAACATTATGAGAGAGAAATTGTTGAGTTCCTTGCTTCAGCTCTTTTTAATAATAAGCTACACTTGCTTGTTCTGGAACAGTCTGTTTCCAGCTTTTATTAGAAGTAGATGGGGGATTCATAATATTCTTTCCATATATTTAACTGGTAGACAATCCCATGACATAGCCACTGTGATTTTATGGCTGTTACCCTTAAGCTGCTTATAGTTCACAGTGAATTTGGATGTAGTGTTTTGGAGGGATATAAGTACTTGATTCATTGTAGCCCTTAGGTTCTCATGAGGTCTCAGAACATTGTGAAGCAATGTGCTAGAGACATATATCATTGTAGTAGTTAAAAGGCTGCTTATTGGCTCTGCAGTATTGTTAATGCAGATTAAAATGAAAGAGTTGTCATTGATTCTGGCATCATTTGCATGTATGACATGTTAATGCTGTACTGACAGTATGTAACAAGAAAAAAAGCACATTTTATTCATGGCAGGTGTGGGCAAAGCTAAGGATGATGAAAATTGTAGTCCAGCAACATCCTGAGAGTTTCACATTTTCCAAAACTGATTTAGGGTACAAGATGTAATTTTACATCATTGGCATTAAAGCTGAACTTTCATGCTACAATAAGTTATCCCCAATTAATTGTCAGTAGCTTCTAGCGTGATAATGTTGCTTAAAACATCCAAGTTGAAGCATGCTTTGTTCTGGAGCTTCCCAAAAGGTAAAAATCTCCCATGTGAGCAAGACAATTGAGGCAACATGTTTCATTTTAGGGAGTTAAAGTGATAGTAATGTTTCACAAAAACAGCAGCTCCAATTAATCTTCATAGTATTTGAGCCATAGAGAGTCTTATTTCATTACTGTGAGCGTTGTAGTTCAAGAGTAATTGAACTACCCGTACCTTTTACCTAGTGTAAGCCCCCACTCCTCAGATGTGGAATCCAGTCCACAGACCAGACAGCTCACATCAAGGGTCAATGTTCTTACTGTGAGAACAATGAAAACCCTGCCCCCCTTGACAGGTTTTTCATCTTTTTCCCTTATCTTAATTGAAGATTGTCCCTCTCTGCAATCTACCTGGCTACTCCCTGCTGCTCTAAGCTGAGCAGTGTTACATCAGTAAAAGGGGCGGGAGGAGGATACGTTATCTTTCAATTACTCTGGAACTACAACTCTGACAGAATTGAAATAACACTCACCAAGACCCAAATACTATGATGATTAATTAGAGCTGCTTTTATTATGAAACATTACTATCCCTTTAATAGTACTGGTGTAAAGGTGTCCATTTGAACAGACCCCTAAAGTGGTCTTAAATTTGCAGCAATGGCTTCTAAGAAAAGGTGGTTGTCTAACTGTTCTAGGAACCAAGTTCTCATAGCTTAAAATGCTTTCTTTCACTCATAGTCCACCATGTTGATCTCTGTGTTCTGAACTGCTGGATAATATCAGCTTTTCGTTTTGTGTTTGTTCATAGAAGTCCTGTGTCATAGCTCCCAACATTTCAAATTGCCAAAGAGGGGCACTTGTGTTTTAGGGGGTGTTACTGGGGGCGTGGCTGGTGGGAGGGGCATTACGATTAATTTTTAGGCTATTTCATGGCCTATTAACACCTCCGTGTGTAATCTAATAAATGACTTATAAAAAGGCCTAAGTATTTTACTTACACAGACTAATTTATAAACACATATACTAATGTTTTAACAAACAATAATGTGAGTTGCATTTCTGTGGAGCAATGGGATGCACTTCTATACACACCACACAATCTGATCTCCTAAAAAGAGGGACATCAGGGTGGGAAAGAGGGACAGAGGGATTTGGGTCTAAAAGAGGGTCTGTCCCTCCTAAACAGGGACACTTGGGAGGTGTGCTGTGTTAGTGAAACTATGGGTTTCTATGCAATAGATTGAAATTTCCCATGAATACTGAGTGAGACTCTGATGTCACCCAGCTATACAGATGGCAGAGATGTGCAGGATAATTGGTAAGTGAAAGGGAGCATTTTAAGCTATGGTAACTATTACACAGCCAACAATGCCTCTTCTTGTTCCCAGTTTCTGCCCCCTTAACTGTGACCTTCTCCGCACTGCTTGGTTCTCCCTGCTATATGTCTATTTACCCGCTTAATTCCCTCATATGATGTGGGTCTGTCCCCACAGGTGTACTAAGGGGATATTGTGCACTACACATAGCTTATCCAGTCAGTAAAGTGGCTAACTATATGCATACTTGGGGACTTTCAAGATGAGCTGGCCCGGAGATCTTTGAAATATTGGGCTGGATTCTGTTGCAGATGATAAATGTTAAAGGGATAGTAATACTTAATTATTATTAATCCCTATATTAAAGTCCTTTTAAAAATAAATGTATTGCCCCTAGTGTCATCTCTCAAACCTTTATGGTTTGAGAGATTATCGCTCCTAAAGTTGCCCTGTCCCTCCCCATTCGCCGAAGTCAGCGTTGTACCTGACTGAAGGGAAATCCGGTCTTAGATCATCAGGCGGCTCTGCAGCAGAGCCGCGATCGTGTTAATAAAAAAAAATATTTCACTAAAACGGTCTTCTACGTGTGCTTGCAAACCAAGCATATATAGAAGACCATTTCAGTGAAAGATTTATTTTTTATTAAAGCTATCTTGGCTGTGCTGCAGAGCCGCCTGAAAGTCGTACGACTATCTTCCCTACAGTCAGCTAGAACACTGACTATGGGGAAGGGGGAGGGAGAGGGCAACTTTAGGATCGATTATCTCTCAAACCATAAAGGTTTGAGAGATGACACTGGGGGCAATACATTTATTTTTAATATGACTTTAATATAGGGATTAGTAATAATTAAGTATTACTATCCCTTTAACTCCCGTTTTATCAAATATTTTCCTGTAAAAGTGTATGGGGAAACATGGAGATAAAAGCAGTGCTAAAATTAGCACCTGCAATATAATCCAACCCATTAACTCTTAAAGCTCCTCATAATGTAGATTTTATCCTAAATATACCTGCTTGCTATAACCCAGAGCTTCCCCAGACGGTCATCAAGGAACCTTTAACACACTACAGTGTCGAGATCTCACTTCCTAAACATAAACAAGACAAGCAGTTTATCCCCCCTGTCTTTCTGGTACAACTGGCACCAATTTAGAGGCTGAAGCAGTCGAGTGGTCAGATCATGTAGTAGGTAACAATGGGCTGTTGCACCCTGAGAATTTGGCCCGTCACCCTGAGTTCCCAGTTATGACTGTATGAATGCAGAATTTTTTTATTATAAGCAGGGCTCGGCCATTTATAGACATTATCCTCTCTAAGGTGTCATACTGCATGCAAATGTGTGTTTGTTGTGTATGACATTAAGCCTTCTAGACTCAGATTATTCAGCACTCGCTCCCACTGATCAACAGGTGCCAGGGTGTTTAATATTAATGCCAATTATCTTTCCTTTTAAAGCAACATTCATATTTTATTATGAAAAACAGTATATTGCTGTTCTTTTCCTGCAAAACTATTCCCTTTGCTTATAAAAAAGTTATTGTTGCGCATATTTTTTTAAAACACTTTAAGTGACAGAGAGGTACCAGTCATCAATAATCAGCTGTTGCTAACGCTTTCAATGGAACACTAAAGTTGAGGGCCAGAATTTCTCCAGTGATAGCAAAAGAAAAATGCATTTTGTGGTCTGGTTTGAGCTGTAATCATTTTTGAATTAAGTAGCTCTTATCAGTGGGAGTACCCTTGTTTTATTTGGTAGGAAAATTGTAACAATATATATATATATATATATATATATATATATATATATAATGATATTACATATCAGAAGGAGATTCTGTAATCTTTGGTTCTTAGGCCCCAACATAGGGCGGTCAGTTGATGGAAAGGGGATTGTCTCTCCTGCTCTGTAGGCATCAGGAGCTCTATCTCATAATGCAATCAAGATATGAGAAAATAACACTTTCAGTTTATGGAACCATTTAAAGGGATAGTAATACTTCGTTTTAACTTTATTTTATTTTGTAGGCATTAAAAAAACATGAAGAATGATATAAGTCTTATCTCTCAAACCTTTATGGTTTATGAGATATTCACAAGCAAAGTTCCCCTCCCTGCCCCTTTTACCTAGTGTAAGCCATCTCTTCTCAGATGTGGATCTGGTTGTATGACAGTACAGATAACAGAAGGGGACAATTTTCTTTGTATGAAAACAATGAAAGCCCTTCCCCCCTTGACAAGTTTTTCAGCTTTTTCCCTTATCTTAATTGAAGATTGTCCCTCTCTGCAGTCTACCTGGGCATCTCCCTTCTGATCTGGTTGAACAGGGGGGGGGATACTTTGTTTGTGAATATCTCTTAAACCATAAAGGTTTCAGAGATAAGACTTATATCATTCTTAATTTTTTTTTAATGTCTACAAAATAAAATAAAGTTAAAACGAAGTATTACTATCCCTTTAAAATAGAAATATGTACAGAAACATCCCAGGCATTCCCTAATCAGTGGCCAGAAATTAGCATGGTCTTGACAAGGTTCAAGGTGCAAACAAAATAGCATTTTATCTGGACTCTTATCATAGCAGCACATCACAGTTACACCAATGCATTGTAGGTAGAATAGATGAGTGCAGCTTGTATTAAGTGAAGATGTTTATGTACTTCCCTTTCCTTGGACCACTCCTTGGGCATCAATGACTGTCCTGATCTGTTGGGAATGAGTTGGCAAACAGTTAAGGTGAAGCAATCATGGGCATGTGAGAAGGCATGTTCAGAAAGCCCCAGGAGATTGATGAAGTTGGAGCATCCTGGTGGCCACTGCTTGTACATGTCCTGAAGGTTCCATCTGTAAATGTAAAGACTGCAGTGTGCTTTGCATTGTGTCTAAATACCAGTCACCCAACAATTCTTTGCATAGACTCCAAAAAGGGGTGAGCCACCAGTGCCATAGCCTTGTTTTATGATTACCCACTTAAAGCCAATGTTCCCTCTAAGCTGTAGTTAGTTTATTAATAATATAATTACCTATTCTGTACGCAATGGACCACAAATTAATTATCATACATGCTATTTATAAGGCACCAAGATATAAAAATAGGATTTTGCCTTCAACAATGTTTATCAAAGTTGCTGTTTGATGAATATCTCCCTGTCCCTGTCGTTCTGTGGAAGTAAGGATCATCTAGACCTGCCATACCACAAAGCACTTACTAGTATGATCACCTAGACCTGCCATACCTTAAAGTACTTATGAGTATGATCACCTAGATCTGTCATACCACAAAGCACTTACTAGTATGATCACCTAGAACTGCCATACCACAAAGCACTTACTAGTATGATCACCTAGACCTACCATACCACAAAGTACTTATGAGTATGATCACCTAGATCTGTCATACCACAAAGCACTTACTAGTATGATCACCTAGATCTGTCATATCACAAAGTACTTACTAGAATGATCACCTAGACCTGTCATACCACAAAACATTTACTAGTATGATCACCTAGATCTGTCATACCACAAAGCACTTACTAGAATGATCTCCTAGACCTGTCATACCACAAAGCACTTACGAGTAGGCACACAATCTATTTTGTATCGTAATCCATTTCCTTGATTGATAAAAAACTATGTTTGGTTTGTTCCCTATTTTACAGTGTTGTATAATATGCTGGTTAATGGGTAACATTTCAAACCCCTTGGTTGCTAGAGATGTATCCAAAGTTTTGTAAACAAATGTGTTGGATACATCTTCAGCATCCAAGGGTTTCAATAAATTTACTCTATATAACCTGTTTAACTTGGACAGTGATTAAACTTTAAATCAGGGTAGTCAATTTCTGGACTTCCAGCAATTAAGACTACAACTCCCATCACCCCAAACCAGCAAATGTACCAACAATTGACTACCTTTGTTTTAAAGGAGAAGTAAACTTTTAAATTGGAGGCCTTTCCCTGCTGAGTGAAACAAGGGTATTCCAAATGCTGGGAGGTGTGTCTTTCCAGAGTTAATATATTTTTTAAACTGTTGTTGTTTTCTTTTTTTTACATCAACAGTGCCCTCTAGTGCCCAGATTTCAGACATTTATTCTGTTGGATTCCGTGTGAGAGGTGAGTCAATGACAATAGTATTTCATAGAACAGTATTTCATAGCAACAGCTTTATCACTTCCTGTCAGTTTGAACTTTCAAGAAGCAATGACACCGTTACTCACTTCCTGACAGTTTGAACTTTGAAATAAAACAACTGCCACCATTACTGTACCCTTGTTTTACTCAACAGGAAAATCCCTATGTCATAGGTTTTTATAAATTAAAGTTTAGTTTCAAAGCTTTTTCCATCATAAGCAACTCTCTAAAGTATGTAACAGATTAACTCTTTGAGCATCGCAAATTCCTCCACAAAGGATTAATTTGCAAATCATATGGAAATAGTTTCAGCGTATATCTTAACAGGAATATTGCTTGGGAGGAGAAGCATCATAAACATCTGTTGGTTGAACACATGAAAACCATTTTGTCTTACAAACCTATCTCAAAATAATTTTGATACAGATGGCACTTATTAAATACAAATCAAGGACAACATTGCAGCACACACTGGCTCAGTTCCCTTTATGTTAACTCAGAGCTAAATGTGGGCTTTATGCAGGAAACTAAGAGCTAAGCAACTGCTCTCTAGGGGGAAAATAAACCTTCCCATTGATATAATTGGAGCTTTTAACTTTTGAATGCTAGAAAGGTCTCCATTGCATTAAATGCCAATTTAGATTTTTGGGATTTTGTATTATTCCCATTGGGTCTGTTTATGTTACAGTATGGTGCTTCTTTAGTCTCCTATATAAGACATTATGAGCCTTCTGTATCATAGCAGATTGGAGCAATTCTAGGATAAACCAACAGCACTAAACCGGAGAAAAAAGCACTTCCAAACTGCACAATCATATAAATGAGGCTTTTAACCATTTGAACACTAGAGGGGTTTGCAACACATTGCTTTGCAAGTTGTTGTGCACCCCTCTGGCACTCAAAAGGTTAACCGCTTGAATTCTAGAGATGTCTCCAACTCATTGGGGGTTATGCACTAAAGCATAACAAAGAGGTGATAAAGAGATAATTGGGGGAGGTTCACTAAGCAGTGATGAAGAGGTGATAAAGTGGAGATGACTTCTCCAGTGATATCACTTCTCTATTTCCTATGTTATTATATGGTACCAATTTACTAAGGTTCCTAGAACTTTGGAGATCTTAGTGCATAGGCTATATAGAATAATATAGAGATGTCATCTCAACTTTATCACTTCTCCAGTTCCTATGTTATTCTGTGGAGCCTATACACTAACATCTCTCCATAGTTCTAGAAATCTTAGTAAATAGGTGCCATAGAATAACATTGGAACTGGAGAAGTGATATCACTGGAGAAGTCATCTCCACTTTATCACCTCTTTATCACTGCTTAGTGAATCTCCCCCAAGGACTTCTAGAGTGATAGCACTTCTCCAGTTGCTATGTTATTCTATAGAAACTATGCACTAAGATCTCCAAAGTTGAAGAAATCTTAGTGTATAGGCTCCATAGAATAACACAGGAATTGGAGAAGTGATAAAGTGGAGATGACATCTCCAGTTTATCACTTCTCCAGTTCCTATGTTATTCTATAGAGCCTATACACTAAGATTTCTCCAAAGTTCTAGAAATCTTAGTAAATTGGTGCCATAGAATAACATAGGAACTGGAGAAGTGATATCACTGGAGAAGTCATCTCCACTTTATCACCTCTTTATCACGGCTTAGTGAATCTACCCCATTGTTTGGCAATGCTTTAGATACCTCTCTAGCACACAGGGATTAAACCCCCCATCATTCTGAATTTTTCTTTGTCTCCTACTGAGCCGTTGGTTTGCCTCATCATTGCTGCAGTAGATCCATAGACTTATGCACAAAAGAAAAAATTCTGGAACAAAGCAATGTTACCATAGGGGACAAATAAAACTTCCTGCTGATTTAAATGGATGTTTAAACCTAGATGCTAGATCAGTGTCCATTGCATTGGTAAGCACTGCTTTGGAGCTCTCTGTATCATACAAGAGGTTAAAATCCACATTTATTCAATGGAAGTATGGATAATTGTTATGGCCTCCCTATGGTTCAGTTCAGAATTGCTTCTCTTTTCTTTTGTGTATAAGGCCCTATATTCTTAATTACTTTTGATTGTGCTGGTTTGAATGCCGTCACTTCACAGAGTAACAGGGACTGTAAATAAAATAGCCCCATAGGACTCCGGGGAGAATCAGAGTGGATCATGTTTTCAACAAGACGTGACTGAGTGTAGACATAACAAATTTTAAAAGGTCAGAGGGTCATGCAAGTATTGAAAACTGAGTAAGGCATCTCAGGTTATAGATTCGATCTATAGTAGTATTGTGTGTGTGACCCAGAGTGACATAGGATTTTCTAGATTACTCTGTGCATATCATATACATTGACATCTGGAAGCCAAAGTCTGAACAGAAGAGAGTAGAGAAATTCATATGAAACAGCTGTAATAGCATTTACATAACTGTGTAACTTAAAATGTGGTAGCAAATTGCAGTGCTTGAGTGCCACTGACAGCCCATGCCTTAGAGATATACTTGGCACGTTCCTCATTTATTTGGACTGAATTATATCTGCTCAGTTAGAGGATGGTTTTATAATCTGGTCTGGTAGTAACACTGTGGGACAGGATTTCTCATCCTCATAGGAAAATTATACCACTATGTGTTTCATCTATAAAAGGGTTAAATGGGTGTCACAACATTTAATTAGTGAGTTTAAAGATTTAATAAGTAGCATTAAGTTAAACTCTGGTGCCTAAGGATACCAGCTAAAAGTGTTGTAGTTGATCATTTTATTGATTAGTTTATAATCTGTGTACTTGATAACTTAACTGAATCTGTAGTTTAAAGCTGGTGCCACCTGGTAGTTCAGGACTATAATGTATTGACTGTAGTTGATAACTATAGGAACTCTACTTGATAGAACCTCTAAAGCTCTACTTGATAACCACAGTATACTGACTATGTGGTTGGTAACTAAAATGATTATAGATTATAAATGTACTGACTCCAGGGCTCAAAATTTCTAGAGATGCACCGATACCGAATTTTGAAGACCGAGTACGAGTACCAATACTTTTTTCAAGTACTCACCGATACCAATTACTGATACTTTTTTTTGCAGTCATTTGCCAGTTTTCCAAGTACCTATATGCTTTAGGTACTTGGAAAACTGGCAAATGACCGCAAAAAAAAGTAATTGGTAAAAGTACTTGAAATATATATGCACACACACACGCATACACACACACACATGCATACACACACCACCTCTTGACTCTTGATTCTCCCCTTTTGACTCTTTCTCCCCCTCTTGTGCCCCCTTCTTTTGCCTTGGCTTTTTCTCTCCCTTTTGATCCCCCTTTCTCCCCCTTCTTTTGCCTTGGCTTTTTCTCTCCCTTTTGTTCCCCCTTTCTCCCACTCCTTCTCCTTGACACTTGATCCCACCCTTTTGCCTCTCTCTCCCTCCTGATCCCCCCTCCTTTTGCCTCTTCTTGGCCCCCCCTCCCTTTGTCTCCTGATCCTTCCTCCCTTTGCTTCTTTTTCTCCCTCTTGACCTACTCTCTGCCTCTTTCACCACCCGCTGCCCCATCTTGCCTCCCTTACCCTCCTCTGCCAGGTGCTCGCTGTTCTCTCGCAAGCCCCGGCAGAGGTCGGAGCGTTGCCATGGTAACCCGCGGCAACGCTCTGACGCTGCAGGAGGGAGAGAGGTGACAGGGGAGCATTGTGAGCAGCTCTCCGGTCTCCCTCTCTGCAGCACCGACCCTGACACAGGGTATCGGTGCTGGCATCGGCCGCATTTGCGTGAGTACAAGTACTCACGCAAATGCTGGTATTGGCACCGATACCAGTATTGGTATCGGTGCAACCCTAAAAATTTCCACTCACCACTAGCCAATGGCGAGTGAAAATTTAGCCCTGGCGAGTAGAAATTCAGCCCTGGTGGGTTTGTTTTGGCTTGCAGTGGCGAGTAACTTTTCAGGCCTGGCTACTAGCAAAGTACTTAAAATTATAAGCCCTGCTGACTCTATAGTAGGTATCTTTCTCACTCTTTACTTAATCTCCATAGTTTCTGTAGTACTGACTTTCTAGTTGATCACTATATAGTTTCGCTCTATTGGATAACTTTATTGACATTAATTGATAACTGCAGTGACTGTGCAGTTGATATCTTTACTGACTGTTGTTAGTAATTAAACTTGTGCACGGGCAAAATTTTCGGTAAAATTCGAATTCGGACGAATTTTTTTTTTTCTAATTCGGATGATCCTAATTTCGGACCGGGCCTATTCGGACGAAATTCTGATCCATTCCGAATTATTCGGCCGAATTTAACATGGGTTAAATTATAGCAGTGCGCCTCCGTGCACGCTGCTATCATTATTTGCAGACAGGGTGTGCATTTAGAAAAAGATCCATCCCAAAAACGGACATTGTCATACATTGAAAGTCTGTGCATGCCTCTACCTTAGCATGGGATGCCAGTCACAATACAAACGTCGAACATCGAAAACCCATGCCTGTCATTCAATTTAGCATGTTCGAACATCGAAACCCCATGCCTGTCCTTCAATCTAGCATATGTTCGAACATCGAAACCTCATGCCTGTCATTCAATTTAGCATATGCTCGACATCGAAAACCCATGCCTGTCACATCCTACTCCACATAAGTGGTCGACTCGAATATGGACAAACTACATGTCACATTCTATGTTAGTACATGGGTAAAGATTAAGGTTTCATTTTCTGGTACCAGCCTCCTACCCTACTGTCCCTCTTTAGTACCCAAATTCCTCTCTCTCGTTTTCCTATCCTGATTTCCCCTCATATCAGATAACTCTATGTGTATATACATTGTAGAGTTTCATACTACATCAAGAATAAACATCAATGATTGTAATGTGATAGATGTAATGTGTTAACCCTTTGAGTGCCAGAGTGGTACGCAATGCATTGCAAAGCAATACGTTGCATACCACTCTGGCATTCAAAGGGTTAAAAAGAAAAATTGAGACATTTTGTTGTGAACAAACTGCAACACAGGAGAGAAATAAAAAAAATGCTTGACATCTATACTGAAGAGGGGTCCACAGCATTGTCTTAGTATAGCAATATCACAGTTTTCCGTGAGTGTGCAATACAGGGCTCTACGGTAATTGCTGGGCATTTCCCAATGTCATAATCAGGGGATGATGGGAGTTGTATTCTAACTACTGTTAGGAAACACATAAGTGATGCACATTCATCTCCCACCTAGAAATTATTTACACACAAGGCAACTCCCCCAAGTAATACCTAGCCCCTTTCCAAGTGAAAGGACTTCCAGAAAGGCTTCAGATATCTTAGTGACTCACCTGTTATTGCCAGTCAGCGGGACCCGGAGAGTAGGAGGGGGTGATGTTATGGCTGCACGGCACGGTGCTCTTAGTTGGTCACTTGTCGCAATGTTGAAGCTCAGCCCAGCCAGCACCTTCTGGGTGGAGACACCTCACAGCAATCCTGTTCAGGACACATCATGCACTGTTGTGCACTCATACTAGGGATCCCAAATGTTTAGACTCATTTTGTACAGGGGGCACCCTCCTGTATTTGTAAAACCTCTCTAGCAAATCTGGGATGGTAGACCTATTTACTCAAGTCTTGACTTTAGGTGGGCGATAAACAATACAAAATAGGCATAATGTTTCACTATCACATAATTCACGTCACTGAAGCAGCCAGCAGGCATCGCCACGGAGTGAGCATAGGGCTGCCCGGCTGCTGACAGTCACACTGATGGGACACCCTGCAACACAGAAATGGTGGAAGAGCACAAAATAAACATGCTATGGGACGGCAAATTGCCGCCCCTGTCAAAGTGCCGCCTGGGTCCATGGACCCACTGGGGCCCATGTAAGGGCCGGCCCTGTATTCGAACAAATACCTAATATTTTTTTATATTTTGCACAGGAACAAATATTACTTGTTCTTGCAGTGGCAATAACTGGAACTAATGCTGGCTGCCTACCTATGCCTAGCCTAATTCTACCTGCCTGCCTACACAACAACTGTACACTCTCTAATCTCTTCTCTCTCTGAGCTCCAACAACCCAATGAGGAAATGCAGGCAGTCTGTCTGTGTGACTGTGTCATTAGTCCAACCCCCATCATGAAACGAAGAAGGCTATTCGAATACAGACAAAAGAGGGAAGTAGTGCATGAAACGGAGAATGGAATTGGACTAGAGACATGGATGGAAAATTATGGAGGGAAAGTAACTGAGCGTGCACAGGAAGTACAAAATGTCCTGGTCAAAAGTAGTCAAAACTTTTGGAAATGTGTCGATTGCCGAAACTTCCGAAAGTTTCGACGAATTTCGGACCTGGGCTGTTCGGAGTCGGATCATTTTTTCCGAATGACCCTTGAGTTTCGGATTGGCCGAATGTCTCCGAATGACCCCATTTTCGACGAAATCCGAATGTCTCCGAATGAATTCGCATATGTCTATTAGTAATTATACTGAGTCTTCTAGCTGATATTTTTACTGACTGTAGTCGTTTTCTTTACTGAATATAGTTTCTAACTATAATTATGCTACAGTTCATAGCTATACTGTCTTTCTACTAGATATATCTTCTGACTATGTAGTTTATAGCCATACTGAATGTTTAGTTGAAATCTCCTGTAGTTGATTGCATACTGGCTATGCAGATAATTTCTTTACTTACACTATAGTTGATAGCTATACTAACTCAGTAATGGACAGCTATTCTGACTGTAGTTTGTATATTTCCTTTCTTTAATACAGGGACAGCTTTGTAAGTGATCAGGTTACTTACATTATATTTGATTTCTTTACTGGTTCTGTCAAAGCTAACTCTGGCTATGAGTTGAAAACTGCAAAAGCTGTCTGCTTTTATTCATAGACTTCAATAAGAAAATGTTAATTAAAACTGTTGATAACAATTATCAACTGCAATGTAATCAAGGCCAGAGTTTGAAGCCATGAAGTATGTTTGAAGTATTGTGTTAGCTCTCATTTGTAGACACACAACATTAGACTGTTATCTCTATGGTCTAGAAATGCACACTGCCTGAAAATATGTATGTATAGTACCATGTAGAATATATAATCCCATAATGTAGAATATATAATCCCATAGTGTATATTAGTATAATAATGGATCTGTTAACATTTGCATGCTGGTGTTATCGTCTACTGGAAATGCTCTTACATTCTAAGCTTCTTTGTTAACATTAGGCTGTAACAATTATGAAAAATAGTAAAACATTCCAGTTATGGAGCAAAATCTAAAGTAAGTTAGTAAGTTATTTCCACATCTTGTGGAACCTAATTCATCCTGTCTCCTGTCAGACCCAGGGCAGCTGTCATGGGAGCACTGCTGGTTGCCTTAATTGCCTAACGCCCTGCTAGGTTAAAGTAATCCATGGTCTTTGGTTCTTTGAGTATGTCAAGTCAGCTCTGACAGAGTCTAAATCCATTTAAAATTATTTCCTCCTAGTGTGCTTTGTCATTTTTCAGTATTTTGCTTATTTAGGATATAGTGCATTTGCCTTTCAGTTTAACTCCTTTAGTGCCAGTGGGTTGCTTGTTCTCAAATACATGTATTGGAAACATTTGCTCCACCCCCCCCCCCCCTTTTCAGAAAATTAATTTCTGAGGTGTTTTGCTTGTTCACTTTCTCTTCTCCTAGAATATCAAAATGAGCCCACCTACAGGGCTTCAAATGAACCACACTAAGGGCCGTATACTCAAAAGAAGAGTGGAGGAATTCTGGGGCAAACCATTTACATTATAGGGGAGAAGTAAATATTCCCATTGATTTAAATGGAGATTTTTATCCCCTTGAATGCTAGAGTTGTCTCCAACACATTGCAAACCTCTCTATTATTCAAGTGATTAAAAGCTCCATTTAATTCAATGGGAATTTTTGGAATTTTTAGGTATTCCCTATAGTGCAATTGAGAATTTCTCCGCTTTTCTTTTGAACATACGGCCCTAAATATTGGAGACATTTTGGAGCAGATATAGGGGACAAACAGCATTTCCACAAATTCCCATTGGTTTAAATGGAAGTTTTGAGCCTTTGAATTCTAGAGACGTTGCACTGGGGAGCTCTGTAGCATTAAAGGGAGTAACCCCCCCATTTAAATAATTGGGCTATTATTGGGCTGCCATGGTACAGATGATTTGCTCCAGAATTGCTTCAGTTCTTAGTACATCAGCCCCACTGTGTCTGATTAATTTGGTGTGAGTTTTGTGGTGGCACATAACCTGTTATTGTAGAAATGATAAATACAAATCCAAAAATGTAGAAATATAAGAATGAAGCATAAAACAGTAAATACAAGATATATATATAAATATACTAGTAATATTGGCACAGCATTGACAGTGCGGTTAATAATGACTGCTTTAAAGGGATAGTAATACTTAAAATGTAAAAAAAAATATGTTGTAGGGTGTATCCCCCTGAGTAAAACAAGGGTACTCCCACTGCTGAAAGGTGTTTCATTCAAAAGTTATTAATTTTCAAAGTTGTATTTTTTAGGTGCAAGATCACAGTGGCCTGAAATTGTACAGTGGAGCTGTTGCTACATGATCCTTTGGACAGCTCTGGTCAATTGACCATAAATCTCCATAGGATGGTGTAGCAACAGCGCCACTGTACAATTTCAGGCCACTGTGATATTGCACCTAAAAAATTCAACTTTGAAAATTAATAACTTTTGAATGAAACACCTTTCAGCAGTGGGAGTGCCCTTGTTTTACTCAGGGGGATAAACTCTACAACATATTTTTTTTTACATTTTAAGTATTACTATCCCTTTAATGAGTGGATTGTTGAATTATCAGTGCTTAGCCCTTTCAGCTCCAAAAAGGTGTGCAACGCATTGCAAAGCACTGTGTTACTCAACTCTCCTTCAGTGAACGTGTGTGTGTGTCAGCATGTGTGTTTGTGTGTGAGCAGAGGCGTAGGAACCCCGACAAATCTGGGGGGATAGCATTTGTACTGTCTTTGCCCCCCAACAGCCCCCCTGTGTGTCACTTTGCCCCCCCCAGTACTCCTATGTGTCACTTTGTGCCCCTAGCCCCCCTGTGTGTCTAGATACCCCCCAGCCCCCCTGTCTGTCACTTTGCCCCACCAGCCCCTCTCTACCTTTTTTGTAGTGTGGCTGTGCGGACCACAGTAGAGGAGCTTCTGTTCCTCTACCCGGTCTAACAGGAAGCTGCTTGTTGTGCTTGGCCTGTGAGACTGGGTTAGAGGATACAGAAGCTCCTCTAACCTCGGTCTGCTCTAATCGGCCACGCTACAAGGAGGTGACCGGTAGGAAGGAGCGCTGTGCGGTGCACTTCCCTCCTGCCGGTCAGCCAGAGCCTGCGCCCCCCGGGCCGGTGCTACTAGCGCCTGTCCCCAGCATGATTTCCTGGGGGGAATGCGTCCCCCATCCCCCCTGGTTCCTACGCCCCTGTGTGTGAGCATGTGTAAGCGTGAGTGCGTGTGAGAGCATGTTTGAGCAACAGTTTGTGAGAGCGAGACTATTAGATTGAGATGAAAATAGAGATTAATGAGAACATCAGTCCGGTAGAATACAACAGTGATAAATATTTGTTTTTGTCCTTTATCAGCTAGTAAGGGATTCAGTTTGCCCATAGTTTTGTAAATGATAACTTTGTTGGGAATACTCTGTAGTCTCCTGACTCATACAAAGAAACATCTATAAAATTCTGAATAACAACCTTTGAAAGATTGGGGATTTAGCTTCATATAGTTAAAAAGTTAGTATATAGTCAAGATGCTGCATTTGATTTAATGTACAGTTATTGTGAACCAGATGTTGCTCCAGGCTGACAGAAAAAGAAGCGGACCAGCAGGGCACAGGTTTGACAAATATAAACTGACTAGGGAACATAGGGTCTGGGTTTTCATACTCCATTGTTAGATTTGGAAAGGTGGTGATTTGGGGCTTCAAGGAAACAGGCCACGGTCAGGAGTTGGTCAATATTGGAGCAGGCAGAAGTAGGGTGACCACATTTCCATTCTGCCATTCCGAGACATGTGGTCACCCTAGTCCCGCGGCTGAGGCTCCCGCCGGCGCTGACCATCTTTCTGAGGCTGACATAGTAAGAGTTCCCAGCGGGAGCCTCAGCCACGGGTCTCACTTGCAGCACCAGCATACCTGCACCACCCCAGCTGTCTCGCACATACCAGTCCAGCCAACCAATGAAATATATTTGCTATATGGTCTTCATTGGTTGGCTCAGCCAGCCAATGAGGACCATATAGCAAATACATTTCAGTGGCTGGCTGGACTGGCGCGTGTTGCTCAATTCCGGGACTCTTTGTTGTCCTGGTGGGGGGTGACGCGGGACACAGACCCCCAGTAAGGGACAGTCTGGGGCATTCTGGGACGTGTGGTCACCCTAGGCAGAAGGCAGTCAGTAATGACAGGCTAGTTCATACCCAATAAATATGTTCAGTTAGTAACTTTCTGTAAACACTTTGCACATAGGGAAGCACAGAAAGCGGTCTTGTATATGCTGGTACACAGATTTTCCTTACTTCTGGAAGTTCCTTACAATTTAATTAAAAAAAAAAAGCTATCAATTTAATAACATGCTTCCATAGTTATGATTCAATCGGCAGCTGTGTGTTAAATGCCAATATGAATTGGCAATTGATATGAATTAAGTTGAATGTTCACAGTTTAGAAGTCAGTGCCAGTCCCCACAAAATGCAAATTTGTTCCAAATCTGTTTGGTAGGGAAAAAAAAAAAAAAGAATGTCAGAAAAATGCATTTCTTTCCCCATTATAACTTTTCATACTGTCAAGAAAATTTCAGCAGCTTATATAGAAAGACCAAGATTCATAAGATTGGTCAAAAATAAAATATAAATATGTCCCCACAAACTGCAAATGCAGTCTAAATCTGTTTGTTAGAAAAAAAAAAAAAAGAATGTCAGAAAAACACATTTCTTTCCCCATTATAACTTTTCTTGTTGTCACGAAAAACTTCAGCAACTGATATAAGAAGAACAAGATTCACATGATTGGTTAAAAAAAAAAAAAATATATAAATATGTACTCAACATGTCAAGGTGATCTGCAGACTACAAATGTTGCGCACGTCCAGTGTTGAATGTTAATTATTTATTTATATTTTTTTCATAGGCTCTTATAAGTACCATATACACAATTTGTATATGTGACGTGCAAATATCGAATTATATTTTTTTAGTAACAATGCTGAATTTGAATTTGGAAAAATAGATGCTAAAATATAGTTACAAAATAAGTGACTTTTATTATCTTTTGTATTGCAGAGCTGAACATGAGAGAGTCTGATGTGCGACGAGTGTGTGATGAGTCAACATGTAAATATGGAGGAGTGTGCAAAGAAGATGGCGATGTTCTGAAATGTGCCTGTCAGTTTGAGGTAAGTACACACAATAGGTAGCTGTCAATGAGCTGTAACTCTGTCTCCAGTGCATTGTTTGGCAATAAGATGCAATGTGATGGGGATGTCTGTATCATCTAAGGAAAACCTGGCAATAGTCCCCGATTCTAGAACAACAGATAAAAATCCCCCAAATTCCCATTGATTTAAAGTGATCGTAATACTTTATTTTAGCAAACTTTAATATTGTTCTAATGAAATAAATAAAACAAAAGATCTTATTCTTATTTCCATAATTTGTATAGTTTGTGTTTAATAGCCTTATAAAGTTCCCCCCTCCCGTCCCTTTTACTCACGTCAACACTTAGACTCAGCTCCCGGGACCGGACAGCTCGCCTGCAGAGCCTCAATAGCATTGTATAAAAAGAGAATCTTCATGAGAACGGTCTACAAACTGTGCATGCCTCAAACCTGGTCTAAGTCTGTCAGCTAGAGAGCTGACTTGAGTAAAAGGGGCGGGAGAGGGGACCTTTATAATGCTATTAAACACAAACTATACAAATTATGGAATTAAGACTAAGATCATTTGCTTTATTTATTTCATTAGAACAATATTAAAGTTTGTTAAAATAAATATTACTATCCCTTTAAATTGGACTTTTAACCTTTTGAATGCTAGATACGTCTCCAATGCATTGCGCAACAATGCACTGAAAACCTCTCTAGCATTCAGTGGGTTAAAAATCCCATTAAAATCAATGCACTTTTTTTATATTTTCCCTATACTTGTGGTTGGTTTGTCTTAGAATTTTTCCAGTTCTTCTAAGACATCAGACTGTAGGTGACGTCTGTCTCACACTGTGGTGATTATTAATTTAAGTAGGGCTGTGGATTCTGTACACTGTATGTGCCATTTAAGTGCTCTTGCATTCCTAGATAATGCAGTGCACTCCCAATCATGGTTAAATTACCTCCATTTATTTTGTCTTCTTAATTTTTCTATCATTTTATTCATCCAGATGTCTTTGTGAACATTTTGCAGGTGCATAATTACAGCTATTTATTGTCTAGCCTCTAAGAAATTCTCTCAAAGCTGTATTTGAAGCAGAATAATCGATTGCTATAGTTGTGGGGTGCTTTTGCACATTGTAATTCCTTTTAATGAGCCAACTCCTTAAAAAATAACGTGTTAATAGCAATACTAGTTTAAAAATAATTATTCACTGCTGTTAATTTAAGTTAATGCATTTAGACACATTCTTCTATTGATAGAGGAGCCATAATTATGTCACCAGCTATTTATCCTGTTTTATGCTAGAAATGTCATTGGACACATCTCTAATATCCAGTAGATTAAAATTCCTTTACTCAAAGTATTTAAAAAAATACAGACAAAAACAGAGGTGAATGAATTTTCAATGTGAGTGAATAAAAGCACGGCATTTACTTGTTCGTCTGCTACTCACCCCTCAGGCGTACCACTATCTATTACCATTACAAGTGAGAAATACTCATTTCTGTATTAGCTGAGTGCACCCAAAAGGCAAGCCCACCTCTCAGTCGTACCACTATCTATCACCATTACAAGTGAGAAATACTAATTTCTGTATTAGCTGAGTGCACCCAAAAGGCAAGCCCACCTCTCAGGAGTACCACTATCTATCACCATTATAAGTGAGAAATAATCATTTCTGTATTCAGCTGAGTCCATCCAAAAGGCAAGCCCAGCCCCAAAAGAATGCAGGGCAAATCTCCTTTCTATAAGAATAACAACAAACCCTTTTTTGGGTTTCGTCAGTGAGGTGTAGCTGGTCTCATTAGGCACTGAGAGTTATCCATTTCTGGAGTTCCTGTCACCCTTTGGGAGGCTCCCTAGGGTTTAAAAAAAAAAGAGAATCGCAGACCTAAATGCTCTGACATGTTTGGCTTGATTACCTAGGTCATGACCATCCAATGTGCAGACCATGGGCCATATTCAGCTCATAAGACCTAATCCGTTGCCTGCCAGCTCTGTACAGTTCAAGAATAGATGTCTGCTAAATAGCAGTGCTGTCATTGACTTTATCAACAAATACATTCATATTTTTGAATAGCTGACAGGCTATAACTCACCATGGTTATTAATAAAAAAGTAATGCAACCTTCACACTTATGGCTTACTGATTATATGGCACCCAACTGAAAAAAACTTGAACATCCCTGACCTAGGTACTTACATGGAATCCATAAGCAAGGAGACTGTACGAAGCTACCAGCATAGAAAATAGCATAGGAAAAGAGCTCAGATACAGATTTAGATCTCAGGATCCCATAGGCAAAAGCACACACCTATGGTAACACTCTTAGCATGTAACGTAACAGAACTAAAATGCTTTTAAGCCCTTGGCTGCTAGAGAGGTCTCCGATCCATTGCTTCACAATCTGTTTGAAACCTCTCTAGCATACAAAAGGTTCAATAATGACGAGTAAAGGGGCATGTAAACTGGAAAATAACTTGACCTTCATAAGACTGGGGCAATATGATTGCTCTGGCTACTCCCACTACATAGGATGTGGTTGTTTCATCACATCTCAAAATGTGTCTCTCTAAGCTGTTGCCTGCTCTGCCTAAAGGGTAATCTGGCCATCGGGAGTGATTGGATTGCAATGAATTAGTGAACAAGGCTCAATGTCACCACTGACAGCACACACCCAGGTTCGGGAGAATGACAGATGTGGTAAAGTGAGGTTAGCCAGCCTGACAGAAACAATATGGCTTCTCTTTTTACTGCTGGGAACCAAGTGATTTGGTTTCCAGCAGTAAGATTTTAAAGAGAGACATAAATGAGAACCACTGACTAGGTCATGTGTACGCCCAGATGGAGGGATCAAGCTGTTTCCAACAGTCTGTACCCCTCACAAAAAGAATATATTGAAAAGTAATTATCTATTTATTAAATGTAATGTGTAACTACACTAAAATCTACATACATATGTTTTTGCAAATAACTAAACAATTGAGACTTATTTATATATATTTTGCAGCAAATGCAGATAACCAGGAGCAGTATCATGACTAGGTTTAATTTTTTCCAACATACCAATATGTATTATCTCTATAAAACGATAGGATACATATTTACATATGGTGCCAAAAGAAGACTTTTTACATCCTAAAAAAGAAAAATGACAGTTTGAAAGCCTATATTAAAGGGATAACTGAACGACACAAAATAAAAGCAGCTCCAATTAATCTTCATAGTATTTGGGCCATGGAGAGTGTTATTTCGATACTGTCAGAGTTGTAGTACAAGAGTAATTGCATGATAAAGTATTCCCCTCCCGCCCCTTTTACTGATGTAACACCGCTTACCTTAGAACAGAAAGGTGGTGCAGAGATGGCTTGCAGAGAGGGACAATCTTAAATTAGCATAAGGAAAAAATCTGATAAACCTGTCAATGGGGCAGGTTTTTATTGTTCTTACAGTAAGAAGATTTTCTCTTGCTGTGAGCCATTTGGTCTTTAGACCAGATCCTACATCTGAGGGGAGGTGGCTTACACTAGGTAAAAGGGGCGGGAGGGGATACTTTATCATTCAATTACTCTTGAACTACAACTCTGAAGGTATTGAAATGACACTCTTCATGGCCCAAATACTATGAAAATTAGTTGGAGCTTCTTTTATTTTGAAACATTACTATCCCTTTAAGCAATAAACTAATGAAACCTCATTTAACTTAGGCATAGTAAGTATCATGAAATTTGATACAGTCCTTAAAGAGCAAAATATGATAGGCATTGAAGAGGTTAAGTACATGTATTAATGGCCCCTTTGTAGAAGATATTCAAGGGTTAACAGGAGATATATTTGTGCAAAAATATATATAATTTATTTAAGTACAATATGCTATATATAAAGTGTAAACAACAATGATATAAATGAGTGACCAGCAATTACAATCGATATACAGTAATTCAAACTACAATTATCACCATCAGCATTACCAGCAATTTAAGGGTTAACCACACATAGGTATATTCAGAGATATTAAATAACAATAATTGAACTCAGCAACATAAAAAAGGATAATTGATCCTTACAATTAATTAAAATACAGTTGGCAGCAGCATATAGGAATACTTCTGCCCCAGAAACTGTATAAACTATACTAATTGAGGTTTGAGGTATATTGTCAGGTGAGTCAGCTTTAATATTAAGCCAGGTCCTTATATATAATAACCAAATTTAGAAAAAACTAAATGGAATAAAATCCCAGTTTTAGATCACTATAATTTAATTATCTACCGATTTCAAATATTGCATACCTTCTGAATAAAACATATGAATTGCATTCAATATAGTCAATAATAGCTTATACCAAGAATATACTCAGAATCAATATAATAATATATGTATAGACAGCATACCAAACTTCATGCAACATATATCATATACATGACCATAGCAATCCTATGTAAAACCTGTATGGTACTTTAATGGCGACTTATTTTGCTAGTGTGAGGTTTAAATAAACTTCTCACTGTACATAAATTTATACCCAAAACACACATAAAGAAATCCAAAGAAACACCTCAAATTAAATAAACAAATAGCAGTTGAAGGGTTAATAACCGAATTCAAAGAATTCCCCCAGATCAAATATTAGCTATAATACACAATATATTCTAGAAATATCAACTATTATATTAACTAATTTATAAACAAGGATAAATAGATCTCACCGCTATCCTATTTTACATTTATCTGGCAAAATATAACAATTTACCAATTAATTAATTAATTCTGCTTAATTCAGAATTACTACAGCCAATATAGCTTATTATAATTGGTCACAATTAGGTGGCCAGTCCAATTAAGACAAATTATAAGAAAAATTATGTTTCTTCAGATATAGAAGAAATATATATTTAATTCTAAATTTTGCAGAATTAAAATAAGGAAAGATTTAGTTACCAGTCCAATAAGTGTTTCTTAGTATCTCTTTACCAGCCAGCCAGGTATACTTCAGGAAGTTAAGAGCCAGGAAACCAAGAGGAAAAAGCCCCTTCACTCTCAAAACTGACATATTTATAATGTAAAATTACGCTTATCAGAATCTTCTCTTATTGGATAGAGATCCAGCTCATTATGCAGTGACATCATCATATATTAACACAATATATTTTTGGGAATTCCTTAAAACACTTGTAATAACGCTATGTAACCTAGAGATGACACTTTTACTCTACATTAAAATTCTAGATATGATCATTTTTGTGACATTAGTGATGTATTGAAGAGGTCATTAGACGTCATGTAAATATGTCATTCTACTAGACTTTCCCACATAGGAGTATCTCTGTCACAGACATTTTGTCTATAATAGAATCTTTTATAATCGTAAAATTCACTCAACTATTTTCACTCCCGTCTAGGTAAAGAGAGGCCCCTTTTTATAACATGAGATCATTACACACGTCTTAAAAACAGAGTTTCAGAGAATTTGGTTTAAAATAAAAATTAATTTTCTCCCCATCATGGCAATGTCTCTGATACCTTTAACCCTTTAAGGATAGAGGGGCGTGCAACACATTGCTTTGCAGTGGATTTGCACATCCTTCTGGTCTTTAAAGGGTTAAGCTATCAAAGAACAGTTATTTGTAAGTAGTTGTTAGCTATTCCAGTGTATAGATTTTCCCATTCAGATTCTCCATTCCTTGCACAAATGCTTATTGCTGTGTATAAATATAATGTTACTATTTTTTGTCCTGCCATTTTCTATGACAAACATTATTCCTACACACTACTGTCACATACAGAATATTCTTTATTTTTGTAAGGAGTTGTTTTTAAGTACTTTTTAATTCATTAATTTTAACTTTCTCCGTATTAGCCATTTGCACAAAGATAAAGGAAATAAATATTAAAAAAAAATCTCAAAAATCTATAAAATTCTACTTCGAACTTCTTAAAGGGTTAGTAATGTCTTATATAAATAAAAAGTATTATTGTAGATATTGAAAAAAGAAATGCATTGATGCCAGTCGTATCTCTCAAACCTTTATGGTCTGAGAGATATAACGTTTTACAGTTCTCCCTCCCCCCTTTTTCATTGAAGTCAGCATCTAGCTGACAGAAGAAGATCCTGGTCCCGGGACCGGCGGGCAGCTCTTCAGCAGAGCCGAGATAGCTCTATGTAGAAATAAATACTTCATTGGAATGGTCTACAAAGTGCTCGCAAACAGGCACACTTTGTAGACTGTTCCAATAAAGCATTTCTTTTTACATAGCGCTATTTCAGCTCTGCTGAAGAGCCGCCTCGAGTCAGCCAACACGAATCTCATGCTGAGAGCTTGACAGCTGAGGTCTGAGGAAGAGGAGGGAGGGGGAAGCTTAAAATGTTATATCTCTCTAACCATAAAGGTTTGAGAGATAGGACTGGCATCAATATATATATATATATATATATATATATATATATATATATATATATGCCATTACTAACCCTTTAAATGGTGACAAGGTCTTCAATAGCACTGCATTGAGGACCTCTCTAGTTTTCATGAGGTTAAAGCTCCATTTAAATCAAAGGAAGTTACATTTGGTATTGTACAATTGGTTTTGCCCCAGGTTTGCTCCCTCTTTGTGTAAAGGGCTCTTAGGGCGAGATGTTCAAAAAAGTGGTGGTAACAGAAATTGTCTGTAATCAGAATAAAAAAGTTTTTATTCCATTGTCCGTTAGTTCTCAGACATTGTCCGTCAACCTCAGTAGCATGGTAAATGGAGCTTGCTGTCAGGTTAGCCCAGAAAAATGCAGCTCCGAAGTGAAGCACGAACGCGTGCCCCAGGGGCTGCTGGGAGGGAGGTGGGAAGCCCTGTAGCTCCATACACACATACACGGTGCCACAGACCTGGAAGTGGCACATTTCAAAGATTAATATCTCCACTCTTAGGCAGTGGAGAAAATAAATAAAGCCAGCGCTAATATTATTTTACATTTTAAAAGCAATGGCGAAAAATTTTGGGGATGTGAATGCACCCCTTTAAAGATAAAACAATGACTTTGTTACTTGAAATTTTTCATTTCAAAGACATTTTTAACATCAGAATTTGTTCATCAAGTTCTTCGTCCCGTCATTTTTAAAGCAGAACTTTCATCTGATTAATATAGAGCCCCAAATCATAATTACATTAGCGATATGTATAGACATAGTTTTATTTTCAAGAATAATTGCTGCATTAAAGAAAAATAGAACCTTTTAGGTAGACAGGCAGCGGGAAACAGCGCAAACATCTTGCAGAGCTGGCATCTCTGAATCTGCGCTGTCCGTCCCCTTCAGCTCCACGATTGGTGAGTTGAATGCCTTTGTGCCTTAAGGCACCAGAAGGGACTGACAGGTCAGGCACATGGAGCGCCTACAGCAAGATCCCAGCCGGCGCCTGTCTGCCTAAAAGGTTCTATTTTTCTTTAATGGAGCAATTATTCTTGAAAATAAAAGTACGTCTATGCATACCGCTAATGTGATTTTGGTTTGGGGCTCTATATTAATCAAATGAAAGTTCTGCTTTAATTCTTTATGACACATTTTCATTTGTGATGGATTTACTTCTGAAAATATTGTCCTTCTTTTACCAACAACTCATGATCCAACATTTTTTTCATTATCACGACTTTTTTTAACATCTCGCCCTTAACCCTCTGAGTGCCATAGGGTACGCAATGCATTGCTTTGTAATGTATTGAGTACCTCTCTGGCTTTCAAAGGGTTAATGTCTAATCCAATGGTTTTCGATCTTTTGTTGCTCAAGGTGCCCTCAGTATGCAGTTAGAAAACGTCAGTGCACCCCTTAATCTTTATTGGTCCTTTGTCAAGTGCATAATGGATGAGAATTATGTGTTACTGTATAACAGTATATATTGAACACAGCAATATGCAGTGAATGTTTCATTCACAATACCCGCTGTGTATCTTAATTCGCTGTACCAGACTCAAGGTCAAACAGGTCATGTTAATTAAGGAAGGAAAAACTATATGACAAAGCCCAAGGAAATAGAGAACAATTCTGAGTCTAGTCTGGTATAGGGAATATCATTATTTAGAAAATATCAAATGGGACTTTCATATGGATATTACAATGGTAATTAAATGGGATCATATACTTAACTAACATTACAAGGTCATTGCTCACCTCCTACGGCACCAAGCACCAACGATCAGAAATAACTTCATCGGACATCAAAAATTAACCCCATCACTGCGATGGAGGTCTCCAAGGCATTGTAAAACCATACACTAGAAACCTCTCTACCATCGAGGTGGTTAAAGAGGCAGTACGTTTTTATGAGAAAAAATAAATATGGGCTTTTTCCTTCAGATAAAAATATTATTTCAAAAGTTATTACTGCTCAAATTCATTTTTTTTCTGTTTACATTAGACTGCAGTTTTCTACTGTGGTCACTAGGTGATGCTTCTGTGCGTACCATTTGCTATGACTCAAACTTTACCGTGGAGTGCATCACAATAAAATTGCAAGCTTTACCACAGAGTGCATCATAATAAAATTGCATTTTAGGCACCTTTTGACAGTGTTGCTAAGTTTGAATTTAAACAATAATTAATTTGAACCTTATTAACTCTGAACAAATAATCTCCATGGAATTACACAGTAGTAAAAGTTAGGTAACATACAGCATTTACTGCTAATTAAATGGGAAGCACACACTTATTTTTAGGGATGGGCGAAACCTGTCATCTCAAAAGAAATACATACACAAAACTGTACTTCCAGCCTTGTATGGTAATTGCCCTGGAAAGTAGTTTTTCCACATTTTTCAGTGCATTGACATAATTTATAATTTAACTAGTAGAAGAGCCCGTTACACGGGCCACTGCTAGCCAGTCGCAGGGCAGTCATGTGCAGTAGAGACTGCCCTCGTCGCGGCTGATACAGAGCTGGACGCTCCGAATGGGGGCAGTCTCTACTGTGCATGACTTTGTCGTTACACATGTTTTATCGAATTATTAGATAGGATTCCTTCCCGCATGTAGAATTCTCCCATGTATTCCCCCATGTTATCTCAGTATAAAAGGGAGTGTTAGCTTCCCGTATTTTCAGTCTTGCTGGAAGAGAGAGAGAGAAATATGCTGAGAGTACGGACACCCTAGCCTTGTCCAGCTGGTAGCCATAGGCTTGACACTGTCAAGCCTTGTACATTGTTAGTCATAGCACTACATATTCTGAACCCCCAGCCTTATACAGATGTCCCACTGGTAGTCATGGAAACATTCATACAGTTCTCCCAGCCATGTCCCACTGGTAGTCACATAACCACACATCCTGACCCCCAAGTCTTTTCCCACTGCACTGGTAGCTGTAGAACCATATATACTCACTACCCAGTCTTGTCTTACTGCATTGGTGACCATAGAATCACACATATTGACCTCCAGGATTGTACCACTGCACTGAAAGCCATAGAACTGATCCCAGCCCTGTCCCACTGGTAGCCATAGAACCATACATACCCACCCCCTCAGCCTTGTCCCACTGTACTGTTAGCCACAGAACCAAATATTTTGAACTCCGAGCCTTGTCCTGCTGCACTGGTAGCCACAGAACCACAGACTGACCCCCCCACCCAGCATTGTCCAACTGCACCTATAGCTGTTAAATTGATTCGCCCAGCCTTGCCCCACTAGTAGGCACAGAACCACACACACATTGATCCTTTAGCTTTGTCCTACTCCACTGGTAACCATAAAATGATACACATATAACTTTTTTGAGAGTCAGCAACAAAAGCTTTCCATAGACTGCAGTAGCAACCTCACCAACATAAAAAGGAATGGCAACAAACAAAACAAAAAAAAAAGAAAAACGTTTAGCAGAAAATAAGTTACATAATTAATTAATTCACCTGACCTGAGGAAGATAGTTGTTCTCTTGAATGCTTATCTTAAAATATAAACCCTTAGTCCAAATTAAAAGGGATCACCAACAGAGGCGTAACTAGAAGCCTCCGGGCCCTGGTGCAAGAAGTGCCACGGGCCCCCCCACATTGGCCCCCCCTCAACCACATTGACCCCCTCCACAATGCCCCTCAGTCTCCACAATGTCCCCATCTCCTGCCTCCTACCTGGATGTCATCCCCCAGCGCTCTGCATTACTAGAGCCCCGGAGGGAGACTGCGGGAGCCAGGCTGAGGGTTTGCAGGGGGTGGCCGGGCCCCTGGAGTGCACGGGCCCGGTCGCAAGTGCGATCCCTGCGACCCCTATAGTTACGCCACTGATCATCAAGTACCAGTGAACGCATATCATTGTATTGTTAGGTAGAGAGTTAGGTAGGCAGATAAATGGACAGACAGACAGACAGGATAGATAGCGATATAATAAATGTATTCCACCCCTTTAACCTTTGCAATGCAGTTTTTGAATTGTAATGTTTCTACTTACTTACATAGTTTCTTTTTCATTCATTTATTAGTGCCAAACCAATTACGTTCCAGTTTGTGGATCGAATGGAGACACATACCAAAATGAATGCTTCCTGAGGAGATCGGCCTGCAAGCAGCAAAAGGATTTAACAGTAGTAGCAAGAGGACCATGCTTTTCTGGTAAGAATGATAGAACACCAAGGATTGTATTCCGCAATTAAAAGATCTGCAATTGTGGACCAAATCAATTACACCCTTTGGGACGCATGAAAATCCCCATTGATTTACATGGGACTTTTAACCCTTTGATTGCCAGAGAGGTATCCAACGCATCGCAAGGCAAGGCGATGGATACCTCTCTGGCACTCAAAGGGTTAACCCCTCAAATGCTAGATAGGTCATCAGTGCTTTGCAAGGTATGGATTCCTCTTTAGCATTCAGGTAAAAAAAAAAAAAATCATCAATAATCTGGGGAACATTAACTTGTCTCCTATGGTGTAACATGCAAGAATGGCTCATCTTTAGCTTGCTGAATATGGCCCAAGTTATAACTTGCTTTGTTTTTTAAATCTTCTTACAGAATTAATGACTCTATAAGCAACTGTCAACCTTAATCAAGGACAGGCCCAGACATGTGACTGTAAGCATTGAGTTAGAAAATGTGATTGTCACAGCATTCTCTCAGGGCATAAAAATGGCAGCAAGTTAATAGTGACTCTGGTAAACATTCACTCAGATTTTGTGTCACTAATTTTTTTCCTCCTCACAAGAAAAGACAACATAAACACAATAACAACTCTGGTACATCAATTGAGCCTGCTTTTCAGTGTACATAATATTTAGATATCTGCATTATTATCCTTGATTTGAACATGCAGTAGCTGATGTACTAAGAAGAATTTAAGCAATTCTCAGGCTTAAGGGACTTAAGGGACAAAAATGTATTTCCATTGATTTAAAGGGATAGTAAAGTTTCACAATAAAAGCAGTTCCAATTAATCTTCATAGTATTTAGGCCATGGACAGTGTTATTTCAGTACTGTCAGAGTTGTAGTTCAACAGTAATTTAATGATAAAGTATCCCCCCTCCTGCCCCTTTTACCTAGTGTAAGCCGTCTCCCCTTAGATGTGGAATTTGGTTGCTTGGCCGGACAGGTCTCAGCAAGGGACAATCTTCTTACTGTGAGCATCAGGATAACCCTGCTCCCCTTGACAGGTTTTTCCTTATGCTCATGGAAAATTGTCCCTCTCTGTGATCCATCCAGACAGTCTTGCTGTTCTGAGGTGAGCAGAGTTACATCAGTAAAAGGGGAGGGAGGAGGATACTTTATCATTCAACTACTCTTGTACTACAACTCTGACAGTATTGAAATAACACTCTCCATTGCCTAAATACCATGAAGATCAATTGGAGCTGCTTTTATTGTGACACACTACTATCTATGTAAGGTTAACTCTTTAATGGGTTAGTATAATTTCTCAATTTCAACTAATAAATGGATCAGATACATTAAGTATCTGTCATTTCATCCAGTGTGCTTGGAAAGAAAGACCAGTTCTACAATAATATTACATAATTACCCATATTTTTCAAATAATATGATACACCGGTCTATAAAATGCAACAATTTTTAAAAGTAATAGATAAGGGAAATAATTTGTTTGTATTTAATACAGGAGGCAAATATAGTTTTTGATACCTTTTATTGGCTAACTAAGCAGATTTGTATTGTAAGACATAGCTGAATATCAGGAGACATTTATCGAACATATAAGGGCCAGAAGGGTATATAGCTCATTGTGTCACAAGGAATTGTGCAACCCTCTGGTCTTTAAAGGAGAAGTAACACCTTATACTAACTTACCCCACTGTGAATGTTGTCCTTGTTCCTTTGTTCAAGAGAAAACGTTGGATGTCATGCAATAGAGACGGAAATGATAGTTGCCAGTAGTGTTTTTAAACTGAAGTAGTAAGAGTACATGAGCCTGTTTAACCCTTTTAATGATTAGAGGAATATGAAACACAGTGCTTTCCACTTCCCTTTGGCCATAAACTTTATGAGTGCCAGACAGGTATCCAACACATTGCAAGCAATGCATTGGATACCTCTCTGGCACTCAAAGGGTGGAGTTTGTGTCCTATGGTAATGCTAACAACTGTCATGTCTGCCTACATGAACATACAAAGAAAGACTGTGACGAGCACTCACCGAGATCAAACTAAATTAAGTGTTTTGTTCTAAGACATGGTGGCCTCTCAGTGCTGCTAAAAGTCACATTTTTCACTCCCATGTTCCATTGCAAAGAGGAGACCTTCATGTCCATATTACACTGGTTCTACCCACAGGCAGTCCAGCTCCGAATGTCAGGCAAATCCTCTCTGCACAAGTGAATCAGCACAACCAAAATGTAAGTTTTGGCCCATGTGGGCCTCATCCGTGTGGTGCAACTGATTCCCTCTAGGCACATGGATAGCAAGGGCCCATGCCTGGGATACCCTTCAAGCATAGGGAGACATACAAAGAAAGATTGTGACGAACACTCTCTGAGAACAAACAAAATGAAGTGTTTTGTTCTAAGACATGGTGGCCTCTCAGAGGTGTTGCAAGTTACATTTTTCGTTCCCATTTGCCATTGTAGAGAGGAAATCTACATGTCCATATCAGACTGGTCCCACAGGACATGACATCCATGACTGATTTAAGATGTTATCTCGTGAACAAGTGCAAAATTCATAGAACCATTATGATATTCTGTCCACACTACGATAAGAAGAGGACTATTATTAGGAGGTATTACCTCTCCTTTAAAGGGCAAGAAAAAAGTGAGTCATAATGTGAGGATATATTGTAACTGTGTTTCTCGTGTAAAAATGGTAGCATAATCATTAGCTGTTATGCTTGCTACATCTGTTCTACTTTTTCTGAAGTCTGTTATATTTAAAAGGTCTAACCTGTTGTCCAGTCACTGGTTTCACAAAACTAAACATGATGTATAATTAAAATAAAAGTACATGCAGATGTAATGTAGGCCAAGTCATTGTATCATTCGTTGCACCAAAAAAGACCAATTGCACATCAGCAATGGACTCTCTAAATGAAGATGTCCTGAAGAATCACATAGCTTTTGATACAACAGGAGGAATATGCTATTTCTCTGACATCCAATACAGGTTACTGGTGACTTTTGGTAGGCGATCAGCCCCTTTAAGTAGGCAGGAACAATTCTGAGAAGTGACTGCTGGGTGCAGCCTACCTCCTCTCCTTAGCTTGCAGCTAGCCAATCTCCATCCATTAAGATTTGTTCCTTGGTCAAGACACAAGGCAAGAGAACAATTCTGCTATAGTTTTAGCTTTTTTATTATTTTTCTGTTTGATATTGGAGACCATCATTAGGTGGATTGCCATCACTGACAATTCCCATCACCCATATGTGGATAGCTCAGTTTACCAGGTGCTTTTGTGGACCTAAGCCCTGGGGGGAAAATCTTTGCTACAAGTTCTTTCCCCAGGAGTTGCCCACTGAGGTTTCTTCTTGATATATGGTATTCTGAAGACAGAAGACCAGCTAAAAAGTTGAACACCCTTTGAGTGCCAAGGTCCACACGTCCCACACTTCCCCTCCGCACAGGGGTCTCATTTGGAGTTCCTATTACATACTCATGCACTCATTGGGTTTATCTGTATGTCTGTGTGGTGTTTGGAGCACTTTTCTGTGGTAACTTAACCCTTTGGCTGCTGGTTTGACATCTTTTGGGGTGTTGTGGGCACTTTCTCTACTGGGATCAGTGTTTATTGGGTCTACTGACTTGTTCTAGTGGGCTTTTGAGTGGTTTTACATTTGGTTTTACCTTGTAAAATTTGTGTTCCGCTCCTTTAAGGTGCGCGTTTACCGCATAGAAGCCATTGCTCCATTCACTTCTATGGGACTTTACAGTTTGGGACATATCTCTGCAACAGCTCCACATAGCGAGGTCAGAGATGGCTAATTGTGTTGGTCTGCCCTTGCTCTGTTATTCGGTCAACGTTCTGGGGGGGCTCAGGGGGCTTCGGGCACTATTGGGGTACTCTTTTAGCGAAACTACAATTCCCATGAACACTTGCTTCGTGAGCTCGTTTCTGATTGGCTCCCACCACGGCAGCCATTTTGTGCCTACAAAATTGTGTCTACATCTTGTCTTCCGGCGATATTTCATTCCGGCGATATTTCATGGACTCTCCTTCTCTCCTCAGCAGTTTAACCCTTTACCTGCCCTTTAGTGTTTCTGGGGTGATTTTTATTATCATACACACTGTAGTTGTGACACTGCGAGTATGTCTGTGTCCCCCATTGCTCATTGCTCCTCATGTCACTCAGGGTTATCTAGAGAATACTCAGGTCACGTTTTCCCATCATGCGCTGCTGCCCCTGAGTCCCCTGCAAGGACCTCCAGCCATGTACTAGAGCCATTCTTGATGCAAGAGCTTAAGGCTACTACCAAGGACCTCCAGTCCACCTTACAACTGCTTCCACCCACTTTGCAGGGGGTCTTCCACTTGTGGCAAGGCCCCATCCCTATCAGATCTTCCCTGCCTAAACCGCAGGGTGTACCTGGTGTGTCTGATTCCTCTGAGGAGGAATTATTGGTGGATTCTGATGATGAGGACTGTTCTGCTGTCCCTTCCTCTCAGTTTTTTGGGGACCCCTTTGAGGCTGATCCTGTTCCCTCAGCTGAGGGCCTAATCAGGGTTGTGTTGGACACCGTGAACATTCCCTTGGTACAGGAGGTTTCATCTGACCCCTCAGATGTGTTCCAGGAGCCTGTTAGACCCCATACTTGTTTTCCACCTAACCCCACCCTGCACCGCTTGGTGTCTGAGGAGTGGAAGTTTCCAGACAGAAAACTGTCTGTCTCTAGGAAGTTTGCTAAGCTTTTCCCATTCTCTAAAGTGGCCCCACCTTAGTGGGTTCATCCTCCCAAAGTGGATGCCCCTGCTTCCAGGCTTTCTAAGTCCACTGCTTTGCCTGTGGCTGATGAATCTGCTGTGAAAGACTGGACTCACAAGAAGCTTGAGACCTCTCTCAAGGCCATTTTTGCAACATCTGGTTCTGCCCTGCTCCCCACATTTGCTGCGGCGTGGGTGAATAAAGCAGTGGCTGTTTGGACTGAATAGCTCACTTCAGCTGTCCATCAGGGAGCTCCTTCTGCTGACATGTTGTGGCTTCTTGCCAACATCTCTGAGGCTCAGCATTATGTTTCTGCTGCCCTGTTTGACGCTGTGTGCATGGTAGCCAGGGCATCCACCATGTCTGTGGTAGCCAGACATGATTTTTGGCTCAAGATCTGGTCTGCTGACACTGCTTCCAAGAGGGCTTGCCTGTCTTTGCCCTTTCAGGGCACCTCACTGTTTAGTCCTGACCTTAAGGATCTGATCAGTGAAGCCACTGGAGGGAAGAGTACTCACGTGCCAGTGGTCCAGAGGAAGAAGACTCCTGTTACACGGAATCTTTTTTTTTCATCCCTTTCAGGCTGAATTGCGCCAGGGGACCCAGGCGGTGCCTCAGGCTCCGCACACCTCATCCAAGCCTAAGCAGCAATGGAGGCCTAAGTCCTCCGCTAAGCCCAAGGCTTCCAAACCTTCTTCTGCATGACTCGCCAAATCTGGGTCCCCACCTGCAGGTGGGTGGCCGCTTGTGCCACTACCTGTTGGCTTGGGAAGCCTCTGTGGTGGACCCGTGGGTTTTGCAGGTGGTGGCTGTGGGGTACAGGATCCCCTTCACCTCCCTTCCTGGACCTTCTCTTCTCTTCTCTGGGAGGAGAAAAGTCCGCCTTTTCGAGGGAGCCATTCAGGCCCTTTTGGGCAAGGTAGTCTTGGAACCAGTTCCTCCTCAACTCCTTTGTGGCCAGGTCCCAGTATCGCAAGGAGTCGCAAAACACACAGTGATAGCTGCCATGTCCTTGGGGAATTCCTAGCTCTCTGGATCTTCAGGATGCATATTTGCACATTACCATTCATCCAGAGAGTCAGCAATATCTCCACTTTGCCTGCGACTGAGGGCATTTACAGTTTTCTGCCTCCCCTTTGGCCTGACCACGGCTCCTCAACCTTTCAACAGAGTCCTGGGAGCCTTGATTTTCGCCCTACATTGAGACGGCATCAGACTCACCCCGTATATGGACGACCTCCTTCTGAAGGCCTCTTCTCCAGAACTCTTTCATCAACAAGTGCAGGATTGCATTCATGCTCCATACTGTCACGGGTGGATCATCAGTCTGGACAAGCCAGACCTTGTTTCTTCACAGGATGGTCTTTCTGGGCATCCTCTTTGACACTCAGAGAGGGATGGTTTTCCTCACAGACGAATTGGCTCATCAGATTGCACTGAAGGTCCAGACTGTCCTGAATCAGGATCCGGTTCCAGCCAAGAAGTTGTCATCCCTGGTGGGAAAGTTAATTTCCACCAAAGAAGCGGCTCATACCAGAGAACTTAAGAGGTTTCTCATGCAGGCGTCAGCTGCATCTCCTGGAGAGGTCCTTATCTTTCCCTCTTCACATGGAGCTGAGTCTCTCGTGGTGTCTCAAACTGAACTGTCTGCTGAAAGGCAGGCTATTCATGGTGCCGTTTTGGACAACAGTGATGACGGATGCCAGCCTCTCCGGTTGGGGACCGGTTCTGGGGCACTTGAATGCTCAGGGCCGGTGGTCCCTTGAAGAATCTCTCCTTCCCATCAATGTCTTGTCTTCCGGCGATATTTCATGCCCTGCACCACTGGACGTGCCAGCTGGAGGATTGCCTGGTCAGGGTCCATTCGGACAATGCCACAACGGTGGCCTACATCAACAAGCAAGGTGGCACAAGAAATCTCGCAGCTTGGCTAGAGGTCAAGGCTATTTTGTTCTGGGTAGAGGAGCATGTCCCTGCCATTTCCGCTGTTCATATTCCTGGCGTAGACAACGTTCTAGCAGACTTCCTCAGTCGACACACAGTGGACAGCAGAGAGTGGGAACTGCATCAAGAGGTGTTCAACCTCATTGTCCAGCTATGGGGTCTTCTGTGCATCGACCTGATGGCAACAAGTCACAACATGAAGGTTCCAACGTTCTGCTCTCACTGGGTGGATCCACTGGCTCTAGCAGTGGATGCCTTGTCGATCCCATGGAATTTCCCTCTGGCATACCTCTTTCTTCCCATTCCCCTGTTGCACAGGGTGCTACGGAAACTGAGGCTGGAGCAATGCCCAGTCATTCTTATTGCTCCGTACTGGCCTCGGCAGACTTGGTTTCTGGAGCTTCTGGATCTCTCAGTGGCAGAACCTCTTTGGCTCCCCTCCCGTCCGGATCTTTTTCTACAGGGTTACCTGTGGAAGCAGGATGTTCATCGTCTGGCTTTGATGGCATGTAGATTGAATCCTCACTTTTGAAGAAGAAGGGATTTTCTTCTGGTGTGGTGGCGCTTATGCTTAGTGCCCCCTAAGCCGGTTTCCTCTAAGGCCCACCATCAAGTTTGGTCTACCTTTCTATCTTGGTGTGCTGATAGGAACCTGTCTCAGGATTTTGATCTTCCTACTGGATGATGTGGATAAGGGTCTCAGTCTCAGTCCTCTTAAGGTTCAGATTTCTGCTCTCTCTGTTTTCTTTCAGAGGCGCCTTGCTATTCTTCCTGACGTCAAGGTTTTCTTCCAAGGCGTTGCTCATACCTGTCCCACTCCCGCTCCTCAGTGGGACCTTAACTTGGTTTTGGGCATCCTTCAGCATCCTCCCTTTGAGTCATTGGCCACTATTCCTCTCCGTCTGCTGACATGGAAGATGGCTTTTCTCCTGGTGATCGTGTCTGTTCACCGTGTTGCAGAGCTGCATGCCCTGTCCTGTAGGCCACCCTTTTTTGGTGTTTCACAAGGACAAGGCAGTGCTTCTCACTTTGGAAGAATTTCTCCCGAAGGTGGTGTCTGAGTTCCACATTAATCAGGAGATTGTGGTTCTTTCCTTCTGCCCTAACCCTACTTCTGACAAGGAGAAGGATCTTCACCATTTGGATGTTGTGCATTGTCTCAAGTTCTATGTGCATTGCACTGAGCCACTGAGGCAGTCTGACACTCTTCTTGTCATTCCTGAGGGTCCCAGGGCAGGGACGCCTGCTTCCAAGGTAACCATTGCTTCTTGGATCAAGTCCACTATTTGTAAGGCTTACGAACTTAGGATGAAGCCTGTTCCATTTTGGGTCACGGCTCATTCTACAAGGTCTATTGGGGCATCTTGGGCCTACAAGAATCAGGCCTCAGCTAATCAGTTGTGCAAGGCGGCCACTTGGTTGTCTGTGCATACCTTCTCGAAACACTACCATGTGGATGTGCTGGTATCGGCTGATGCCAGTTTTGGGAGGAAGATCCTGGAGGCAGCCTTGTCTGTCTAGGATCTCATTAGTCTCTTAGTACTCTTTCACATTTGAGCCCTGTTGGCTGTAGTTCAGTGTGCCGTGTAACAGTTCCTGGGGTCTGTTTTACCCCTGTTCGGCGTCCGTTGACACTTTGTGGTTATTGTTGAGCTATTCATGATATGTTAGTTCATTGGTGCTCTGGTGACTTTGGGGGCCTTGCGCCTGGTCCTTGCCTTTCTTCCTGCCCTGGGGAACTTAATGGTTGGACATCCCAAAGTTGCCAGTAACCTGTATTGGACGACAGAGAAAATAGGATTTTAGTCTTACCTGTTAAATCCTTTTCTCTTAGTCCATACAGGTTACTGGTCTCCCACCCGGTCAAGGGACCATACTTGTCTCTCCTGTGGCAGAATGTGGGGGTTCTTTCAGGTTCATGCTTACAGGAGTCTTCCTTTACCTTCTTACTACTTAGTCAATAGTTAGTTTTCAAATCTTACTGGATGGGGATTGGCTAGCTGCAAGCTAAGGAGAGGAGGTAGGCTCCACCCAGCAGTCACTTCTCAGAATTGTTCCTGCTTATTAAAGGGGCTGATTGCCTACCCAAAGTTACAAGTAACCTGTATGGACTAAGAGAAAAGGATTTAACAGGTAAGACTAAAATTCTCTTTTTGCAAAAACATTGTACAGTACAAATATATTCTGAGTTATTGTCGATTTAGGAAGACAATAAAGGCCAAGGCATGACAGTTGTCCATTTGAGAGCTATTTCTCAGTTAAGAACTCTCTAATCTGTGGATGACAAGAATTGTGAGGATCCCTGCGTAATGAATCCAATCAACTAGGAAAATCTGAAGCAATTTACCCTTTGAATACAATAAAGGTCTCCTAAGCTTTTTTTTACAACGCACTGGAGACCAGACTAGTATTCAGGGGACTAAAAAACCCATTTCAGTCAATTGGAATTGTTCTTTACCCTCAATGAACCAGATTATTTTTCCCAGAATTATCTCTGTTCCTCTTAGCATATCAGTCTATGTGATTTTTCTTAACAGAATTTACAGTAACACGGGCTTCATTTTTACTTCAGGTTACATCTCCTGATTCAGTGTGCTACCTCAGCCTTTAAGTGTATGTACAGGAGGCAAATATAGTTTTTGATACCTTTTATTGGCTAACTAAGCAGATTTAAATGCAAGCTTTCAAGACCTTAGGTCTCTTCCTCAGGCATGTTATACCTGAGGAAGAGACCTAACATGCCTGAGGAAGAGACCTAAGGTCTTGAAAGCTTGCATTTAAATCTGCTTAGTTAGCCAATAAAAGGTATCAAAAACTATATTTGCCTCCTGTATTTATACGGCTAACACGGTACCAACTCTCATCTGTTTAAGTGTATGTAACTTAGTAGATTGGCGCCTGGCAGGCTTAGGACAAGAAAATCAATTCCAGTGCCTGATTAAGCATAGAATCTTATTAGTGGACCACTCTTACCGTACTTATGATAAAATGATCTATTATTTAGAAAATTCTTTAAAACATTCCAACCTCTAAGGTAGCAGAAATTCACCAAGCATGCAGAATATATCTTGATTACAAATTAAATATTTATTCATTGGAAATGTTAAACTAATATCAAGCCATGATTAGTCATTTTTTTTTAGTTTTGGGAAAAACACCACTAATGTTCCTTCGCATTAGGAGGCAATTTGGTCTAGTTCCACTGTATGTATTGTGTGGAGCAGTATGTTTGTTTAATTAATACTAGTTATTAACATCAATTAGTTGATTGGGGATCGCTGTGTAGGCACAGCATGTGCGTTACTCCTTTCTTTAAGTCACAAAACAAAGCATAGTATTCTATTTGAATTGCATGTCAACAATAGCTTGAGGCCTTAGTGTATTCTTATTTATATATATATATATATATATATATATATATATATATATATATATATATATATATATAGTAATATTATATTCTTCCATGGCACTGCTAATTTTACTTACTCTATACTACATTTTTTAAGCAAAGTAAATTGTTGCCCTTTAAGCTTTCTGTAGTATTTCCAATACTGCAAAATACTGAGGCCAGTTTACTAAGAGGAACTGGAGAAATTCTGGGGCAGACATACTGCGCTATAGGAACAAAATATAACCCTCACTGCAGTGGAGACCATTTCAGCATTTAATAGGTTAAAAGCCCCCTTCAAATCCATGGAAGTTTTGGGAAATTTTCAATTTCCCGTCGGGCGTAATTGGTGTGCTCCAGACTTGCACTAGTGCTTTTAGCACATCAACCTCAATATGACTTACCTGAGATCGCAAGGAGATGATACAGGAATCAAATTAGTTTTCTATGCTTCTGAGTCAAAGGCTTTGTCAGCTTACAAATTGATCTCTAGAACAGCTTGTTCACATGGGCAACATTAGTACAGCTGTGCTCATAACCCAACAGTAGGTCAGATGCCCACCTTTCAAACTGTTCTCACCAGCAACTGAATGAACACCACCTATTACAGTGTACTGCAACTACCCTGGTTTCAAGACAAAACACAGGGAAGATGAAGCATAGATGGTCTACACTGTAGCCTTGGTGCCATGCAAATTGCTTCTTCAAGTGATATCGGAGGTTTGACCAATGTGTGAGTTAGTAGCGATAGTCAAAATGTTAATTTTCCAAATAATGCGGATGGTTCTCCATTCCTGGCCTTGAAGGGATAGCAATGTTTCACAAAAAAGCAGCTCTGATTAATCTTCATAAAGTATTCCCCTCCTGCTCACCACAGCGTAGCAAGACTGTCCGGATGGATCGCAGAGTGGAACAATCTTCAGTTACCATAATGAAAAATCTGTCAAGGGGGGGCAGGGTTTTCCTTATGCTACAGTAAGAAGATTGTCCCTTGCTGTGAGCTGTCTGGTCTGTGGACCAGATTCCACATCTGAGGGGAAGTGGCTTACACTAGGTAAAAAACGCAGGAGGGGGACATTTTATCATTCAATTACTCTTGAACTACAACTCTGACAGTATTGAAATAACACTCTCCATGGTCCAAATACTATGAAGATTCATCAGAGCTGCTTTTTTTGGGAAACATTACTATCACTTTAACCTTCCAGTATGCATGCCCTCAATCACATGAAATCGCGCATGAATTCACACTCATATATCATCACACATTCACTCATATACATGCAAACACAGAGGAAAGCAATCATGTGCACACAAACATTCTCTCCACTTTGCAGACAGAAGATGTAGGTGGATATTTACTAGTGGTAATTCCAATAGGAAGCTAAACAGGCTGTTTTCTGCCTATTTCTTTCTGTAATGAGCATTCTTGTCAATCTTTAGGCATCAGTTAATCATGTATGGCATACCCTCTCTTGGATGAGCCATAGGATAATACAGGGTAGTGTTGGTAAGTAGATTGGGTGGCTTGAATTGTGGTACATTGCAGATCGTTTCAAGTTGTCCATGTGAACATAGGCTAAAATTTGTGAAACCATTATTTCACTGATGTTTCTGGGAAGGTTCATAAAATGCAGCTTCACAAAGAACAAGGAATTGGGGCATTTCAAAGGTTAAAATGAGTGTTTTTTCATTAAACCTTTGAAATAAATTATGCTGTTTTAGAGTGTTAAGAGAAATCTTTGCATTTGTTTTTCACAACTCAGCAGTTACAGCTGACAGAAATCCCTCATTGCTTACTGGCATGTATTCACCATAGTCCTACTGCAGTGACTCCTAACTCTAGTCCTCAGGACACATCATCAACTCAAGGTTTTATGGATATCTCTAATCAAAGGGATAGTAATACTTTGTTATAACGTGGTTTAATATTATACTTATTAAAAAAAATAAAGCACATAATCTTTGTCTTTTTGATATAACTTGTATAGTTTTGGTGTAATATCCTTCTAAAGTTTCCACCTCCCACCCCTTTTAGTTAAGTCAGCACTCTAGCTGACAGACTTGTATTCTGTCCTGGGACCAGACGGCTCATCTACAGAGCCTAAATAGCATTGTATACAAAGAGAATCTTCATGAGAACGGTCTACATAGTGTGCCTGCCTCAAACCTATCCCTGTAAGCACAGGTAGTTCAATCAAAAGCCACTGATTACCCACCTGTGAACAAGCGGGAATGTAGTTAAAATGTCACCTGTTGGTGTGTGCAGAGGATTAAAGGTGCCCATACACAGTGAGATTCCATCAGCTGATTCTGTTCAATCTGGTTGAAATTGACCAGATTGGCTGACTATCATGGTGTGTATGTGCTACAGAAAGCAAGTTGGGACAAACAACTTGGTGATTTTTGTTGGACAGCCCGGAGATCAGATCTTTGTGTGTGCGTGACCTCAACAGAACCAATCACAATGATCTTGCATAGGGCTATGACTTCAGGGCTAAAGGTGCCCATACACAGTGCGATTCCTTTGACTGCTTCTGTAGAATCTGATTGAAACTGACCAGATTTGCTGGTTATCTTGCTGTTTATAGGCTATAGAAATCAAGCTGGAACAACTGGTGATTTGTTTAAACGGGCTGGTTTGAAGATTTTGATCTCCTGGAGATCAGATCACTGTGTTTGTGTGGCCTCAACAGTATCCTTTTAAAACATTTCATACATAATAGTGTGTGGCTACATGCCGCATTCAGCATGTTGCCTTAATGAAAAGGGGGACATGAGAATCTCGCCATGCATGAAAGCTCAAGATTCTAAGGTCGCATCAACCCAGGCCACATACATCAGCACCCGTTCATTCACCTCAGTCATGACACCTCGAGGGCAGTTAAAAAAAAAAACATTCTGGCATACAGAGAATAATATGAGTCAACAGCATTCTGCTCTGCAAGAGAAAAACAAATATTCCTTCCCTGCAGGAAATCCATGATTACATATCTCCAGGTTGCTTCAACCCAGCCCGCATACCTTATAAGACTTGTTCTCTTGTGCTGGTTTCTCTCTGCCTTATCAACCATGCCAGGAATCCTGAGCAGTGGTAGTCTGGTGGTAGCATCTCCTGCTGCCCTGGAGGCGTCATGACAGAGATACACGGGTTGGGTTGAAGCGACCTAGAGATATGCTTAACTCGTCATGTAGCGTGGGAAAATGATTTGAACATGACATGCTATATTGGACAAGTGACAGCATTAATATGGGAAGGGTAAGGAGATCCTTGCAGGTTAAGTGATCCCCTTCCAGGGTCTCAGTGCACTGGGATCCACTTGGCTGCTGTTGGCTCTTATTATTTTTTTTTTTTTTAAACTGCCCTGGAGGCGTCATGACTGAGTTGAATGAATGGGTGCTAATGTAAGTGACCTTTTAGGACGCAACATGAGAATCTTGCTCTCTCATGCAGGGCGAGATTCTCATGTTGCCATTTAGATCACGGCGACATACTTAATCTTGCATGGGGCTGTGACGTTAGTTAATTTCAAACTGATCTCACAACCCCACACCTGCACACAGGTAAACAGGCAATCTGATTTTGGATTGCCAGGATTTGGTCTATGTGTGTGTTGGTCAGAAATGATCAGCAATCTGACTGTTCAGCAATCAGATCGCTGGTCAGCTCCAATCACTATATTCCTGTGTGTGAGCACCTAAACATTTATAATCATTGATACAATATGTCTGAGTGGCCACTTTAACCCCTTGAATGCTAGAGATAGCTCCTATACGTTAATCCCGTAAGGACCAGCTATGCGGCCAGCGCTTAAGGACCGGAATTCCAAGACATGCCAGGACCATCAATGGTTCTTAAGTGCTGTGACCGTCATGACTATCCTGGATGTCAAGGGTCATTAAGGGGTTAAGAATCATCAATTGATCTCCTTACAAAGAGGTTGTTGGCACCAGTTGTTTTTTAGGACTGTTGATAGTACTTAGCAATTAGAATACGGCCTCTGTCAGACAAATGTAGAAATTGATTTTTCAAAATGTAAAAATACTCATAAAAAGTATAATTATACATATAATTTGCATTACTTGTAGTAGAGAAGAGTGGTTAAAATAAAAGCATTTTCCTGAACCACTCTGTGGGAATAATAAGGACCACAAGGTCCAAATTGCATTTAGTCTGAAAGAGATTAATACGATGTGACTCACAAAACCAAACCAAAAGATAAAGGAATGAAACAAGAAAATACTTAGAGGTCACAATAGCTGAACAGAATGGGTTTCCAATCTACTTTCCAATCCACAGCACTATGGAGTGCATAGATTGCAATTTGATTTCGGTGCATTATTATTCTTAACATGAATGCACTAGAATCATCTAGAATAGTTTCTCACTCCATCTGATAAGTAATCAGTGGCTCGGTCATTGCGATTGAACAGCCTGTGCTTAATTACAGATGTCCTGAAACCGGTGTGCACAGAGGATTGGAGTGAAGAATCACTGATTTGGAGGAAGTGAAAACTGCAGCTTTGCCAGTCGCAAAAATATTTTCCAAGGACAGAAAATAATACCACACCACCACCAAAAAAACTGTCAAAAATGTTTTTAACCCTTTGGATGCTAGAGAGGTCACCAGTTCATTGCTTTGGACTTAAAACCCTTTATAACATCCAATGCATTGGGATGAACTAGTGCTAAACCTTTCTTTGCTCCAGTCTTACATTCCTTGGTCCCTTATTGAGCAGTAATGTAATGAAGAGGTTCCACATCTGGATAGCGAAATGTGTTGCAATGTGCTGGAGATCTCTGTAGCATTCAAAAGATTAAAAGCCACATTTAAAGGAGATATTACCCCTCATATAATAGCTTCCCACTTGCCTTACTATGAGCAGAAACTACTAATAGCACCCCTGAATTTTGCCCATGTGTCTTTGTTCAAGTTATAACATATTCAGTTAGTCCTGCGTGCCATGCCCATGGAGGCAGACATGACAGTTACTTGCAGTTTATCTAATCTGAAGCAGGCAGAATTCATGAGTCTACTTAAATTGGAACTTTCACCTAAAATAAAAATGTTACCATGGGTTTTAATCCATAACACAACATTCACGCTCCCCTTCGTAGCTGTATTTCTGTGCGCTAATGTTACAGCAGTTAGCCCACAGAAATACAGCTATGAAGGGGAGCGTGAACATGCTCCATGGGGCAGCTGGGAAGTCCTGAGGCATCATGCGGGACATACAGGGTACAGCAGAACGCGGAAGTGCCCAATTTTGAAGGGTAAATATCTCCACTACTAGGTGATTTGCAAAAAAACACATACAGAGCTAATGTTGTGTTTAAAACCCATGGTAACATTTTTATTTTAGGTGAAAATTCTGTTTTAATTCATTAATGAACAGTGGTAGGTAAGGCACTTCTAGGTAATGTGTTGCACACACCTCTGGTCTTTAAAGGGATATTAATAGTTCAGTATAAAATAAGCTACGATCCTTCCTTATAGTGTATACTATTGCTCTGCAATGTTGGCAAAGTTGTGGTCACTCTATTTTTTATGAAATTATATTATAAAGTGTCCCCCTCCGCTCCTTTTCAATAATGTAAGCCTTTTCCTCTCAGACCTGAAGTTCGGTCATCGGACCGGACAGATCACAAAGAGGGACAATCTTCCTTCTGTCAGTATAAGGACCCCCCCCCAACAAAAGAGGACATGTTTTTCCTGATACTGACAGAAAATTGTCCCTGTCGCGATCCACTTTCAGCTCTGAGGTAAGACGACTGACGTAAGTAAAAGGGGCGAGAGGGGGACATTTTATAATATTATTTCATAGAAAATAAGGCAAACTCAACATTGCCAATGTTGCAGAGCAATAGTATACACTATAAGGAAGGATTGTGGCTTATTTTATACTGAGCCATTACTAACTCTTTAAAAGGTTAAGATTACCATGTGCAGTTGGTAGAGTTGTTGTCACCCTGCTAGCAACTGTCATGTCTGCCTCCATGGTCAATGCCTCCAGGTCTAATAGATAATGTTATCTCTTGAACCAAGGCACGAGAGTAAAATTGACCATAAGGTAAGTGGGGGTTTTTGGTCAGTGAGAATTGTTATTTTTTTTCCTATAGTGCAGCTGATTTGCATACCTCGGAGCTCTCTAGATCTGCCCTGGAGACTCTGGTTTTTACTGATGATTATATGTTTTCGGAGCAGAGGCTTATTCTCTGGGTATGAGGAGTTTATAATGAAACTCTGCCCACATCTGCTCCTTCCCAACCTGTTCCTCACATTTACATTCCACTTCTTCTCCTTCCCCAGCCTATTCCACCCACTTTTTTATGTCTGTTAGCCCCACCCTCACTTGTGATCAACCCCACCCTATTTTACATGAATCATGTCATTTATTTTCCCCCCAGCAGCACCACAGAACACAAAGTTCCCAGGTATGTTGATTTGCCCCAAAATGTTTGCCTTTTGTTGTTATACATATTCCTTTCACTGCAGGAGGTGCCCCGTGTTGCCTCTTTAAAAAAATATAGTTCCTCAGATTATACAGCCCTAATAATATATATTTTCCTCTACTTTCACTATAAAATTTAACCAGTGCCGTTTTTACAAAGGTAAAAAAAAAATGTCAAAGAAATCTCCTCTCACTACCTTCTTTGGCTGCTAAAAAATCAGTTTCTATATAAACTGAATTAAATTGATAAGCAGGAAAAAAAACATGGAAATCCTTTCAAGATGAGGCTCCCACAGTGGGGAGGACTTGGCAAGGTGACAGATCCTCTTTAAACTTTAGGTTTGGTACTGAAAAATAACTCAGAATGTTGAATAATGTCATAATATTATACCATTAAAGCAAAATATTTTGCAGGCAACAATTATCATGTTCATGCAGTCTCTTTAAACGTTTGAGCTAGCATTCCCTGTTGTGTCAAATGATAGAACAAAATGGCCTAATTTAACATGTAACTGAACATTACGTGTTGTATGATTGATTGACTCAGGAAGAAATTCCAAAATGTAATATTAATTGTTTTTCATATTCTGTTGAAAACTGGGTAGAAATTGAAAGGGACTGACAGTAAGGAAGGACCCCATGGGGTTGGGGTTTCCCTCCTTGGTTTAATTTAAACTTTAATAAAGGTTTTAAATATGATACAATTAGAGTTAAATGTTAGAGTTTTTCTGTTCTTTCCCACCTGTCATAACTATTGGCAGATTATGCTGCTTCGCGCTCGATAGTTTGCTGGGTGGGAAAAAGGGCTATTTATAGCCATTTCTCGCTTTTTCTCCTCACCTTTGAAAAATATTTGAGCTTCAAGGACGCAGCTAGCAGTTTTGCTATGGCTGCAGGAAGGTCTGAAGAATTGTTGTGGCTCGCTGAAGAGCTGAAAAGAAAAGCACTAGAGTGTGGAGACGGAGCCTGGCTAAGGGACTGCCTTAGCTCCGTCCCTTCTTCTTCTCGTCAGCTGACCGCATCATTATCAGGAGGAGTCTCTCAAATGGCTGTGTCTGACGTCTCTTCTGTTCCCCCGCCCAGACGACATGACACGGAGAGTGAGGGCAGGTCTGCCCGAAGTGAAAAAAGAGGAAGGAGCAGCAGTGCTGGAACGCAAGGTGGCTCTTGCGTTTCAGCTGAAGACTCTTTTCGTCGTAAACGGACTCCTAAGCGCATCTACTCACCAGATAAATCCTCAACTAAGGTTCCAGCTCAATGCAGAAGACAAAGGTCTGCCAGAGATGTCAGAGAGCCTCCTAAATCATCTTTGTCTGTTCATGATGTTTCTCAGCCCTTAATTTTTTCTCAGTCTCAGTCACATTTAGAATTGTCTCCTAACCCTCTTATTTCATCTCATTCTTTACCTCTTAATTCTTCTTTTGTTATTCCATCTTGTCAACATATGGCCCCTCTTCAGTCCTCTTCCTCTAATTCTATTTTGGTAGCTCCCTCTCAGGATTCAGTTATCCCCCCTTCCTCCATCCCTCTTCCTCCCCCCTTCTTCCTCATTAAATCAACCTCAGTCTCAGCAATGTCATTATTCAAGCCAACAAGAAAGACCTCTACAGTCATCAGAAATTGAAGAAGATCCATCATCTACGCCAAGACGTCCACAACCTGAGGCATCCCGGATAGGTGAGTATAATTAAGCCAATAGTTTACAATCTTTAGGGGAAGTAGTAAGCTCCCTACAGAAACTAGTGGGTCACTTAGGTGACAAAACTATAGCTGAGGTATGGGAGAATAGAAGTAATGTTAGAGTGTTAGATGACTGCAGGTCTCAAGGTACTGTTAGTCAACAAGACACTATTAGAAGAGATAATGTGTCTAGTGTGGGTGAGGCTTGTTTAAGAGAATCTCTCACATGTGATTCATCTCCCCTTGGTTTTCACTTATCCATGCAAACGAAGGAGAGAATATGGAAAAGGGAGTTTATGGATATTTTGTCATTACTCCCGGCGTCTAAAGAATTTGTGGTTAAAAGAAGTGATGATAAAAATTAGATGGATAGGCGTAGGCCAATATCAAAAAATGTCAATAACTGGTTGCAGGCATTCTGTATTTATGCTGTGGTGATGGGTGAGAAGCATCCAGAGCATTGTTTGGGCATGTTCCAGCATGTTGAGATTGTTCTGGAGGCTTTTTGCAGTTTTAGCGGATTTGCATGGTACTCTTACGATGAACATTTCCGCCAAAAGTTAGCAGTTCACACCTCAGTCAAATGGGGTAAAAAATGAGGTCTCATTGATGTCCCAGCAAGCGTCAGGTGCTTTACACAAGGCACAATTGACACCCACTAGTCAAGGACTTAAAAAGGGCATCTGCCGGGCTTTCAACGAGTCACAGTGCAAATTCCCAAATAATTGTAAATTTCGTCATGAGTGTGCTGTATGTAATGGGGGTCACCCTAGTTTTCGATGCTTTAGGAAGCAGTTATCCATACAACAACCAGGAACCAAATTTAATTTTTCAAAAAGCGGTATCACCAGTGAAACTGACAAGAATTCTACCGTGGTTAGATCATTGCCCAAACAAGGGGAGAGCTTCATTAAGTAGGAAAGGTTTTAAAGATGGTTTTGTCTTACCCATTTGTCCAGATGGTAAGTTGATCTGGGTTGACAATTTGAAATCAATTGAGGAATCCCCAGCTATAGCCTGGAAAAAATACAGAAGGAGATTGCAGCTGGTAGAGTAGAGGGCCCGTTTTTGCAACCCACCTTTAAGAATTTTAGGCTGTCGCCATTAGGTTTAGTCCCTAAAAAAGAACCCAATTCATTTAGATTGATTCACCATCTCTCCTTTCCGCCAAAGGCCTCATTGAATGATCAAATTAACAAAGAGGATAGTTCTGTCGCATATACATCTTTTGAAGTGGCCCTTCGGTTGGTGAGGAGATGTGGTCCAAGAGCTTTTTTAGCAAAAGCGGATATCAAGTCAGCGTTTAGGTTATTGCTTATTCATCCTGATAGTTTTTCTTCACTAGGTTTTCAATTTCAAAGCATGTTATATTTTGATAAATGTCTCCCAATGGGATGTTCATTATCGTGTTTTTATTTTTAAGAATTTGCCAAATTTTTAGAGTGGGTGGTGAAATTTAGATCTGGTTCAAATATAATGCTTCACTATTTAGATGATTTTCTTTTTGTAGGCCCTGAATTGTCTCTAGAATGCAAAAAGTTACTAGACTGTTTTTGTAGAGTAGGAAAAGAATTTAGTGTGCCATTGGCACACGAAAAAACGGTTCAACCTACAACCAAGTTAGTTTTCCTAGGTATAACTATTCACTATGTTAGTGAATAAAAAAGCAACACTGAAGGTATTGCAATCAGTTCTAGGCTTATTGGCTTTTGCTACTAGAGTTATGCCAATGGGGAGGATTTTTTCTCGCAGGCTATCAGCAGCAATAGCTGGTTTGAAGTCACCACATTGCCATGTTAGGCTTACTAAAGAACTTAAGGCAGACTTGGCAGTTTGGGAATCTTTTCTTGAGAATTATAATGGACAAAATGTTTTTCAGGATAGTTTTGTTAATAACAGTAACATTAACTTATTCACAGATGCAGCAGGTACAGCAGGCTATGGTGCATTTTGGTCTGGTCATTGGAGTGCTGAGGAATGGCCTGACAGATGGGTGCAATTGGGCTATTGTAAAAATCTAACGCTATTGGAGTTATTTCCGGTTGTTGTAGCAATTGTCTTGTGGGTAACAACTTTGTGACAATTTTTTGTGATAATATGAGTGTGGTACAATCAGTGAATAGTATGTCAGCAAAGTAATTTCCAGTAGTGATTTTATTGCATCATTTGGTATTAAATATTTGATTGAAAATGAAACACGTTCCAGGGTGCAAAAATGATATAGCTGACAACTTTTCTCAATTCCAGATGCATAAGTTCCGTGAGTTGGCTCCACAGGCACAGCTCCAAGGTCAACAGTGCCCTCCTTACCTCTGGGACTTAATTTAGGGAGTCTGCAACAATACATTATTAGCTCTTTAGCGCCTGCTACTTGGCAAGGTTATGTTTCTGCTTGGAATGAATGGTTTGTCTTAAGAAGGAGATGGGTAGCTGATCCATTACAGGTCAATGAAGAGGCATTGCTAGGTTATATTCAAGTTCAGGTATTAAGAGACGTTTAGCTGGTATAACATTTTTCTGTCAATTGCTAGGGATACATAGTGATTGTAATAGTTTTTCAGTGAGAAGAGTTTTAAAGGGCTATGGCAAGGGTAAGAAAAAACTTGATGATAGGAGGCCTGTTTCAGCGGTAATGTTGAGCAGTTTATTGGTTACTCTGGGTACAGTTGGCAGGGATGGTTTTGAAGTTGTGATGTTTTCAGCCTTGTTTTTGTTATCATTTTTCGGAGCATGTAGAGTAGGTGAAGTAGTTGCTAAGAATTAAAAAGAGGATAGTTTTTTGAAATATCAGCATATTGATATACATGATGGCATATTGTCAGTTTTTGTGCAGAGATCCAAAAATGACCAGGATAGCAAAGGGGTGTAAGTTCATTTGAATGAATTAATAGGGTCCCCTATATGCCCAGTGTCTAGCATGAGAAAGTTTCTTCAAATTAGACCCAAAATAGAGGGCAGTCTTTTTATTCATTCTGATGGTTCACCTGAGTCTAAATTCCAGTATAATAGGGTTTTTTCCTTATGTTTGACTCATTTAGGTTTGGCGAACCAGATATTTACATTACACTCGTTTAGGATAGGAGCGGCGACAGAAGCTTTTAATTTGGGAGTTCAGGAAGAGACTATCAAAAAAATTGGGAGGTGGAAGTCAGATAGGTTTAAGATTTATATTCGGCCCCATTTAGTACCCGTGGATTTATCTCATGGTTAGCATATTTCATTTTCCTCCATTATAGGGTCAAGACCAGTGGACATATGGATTGTTGGACACTCTTTTATTTTCTGGGCATGGAGAAGGGCGTTTATGCGTACATACAGTGAGAATTTGGGTTTTAGCCCAGAGATGTGCAGGATCTGGTGGCATGGCAGGAGAGGTCTTAGGTGGGAACAGATTGAGAGCGAGCTAGTGTATTGTGTGGAGAACTTTCCACATCATCATTTTGCATGCAGGAGGTAATGATGTTGGTTTTGTTAAATCAGTTTATCTTCTTTTTCTAGTGGAAAGGACTCTACTCAAGATTTTGAGGGTTTTTCCGAGGGTAATATTGGGTTTTTCCGAAATTGTGCCTAGATTGAAGTGGCTGCAAAGCAAAGAATTCAAACCTCTAGAACGTACGAGAAAGAAGATCAATAGGTTTTTGTCTAAACTGTTTTTTCAAATGGGTGGTATGACATATAGACACGTTGATCTCCAAAATGGTAGTGGTGGCCTGTATATATTTGACGGTGTTCATCTTTCTGACATTGGGTTGGATATTTTTAATTTGGGCATTCAATCATGGATTGAGAGAGCGCTTAGCGCTGTGGTTGAGCTCAACCTTTGTGGTGCTCCACAAAGTTTAGCTGTGGAGGTTTTATAAGAAAATAATATTCAAGTGTTATAATTTTTGGGCTCCTGGCTGTTAGGGTGGAGCAAGTTTACATGTTGTAAGGTATCAATTGGGCCTTATCAGGCTGTTAGGGCTGATAAGAGATATTTTATGTATTTGGTGTTTTATTTAAAATAAAATCCAGTTAATAAACTGCAGCCTTACCACCATTTTGCAACGTGTCTTGTCTTTTATTTATTTAATAATTTTAATTATTTTATTATTGGTTAAGAGAGTGAAGCATCCAACACCCATGACAGCATTCTTATAAACTGCAGTAGTTAGCATGGAGCTTTCACCGTAATTGAAGTTTGCATATTTATAAACTAAATTAAAAACTGCATTTGTATCATGTTAGCCAAAAGACTTGTTAGAATATGCTTATGTATGCTAACTGTGGTACCAGTACATTACCAGTGACATTACATATGCAAATTAACATTTTCAGTGACATTTCATATACTAATGAAGCCGTGTGGTGTCATATGCCGATTAATTTTTTATTTTTTTTTATTTTTTTTTTGCTGTTTATACCAATAAAGCTCTGTGTTTAACAGGAAATGTTCACTTTCTCTTTTCCCAGATATAAAACTATACATCTGCTGGAATTGTAAATATGACACATAGGCGGTTTTGAATAACGTTTTCAAAAATATAAAGAAAGTTCACGATGATAGGTCCACTTTAATTACTTGTTCAGTAGGCAACCGTTCAAAAGTGAGGTTCATGTCAAGTAGTGAAGTTAGCAGTGTTCTGTAAAGGCATACTGAATTCAGCCTTCCCCTTACAGCATTAAAAATCTATGGTACCAACATCAGGGGGAGGAATTATTTCAATATCTGCCCCCAAGTTTGTATGTCCTCCTTACTGAAATACATTCAGCTACCACTCTACTCATTTTGAGTCCCAAGGGGATGCCCAGCACAATGCTACACAATGTGTTGGATACACCATGGCCAATCAGAGGGTTAAGCTTCTTCTGATGCATACTCATGCAGATATTGGCTAGGTCAGGGGTGTATCACCCATGACATCTCCACAATTGGAACTGAAGTAAGCGGAATTCAACCTGCTGTTTATATACTCTGTACAAAACAAAACAATCATTTTAAAATATGCTGTATATTATAAGCCAAAGTTATGCTTGGAGACCTTTATAACAATCATTTGGTTAAAATATTCTTCCCTATTGCGTAGTTGATATGCTCCAGACTTAATCCAGTTCTTATTAACCTTTAGAGTACCAGAGAAGCATCCAGCACTCAAATAGTTATATCAGCCGCTTAGTATTTCTCTATGCATAAGAATTATGTATGTATTTATCTCAGGTCTGCACATCCTGTTAGATAAAGGATTTAAATTTTAGGCCTGTGCATTTAGTTTCCAGACTTCATTGTTAAATTGCAGGTGTCCAAAATATTTTATTAAGACATAACTCTTCTGTACATTTCCCTCTACTATCAAATAGGGAAAATGTTGATACAATGAAAAAAAAATGTTATAACTTCAAACAAATCAACCATTTGTCGTTGAAACAACCTGCCAAAATTGTGCTGGGTTATTAAACCTGTGGAAAAATATTACCTTGCATGGAACTGGAGCTGGTGAGTTATGGCATAGTTTAGTGCAACTTTCACATAGAGACGCATAACGCCAGAGAGTGGGAATACATCTGCTATACTGTTATGCAGTCTAGATATAAATAGTTTGTAGACCACCAGATATCCTGATACAGCAATCTCTTTTGAAGAATTCTGGCTGCAAAGTTTGCGGTCTTTAAAGGGACCCTATAAATTAAAAAAACCTCTGGAGCATTTAAACAAGAATTAAAAACTACATGTTGCATTAAGCATTTTTTATTTTGAAAACTAGTTATAAGCAATTTAGATTGGTACAGTATGATAATTAAGTCATGCTGTGCAGGCACTTCCTGTCTTGGCTCCACATTACAGCCTTCCCTTGCTGGCACTGCTCAGTAATGCATTGAAAAGGTGTTAGTGAGAAAGTAATATAGGGCTAAGAAAGGAAGCACATGCACTGCATGCCTTAATTAGCATAATTTATAACTCTAAACATACCACTCTGGCTCTCAAAGGGTTATAGGACAAATCAGCACTCATAATGTATGCATACAATATGGCAGGGTAGGGGGAGGGCAGGGGTGGTCCGTATTCCCTTTAAGCAAATAATTAAACAATGATCTTAAACAATGATCAACCAAAACATTTACTAGGTGGAAAATCCCACTTAATCAAAGACAATTTGTAAGCATACAATATAATGCATTGGTGTTAAAAGCATTTTAAATTAACACACTGATGTTAGTTTCAATAGTGATTTTTCTTGTTAAAGTTTTATGTGACCCTCTACATAGGAGGCTCGGGAAAATGTTGTTATAATATGTGTGATACCCAGTTGCCCCATTTATAATATGCGCTCACGCATTGCTCTCCAGAAAGCTGTCAGTGCACCAGAATGTTTCATACAAAGAGGAAGGGAAAATTTACGGGACATTATCTGTATCAGATAATTTGTATAAACTGATCCTATTTGGGATCAGGCTTTTGGAGTCATAGCAATAATGCTCTGTGCGCATTTTTTGGAAGCAGAAGAGAAGTGATAAATGAAATATGGATTATCTATCTTGACCCTTAGTGGTATAGCAGAGAAGCAAAACTGGTAAGATCGGAGGTAGTAAGATAATGTCACAGCCAAGGAAATACTTGGCCCTATATGTATAGAAAAAGGAGAATAAAGGAGTGAAGAAAGGTAAGCCTTGCAGAAGTACACTGGAGCCAGGAGTTCACCTTAAAGGGATAATAATGTTTCACAAAATACGGCAGCTGCAATTAATCTTCATAGTATTTGAGCCATAGAGAGTGTTGTTTCAATACTGTTGAAGTTCAAGAGTAATTGAATGATAAGGTATCCCCCTCCCACCACTTTTACCTAGTGTAAGCCACGGCCCCTCAAATGTGGAATCTGGTCCACAGACCAGACAGCTCACAGCAAGGGACAATCTTCTTCCTATGAGAACAATGAAAGCCCTGCCCCCATTGACAGGTTTTTCAGGTTTTTCCCCTATGTTAATTGAATATTGTCCCTCTCTGCAATCCACTTGGACACCTCCCTGCTGCTCTGAGCTGAGCAGTGTTACATCAGTAAAAGGGGCAGAAGGGGGATACTTTATCATTCAATTACTCTTGAACTACAACTCTGACAGTACTGAAATAACACTATCCATGGCCCAAATTGGAGCTGCTTTTATTATGAAACATTACTATCCCTTTAAGAAATATACACAGTCCCATTTTGTCTTGTGTATTAATTATTATTATCATTTATTTACTGATTGCCAACATATTCCTCTGGACTGTACAAAATGGTGGGACAGAATGATGTACAGAAGCAGAGAAACAAATGGTAGTGAAGGCCTTGCTTATGAGAGCTTACAGTGTAGATTATTTGTACCATTTCTACATAATGAAGAATCTTCTGTGGCTTTATAATTTGTAATATTAGCCATAAACTGGGCCAGTAAAATGTATCATACTGCCGACTCTGCCTACCTACATCAGCATATCATGAGCTCAGAATAAAAATGCATGCACTGTATTGGTTCCAAGTAGGACAGACACTGGACAGATCATACGTGTATATGGAACACAAGGATAGTTCATTTTAAAATGTAATGAGGCTGATGTGTTAAGAAGAATGTAGGTACTTCTAGGGCAAACCATATGCTATACAGAGAACATATAAACATTCCCTTTGATTTATGTGTGGTAAGGTGTTGTGTACCCCTCCGACACTCAAAGGGTTAATGCATGGGTATAGTAGTGTTCCCCAGGCGCCTCGGGTTTCAGGGTGCCTCACCTTGCTTTGACAATAGTTACTGAATTTTAACCATTTGAGTGCCAGAGGGGTACGCAGTGCATTGCTTTGCAATGCTTTCCATACTCCTCTGGCACTCAAAGGGTTAACTAGGAACCAATGTTATCCCTATGATCATAAATGACAGAGGCTGTGCTGGGTGCAATACACAGGTACAACACACATCAGTGTGGCTGCTTCCCCAAAAATATTAATACACCTAAGGATCACAACTGCAACATTTAAAGGGTTCTAAATGAATGCATTTGAGGGCTTCCATTCACAGTTTCTTAGGGACCTTGAACGTTCTACAGACACAACTGGGAGGTGTTTTAGATATATTAATGAACACATTTAACTCTTACCATTTATTTGCTGTGACCAATAAACAATATTAATACTTTAATATTTAATCTGATTCATGAGATCAGTAAATGTTGGTTAAATGCTATAACTTTATTAGCTAATTATGTGTTTGGTTCTTCTTGCAATTTCCATCATCTAGCTTCTGAAAGATAGATAAAGATGTAATTAACTTTTTTTAAGTATTTGTAGTAATGTGTTACTTAAAATTCACAACACAACTAGGGTGATTAAACTGTAACTGATAATATATTGTCAGCACAGTTACATAAGTAAGAGATTGAATAAACCTGCATTCAGTCTATTCAGAGAAGGGGCTTTAGAAACCATTGGATGATGTTAATTAAACAGAACAAGTATGTACGCCTCCAGCCCTCCAGAGTAGGGATCTTTACCCCATGACTCCTGTGTTCCACATGGCCTAAGAGAAAAGGTTTTAACTGTAAATTCAATAAAATCCTATGTTAAAAAATTGACCACGGGATGTTTACTAAATACCACATAACAAAATGATAGGCAATTAATGCTATCATGGGGCAATGCCATGTGATCCCCAGTTTATTACCATGACAGCCACCAAGGGTCTACATACCTTCCTTACAAGAGAAAGACAATGTTCAGTCTCTCAGAGACAAAGATGTCATTGGGGGTCTGGGCAAGTATCAAAGGGGAACTTGAGTGTATTTAGAGCATCAATTGCTTTATCATATAGTGGGAGGGCAGTTTCATTATGATGTATCTGCAATATGGTCTGTGTGTCAGGTATGTACATGATAGAATTAATTGTTATAATGCATGGACAGATCATTATGGGACTTCACTGGATATCAACCAACCATGTCTGAATGTCATTATTCACTTGCTTACACCTGCTTGGTACTGGGGATGGACAAAAAGTAAAATTGTCCAACCAATGGAATTTCCGTGAAATAACAGATATTTGCTATTTCCATGGAAATTCCAATGGGAAAGAAAAGGCAGTCAAAAAACTGTGAGTTTTTATGCTGAAAGATGAAAGCCATCATGCATGCAAGCACAAGTCATCAAGCATGCACACTTCATCTAAGACGTATACATGTGCGCAAGCACCTGAATTCAGCTGTGCATGTGCACACCATACATTCACACTTTGCCACAGGAAGACATAATTGGAAATTGCATTCCCATTTAAATGCCAGTGGGAAGCAAAACAGGCTGTTTCTGCCTACATAAAGCCCCAGGTAGGAGCTGCAGTTAGCAGCAGTGAGAAAATTAGAAAACTAGTACCATCCGCTTGCAAATACCTTATTGCTAACAGATTTATGGTGATTCTGTAATAGAGATCAAATGTAAAAACATATTTTGTTAGGCTGTGAAACAAGACTGGAACTGTGAGCATTTTCAGTGAAAAAAAATGAAATTTATGTACTTGAGCATAGATTCAACTGGCAATGCATATAGGCCTACAAACCAAATTAACAAGCCTAAATTGTATAGCATAACAGCTATATAGAAAATACATATATGTGGCACTATAACTTTGTAGATGTGTGTTTACAGATGCATGTTTAAAACCCTTGTTAGCAGCAACTAATCCATTATTGGTAGATGAAGGGCTTTGCATTTTCTATAGAAACACTTTTCTTTGATTTGATTTGTATGTAGCATTCTCTTCTGTCTATTGTAACCAAGCCAGATGCATTGTGTCAATGTGTGAAGACAGAATGCTCAACATCTGGAACAGTGCTGCAATGAAATCCCCATTTACATATGAATCCTGACATGACAAATAGGTAGGCTAGCAAAAAAAAAAAAAAAACAATGTTTAATTAATGATTTTTCTTTGTTTTCTTTCTTTGCCAGATATTGCATCTGGATCTGGAGAAGGAGGTAAGCCTTATTTAACAAATCAGTTACACATTCAGCATAGATTCTGTTTCTGTATATAAAGTAGCTTTTAATGCAATTAAATACCATGCTAAACATGCTAGATTTTATTGAACTCTTTGTTAAAATTATATAGCTGTCTGTTTATCAAGGAGAAAGGGCTGGAATGAATGGTAAGGATAACTGTAACAATATCACGCACTACCATCAAAAAAGATTTGCATGAATTCATAAATAAAAACAACATTTACTAGTAACCATAAGCATAACTTTGGAATAATATCTGTCAACATTAGTAGTTAATGGAGAGACTGGTAGGCTATGGGTGCATGCAGTCAGGTGTTAAAAGAAGCATCTCAGGCAGATCCACGCATTTCACATAATGCTTACTCATGATCTCTGGGATCAGGGATCATGAGTAAGCGTTATCAATGTGAAACGCATGGATCTGCCTGAGATGCTCCTTTTAACATCTAACTGCATGCCACGGAAGTCAATGAAGATGCAAGAGACAAGTACAGAAATTGAACTCCACCTTTATTCAAAAAGCACAGGTAACAAGAACAACACAGCAGACCTATCCTAGAGTGAGTACGAACCCAGAACTCAAGTGGTTCCTGCCAGAAATAGGAGACTGCTCAAGAGGGTTTCACTGGAGATGGCCAAGAACTGGGGATATGACTCAGCCAGATACTAGGATATGAACAGGTGGCGAGTACCGGGGTTACGAACCAGCCAGTTCTGAGTACAAGCCCAGGTAACAGTAATGCCTACGGATAACAGGAGCAGTTCTATGCTGAAGCTACAGGTGTGCACAGAAGGGAAAGTCAGACTTAGCCAGGGTCATGCACAGAGTAGATAGTCAGTCAGAACCAGAATGGATAGTCAGGCTACTCCAGGGGTCAAACACAGGACAGACAGTTAGCCAGGCAAGGGTCAGAACACAGATCGACCACTGGATATACTAAACTACTGCGCTGGACACCAACATAAGGGTGAATGAGCCAGGCAGCTAATAAAGACCATGTCCCGGATGAGAGTAGGAGCACACAACAAGCCCCAAGAGGTAAAAGCGGTGCACGCATCAATAGAGACTTCAGCTGATGCACGCCCGCTTGAGGACAAGGAATGCGGAAGTAAGCCGCATAAGGAGACGTGGCACGAGCAGGGAAGAGGTACAAACGCTGCCAGCTGAGAGGTAAGTCACAGCCGTGACACTGCATGTACCCATAGCCTACCAATCTCTCCATTAACTACTAATGTTGACAGAAATTATTGCAAAGGTATGCTTATGATTACTAATAGAGGTTGTTGTTTTTATTTATGGACTCATGCAAATCTTTTTTGGTGGTAGTGCCTGATATTGTTACAGTTATCCTTATGCATTAATGATTAAAGGGAGGCTTTTTCACAGAACCCACCTTTCAAGTGGTCCATTTTACCCTTCCTGGAGTTCCCATACATATGTGGAAAATTTTGGCTTGAAGATTGATATTATTGAAATGTGACAACAACAAGGTCCATTAAAGACTGAAGTAAGGGCTGCTGAATTCACGTTTCTATTATAGTGGAATTAATGGTAGGCAGAGATTGCCAAATTCTCTGAGGTGCCTAGGCTTGCTTGCCACACCCATTATGATGAGTTGTGGTTGTAGCCAAAACAATCTCAGTATTCCTGCACCAGACATTTGCAACTGGTTTATGGGGGTTGATTTATCTACCAGTTTATATACTGCTGTATTATATAGCTTATATAATAATATGGCCTATATTTACCACTGTATTGAACAGTTCATTTAAGAGCCTTTTATCTGGTTGTATGATATAAGTAAATGTGACAGTAAATGGTCAGGCAAATTTGTTTTTTTAACTTTGGCCAAATTACCAGACAGCTATGGTAGTTGGGTTCCTATAACTTAAAACTCTGCCATTGTTTCTCTGTCCAGGCTGCAAATCTATTCCATTTGCAGGGCTAGTGAAGTTAACAATTCACTCGATGCTTCTGGTAGACAAAGCAACATCACTATCTTCTCCATTGATTCCCAGTGTTGGTGAATTTGCAGGCAATATACTTCAACAGAGAGGACAGATATCTACTAGTAGCCCTGAATGAATTTTGATGTCAGCTAACTCTGCAGATCACAGAGACCTGCAGGTTGAACAAGAGCAAATGGGAGAGTTTTAACCTATGGAAACTTGATTCCCATATCTGCATAATGTAAACTTCACAGTCAAATGGGGTAATTATATTGCAAACCAAATGCTTCACAGGGGAAAATAAAAATGCCCATTAATTTACAAAGGTCCTTTAGTCCCCTTGAGTTATCAAGAGATTTCCAGTGCATTGCTTCATTTTATGTCTCCCCCATCATGCTTTTGTTTTGACCCAAAATTACTTCACTTTTCGTTTGAACATAAGGCCCCTGCTGATTATAATGCAGGAGAGATGGTAGCAACTTCAATAACTGTTTTAGGTTCCAAAGCAGTGTCGTGATCCTGAGTTCATCTCCAATTCATTAATGCAGCTCTAGCTCTAGGTTATCTGAGCTACTAAAACCTGACCAGCACTGTTCCAATTCCAGGATTTACATCTGGTTCCTGGGCCACAGCTCATCTTAATCTGGTTCTGCATTATCTTGTCTGGAAGTATTCATGGACTGCTGTACTTTGACTTATTTAGAGGAAAACTTTTTTTTTTGCACTATATACATTTATAAAAGGAGAAGGCTGTCAAGATGCCAGATTCTCCGTCTCTGCAACACACACCCCATGGTGGACAAACACACCCAGAGGCAGCAGTAAGGAGGAAATATTAATATCTCCTCCTTACTGCCATCCTAGGAGATACAGGGGGGCCCTGGCTACTCCTGTCAAAATCTCTGCAAGGAGTTGGCCCTCACCCAACATGGTACTGACAGGGCAGTACCATATTTCAAATGTGCACACAGCTGCTCACTGAAAGTATTGTAGTGCACTGTTAGAGCCTCAAGGTCCCCACATAGCACAAACTTATGTTCAGTCAAAGAGGTCCTGTGAGCGAGGCACAGCGGTGGAGATGTGATGTCATGGTGATTATAGGTGCATCGGTATTAAGCACTGATTAATGTGATTTTTTTTTTACATAGGTTTCAGGGTGATTATGAGTAACTTTGAGCCCCTATATTGCTTTCAGGGTGATTATGAGTAAGTTTGACACCCTGAATGATACAGAGATATCCAATTCATTTCAATGTGTTGGATACGTCCGTGACACTCAAAGGAGAGGGAGGCAGAGCAGTGAAGGAAGTGGGACGATCCAAGCATGCTGCCTGCTGCTGGAGGGGAATTGATCAAGGAGAAAAAACACTATAGTAAGGACTGCTTTTCTGTACCTAGCAGTTACACTGTACTGTATCCTGAAAATCTACACGAACCGTTCTTAAGTCCTCAATCTATCACAGAAATAGTTCAACGGGACTCTAGGTGTTTATACACAGTCAAAAGAGGTAAAGTGATCACCACTAATCGAGAATGGGTTTGTGTAGTTCAGGCAAATTGATTGCTTCCCATGCAGCAACCTCTCTCCATATCCAGCTTGTCAAATCTAAAAGAATGAAGCGCAAAAAAGAACACAATCTAAAAGCAGAGTCTTTATTCCAAATAATTCCACGCAAGTTAAAAATGTACTTACAAGGTATACATCTTAGATAGGCATATCTCTGTCCCAGCTTTCAGGTACTCAGCTACCTCCCCTGACCTTTTCTTATATCCACACTATCCACATGATCTGATAAAGTGAATCCTTCCTCCCTTAGCTCTTATCGCCAACATGGCAATTTGGTCACAAGTCACCGTACTCAAACCGGTTCAACCGGCTAATCTCAGGGACATTCTATCGGCCTTCACCTGGAGAGACCTCGCCACATCAGAAGGATATCTCTTAGCCACCTGATGCTTATCGCAGATCTGACTGTCTGCTTCCTCAGGGGTTACAAAGAGTGGGCTTCTTGGGGTTTTTATTGACCTTTCACTAATTAGAGACTCAATGATTTCCAGTCCACCAACATCGTCTCTTGGGATCTGGGGGAAAATAGTGTCAAAGGCAGCGGTAGCTGTGTGAGCAGTACAGGTCAGCTACCTTTGCCTGCTGCTACTGCTGCCAGTGTGCCTTGCTGTGTTAGTCAGGAGCGTGTGGGGAGAAGCTAGAAAGAATGCCTAGTCAGAATACAGTCCGACAACACCACGGACGTGGCCTACATCAACAAGCAGGGTGGAACAAGAAGTCTCGCCGCTTGGTTAGAGGTCAAGGCTTTTTTGTCCTGGGCAGAAGAACACTTTCCTGCCATATCCGCAGTACACATTCCTGGCATAGACAACATAATGGCAGACTTCCTTAGTCGATACACGGTGGACAGCAGAGAGTGGGAACTGCACCCAGAGGTGTTCTCCTTCATTGTTCAGAAGTGGGGTCTTCCTTGCATCGACCTGATGGCAACAAGACACAACCAGAAGGTTCTGAGTTTCTGCTCTCGCTGAAGGGATCCTCTAGCTCTAGCGGTGGATGCCATGTCCATTCCTTGGCTTACATCTTTCCTCCCTTTCCCATGTTGCACAGGGTGTTATGGAAATTGAGACTGGAGCTCTGTCCAGTCATTCTGATTGCTCCGTACAGGCCTTGTCAGGCTTGGTTTCTGGAGCTTCTGGATCTGCCAGTGGCGGAGCCATTCTGGCTCCCTTGCCATCCGGAGCTTCTTCTACAGGGTTACCTGTGGAAGAAGGATGTTCATCGTCTGGATTTGATGGCTTGGAAATTGAATCCTCAATACTGAAGAATGAGTGTTCTTCTTCTAGTGTGGTGGCTACTATGCCTACCATCGTGTTTGGTCGACGTTCCTGTCTTGATTTGGTGATAGGGATCTCTCTCAGGATTTTGATCTGCCTACGGTCCTGGCCTTCTTGCAGGATGGTGTGGATGCAGGCCTCAGCTTGAGTTCCCTTAAGGTTCAGACTTCTGCTCCTTCTGTTTTCTTTCAGAGGCACATTGCTATTCTTCCTGATGTCAATGTTTTCTTCCAAGGCGTTGCTCATACATGTCCTGCCTTTAAGACTCCCGCTCCTCAGTGGGACCTTAATTTGGTCATGGGCATCCTTCAGTGCCCTCCCTTTGAGTCCTTGGCTTCTATTCCTCTATGCCTGCTGATGTGAAAAATGGCCTTTCTCCTGGCGATCTTGTCTGTTTGCCGTGTCACGGAGTTACATGCTCTGTCTTGTAAACCACCCTTTTTGGTGTTTCACAAAGACAAGGCAGTGCTTCGCACTTCTCAGGAGTTTCTTCTGAAGGTGGTCTCTGAGTTCCACATTAATCAGGAGATTGTGGTGCCTTCTTTATGCCGTGGCCCTACCTCTGACAAGGAGAGTGATCTCCACTTGTTAGATGTGGTGCGTTGTCTTAAGTTTTATGTACATCGCACCGAGTCCATTAGACAATCTGACGTGCTTTTTGTCATTCCTGAGGGTCCCAGAGCAGGAATACCTGCATCCAAAGTCATTATTGCGTCTTGGATCAAGTCCACTATTCGTAAATTTACGAGCTGAGGAAGAAACCCGTTCCCTTTCGGGTTACGGCTCATTCTACCAGATCTGTTGGGGCGTCTTGGGCTTACAAGTATCAGGCCTCCTCTGTTCAGTTGTGCAAGGTTGCCACTTGGTTGTCTGCGCACAGCTTTTCGAAGCACTACCGTGTTGATGTGCTGGCATCGGCTGACACCAGCTTTGGGAGGAAGATCCTGGAGGCAGTCTTGTCTGTCTAGGATCTTCTTCAGTTCTTGGTGCTTCCTTCACTTTTGAGCCCTGTTGGCTCTAGTTCCGTGTGCTGTGTAACAGTTCTTGGGTTGTTGCTACCCTTGTTCAGTGTCCATTGACACTTCAGTTGTTTTTGTTGGGCTATCTCTGATCTAATGTTTCATATCTGCTCTGGTGACTTTGGGGGCCTTACGCCTGGTCCTTGCCTTAATTCCCGCCTCTGGGAAACTCAATGGCTGAACATCCCAGCATTACCAGTAACCTGTATTGGACGACAGAGAAAAGAGGATTTTAGTCTTACCTGTTAAATCCTTTTCTCTTAGTCCATACAGGTTACCGGTCTCCCTCCCTGTCAAGGGACCATTCTTGGCTCTCCTGAGGCAGATTGTGGGGGTCCTTCGGGGTCATGCTCACAGGAGTCTTCTTTCCCTTCCACTATCTAGTCAATAGTTAGTGTCTCAAATCTTTCTGGAGCTGGTTGGCTAGCTGCAGCCAAGGAGGGAAGGTAGGCTCCACCCCCTGCAATCAATTCTAGAATTGTTCCTGCCTACTTAAAGGGGTGGATCGTCTACCCAAAGTTACCAGTAACCTGTATGGACCTAGAGAAAATGATTTAACAGGTAAGACTAAAATCCTCTTTTCTGTGTCTATTTTTTGTGTTAATATTTCTGTTTGTTCAGTCTATATCTATCCTGTCTTCCTCCTGTGTGATGTATGTCATAGCACACATCACACACAGACACTAACAGGGATAGAAATGTGTTGTTGCCAATGAACTGAGGAGTAACACACCTTGACAGCCATGAATAAGGTGACCTGGAACCTTTCTTTTTAGAATAGCACCTCTGTGTTCCCATCATACTCAGCTAGCAATCAAATAGCTGATATTGCAAGATGTAGTCCAACAATAACTGGGGATCCATAGATTTTCTACATCTGGAACAGAGCCGCGCTTTATATCTTAGCTCTACATAATGTGCTGGAAAAGCTAATTGTGTTTCCCAATCAACCTGTAATTTGCTTAGTGCATGTTGACGACCCTCTATAAAAACACAATAAATACAGGTTTATAGATATTTAAACTGTTTCAAGCAATTTGTTAGAGATGTTTGGTCATTAAGTACATTTATTTGTAGTCAGCTGAGGCACCTGAAAATGAATGTAATTGCTTTTATTAATCATTACACAACACAATAAAGTATACAGCCAAACTCTAAGCCAGACCCAATAATTGCAATGCTGTGCACGCTTTTGCCATCACCAGTGTTTGACTCTGGAGACCCCCTAAGGCAGGTAACTGTTCAGCCAGTCTCAATTTATTCACAGTCATTCCCATGAACGTATGAGGACCATGAGGGGGAATGGTTGTTTTAACAAGCAGTTAGCAAGCTTTATCCTTTTTCTATGATAGCTCTGCCTCCAAAGCATTGAAAAGCAATGGAATGGAGACATCTCTAACATTTAAGGGGATATGTGATATCATGAAGCGAGTCCATTCAATTATCCTACTCTACTAATGCAACATTACAGAGGTTTGCTAGTATGAGCTTGGATGGTTTTCAATGCCTGCATGATGACTACTGCAATGTACATGTGTGCTTGTATTTATAGTATATATGAATTGAACTCAGAGAACAGTAGGCTGCATAATGAATGGCTTTATATTGATGCCTAATAATAAGATGTCATAATGTCAGAAGTCTATACAATGTAATTATGATGATTATTTGGAACTCTTTGTATACTGATTGACAGTTTAGCTATGGGGGTTAAAAACTGTGACTCCTTTATTGACATGCAGGCTGTATTTGGTTTGATCATTTATCCAGCTATAGCTGTGTCTCAATGTCAGTTCTAGTGAGTAGCTATTATGTTAACCTTTTGAGTGCCAGAGGGTACGCCACAAATTACTCTGCAATAAATTGCATACCCCTCTGGCACTCACAGGGTTAAGCAGGTGTCTGATACATTTCTAATTGGGTGGCCAACTCTAGACCTAGAATGAAAACAATGGCTCTGGAGAATTTTAGCAGTCTTTCTAATGGAAAACCTCATAAAAAAGACTGGTTGTTTGAGAGTATATATATTCCTGTGACTGTGTATTTTTGTTTTAACACTTTAAGTACCAGAGGGGTATTCAGCGCATTGCAAAGCAAAGGGTTAAAGGGATAACAATACTTTGTTTTATCTTTTATTTTATTTTGTAGGCATTAAAAAAACATGAAAAACAATATAAGTCTTATCTCTCAAAACTTTATGGTTTGAGAGATATTCACAAGCAAAGTTTCCCCCTCCCGCCCCTTTTACCTAGTGTAAGCCATCTCTTCTCAGATGTGGAATCCAGTCCATAGACCAGACAGATAACAGAAGGGGACAATCTTCTTCCCATGAGAACAATGAAAGCCCTGCCCCTCTTGACAAGTTTTTCAGTTTTTTTCCTTATCTTAATTGAAGATTGTCCCTCTCTGCAATCTACCTGGGCACCTCCCTTCTGATCTGGCTGAACAGTGTTACATCAGTAAAAGGGGCGGGAGGAGGATACTTTGTCATTGAATTACTCTTGAACTATAACTCTGACAGAATTGAAATAACACTCTGCAAAGTCCAAATACTATGATGATTAATTAGAGCTGCTTTTATTAGGAAACATTACTATCCCTTTAAGTGACTAGCTCACTGTTCACTTCCCTTCACAATCAGCATTTTACAGTATGGCCCTTATGCAGAAATAAGAAAAGAAAAGCCATCCCATAGCAAATCAGCTATGCAGTGGGGGGTGGAGATAATAAATCACACATTAATCATTGTTTTAAATGTTGCTTTTAACCACTAAAATGCTAACAAAGTCTCCAATACATTGACACTTTGTGCATTGTAACCCTCTCTAGCAGTTGCCTAACAAGTCATTGGAGGTCCCAGCACAAGCAGTTTTGGGCTGCCTAACGCAAAAATATTTTCACACATTTAACTAGAGCCTACTGGACCCTAGGTCGGATGGGGCCCCATTCAAAGGTTAATAGGGTCCTTGCATTTTGTTATTCAGTGTTGTGCATGGGTAACGGTGTGGGCAGAGAAGTTAATGGGTGGAGTGCATAATGAGAGGGGCATAGGGGAGAGAGGCATGCTGCTGACATATTGGATGGCATTCTGCTTAACCCTTTGAGTGCAATGCCTTTCTTATCACTTTCACTCTGAAAGGGTTAATACAGTCCTTTGGATTGGTATTGGCACTGGCTTATTTTGTTGTCTTCTAGAGCCCACGGACAGCTATAAAGATTATCCTGAGGCCATTGGTTTATTGCTTTGTGTGCCAAAGGAATGAGTACACAGACAGATGCATTCACACACACACACGACATACACTCTAAGGCAAAGGTACACCCAAAATCAGAAGCATGCACTCAGAAGGGGAACACACACAGGCAGGAGCACACGCACACACATAAACACACCCAAAGAAACAGACATAAGCAGATACACATACACACACACAAGCAGGGATATAGACAAACACCAAAAGACATAGATACACAAAAAAGAGGCACACAGACAGATACTGACACAAGAATTCCAGACACAAAGAAACATACACACAAACAGACGACAGACACCCACACAGTCAGACAAGTAAAGGAAGTTTTCAGTTTCCCTGCACATGCTGTAGGACAGGTGTATGGGAGTACAGACATAACAGTCCTAACAATGGCAGAGACTGCCTACCGTATGTATTACAGCGATCATACACTGTAGAGCATACCTGAATTTCAGGAACTGTGTTAGAGCCTAACATGACTGGAGCTGTGCTGGTGGCTTGGTACAGTCACTCACTGTATACTTCCTCAATGCCCTTTTGCTTTTGTATGTATACATATCACTTCAATAATATATTGACACAGAGAAGCGGTTTAATACACCTGTACATCTGTAAATATAGGCTAGCAACACTTTGACTAACACTCATCATACCACCCACACACACACTCCAGTTTGCACTTAGACACTTCGTTTTTTTAATTATAAATATTATGAAAGTTGCATAAACTCAGTCATGAACAAGTTTATTAAAAATTTGACTGTGGTAGAACATTCTTTTTAAGGATGAGAAGTAATGCACGTTTCACTTTCTGACCTATAAAATATGCAATTTAAGATGAACATAATTGGCTACAATCCATATTATTTCAGAAGTATCTGCAAGCATTTAAAGTCCCCTCCTGTCTCACTTGAGCATCTCATCTGTTTAATACTGGGTCAATTGAGCACCTGCCAATTTCTTGGCCGTTAACACCAAATTGTTAGGGGATGAAGGTTAGGTAATTGCACAATATTAACATTAAAACACAAAGTACTACATAACAGTTATTATCTAAGCTTTACAGAGCATCAGCATTTTATTTCCATTGCTTATGAGATACTGTAAAATAGTTAAATTACAGCCTATTCTTAATTCTTTATAAACTGAAGTAAATTGGTTGTTGTAATTTCATATACATGAACTCACTTGTAAAAATATATGCTGTCACATAAAATCATATGTAAAATCTAATTACAGATAGCATACTTTGTATATTATATTCCAGCAGATAAGAGAAACCAAAAAAGTGTGTCTATTTAACTATTAACCCCTTGGAGAGCTCTCTAACATTCAATGGAGCTATGATATTGATCCAATAATTTCTGACACTATGGACATCTAGCCAATGAACTACTGCACAGGTAACTTTGTATTATCTTTTTCTCATGTAACCAAGCCTAGTTTGGAACCCCTTTGAAAACCCTTTTCATGCCCACAATGCATTGCACTGTAAAATGAGGCCATTCCCAGGGGCCGCTGAGAGATGTCTCATTTAATGGGATAGTAATGTTTCAAATAAAAGCAGCTCTAATTAATCATCATAGTATTTGGACTTTGGAGAGTGTTACTTCAGTACTGTCAGAGTTGTAGTTCAAGAGTAATCCCCCTCCCACCCCTTTTACTGATGTAACACTGTTCAGCCAGAGCAGAAGGGAGGTGCCCAGGTAGATTGCAGAGAGGTACAATCTTCAATTAAGATAAGGGAAACACCTGAAAAACTTATCAGGGGGGCAGGGCTTTCATTGTTCTCATAGGAAGAATATTGTCCCCTGCTGTTATCTGTCTGGACTGCATTCCACATCTGAGAAGAGATGGCTTACACTAGTAAAAGGGGCAGGAGGGGACACTTTGATTGTGAATATCTCTCAAACCATAAAGGTTTGAGAGATAAGGCATATCGTTCTTCATGTTTTTTTAATGCCTACAAAATAAAATAAAGATAAAACGAAGAATTACTATGCCTTTAAATGTTATTACAAATCAAACATTTGTTTGTTTTTAATTACATTTTCTATAGTGCTCATCAAGTGGTTGTGTGCCAATCACTTATGCAACATCATAGTGTAAGACTCTGGCTGCCTTCTGGATACAAGTTGGCACTTTTACAAAAAACCTTTCCAGTGCGTTGCACACTCCTCTGGTTCTCAAGGGGTATAACAATACATTTTTCAATTATAGATCTTTGGATGACATAACCAATCTATGCCCTTTCTCTACCACTCTGTGGTGAAGTGGAGAGAGAGCGCTGTGCACATCTTCCACTTTTGTCCCCCAGCATGGGGAATTTGATTCCCCATTCTATTCTATTTAACGCTTCTTATTTTTTAACTCTAATGCTCCCATATATCTCTCGTCATGGGCATCCACAGAAATTTTTATTCCTCCCCGATTAGCCAGCCCAGCACAACCACTATGTTTATCTAGGGTGAGAAGTGCCCTCTCTTGTCTCCTCCTGCAGACGCCCATGTCTCTCATAATCTTTGCTTATATCCATTTCCTGTTTCTTCTTCTTTTAATCTGTGCCGATCAGTAAACCTCCTCTTCATTTATCTTCCCTGCTCCTTATTCACTTCCCCCTATTTAACTTCTGTACTCCTCCTTCTCACATTTGAAATTAACAGCAGACTTCATATTAGCTCTGTATCCAGACATCGTAACATATACATTAAATATTAGAGATTGCAGAGTGAACCATGATAGCAGTGATTCCCAAACTGGGGGGGACGGCAATTCTTTGTTTTAGTGCCAAACGGACTCCATGTTATGCAACAGAACAATATTCATATTGTGGAAAAAGAGAAGTTTGGAAAGCCTGTTACCAAGAACGGCTGTGTACTGTACAGTCTATCGTGTGTGTGTGCATATGATACACGCATAGGGTTGCCACCTTTTTTTCAAAAAAATACCGGCCAAGGCATTCCCTCCATAGACTTAACATTGGAAAGAAGCCAATTTTTTACCGGCCTGCCGGTAAAATACCGGCTGGGTGGCAACCCTATACATGCATGTATGGCAGGGAGCCATTATATTGGTTTGTAAAATGACAAGATAAAGGGAGTGCTCATATGGACATGGGTTTAACCCTTTGAGTGTCCGAGTGATATCCAATGCATTACGTTGTAATGCGTTGTATACCTCTGTGGCACTCAGAGTGTCAAGAAGTGAAATATATGTGAAGGATGTAATTTCAGAAGAATCATTCTTTAAAAACATAACTTAAAACCATTGTTTAAAAACATTATTTCACTGTCGTCCAATACAGGTCACTGGTACTTCTGGGAGGCGATTCGCCCCTTTAATAGGCAGGAACAATTATGCAAATGATTGCAGGGGGCGGAGCCTCCCCTCCTACTTAAGCCACCTTCAGGCCAGAGCCACTAGATTGATTTGTTCCTGGGTGCTGTGCACACCAGGTAGAGAACATCTATGCATTCAACTTAGTATTTTGTTATTTTTTTATTCAAATATGGAATACCACCATTAGGAGGGTGACCATGGCTGTGAATTGCCCTCTTTAAAGTGGCTGGTGCAGCTTCCAGGGATTTTCTGTGGACCTTATGCCCTGAAGAGGGAACAGCTTGAGTTAAGCAGCTTCCCTACTGGGGAATTTACCTCTGGTCTATTCCCACTTCATCATGGTCACCTGAAGACAGAAGTCCTTGCAGGAAAGGTGAGCCACCCATTGAGTGCTGAAGGTCACAGGGTGACCCCCTACATGGACGATCTCCTCATCAAAGCTTCCTCGGCGGAGCTTCTTCACCAGCAATTGCAGAAGTGTATCCACACTCTGACCCGCCATGGCTGGATCCTGAATCTGGACAAGTCGGACTTGGTCCCATCTCAGAGGCTTCTGTTCCTGGGTCTCCTGTTCGACACTCGCCAATGCATGGTGTTTCTGCCGGAGGATGTGGCTCATCAGATAGCCATCCGAGTGGCGGGGATTCTGGAACTGGACTTAGTGCCGGTAACGAAGTTGTCGTCCCTGGTGGGGAAGTTCATTTCCACGATCGAAGCGGTACCTTTTGCCATGGCCCACTCCAGGGAACTTCAGAGATTTGTGATCCAGACGTGCAAGAATCATCCAGATCATTAGCATCTGTCAGTCTCTCTACCTCCTCATGTGGAATCGAGTCTGCACTGGTGGTTGGATCTCTCCCATCTCCTGAAAGGGAGGTCCTTTCAAGTTCCTTGTTGGACCACGATCACAACGGATGCCAGCCTTCGGGGCTGGGGTGCTGTGTTGGGTCGCTTCAGTGCTCAGGGGAAATGGGGTCTGGAGGAATCTCTTCTCTCCATCAATGTTCTGGAACTACGTGCCATCCGGCTTGCCCTGAGACACTGGGAATCTCAACTGACCGGACTTCCGATCAGAGTGGAATCCGACAACGCCACTGCGATGGCTTACATCAACAGGCAAGGCGGCACAAGAAGCGGCACCGCCTGGTTGGAGGTCAAGGATATTTTGTCTTGGGCAGAAGATCACGTGCCTGTCATCTCTCAGTTCATATTCCAGGCGTGGACAACGTCATGGCGGACTTCCTCAGTCGTCATACCGTCGACTACGGAGAATGGGCTCTTCATCCAGAGGTGTTTCACTTGCTCACCCAGAGGTGGGGGATGCCGGAGGTGGACCTGATGGCCTCCAGGCACAAAAGGAAGGTTCCGGTGTTTTGCTCCCGGCGGAGGGACTCCCTTGCTCTAGCAGTGGATGCCTTGTCGATCCCTTGGGATTTTTCTCTGGCTTACATCTTTCCTCCTCTTCCTCTATTGATCAGAGTCATCCAGAAACTGAAGCGGGAGCGATGTCCTGTTATCCTGATCGCTCCAAACTGGCCTCGCCAGTCCTGGTATCCGGAGTTGATGGCCATGTCAGTGGCGGATCCGTTCCCACTTCCTGCCCGTCCGGATCTACTTCTTCAGGGATATCTGTGGAAGGAGGATGTTCACTCTCTCCATTTGATGGCATGGCAGTTGAATCCTCGATTCTAGCAAAGAAAGGATTTCTCCTTCTGTGGTGTCGACTATGCTAAGTGCTCGTAAGCCTGTGTCTTCCAAGATCTATCATCGCATATGGTCAACTTTCGTGGCATGGTGCTCTGATAAGAAATTATCCCTTGATTTTTATCCTCCCACTGTCCTGGCCTTCTTGCAGGACGGTGTTGATAAGGGGCTCAGTCTGAGTTCCCTCAAAGTTCAGACTTCTGCCTTGTCTGTGTTTTTCCAGGAAAGGATTGCTATCCTTCCTGATGTGAAAGTTTTCTTCCAAGGTGTGACTCATGTTCGACCTGCCTTCAAGAGTCCTGCTCCCCAGTGGGACCTCAATTTGGTGCTGGGAGTTCTCCAGCGACCCCCGTTTGAATCCTTGGCTTCCATTCCATTACGTCTCTTGACTTGGAAGATGGCCTTCCTTTTGGCTATTGTTTCAGTTCGCCGGGTAGCAGAGTTACAAGCTCTGTCTTGTAAACCTCCTTACCTGGTGTTCCACAAGGATAAGGCTGTGCTTCGCACTACCAAGGAATTCTTACCCAAGGTTGTGTCCGAGTTTCACATCAATCAGGAGATTGTGGTTCCCTCTTTCTGCCCTAATCCTTCATCTGACAAGGAACGAGATCTCCATTTGTTGGATGTGGTGCGTTGCCTCAAGTTTTATGTTCATCGCACCGAGTCTATCAGGAAGTCTGACGCTCTATTCGTCATTCCTGAGGGGCCTAGGGCAGGGAGACCGGCTTCCAAGGTTACCATTGCCTCTTGGATTAAGGCTACTATCCGTGAAGCCTATAAGTTGCGGAATAAGCATGTTCCCTTCCGGGTGACTGCCCATTCCACCAGATCTATTGGGGCCTCTTGGGCCTACAAGAATCAGGCTTCTGCTGATCAACTGTGCAGAGCGGCCACTTGGTCCTCTGTGCACACTTTTTCTAAGCACTATCGAGTTGATGTACTGGCTTCGGCTGATGCCAGTTTTGGAAGGAAGGTCATGGAGGCAGTTTTGCCTGTGTAGGTCTTCCGCTCTGTGATCCTTAGTGCTTCCTTACTGTTGAGCCCTGTTGGCTCTACTTCCGTGTGCTGTGTTAGTTCAGGGGTTGTTCCCTTGGTTGGTGTCCGTTGGCACTTACAGTTTGGGCTATGTAATTAACTGGTTCATAGCAGTTTTAGTGACTTGGGCCTTGTTCTGGTCCTTGCCTTATTTCCTACCTCTGGATCAGCTCAATGTTTGTACATCCCAGAAGTACCAGTGACCTGTATTGGACGACAGTGAAAATAGGATTTTAGTCTTACCTGTTAAATCCTTTTCACTTAGTCCATACAGGTCACTGGTCTCACACCCTGTCAAGGGACCAGACCTGGCTCTCCTGTGGCATTCAGTGGGAGACCTTTGGGGCATGCTCACAGGAGTCTTTCTTCTTGCTTACCTGGGGTCAGTTTTAGGGTCTCAAATCAATCTATTGGCTCTGGCCTGAAGGTGGCTTAAATAGGAGGGGAGGCTCCGCCCCCTGCAATCATTTGCATAATTGTTCCTGCCTATTAAAGGGGCGAATCGCCTCCCAGAAGTACCAGTGACCTGTATGGACTAAGTGAAAAGGATTTAACAGGTAAGACTAAAATCCTATTTTTAAAGAAACATTGTTTTATTAGCATAATTCTGAAGACACTGTTTAAGAATCATTGGGGAGAATATACAAATCTTCCAGCACAGCTTCCCTGTCATAGCTGCCAGTGCCAGTGGCTACACATCAGGGTATGCACTACAGAGTGGGAGCCTTGTAATACATACTGGTAGGCACACTGTACCATCATTAGGACTTAATCCTTTGAGCTCCATAGGGGTGTCCAACACATGGTGAAGCAATGCATTGGATACCCCTTTAGCACTGAAATGGTTAACATCAGAAAGCACCTTGTCACACTATTTTCACTACGGCTTGTTTAGTGTATACCATTAAACAGGACAGAGAGAAGGAAAACTCTGAACTGCCCACAGATCGCACCGTTTCCCTCTCTTTCCAAAGATGGACTTAAAGGGGAAATGCGTGGAATAAGCTGCTTACTAAATAGGCATTAGACAGGCAAAGGCCTAGAAAATTGATAATAGCAACTGATTTTGCACAGAATCATATTTCTACATTCACCCCACAGTTTAGAATGAGCCTGTCATTTTATCACAGATTCGGATTAGTATATCTATGTCCCCTGCAATGCACTGGAATCCTACATAGTATTTAAGGGGTTAAAAGCCCCATTTAAATCAGTGGGAAGTTTTGGAATTTGCATTTGTCTCTTGTGATGCAGTGGGTTTGCTCCAATTATTCAAAATATTTCTTGCGGGAATTTTCATAGAATAATAGCAATTTGCATTTTTTTCTGGTAAAATTGCCACATGTAGAAAACCCACAAAATGTCCTTTTTTGCTAACCCCACAAAATGTTAATGAGGAACTGTCAAAATGTGCCAGTTTGTGCCAGGGGTGGGGGAAAGGGTTCTTAGTCTCAGTATCTAAGGTTCTGGCTATATCAGTGCAGTGAAGCAAGGCTCGGGGTCAATATACTTATTTGTGTGGCTATCCTGGGCCAAGGCTGAGCATATAACTATGTATGGTATTATGGCTACCTTGGGATAAGGCTGGGGGTCACAGCAGTAATGGACAATGTGAGGTCCTCCAGCTGCTGCCAGACTATAACTCCCATAATTCACCACTAGTTGTGACTTGGTGGGGTCTGATGGTAATTGTAGTGTGACAGTAGCTGGAGGGCCTCACTGTGCCCATTCAGACTACCAAACAGCAGGTTGGGTTAATTTGATTTGTTAGTATGTGTGATTCTATAGCTAATTTAGGCAAGGCTTGTGGTGAGTTAGTGTGTGTAGGCCTATGGCTACGTGAAGTGGGACAAAACTATGGGTCAGAATGTGTGGTTCTTTGGCTACCTTTGGCTGATGATCAGTATGTGTGGATTTAGGGCAGTGGAAAAAAGGCTGGAGGTTACAGTGGAAAATATTTGGAAAAACTGAATTTTTGGGGAATTCCTACAAAAGACCAAAAGTACCATTACCTCACGTCTCTTTTTTTTGCCAAAAGTTTTTGCCCATCCCTATTTCTTAATACATCAGCCTGTCTGAACAATGAAAGTGTGGGAAGTTAGTGTATTAGGAGGATAAATAGGCAGACAGATTAGATAGACATACAGACAAGATAGATAGATAGATAGATAGATAGATAGATAGATAGATATTATACATATATACAGATGGATAAAGATAGAGTATATGGGATGACTTTATATGTAGATATTATAAAATGCTCCCTGTTAAACACTAGATATGTAACTCCCACCAATGGCATTATAATGAATATTGTAAACAATGGCACAACTACAGGGGGTGCAGAAGGTACAGTTGCTCCCAGGCGTAGCATCCAACTGGGCCCCATCTTGCCCATATCCAATAGATTTTAGTTATGCATCATTAGGGTTGCCACCTTTTCTACAAAAAAATACCAGCCATGGCATTCCCTCCATAGACTTAACATTGGACAGAAGCCAATTTTTTACCGGCCAAATACCAGCTGGGTGGCAACCCTATGCATCGTTGAAAAAAAAATGTTTGCACTGGGTCCCTCCAATGGTGAGTTACTCCACTAATTGTAAACAGTATTTATTTCATTCTGTTTTATTTGTGATTGGACCAGGGCATAGGTATAGATATACTGATATGTATATTTACAAGCGGGGTACTATTTCTGTTATAGTATAGTATAAAAACATTACCTTCTCAAGACAACGAAACCCTTTAGGTGCTAGAGATATCTCGAATACATTGAGAAGCAAAGAACTGGATTATAGACCACAGAGGGTTAAGATGACTAGGATTCCAAATATTCAACTGGTCTGTTACCTTCAGCAGCTACTTTACAACAAAGGACAAACAATTTGACCTTTAGCCCGTTCTAAAACTACTGTAAAGAAGAAAAGGACAAAGCAAAGATCTACAAAAAGCTCAAGCCTTGAAGTATGAAAAAGGCCTCCTGTGGTGTTTTGTGAGAAGCAGATATAGGGAATTATCAACACTCCGAAAGAGGTACAGTTCTGGAACTAACCAACTTCGCTATAGAGGAGACATAGAAATTAGCATCCACAACTTCAGAGGCTCCAAAAACCACTTGAATAGGAGTTAAATAATGACATTATCCAAACTGCATGTGTGCCAAAAAATTAACTTTAAACTCCCAAATAATCTGTAATCTAGCTTTCCAGGTTCCGTGCATGCAATTCAGAGCCTCCCTATATGCTCTGCAACTTTCAAATACAACACAATGCACCAACATGGTTAACATCAGGCAGAATCTGACTGACAATTTTGGGGCATATTCTTTTGTGGTGACATCTTGTTCATCAATAAATGACCTGTTGATATTGTTAAGCCTCAATGTGGTATCTTCAGTTGCACACAAACATCTACCAGTACCCGTTTCATCATTGTTTTGTATTACATTCCCCATAAAAAAACACAAGTGACCAAGGAAGCTTAAATTGAGGTTACTAAAATAAACAATATGTATGTATTTGCTGTAAATCCAACTTGTCTTTAAACCCTTTGAGTGCCAGAGTGGTGTGCAACGCCATGCAGAGAAGGCATTGCGTACCCCTCTGGCACTCAATTGGTTAAGAGTTCTTGACACACACGAAAAAAATATCAACACTATCTTTGATTAGTTTCTAGATCCTTCAATTACGTGTTGGAATGAGCTATTCTTCGAGACGATGTACTATGTAGCATCCACAATTTATTCAACAGCATCAAAGCCTAGGTGAAAAAGAATTAAATAATGAAATTCGCCAAATTATATGCTAAAAATTAACCTTAAACTCCCCAAAAAAATCTGTAATCTAACTCTTGTGAGATGTGTGATTCAGAATGGATTTTGCCTGGTGTCAACCATGTTGATGTGTTTTGCTGTATTTGAGACAAAAAATGCCCTTTGTTTATAATGGAACCTCTCTCTCTGGCACTCAAAGGGTTAACCCCATGAATGCTAGCGAGGCCTTCAGTGCATTGCAGAGCAATGCTTTTGAGACCTCTCGAGCACTCAATTGGTTAACCATTTCAGTGCCAGAGGGGTACGCATTGCTTTGCAATGCATTTCTTGCACCTCTGGTATTGAAAGGATTAAAACCTCATTTTACCCAATATTATGTTTCCCCCCCGTGATGTTGTTTTTCTCTATAGAAACATAGAATTTGACGGCAGATAAGAACCATTTCGGCCCATATAGTCTGCCCATTTTCCTACAGTAAAAACCTGTAGGAAATTGGCCGAAATGGTTCTTATCTGCCGTCAAATTCTAATCCAGGATTATACCCCATAGCTGATGTCAGGGTTAATATGATCGGCGTTTGATTATTATGTTCTGAATTTCTCATTGAAGAAATAAATTGCACAGCATGACTTTATCTTCCCCTATATCCACAAATAATGAGTTGATTCGTAAAGGCTCTCCACATGGGAAAACGATTTTCGAATCTCATTGCTAAAGGAGGTGAACTAATGGTACATAATACAGCACTGCTAAATTGATTAAAATATTTTTCTTTTCTGTAATACATCTCAGCATCAGCATTTCATGCTTTTTCATAAGCTGAAAGTATTGAGAAGCAGTTGTTCATTAAAGAGACACATGTCTAAATACATTACATTACAGTTGACTCCAGGGTAGCCAATTGTGGACCTTCTACCAGTGAGTGTATGGTTCACATTTCCCCTACTATGATGTCTAGGGGCTAACTACCCTGATGGAAAGGATACAGTTATGATGGGACAGTGTATCCAGTGGAGTCCCATTAACTCTTCACTGACGGCGAACCCCTTCATCAGACACTGTCAATGGCAGTCAGCATTTGGTGAGCTCCTTACTATTTTTTCATTAAACCTATGAGCACCAGAGAGTTGTCCAATGAATTACAAAGAAATGAGTTGGACACCTCTCTGGCAATAAAGATTTAATTTTCATCATGTTTGTTGTTAACCATAATTCAGTATCACCTGCCAATGCAAATTCATTGTTTTTCCTCTCACTTTCCCTTTACACTCAGATGTTCTGAGATTTTCTGCTGGGGAATTGCACCTTAAGTCTGTGTTGGCTCATGATTTCATCTTGCTTCAGGACTGAGATTTGTATTGGTGCTCATTATTCAGACTTGCTACAGACCATGTGTTTGTGTGTGTGTTTGGTTGGGGGGCGGGGGTTAGTCTTATATTTCACACCAGTCGCATATTTATGTTTATTGATAGTATTGACTGATGGTGTTAAAGCCCAAGATCTTGTGTTTATAGAGAACCTGTTGTGTAGGTAGGATAAATGTTATATCATTAGAAAGAGCATAACAGTCTGCATATACTTTTATTTTTCATTTTTCTGTGCAATGTATAGGGAGGTAAGCAAAAGAGGGAAAAGCTAGCAGATGAAGGAACAGTAAGAGAGGAGTCTGAGAGATGGAGGTAAGGAAAAGAGAAAAGAGGGGGAGGCTGAAAGATTGGGATAAGAGAAAGATAGGAGGGACGGTGGAAGCTGAGAGACTGAGCTAAGAGAAAAAAAGGCTGACAAATGGAGGTTAGAGAAAGAGAAGCAGGTGTAGGCAGGCAGATGGAGGTTAGTGAGAGAAAAGAGGCTGGCAGATGGAGGGAAGAGAGAAGAAGCTGGCAGATGGAGGTTAGAGTAAGAAAGGAAGCTGACAGTTGGAGGTGATAGAAAAGAGGGAGGAGGATGACAAATGGAGGTTAGAGTAAGAAAGGAGGCTGACAGATGGAGGTAAAAGAAAGAGAGAAGGGGGCAAATGGAGGTAATAGTAAGAGTGGAGACTGAGAGAAGTAGGGAAGGGAAAGAGAGGAGGGGAGGCTGACAGACAAAGGTAAGAGAAAGAGGGGCTGCTGAGAGATAGTTGTAAGAAAAGAGGAGGAAAGAGCAAGAGAGGAGCTGGAAGTTGACATGGAGGTAAAAGTAAAAGAGAAGGCTAAGAGATGTAGCTAAGAGAAATAGAGGTGACTAAGAGATGTAGATAAGAGAAAGGCAGGAGGGGGAGGCTGTCAGATGGAGATACAAGTAAAAGAAGAGGGAGGAGGCTGAGAGATTGAGGTAAGAAAAATAGAGGTGACTAAGAGAGGAGGGGGAGGCTGTCAGATGGAGGTAAGTGTTAGAGAGGAGGGAGGGGACTGAGAGACGGAGGTAAGAGTATGAGAAGAGGCGGAAGTTAATAGATGGATGAGAGGAGCCTGAGAGATGGACATAAGAGAAATAGAGTAGGATTCTGACAGATGAGGTAGGAGTTAGAAAGGAGGCTGAAAAGTGGAGGTAAGAGAAAGAGAGGAGGGTGAGGGCAGAGAGATGGCAGTAAGAAAATCACCTGTCTTTGCCTTCTTAGGCTGCTAAAACATGGACTTTAACACCTTGAATGTTACGAAGGTCACAGTGCATTGCAAAGTGTTTAAAGGCCGCAATTAAATACATGGGAAGTTTTAAAGGGGATGTTATCACCTTATACAAAGGTTTTACTATCTGCTTTGTTAATAAAAGTTACTATAGGAAAGCTGAGTTTTAAAAAAAAAATCGAAATACTTATAAAGATATTCCATCTTGAGGTTGCAACCTCAGTATAATGTTAATCGCAGCTTGCTGTAACGCTAGGATCCATTCACAGCACACCGAAGGGAAGAGTGAATGCACTCCCTGGGACAGCTAAGAGGGAGGTGGGAGGAGAAGGAGGAAGTGCTGTAGAGCTGTGCTATGCACATAATGCGGAAGTGCACAGAAAATAGGATAACTTTATAAGTGTTTAGGTTAAAAAAAAAATACCACTTTCCTAGAACAACTTTAATTAACAAAGCATATGGTAACATCTTATTATAAAGTGATACATCCATTTTAAATCAGTGTATGTTTTCTCAACCCTACCCCCATGGTGCATTTGATTTGCTCCAGAATTGTTCTCCTTTTTCTTTCTGTATAAGGTCCTTGGAACAACAGTGCTAAAATTTTCATGCGGGAGGGGGGGGGGGTCCTTCCCTTCCCAGTTCCTATAGTTTGTATCAGTATGTAATCTGTAAAGATGTTTAGACTTGTTAACAGGAACTATAAATTGTACAGAAGGAAGTGGAATTACATATTGAGGGCAGTGGTAGAGTAAAAAAAAAGTTAGATTTGTACTAAATTAAGTTAAAGGGATTGTAATGTCGTTCATAAAGTAGCTCTCCGAGTCTTCTCTACTGTAAAACTACACATTCTGTAGTTGCAAAGATATTACATGTAAAACGATCCCCCTCTCGCCCCTTCTGGTTGCATCACTGTTCATCTATCTGTGGTCCGGATTGAGAGCGGCAAGGGAGAAACTCCAGTAAGCAAAGGAAAATCCTGCTATACTTTGTCAAGGGGGTCAGGGTTTTCCTTATACTTACTCACTGAAATTTGTCCCTCTCTGCATCCGTCCTGTCCCGGGACCAGATTGTAGCTCTAAGGGGAAGTGGCCAGGAGGGGCGGGAGGGGGATCTTTTTACATTAAATATCTTTAGAACTACGGAACAGGAAGTGATTTAACATACCACAATGTGTTAGCTTTACACTAGAAAAGACTCAGAGATCTACTTTATGAAATACTTTGCTATCCCTTTAACATATGTAACTAAGAGCAGAGACATGTGTGATGTATCGTGAAACAATGCATTGTACACCCCTCTGGTTCTTAAAGGGGTTAGGGCTGGATCGCACTGCAGGCGAAAAAGGTCTCACAGGTTTTATGTCACAGATTCATATTGAAGGCTGTGGGGAAATAAGTAGCTAAAAACAGTGATAAAGTTAGCAAAGACAACAGATAACAGCCATACATGAGATAACTTTAAAAGGACAGTATACCCTAATTCTGAAAACAAGTGATGTAAAGCTTTTACTATAGCATAAAACTAGGGTAATAGCATTGCTTGGAAATGTTTATTTCTGAAGATATTAGAAAAGATAACGACACTTTTCTGATAGCTTGAATTCAAGATGGTTTTCAGCCAAGAGGCACTGTTCCTGCATGCATCTATGATGGTTATTATTATTACTAATTTATAAAGAGTTTGCATATTCAACAGCATTGTACAATTAGAGAACTCATTACAAAGATATGGCACATGTAACAAATGGATGGAAATGGTGAAGAGCACCTTACTTGCAATGGAAAGCTTGTGTCAGTGGCATTCGGCTTATAATAGATTGCAATAGCAACAGCGCCATCTGGCTGCAAAAGCATCTCGAACTGAAGTTAGCAGAAAAACACTGCTTGCTTTTTTTTAATAACATTTGAAAGAAACATCCTAAGCAATGGGGGTATTCATGTTTTATGCTATAGGATAAGCCCTACAGTATATTGCTCCTAATTAGGGTATACTGCTCTTTTAAGGGAAAAGAGTTAATAGAACTGTTCATATTCAAGGGTATATTGCCATGGTGAAAACTATACATGTATGATCAGGAAACATTGGTGATCAATATATAAATTTGCCCGTGAAGACGTTTTACACTTCGTCCCACCTTACAGGAATTTAACAATGTACTTTGCATTGTTGATATGGAATCTTGCAGCCATTCTTGTCATTTTTCATAAAGCATTGAAATTTGATGTAACTGGTCAGTAATGGCAAACATTGCACCTTTAAACACATTATGCATCACTCTTTTGATAATAGCAACATTAAAGTTTTTTATGTGTAATTTTCCTCTGCCACTCGTGGCCTAATCTGTTATTGATTTATTACTTTTTTTTTGCACCAGAACAAAGCTATGAAGTTACTGTTTGTGCACTGAAACATAAATAAGGAGAAACTATGTATATGAGTTAGCCATGACTAAAAGACAATAAACTAATCCGCAGGGGTAGTTGTGATTTATCTCCAACCCATTAATTATGTTAACAAAGTAAAGAAATTCTTACTGTTTATTTAAAACTGCATAATTTCTTTATGCAGAGTAGGGTGGCAAAAAGGTTTGTCTTTTTTACTCCTTGTAAACAGTTCTTCAACTCAGCTTTTTCCCTGCTCTTCCCTTATTGTTGAGCTGTTCCAACGCTACTCATTCTGAAGAAATGACTAAATTGGCATATTCTTTCTTCTTGCTTACAATGCCCAAATCAATAGACTTGTAGTGTTGATACAGGGGTAAAGGGCATCTTAGGGGAATATACGAATCCACCTGCACAGCTCAATGTATGCTCTAGGATGCTGGATTCCTACATTGGCTCCTGCACTCTGGAGTATGCACTAGAGCATATAATTGCTTCATTTAGTGCAAGCTATATCTGAACTCTTCCCCTATAGCATGCACAATATCGGAGGATAAACTTATGCTAGTTTTCTTAGGTTCTTATTACATAGTGCACAGTGGCTCAGTGGTTAGCACTGTTGCCTTCCAGCGCTGGGGTCCTGGGTTCAAATCCCACCAAGGACAACATCTGCAATGAGTTTGTATGTTCTCCCTGTGCTTGCGTGGGTTTCCTCCGGTTTCCTCCCACACTCCAAAAAACATACTGATAGGTGAATTTAGATTGTGAGCCCCAATGGGGACAGGGACCAATATGAGTGTAAAGCGCTGCATAATCTGTGTGCGCTATATAAATAAAGGATTATTATTATATATTATTATAGTGTTAAACAAGGGACAGAAGAAAGGAACTCCTTTCACCGCATTCCTCATTGGTATAAGAGGTGTACAGAAGAGAGTTTTCTTCATAAGTAGCTTTTTAAATTGGTGTTAGACTGTTGTAGCACTAAGAAACTGGCTCCAATGTCTAGTTTAGAGAAGAATTGCATTAGTACATACCATTGTTGTGTCAATGGATATGTCATAATGAGGATGTCACCATACAAGTGCATTTGTATATGTGCACATCAATTATGGATTTTGAGCACAGAGAACAAGTGACCCTGCTCTGGTCACTAAGCTCATAGATGCTCATAATTGTCCTTAGTTCACCAAACAGTGCAGAGCATAAGACTTACCTCACATGAACACAGTGGTCAGTCAGTGGCTCATCCATTCTGAAGGATTGGACAATATTCACCTGTCTTCATCTGAGCTAACAATCTGCACCATTGGAAGTAAGATGAATTAAACAAATCTGTAATTTCATTGTTCGTTTGAAGCAGGCTGTTTATCAAGACCCCAAATATGTGTTTCATTTCTGCATTTCACGTACTTATTTAACCAATCAGACAGCTGGAAAAAAATTACCTCCTACTCCTTTTTACTCCCAATATCTCTTCCTTCATATCCCTCTGGCACACCTGACTCCATTCTCATTCCCCATTTTAATTTAAGGCCCTCCAACTCTTCCCCCTCTCCCATACTTGGCCCCACTCCAGTACTCGACTCCCATTCCAATAGTAGGCTTCCATTATCTTGCATGGCTCCCACACACATACATGGCCCCTTCTCCCATATATGGCCACAATCCCATATCCTCCCCCCTTCTCTCTCTCATGCACACTCCTGCCCCTTTTATATACCAAACACACACCTGCTCCCGGACTTTCTTTCACCTTTACCCTACATTTCCTCATCGACCTTCCACATCCCCATACCTAGCAATTCTTTCCTGATTGATTCAGACTGACCTGGAATTTTATCCATATCATTGGGTTCATTCCACAGAATGAATCTCTGAACATTTTGCTCATCCCTAGCTAGAAGGGGCTTTAGGAAGTGATTGACCACCTATGATCTAGTTGTGCAAAAACTTGCAGTTTTGAAGCTAGTCAGGGATGTAGTTAGCATGATCAATTGTTTTAGTCTTGATTATATGCCCTTTAATACAAGTAAATACATTATTATTATCATTTATTGACTGCCAACATATTTTGCAGTTCTGTACAAATAGGGGTGAGAAGATACAATGACATACATAACCTAATCAAAACAAATGGTAATGAATATCCTGCTCACAAGAGCCTAAGTCCCAGCATCTATAACCCTTTACTGTTCCTCTAACCCCTTGGATGATAGAGATGGTATTCGAGGGGTTATGTGTGATTATTACTTTAGTGAAGTCTTTCCATTTCAAACATTGGACAATTCATTATGCTTTTAGATTAGTGGCTTAGAGATGTGTTTTATTTATTTCATTGGTAGGCTTACTGTGTTCATTTTGATTGCTAGTCTAAATCTGATTATTTTAGTCGTTTCATCTATCTTTTGGAATAACTGGATTGTGATATTTGCAAAGGATTAAAACTTTGCTTGTGAAGAGATATACTTCTGTTTTTGTTTTCCAGTTCAGTTCCTGTAACGGTACTGAAGCAGATAAAATACTGCCTGAGATGATTGTTTCGGAAGCATTTGATTGTCTTCGGACGTTGCTTAAGAGGATTTTGTCAGAACTCAATTTGCTGCTTCATCGTCCCCACGGCCAGTCTGAAATGTATTGGTACAAAGTAAACAGAACATGTAAACGTGCGAGATCAGATAAATGTTGGCTGGCAAGGGCTGTTATAAATCATAATAGAAATCAGAAGGTATTGATCACTGGCTCAAAAGCACAGCATGCTGGTGTAGGCCATTAATATACAACGACCTGTGTATATGAATTGTCTGGTGTTTCTGAGAATCAGATGTCAACTTGTTAGTAATGATTTGGGGCTATAAACTGGCAAAGCAAAATCTATAACATAATTTATATTTATTGTTTGTTATAATAAATGTAAAGGAGAACACCTCTTTACTTTACTATGGCCAAAGAAATAATGGCTTTTATGAATCTTGCCCTTGTGCCTTTGTTTAAGAGATAACATCTCAATCAGGCCTGGATTACATGTCCATGGAAATGAACATGATAGTTTCTAGCAGGACCACAGGACCTCTAACTTTACTTACTGAACATGGTTAGGGATAAGTAGGCTTATGGTCATACCCGAGAATTTCTTCTCTTTGAGCCCCCGGAGAGGGCTTATGTGCTGCCAGACAGGGGATGCAAAGGATGCTATTTTTGCCATAAAAGGGGTGGGGCTTAATTGGGTCAGTGGGGTTTGCTAGTCTGCATGTCGTAAAGTCAGTGGCAAGTGGGCAGAACAGAGTAAGAAGGAGGATAAATGGGAGGGAAGGAGAAGAAACTCGCCACCGCTGGAGAATCAGCCTCTGTCCCTGGAGACCTGGAAATGCTTCTGAAAACCAGGCAGATCCAGAGAGTTCCCAGTTATGGTTATGCATTGTCAGTGCCTGAGCCACGGTTGGTGCCCAGATGCAGGAACCCTCGGTATCGGATGCTGCTGGACGAAGGGGACAAGAGAATTAGCGTAGTCGCGGTCACAAAGCCAAAGGTCAGGAGCGGAGAAGACGGGATAGTCACGGTCACGGTAGCCAAAGGTTGGGAGAGGAGAAAGCAGAGTGGTCAAGGTCACGGTAGCCAATGGTCAGGAACGGAGAAATCAGAATAGTAGGGGTCACAAGCCTAGGTCAGTAGCACAGAAACTGCAGTAGAACTTGGCTGAAGGGTATGGGGCTATTACAAGCAAGCCCTGAGCGAAGGGACGCCCAGGGTTTATGTAAGGTGCTGTGGTTAGCCTACCTGTCCTCTGATTGGCTCCCACAGATAGGTCCCGCCCCCTCCACACACACAGTGTGCATAGCGCACCCGTGCAGAGGCGCGCCCCCAGCCATCTCCTCCCCCCGGCCAGAACCGCTAACACACGCGCTGGAGCCACTAGGCATACCCAGGCGCGGTGCACAACCGGACCGGAGGGGAACACCGCCGGAACGCCGCACACACCGCGGGCGCACCGAGGCGGAGGACCCGGAGCGAGCCAGGACAGGGGGTAAGCGCCTGACAATCATGCTAACAAAACACAGTGATTCGCTCCACTTCAAGTAACATTCCTATAGTCTTGCATTGATTTGAACAATTCCATGCATCTTAAAAACAGTCAAACTTTATTTTGTTGCAATTAAAATCTTACCTGCATCCACTGAATTCAAGAAGTAGAGGAGGTAAGCCTTAAAGAGTGGGTAATGACAAATTACTGGTGATAATATTGATCAACACATTTCGCACCGAATCTGCTCTTAGTCAAAATTAAACAAGTGGTTATGAATGCTGCCTGCTTCATTTTGAAAACACTGCCAGCAACTGTCATGTCTGCCTTCATGGAAATGCCATCCAGGACTGACTGAAGATGTTATCTCTTAAACAATGCAACAAAATCAAAATGTATTGAGACCATTAGGATTTTCTGGCCACAGTAAGATACGTGTGTGTGGGGGGAGGAACATATTAGGAAGTGTTAATTATCCTTTAATGCTTTATATTTGTTTACTAACAGTTAACCCTAATACACTAGCAGAGATGAATTTACATTCCAGGCTCCCCTAGGCAGGGCACTCTAGCCACCCTTATTATCAATATTATTCTTTATTTATATAACGCCAACTTATTCCATAGCACTGTAGGGAGTAGACATAGAGAGATATTAAATAGTACAAGTCGAATATGGAGAACAGAAGGGTTAGAGGGCACTGCTCATGAGAGCTTACAGTCTAGAGGTGAGAGTTTACAGTCTAGAGGCCACACCCATTAGCTTCACCCATGGCCACACCCCTGCTTCACACATGACCATGCCTCCAGTCACATTCACTGTTTCGTGGCACAGAAAAAAAACATGGCCTATAACAATAAGGGACGGAAAAAAAAGCTGTAACTCCATGTTTGCTAGAAAGATCTCCAATGCATTGCAAAAGAGTTAAATAATAGCCTGTAAAGAAGTATAAAACTGGTTCACGGACACTGAGATTTCTCTGGCCATGCCCATAATTCGGAATGTGGGAGTGGCCAGCACAGCTGAGGCGCCCCCCAAAATCTGGAGTTATAGGCAGTTGCCTACTTTGCCTATTGGCAAATCTGGCAGTGTACACTAGTATTTGTATTGTAACTGGGATCATCTTGGTCTCCTATTGCCAGCGACAGAAGAACAGCTGAAACGGGAGAATTTCAATCTTATAAATCATGTCTTGTGGATGGGGCTTAACCCGTTAACGAGACTGATGACAGTACTGGCACGTCATGGAAGTTTGTGATCGCAGCGTAGCTATACATGTCTATGCAAAAAAAACCCTTCCATGGCCCTGTAGAGTTTCCCAACTCCGGACTGCTTGGAATTAATTAGAAAATAGGTGGGGTTTGCCCCCCAAAGTCAGCATATTTTGGCGAGAAGTGGGTGTAGATTGAGGCTCAGTCTCCGGAGGCTTAGTACTGAGACCTTAAAGCCGAAGTCTTTGTGCCAAATCTGGAGAGTTTATAAGTATGAAAATAAACAGAAAGGTTATTTGTATATAAATCACATCTGTTCCACTTTGTTTTCTATACCCCAATGTATTTTGTTATGCTTATAAACATAGGAAGAAATTGCAACTGTTCTAATCAAAAAGCCCTCCCTAGTAGATGAGGAGTTTAATGCTTCATTTAAATCAGTGTGAATGTTTCTTTTCCCACAAACGTGCAGTTGGTTTGCCCAAAAGTGCTCAATTTCTTCTGAGTACATCAGCCTCAAGGTGCTCAAGGGACAGCATAGTATATGTCTCTAAGACAATGTTTAGTCTATAAGGAACAAATCAATTGCACCATATGCATGTGTATATATATATATATATATATATATATATATATATATATATATATATATAATTTTTTTTTGTTTGGAGAAGTTATTTTACCAAGAAGAATACAATGAGATCGCCTCTCGTTTTCAAGTATGTCCTGGACTGATTTTATCTACATCAGAGGGGTGAACGGCTGAGCTGACCTTGCTGGGACTAAAATCTGCGACCTTGAGGTATGAACAGATTCTACTGCTGGTGCCTTAACCAACTGAGCCATCTCACTGACCTGGAAAGCATCTTATTGATTTCAGTGTTTTTTTCTTTGATTCATATGGTGCAATTGTTTTCCTCCAGATTTACTAAATTATTTCCTTAACCCCTTAAGGGCTCATGATGTGCCAGGCGTTCTTTAAGGGGTTAATACATATAAACCCCCCCAATATCACCAGCAATGAATAGGATTCAAATAGTTTTTTTACCCTTTTAGGATCTCTTCTGGTTTGTAACCCGTTGAGTGCCAGAGAGGTATTCAGTGCATTGCACCACAATGCTTTGGATGCCTCACTGGCACTCAAAGGGTTATAGAATAAACTATCCCTAGCCAAAATTTGCAACATTTATTTCTTAACCCTTTGAGTGAAGCAATATGTTGCATTCTGCTTTGGCACACAGAGGGTTAAATGCAAAAGCGCTAAGACTTGATGAGTCTTTTGATGTTCTGCGATATGCGGTTATTCATTGCCATTTGACCCCTTTTTACTTAAGAAAACGCTTATTAAGCAATAAGTACAATGTATGTCATAATTGCATGGTAATTTAACAAATAGAAGATGGAGGTTTTGGGAATAGAAAAGTGCAAATTATTCATTTTAGATTTTATTTTTTATTAAATAAACTTGATATCCATTAATCTATATTATGCATTCTGCATAGATCCTAGCCATTCTTTAAACTTCTTAATACTTTAGAACCTTTTGAGTGCAACTCACTCAATAGGTTAAATTATGGCTTGGCATGCATGATATTTAAATACATATGAACATTTTTTATTTTAAGGTAACACTAGCCCTTTAAACAAGCATACATTTTTCATTATGAAGCTGTGTATTGTTGTGGCTTTCCTGCTGAATGAAAAAATGGAACTCCTACTGCTGAGGGGGTGCTTTATTCAAATGTTATTACATCAGAAATGTTGTTTAAAGCGGAACTACCACCTGAACACAACTTTAGCTTAAATAACTCCCCATCTGATGACTAGCTGCTTAGTAGCGCTAGTCGCCAGAATTATTACCTTGACAAATAGATATAGCCTTTCTTCCTGGGCTGACAGCATCACAGAACGCGGACATCTTGCCATAATGACGTCTGAGCGCCTGCGCTGTCAGTCCCTTTTGGAGCCGGACGGCCTCCTTGACCTGGCTGGGACTGACAGTGCAGGAGCGCGGACATCTTGCCATAATGAGCTTTCACCCTCAATACACTTTGTTTCATAGTATGTAACCATTAAAATTATCTATAGGTTTTTAAATAATTTTTTTAACTGTAATACTTTATTAGATATTAGCTTTTAAAAATTCCCAGTGACATCATCAGTTCTTCTTTCTGTGGTAAAAGCTGTACAGCTCTGAAGGACATCCCCTGTTGTGCATATCTCCTCCCACCTCCCTCCCCTGCTGTCACTAGGATTGAGAATGCGCCCTTCATTATGGGCAAGTGACTTTTGCCCAGTTCTCACAAACTCTGGCACTCAAAGGGTTACTCCAGTTGCTTCTCTTGTCTGTTAATCACCTTAGTGTCAGGCGTAACCAATGCATTGCAGTGCAATGCATTGGAAACCTCTCTGGCACTATCACCCCTCAGATGACCGGTGAGCAATACTGTAGACAAAAACAAGAGACCATGAAAACAGTTTGAGATAAACAGCGTCAGGAATAACTTGCCCACCAAGCAGCCAGCTGGTAGATACACATGGATGGTTGCTCCTCTTGTCTGTTAACCCTTTCAGTGTCAGGGGTATGCAAATCAATGCATTGGGAACTTTTCCACCGCTCAAATACTGCACTTTAGACTCTGCTTGATCTTTGGTTCCCATCTTGCCAGGATCCGGAGCAAGAGGGGAACCTAAGAGGGAGTGGAGCACAGAGTGCGGCATCTGAGTGTTGGAAATTAATAGAGAAGAGGGCAAGAAAAATCCGTTCAACCGGGGGAATTCAATATGTTGTAAAGCATAAGACTTACTATTAATCTATGATGGAGAGGCCTATCAAGGGCGTGGCCACGATAGAGCACTGGGGGCAGGATTTGTGTAGAGGGAGGAGGGAAAGTGTTGCCAATCATTCTGAACACAGATGAGAGTTGGTACCGTGTTAGCAGTACAAATTCCTCATGAGGAAGAGATCTAAGTGGTCTTGAAAGCTTGTATCCTAAATCTGCTTAGTTAGCCAACAAAGGTATCAACAACTATATTTGCCTCCTGTAATCATTCTGAAGTCATCAAGATGGCAGCGCTCTCCCTCTTGCTACCAATGAAAATCAGCTAACTAATTATCATGGGGGGAACAATTACTATTTCATCTGGGGTTTTAATCTTGTTGGGGGTATAAACCCATTGGGAGTGGAGAGTTGGATTGTGACATTTCCATTTTAAGAAAAGTCTGGCATATGCTGTTTACTACAATTTTGATGGGTTTTGGAGGGAGACTCTGAAACGCATATTACTTATTTCACTTACTAAGGCAAATCGTATTTTACTTTATAGGTATCAAAGCAAACATGTCAACTGAAAATAACATGGATATATTGATGCGGCTATATTTTTCCCAGCATAGCCCTACTATTCTTTTTTATCATGGCTGCCATCAGGCCATATTGACAAAATGTGAAGCAATTCTGGAGCAAACCAACATCACCACGGAGGTGTTTTTGGGGATAAACATCTCCAAAACTGCCTTTGATTTAAATGGCGATTTTAACCCCTTGAACATTAGAGAAGTCACCAGCTCATTGTTCTGCACTGCGTTGGAGACCTCAATAGCATTCAAAAGGGGTTAAAAGTCCCATTTAAATCAGTGGTAAGTTTTATATATCCCCTATGGTGCAGCTGACTTTCTCCAGAATTACTCCTCATCTCTTTTGTGAATAAGGCCCTTTGTGTTCCAGTTATATGGAGAAATATTAAGGAACTTGTATAGTGAACTGGCTGGGTAATCTTCTATGATATATGTAGCTGGGTCAGTCACTATATTATCAAAGGAATTTGTTGAAATAAGTGCAGTTGAGTGTCACCATGGAAATTGCAGCCTGGAATGGTAGACATAAGGAAATTCTGACAGTAATTGGATGATTTTAAGCATAATAATTTAAGGAGCTTTAGTGGTCACAACAAAGGGTGAACTTTGTATAGAAAATGACTATTTCTGCTGACATCCTTTGTTCTATGATTATACTGCAGTAGTTCCTTCCATGACATTAACATGGAAGACACAAATGGGTGTTTCAGCTCTAAATTAGAATTCAGCAGTCACACTGTATATTGAAAACCAATGTGAATAGCAAGCAGTAGAAAATGTTGCTTATTTTTCTGCCTCACAGTGGGGGTGAATGAACACATCCACCTGCTCAGTTCTACTGGTGTAATCTTCCGAATCCAGTAGCTGTAGTTCAGGGATTGGACTAGAGAGTATGGTTGCTTTAGCGCATACCAGTGCACAAAATTATGAGCAAGCTCCTTATGACTGATCCATAGCATATAAAGGTAATTGGCTTAAACATATGCCAGTTCTCTCTGGTTTTTAAGTACATCATGTACAACAAGGTGCAGAAACAAATGCCCCAAAACACTCATACACTTCCCTAGTTCCCCTTTCCTGGTGCAAGCTTCATTAATATGTAAGTAACTTAGTAAACTGTCATTAGGCAGGCATAGGAAAAGATGATTTTAGTGAACTTACAGTTAAATACTTTTCTTTTAGTCCATGTGGAACACAGAAACCATGAGGTAAAGTCCCCTCCTCCTGGAGGGCAGAGCATTTCAAAAAGTAAAGTCTGAGCATCCCATCTTCCCTGCACTTTACCCTGAATACTGCATCCAGTTTTAACATATAGCAAAGCCGAGATAAAGCAGAAGTGAGAGTAAAGGAAAACCCCTGAAAACTAGGCCCAACAGGGCCAGAACAAATCAATCAGGATGACATGAGCCCTCTCTCTCATGACCTTTCTCAGCACTCTGGAAATCAGGGGGATCAGAGGAAACGCATATGCTAGAGTAAAATCCCTGGTATGGACATTGCAGTCACCACAGATGCCAGAGGATCCCTCAACCTGGCACATAACAGTGGAACCTTGAGATTCAGGAGAAAAGTCATTAGATTCACCAGCAGCAATTCCCAATAGCAGCCAACCCTGTTGTACACACACTGGTTGAGATCCCAGTTACCAAGGTCCTGGTGCTGCCAACTCAGAAAGTCTGCCACAGCATATTCAGTGCCTTTAATGTGAACCACAGAGAGGGCCAGCATGTGAGTCTCTGCCCACTGAAGGGTCTTCTGAACTTTGTCCCAGGCTGACTTGCTTCTGGATGCTCCTTGACAGTTGATGTAAGTGACTGCTGTTTTATTGTCTAATTGAATTCTCACCAAAACCCTGACAGTGATATAGCATTAAATGGATCACCCATAGCTCCAGAACAGTGATGGATAGAAGACAGTCCTCCCTGGTCCAGAGATCCTGAGCTGTCAGGGACCCAGGGAAGCACCCAAGACCAAGGTGAACACAATCCACTCAAGGATGACAAATGGATGTCCCAGTGTCAGATGGAACCACGTAAGCCACAAGTGAAGATCTTTCTTCATCTGGGGAGACAGAGACCTGACCTAAGACAGATGAGATTGGTGTCTGGACCAATTCATGAGTAATTTCCTTATGTGAAATTGAGCAAATGGTATTCCCTCCTGGGCAGAAACTAGGTAACAATTTTCACTATTCATACACTGTCGGCAAAGGCCAGGATAATGCTCAAGAAACTTGAAGTGACTAGGACTGAATCTTGTTCTCTGGAAGAAACACCCTCCCTTAGAGGGTATCAAACCTCATGCAGATCCTGGGAAGGAACCAAAGAGGATTTTTGGAAGTTGAGCACCTAACCGAACTGCTCCAGAATAGAGATGCACTCCTGCATCTGAGAGCACAAAGTCACTTCTGAAGGAGCCTTGAAAAGGTTTTCTAGATAAGGTGTCAAAGAGATCACATGAGCAAGGATGTGAGTTGCCAAAGGGGAAATTAACTGTGAAGATCCGCGGTCTTGCTAGACTGAAAGATAGGGCAGTGAACTTAAAGTGACTGCCATTAAAAGCAAAGAACAGAAATTGCTGATGATCAGGATGAATTAGAACATGTAGGTAAGTGTCCAGGAGGTCTAAGCAAACAAGAAACGCCTGCTTTACATATAGGCAAAATGGTAGGTCATAAAGACACCCTTTTGTACTGCTGAGCTAGCACAAAGTGGTTGAGACAGTTTAAGTCCAGAATAGGACTGCAGACACTGTCTTTATTGGAACAATGAAAAGGTTTGAATAAAATCCAGTTAAGCACTACGATGGAAAAAGGAGCAGCACCTCCTTAGTTAGCAGGGAGGATACTGCGCTGAGAAACAGACACCCTGAACTAAATTTAGAGGAATAAAATAAAGTCAGAAAAGTAATAAAAAGAGAACATATCAATAGGAAAGCTCACCTGAGTGAAATGTCTGTCTCCATAGGAAGAATACCCTAAAAAATGTTAAACAGACATGAGCAACAGCAGGGGTTAATAGTCCTTACAGTAAGAGCAGCCTCAGGATAGACACATACAATGCATAAAAAAATAAGAGAAAAACAATAAGAAAACTGAGTGCATTACAGGTAGACCATGACAGTCTGCATGTGACAGAATAGGGGCATAAAGCAGGACAATAGTACTCAAGATTAACTTACCGACAGTAATATAATGAAGGGCTTCAGAGAAACTCAACAGTGAGGTAAAGAGTAGAGAATTAAGTCAGACTGGAGAATTAAGTCAACTTCCACAGCTTTAAGGTCCTGGAATGAACCTGTGAACAGGGAAATCCATGGACAAGGAAGCCAGTTAATGGAAGTCTGCCTAATGTGGGATTATACCTCTCCATAGACTAGAAATTAAAATAAAAAATAAATCTAAGAGAACAGTCCCATATACCCTATTCTGTTGGAACTCATTTCAAATTGGTTGTATTAGGATTTCTCTGTATTTCAGAGACCTTGTTTTTAGAAGTGCCCTGCCCTCCAGGAATACAGGACTTTACCCCATGGTTCCTGTGTTCCACATTAAATGACAGAGAAAAGATAGATTCCAGTTCCTGTATTAGTGCAGAATTGAATAGGTACATCTTCCACAGTATTTCTCATTTTATAACCAATTCATCACAAGGCCCATTTGGTACCTTTACTGTGCCCTGGTTTTGCACCAAGCAGACTTTAATTTAAAACCCTCACAAAGTACTCATGATCCTTTTCAGATACAGTTGAGTCACAGACTGTATTTGCAGATTACAAGTCGAGTACGCTCACACTGACAGTGGAAGGAAGAGACGTATTTAATTAAGTGATTACAGGTAAGTACACAGAATTAACCCTTTGAGTGCCAGAGGGGTGAGCGCAATGCATTTCACAGCAATGCATTGCATACCCCACTGGCACTCAAAGGGTTAAAATAAAAATAAAACCAACAGGTGGAATTTAAAAATATGCACTACTAAAATATGGAAAAAACGAAAACATTACTATATATGTGTGTGTTTATGTCTGTGTATGTGCTAATTAATGATGTACGGCATTGCCCATACGATTATGGATGCCGCGCAGTCCAGGAACTTGCTGGACCTCTTCTGCACTCAGTGTTGCTACATCGATTTTCACCACCCCTGTGAATCTTGTCATCCCTGATTCACTGCCTGCCGCCATTCTCTGCCCCTCTGCAGCCCCAGCGCAGGGAGCATAGCAAACCAGGACATTGATATAAATAGATAGATAGATAGATAGACAGAGAGAGATAGAGATGTATATCATTGTTAAACTTGATTCACACTTGATTTAAATGTTTTACCATTTGTAATAGTACTTGCTTAAGCACCTTTTTTTGGAGTGTCAAGTACATTCACATTTTATATTTGGTAGCTCTGTGTTTCTCTTGTTTTGTCTTTTGCTCACAAGCTTTATCTATTGTTAAGAGATACCATGCAATTTTTCACACTACCCTTGATTTTATGCTGTGGGCATTTTCTACAGATAGAAAAAGCTCTCCAAATCCTGTTATTCCTGTAGCAAAGTTGTCTGACCATTTACTGCAGTGGTTGATAAACCTAGCCTCAATCAGGTTTTCAGGCAACCTTCTGATGATCAAAGGTGGTTTAATCAATGGCTCAATCTGACAAATCTTCCTATTCTAATGAGAGAACTACCTGTGGTCAACCATATTTTGAAACCTGCACCACTGCAAAGGATTGAGGTCAGGTTCCTGAGTTACTGCACCAAATAAACCTTTCACCTTGACAGCTAGGCTCCATAGTATAACAAAATAATAGCAGATTTGTCTCTGATTGGATAAAGCAGGAGAAAAGTATAAGCAATATTATACCTTTATTGGGTGCACATTTTCAGTACCATTTAGGTCTCCTCTTCAGGTATCTTACAAAGTGATCTACAAGGTCTATGAATACTTGCATTCTAAGGCATATTTCACATTGGTGACTTTGTTGCAAAATATTACAGCAACACGTTATTTCCATTGAAAATTATTGTAGCTGGAACAGCCGTTCGTGTGGACTGACCCATCGAAAACAAAGATAGCAGTTTTGTGAAATGCTTTTTTGCAGCATAGTTGCCGCAACAAAGTGTCCAGAGAGAAATATACCTGATCATTTGGCCTATAAAGGTATCATGCTCACTCAACTGGTCTTCTGCTTTTTCCATGGCTAATATGGTACCACCCTTCGCTCCTTAATATTGAACAGAAAAATGCTGTAGTCTTGAATATACATAGGTAATCTTTTTTGTTGTTTTCTACACATTTTCCCCATAGAATATGAAGGATCTGGGACAGAAGTTCACAGAAAACATTCCAAATGTGGAGCTTGCAAATATGGAGCAGAGTGTGATGAAGATGCGGAAGATATAGGGTGAGTAGCCATTTACATCACCAGCTTACTTCCTGTTATGGCAGGTAACACATTGGGCCATATGCCGTGTCAATCCAACTGCACCATAAGGGAAGAATGAAAACTTATTTTGATTCAAATTGGTGGTTTAATCTACTGAATGCTAGAGAGGTCACCAAAATATTGCAAAGCAATGCACTGGAGCCCTCTAGCATTCAAGGAATTAAAGCAACAGTTATATCATGGCGATTTGGCTCATTTGTCCCAGTGCAGTGATGCATTTGGATTTCTTAAATTTTTGAATGCCAGAGAGGCATCCAACACATTGCTTTGCAATGCGTTGGATACCTCTCTGATACTCATAGGGTTAAGAATTGTTCCAGTTCCTCTTACAAGCATATATAATAGGTGTTTCAAAAGTACTTTAAACTAGCAAATAGGCCTGACCATGTGGTAAGTTTCTAGGACATAGGATTCAAGAGCTGGAGCATGAAGCTTAACCCCTTAAGGACCAGCAGTCCCGGGGTGTGTGGTCCTTTAAGGACCAGACTGGAAAGTTTGACGAGCCGTCCCACGTGACTGATCATGTGTGCCGGCACGCCGAACGGGGGACTGAAAGAGATCACTTCGGTCTTGGAGCGATCAACTTCAGTCCCCGGTATTACTCACCGCGCTCCTGCAGGAGCACGGTGAGTAAAAGTATGTGACATACCAGGACCGTCACTGGTCCTTAAGTGCCGGACTAGCATGACGGTCCTGCCACGTCAGAGGTCCCTAAGGGGTTAATGGACTCTATTCTACTACAGCCTACTGCATTTCAAAGGTTTTCCTAACTTGGTGAAGGAAAGTCAGGCTTTTATTAAAGACATGGAGTCAAATATTATGCTTAAAATATCTCTTTATTGTGCATCATCAGCAAAACAAGCATCGTATTTAACAGGAAAAGTTAACAGAAAACTCGCTAGTTACTGGAACTCCTAACTCAGCCAGTCAGGGGCCAGCAATCCTATTAAACTGTAGAACTTTATCTTTCTTTCTTAATTGACTTTGGTTCAGGAAAACAATTAGACAATTTTTACATTTTTCAATAACTCTGGAATTCACCTCAGATCCAAAATTGGATGTTCCAAAAACATCAAAATGTGAAGACAAAAGCAAGATACATGATTGGGTGGGGGGAATATTTGCCTCTCAAAAATTCTGACTTATCTTACCTGAGGAAAATCTTGGAATTTTATTACAAGACCAGAGGCTTCATATTATGCTAGTTTTAAGCTAAGCAATCACATTAGAAGATTCATGATGAGTGGATTTAAAATAAACCTTCTTAAAAGTAGATTCCCTGGAACAATTTGCAACATTGAAAAAGGCCTCTAAAAGAGCTCAGATAAGAAAGCCTGACATGCAATATCTCCTTAAGAAGAGTGAGCCACAAAATGTGCAGCAAACCCAAAGTGTCAAAGTCAAAGAAGAAACTAAATTATGAGGTTGTTGGAAGGAAAGCAATAATTGATTATGATTAAGAGCCTTGTTTGAAAGATCGTACATGAAAACTTGGTGCGTTTATCTGAAAGTTGTTTTCAGAAAATGCACTCATTATCCAGCTAGGACTCAAACAACTGTAACACATCATTTACATTCCAGATACTAGAATATCTAGGACAGGGAGGCCCTTTATCAATCTGCATTCAAAGCACCAACAAGAATAAAATTACCATGAAGATCTGCAGAAAACGAGGATGCCTGGAGCCTAAGCTCTGCCATGAGGGACTGAGTCATTTCTGAAAGTCCAACTATAAACCAGGGACTCCTGAATTCAGCTACCCCATGATATATAGCTGGTTTTATAGGAACAATTCATGAGAGTTCCCTGATGGCCTACCAGAAGAAGAGGGAATGCCAAAAGATATTAAGGGCAATCTATAGATAATGCCAGGAGACTTGGAAACCATGGATGGGCAGGCCAGCCCAATTATTTTTCATTTATTAATGACTAGTTGAAGAGCCCGTGTACACGGGCCACAGTGCCACCCAGCAACGGCCGTGGTGCAGCCATGAACAGTAGAGACTGTAGTGCACATGACGGCAGCATGTGCAGCCGTCTCTACTGTGCATGACGGCTTCTGACAAACACACATTTAGCAAATTATTATATAGGATGTTGGAGTGGGTATTGAAAGTAATGTCTCAATATTTGTTGATGACACTAAACTATGTAAGGAAATCCATACAGAACAGGATTTTTTTTTCTCTGCAGAAAGATTTGGCTAAACAGAGTGAATGGTTGTAGAAGTGACAGATGAGGTTTAATATATATAAATGTAAGGTTATGAATGCAGAAAAAGGCATGCTACATGTGATAATTCTCTAATCCTTGTTAGAGATCTGGCATTACTGTTAGACAACAGACTTCATAACAGTGTGTAGTGTTTCTCAAATGCAGGGCCGGCGCTACCTATAGGCGAGGGGGCACAGTCTGCACACAGATGCACAGGCTGCTGTAACGAGAGAGTAAGAGAGGCACACTCACCAACAACCCATCGGCACAGCTCCAGCCACCCAGAGACACATGGCCAGGGGCGGACTGAGCGGTCAGAGAAAGGGCCCGCCTCCTGGACATTTAATATTTCTTTTTTGTGGCAAGCTGACTTGTGCTCTATTACTGGCTTGGTTAGCAAGCCAGTTGTATGTATTGAGGAGGAGTGCATGGACCTGTAACATCCCCGCTCTCACTTGATGCAGCATGGCAGTGATGTGGTGGATACTGGAGAGCTGTGCAGGAGCTGCAGTGAGCTGAGGTGGATGTGCAGGAAGGGACTGAGGCAGTAGTGTAGCAGAGGCGGGGCCCCCATGTTTAAATGCCCCCCCGGGCAGTTGGACCGGTCCACATGGAAATCTCCCATGGGCTCCACGTTAAGCTGAAAAGAGACATAAATGCTGTGTATTCTAATGAACATACTGTTACAGCAAGACACAGACTATGCTGCATCGGCTCAGTACATTAGTAGCAGGTGCACCGACAGAAGGATTGATGAACCCTTTGTGTGTCAGAGAGGTACACAACGCATTGCAAAGCAATGCATTGCGTACCCCTCTGGCACTCAAGGGGTTAAAGGCAGACCAGTATCCTGTCTCTCAGCTCCTATTAGTGACATATAGGGGATCATGGATGGACAATGGACTGGAGGCTGTGGATTCGGCTAGTGTCTGTGGGCCTTAGCTGAGTGCTTATAGGCTATGCTGTGGTTAAAGTTATAATGGGGGAGGTGCAGAATCAGCCCTTAACTTTTATTAACCACTTAAGAACCAGAGGTATGTGCATTGCAAAGCAATTTGTTGCATGCACCTCTGGTCCTCAAGGGTTTAATATAGTGAGATGAATCATTAAGGTAAGAACCATTAAAAGAGGTGGGGTATGAGTGGGTGGGTTTATAAAGGGGTGGGACACAAGGGGCAGAGCCAAGGGGGAGGCAAAATGAGGTTTTGCCTAGGGTGGCAAAAATCCTTGCACCAGCTCTGCTCAAATGCTAGAAAAGCCAGTTGTATTGATGCACAGGATAGAAATAAAATTCCACCTTCTTATAAATCCTTGGTAATTCCTTATGTACAGTTTTCACACCTGTTTTTACAAAAGGCAGTGCTGAAGTAAAAGGTACTGGGACATACAACAAAACTGATAAAGAGATTGAGGCAAGCACCTGGACTCTTTCTTGAAGGTGAATTTTGTGGCTTCTGGAGGCCCCTTACACCCTACCATCATCATTGCATTGGTTACTAGGGCTATGGCTATCCTGGTGGTATTAGCTTGTGGTCCTCATTTCTATGATCCTTGAAGCTAATGCTTATCATATGGAAGTGGCCTTTGATGTCACTGACCTTGCAGGAAAGGCCTCAGATTTTTTTTCATTGGGCACAGTTTGTACCTTGTGGCTTAAGATTTGGTCATCTCACCAGCCCTTAAATAAATTGTTGGTTGTTATTCCTTTTGTGGGCTAACAGTTATTTTGACTGGAATTGGACAAGGTTATCACCCTTGCCACTGGAGGCAAGAGTACCTTAGTACCTCAGGCCACTTCTAATCGATTCTTGTTTTTCCCTCAGAAAGTTCATGGCTTTCATTGCCCTCTCCTATAATTGTATGCTTCCAGGTCTTGGCTCCACTCTGTGACCCAGGTGCATCCCACTCCAAGCCTCAAGCAGGCTTGGGCAGGCAAGAAGCCTGTGCAGAAGCCTGAAACTGACAAACCTACCTCCACATGGCTCTTGGTCTGTCACAGCTAATAGGAGATCTTCTTTTTTCCACAGTGCTGTTCCCATGTTGGACCAGTGGTTTTTGTGGGAAATCTCAGAAAGGCACTACAAAGATTTCAAGTCCCTTCCTCCATATCTTTTCTTTATGTCCAGAGTTCCTCTCGGTCCTGAGCAACACCCACTATTTTTGTACCTGGTGACATCCCTGCTAGATATACTTTCTCCCCTGGCATATGTCTTTCCTCCAGTTCCCATGATTCCCAGGGTGTTTAGCAAAATCCAAATGATGTTGGGTTATGTCATTGTGATTGCCATGTTTTGGCCTGGTTTTCAGATCATCTCAACCTGTCTATGACGGAGCCATTACGGCTTACTCTGCATCCGGATCTTCTTTCTTATGGCTCACTGCACCATCCCCATGTGGAGAAGGTGGCTTGCTAAAATCTTGAGGAAGAAGGGTTTCTCTGATCCAGTCATTGCTACCATGATACTGGTTCAGAATCCAGTTTCATCCATGGCATATCACAGATTTTAGTCCCTGTTCTGCAAATGGTGTGAAGATTGGGGGTTGCGGTTGCCACCTTTCTGCCTTCTGCTTGTTTTGGCTTTTCTTCAGAACAGTCTTGAGAAAGGGCATGGCCTTAGTTCTATTAAAGTTCAGATTTCAGCTATACTTTTCCAGAGGCGTATTACCTCACTGCCCAGTGTGCAAACTTTAGTCCACAGGGTGGTTAATACCCGGTCTTTTGGGATCCTACTCCTCAATGGGATCTGAAACGGGTCCTAGGAATGCTTCAGAATGATCATTTCCCATGTGTCTCCCAGTTCCCATATGTCTCCTGACACTCAAGACTGCCTTTCTCTTGGCATTAGTCTTGATTCAGTGGGTGGCCAAACTGCATGCTTTGTCTTGTAAAAATTGCTTCTTGTTCTTTCATCCTGATAGGGTTGTTCTCAGACCAATAAGATTTATCCCTAAAGTTGTTTCAGAGTTTCACATCAGCAAGGAAATTGTTCCTCCACCTCTATGCCCAGATCTCTCTATAAGACAGGAGTGGGACCTCCACCTTTTAGATGTGGTGCATGCCTGAAGTACTATGCCATGCTCACACAGCCTTTCCACAAATCAGCCTCCCTTTTTGTCATCCTTAAGGGCCCTTGTGTGATCATGGCTGCATCTAAGGTGACAGTGGCCTCTTAGATCAAGGTGACCATTTGCTGGGCACATGTCCTGTGGAAGAAGACAGTTACCTTTTGGGTTATGGTCCATTACACCAGGTAAGGAGGTGCCTCGTAGGCCTTTGCTGAGCAGTTGTGTAAGGCAGCAACATGTTTGACCCTTCACATGTTTGTCAAACACTATCATGCTGGCTTTGACTGAGGCCTGCTATGGATGGAAGGTCTTTCAGGCCGTTCTGCCTGTGTAGGTGTCCTTACTTATTCATGTTGGACCAGTAACATGTTGGCTTCTTTTCTTTATTTTGTTGTGTTGCTGTCAGTTGACACTTGTGGTTCATTGAACTTTGTATGTGTATTGAGGGATATTTCTCTTTCATTTCCTGGAATCTTGGTGGATACTTTGGTATATCTTAATGATTCATGCATTCCACATTCGTCAAAACAGAAAATAGGATTTTTGCTTACTTACCGATAAATAATTTTCTCTTAATCCATGTGGAACTCAGGACTTACCTCCTGGAGAAAAAACACTGGTTCTAGTTCCAGGCAGGAGGATCCTCTTGGGTTCTCTGTTCAGTGGATTACCTGTCTTTTTCCTCTTCTGTTTCTTTTTTTATCTTGGTTTTTCTATGTTTCAAACTAAGAAAGTCTGAGCAGGGAGGAACTGGTGCAGGCTGGGAATGTCCACCTCAAAGATGTCTTCTTACAAGTGCCCTGTCCTCCTGCAAAGGGGACTTACCCCTATGGCTCCTGTGTTCTACACAGACTAAAAGAAAAAAATCATCAGTAAGCACATAACAATCCCCTTCTATATTACAAATAAATGGCTAGCACAATATAGATACAATGTGTAATTATCTTTAATATTAACTAAATTATATTATGATGACAGGTCCATTTTGAGTCTACAGATAAAGCAACGATTAAACATAACCTAATTGTCTACTTTGAACACTATTTTATTTGAATTGACCATAAGTATTTACAGGAACTAAATTTCAGAAAGAAGGACTATCAGAGTCAAACCTGAGCAACATAGATACATGTGTAAAATATAGCATATACACCCTGCTCTTTTAATTTTCTCTAATGTGCTTGTGGGTTTTTAATAGCGAACAAAACACTTTCAGATATCGATGATGGTCAATGTGACACAGAAATTCACCAGCCTTCATTACATTAATACTGCCTTTTTGTGTCTTGGTTGTAATAAATGTAATGGCTCCTTTGGTATTAGGTGAATCACTATTAGATCCATACTAAAAGCTTTTGGTCTTTACAAAGACTGGGGATTAAATGCTGATAAGAGTATTGGAAGATGGCTATCAAATGTCAGTTTTAATACTGTATATTTTTCTCAACTTGTCCCTGTGCAGTAAAACTACATTTGGGTGTGTGTGGAATGAATTAGTGTGTGGTAGGGATATCATATTCCATTTATGAAGCAGTGAAAAGTGCTTTCTAGTGAGAAAAGCTCTCCAGATTGGTATGTGATTACATTCCACTGAAATGTTAATTAAAGATGAACAATTCTGGGGTAAACCTTCTTAGCATTCATTAACAATCACGGTGTTAAAACCCCCATTTAAATCCATAAAAATTAATTTGGCCCTATGGTGCATTTGGTTTGCTCCAGAACTGACTCAGTTGCTGTTATTAAGGCTGAGATTTATTTGTAGTTGCTATCTGGTTTTAGCTACAGAATTTCTCATAGACATTACATTCGACTCTGATATCCTGCTATACCCCATCCCACAATTTACGATCAGCCAATAACAATCTTCTCTGAGCTCCTTTTCTGTCTACAGCTCTCTAACATACCAAACCACAAGTCACAATTGAAACTACACTTCCTTAACAAAACTTAAAGGGATAGTAATACTTTGTTTGATCTTTATTTTATTTTGTAGGCATTAAAAAAACATGAAGAGCGATAAAAGTCTTATCTCTCAAACCTTGAGAGATATTCACAAGCAAAGTTTCCCCTCCCGCCCCTTTTACCTAGTGTAAGCCATCTCTTCTCAGATGTGGAATGCAGTCCATAGACCAGACAGATAACAGCAGGGGACAGTCTTCTTCCTATGAGAACAATGAAGGCCCTGCCCCCCTTCACAAGTTTTTCAGGTTTTTCCCTTATCTTAATTGAAGATTGTCCCTCTCTGCAATCTACCTGGGCACCTCCCTTCTGCTCTGGCTGAGCAGTGTTACATCAGTAAAAGGGGCGGGAGGGGGGTACTTTGTCATTGAATCACTCTTGAACTACAACTCTGACAGAATTGAAATAACACTCTCCAAAGTCCAAATACTATGATGATTAATTAGAGCTGCTTTTATTATGAAACATTACTATCCCTTTAAACATGTTATATGGCACTAACTTTGTACATCTTAGGCTCTTTATAAATTATTTACTTTATGTCCCCTATACTAACCAGAACTCTGGCACTGTATTCAGCACTTGACCCTTATGTACTATGTATGTCTCCCATTACCACTTTAGATTGTAAGCTTTCGGGCAGGAACCTCACTTCCAGTGTTTCACTTTGCAAAGAACTTGTAACCCTGTACAGTCTAAAGCCTTCAATTGTAAAGAGCTGCGTCCACTTGTGGCTCTATACAAATAAACATATTAATTTATTCATTCATTCACATCAATAGAAATGTCTGAGATAAAGCAAAGATCACATGCGATTGAATCTAGGCCTAAATCTACATCATAGAATCTGGATTCAGAGTAATAGTAGCAGTGGATATAGGTGAGATGATCTGGTTCACTTGGGGATTTTATGGAAAAGGAAACCCCAGGGGGTGAATGTATGTATCCGCCAGTACAGCTGCATGGTGTTCATCACTAATGCCAGTGGATGCACACAAGGGTATGCACTACACATGATCGCTATAATTCTTGCTGGCAGACACACTCCACCAAATTTAGACCTTAATCCTGACAAGCCCTTCATGCATACCCCCATAGAACACACAGGACAACTGACACTGGCCATGACCAAACTGTCTATGCCATATTATTAAATTGAGGTCTTAGTGCTGATTAAATGAACAGCATGAAATGCCCACAGATTGCCTTTTTGCCATCCCCTTGGCACAAGCTGCAATAATGGGAGGCTTTTTGGCATACATAGCTCAGCAAATTGGCATTAGGCAGGTGCAGGGACTTAGTAGCGACTGCAGTTCTGAATCGCTTTCGTACATACCCCAAGCTGTTATCATAAGAGGTTAATTCATCCGAAAAACAATCTTATTAAAACAGTTTGCTTAATCCATATTTAGGGAAAAAGTGCAAATAAGAGAAAAAACTGAGGGTTTATGTAAGTGACTGAGTGAGTAAATGTTTGTGGGGATGGGGAGAATTTGAAGAAATTGTATAAGCTGGAGGTAAGGTATAAGGAAAACCTACTTTACAAGAATATATGATGTTCAGTGAAGACCAAATGTGAGGCTGGGAGTTGTTGAAGATGATATGTAAGCTCCTTTGCCATGGTGGATCAATGGCAGAAATGTATGAATATAATTAAGCGCAAAAACAAGAATCAATTTTATAGCCCTACCCCTTCCTGAATCCAATTTACTTGCAGAAAGGCATTGAGGCATACTTTGGGCATTTTGGGGCAATCTTCTCCTTTATGCCTTGTTTACTGCAATGTATTAAACAAGGCAAGACAAAATGACATAACTGTACTCCATTTCCCTATGTAAATCCAGGCATAAGGTGCTTGCTGGTATTAAAGGTTTAACAATGCAGAGTGTGTCCGCTGGTAGGTATACTTTAGAAATGTAGCACACTATTGGTCAACCTACTAAATGGAGCATTATCCATGTTGCCGGCATGAAAAGGGCAACATGAAAATCTTACCCGCATCAAAAGGGTAAGATTCTCATGTCGCAGGCTTAATTGTTGCTCATTTGAGAGCCTGCATCATTCTCATAAACATACCTTGCTGATATGTTTGTCTTCATAGGTGGACTATAGAAATGTCGCCATGAAGCCAGAAAAGTTCTGTGTGTACTTCCGCTCAACTTCCCCTCACTGTCCATGGCTATGGACATATTTAACTACTGTAGGGGTGCATTGCGCACCCTTGTCTTTGCAGATGATCATATCATTTTTTTTATAGTTATGAGCCACAGACAGTGAAGGGAAGGAGAGTGGGAGCACACACAGAACCATTCTGGCTTCATGGGGACATTTTTATAATTCACCTATGAAGACACGCATATGAATCTTGCCCTATTGATGCGAGCGAGATTCTCATGTAGCCCTTTTCATCCCAGCGACATGGTTAATGCGCCATTTAGTTGGTCGCCCAGTAGTGGGCGACATTTTCATAGTGAACCCCACTGGTATGGACTAAAGCAATTATACACTATAGTGCATACCTTGAAGTTCAGCCACTGGTTTTGAAGGCTAACCTGAATCTAGCTGTGCTGGTGCATTCTTACATTGCCCCCATCAGCTTTATATATTCTATGTAAGGGTGAGCTCCATCACAAATACATGTATATATGCTCATTAGACAAGAATGCGTATGGACTTTAAAACTTTATGCACAAGAGTGTGTGCAATGCATTGCTTCAAAAAGCATTGCACACGACTCTTATCCTTAAAGGGTTAGCAGTCAGGTTTTATTAAATGATGATTATTTAGTTCAGTATATTCTAACCTGACCTGCAATATCTGCTGACTTTACACTTATACCTACTGCTGAAAATGCTATTCCATGAAGGGGGGGCACTCTTACAGAGTTTGTTCCCATGGATTGCTGGCCATTTTGAGATCCCAGGGAAGCTCATTGACTAGGTAGAGTGCCCTAGACTAAATATCTTGCAAACAAAGAACATAATATCATATCCCCTAATCTGCAGCTATGAATGTTATACAGTGAGAGTATAAAACAGCAGTGGGATACAATGATAGACAATGGCATTGTTGGTGGTAATGAGCACTTTCACTCAAATTGAGGGCTTCAGATTGACTTGTGACATACGGTGCTGTCAAATGAGCAATACACTGTGGGGAAGGTAATTTAATCTTGCCAAATATATGTAAAAATAGATGTTAGACTGTATTAATTGTCTCTTACAATCATTTCATACAGTGCTAACTATGGATGGGACATTTTATAAGTTATAAATTATATTTAGAATGTACATATTTCTGTACTAGTCTGGCAAAATAGATGAAATTCTGCTAAATTGCATAATAAGAGAAAGATACAAAAATATCACTTAAAGGGATAGTAATACAAGTTTTGGGCAAGCTTTAGTATTGTAGTTATTAAACAAATAAAGCATCTATGTCTTTTTGTTGTAACTTTTATAGTTTTAGAGTTATTTCGATCTAATGTTTCCCCCTCCCGACCCTTTTAGCTACCTCAGTACTCTAACTGACAAACTTGTATTCTGGTCTGCATACCGGACGGCTCGTCTGGAGAGCCGAAATAGCATTGTATACACAGCAAATCTTCATGACAACGGTCTACTGCCTCAAACCAGGCACACTTTGTAGACCATTGTGATGACGATTTGCTTTGTATACAATGCTATTTCGGCTCTCCAGACGAGCCGTCCAGTATGCGGAGCAGAATCAAAGCGTAGCTAAAAGGGGTGGGAGGGGGGAACTTTATATCGAAATAACATTAAACTATAAAAGTTACAACAAAAACACGTAGATGCTTTGCTTTATTTATTTAATAACTACATTATTAAAACTTGCCCAAAACAAGTATTACTATCCCTTTAACCCCTTAACGTCCAGTGACGTGCCCAGACCATCACTGGTATTTTTCCGTTAAGGACCAGTGACAGTTCTGGCACATCACGTACTTTTTACTCTCAGTGTTCCTGCAGGAGCGCTGTGAGTAGTAGAGGGGACTGAAATTGATCGCTCCAAGACCAGAGCGATCACTATCAGTCCCCCTTTCGGCGTGCCAGCACACGTGATCAGTCACGTGGTCTGGCATGTCAGAGTTTCATATCTGGTCCCTAAAGGACCACACACCCCGGGACTGCTGGTCCTTAAGGGGTTAAGAACCTTATGCACAAATGTAAAGAGAAACAATTCTGGGGCAATTCAACTGCACTTTAGGGAACAACTGAAAATCCCAAATTCCCATTGCTTTAAATGTGGTTTTCTTTACATTGATTTAAATGGTGCTTTCACCCCCTTTGAATGCATTGAAGACCTCTCCAGCAAACAAAGGGTTTTAGTCAATGTGCAGTTCTTGTAACGCTGAATTACTTCACTTGTTTGTTTAGTAGTCCTAAGAGCCCTATGTCCAAAGTGTTCAAACTGTGTAATTGGCATCACAATACCATTTTTTGTGATAAATCATCACTTTTTATTCTTGTTAAGACCATGAAATATTATATTAAAGAAATGGTCTTAACCCTTTGAGTGACATGTATTGCAATGCATTGAATAGCTTTCTGGCACCCATAGGGTTAAGGGCGGGTGTTTTTGAATTTAAGGTCAAAACATCTCATAAGTAAAAAAAAATGGCAGCACTGACTAGTTTTAATGTCAAAAATGACAGTAACAAATGATGAAATTAAAAATTCTGTCTAAAAACAACTGTTAGGTATTTCGATCTTGTACATTTTCAAAGAAGGTTTCTTTCTGTCATTTCCAGTCAAATTGTGCAAATACCATACAAAAGTGACATTGTGGCAAATGTATGACTCTCTCAGAGCAGCTTTATTATTTAGAAAATGTTTTACCAGGAAAAATACATTGAGATTTCTTCGTTTTCAAGTATGTTCTTGGCATTGGTTGCTTCACTGGAGTTTACATCCAATGCCAGTGGCTGCACTTCAGGGTATGTACTAATACATATGATCATACCTGGGAACTATTAGGATCTGACCTGGAGAGTCTGGCTTTGCATTACCGGGTCTCTGTGGACAGAGGCTGATTCTCCGATGGTGGCAAGTTTGTTCTGGGGAAAAAAAAAACACAAAAAGAAAAGCGCACACACTCTAAGTATAGACCATATTCAGAATTTCAACCACCACCATTGGATATCACCTTGTTAAACCACCGGTGGTGGTTGAAATATTGAATACGATCTACACTTAGAGTGTGTGCGCTCTTGTGTTTTTTCTTTTACATGTATATGGGAAGTCGTTTTGCAAGCGGTTCCATTTGAAGAGCAGCACTGCAGTCAAAGAGAATCGGAAATATTCTTTGAACTTTTCCTTAATTCTGATTGGGACTGGTAGGATCTTAAAGGTCATGCTTTGTGGTACACAGTGCTCACCCAATTGGTGGTTTGTCGTTGTGTGGGGTGAAGTTTTTTTTTATGAAACTCTGCCCACCAGGGACAGATTATAGGGGAATACCAGCCCAGGCATTTTTTTTTCTAAAGCAGCCAACGTCCCTATCGACACCCTTTGTGGTCCCTGTATGGCATGGGAGAGCAGGCGCCAGGATATTATGTCATATCCTGGTGCTCTGCATTAACAAAGAATGTGAAGGCTGTCACAGAGAGTGCCTGAGGCAACACAGACCTCTCCTTCAAAATATCGTGGGACGGTGAGGTGAGATCCTCTGATCTCCCCCACCGGCCCATGATCTAGCGGCCCACTGGAGGATGCCCGATCCCCGGATAGGACAATCCTCCCATTCTGCCCACTTCTCTTCGTTTTCTGTTCTCTCCACTTCCCGCCCACTTCGCCTCCTTCCCACCCTGTTCTGCCCACATCCCACCCACTTTATTATACAATGCTGTTAAGCCACAACCCCACCAGCAATTAAGCCACACCCCTTTGTCATGCTAATCGCGTAATTTACATCCCCTAGTCACACTACATGAGCCCTCTCTGGGGGTTCAAGAAGACAAAGTTCCCAGGTATGCATAATGGCGTATACACTCCACCACCATTAAGACTTTAATCCTAGTCAGCTCCTTACTCCTGCCTCATAACATATAATTGATATAAAGATACGCTATTTTCTCTATGCCTTGTTTAGTATATGAACTTAAACAAGACTTGAAGACAGGAGCACCCCAAAACAACCATAAACCTCCCTATTGTCCTCTCTTTGGCACAAGTGACATTGATTAACTCTTCGAGTGCCAGAAAGGATACCTTTCTGGCACTCAAAAGGTTAAGAGGAAAATGTGCGACGTAAGTAATTTAGCAAATTTGCTTTAGGCTGATATAGAGACAGAAAATCAGTCCTAGCACCTGGTTTTGTTTTGAAGAAATTGAGATCAGAACTTCCAAATAGCCATTTTTTAGAACAGGGCCTTAAATTATACTTTGTTAGGGGCTTGAAAAAATCTGAGGATTAGTATTAGGGTGCTACTTAAGTTTTACAGTACTGTCCATTTATAAAATATGCACATAGTTACATAGAAACATTATCAACCTTGGAGCAGGGGTTGGGCAAACTGCAGCCTTCCATATATTGTACAACAGCTCGTAATCAGCTGAGGATGATGGCAGCTGTTGTCCAAAAACCACAGGAAACCAGGCTAAGGGTGGTCAGAATTGCAGGCTGCCCTTGCCTGCAGGATTGCAGTGGTTACTATACAGACATGCAGTATGCATGTTTCATAAGCAGCATTGAAGAAATGAGGTGACAACCCCCTACTGTGAATACCGTTGTATTCCTAATATTGGCATTGAAATGTATTGGTATGTTCAATGGGTTTCATTCCAATTCAGTACACTTTAATTCCTTAGTACAAGGACAGGGCAGGATTTATTGTACCCAGCTTCTGTAGCTTGGAACAGGAAATTGTGGTTATACCGAGAGGCTTTGAAATAAAAGCATTCACTCTGAAACCTAGTGGGACCTCATGACCTTAGTCCAATTATTTTATCTGCCTGTACATTCCGAGCCAAAATTAGATTTAGAGCTGTTATACACAGCCTATGTTTGATGATTTTTAACCCCTTGACTGCTAGAGATGTTCAGCGCATTAAGAATCAATGCAATGATGGGCTCAGTATCAAAATGCCAAGGATTTGAGAGCGTGCATCACAATAGCTTGTTTAAAATCTACTTGCGTCCAAATTTACCATATAAAATGTTCCCTTATTAAAACGTTGTCTAACATTATGGCTCGATTGAAATGTCACCTTATTAAAACAGCTCTTAACAGTATCTCGGCTTAGTCAAAAATACAGCTATCCCAATCCAATCTCACCACCCGATACCCTAACAATTGCAACCAAAAAAATCTACCCCAAAAACAACCCATACCATATGAAAAAATGAACCCAAACTAAAAGCACTCCCCTAACAACTGTATCCCCAAATTAAAATAAAATGAGCCCAAATCAAATCCACCCCCACACCCTAACAGCTGTACCTGCAAACTAACCTAACCTAATCCAATTACCACTCCACACCCACACACACCCTTACTGTCAAAAGTGAAGGCTATAGGCCCTGCTGAGATAGTGGGGAGAGTGTGGGAGTGAAAGGGTTAACAATACCAGATCCCTGGTTACCTGTTACTATTCTTAGCAGCCACCAAATTAACCCCTGAAATCCCTCCTGCACTATCACCCCAGTACTACGATTTGCTGCCACCACCAAGACTTTATATCTGGGCATCTTAGGTTACCACAAACACAACAGAAAGGGGAATTTCTTTGCAGCAACTGGAAGGAGAGCCTTTACCATCTGAAGTTCCCACGAGGACTCCTAATATATCGGTAATTGTATGTAGGGATCTCTTGTGTTTCTCCCATTTTATTTTATGAACTGTTTTACTTATGTGTAATCTTTATTTCTATATGTCCTTTATTTCTGTATTTTTGTAAACCGCACTGTGAAGCCTTTTTTTCAGATTAAATGTTCAATTAATCAGCTCTTGTCTCTGTTCTCTAACATGAACGCACTACTCTGAAGGAAGCTCAGGTAGCACACGTTACTAAAGCTTTAATTCTATGTCTGATTATTAAGGTGATTTTATACTGTAATTTTTATCCAAAAACCCATATTAAATACTGTCCACAGTTCTTTCTAAGAGGCCATTCTCCCTCGGTGTTACCGCGGGGGAGGTTTGGCCTTACAGTTTACACATGTTCTCTGGATAACACCCCCATCAAAGCAGAGGACTCAATACCTTTTATGACCCCTATATCCAGCTCTGAAGATGTTATCTGCTTGTCTAATTTTATGGCCTAGGATTGGTACACTTTTGAATAACATACAAATACAAAATAAACAAATTAATTATACAAACTAGAGGCCCTGCAAAGGCCAAATCATGCCTTGGCATGATGCTTACTATAACCAAAACCCATAAATAAATACATGTAGACTATATGAAGTGAAACATCTATATTAATGCTTGGCAGATAATGTTAGACTGTTTTAATAAGGCAGCAACTAAACCCACCATTTTAATTCTTGGCATTTAGAGTGATAGTAATGTTTCACAAAAACAGAAGCTCCAATTAAGCTTCATAGCAACTGAGCCATAGAGAGTGTTATTCCAATACTGTACGAGTTGTAGTTCAAGAGTAATTGAACGATAAAGTTTCCCCTTCCCGTACCTTTTACCTAGTGTAAACCCCCACTCCTCAGATGTGGAATCCAGTCCATAGACCAGACAGCTCACATCAAGGGTCAATATTCTACTGTGAGAACAATGAAAACCCTGCCCCACTTTTTTTTTTTCAGCTTTTTCCCTTATCTTAATTGAAGATTGTCCCTCTCTGCAATCTACCTGGATACTCCCTGCTGCTCTGAGGTGAACAGTGTTACATCAGTAAAAGGGACAGGAGGAGGATACTTCATCATTCAACTACTCTTGAACTACAACTTTGACAGTATTGAAATAACACTCTCCAAGGCCCAAATACTATGATGATTAATTAGAGCAGCTTTTATTATGAAACATTACTATCCCTTTAATACTCGCCATTGCAATAGGATACCCACTGAAAATGTGTCTAGCATCCGAGGGGTTAAATATTATTTCTCCTTCATCCAATGTGGAACACAAGAACCATAGGGTAAAGTCTCCTCCTCCTCCTCCAGAGGGCAAGACACTTCCAAAAAAGGTCTCCTTCCCTCTACTTTATCCTCACCAGTTAAAATATGGTTAGATGTGACCTCATCAATGAAAGGGTATATGAGCACTGTTCTCTGAGTCTTTTTTATTTTTTATTCCCTAGCATATGGGGCTGTATAATCCCCCATTAGGTGGCCTCCTATTACTAGATTCCTATTTCATGTATTGTCAAGTTCACATGTTTAGGTTCATGACCTTAAAACATGTGGAGGTTGGCTTGATTTTCGGACTTTAACTCACAAAAGAACATATCTAGAACTTCTTTCACTTCTAATAGGTGTCTGAAGACTGAAGATAATGGTAAGTGTAACCTCTTGAGTAAAAAAGAGGCACTTCTTTTTCTTTCTCACCATTCCTTAGGCCTGATGCTCCTGGAAAAATGACAGCCACCTGACAGTAGACGTTTCCTTAATTTGATATTAGTTTTGGGAGTATTCCTGAAATCTCACTTTGAACCTCTCGTCAGGTTCATTGTATCTGCTGATGCTCAAGACATTGATACTTCTGGCTATTGTGTCTGTTTGGTTGTGTAGCTGATCTTTCACCTTTCTGGCCTTTCACCAAGACCAGGTAGTTTTGTGTATTCCTATGGGCTTTTTGCCCAAGGTTGTTAAAGATTTTCTCATCAACCAGGAAATTGCACTTCCTACTTTTTGTCTAGATCCTTCTAATACAAATGAGCAAGAACTTCACCTGTTGGATGTGATACAATGCTTGAAGTACTATGTTCATCACACAAAGCCATTTCTGAGATCTTATTCACTCTTTGCCATTCCTGAGGGCCCCAAGTCCAAGCTGCATCTAAGGTTACTATAGCCTCCTGGATCCAGGTGACCGTTTGCCAGGAGTATATACTCTGGAAGAAACTTGTTCCCTTTCGGATCACGGACACTCAGCCATGTTAGTGGGTGCCTCTTGGGCCTACAAAAATTAAGGCCACTGTTGAGCTGTTGTGTAAGGTGTTGATATGGTCATCTCTGCACACATTTAACAAGCACTACCATGTGAATGTTCTGGTTTTGATCAAAGGCCCTTCAGGCTGTGGTGCCTGTGTAGGTGTCCTTCTTACCTCCTTTTTCAGATATCAAAATGCTGTGTGCAAGTTTGGTGTCCATTGACACCTGAGGATCATGTTCTACCAGTTTAGTCCTTTGGATACTGGTCTGAGATGGACTTTTTTTTCTCTTTCTCTTCTACCTTCCTGAAATCTTGGTGGATAGCTTTGGTATATCCCCATGGTTCTTGTGTCCAAAACTGAATGAAAGAGAAAGAGGATTTTTAGTAAATTGACCGTTTCTCTTAATCCATGTTCTGTCTGGGAGTAAAAGCCATTGGGTTGTGTTTCGAGGCAGAGGCACCCTGTTGGGTTCTGTGTTCAGGGGATTTCCTTACTTTCTTCTGTGTGCTTTATCTGGTCTGTGCTATACATTAAAACTGTAAAACCTAGCTGGCAGGGGTAACATGGAGGAGGAGGAAGGAGTCCCCACCTCAGAGACCTTTTTGGAAATGCCCAGCCCTCTGGAGGAGGAGACTTAACCCGTGGTTCTTCTGTTCCACAAGGACTAAGAGAAAATTACTTAACCCTTTGAGTGCCCGAGGTGTATTGCATACCCCTCTGACACTCAAAGGGTTAATGGTTAGTTCACTAAAATCTTTGCATATTGAAACTATGTACTGTTTCAGTAAGTACTATAAAATATAATTGCCGTATTACTTGTTTGTTTTTAGATATTGTTTATCACAGGAGAAAAAGGCTTGAGCATTGCATTGTGAAGCAATGTGTTGCCAGGGCCGGATTTACATCTCAGGCACCCCTAAGCACAACAACCTCCATAGACCCACCTTTGCCTCACCCCTAACTACACCCCCCACACACAGAATTTTAGATCTATTATTTTCACTGTACCATGTCAATTTTACAGAGGTAAAGGACCTGCTGTGTTTGTGACCCAACATATGCTGTCCCTCTGAACTCTGATCAAATATGAAGGAGCTAAAGGAAGCACACCTGCACCAGCAATACCTATACTGAGTATTTACAAAGATGGTGCCTACAGGAAGACAGCATATGTTAATACATTGGGGAAAAGAGAGGACCAGGAAAGGAAACCTGTTTTAGCAGCACCCATCTAAGTATAAAATATAATTGTATTCATTCAATTAAATAAGTGACAAGAGTTACATAAAGAAAGGAAAAGAAGGGGAAAAAAGAAAAAATGAAGAAAAAAACTATCTCGGGAGTATAGGGTTAAACTCTCCTGTGGGAGAGTCGGAATAAAAAAAAAAGAGGGGAATAAGTACATTGTGCCTTAATCTGCGCAACTGAATAATAGTTGTTCCTTTAATAGAGTGATTAGTTCAACATAGGAGTCAGTTACCTTACTTACAGTGACTGGAAATAGTAAGAGAGGCAATGCAGAGAATTTTAGTCAATTAACGATAACCCTGTGTACAAGTTCTGTTATTAAGTACAACGGAATTGTTGTATAGCTGTAATTTGCTTTTCAGGGCTTGTACTTTTAATTATAGTACATCGCATAGTACAACGAGATACCAGAATTGTATAACATAAGGTTATACTGTTAATGCATAAGCCTAATTATTGTATATCATGGAGCTCATTAATTCCAATGTGAAGATAAACAGAGTAACAGAGTATTCCTCCCAAACCATAAACAGATGTTTATGAAACATCAAGTGCAGACCTATAGAAACCATATCACGGCACACAACTGCTTCTATAAGTTTATTATTTGGTCACCAATCTAATGCAAATACCATGACACTATTAGAACAGAACGGTTCTGCTTATCATTTGGGAGGAAAAACTCTTTTACTCTGTTTATCTGCACATTGGAATTAATGAGCTCAGTGATATAAATAAGTAGGACTCGAGCATTAACAGAATAACCTATACAATCTTGGTATCTCGTTATCCTATTTATCTTTTCATTGGAATTCATGCGTCCTTTGATGCACTGAATAAGCAAATTACATCTATGCAACAATTCCTGTCTGGTGTGCTTGAATACTTATTGGTCTGCTTAATAACAGAACTTGTACACAGGGTTATCCTTAAAGGGGAACTACCACCCCACACAATCTTTACCTTCACTAAGTCCTCATCTGGCGACTAGCTGCTTAGTAGCGCTAGTCACCAGAATAATTACCTTATTTAATAGATTTCTCCTCTCTTCCATGTGCGACAGGCAGGACGGAGCGCAGACATATTGCCATTGTGATGTCCGCGTGCCTGTGCTGTCAGTTCCAGCCGGAGCCAAATGGCTCCTAGCAACGCCTCCTAGACCCGGCTGGGACTGACAGCACAGGCGTGTGGATGTCACAATGGCAAGATGTCTGTTCTCCGTCCTGCCTGTCGCCCATGGAAGAGAGGAGAAATCTATTCAATAAGGTAATTATTCTGGTGACTAGCGCTACTAAGCAGCTAGTCGCCAGATGAAGAGTTAGTGAAGGTAAAGATTGTGTGGGGTGGTAGTTCCTCTTTAATTGACTAAAATTCTCTGCATTGCCTCTCTTACTATGTTAATCTTCAGTCACCTAAATGAGGAGACTGACTCATATGTTGAACTAATCACTCTGCTAAAGGAACAACTATTATTCAGTTGCTCACATTAAGGAATGTGTACTTATTTCCCTCTTCGAAACCCACTCTCCCACAAGGGAGTTTAACCCTATACCCTCTGAGATAGTTATTTGTTTGTTTGTTTTCCCCCTTATTTTATTTTTTGTCACTTATTTTAATTGAATTAATAAAATGATATTCTATACCTAGATGGGTGCCACTAAAATAGATTTTCTTTCCTATCGCTCTCTTTCCCCCAACTCCTTAACATAGATGGGAAGGAGGGAAAAAGACAGCACATACATGCCTGAGGAATGAAAATGGGAGGCTGCTACTGCTGTCTGCTGCTGTTGCCGCCGCCACTGCCCTCACACCAATAAACAGGTCTGGCCAGCTACTCCGTGATGAAAGGCGCATCGGCTGCGTATGACCATTTATGCAATGTGATTATTGCCAGTCACGTCGCTGCTGCAACACTGATTTGGATCTGGTGGGTCAGGGAAGACTGGGGAGTGGGGAAGCTCCGAGCAATATGAGGGAGTCACAGGGGACAGCCCAAGTGGAGAGGTGCATAGCAGACACAGCACCAGCAGTTATAAACCAAGCGGTGGAACTCTGTCAGACACATGACAGCATACTCAAAACACACTGCCGTTTGGTTTTACAAATAAAATACTGGGTAATTGGCATCTAAAGTGCCGATATTTTTCTCTCAATAACTCTTGATCCTTTATTCTTTGTATATTGAACAACTGAACAAAGACACAGGAGCAAAATGTGTAGGGGCAATTAGGATGTTTTGGCCATAGTATGGTAAGTGGGAGGTTATTATTATTTGGAAGACTTTAAAGGGTTAAAGTAAGGGGTACCAGCAATATATTGTTTTTCCTCACATAATTTCTATTTGTTCAGATTCATTTATACTTCTTTGACCATACGACTGCTGAATAGTAGATTCAGCAGGATTTGCTAATTTATGCCCTCTGACCATGTAGAATTTTGATATATGGTACATTGGTATATGATATCGGATTACCAAATTCCACTTATTTTAGTTTTTTAGCTTTTGTTTTGTTTAGTATAAATAAAATTAAATAGAATACACAATTTAAAGCAGATTCATACTGCCATTGGCAGGAGTTACATAGCCAGTGTTTATCTATCTATCTATCTATCTATCTATCTATCTATCTATCTATCTATCTATCTATCTACTAGATAGATAGATAGACAGATAGAGGCAAAGAGATGAAAGGTACGTTTGGAGGGTAGACATGAGGAGTGAAGTGGTGGGTGGAAGGGGGAATGGTAAGGCTAAGTGGGGCAAGAGAGGATTTAACCCTTTGAGTGCCAGAGGGGTACGCAACGCATTGCTTTCCAATGCGTTGCATACCCCTCTGGCACTCAAAGGGGTAATGTGGAAAGGAAGAAAGCCTGTGCAAAGCATTCCTGGACACTCATGTCAAAATTACTCCCAAGTAACTCTTTGTAGCCCAGGCTAACAAAACATTACTGTTTGCCTTTGATGTGACTGCCACTGATCCAGAGATAGGGATAGATACATATATGTCATAATTCTTAATTTATTAAAGGGATAGTAATGTTTCATAATAAAAGTAGCTCTAATTAATCTTCATAGTATTTGGGCCTTGGAGAGTGTTATTTCAATTCTGTCAGAGTTGTAGTTCAAGAGTAATTCAATGATAAAGTATCCCCTCCCGCCCCTTTTACTGATGTACCACTGCTCAGCTTAGAGCAGCAGGGAGTGTTCAGGTAGATTGCAGAGAGGGACAATCTTCAATTAAGATAAGGGAAAAAGCTGAAAAACCTGTCAAGGGGGGCAGGGTTTTCATTGTTCTCACAGTAGAATATTGACCCTTGATGTGATCTGTTTGGTCTATGGACCAGACTCCACATCTCAGTGAGGGGAGGTGGTTTACACTAGGTAAAAGGTGCGAGGGGGGAAACTTTATCTTTCAATTACTCTTGAACTACAACACTCACAGTAATGAAATAACACTCTCTATGGCTCAAATACTATGAAGATTAATTGGAGCTGCTGTTTTTGTGAAATATTACTATCACTTTAATTAACCTTTTCTTTGCCAGTTGGTGACCAATGCAATGAGCAATACACTAGACACACCTTCCCTCTTTCACTCAAAAGGTTAATTAATAAATTAGGAGTCGGAGATGCTCAACTTGGAACTAGCCTATCAAATAACTCTGTATGCTCAATGGGACTAAGGAGCCATACACAAATAATAAATATTCAGCAGTACATCACACTAATCTTGCCCAAGATTGACAGTCTAGCCACTGAATGCCAGGATATTATCCTTTAAACAATAAACACAGTCTCTTGGGTCAGACACATCTGTTCTTTTTAAGCACTTGAGAGCAATTGGTCCTCATCTTGATTTCCAATAAACCTTAATTGGACAAAGCCAGTTTTATTTGGTGAAGAATAGCCTGATATTTTGTGTTTACGTGCAATATTCTGGCATAATGTATTTTGTAGCACTGATTCCAATGATTAAACTTAGATTGAATAAATCAGCCAATGTATGTACAACTTAAACTTAGAGTTGTTAAAGTTATTTTCAAATTATTTTCAAACATATAAACAATGTTAGCACAGTTCCCTATATTGTCTTCCTCTCCAATCGATTTATTTTTTGTCTGAACATTTGGCCTTGCACTCCATGACACCACAGCGGAGAAAATATTTTACTGTGTTTTACAGTTGAACTAGAAGCCTCTGGCTCTGTCCTTACCAGTAAGCCAATAAATACGGCAAATGTCTCCTATCTCAACATTTCTCTCTTTATTAGTGGCTTACTACCAATGAGACCCTTAGGATCACTCACAGAAAACAAATAAGAGCCACACAGATTGCTGCTGTTGAGGACAAGATATAAGCACCAGTCTAAATACTTTAAGAGCAATATAACAGATAGATTTCTAAGCCACTGTTGCTGCTGGGGATATTTTAGTGCCACCCAGCAATCATACTACATCGCCATTGCCAGAGACTGATTTGTGATATCTCATATATATATATATATATATATATATATATATATATATTTTTTTTTTTTTTTTTTTTTTTTTTTAATAGTTGGAAGCTTATTTGATTGACTAGTTTTGTACTGGTTTTAACCCCTTACTGCCCGAGGACATACATATACATCCCGAGCAGATGCCCCAGGTGGGCAGAGAACGTACATGTACATCCCAGAAATCTTTTTACGAAATGAAAAAAAATGTCCGGCGGGCATCAAGTGCCGGCCGCGTGCAGCTGTTAAGAATTATGAGGCCTGCTACCTTAAAAGGACAGTAATGTCCCATAAAAATTGCTTATAGTTTTCTAGTGGTTAAAGAAATAAACTATATGCCACAAATCCTATGTTTGAGAGATATTTGAATTCAAAGTTCTCCCCTCCGTCCCCTTCTGACAGCAGGAGATCCCGGTCTGGGGACCAGCCAGCGGCTCTGCCGAAAAGCCGAAATAGCGTTATTAGAAAATAATTACTTTATTGAAAAGGTCTATAAAGTGTTCCTGGTTTGCAAGCACACTTTGTAGACAGTTCCAATGAAGTAATTCTTTTTAAATAATGCGATTTCGGCTCTGCTGAAGAGCCTCCTCGAGTCGGCCGACTTAAATCTCCTGCTGTCAGCTTTACAGCTGACATCAGGAGAAGGGTAGGGATGGGGGCACTTTGAATGTGAATATCTCTCAAACCATAGCCATACCTGGGAACTCTCCAGTTTTGCCCCGGAGACTCCGGATTTCAAAGTGAATTACCGGGTCTCCGGGGCAATGTATGAATCACCGGGTGGGCAGAGTTTAAGTAGAAATTCTGCCCACTTGTGCTACACCCTGCCCAGTTCCTCCCACTCCCCACCCTCTTACATTCATTTTGCAGGGGGTTTTGTGTTTTTTTTGTCCCGCCCCCGCGACTAAGCCCCGCCCCTTTTATGACGCTATTCGCGTCATTTTCCTCCCCCTGGGCACGGACAGGGTTACCCTCCGGGTAGCCCTGTTTCAAAAGTTCCCAGGTATGACCATAGCGGTTTGAGAGATAATATTTGTGGCATATAGTTTATTTTTTTAACCTCTACAAAACTATAAGCATTTTTTATGGGACATTACTGTCCCTTTAAGGTGTCCTTACCCCCACCTATGACCACACCCAGGCTTATCACTGGACTCCACTGCTAGAAAAACCTCTGTTGCCTGACAGAAAGTACCCTTAGCGTATAACTCACAATGACAAAAAAAGCTCTCAACCCCATACCTACTAATGATATCTCCAATAATGCACTGTATACCTCTCTAGCACCAAAGGATTTAAATAATGGCTGGTAAAGGGATATGCAAACTGGTGAAGAAACTGTTCAGTATAAACCAGAGCCAATAGGATTGTTCTGACCACACCCATCACTCAGAATGTTGTTGTGACAAGCACAACTGAGGCACCCCTCAAAATGGGGCTCTCTAAGCATCTGCCTTCTCTGCCTAATGAGAAATCTGGCCCTATCTACTGAAGTTTTTATTGTGTCCCATGAATTATAGCTTGCCTAAGGCCCCATCACAGCAGGAAACATTTAAAATGAGTTAATTTTGAATTATCTGAAAATATTACCTTTAGGGCTAAATGTACAAAGACAAAAGTGAAGTAATTATGGTACAAATCAAATGCACCATTGAAAACGAATATCATTTCTCTTTGCTATAAATGTGGCTTTTAAACTGCTGAACTTTAGAGGTGTCTCCAAAACATGCTGAAGTCTTGTCTTCTGGCATTCAATGCTTTAAAAGCCTAAATTAAGTCAGTGGGCACTTTTAATGTGTTCCCTCTGGTGCAACCAGTTTGCTTCAGGATTCCTTCATTTTTGCATGCATATGGCTCAAAGGTTCGGTATCCTACCAGTGAGCTTATTGCCATACTCCTCATTTGAATGTGATTAACCTTATGAGTGCCAGAGGGGTACGCAACTCATTACTTTGCAATGCATTGCGTTCCCTCTGTCACTCAAAGGGTTAAACCACTGTAAAGTGGGTGCCCAAGTTCAGTACTCACAGGGTTTAAGGACCTCTCTGCATGATCACAAGTGGGTCAGTCAAAATGAATGATCCACTGATTAACTCACCTGTGTTTAATCAGCGATATCCTTATATCCTGGCCTGTTGGTTACCCTTGGGAACTGAACTTGGACAACCCTGCTCTAAAATGGTTTGCCGATGACTTGCAGTCACATTTAGTGAGAGTAGCTAATATATTTGCTAAACAATGCAACTGAGATATCTTTAGTACCCAAGTAGTTCAAATCATGTTTATGAATTGCTGTTGGATATACATAGTAACATAGTAAATTAGGTTGAATAAAGACACAAGTCAATGTTTAACTCATTGTCTGTGCATGGAATGGGTGTAACACCGAAATCTGCTGTGGACAACCCTCTTGCATTCAAAGGGTTACTTTGGTAATGCCATATCCACCTCAAGTAGATTTTTGAAACCTCCAAACGTACTGTTATATTTTCAGTTTTTTACCCAGGATCCCTTAGAGTGAGGATATTTTGCATCCTGGGACAGGGTGATGATGCTTTTTGGAGTCATTTTGGAATGACTATTTTTTTTATTGATGTAAATAAATAGAAATCTGAGGTACAGTAGTCTTAGAAACATTCCTTCTTCATACCTCCCACGTATCCCTCTGTAAGAGGGACAGTACCTCTTTGAGACTCAAATCCCTCTGCCCCATTTCCCAACCTGTTGTCTCTCTTGACTGCCTAATGTGCGCAAACATACATAAAAAGGCCCAATCCCCCCCAGTAACAAACACGGACAACTCTCTGGGAAGGAAAAGGCCACAGCTTTATTAAAATTACAAAAATATAACATTATGCCAGCATCTCAGCAACTGCCGAGTGGCACGATTAGCACAAACAAAACAAACAAGAGTCTCTGCCCCCACTCGCGCCGTTAGCCTGCGAGCGGGGGAACTAACTCCCCAAACAACCCACTAGGGGCCTTAACAGCTTAATTAATTACCTGGCGAGGACCCACCCCCGCCACCGCGGCTCCCCTAATGGGAGCAGTGCCCCACCGCAGCCAGAGCTCTTTCAACCCCTTCCTGAATCCCCACGTTAAATATATCCAGGCCGATAGGATTGAGATGTACGCCATCCCGCCTACGAAACAGGGCAAGATTCGGCCCCTCCACTTCCCGATGACGGATCGCAATCCCACCGATCCTGGATACAAAACGTGACACTGCCACATTCAATTTCCGCCTACACCGTTCTAAAGCCCGAACATCTCTAGCACCCAACCAGCGCAGCCTAGGGACCACCTCCGACCAAACCACCACTAGATGATTAAACAAGGCGTAAAAATGAGCAATGTCCCGCTTAATGGTATTAATGAGATCCACAGTGCGAACCTCACCCAGGTCATTGCCACCCGCATGAATAACAAGAATGGTAGGTCCCGAGACAACACTGCGGATGAAAAGACATTCGTCCCGAAGGGTAACCCACCGAAGACCCCTAATGCCCCTCCAGCGGATCCTGGCAACTGATGAGGAAAAACCCAAATCCCGACCATAAACCCTGGCCTCCGCACGTCGAGACGCCCAGTAAATGAAAGAGTGGCCCAGGATCCACACCATAACCGGAGGAAGACCTGCAAGAAATTAAAAAAGCAAATGAGGACGGACATACGAGCGGAAACGGACAGAGTCCCACCGCCCAATAGCCCTAATTTCAGAGTCGGACAACCCCGCAGCCGACGCAGCAGTAGCAGCACCTATTCGGAATGAATGGGAAGAAAATTCACGCGAGGGGAGACCCAGGAAGTTTAAAACACGTCGAAAAACGGATTGAAACTGAAAACGGGTGACCGGGACACCACCGAAATGAACAAAACACACACCCGGAAACATCCCACGGAGAGAAAAATAATGAGACAAAAGTCGGACTGGACACCAAACCCCCCCTGTTGAGCCAATCACCACCAAACGACCTTTACCCAACTGATCCGTTTTAGATCTGCGCAGCAAGATCTCCAACCTATCACCCACAAAAGACACATCCGATAGGGATAAACCCCCAGGGCGGGAAGCACACGGGGAAACCACTTCCCCAACACGGAAAGCTCCAAAAAAGGACAAAACAAACAGAGCTCGGAACAACGCGACCTCAAACGAATCCTTACACACCCTTGGAAGAGACTCACAAATCCGTGAAAGCAAACTGATCGAAACCGGTCTACGACAATCAACCACCGTCGCCGACAGCAGACACCAACCCTTCACAATGCGACGAACCACAAAAGATCTAGTAAGATCCGGCCAGCCCCACAACTGAAACAAGAAAGATAAAGCCGCTAGGCTACGCCCTACCGTGGATGGGCCCACCCCACGGTGCCTTAGCGCCGCCAAGTAAGACAAAAGAGAGGACTCCCCCACGGAGCGCGCGTCAGCCATCTGAGCCGGATGATAGAAACCCCACCACTCCATCCACACAGCCATGTATGACGACCGGGTGGACGGGGCCAGGGAACGTAAGAGCAGGTCTAGTAGAATTCGGAAACGAGGCTCCATAACTGCTCCGGACATGGAACACCGACTTCTGCTGCATCTGGGGCCAACAAACGGAACCGGGATATCTGCAAACGGGACAAAGAATCTGCAATGGAATTATTCAGACCCGGAACGTGGCGCGCCCTAAAGCAAATATTAAGCTGCAAGCAGCGAAGCACTAAGCGACGCAGCAAAGCCAATACCGGAAGGGACGAGGATGTGGATTTGTTAATGACATGGACAACACTAAGATTATCCGTCCAAAACTGGATACGACGAGACCGCAAACATGACCCCCATATCTCAACAGACACTACGATGGGAAACAGCTCCAGAAAAGTCAAATTCCTGACCAGGTGTGAAGCCAATAAGTCTGGCGGCCAACGGGCTGCACACCACTGACCATTCAAGTAAGCCCCAAAACCGACGGACCCGGAAGCATCCGTAAAAAGTTCCATGTCAAAACTAGACATCTCAGGCAGCTGCCAACACGTCTGACCGTTGTACTCAGCCAGGAAATCCACCCAAACGGACAAATCACTCCGCATACCCGACGAAACCCGAATATAATGGTGTGGGGACTTAACACCCCGGGTGGAAAGGGATAATCTACGACAAAATGGTCTGCCCATGGGCATGACCCGACAGGCAAAAACCAAATGACCAATCAACGATTGCATCTGACAAAGGGTCACCTTCTTAGCCGATTTCACACGCAAAACCAGAGCCGTAAGGGCATCCAACTTGTCCCGGGGGAGACGAAAAACCATCGCGACGGAGTCTATATCAATGCCTAAAAACGTTATAACAGACTGAGGGCCCTCCGTCTTCTCCTCAGCAATAGGAACACCAAAAGAGGACATCACATCCCGAAAACCGGACAAGAGGCGGAAACACACATCAGAATCACCGGGACCGACAAACAAAAAATCGTCAAGGTAGTGAAGCACCGAATGGATTCCCACCACCTGACGCACAACCCAATCCAGGAACGAGCTAAAAACCTCAAAATAGTAGCAGGAAATGGAACATCCCATAGGGAGGCACATGTCACAGAAAAAGGAACCCAGCAAATAACACCCCAAAAGCGGGAAACAGTCCGGATGGATAGGCAAGAGACGAAATGCGGACTCAATGTCCGACTTCGCCATCAGGCAGTCTTTTCCAGCGGACCGGACAAGGGATAAAGCACGATCAAAGGAAGCATACAATACCCTTGACTCCTCCTTATCAATCCCATCATTGACTGACCCCCCTTTTGGATAAGAGAGGTGGTGAATGAGGCGAAATTTACCAGGATCCTTCTTGGGGATAAGACCCAAAGGGGAAACCCTAAAATCCCTGAACGGAGGGGAGGAAAAGGGGCCTAACATGCGGCCCAACTCCACCTCCCGACACAACTTGTCCCAAACCAAACCCTCATTACCAGAAACGGATTTTAAATTAACTGACATTAACACACCCTCAAAGGGGGAAAAGGGGATCCAGAAACCATCCCTAAACCCGTCACGCAGTATAGCAGCCTCTCTAAGATTGGGATACCGGCTTAACCACGGTTTCATCCTTTGGACGCTCACAGGGGTTATCGCCCTTTCCAACCTCCCGGGCACCAGGTTTGCCCGGTGCAGGCTTACCTTTTTTGAAACACCGAACAGCTGGGTGCGCTCCTCCACAGTGGTAACACTCGTGCTTGAAGCGACAGGAGGAGTACCAACGGCAGTGGCTTTCGTTAAAAAGCCAACATAATCCTTTTAGATTTCCGGCCACACCAGTCGCCGAAGGGGCCGGGGCGGCCGCCCCGAGAAAGGACGACGAAGGCCTGTGCGGCGTCATGAGCAACAACCACAAATTGACGTCCTGACAATCAAAAGTAAGCTGAGGCCTGGACGCCATGCGCTGACGAAACTGTTCGTCATAGCGAAACCAACACAGACCCCCATAGACCTTATAGGCCCCCCAGATCATATCTAAATAGCCAAACAAAGACGGGGACCTTTCTGGAAATCTCTCACACACGACGCTCGCAAAAATAGAAAAACCTTGCAGCCAGTTCCCAAAGGTGCGAGGAACCTTACGCTTGTCATCAGACGTGATATCAGCACGGCGGGAAGGACGGTCAACCGTCTCCTTGTCTGACTGTACCAAAGACAAAACATCCACAAAATCGCCGCGCCAAATTTTTTCTTTAACCTCGGTCGCAAGGTGAAGCCCCAAAGGCGCCGAACTGCAAACCTGACCAATCCCAGGGCGCAATGCACCGCCGTCAGCCAGCGCAGGTAGGGAAGTGCCCCGCTCTAACCTAGCGAGCACTGCACGCAAAACATGCACCAAATCTGGTCCGCCGCAAGCGCCCTGCGCAGCACTAACCCCTGACCTAGCATGATCCCATGCAGCAATACCTGGAGGGTCCACTGGAACCGCAACAGAGCGCAGCGTCCGTCTCCCCTCCAAATCTACTTCGGAATCCTCACCCTCAGACAATAAGCCGGATCTGGAAGCAGCAGGGGAGATCACCTGTACCGACCTCTCACTCCTGGGGGTGCTCCTGGAACGAGACGAGCTGGTCCTCCTGGAGAGTCTGGATGAACGCAGGGCAAGTATAGGGCCACAACCAGACGCAGGGTCACTGGCTGCTGAGCTGGAAAGTTGAGGTGGAGCGCTCCGGGAAGACACCTCCGCACTGTCATGACGTGAATCTGTCCCATCCAGCCCTGATCTCGCGAGATGTAAGGCCCCAGAGCGAGATCTCGCGAGAGGGCTCCTGGATCTGGAGACTGTACCGTGGCCATCTTGGGACTCCACTCCCCGCTGCAGCTCAGGCCCAGCGTGCACCAAACTAGCAGGCCCAGCCGTGACAGGAACAACAGCCTCAGCCATAGTGGGAGAGGCAGCAGCGGCGCGCACAGCAACACCACTCCGCCGCCCGGAGCGCCCCCGGGACCCAGGGTTGGAGGACTGGACAGCACACAACTCCCGGCGCTCTCTAGATGAACGCACGCGCCGGGAGGAGCTTGGACTATACCGCTCCGGCGGCCGAGACCTGCGGGCCCGCCCGGCGCTCTGACAAGCAACAGGAGCAGGTGATGGAACAGTAACAGCTACCGGAGGGGAAGCCGCATCCAGGAGCTGAGCCAACCAGACGCCGCCGTCACCTTCAGCAAGCGCCTGGACCCGAGCCATGAGAGCCTCCATCGAGCACAGGGTAAACAAAAGAGAAAAGTTCCCATGCGGCTGTCTCGCCTGAACAAATTAAACTGCGCAGGCAGCCGCACGGGAAATATTTATAAATACCCGAAACCCCCCACCCCAACCCACTGCCCGCCAGCCACTAAGAACATCCAAAAGGCAAAATATTGCCAAAAGGATGTTCGCGCCCAGCAGTCATGCCCTCCCTCAACTAAGCGTCGAGGAAGAGGCCTCTTTTTTGGAGATCAGAATATTTGGGGGGGGGGGGTACCACATTCCTCCACAGCAATAAAACACACATTAATATTTGTTTAAACTTCAGTATATCTGTTTATAACTTGGTTGCTGAAAACAAAATACTTTGGTCTTGCTCTAAATAATTTATTCATTTACACAAAGAGGTGTCAGTAGGCCATGAAATAACCCAGAAATGAATGGTAATGTCCCTCCCATCAGCCACACACCCCAGCAACAACTAAAACATAAGTGTCCCTCTTTCTCCATCTGAAACATTGGGAGGTGTGCTTCTTGCCATTTAGTATTCCTAAAGGGCCAAGACAATACAGGTCATTGGAACAGTACTGATTATTCACAGACACTGCAGTCAGTAGCTCAGTCCTTTTGAATTTAAGACCTGTACAAAACCAGAAATTTCCCAGAAATGTGCACTGTATCAGCCTTTTAAGAATGCAGTTTGATGCCCCCTGCTCAGGAAATTTTTCTTGTTGGCTTTTAATTTCGACTGGGTAGCAGGAGAGAAAGGAGAGGGAGTTGAGCAGATGGTTATCATAAAGAGGGTACCAGCAGGGAAAATTAATGTACCGGCATATACTAACTGGCATAGAAAATAAAATGTTTGAATCAGAAAATTAGGATGCAGGATCACTTGGCTCAGAAAAAACACTGAAATGTATTATATCTGTGACAATAAAGAATTAAAAATTGTGTTTACGATGTAATTCAAATTATATTAACTTTACAGATTTCTTTCTGAACAGAGATGTACATACAATACTTAGAGCCATATGCACAAAATGAAATGGGAGCAATTCTGGGGCAAACCAAGTGCATTAACCCTTTGAGTGCCAGAAGGGTGTGCAACACATTGCTTTCCAATGCGTTGCATGCCCCTCTGGCACGCAAAGGGTTAAAGGAAACAATTACAAATTCACAAATTTGAATTGATATAAATGGTGTTTAACCCCTTGTGTGCTAGGGAGCTGTCCAGTGCATTGTGAAGCAATGCTTTGGAGGCCTGTCTTGCATGTCATGGGTTAAAAGTTCTATTTAAATCAGTGGAAATATTTATTTGTCCCCTATGATTTAGTTGGTTTGCCCCAGAATGACTACACTTATTATATTAATTATAGAAATGGCATTCTCTTTAATACTTTGAGTGCCAGAAGACTGTCCCATGCAATGCCCTGCAATGCATTGGACACCCCCTCCCAGCACTCAAAGGGTTAATTCCCCTTGATGTAAAATACTAAACATTTGCAAAAAATCACACAACTGTGACTGAGCAAGGTGTTGCTTTGCATTGTATTGCTCGCCTCCCTGTCACTCACAGGGTTGAATATGTTAACAGTAGTTTAGCTTCACAGTGGTTACCAAATCTGAGGCCTGTGTTCAAAGAGACAGTGAAACTTGAAAATGCGCCAAGAAAACATATATAGATTTATGTGTAGTTGGACAGAGGAAGTCAGCTGTTTTGAAATCCCAGTGTGGCTATTCGCCAACTGGAGAAGTCATTTCACTAGCGGTAGTAGTCATATTGCGTTCAAGAGGCCAAAGAACTGTGATTTTAAGAAGCATATTACTGCTAATGAAGATAATTAATTTGCCTGATAGTATTTTATGTCTTTTTTTTATTATTATTTTTACAATCACGTCGTAAGTGTTTAGCCCTTTAACCCCTTAACGACCGGGGAATCCGGAAGCGGAAGTGACTTGACGACCACGGAGCAATTTTTTTTTATTGCTCCGTTGGGTTCCGGACTCCCCGAATGGCGTGCAGCCGCGGGGGGAGCCTGGAACTCGATGACGGTCATAGTACGTCATCGGTCGTTAAGTCAAATCGACCCTTGACGTACTATGACCGTCAAGGGTCGTTAAGGGGTTAAGGACCAGAGAGGTGTTCAACACATTTCAAAACGAGGTGTTCGCAATGTGTTGCACACCCTTCTTGTCTTTAACTCTTTCAGTGCTTTGCTATAACTTGCATATGCCTCTGGCACTCAGAAGCATAATTGGTTAAAAGTAAAGGTTATTTACCTGACAGTTTCATGTAGCATTTGAAAACAAGCACTTTTTTCTTCAGATCTCACTTAGTGAAGTTATGAAAGGTGCAGTGGTGGAGGCATCCATGTTCTCCTCATAGCTACATCAAATGAGGCAGCTGTGCATGTGGTAACTACTGTAGGTAATCACTTCCTCATTCCATATTTCCCCCTAGACTCAAAAGTAATCTGTAAGCTAGAACCAGTGATAGCATTTATTACATCCATGGAATATGGCCTTTATACAGATTTTGTTTTGAGTATCACACAAGCCCAGTAATAATGGGAGGCAACAAAATGTACATCCTCTGAAAGTGAATGTTGCCTTGAAGGCATAGCAAGTCATACTTACAGATACCTATTTGAGGTAATTGATTCTGAAAATCTCCACATCATGGTCGCAGAAATATAAATGGGATAGAAGTATGTTTGCAACCTGATTTGCACTTTACCTTCAAGCTGGTAAAAAGCCAGTGGTAATGAGATACCAGAAATGAGCTGGCCTGTATCATTTTCCATAAAAGCTGGCAATCCTAGACTGAAGAGAAACTTTGTGACTGGAGTCTTAAATTTTGTGAGTGCTCCAGCCTTGGGTTACTGGTTACACATTATGGGCATACCTGGTAAATTTCTTATTTGGAGCCTTGGGAGTGGGTGGGGGCTTAATCAGGTGGGCAGGATTGTAAGGTGGGGTTTCACTTTGGAATGGACAGGAAGTCTTTGGCGTTACCCAGTAAACTTAAAGGGAGAGCAATACCTGGAAAAAATGCAGGAGGATCATGTTGCACTTTATTTGAATATTTTCCATGTTGCAGTTCAACAGTAATTCAATGTTAAAGGATCCCCCTCCCTCCCCTTTTACTCCACGCTGACCCTTTCAGTCAGCGGGATAGAGCACAGTGAGGGACAATCTTCAATGAGCATAACGGAAATCCTTCCCTCCTTCGTCAAGGTGGTGCAGGGTTTTCCTTATACTCTTTGTATGAAGATTGTCCCACGCTGTGCTCTGTCTGGTCCTATGACAACAACTAAGGGTACGCGGCTTACAGGATGTAAAAGGGCGGGAGGGGGATCCTTTAGCTTTGAATTACTTTTCAACTAAAGCACGAAAAATATTGAAATAAAGCATTACACAATTCTCTTTATAGGAGGATCAATTTGAGCTGCATTTATTTCCAGATATTACTATTCCTTTAACGACAGAGAATCAGCCTCTGTCTCCAGAGACCTGGCAATTAACTCTAACAGCAAAATCTCTGGTGCAGATCCAGAGAGATCCCCAGTATGATTATAAGTCATATGTACAAAGACAAATTGGAGAAATTCTAGGGCAAACCAACTGTGCTGTAAGGGACAGATAAGCGTAGATGTTACTGGGGCTTTAACCCTTTCAATTCTAGCGTGGTCTCCAATGCATTGCTTTGCAAATGCATTGGATACCTCTCTAGTATTCACAGGAATTGAAACACCATTTCAGTTTCTGGGAATTCTGGGAAATTATGTCATGCTTGATGCATTTTGTGCTCTTCTCTTTCTTTATGCTCAGACAGGGGAGGGCTGGCCTGGGGGGCAGGGGGGCAATAGCCCCCTGGGTCGGACAAATATCTGGGCCGGTGGCCCACTGCCTCACTCAATCTCTCACTTGATGCTATAAATGGTGCTACACTAGCAATAGCTTACAACTGATATGGAGTTACACAAATAGTACCACAGAGCTACAATCCAAGCATAACCCAATTCCCATGTGAGATATATGGTATCACTACTGTAGCTTTACTGATTACAGAGCTTACAATGGATCAGTAGTGCAGCTTCATTTCAGCTATAAGCTCTGTGATATCACTTGCCTTACTTCACAACGTAATGCCAATTTTAAAATTACCTAAAGGGGGTGGGCTGGGACAGTGGACTTGAACGATAGTAGAAGCCAGCCACTTGATTATATTCCCCCCCGGGCCACATGTTGCCAGCCCTCCCCTGTTCTCAGGGCCCTATGGGATTGAAAAGTAATATGTGTCACACACAAATACACACACACAGACATAATAAGTCATTTATTCTAATTAAAAATGTATATATAATTAAGCAGCATCTGTTTTTCGTGTAAACTACAGTGCACATTTTGTTTAGCAATTCTTCGCCTTCTGTAGAATTCTTTACTTATTGTTTTTATAATTACTTTTAGCTCTGCACGAAGATAAGTATGGAAGCTTAGTTTATTGATATTCTAGTCTTTTTTTTACTCTGTTCACCGATATGTCTATTCAGCTGCTAAGACCAATTGATCTACAAGCCCCGGAATCTCCCTCCAGCCTATTATGTCTCAGCCTCTTTTCTGTTCTTTTGAATATTTAACACACACTTCCCCTTTGTAGATCCATCTTAATTGCTCACTTCGTGTCCTGGTGACAGGCTCGTTCTGGCTTTTGTGTAATGCTGACAGCACACGCCACCACTCTGACTTTACTTCTGGAAGAGGCTCAACAAGGCCATTGTGAATTGGGAGGTCTGTTCAAAAGCTTTTCATAGCAGTGTCAGAGCACTGCAGACTAATGTGAGGGAGTACTGTGTAACAATTATTATGAAACTTACGTGTGGCATTTATTCAGCTTGGAAACAAATAACTGACAGTTGTGGTTCTGAGCAATAATGACATATATTTAAAGGGAAAGTAATCTTTTATTTTGAAATTACATAATCCACAAGTGCATATATAGTTATATTGCCTATACTTTATATTTTTTTTACACTTCCATGTCCAGAGTGTTTACCTATAAGACCTATAAGTTGATCATCAAAGCAGGAAATTGAAACAATGTAGCACTATCCCTGAAGCATTGAGTGTTCTATATTCTGTATGCAGTATGCTGCCATTTTTACACTGTATCTTTTATACATTATATTAATATACATTATTTTACAGTCCCTGTCAGAAAGCTCAATGTCAGGGACATAAAACGTGTAAAACAAAAATAGGTGAGCATGGAAGAAATAATATGAGCATAATAGGCATTTAAAGGGATAGTTATGTTTCACAATAAAAGCAGCTCCAATTAATCTTTATAATATTGGGGCCATGGAAAGTGTTATTTCAATACTGTCCGAGTTGTAGTTCAAGACTAATTGAATGATAAAGTATCCCCCTCCCGCCCTTTTACTGATGTAACACTGCTTACCTCAGAGTAGCAAGACTGTCTGGATGGATCACAGAGAGGGACAATCTTCAGTGAACATAAGAGAAAAACCTAAAAAACTGGCAATGGGGGCAGGGTTTTTCTTATGTTCACAGCAAGAAGATTGTCCCTTGCTGTGAGCTGTTGGAGGTGGAAACGTTATCATTCAATTACTCTTGATCTACAACTGACAGTATTGAAATGACACTCTCCATGGCCCAAATACTTTGCTGATTAATTGGAACTGCTGTTTTTGTGAAACATTACTATCTCTTTAAAGAATATGAAAGGTCAGAAGCTGTATAGTGACACATCCACCTTAATAATATTTAGGTAGCATTCATTTATTTTCTCCATGAAATTGATTGGATCTGCGTTTCCAATTTCAGCTGTAAAAACCTTACAGATACATTGATTCCGCTGACATACAAAATGGTTGCACTAAAATCAATCTATACAAAGTCTCCTGGACAATTGGGTTTTCTAGAAGCTGGCACCTTCTTCTATTCATTTTAAATAACCCTTTTAGCCTTTTCCTTGCAAAGTATAATTCACTCTGTCAGCTTTTTTTTTTTTAGGAGACTTATCTCCAAAGCATGGAAAGGCACTCAGCCGTCAGCTTCATTCATATCATCAAGTCTTATTAATATTCATTGTTTAAGCATGGCAGGCTGCTGCAAACCACACATAATGTGAACAATGCTATTCGAAACCTTCATACCAAGGTTCCCTGTACCTTGATGGGTGTTTTTTGACCAAACAAAGCCTTTTTTCTGTGTTTTAAAGGGATAGTAATACTTTGTTTTATTTTTATTTTATTTTGTAGGCATTAAAAAAACATGAAGAACAATATAAGTCTTATCTCTCAAACCTTTATGGTTTGACAGATATTCACAAGCAAAGTTTCCCCTCCCTCCCCTTTTACCTAGTGTAAGCCATCTGTTCTCAGATGTGGAATCCAGTCCATAGACCAGACAGATAACAGTAAGGGACAATATTCTTCCTATCAGAACAATGAAAGCTCTGCCCCCCTTGACAAGTTTTTCAGGTTTTTCCCTTATCTTAATTGAAGATTGTCCCTCTCTGCAGTCTACCTGGGCACCACCCTTCTGATCTGGCTGAGCAGTGTTACATCAGTAAAAGGGGCGGGAGGGGGATACTTTGTCATTGAATAACTCTTGAACTATAACTCTGACAGAATTGAAATAACACTCTCCAAAGTCCAAATACTATGATGATTAATTAGAGCTGCTTTTATTATGAAACCTTACTATCCCTTTAAACCTTTTTTGCAGGTCAGAGCAGTGTACAACACATTGAAAAGCAATGCGTTGGGTACCCCTCTAGCACTCAAAGGGTTATACACAAGACAAAATAGGAGCAATCCTGGAGCAAACCAACTGCATATCAGGAGACAATTAAAAACTCCCATTGATGGAAATGGGGATTTTAATCCCTTGAATCTCAGTGGTCACCAATGCATTGCTTTGCTTTTGCAGATTGTTAAAAATATGCCTAGCGTTCAGGGAGTCAAAAGCTCCATTTAAAGTGGTACTGTACCCTGGGAACTAGTGGCCTTGAAACCCTTAACGATCGCCCGATCTGACAGGGGAAGGCCATTAACCTTTTGAGTGCCCGAGGGGTACGCAACTCACTGCTTTCCAGTGCATTGCTTACCACTCTGGCACTCAAAGGGTTAAGGACCACAGAGCATTATTTTATTTCATAGGTATGAATTCTGGGATGACAGAGAGACTTTCAGCTGCTCTGCCATCCCAGAATTCCATGATGTGCCAGGGCCATCATCTGTCCTTAAGGGGTTAATGCTTTAACGGAAGGACTTACCTAGGTGGATATTCTTCAAACAGCAGTTAGTTATGTCTATTTATTGTTCTTAGCTATTGCTGTCTACTGATAATTGTTTGTTTAAAGGGGATCTATTAGCCCTAAACAAGTTAGTCTTAATATGTATGCTATATAGTGAATATGTGTTATAGTTTCTTCATTTTTTTTCTATTTTACATCATTAGTTGGCTGAAATTTAAAGGATAAATACTGCCATGCTCCTACTTGCGGACAGACAGTGGTTACCTGCTCTGTACCACAGTCTGTCACTCTGCCTCTGCTCCCCTCCCTCTATCCAGCCTCCTCCAATGACAGAGGCTTTCTGCCTTTAAGCTGGAGAGATCTCTAGCCAATGAGAGCGCTCGAGTTTACAGGCAGGATAGAGGGAGGGGAGCAGAGGCAGCGGGCTGGTGCAAGGATTTTTGCTACCCTAAGCAAAACATCATTTTGTCAACCCTTGGCCCCACCCCTTTATGCCCCACCTACTTATTTCTTCACTGAGTGAAAAAAATGGAGGCAACAAACAATGTCACTGGGCCTCTCCAGAGGCAGGCCTCTTGCTCTTACGGTACTGTGAGCACAGTCAAAAACATTAGCAATATTATTAAAGATAGCAGTTATCTACAATATACCCAGAGCCCTCCAACTCCAGTAAATCCCTGAGCCTTATGTTTTCCTGCATTCCCCTTTTATTTATGACCTCGATTTGTCTGCGGAGGTTGAATATGGGGGTGTCTTGTATTTTTCAAGGTCTGGAAAATCTCAGACATCAGATCCTGGTGCCCCGTCATGTCTTTGAGCCTGCAGGCCAGGTATGTGATATCAGACCTCACCTTTGCTGATAATTCCTTGAATGTAAGCTCGGTTTGAGAAATCAAGTTATCAAAATCTCTCCTGGAAAGTAAGTTTGCCATATGGTCTATAACCCTCTGAGTGCCAGAGGGGAACACAACGCATTGCTTTGCAATGTGTTGTGCACCTCTCTGGCACTCAATGGTTAATGATGGCTTCAGCTGGAGAGGAGGGTGAGGCTCTGCTCTTGTAGAGGTAGTACTAAACAGTTAGAGAAGGCAGTCAGATTTGGTGCACAGGCCACAATATTGTATGGAGTCAAAGGGGACATCCAGGAATTACAGGGCTTGGTAAAAAATCTGCCACTGTGGGACTCTGACTGTACAAACTATTTTATTGTTTGGACTTGTTGACTTTTTGGGGATAATTTCTGATCTATTGATTCAGCTCAATAACAAAAAGAGGTCTAGGGAGATGGAGCACAGGAATTATGCCACCACTTAAATCTCCAGCCACGGTAGGGCTGTAACTCAGAGCACAGACACCCCCAGCCCTGCTGCTGTACTCATCCTGCGCACCACCTCCTCTGAAACGCTCTGCCGGATCTCTGGTGCAACCCCCGGATTCAGCAGTCTCTGGGGGTTTTAGTCAGACCTCTTCTTGTCTAGTCGCTCACTGAGTTCCTCCTCTGACTGCTGCTGCCAGGTTCTGAATCCTGCGTGGTCACTCTGCTCCTGTGACCATTTCCAGACCACCACGCACTAATACGCAAGACCGCCGCTGCACCGCATCACACACACAAGCAGCCAATGAGAGAGGAGTATCCTGTCAGAGCACTCCTTTCTCATTGGCTGCAGTGCGAATGGGAAGACAACCTGCTAGTGGAAGGCGGGACACATCCAATGCCGCGTAACTTTTCACTGTTAGGCACAGCAGCCACTGAGGTGCATGTGGTTCTGCTCTGCCTCTTCAACTGCGCCCCCATCGATGCGCCGGCGCCTACCTCGCTTATAGGTGGTGCCGGCCCTGAAAGGCAGAGTGACAGACTGCGGTACAGAGCTGGTAACCACAGTCTGTCTGGAAGTAAGTGATTGAGAGCAGGGCTGGATTTACATCACAGGTACCCCTATAGGGTTGCCACCTGCCCAGTTTAGTCCAAGACAGTCCAGTTTTGGGCTCCTCATCTGGTTTTGTCAACATTGTCAGGATTTTAGAGGTTCCAAAACCAGAACGCATTCATTTTCAAGCTCTTGTTCTCCCATTGGTTGGAGCACACACACCTATCACCAGAGCAATAATTCTGTCTAGCTGGTCGTGCAGCTGCCTGCTGATTAAAATGGAGCTTTTAACCCATTGAGTGCTAGGAAGGTCCTCATTGCGTTATTGCTTAAAACAGGCCTACAGTGCATACATTAAAGAGGAACTACCACCTCAACTAAAGTCGCCCTGCAATTCTTAGGCAGGTGGCGACTAGCTTAATAAACATTATTTTACCTCTCAAAAGTGCCCCCGAATAAAGTTATTCTGAAGCTTCCAAGACCGCAAGCCAGGCATAACCGGAGACATCTTGAATGCGTGCCTGCGCTGTCAGTCCCAGTCACCCTTCATAGGCATTGCACTGGCTCGAACGGCTCTGGAAGAGGCTGACGGCACAGGTGCACAGGCTGCTGTAACCTGGCCGTCAGTCTCGGAAGCTTCAGGATAACTTTATTCGGGGGCACTTTTGAAAGGTAAAATAATGATTATTAAGCTAGTCGCCACCTACCTAAGTATTGCAGGGCAACTTTAGTTGAGGTGGTAGTTCCACTTTAAGCTTCCCATTAGATTATCAAGTTAGAAATTGACCGCCAAAATGGGGTGTATTGCTCTGCATTTATCATAAAGCATCATTTGTTTTTGGTAAGAGTAAAAGGTGGCAACCCCACACCCCTAGGTTAGGCACTCTAGGTGCCCTTAACCCCACCCAGGGTTGCACCCCTCTTCTCACATGACCCCTCCCCCAGTTCCATTCACTGTTTCCTGGCAGAGAAAGTACCCTCTGCCTATAACAAGCAACAATGAAAAAAAAAAGAAAAAAAAAAAAGCTTTAACCCCTTGGTTGCTTCACAATGCACTGATGATCTCTGTAGCCTCCAAGGGGTTAAACAGTAGCCTGTTATGGGCATAAACGGGGTTCAGGGACATTGAGATATCTCTGGCCACATCCACAATTCAGAATGCCTGTTGGGAAATCCAGGCCTGTTTGAGAGAATGGCATACTTCCCAACACTGCAAATGGCCAAAGAAGGACACTTTAGTTTTATGGGGTGTTGCTGGGGCGTGGCTGTTGGGTGGGGTATTACAAAGCATTTTTAGAATATTATGTTATTTACACAGACTAATTTATAAACATATATTGAAGCTTAAACAGACATTAATGTGAGTCTTAATGCTGTGGAACAATGTGATACACGTATATACATACCACACAGTCCTATCCCCTAAAAAGAGGGACATCAGGGTGGGAAAGAGGGATAGAGGGATTTGGGTCTCAAAGAGGGACTGTCCCTCCTAAAGAGGGACACTTGAGAGGTATGGAATGGGATGCAGAGAAAACCTTGCTACATTGTAGCACTAAAAAACACACCAACGTTTTCAGTTGCAACTGAAACGGTCTTCTACATGTACTTGGTTTGCAAGCACATGTAGAAGACCGTTTCAGTGAAATAATTCTTTGTCACAAAGGCGATTGCTGCTCTGCTGCAGAGCCGCATGATGAAAGTCAGACTGGATATCCCTGCAGTCAGCACAACGCTGACTTCAGGGAAGGGGGAGGGAGGGGGAACTTTGCCTTCTATTATCTCTCAAACCATAAAGGTTTGAGAGATGAACCTGGGGGCTAGTATATTATTTTACAAATATGTACAATATGGGGGATAGTATTAATAAAGTATTGCTATCCCTTTAATCTCCAGTGAATGCATTGCATACCCCTCTGGCACTCAAAGGGTTAACAGTAAACTACAGCTATATTCTAGAAAATTAAATAAATAGCTTAAAATACCTGCTGCTTCATGACGGTCAGGGCACCTACTTAGGTAAATTAATCTGTTAAAAATGTATGAACCACTTATTATATTTCCCCTGTGAATCAATGAGAGTTTTTATTTGTGCCCTCTGGTGCAGTTGGTTTGCTCCAAAAGTGATCCTCTTCTCTGTTGTGTATAATGCCTATTGTGTTGCTCAGTCTTTTAGCAAACAAAAAATATAGCCTTCACATTTTACAGAATAGTGCAAATGTCAAAGACAAACCATTATAAAAACATTATGAAGCCATTTCAATGTCATTGCTTGGGAAATAAAATTAAAATATTCTGAAATGAAAGAGAATATTTTTCTATCATTTAACCTTGATTTTGTTTGTGATTTTGATATGATTGAAAATGTAACAATTGTCATGTTCTTCTTTGTTAAACAATATATATATGTATGTGTATATATATATATATATATATATATATATATATATATATATATATATATATCCTATATAATAATTCGCTAAATGTGTGTTTATCAGAAGCCGTCATGCGCAGTAGAGACGGTTGCTCACACTGCAGTCATGCTCACTACAGACTGCCCACACCGCGGCTGATAATGGAGAGGGGCTCCGAATTCAGACTGTAGTCGGTGTGCAGATAGGACCACGGTCTGAATTCGGAGCACCCCGCTCCGTATCAGCTGCGGTGCGGGCAGTCTCTACTGTGCATGACTGCACCGCGGCCGTTGCTGGGTGGCACTATGGCCCGTGTACATGGGCTCTTCAACTAGTGTATATATATATAGGCATGTGTGTGTACTTTATCTTTTTAGTTCTTGATGAGCCCCAGGCATGGGCCCTTGCTCTCCATGCGAGTCAGCTGCACCACACTGAAGTGACCCACATAGTCTGAAATGTATGTCTGTGATTTGCTGTCTCTCTGCTGTCTCTCTCGTTCAGAGAGGATTTGACTGAAATTTCAGAGCTGGATTGTCTGTGGGCAGGACCAGTCTGATATAGATATGGACATTTCCTCTGTGCAGTGCACCATTGAGAGGCCACCATGCCTTAGAACAAGACACTTTATCTTGTATATATGTGCAAAAAATATGAGGAATTGAAATAAACACTCTCAAGCACTTATATGAAGATTAACACCTCCTAATAATAACCCCCAGTTTTTTGTATCTGGTATTATGAATTCTGTACAAACTGGTTCTCCAAAATTAATCTTTAATTAGTGTTGGATATCATTTCCATGGAGGCAGACATCAGAGGAGGGCTGTCAAATTCTGGTCTGGGATAAAGTACAATCAAACCATTTCTCTCCATCTCACCATCTCAGCCCACTACCTTTCATTAATTTTATAAAAGGCATCAAAGCAAAAGAAAACCATGAAATCCTACTCTAGCTAAAAGACTGGCCATGTGTCCCTGACTACTGCTAAACTGCTCTGATAGGTCAGGGGTTAATACCCAGTTGCATGGCTGATTCCGCACTGTATCTTGAAGTCTAGCTGTAGCCTCCAACTTTTGTCTCTTATTGGAGACTGGCTTTATGGGAGCTTGAACAAAGTATAAGGGCCCTCCTCCCAGAACCCTCCAAATGTCTTCTTTGCCACAGACCCCTATAACTCTGTGGATCGTGATACTTTCTGGTAGTTTCTCCCATGTCCTGTATTGGTCAGTTACATTTGGAGAGGCTCAGCTTCACCAAACCTTCATTATTCCCCTCAGTGCCCTTGGTGGAGTTGTTTTCTTTTTACTGGCTAGAGCTAGATCTGAAGAAGTGGTCAGGGAACCACGAAACGTTATAGCTTGCCATTATTATTATTGCTTTTAGCATTGTACTATTGAGTTTTATTTTTGTATGGATGTTTTACATTAAAATAATTTGGAGACAAACAAGCAGCACTGCGTGGACTACATAAACTCCTGGGCACGGTTACCTGAGCAGAGACAGGAAAACATCTCTGTATGCTTGATTTGCTGCAGCAAGTTGTATACCTCCCTACAGCCACTACACCTGTGAGTATAATTTCAATTTTATACTCTACATTGTTATAAAGGATAGTAGGCACAATTGGGTGCCCTCTTTTGTTTTCTGTTTTCATATTTCATTTTTTTGTGAGCTCTTTTAATTGCATGTAGACTTTTCCCATAAGTGGAAATCTATAATTGGAAAAGGTTATCCTGTTTAGTATCAGGTTTCATTCTCTTTGCAGCTATAAAACAGTTGTTCAAGGGGTCAAAAAACTGATGCCCTCCGCTGGCTGACCCATAGATTTCTCAGGTTGGTTTACAAAACCCATCCACACCAATCAGTGGTGACTATTAGCTAGAGTTGCCACCCAGCCAGTATTTCACCGGCAGGCCGGTAAAAAATTGGCTTTTGTCCAATGTTAAGTCTATGGAGGGAATGCCATGGCCGGTATTTTCTTGAAGAAAAGGTGGCAACCCTACTACTAGCTCGGGTAACATGTGACTCTGAGTGGTGAGACTGTAAATTCTGCAGTTCACAGTTCATCACAGAATTAGCAAGAGAGCCCCTGGGGTTAATTTTCTGACTCCTGCTCTACTCTTTTTGCTGATCTGCTGGGGCTCACAATGCAGCCTTGACTTTATTAGCAGGTCTGCACCCAGGGGAGAAGAACTTCAGAAGGGGTACCTATATTGCGGTAGCTGCCCTTTAACCCTTTGCAATGTGTTTGATACCTATTTGGCATGCAAATCATTAAGGTGGCTAGCCAGTTATTGACATACCACTACATATTTTAGACCAATAGTAATATTATCTGATGGTGAGAATCATTTCGACTAGTTGAGAGTTAGAGCAGGCATCTCTTAGCTGGGAAGTATTGCAGAGGACATTTCAAGGTAAACATTCTCCATTAACAGAGGTGTGAATCAAGGGACTGTCCCCTAAAACAGGGACATCCAGTTACACTACTTTTATACACTGAGTTAAAGGTGTAATAACAAACTTGTTGTTTTTTTTTTCTTCTTATATATGAAAGGGCATCTCTGCTAAACTGTACATGTTAACGTTTCCATTCATCTGTAGAACTTAAAATATGTGAAACTTTGTGTGTTGTTTTTCAGTAGGTTGGAGGAACATTTTTTACCAGCACTCCTTTCTTACATAGAAACATTGAATTTGACAGTAGGAAAAAAAAACGATTTGGCCCATCTAGTCTGCCCATTTTTCCTACTGAAAAAAAACTCAACCCTATTTGGTCCTTGGTTTTATCTTATGTTCAGGATAGCGTTATGCCTATAACATGATGCTTACATCCCCGTCTATGTTCGTGCCTACTGGGTCTACTGAGGTGGATATCCTAAGAAAAACTGGAGTACAACCAGAGAAAATCAGCTCTACTATTTATAACAAATAGAAAAATTCTTATTGATTTAAATGGGCCTTTTATCCTTTTGAATGCTATATATCCTAGCAGTGGATATTAGGATATCCTCCATGAAACATAAGTGATTAACTCAAACACTGATTGTGCAACTGATAGATCCTCCTGTGATCATGTGAGGAGAGAATGAAGACCTGCACTGGTTGGGGGAGGGGCTGAGGACAGGCTTGAACACCCTGCCATATGGTACTGTTGGTTTAATCCAGTTCTTCTTTGTACATCAGCCTTACTGGGGAGGGTGTGTACTAAAACAAATTCATGGTAAACTAGGCATTAGAACTTATTCCTTAATGTTACACCTATGTAATGTCAATTTACTATGCTACGTATGGTGGAAATGGCCCTTTGTGTGTTGCAACAAGGGGAGGCCAGAGGGTATGTCTGTGGACATTTTGGTGCATTCCTTTCCTACACTGTACTAACTGGAGCAGGGGAAAGTAGTATAACTTTGTGGGAGGGTTGCTGCTCAGGGCCTACTGGCATTAAAGGTACACTAGCAACCAAAATAAAATTTGTTGTAATATCATATACTTCAGCTTGCATCTGTATAAAAATATTTATTGTACTTTAGAGCCCTAAACTATAACTATTATTTTGGATTTTTTTCATGTGTAAATCGTCCAATTAAGAAGGCATTTGGTTAATTGTGTTTATGCTCTTAATGAGAGGCAAGCTATGAGATGGTTATTTTATTTAGAATGGTACCCACTGCTATGTATTCAGAAAGTCTGTTATCTTATCTCAGGTCTTTTACAGATAATACAACACTAATCACTTAGGGTTCAATGAAGGAGATTTATAAAAAACATTTGTAGTACTTTTTAAGGAACCGTTCTTAAAGTGATAGTAATGACTAGAATAAAGCAGATCGCCAAGTCTTCTCTGTTGTAAATCTAACATTGTGCTATGTTTAACAACTTAATTTGATGAGGTTCAAAAGATATTAAATGAAGAAAGATCGCCCTTCCTCCCCTACTGGCCATGTCACAGAATATCTCATGCTGACCTGGATGAAGAGCGGCGAGGGACAAACTTCAGTAAGCAAAGGAAAATCCTTCCCTCCTTCATCACGGGGTCAGGGTTTTCCTTATACTTACTCACTGAAGTTTGTCCCTCGCTGCATCCATCCGGTTCTTTGACCGGATTTCAGATTCAGTGGGAGGCAACCAGAAGGGGTGAGAGGGGGATCTTTCTACATTTAATATCTTTTGAATTACATCAAGGTAAGTTGTTAAACATAGCACAATGTGTTAGATTTACAATAGAGAAGACTCGTAAACCTACTTTATTGCACACATTAATATCCCTTTAAGTCATGGCAACTGGAGATAACGTCAGGGCTGATTTATAAATGATTTAAGGCGTTTTTATATAGCATTATTACTCTGATGTTAATGCCTGGAATACTGAAGGACAGCATGTGCCCGGCATTAAGATTCTGGTGAAAATTCTGTTGCACACGTGTCGCAAATAGCAATATTTCTTTATAAATGTGATGCACAACTTTTTACAAACGCCGTTACTCCATTTTCTTAAAAAACTTTCTCCATGGCATACAGCCCTTCTAATCTGGGTTTCCTAATTTTAGAACTGTGGAAGACACTGTTACAGCAATTTTAATGCTTCTTTTTGCTTAACTCCACTTTTCTAAATCTCCCCCATTGTTTGTTGGAGGTGATCGAGGACAGTATTTCCATAAGTAAATCTTCCACTTTTGAATTTTTCATAAAGAATTAAGAAAAAAAATGGTGGTACCATGTTAGCCAGTAGAGTAGATGGAATTCAGTGTACTTTTATAGCAAAAAAACTAACATGAGTGATACAAAGGTGATACCTTTCAGTAGCTAACTGAGAACACAGAAAGTGCAAGCTTCAGGACGCTAAGGTTCCTACTTCAGGCACTGGTTAAAGGGATAGTAATACTTCATTTTAACTTTATTTTATTTTGTAGGCATTAAAAAAACATGAAGAATGATATAAGTCTTATCTCTGAAACCTTTATGGTTTAAGAGATATTCACAAGCAAAGTATCCCCCCCCTCTTCAACCAGATCAGAAGGGAGGTGCCCAGGTAGACTGCAGAGAGGGACAATCTTCAATTAAGATAATGGAAAAAGCTGAAAAACTTGTCAAGGGGGGAAGGGCTTTCATTGTTTTCATACAAAGAAAATTGTCCCCTTCTGTTATCTGTACTGTCATACAACCAGATCCACATCTGAGAAGAGATGGCTTACACTAGGTAAAAGGGGCGGGGAGGGGAACTTTGCTTGTGAATATCTCATAAACCATAAAGGTTTGAGAGATAAGACTTATATCATTCTTCATGTTTTTTTAATGCCTACAAAATAAAATAAAGTTAAAACGAAGTATTACTATCCCTTTAACAAATAAAGCTGGAATAGCACTGCATTTATGTTTACAAAGTATGACATACACATACCGCCCAACATTTCAAATTGCCAAAGAGGGACACTTGTGTTTTAGGGTGTGTAGCTGGTGGGCGGGGCATTACCGAGAATTTTTAGGCTATTTCATGACCTATTGACAGCTCCTTGTATAATCTAATAAATGACAAGAACAAAGTATTTTATTTACACAGACTAATTTATAAACACAAATAATGATGTTTAAATAAACAATAATGTGAGTTTTATTGCTGTAGGGCAGTAGGATACATTTATACACACACCACACAATCTGATTTCCTAAAAAGAGGGACATCAGGGTGGAAAAGAGGGACAGAGTGATTTGGGCCTAAAAGAGGGACACTTGGGAGGTATGCATACATTTGAAACCATTTATATGAATACACAGTAGGGGGACAATTAATTGTTCACAGGGCTTTGATCTAACCCTATGCATATCGTTGCATATCTATGCAGGCTGTATGTTTAATAATTAATTGTGTCCCCCCACTGTGTAATCATATAATTTGTTTCAAATGTATGTCATACTCTGTACATATAAATGCACTATTATTCTAGCTTTATTTGTTAACCCATACCTAAAGAAGGGGCCTTAGTTTTCTTAAAGCTTGCACTTTCTTTGTCCTCAGTTAGCTATTAAAATGTATCACCTTTTGTGAGTTTTGTGAGTTTTTTGCTATAAACGTACACTGAATCATAAATAATTAAAAACTGTGGAAAGATGAGAAATTACTTTGTTTCTGATAATGTTCTTTAAGCTGTCTTCTCCAACTGTAGGGTATCTTTATTTTGTCAAAAAAATGACAGAAATAAGACAAAATTGACAGCTAGTAGGATATTTTTTTTGAGAATACCTTAAAATATGATGGTAGATTAAATAACGCCCACTTTTATGACTGCTTTTCCCTTTGTTGGAGATGGCAAGATGCATGTGTGATTTGACAAACCATGGCATAAGAGCTTTTTTTCAGATTCCTTACTGACAGTTTCAGTTAAAGCTTTAGTAATGCCCATATTTAAAGGAGCAGTAAACTTTTTTTATGAAAAAATATATATTGTAGGGATTTTCCTATTGAGTAAAATAAGGGTACTCCCACTGCGAAGAGATTTATATTTCCAGAGTTATTACAGTTTAAACCCATGTTTTTTTTACATTAGCAGTGCCCTCTAGTGGTCAAATTCTAATTAGATTTCCTGTTAGACTCTAATGGAGAGGAAAGTCAGGATAGTCAGAGACATACAGTTCTCCATAGAATGTGACAGAAACTTCCTGTCACTTCCTGTCAGAACAATCAGGAAGTAAACACAGTAAATTCACTTCCTGATTATTTAAACTGCTATAATTTTTGAATAAAACAATGGTACTCCCATCGCTGTCAGATGTTTTATTCAAAAATTATAGCAGTTTAAAAGCTCTATAAAAAGCTCTATAAAATATGTGTTTTCATAAAAAAAAAGTTTACTGCTCCTTTAAGTATATTCAGTATTGTAAATGTTAAAAAATAAAGTATATTGCGAAAGTCCTATCTCTCAAACCTTTATGGTTTTAGAGATATTTGCCACTAAAGTTCCCCCCTCCCTCCCTTTCTTCTGACGTCAGCGCTCTATTGACAACAGAAGATCCCAGTCCTGGGACCTGCCGTTGGCTCTTCAGCAGAGCCGAAATAGCTACCTTTAAAAAGAATTACTTCATTGGAACTTGTCTGGTTTGCAAGCACACTTTGTAGACCGTTCCAACACAACTTTTTGAACATTGCATTCTAGCCCTTTATCAAGATTTCTATGTGAATAGGAGTCATGGAAAAGGCAACAATGGCTGATCCCATAGAGCATATGTAAGACTAGATTTTAGGCCTTAGAAAACATAGGTTTTACAGATGCTAACATGGAGTATTCCCTTAGAGTTTTAACAGTGGCAGATTATGTGCACTGTTATGCACTAAAGTGATATATGCTTTAGTATAGGGGTGTTCAAGTTCAGTCCTCAAGGTCCACAATCCTCAACAGGCCAGGATTTAAGGATTACCCTGATTAAGCATTGGCAAGTTAATCAGTGGCTCATTCATTTTGATTGGGCCGCCTGTGCTTAAACTGGGAAGTACTTAAAACCTGGACTGTTGGTATCTCGTGAAGATGGAACTTAGACACCCCTCCTGTAGTGCATCTCCCTAAGTGCAGGCACATGAGTTAGATGCTACCGCCAAAGGAGCTACATTGGTGGATTCATACATTCCCCCTCACTGTCTCTGTAAATTAATGAAGAAAACTGTCCTGAATACAGATAGCAAATCCTGAATGAATGTACTTTCGTGTATGCTTTTATTTTGTGTTTCATTCTAAGCCCAGAGCTTTGATGTTACACATAAGAATTACTAGGTATATAAAATGTAATATATATGAGATATGGAGGCAGTGTGTGTATTGTATTATCATGGGCAGCCTGTGCAAACAGGAGAGAGGGGAAAAAAGCTTGTTTAGACAGTAGGGGTGGCAGCTATCTCTTGTTCAAATAAAAATACTATGTATTGTGCCGATAAAACTTGAATTTTATGTTCCCTGCGTTGTAGGATTTATTCTGTTTGGAGAATATAATGTCATTAAACCTCAGTCCACTGCCAGAGGGAACTGTGGTACATTGTGAATTTGGACCAGCATTCAGCTAACATTCAAATGTCTTTATGAGTCTAGTGAAGACTAGGCAGTCTCCACCAGTGTAGTATTTTAATGGCAACAAGCTTTACATGCCAACCTTGTATCACGTTCAGGGAAATGGCCATTCCTATACTCTTTGCTTAGTACATGACTTAAGCAAGGCACAGAGGAAAGGAATGCTCTGAAACACCCGCAGACTGCCCCATCCTCATCTCCTTGGCACAAGCGACATTAAGGGAGGATTTGAGGCCTGCGTTGTTTAGTTAAAGCAGAACATTCATATCAAAACAAGTTTTTGCCACATGTTGAACCATATAAGCACTATTAGGAACCGTTTTTTTTTGTTTGTTTTTTTTTACTTTACGTACTTTTTAAGATATTTGAGCTCCAAGCTGGACACTTCCGCATTATGAGGCACTGGTATCTTCGGCACAGCTCTCAGGGCTATTTAATTCTCCTCCCACCTCCCTCCCAGCTGCCCCAGGTAGTGCGTTCACGCACTACCTTCGATGAAGTGTGAATGGCTGCTATCGTTACATCAAGCTCAGGTAAGCGTTATACTGAGGTTGCAAGGGAAGTGTGAATGCGCTCCCTGGGGCAGCTGGTGGGAGGAGACTGAAATAGTCCTGAGAGCTGTGCTGCAGATACCAGCGCTGCATAATGCAGAAGTGCCCAGCTTGGAGCTTAAATATCTTAAAAAAAAGTATGTAAAGTAAAAAAAAAAAAACACGTTTCCTAATAGTGCGTATGTGGTTAAACATGTGGTAAAAACTTTTTTTTGATATGAATGTTCCCCTTTAACCCTTTGAGTGCCAGAGGAGTACGCAATGCTTTGTGTACCTCTCTGGCACTCAAAGGGTTAATTGACTTTAGGCAGGCATAGTAACAGAATTCCATCTTCTGTTATTGGGCAAAATCATACATGTGCTCCATCGTCACCTAGAAATTAAAATTTTTTTTATCCATTTAGATATCATATAGTCCTAGACAGCATTTTTTTGCAATTAATTTCAAATGAAAAGATTACTTTACATTAAGTTATTATTTCATTCTTTCTAAGGTACACAGTTTTCTTTAATTTTTTAAAGAGGACCTGTCACCTTTCCAAGTCCTTGCCTCAATGGAAGTTTTTCAAGCTTCTTGAAAAGATTTGTGATTATTCCTCCTTATAAATCTATATCACCTCTTTGGTGGAGAGAAAGGTCTGCTTAGATTGTATTCCTAATACACAAATCTCTCAGACTATTAACCTGTTTCGATAACAGCTGTCTTCTTCACCAGCCTCCTCTTTATCAGAATGCTCCACCCTTTCCTGCCCAAACCTTGTAGCCTCACAGTTATACCTGTGAACTTTCTTTTCTGGAGTCCCTGGAGGGGAATCCTGTGGGGCCGCTGGGGGGGGGTAATATTGCTGCAAATAGCGGAAAAAAGGATGTGGGGTTTACCCGACAGTGAGAGCAGGGCTTTCCATGGCATCACAAAAGTGGGCAGGAAGTGGGAAGAACTGTGGGTGGGGAAGGAGAAAAAGTGGGAGGAACAAAGTGGGAAGGAGCAGAAGTAGGCAGAGTTTTAAAGGAAACTCCCCACATCTGGAGAATTAGCCTCTGTCCCACAGACCCTGTAATGCACTCTCAAAACCAGAGTCTCCAGGGCAAATAGGATTGCCACCTTTCTTCAAAAAAATACCGGCCATAGCATTCCCTCCATAGACTTAACATTGGACAGAAGCCAAATTTTTACCGGCCTGCCGGTAAAATACCAGCTGGGTGGCAACCCTAAGGGCAAATACAGAGAGTTCTCCGGTATGCTCACAATACAACAGTTTACTCTCAAATCTGGGCATATGGAGAGGAAAATGGGGATGGGTTAAAAGCTCTGGCACTATTATGTAGGACTATATCACTGATTACCACCATTTTTTCTTAAATCTGTTGCGTTATTGCTTCACAATGCGTTGCATACCCCTCTGGCATTCATAGGGTTAAGGTACATTGAATCTGATTAGCCACACCCAACAGGAAGCAGGATCCAGTCAAACCCATTAGCAATCAAGTACTCCTTTCAGTCTGCATATAACCCATCTGGTGCTTAAAGGGTTAATGCATGTGTAAAGTTTTATAAAGTTTTTCATGGTTGAACCTCTTAGGAGCATTGACTTGAATCCCAAAAACATGGTTTGGATGCACCCCTTTATTATCATACGAAGGCAAGCATAAATGCTTTTTATAATGGAACTCTGGAAGAATAAGTATCAAACTGTCCTGTTCCAAGTTGTTCTGTTTATTTCCAAGGTTGGAATTTTGAATGTTCATAGGTTTTAAGTGCAAAAGACGCATTTGTTTGATTACTTAAAAAAAAACTCCCATTAATCATATTCTTTGAAAGGTTGATTTTTTTCCACTACAGTAATGGTTTTTCAGTTTTGTGTTTGCTTAAAAGGTTAGGAACTCAGAGTAGTTTATTTTGACATAAATGTGCTGAAAGGAGTCACTGGAAATAAGAAATGATTAACTGTTCTATGGGAATAGACGCACTGAGGCTGGTATACTACAAACCAGGGCAAATCTAATGGAAGACAACTGCACCACAGAGCAGGGCTGTCCAAGTTCAGTCCTCAAGGGCCACCAACAGGCCAGGATGTAAGGATTTCCCTGATTAAGCACAGGTGAGTCAGTCATATTGAATGAGCCACTGATTAACTCACTTGTACTTAATCAGTGAAATCCTTACATTCTGGTCTGTTGGTGGCCCTTGAGGACTGAATTTGGACAGCCCTGACATAGACGCTAAAAACTTCCCATATTTAAGCCAATGGATGGTAGAGAGGTGCCCAGCACATTTAAAGATGCATTTTCTTCTATATACAGTAGTATTAAGGGTGTGTGTCCTCAAAATTGCCGCACTGCTCCTCGACCTTTGGGCTTCTTCTACACATTGCCCAGGGTATTTTGCCACACCTCAGATACATCATCTCGCATATTCCATCTCATAAAGCCTCAGGCCTGAATACAAATATATATGTTGCAGGATTTATCCTCCTGAGTAAAACAAGTGTACTCCCACTGCTGAGAGATATTTTATTCAAAATTTATTGCAGCTAAAAGTTGTATTTGTAATAGCAGTAAATCAATGTCCAGAAATTTTACAGTGGTGATGTTGCTACACCATCCTAGGGAAGCTCTGGTCAGTTGACCATAAACTTCCATAGACTGGTGTAACAAGAGCATCACCATAACTTTTCAGGTCATTTTGATACTGCAACTAAATAAATTAAAGTTTGAGTTACAATACCTTTTAAATACATATGTCTCAGCAGTGGGAGGTACCCTTGTTTTAATCAGGAGGATAAACTCCACAATAATATTTTTACATATTAAGTGTTACTATCTCTTTAAACACATAATTATCCAGAAAACCTATATGGTTGGTGAGGCTGAGGACAGGCTTAAACTCCCCTGCTCTAACCAACATAAATAAATACTGAGCAGTAATCTTTTGATCTTCATTGACTTATTAGGTCAGAAAGTATTTTACTTCCAAGTTTAACAGGATAAATATGTCAGGGCTACACAGTTGTGGGTTTGATATCAAGCCAAATGTCAATTATACATGCTATGTGAACCCCTCTAGTGGCAGAAAGATTAGCAATGCTTTGCTGACCTTTCTGGCATACAAATGGTAAATGTTGGGACTAATGGTGTTTTGTAAGAAAACATTCCCTGTGTAAAAATGAAATACTTTGTAAAATCAATAAAATCAAATAACATTTACATAGCAAAAAGTTTTTCAACTTAGATTAGATCATTTTAACATCTTAATTTAACATTTTAGCATAGAAATGAATTAAAACCTGATGGGGCCATCTGAGTACTGTGGTTGAGAAACCAGGGTTACATGTTCACTAAACACATAAGTATTCTTTATGCTAGTGAAAGGCAACCTTGGTTCTCCAGCTATTGGAAACTACAACTCACATCTTCCCCAACCAGCTAATGGCTGATTGGGGATAATGGAAGTTGTAGTCTCTAAAGCTGAAGAGTTAAAGGTTGTTTCACATGCTTTATGCTTTAGTAAGCAGTGATTACTGCTAAATTTTTTTTTTGGGGGGGCGGGCGGTGCCTGGTACCGATACATCTGCAGTAATTGAATTGTTTCTTCTTTGAGGTGAACTTTATTCAGAAGACAGTTTTTGTGGTAAGTAGGTACATGGAAATTATAGTACAGCCCCACTCTGCCACATCATTCCTTAATATTCAGTAAATATGGCTCACTCGGCACAACCCATCATCCCATGGTGTTGTTTGGTTAGTCCAGTTTTGATGAAAAGGCTTGGTCTAGGTTTCCACCTCAGGAATATAGATCAATAAAACTTTCATTCATTTCATAGACTAGTTGTGCAACTTTTGGAAAAAATAAGGTTCCATCGGAATCAGTTTTGAACTAATCTACTGGGAGGGAGACATAAATAATAGTTTTGCACTCTACAAATTCTCCTATTTTCTACAAATAAGAGGAGCCTATTTTGAATGACATTGAAGGTGTGTAATCCTGTTGTTTTTTTCCCAGTCATCATGGTGTACTTTCTGCTAATTAAAATATTGAAGACCTGTTTTTGGTCTTGTGGAAAGGCTGGTTAGATACAAATACTAATTTTACAGAAAAGCTTAGCTCATACCTATTCAGGAATCCTTTTTAATCTAAAGCAGCATGACTAAGGTGACCACCTCTCCTTTAATAGAAAACTCTTTCAGAAGTTTTCATTTGCATAGCTTTACAGGAACCAGTGTAACCCCACATTTTTCATAAGAGTTCTGCATTTAATAAGAGGTCAGGCCTGATGAAGGAAATAGCTGTCCTCTGAAATATCTCTGTTGTTCTGCATCAAAAATATTAGGTACTTCACCTGTTAATAATTCATGTTGTGTAGCTAACAGATTCCATTTGTTATTTCCATTTGAAACAAAGGCCAGTTCCAGACTCCCTGACTGATTTCAGGTTAGAACTCTTACCATCTAATAGAATGTGGGGGCCATTTTTTCTACATCTGGTCACTAGTCATGGCAGGATGTTCTTAACACTGAGCATGTGTACATGATCTCACTTTACCCCTACTCATAGCTCTAATGATCTGCTGTGGATTAGCTGAGCTATCTGAGACAGTACTCAGGACAGATGATCAAGAGAAAAAGTAGAGTATTCAGTTTAGCCAAAAGACCCCAGTGAATGCAGTGGGATGCTCCAGTATACTGTACCTATGGCATATTAAAGAGCAGTAAATGTTTTTTATGAAAAATATATATTGTATGGCATTTTGTGTTGAGTAAAATAAGCGTACTCCCACTGCATTGAGATGCATATTTTCCGAGTTATTACTGTTTCAATCTGTGTTGTTTTTTTTTTACATTAGCAATGCCCTCTAGTGGCCAAATCCTAATTATTTATTCTATAACATTCTAATGGAGAGGAAAGTAAGTGACTTACAGTTCACCATAGAATACTATCAGTTAGAACTATCAGGAGGTAAACACAGTAAGTTCACTTCTTGGTTATATGAACTGTTATACATGTTTGAATAAAACAGCAGACAGCAGCAGGTGTAACCTTGTTATGCTCAGCAGGAAAAGTCCTACAATATGTAGGTTTTCATAAAAAAAAGTTTGCTGCTCCTTTAAGATACATTTGAGGACAGGGGTCCAGGCACAGTCTATAGTTTCACTTTAACCTCTAGGAAGCTAGAGAGGTTTTTACCTTTCTCTAGATAGATGCGTAGCTCTGTAGCATCAAAGGAGTTAAAGGTGAACTATAATCCCCTAATAAAAACCCCTTACCCATTTACTTTACTATGGCAGTAAAATCCTGACAGCCCCTATGAATTTTGCCCTTGCGGCATTGTTCAAGTGGTTATCTCTGGATATCATGTCCATGGAGGTGGACACTACCGTTGCTGACATTTTTTGCAAACTGAAGCAGTTGAAGTGCATGATCTTATTTAATCCTTTAATAACCAAAGGGATGTGCAATGCATTGAGAAGCAAGGGATTGCATGCCACTCGGGTACTTAAATGTTTAAGATTACAGTGTGCAGTGGGTGGAGCTCAAAGTCCTACTAGCAACTGTCATGTCTTCCTTCATGGATGGACACAGGGCCGGATTTGCCATTAGGCAAAGTAGGCACCTGCCTACAGGCGCACTCCACCGAGGGGCGCCTGCCATTTTTTTTTATTTTTTTTTAAATAGCCACCTTGCTGGCCCTCGTTTCCCCCCCGTTGTCAATTTCCTACCTCCCTGACAGGACAGGTCTGTGCCTCCTTTGGCACAGTCCTGTAGGTGCTGAGCTCCCTCGTCGCCTCTTTAGGAATGCAGAGCGCTGGGAGATGACATCTTCTCCCAGCTCTCTGCATTCCTGAATAGGAGACCGTGCGGGAGTTCCATCAACTACAAGACTGTGCCAAAGGAGGCACAGATGACAGATCTCCTACCAGGGAGGTAGGAAACGGACAACGGGGGGAGGTAGGAAATGGACAATGTGAAGGCAACATGGAGATGGTCAGGGCAAGTTGGAGCCGAAGGGGGGCAATGTGAGGGCAACATAGAGATGGTGGGGGCAAGTTGGAGCTGATGGAGGGCAATATGGAGATGGTGGGGGCAATGTGGAGCTGGCGGGGGGCAAGTTGGAGCTGATAGGGTGGGGGGCAATGTGAGGGCAATATGGAGATGGTGGGGGCAATGTGGAGCTGATGGGGGGCAATGTGAGGGCAATGTGGAGCTGATGGGGGCAATATGGAGCTGATGGGGGGCATTGTGAGGGCAATGTGGAGCTGAAGGGGGTCAATGTGAAGGCAATATGGTATATGGAGATGATGGGGGCAGTATGGAGCTGATGGGGGCAATATGGAGATGATGGTGACAAGCTGGAGCTAATGGGGGCAATGTGGCGATGATGGGGCCAATGTGAGGGCAATATGGAGATGATGGGGGCAACATGGAGATTAGGAGCATTGTGGAGGTGTCCAGTGCAGAAGGCCCACGGGGGGGCGCTTCAAATTTCTGTGCCTACAGGCTCCTGAGATGTAAATCCAGCCCTGGATGGACATGACATCCAGGACTGATTGACTGAATATATCTCTTGAATAAAGGCAAAAGGGCAATTCACAGGGGTCATTAGGATTTCCTGGTCATAGTAAGGTAAATGAGCATTGATATTATGAGTTGTTAATTCTCCTTGAAACAGCTTTTTGATATTATGTTAATCATCATTTCAATTTCTTTCGATAGGTGTGTATGTAATATAGACTGCAGCGGCCACAACTTTAATCCCGTGTGTGCAACTGATGGAAGCTCTTATTCCAATCCTTGTCTGGTGCGGGAGGCATCGTGTCTCAGGCAAGAACAGATTGATGTGAAGCATCTGAGGAGCTGTACAGGTAGTGTCACCTATTCATTTTTTCATTTTATTCATTCAATATGGAAGACAATTGTCTGGATAACACATACTCTCACACATTAAAGGGATAGTAATACTTCGTTTTAACTTTATTTTATTTTGTAGGCATTAAAAAAACATGAAGAATGATATAAGTCTTATCTCTCAAACCTTTATGGTTTAAGAGATATTCACAAGCAAAGTTTCCCCCTCCTGCCCCTTTTACCTAGTGTAAGCCATCTCTTCTCAGATGTGGAATGCAGTCCATTGACCAGACAGATAACAGAAAACAATGAAAGCACTGCCCCCTTTGACAGGCTTTCCAGCTTTTTCCCTTATCTTAATTGAAGATTGTCCCTCTCTGCAGTCTACCTGGGCACCTCCCTGCTGATCTGGCTGAGCAGTGTGACATCAGTAAAAGGGGAGGGAGAGGGACACTTTGTCATTGAATTACTCTTGAACTATAACTCTGACAGAATTGAAATAACACTCTCCAAAGTCCAAATACTATGATGATTAATTAGAGCTGCTTTTATTATGAAACATTACTATCCCTTTATCAGAGAAAATTTAATTTGCCTCATATGCAGCACAGTCAATGCACCATGAATCATCCAGTCAGTAGACATGTCCCCTCATACCCATTTTACTGCTATAGTTAACTGATATCACAGACAGTGAATATTAAATCATTTGCACATTAAGAAAGGAATGTAGTCCATGATTCCATTCCACAAGAGTGGATTTTCAGCTGTCAATCACAAAACAGCTATTTTTTTTAACCTTTTTGAGACTAGTGCCATTACATGCCAGCCCTATTTATCTTGAACTAGGAAATTTGGATACACAGCAAACTTATAAAAAATACTTTTAGAATGCCCTTAGTAACATAATAACATAGTAATATGCATTTGTTAAGTTTAACTTGAGATTCTACAGTATATGTTTGGATGGGTTGGTGAGGGGTGGCGGGGAGGGATCTCCATTTATCTATATTGGTTATCCTCACCATTGCCAGTGCAGAGAAATCTCTGCAGTTTGGCAATGGAGGGGGTTAAGCAAAGTTGGTGAAATGTGGGGAGGGTAGAGTTTTGCCCCCCTGTGTTTCCTCTGCCAGTAGGGTTGCCACCCAGCCAGTATTTTACCGGCATTCAGCATTCAAGTATATTTAAAAGCTCTTTTTTTAAATCAGTATTAATATGAGAAGTTGATACAGTCAATGGGGATTTCTAGGTAACCGTTAGCCAACTTTCGGTTTGCTCTTCAATTATAAACACGGCCAATTTCACAGCACTACAACATTGCCTAGAGCTCCAGATTTTGAGTGGTGCCTCAGCTGTGCTGGCCCCACCATTATTCTGAGCTGTGTGTTGCCAGTGCAGTCTTAAAGGGATAGTAATACTTAAGTATTACAAATCCCTATATTAAAGCCCTAGTAAAAAAAAACGTATTGCCCCCAGTGTCATCTCTCAAACCTTTATGGTTTGAGAGATGAACGCTTCTAAAGTTGCCCTCTCCCTCCCCCTTCCCCGTAGTCAGCATTCTAGCTGACTCAGGGAAATCCGGTCAGAGATCATCAGACGGCTCTGCAGCAGAGCCGCGATCGCGTTAACTAAAAAAAAAAGTTTCACTAAAACGGTCTTCTACGTGTGCTTGCAAGCCAAGCACACGTAGAAGACCATTTCAGTGAAAGTTTTTTTTTAGCTAACGCGATCAGGCTGTGCTGGAGAGCCGCCTGAAAGTCATACGACTCTGTTCCCTGCAGTCAGCTAAAATGCTGACTACGGGGAAGGGGGAGGGAGAGGGCAACTTTAGAAGCGTTCATCTCTCAAACCATAGAGGTTTGAGAGATTACACTGGGGGCAATACGCTTTTTTTTACTAGGGCTTTAATATAGGGATTTGTAATACTTAAGTATTACTATCCCTTTAATGTCTCTGGATCTCTTGCATGTTAGGGGGTCTCCAACACATAAGGAAGCATAGCATGAAGATCTCACTAGCAACCAAGGGGTTAAAAACTTTGTCTTTGTTTGCACATTATGGGCTATAGGTAAGGTCTGTTCCAGGGAACAGTGTATTGGAACGTATGTGTTGTCATATAGGTAGTGGGGTGTGTGTGACTATGATGATAACTAACAGCGCCTAGGCTGCATTTCCTAGAGGTGCCTGGGATATAAATCTAGTCCTAATCGTAAGTTATTGGGTTGTTCCTAGTGAAGTTAGATTTCCTGGGGCATCCCTTGGGATATACAGAACCAATATCGTTTTTCTGTTAGTGTACAAACCACTGGTTTCGATCTAAAACAATTATTGAAGATCTATGTGTTTTTGGCTATTTCCCTCTCTTCCCTCCCTCTGTCCTTGCCCTGAAAGACTTTATATTTCCACTCTCAGTCATTCTGAATCAAGCAGGAAGCTGTTCAGTTCAGAAAGTGCATGTACGGTCTGTACTAACAAAAACAAAACAATAGGTCCAATGCACCTGTAAATAAAGGAATAATATACAAACATTATATATCAAATTAAACAATATCTATTATTTCTATTCATATCCCACAGCATATAACTCCCTCCCTCCTTAACTGTAAAAGTGAATTATTGTTTAAATAGAAAAAAGATATTGCTGCAAATATAAAAATAAAATGAAGATATACACAATCAAAAACTTTACCAACTGCAGTACCCTGCAATATTTGGCTGATTTCACTGCTAGTAATTTGGCTCCTTTTTCTATTCCCTTCAGAAACAGATGACATAAACCCAGTTGGGAAGAAAGATGATGGACTACAATACCGCCCAGAGGTGAAAGGTAAGTACTAAATTACTGCTGTATGTTAAGAACATTTATGAACTATCAACTTCCTTGTATCTTTATATTAAACCGGCATTCAAGCTCAAAAAGCCACTGATACCTGAAGCTCGTTTTCATAATAATTGTGTATATATAGGATCCCAGCATGGTCAACAGCATGGAAGACAATACTGCATGATTGGCCTTGCTACTCACAGCTACTGCTACCAGTCACAGGGAGATAGGTTAAGTGCTTATTAGATCTCTATCCAGTATGTTTGGCAATAAACCACCTCAGCATCCTGAATCCTCACAATCACTCCGTGTCTAAGAATTTGGTACTAACAAAATAATATTTATCCTAGTCATGTTGCTAAAACTTACATTACTTCTAAATTCAATGAAAAGTTGAGGCAATAAACTCATGCTTCTTATAAGTAATTGACAAAAAGGAAGAAGTGAATCAAATTGTCTTAAAGAGATAATAGTCCTTATACCGTGATGCTTTTCTGTCCAAGTTAAACAAAGGTGTGCCCATTTCTGGGAGATACTTTATTGAAAAGTCATTGCTGCATAAAAAGAATACAATTAAAATTCATTTCATGAAAATGTACCACTTGGTGGAGGTGTTGCAGTTGCTTTCTATCAAGCAGTACATTTGAGGACCAGACTTTACGAAATATGCATTTTGTGGTCTGGTTTGGGTGGACTTTTTAACATCTGTCAGCAGGGGTAGTACCATTTTTTTTACTCAGCAGTGCAAGCGCAACAATATATATTTTCTTATTCCTTAACCCTTTGAGTGCCAGAGGGGTACAGAATGCATTGCTTTGAGAGATGTGATATCATTGTAGAAGTCACCTCCACATTATCTCCTCTTTATCACACCTTAGTGCATCCCCCCCCCCAAGATTTGACAGTCATCAAAAATGTCTGTTTCATACTTCATGTAAAATATTTTCAGTTTATACCTCTGATCTTTGGTCTGGCAACAGTTCCATGAGTGATAACAGCACTGGCAGTGTGCATCAGGACAAAGGGTATTTTGCAATGCAGTGCTTACTGCTCTGGCATCCAAAGGACTAATAGGTCCCTATAAAGGAAGCAATGCTAAATTCATTGAACCTTGCCTGAACTTCACATATTCTATTCTAATAGATTTTTAACACTTTTCAACAAATGCTTGATGTCCAGTATGCAGATGTTTTAGCGCTCAGAATAATCAATAGAAACAATGTAGTTCTACATGTTTGATAAATCTAGACTCTGGCTTTGCTTTGGGTTGACCTTTCAGAGAGAGATTTTCACTTTTGGAAGTAATAAAAATCCCCCTCAGGTCCAAAGATCTTCCTTGATATCACCTCTGTTTCTTTTGTAAAATAAGTCAAATCTAGCCAGGTGATGACAAGAATAAAAATTAAATGTTAGAGAGCACATGTTTGTGATGACTATCATGCTGTACCCCAAATGGAAATCTTAAGTTTTAGGGTGGAACTCTCATTTTGTAACAAATAGGTGATTTTGATAGAGATTTTAAACTGAAGTATTTGTTATGTAAGCCTTTTTTTTTATTTCAACTGATATTTTACGAGATAGCGTTATTTACTTAAGTTTATACGAATGAGCTAGTACTGGCTGACAGAGGGTTGCAGTTGACGTGACCATTTGTGCAGTATTTTAGTATATTTAAATATTTTAGGACAGTAGTGTTTATAGTGTTTAATTTTTATAAATTGAGTAGTGAATGGTCATGGAGTTTCCTGTTCAATTGGGAGTGCCGTGCACTTCGGGGACCCACTGGGATGTAGTAGTGATGAGTCTCGCTGTAGCGATTTCCACAGGAGTGGGCTGGGGGCTTGCCCCCCTCCTGCTGTGAAAATTGAGGCCCCTGGTTTGTTGCATGTGCCAATATTTGCCCCTGAACAGATAGTGAACAGATTTTTAGATATAACTGACAAATACAGCTAAATATCTCAAAAACCGTTGTTTTTAATGTGTGACATAACCTATTGGTGATTTAGAAAGCTGTTATATAAAACCATATATTTGTTACAAAGTGACAGTTCCACTAATGTTCTTCTGCTGTGATGCAGAAGGGAAAGTCTGGATGGCAGTTCCTCCTCCTTCTCCACACTATATTCTTTTCACAGGTCTGTGAGGTCTGTGTCATTCCAAGCTTTTTAGGTGCAGTTTTTTTCTGAAGCCAGTGAACATATTAAATAAGGATTTGCAGACATGAAGTTCTTTTCTTTGAAACAAAATGAAAGTAGAGAGATACAATAGCTGGGAAAATACCTTATTTTCAAAGATATAATTGAAATTACAACCTTTTATATCACACACAAAAAAAATCTCAGAAGTACAGATCATATTAAATGTATCTATTTTGTTGAGAGAATACACAAAATGCAGTAGGCCTTATGCTATATATTTACACGTATAAGGAGGAATTCTGAGGCAAACTAACTTCACTACAGGGGACAATACAAATACCTGAAATTTTCATTGATTTAAATGATTTGTTTAATCCCTTGTATGCTAGAGAGGGAGAGAATGAAACTGGGCTGATCTATAAAGTATGTGAGGGAAAAGGGGGCATTCAAAGAACTGCAGGAACATTCAACAGTGAGCCAATGTCTAAGGCATGGCATTGAAATAAAGGGTGATGTCACCAGAATCGGGAAGGATCATTTAAAAATACTTAATCTACACATTGCAAAGAAAAATGAACAACATAAAGAATATGCAAATTGTAATGCTCTTTTCAGTTTTGCACGACAGGTTCAGTTCTGCACGACAGGTTCTCTCTAAGCATTAAAGGATAAGGGGAGTTCTAGAGTGTATTGGAATGTACTAATTAGAAATCATTACTGATTTATTTAAGATTATATGTAAGAGTAGATTTTAACCCCTTAAGGACTACGTGACGTGGTATGACCGTCACGGTCCTTATACCCTTAAGGACCAGTGACGGTCATAGCACGTCAAGTACTTTTTACTTACAGCGCTCTACCGGGAGCGCTGTAAGTAAAAACGGGGCCTAAAATTGATCACTCCAAGACCGGAGCGATCTCTCTTAGGCCTCCAAGCGGCGCGCCGGTACACATAACAGGTCACGTGTACCGGCGCGTCGGCAAAGATCAAAGCAGTCCTTAAGGGAAGGTAACTTCCCTGGACCGCTGGTACTTAAGGGGTTAAAGGCTAGTAATGTTGATATATTTAAAAAGTTCATATTGCAGCTATATTTAGATTCTCATGGCTCTTCCTTGCTCTTCCAAAATAGATATGCACGTTGGCTGGCATTTGTGGCCTCTTAAACTCTGACCCCTCCGAGTCGTCCCTTCTTTGCTTGGACCACCTGTCTTGCCTGTCCGGCCTTTTCTGCTCTGCTTACACATCCGTTTTCTGTTCTTCCTTTCTCTCACATCTCTCATCTTTCTCCTCTCTCTTCTTTTCATTTCTTTCTCAGTAAGGAATATTCTTCTAATCCATCACTTTTTTGACCACCATTTGTACCCTATTACCATTCATTGGTTTTCCTTCATTGTTTTATTGTTCCAGCATGTACGAAATTTGAAATGTTCTTACAGGACAATGCTGTTGATGTATTGAGAAGTTCTCTGCTGCTACGTGATATTGTACTGTAATAATTCTTTCAATAAAGATTATTGGAAAAAGAAAAAAAAAGTTCATATTGCAGCTATTAGAAAATTAAAATAAAAGACCCCAGTCCCATCTCTCAAACCTTTATGGTTTGAGAGATATAGAAGGCTAAAGTTCCCCCCTCCCTCCGCTTTCCCTAACGTCAGCTGTAAGCTGATGGCAAAATATCCTGGTCCCAGGACAAGCAAGCGGCTCTTCAGCAGAGCTGAAATAGCCCAATGTAAAAATAAATACTTCATTAGAACAATCTACAAAGCGTCAGAAGAAGCGCAACCACAAACCACCTCTAAGTGCAGTATTTTGGGTATTATATTATTAGTTTCCCCCCAATAAAATTCACTCGCATTTAAGAGAGGTTTATCTTGCCTATCAGTTTTATAGACTTGCACTGGATCTCAAGGCGCCACTTCAGGCTAATGGCTTTCTCACTCGCTCCAATGGATAAGTAGAAAAATGTTTTTGTTGTTGTTCTCAGTGTGCACATAAAGGTATATGCAAATCACAATGCAAACTATTTAGTGAGATGAATAGTAGGGTTCTTTTATATGATATAAAGGATTGCCACTTGTGAAATCCTTATACAGAAGCAGCACCCAACACCAGGGTAAGTGCATTACAATTATTATCATTATTTTCCATTGTTTGCAAATATATTATTTACTCCTATTTATAGCTATGCGCATAACACCCAATTCCTGTTGGAAAACCAAGTTCTATATTGTATTGCTTTCATTCAGTTTGTTATAGCAGCGAGCTAAATAGGAGACTAATAAAAACGGATATGTCAAGTATCTCCATCTCGAATAGAGGAACTAGAAAAGAAAATATCAAAAGTTTTATTCAAAAAGATATTTCCAATAAAAGGGAAAACAACACCCCTGATCTAACAATTATTTAATAAATTGGAACAACTATTATGTGCCGAAATGAGGCACTGGTGGGATAGTCTATTAGTGGAACAATATTTAAATAGACGTATATGACGGATACAAAGAAATTCGCCTTTCCCTGGTGCTGTTTTTACTAAGCAGTGGAATCAAATTTTGGAAGAATTCTCGTTAGCACTAATAAAACATCTTATTGAATATAGAAAATAACGTCTAACGGACATTGAAAAAGAAATTGATCAACTAAGTAAAAACCTTCAGAAATATGAAAAAACTCCAAGATTTAAAGAATTAGATCTAAGAGTAAATAAAAACATCAATAAAATAGAGATGGATTTAAAAAATAGGAAAGAAAGTAAACTTAATCGAGATATAGGGAATTACACACTTGCCAACAATAATTCACATCTACGTTCAGACAATTTGCATAGAAAATATCCAGCTAACAATAGAAATAAAAACAAAAATAAATTTCATAGAAATAACAATATAGCCCAAAGAACAACAGATCACTTAAAGACTATTACTCCGCAAGGAATTAATATAGATCAGAGAAGAACATAAAAAAAGATAAAAGAGATGACCAGACAACTAACAAAAATAAACAACAATTACACCAAGAAGACCAAACAATAGTATCAAATACTCACATCTTTCAAATACAACATGCTGATACAGACATTTCAACTCAAAACATACTAATATAAGAATTGCAACTCACAATAAATTTACACCTTTGGAAAAAGAACTACAGGAGATAGAAGCCTTGATTCAACAAAAAGAAAATGAGTTGGGAGCTAGACTTAAAACAGGAAGAAAATCGCCTAATTCCAGTATAACTACAGGTTCAAAATCAAATTCCGTCCCCAATGGCCCAACAATAACAACAGCTTGTAGTGGACCTTCCCGGTCTCCTTTTTTGGGGGAAGGAAAAGGACTAGAGAGATTTGTGGGTTGGAAGACAATACCAAAAAGAAAATGAAAAGGGGCTGCAGAGGAAGGGGAAAAAGAAGAACAAAACAGCAGAGAGAACACCCCCAAGAAAACAAAGATGTAACAATAGCAGCATATAGTAACCATTTAGGAATATATAATCTTTCAAATTACAATCTAGACTCCACTTGTGTTAATATCATATCCAAAGGTCTAAGGTTTGCACCGACCGCACCTCCGGATGATTTTATATTTTTTATGGATTTAAACTCATTTGTGAGAAAATTAACTTTACATAGATATGTCACAGAAAAAAAGGAAAACAAGAAAAAAATAAATCGTAATACGAAACAGATATAGAAACATTACAAATTCTGGAGAAAATGAAAAAAGAGGAAGAAAAGCCAAATGATAAATTCATCAAAAAAATTCACTTTTTACCCGGTACAGAAGAAAGGTCCTTATAGTGAGAGTTTTTATCAAATGGTTTTAGACAAATACAATCGAACCATAAAAGGGCAAAAAATCTGTCAAAACAATCTTAACAAGAGCAACTAGCTGTCAATAAATTAGCAAAAGGAAAAAATATAACTATCCGGGAAGCGGACAAAGGGGGCTCTGTTATTAGTCAAAATACAGAGGACTATATCAAGCAAGGATTCAGCCTCTTAGCAGATCACAAGTTCTATATATGTCTGGAAGAAATCCCAACAAATTATTTCTCAATACATTTAAATAATTCCTTAAGGCAGCCCTATCACAAGAGATCATAACCCCACAAGAATACAAATATATCTACATAGAACAACCAGATGCAGCATTTATGTATCATACACCCAAAATTCATAAGAATAGTCTTAATCCACCAGGAAGGCCGATCATAGTGGGAGTTACCTCCATAACATCTAATTTGTCGGCCTACCTAGATCACTTCTTACAAAAATACGTTGTGACTCTTCCAAGTTATATACGTGATACACAACATGTTTTGGAACAATTACATAACATCAAACATGATAACAACTACCTTTGAGTTACAATGGATGTGGAATTGTTGCATGCAAACATTGATCGTTCCAAGGGGTTGGAAGCAGTAGTGTATTTTTTTGGAAAAGGATACCTCCCTTTCAAAAAAAAGTTTCTTATACAATGTGCTGAATTTATGCTTACTCATAATTTTTTTATATACCAAACACATTGGCATCTGCAAATAAAGGGTACGACCATGGGTACAAGGTTTGCCCCCTCATATGCTAACTTATTTATGGGGTATTGGGAAGCCCAAAACATCTGGCTAAATAACAAAGGAGGGGGCAGCCTTGTATACTATGGCTGATACATTGATGACATTCTAATTATATGGAGAGGTGACTTGGAAAAACTTAACAGGATGTTATCATACTTTAATAATATCAATAAAGGTATAAAGTTCACAGTCCAAACACACCATCAAATTGAATTTTTGGATGTAACATTATCTTTTTGGTGACAATTATAACACCTGCAGCACTATCTACAAGAAGCCGGTTGCATCCAATCAATACATCAGAGCCAATAGTGGATACTATCCTAAATGGCTAACTAATGTCCCATTTGGACAGTTACATAGAATCAGACGCAACTGTAGTAATATCAAGGATTTTGAGAAAGAAGGTAAACATCTAATACAACAGTTTAAAGACAAGGGATATGGGGAAGAACTTTTGATCTCTGCGTATAATAGAGCAAAAGATCTGGATAGAAACACCATTTTAGAAAAGAAAAAGAATCATTCCATAGTAGCCAAAAATCATCATTTCACATTCACTACTCAGTTCAATTCCTATGGATATAAAATCTGGATCCGGTGCTTAAAGGTACAATAACCAAATATCCATATGTAACATTCCGAAAAAATAGAAACCAGCGTTCATATATAGCACCCAGTAGACCAAAACATTTGAGCCAATTGGGACATGGAAAACATAAACCAAAGGGAACTTTTCAATGCAAGTTACCTAAGTGTAAGAATTGCCAACATATGATCCATGGTAATAACACTTTTTCAAATATTAGTAACACGGAGAAATATAACGCCAAACAAACTATAGATTGCAATACACCTTATGTAATCTATATGCTTATTTGTGGCTGCGGTAGTAAATATATGCGGAGGACTACTAGACCATTAAAAGTCCGTATTAATGAACACCGTGGGAAAATTTTACGGAAAGATGTAAACCATGGGGTCCTAAGGCATTTTAACATTTGTACAAAAGGAGGCTTGGAGAACTTCAGAGTTGTAGGTTATAACACATCCCAGAAGACTCTGGAGCTAGGTACTAAAAACTATGCAGAAGAGAGGCATTTTGGATCTACACACTGAATACCATGAACAAAGGTGGGATGAATGCTGAGATTGATATTGCATCTTGTTTATAACTAAATTTAAAGGGACAGTAATGTTTCATAATAAAAGCAGCTCTAATTAATCATCATAGTATTTGGACTTTGGAGAGTGTTATATCAATTCTGTCAGAGTTGTAGTTCAAGAGTAATTCAATGACAAAGTGTCCCCCTCCCACCCCTTTTACTGATGTCACACTGTTCAGCCAGAGCAGAAGGGAGGTGCCCAGGTAGACTGCAGAGAGAGACAATCTTCAATTAAGATAAGGGAAAAACCTGAAAAGCTTGTCAAGGGGGGCAGGGCTTTCATTGTTCTGATAGGAAGAATATTATCCCTTACTGTTATCTGTCTGGTCTATGGACTGCATTCCATATCTGAGAAGAGATTGCTTACACTAGGTAAAAGGGGCGGGAGGGGAAACTTTGCTTGTGAATATCTCATAAACCATAAAGGTTTGAGAGATAAGACTTATATCATTCTTCATGTTTTTTTAATGCCTACAAAATAAAATAAAGTTAAAACGAAGTATTACTATCACTTTAAATGTATACATTAATTACATACATCCAATATTTACAAACATAATTTAATATATACATGCATCATTGCTTATTGTTGGTTTTATTTTATTTTATTTTATTGTATATCATAGAGGTATTTGTTCTTCATTAAGATATATTTATACAGCTTCCTTGTCTACAGTTTTGCCCTCTGTTATGCTCGCCATTTGGAGGACACGCCGTAGGTGGGGTGCTGTGAAACTGTAAAGGTTTTTTTCTATTTGGGGTGTTTAACCTTAAGATATTGCACGGCAGCGATTAGTTTGCCTCCTGTAAGGAGAGATGGACTGGCCATCTGCACATGCGTCGTGGTTCACCCTGGGGAGACCATCCCTGCAGGTATTTGCTGCTCCTCATTGTATGAGGAGATGGGGGAAGGAGACGTGAGTGGAAGTAGCCAGCTGTTGTGTGTGCACCATGGGTGGAAAGCGGAAGTGATAACAAACCCTGCAAAAAAACACACTAGGCGCCAAATCAAGAGGATGCACTAGAAGTTTTTCGGGTGATCATTCACCAGGGAGCAAAAAGAGGGACATGGGGATTTTAGCCTCACATGGACAGTACCCCCATAAAAAGGGATATTTGGTAGATATGAATGAAGGTTCATACCTTTTATCCAGTTCCTGTGAAAAATATACTAACAGCACAAAACATCTCAGGAAAACCTATAAACCTATAAAAATGTTGTGCTTTTTTCAACTTGTTTCAAGTTTTTATATTATAATCGAACTGTACGATAGGTTGTACCCATAAATATGGCATCAAAAGGAAGTCTTATCCTTTAAAATTGTATATATTTTGTGTGGCTGTACTAAAGGAATTAGAGGGGAAATTTGGTTGAACAAACACATACTAAAATTACCAAAATTGCTCTGCTCCTCTATTGTAAAAGAAACCCTTCATCCTTAAGGAGCTAAATCTGTTGAGGGACATCTGTTCTATTTTCAGGTGAAATCTTAGTGTATAGGCTCCATAGAATACCATAGGATTTAGAGAAGTAATTAAATGGAGGAGTTAATATCATGGCTTAGTGAATCTCCCACATAGTGTGTATATATGTGTGTACACTACTGTACAAAGGTCTTAGGCAGCTGTGAAAAAATGCTGTAAACTAAGAATGCTTTCAAAAATAGACATGTTATTAGTTTATTTTTATCCGTTAACAAAATGCATAGTGAGTGAACAGAAGAAAAATCTAAATCAAATGAATTTTTAGTGTAACCACACTGTGACTTCGAAACAGCATCATTTTTTCTAGGTACACTTGTACATAATTTGTTAAGGGGTTCGGAAGTCAGGTTGTTCCAGACATCTTGGAGAACCAACCAGAGTTCTTTTTCTGTGGATTTAGGCAGCCTCAGTTGCTTCTCTCTCTTCATATAATCCCAGACAGACTCAATGATGTTGAGATCAGGACTTCGTGTTCTTCTTTATGCTGAAGATTGTTCTTAATGACTTTGACTGTATGTTTGGGGTTGTTGTAATGCTGCAGAATAAATTTCAGGCCAATCAGATGCCTTTCTGCTGGTATTGCATGATGGATAAGTATCTGCCTGTACTTCTGAGCATTGAGGAAACCATTAATTCTGACCAAATCCCCAACTCCATTTGCAGAAATGCAGCCCCAAACTTTCAAGGAACCTCCACCATGCTTCACTGTTGCCTGCAGACACTCATTCTTGTACTGCTCTCCATCCCTACGGCTAACAATCTGCCTTCTGCTACGGCAAATATTTCAAATTTTGACTAATCCGTCCAGAGCACCATCTGCCGTTTTTCTGCAACCCCATTTCCAGTGTTTTACTGCATAGTTGGCCTTGTTTCCACGACGGAGGTATGGCTTTTTGGCCGCAAGTCTTCCATGAAGACCCCTTCTGACCATACTTCTCCAGACAGTAGATGTTGGTATCGGGATCCCACTGTTTTCTGCCAATTCTGAGCTGATGGCACTGCTGGACGTCTTCTGATTGCGAAGGGACGTTGTCATGCTGCCCCTCTCCACTGCGCTGTGCGGCCTGTGGGAGCGCTTGGTCTTTCTTGCACTTCCCTTCCCATTCTCACTGTGCTCTCCAGCAATGACGTTACTTCTGGCCATGAACTTCCAGTTTGGCCCTGTATAGAGTGCGCGCCAGTTGTCATGGAGCGCGAGTATAGCATTCCATGTTGTTACCTTAGCGTTTCACTGTGTACCTTGTCCAAGCCTTGTTTGACCTTGCCTGTTCCTGGATACTGAGCCTGCCAGCCGATTCTTGTACTTCCTTTGCCAGTTTCATACTGACCCTGCCTGTCAATGGATACTGAGCCTGCCAGCCAATTTTGTACTTCTATTGCCAGCCTGATTCTGACCCTGCCTGTCCCTGGATACTGAGCCTGCCAGCTAATTTTGTACTTCTACTGCCAGCCTGATACTGACCCTGCCTGTCCCTGTATTCTGATACTGTCTGCCCTGTTCTGCACAGTTGATTCTGGCCTTTCTGATCCTGTCAGTTTTTGTATTCCCTGTGCCCCTTCTGGATGTGCTGCTTCTTCTACTCTTCTCAGTTGGTTCCCTGTCTGCCAGAGGTTCTTCATTTGGTGAGTTCTATATTCTTTATATATTGTTTTAGAATCTCCCTGGGGCAGGTAGCTTTAGTCATCACTGAGGTGTGTTATCATGGGCCGCCTTCAGCTCAACTGAAGGGGGTCATCTGACTTTGCGGCAAGCAACTTTACACGGCTGTGGCCGCAGCACAATACACTTCAAGGGGCCTGCATAATCCAGAGGTACAATCTTCAGTAAGCAAAAGGAAAATCCTGCCCTCTTTCATCAAGGGGGCAGGGTTTTCCTTATACTTACTGACTGAAGATTGTCCCTTGCTGCATCCATCCGGTTCCACTACCAAATTCCAGATTCAATGGAAGGAGGCCAGAAGAGGCTGGAGCAGGATCCTTTCTGCTTGAATTGCTATTGAATTACAAAACTGCAAGTCTTAAAAAATAGCGCTATGAGTTAGAAAAAGTATAACGAAGACTCGGAGGTGAACTTTACTTTAAGTATTACTATCCCTTTAATGGTTGGGCTATGGAGAACATTAGGGAGAACAAGTCTCTACTACCAGTCCTCTATTGGCGACTGGTGCTGTGGGAGCTATGACTGACGTCTCAAACCCTCATAGTCTATGTGCTTGTGTAGGACTCTAGAGTCTATTCCCAGCCTTCGCCTACCAGCCCTTGTTGGAGGAGTCTTCTTATCCTGTCCACTTTGCCCTTACTCTGAGCAGGGCTGCTTACTTGCATAGCATAGGTGACAGAAGTAAGCACAATGTGTCTTTCATTCTTTCATCTCCTGCACTAAGTTTTCTTGGCCGACCACTGCGTCTATGGTCCTCAGTGTTACCGTTTCTTTGCGCTTCTTCAAAAGAGCTTTGACATCACATCTGGTAACCCCTGTCTGCCTTGAAATTTCTGCCTAGAGAGACCTAGATGATGCAGTATAGCTACCTTGTGTCTTGTTGCTGTGCTCAGTCTTGCCATAGTGTATGACTTTTGACATTAAACCGTCTTCAGCAACCTTACCTTGTTAGCTGAGTTTGGCTGTTCCTCACCCAGTTTTATTCCTCCTTCACAACTGTTCCTTTTTCAGTTAAAGATTGTGTTTCAACCCACTTATTAAATTGATGATCATTAGCACCTGTTTGGTTGAATTGTTTAATCATACACCTGACTATATGCCTACAAAATCCCTTTCTTTGTGCAAGTGTACCTAGCAGAATTGCTGCTGTTTTGAAGGCAATGGGTGGTCACACCAAATATTGATTTCATTTACATTTTCCTTCTGTTCACTCAGTATGCATTTTATTAATTGAAAAAAAAATAAACTATTAACATGTCTATTTTTGAAAGCATTCTTACTTTACAGCATTTTTTCACACCTTCCTAAGACTTTTGCACAGTACTGTGTGTATGTATTTATTTGGGAAATTACCATTCATATGTTGGTGGCACAGTGTGATACATTAATCTAATTCCATGAACAGTATGCTGTTTAGTTTTTTCAAGGCAAAAGACATTGCTTGCTGTACTGTAAGCATCGCCTCCAGACTTGTATTCATTCATAACACAGTGGGGTAAATGTACAATATGGGGCTTGCTGTCACCTTGATTGCCAGAGGGGTTTGCAGAGCATTGGCATTCAAAGGGTTAAAGTTCAGCACCGGCAGATATGCCTGCTGGTATGCACTATGTACAGTATATTACAAACATATGGCTAGCACAGCATGCTGGTAGATTTTAATCATCTTGAAAATGATCTAACTGTATCTTAGGATGACAAGATCACTTTAACCCTTTGAGTGCCAGAGAGGTATCCAACACATACCTCTCTGGTGCTCAAAGAGTTAAACGATGGTCATTTGTGCCACTGACACTGAGTTCTGTACAAACCATAAACTGAAAGAAACCATATTAATTCCAATATTACTCTTATGCAGTGCTAGCAACATCTCCAAAACTTTTCAGAACAAAGCATTGGAGATGTCATCAGAATACAAGAGTTTAAAAAGATCAATAAAAAGGTATTACTCAATTAAAATGCTGCTTTATTTTTATTTCTTCATTAAAGATTCCAGTGATCAGAGAGAAGAGGACTACATGGGCAATTATGTTCCATGTTCCGAAAACTACAATGGATATTGTGTGCACGGGAAATGTGAATTAGACTATTCAAATCAGAAGGTATCATGTCGGTAAGTTTTAAACACTTCTTATTGTCTAGAAATTAGCAATGTTCATCTATATATGCTTTAATACATGTGTAATACATATTGCCACATGCTGTTGAATCTAGGGACATGGAACAGGCTACATCTTAGCAACTTTCAGTCCAGAGGGGTGTACAACACATTACTTCTCAATGGGCATTATTCACTAAGGCTTGATACTGAGGTGATAAAATGGAGATAACTTCTCTAATGTTATCACTTCTCCAATTCCTATGTTATTCTATGGAGCTAATTCATTAACGTTTCTTACGTTTTGGAGATCTTAGTGCATTGTTTCCAGAGAATAACATAGGAACTGGAGAAGTGATATCACTGGAGAAGTCTTCTCCACTTTATCTCCTCTTTATCACACTTTAGTGAATAACCCCAATGGGAGGGATGCACTAAGGCGTGATAAAGATGTGATAATGTGGAGAAGACTTTTCCAGTGATATCACTTCTCCAGTTCCTATGTTATTATATGGAGCCAATGCACTAAGATCTCTCCAACTTTGGTAATCTTAATGCATAGTCTCTATAGAATAACATTGGAAGTGGAGAAGTGATATCACTGGAGAAGTCATCTCCACATTCATTATCACATCTTAATGAATAACCCCCTATATGTTGTACCCCCTCTTGTCCTTATGGATTTAGTGGTAAGTCAGTATCACAAATGATAAAATTCTTATTTGTATAATTCTTACTTAACATTCTAATATCAATGCATCTATGGTAATTCTCTATAGAAAGGATCTTTACTTATAGTCCAAGTTAAAGAGCAGATTTTTTTACATGAAGAATAATGTTATATGGATTTTTCTGCTGAGTAAAACAAGGGCATGCCCACTGTTGGAAGATGTGTTATTAAAAACATATAACTGTTCAAACTGTCACAAAGTGAGATATCTGTTAGTATCACATTTTCTGTAGAATTGCAGTTGTGACTCTCTTCTTCCATAGAATGCAATAGAATAACTGACACCAGACAACCTGTAAGGGAACTGTCTGGACACCAGATGGCACTATAGTCATTTTGGAACAATGAAACTTCAAAAAGTGGGAGTACCCTAGGCTAGGGCTATATGGTTGTTTGGTTTTGGTTAGTTTTGTACATGTCCTTTAAGTCTGTAAAATGTTTTTATGAACTGCTGGCCAAGTTATCACAAGCACAAATGGAGCAAATCTGTGACAAACCAACTGCACCTTAGGAGACATAAAAATCACAATAGATTTTTAAGATAATTTAGGAATGTATTTGTTCCCTGTGGTTCAGCTGGTTTGCTCCAGAATTGCTCCACTTTTAACTTTGTACATATGGCCACAAGGTTCTAACAGACACTTGTGCCAGGTCTCTACCTAAGCCAGTCAAATATATACTGTTCTTTTAAAGGGCTGATATAGGTGTGGGCTGGGCAGTGTGTCTCCATTGTTTTCTGGACACAGCAGTGCAGTAAGGCATGGCTAGAAAAAAATGAGTGTGCAACTACCTTAAAATCATTCATACTGTTAGACGCTGCTTGTTTGCATGTATGTATATATATATATATATATATTTTTTTTTATGTTATTATTTTTTACAATATTTGTGATATATATGACAGTATACTATCAGGTATTGCTGGAATGTATTATTCCTTGCTTTGATTGCTGATCTGGCATACACTCCTTCAAACACATAAACCCAACTCCTTCTACCAAAGAAAGACACAGACAAGTACAGCTTGGGTAAGAAAGGACCACAGCATTTATTAACCTTAACAGTAAACTAAACAATGTGCAAGCTTCTTGGCATATGCCAGAGGCAAAATAGTGCACACCCCGATCATGAGTCTCTGCCCTTACCTGGGCGTTAGCCAAAAGGTGAGAGACTAACACCACAATGCCCATAAGGCAGGATTACATTTAAAGGGATAGTAATACTTCGTTTTATCTTTATTTTATTTTGTAGGCATTAAAAAAAACATGAAGAACGATATAAGTCTTATCTCTCAAACCTTTATGGTTTGAGAGATATTCACAAGCAAAGTTTCCCCTCCCGCCCCTTTTTACCTAGAATAAGCCATCTCTTCTCAGATGTGGAATGCAGTCCATAGACCAGACAAATAACAGCAGGGGACAATATTCTTCCTAACAGAACAATGAAAGCCCTGTCCCCCTTGACAAGCTTTCCAGGTTTTTCCTTATCTTAACTGAAGATTGTCCCTCTCTGCAGTCTACCTGGGCACCTCCCTTCTGATCTGGCTGAGCAGTGTTACTTCAGTAAAAGGGGCGGGAGGGGGATACTTTGTCATTGAATTACTCTTGAACTACAACTCTGACAGAATTGAAATAACACTCTCCAAAGTGCAAATACTATGATGACTAATTAGAGCTGCTTTTAGTATGAAACATTACTATCCCTTTAAATATCTGCTGCAAAGAACCAAACTGTCAAAAAAAAATAAAAGAGTGCTGGTACACAGGCGAAAGAAAAGAGGAAGCAGGCAGGTCAGGAGGGATGAAGCTTAATTCCCTGTGAGGCTGCTGGCACAAGATCAGGAAACAGAAAGAGCCAGCAGCCCCACAGGGGATATTTATACATAGTCAAAGGCCACTGTCTTTAGAATAGAAACCCAATAAAGCACTGAATAATGGTAACATTAGGAAATATATATAATCTTGAAAATGCAATAAAATCAGATTGAATTAAAAAAAAATAAAGAAAAAAGTAAAATAATTGCAATTGGCTGAACCATACATAATAAAGTAGTTGAAGAGCCTGTGTACACGGGCCACAGTGCTAGGCAGCAATGCACAGTACAGACTGCCCGCGCCAAGGCTGATAACGGAGCAGGGCGCTGCGAATTCAGACCTTCGATGCACAGAGAGGGGACTACGGTCTGAATTCGGAGTGCCCCGCTCCATTATCAGCTGGGGCACGGGCAGTCTGTACTGCGCATGACTGCAGCGCGCACAGCCGTCTGTACTGCGCAAGACAGCTTCTGACAAACATACATTAGCGAATTATTATATAGGATAAGTATTTGGTACATCGTCCTTCAACCATGCGAATGGGCCACAGTTGAGCTAGTTAACAGTGGGAAAAACTCTTTTCTTTTCCTTAGTTTTTTTTTTTTTTAATTTAAAATAATTAACTTTCTAGAATTGTTTTATTCATTAAATACCTATCTGTATAATAGAAGTAAAACTCAGTTTTATTTACTGGAATTTAAGTAGTTTATTGCACCTTTTTTTTTTTTTTTTTTTGTCATTTCTGTCGGTCATGTAGGGGAACGAACTCCTCACACGAACCTTCCCATCAAATAAGGCCTTGCCCACAATCACCTACAATACAGATATTTAACCTAATCTTGCTCTCTCATACATCTGGGCAGGGAGCTGCTAGTTTGTCAGATTATCACAGCAATCCCTCCCTTGTCAATACCATGCTCTTATACCTCAGGAAGACACTAGATTACCAAGGATTGTAAGAATAAAATAGAAGAAATATGGCATGCTGTTTTTAAGGAAGAAGTTGTGGTAAGTGGGGAAATAACTATAATTTTATATATTGATAAGGAGCAAAGAAATTAAATTATTAATATTTCAATATGAATTATGATTACATATGTTATTGTTACATATGTTTGAATATCAATATAAAGTACCCATGGGTTATTTTAGCCAAATGTCCAGCAGATTCACAGTCTAGGAGATATTAAAATTATTTCAGGGTGATGATCTCCCTTAGTAGTGTAGCATATGCGAAAGAAGTGTTATAGTGCACTGAGGGCTTAATTATTATACAGTGGTGCAATGAGATCTATCAACATCCAGGGGGAAAAGTATTAACCCTTTGAGTGCCAGAGAGGTACTCAATGCATTGCGTCCCATCTAGCACTCAAAGTGTTAATACCTAGTATACTGTACTGTACTATCTGCTGGCCTTTTCACTTACATGATGTACTTCATAGGCAGTGTAGTATAAAGCTTTCAAATATGCAAACTTAATTTAAGGGGACATGTCCACGGTATTTAAGGGCCAGAGCAGAGCAGCAAAAGTAATACGTTGAACAACCTCCTGGTCAATAAAGGGTTAAGAAAAGAATAGCTTTATATTTTTGCCTATATAACATAGGTAGCCTACTGAGAAATGCTGACACATTTCCTAATATATATCTAGTTTTATCTTGAAGTTAGTGCTGTCTGAGACTTTCATTATAAAATAACCTCTTACATAAGAAATGCATTTCAATGATGGAGAAGCCTCCGGGGCTAAACAGTAGGCACTCGCTAGGCCTTACAATGGCCATTTTGATTAAGATACACAGTACAATAATTTAATAAATGGTTGAAAATATCTCAATCAAAATTCAGCTGCTAGAAGTGATGATAAATAATTCAAATATCTTATTGCCAATAAAAAAAAAAGCTGCACTTAAAATAAACATGAGCTTGGTTTAAATAAAGGTTTATTCGGATATTTCTTATTTTTAGGATCACTAACGTCTACATGAAGTTAACTCTTTAACCCTTTGAGTGCCAGAGGGGTATGCAACGCATTGCAAAGCAATGCGTTGCATACCCCTCTGGCACTCAAAGGGTTAAAGGGTCAGTAATGCCCGTATTTAACTTTATTTAATATTGTAGAGGTTACAAAAATAAAGTATTTGGAGAACGTGCCATCTCTCAAACCCTTATGGTTTGAGAGATATTCGCCGCTGAAGTTCCCCCTTCCCTCCCCTTCTCCTGACGTCAGCGTCTAGCTGACAGCAGGAAATCTTGGTCCGGGGACCAGCCAGCGGCTCTGCAGCAGGGCCGGAATCGCATTATTTAAAAAGAATTACTTCACTGGAACAGGCTGCAAAGTGTGCCTGGTTTGCAAGCACACTTTATAGACCGTTCCATTGAAGTAGTTTTTTTAATATAACTCGATTTCGGCTCTGCTGCAGAGCTTCCTCGAGTCGGCCGACTTGAATCTCCTGCTGTCAGCTTTAAGGCTGACATCAGGAGAAGGGGAGGGAGGGGGGAACTTTAGATGCGAATGGGATTTTCTGCACATAATTTATTTTTTTTAATATATGTATGTATGTATATCTTTATTTATATGGCACCACACAGTGTACGCAGCACCTTACAATAGACGTATGTTACAATAAATAAGAGGGGATAAAATAAGTGCCACATTCATCAAAACAATAGGAGAGAGGCCCCTGCCCCAAGGAGCTTACAGTCTAAATCTACAATACCACGTAAAGTTATTATAGGGCATTACTAGACCTTTAACACAAATAAAAATAACTTAATAGTCCAAATAATCTTTCAAAGATGTGCATGAAATTTTCAATTCTTTTGCATGGAACAATCCTATATTGATATGACACTCACTTTTCACTTCTCCACCTGGCTGACAAGTCTGTCAAACAGGCTGGACAGGCTTGTGAGGGATATATGGACTGCACTCAGCATATAGTCAGAGAGCATGTATCCTCTTGGACACTACAGAGGTCTTCTATACATTGTGGGGAATGTCTGAATATGCCCAGGACAACTCATTTATTGTTGGACACCAACTCATGTGGCTGTTCTTTGAAATATCTGCAAATGATCTCTTTAGTAACACACAAACAAGACACTGAGAAAGGAACACAAACAAAACAATGGATCGCCCTGGAAGATAGCAGTTCAGTAGTGTAATACCATAGTTGTAAAATCCATTAAACTTTATTGCATAGCATAATTAAAATCATAACTGCTACTTTACACAAAGATGGTATCAAAAGGAGACTTATGGAGTGACAATGTGGTAAGAGGTGCAAGGTATATGGATCAACACAAATCACGCCTTAGAGGTGCTTAATCATCAGCGTACCATGATTAAGGAGTGAAACGCGTTGACCGATATACCTTGCACTGCTTACCACCTTGCCACTCCATAAGTCTCCTTTTGATACCATCTTTGTGTGAAGTAGCAGGTAAGATTTTAATTATACAATGCAATAACTTTTAGTGGATTTTACAGCTGTGGTATTATGCTGCTGGACTGCTATCTTCCAGTGAGATCCGTTGTTATGTTTGCGTGTATCAATATTGAGTGCAGTTGGAGACATCCAGGATCAGCACTTTTACACACACATCTAAGCCCCGTTAAGACAAAGGATAAATATCTGGATATCCCTGTATGTCTACAGTCCCTAGGGTTGTTAACATAATCCTAGATTATACAGTGGAGCAGCTTTTTCTCATTTTATTTGCATACTGGGATAGGAAAACCCCGAAATAGCCATACCCTATGACACTACCCTTCCCTTATCATGAGCATCATTAGGGAAGAATTAACAAATCATAACAATAAACCCTTACTAACATTAATCTGGGCTGCTGTGAATATTATGTGCATATTGGTTAGCAAAAATGAATTGTTAGTTAATAATGGATATCATGTCCCTTGAGGAAAACATGGGTGGCTTATGCACTAAGGTGTGATAGAGAGGTGATAATGTGGAGATAACTTTTCCAGTGATATCAGTTTAATTTCTATGTTATTCTATAGAGCCAACTCACTAGGCTTTCTCCCACAAGAAATCTTAGTGCATAAGCTCCATAGAATAACATAGGAACTGGAGAATTGATATCATTGGAAAAGTTATCTCCACATTATCACCTTTCTCACACCATAGTGGATCCCCCCCTCCCTCCCATTCCTTGGGAATATGCACTAAGGTGATAACATCTCCATTTGCTATGTTATTCTATAGAACCTATGCACTAAGATCCCTGAAGTCTGAGAGATCTTAGTGCACAGGCTTTATCACTGCTTTATCACACCTTAGTGCATCTCTCACCTTGTTTCACAGCAGGACCCCAAACTCTTCCCAAAGAAGGCTTTGTAAAGAGGTTTCTGTGTGTGAAGTTTGGAATTATGTAGTCCTGCAAAAAGGATCATGTCTGCTTGGATGGGCATGATATTCAGTATTAATTAATTATTCATATTCATATTTTAGAATCAATTCATGAAGAATTGTTTCACAATGGCCACTAGGCTATATCATGAGAAATGGCACGGAACAGTTATAAAATGTTTTAAACCCTTTAAGGACCAGAGGGGTGGCCAATGCCGTGTTTCACAGGGGATTGGGCACCCCTGCTCCTTAAAGAATTAATAAATTGTAGCTTGTATATGCTGTTAAGTTCCTCTACATCACAATCCTTTCTGAGAAGGAGACATAAATATTACATGTGGAGCTGTTAACAAGTGGCTTTGCAGAAAACACGCATAGTTATTTTTTCAAATGAGAAATACACTCTAGTGCAGCAGGTAATCCTTTGACTGTTAAAAATTATACCTCTGGTTATTTTTAAATGAATACATTTAAAACGTTTACAATAAAATTGCATTATATACCATTTTTCCTTTCATAATCGGCAAAAATAATAAAACAAAAGAGAAAAGAGAGTGAAATAAAACTTAAGTACAAGGGGTATTTTAAACACCGTTGACCAAGACATTTTCACAAGTTTGTTATGTGTTTTTTTTTACTCCTTCAAAGCTACTAAAATCTTTGAAAACTATTACAATTTTTACCGAATTCAGTAGCTTCTACCCTCGAGAACAAGTTGTACACCCATTACTATATGTTGACATACTGTTAGTAGGGCTGGGCGAAAGTTTTCATCTCAAAAGTGAAACAGGAGATGAATGTAACGTTTTGCCAGGCGGAAAATCATTTGCGAAAAGTGGTGTTTTTTTGCTTTTTTCACCTAACTCATTGCATTGAAATCAATGGAAAGACTGATTTTCTCCCACTACATGGCAAGTTTCTAGCATGCCATTCTGTATTTGTGAGAGGTAAAGAAAGCAGCACATTTTTGAATTAGAGGAGACAGTCTAATAAAGTTGAATCTTAGTTTAGGTGGTCTTCTAGGCAGGAAATCTGTTCTCTGTATTAGCGGTGTCTGGGGGACAGGGAGAGAAAAAGCAGAGTGACCCCAAACACCCCAGAATTCGGTCTGACTGATCTGGATGTTATCTCTGTGTCAGGGGAGTCTAGGGTTATGAAAAGGGAACAAAGGAGAATTATGCAGAATACCCCAACATTCTCTGTGATGCAGGCAGAGGTGATCTTCCTCCTGATTTGGCTGCTAGTTATGTCCTATGGGAGTCTGGAGTGAGAGAAGGGAGCAAAAGAGCTTTACCCCAAACACCCCCACATTTTGTGTGAGCTAGTAGACACAGGCAGCTCTGGTCCAAGTTCCTTCCTGATCCGGCTGTTATTTCTGTGTCAGGGGAGTCTAGGGTTGTGAAAAGGGAACAAAGGAGAATTATGCAGAATACCCCAACATTCTCTGTGATGCAGGCAGAGGTGATCTTCCTCCTGATTTGGCTGCTAGTTATGTCCTATGGGAGTCTGGAGTGAGAGAAGGGAGCAAAAGAGGTTTACCCCAAACAACCCCACATTTTGTGTGAGCTAGTAGACACAGGCAGCTCTGGTCCAAGTTCCTTCCTGATCCGGCTGTTATTTCTGTGTCAGGGGAGTCTAGGGTTGTGAAAAGGGAACAAACGAGAATTACGCTAAATACCCCAACATTCTATGTGAAGCAGGCAGAGGTGATCTTCTTCCTGATCAACTGTTATCTCTGTCCTAGGGGAGCCTAGGGGTGTGAGAAGGGAGCAAAGGTGTTTTACCCCCAAATACCCCAACATTTTGTGTGATCAAGGAGACACAGGCAGCTGTGATCCAAGTCCTTTCCTGATCTGGCTGTTACCTCTGTGCTTGAGGAGTATAGGGGTGTGAGAAGGGAACGAAGATAAATTACCCCAAATAACCCAAAATTTGGAGTGACTGTCTGGGAAGACACATGCAACTGTGTTTTTTTTACAGTGACAGTAATAGGGTAAACTGTTAAAATATATAAATACATTTTAACAAACATCGATAGGTGACAGAGACAGGGACCCTGATGTGAGTTGTGACCGAGGAAGACTGATACAATGAGATAAAGTATTTTGTAGAGACCCGAGGCAAGATATCACACACAGTCAGTTCTATAGTGTACTTTACAGTAAAAGCACACACAGTAATTGAGGAATATCCAGAAAACACACAAGGGGTAGGGGGAAAAGATTAGGAGCAGTGCAGGGATGTATGCATAAAGTGGTTGCCCAAAAACTGTCTTGGAGCCATGGTTGCTGCAGCATGTGCAATAAATGATAGCGATCCCTCTCCTCCCAAGGAAGATATATTTTGTCAAAGTCCCACCAAACGTTCCTCCAGCACCAGTACTATTAATAAACCATCTAATAGCACTGAAGATGACACAGAATCACATTCCAATGTTGATGGCATAGTGCAAGAAGAAGTAGCAGCTCAACCAACTGCTGCATCTGACAGTGAGACAAACAAGCACAAAAACACCTGTCCTGAAAGTAGTAGTGAACGTTTTGAAAATCCCTCAAAGGGGAAAAGTAAAAAGAAATAGCTTGAGACCTCTAAAAGCCTAGAGGAATATAAAAGTAGTAGGGGAGAAGTAGCAGGCGATGCTGAGGTTTACCTATTAAATAATAATGATGATGAAGATCTAGAATATATCCCTCCAGCATCTTCCTTTTCTTCAGATACAGATGAAGTTGAGAGTGAGAGAGATGAGACATTGCCAGAAAGTTAGCTGAAAATCAAAGGCCCAATCTTCCACCACTGAAAAGGATCACTGTGTCTGTCTATAAGCTGTTTATGAAAACAACTGGAAAGCCTGACCCTGGACAAGCAAAGATGGCAAAATATACACAATCATCCTGTCAGTCATCATCATCATCACCACCTCTTCCCATTCAGGCACACACACTATTAGTGTTGTGTAACCAGCAACAACCAACACAAGTAAACAACATCCATAGCCTTAGTTTTGCTGAGTGCTTCTGCTGCTCTGGGAAGTGCAGCACCTGTGACTCCCTGTAGTAGTACAATATCAGCAACATCTATCCCCAGCAGTAGCAGCCTCTGAGAAACCTCACAGTCTATAAAGTCCACAGTGTGGAGATACTTCACTCCAAAAGCTATGCATGTTGCTAACTGTTGCCTGCATAAGAAGAATGGGAGCAGGGGGAAAGCAGGCTAACACCTAGGAACTTCTTCAGTGAGTTCCCACCTGAAGCACAACCACAGATCTAGCTAAACATTCCCAGGGCTCTGGGGTACATAACAGAAGTACTGCTGCAGAGGAGTATGACTCTTGAGTTTGTTTTTACCATCACTACCTCCACAATTTATGTAATTAAAATAATACAGATATACAGTTCTTTACCTGTGTACTGCCATCCCGCACTTGCTAAGTTGTTAGCACAAAAATAATGCAAAAGTACGCCTATGGAATAGTACACTTGCTAAAATGTTGACTGTTGACATACTTCCCTTTTCTTTTGTTGAAAACAGAGGCTTTAAAGAACTGATGTCATGTGTTGCACCCTGCTGCAGAGGTCATGTGGGAAATGCCTCTGACTTTTCACCCATCCCTAACTGTTAGGTGTTCCAGAAGGAAAAAAAACCCTCAAAGACCAGTTTCTTGTCTTTGTCTTTTTTCTGCATGAAATAACAGGATTTACGAAATAGACATATGTACCCTAGTTTGAAAGATTCAACTTCTCTTTCAAATGAGGGTATTCTCTGTCACCCATGGGGGGGATTAGATTGGGGATGTTTTATTGTGCAGCCACACTCAATAATTAAATTAAAATAACTTGCAGGGGTGCTCTCAGTAGTCTTAAATCCACATCAATTCCAAATAAGAAATCAAAATATACTTACAGTTAATATACTCTGGCTTGTGTTCCTCACAAAGCAGCTAAAGCAGCAGCAGGGGAATTACGTCCTGCCCCTGTTCAAGAAACCATATGGTTGAAAAAATATCAGTAGTGGGCAAACTGAATATAGATCTCAAATTTATTTTAAAACATATATTTTATAAAAAAAAAGATTGACCTAAGCAATGTGTTTCACACCCATCTGACACTCAGTGGGTTAAAGAAACAAAAAAGGAAGATAAAATACACTCATCCTTCATTTTTTTGTTTTGAAGTATCTGTCACATGTCCAAACCCTCACCTCAGTGACAGCATCCAGCTTGGCAAGACTTGCATGATTATTTTTCTCCATTAATTTATTCCACCCCTTTGTTGGAGGATAATATGTTCTGGCATCTTTAGAAGGAGGTATAGGGAGGACATTTCAGGGTTGATGAGTGATTAATTATGTAGGCTGTGCCACTATAATGGATCGAGCAAGGACGAGGAACTGGAAAAAGTGCAGAGATGTGCTACAAAACTTATAAAGAGATTGGAGGATCTGAGTTATAAAGAGAGACTAGCCAAACTGGGTTTGTTTACATTAGAGAAGAGACGTCTAAGGGGTGACATGATTACCATTTAGAAATATACTCAAGGTCAACACAAAGAACTCTCCAAGCAGCTATTTACTCAAAGAGTTGAAAAATAACAAGAGGTCATCCATTAAGATGAAAGCCACATTCAACGAGAACAAAAGTACAGAATATTTACAGTAAGGGCAGTAACGTTGTAGAATTCTTTGCCTCTAGATGCTGTGCTTCCAGATACTGCAACTGCTTTAGAAAAGTAATGGATACCTATCTAGCATACAACAATATTGAGAATTATGACAGTTGGCTTCAAAGGAGATAGGTTGTTGATCCAGGGAAATATCCAACTGCAGTCACCAAATGGTGCTAGGGTTGCTAGCAATGCAGAGCAGAGAGCAATATAGGAGGTAGCTGAATGCAACACGATTTAACCATCAGGGGACACTTATAAGTGAACAGAGCAGATGGAAGATAAAGTATGTAGGGTGGATGGCACTGCTTCAACTGACAGGTAACATGAGGGCTGGCAAATAAATTCAGCTATAGCACAGAGGGTGGCTGGCCTGGCACTACCTCATCAGGTGCTCCAGAGAAAAGGACAGCCCTGAGCCACAGCTGAGAAAAGAACAAGAACTTTAATGTAGACAGCTGGAAGGTCACCAGTGCAGAAAGAATCTGGAAAGCAAACAGGAACACAGGACTGAAATTCAAGAACAGAAAATTGGACCAAAATCTAGCAACAGACTGAACACAGTAACAAGGAATTTGGAAGTTAGCAGTGGGAACCCAGAACAGGATCCATTCACTGACTCTCTGAAAGAGCAGATAAATATTTGCACTGCAGGTTTATATAGGAGAGATGGTAATCAGAAACATGAAACTAGTAAGCATGTTCTCCCAGCCACACAGGTGAGAGAACTCAGTTTTTCTGAGTTTAAAGAGTCCTTAACCACTAAACCAAAAATATCTAAGACCATTGCAACGATAGAAGACAAAAACTACAAGGGATATCCACTTTAAATAACCACTCACACTTTTCTCTTTTGTTTGATACCTGTTTCTAGTTTCACTGTGTGATATATAGAGGGTAGACATTTCTGGGTCTTTATTCTTACTCTTTTATTTTGTTATTTATTGTGCATTAATCATTTGTATATTATTTAATCTAGTGTGTTATTTTGTGACCACCCTAATAAGACTGAATACTATGTGTATGTTTAGTACCAGTATAATCAGCTGTTTTGCTGTATATTAATGTTTTCAGATCTGCTGAGTAGCTAGCACTAGATACTACGGGCCATATGTACAGAGTCAAATGTGGAGCAATTCTGGAGCAAAGCAACTGCATCATAAGACACAAATTAAAAGTCACAGATTCTCATTTTGAAAATGGACTTTTAATCCATGGGTGCTCTATGTAATCATCTATTTTTTTTTGTTTTTGTTTACTAAAAAATAAATATTTTTTTACAATGAACCATAAACAAAGAGATATATTTTGCACTTACTGAATTATCTAGAATGATGTGGTACTTCTGTTTTTCAGGTGTGATTCTGGATACACTGGTCAATACTGTGATAAGACAGACTTCAATATTCTTTATGTGGTTCCAAGCAGACAAAAGCTCACTCATGTGCTTATAGCAGCCATCATTGGAGCAGTACAGATTGCCATTATAGTTGCAATAGTTATGTGTATAACAAGGTAAGTACTTTGTTTTGTTATATACAACTATAGTAGCCTTGGCCAACAAGAGTCCCTCTATCTGTGGTGGACACAACTGCCATCATCTGGAGGGACTGAGAATTGCAGTCAACAACAGCTGGAAAAACTCACATTGTCCACTCCTGACCCGTGGGGCTAGGATCTGGTTATTCTAGGATGGACCAGATCAGCAGAAACGAACACTATTGGAATGACAATGTCTGGGCAGGCAGTGAAGATACTAGATGTATAAACAGACTGAATTGGGGCTGTTAGGATTCATGCAGGGTGAGGTACATTCCAAAATCAAAGCCAGTGGAGCACCAGCAAAGGTTAGGGAATAAGCCAAAGTCAAAGCAGGCCGAGAGTAGGCACTAGTGGCAAGTAAACAAGCCAGGTGAAAGCTTTGAGAGCTGAATAATGCATATAGTTCTCTTTAAATAGAAATAGGCTTGAAAATGCATTCATAACAACTATCACATAACAAGCATCTATCTTTCTTTTGTAGGAAGTGCCCCAAAAACAACAGAGGACGGCGGCAGAAACAAAACCTTGGCCATTTTACTTCAGATGCTTCATCCCGGATGGTGTAGCTTCAATGTTTTTTTTTTCTTGTTTTTTGTTTTTTTTATACTTACATTGACCATGTGATGTACATTTTTATTATATCTTTTTTTAAAGAATGGAAATATTTATTTCAGAGGCCTTATTTTTTGGACATTTTACAGTTTAGCCTTGTTAGTTGTCTCTCATCAGCTCAGACAGCAATGGACTGGTACTGCTTTTTATTTCTTATTTATTTAATTTTTTTTGTTATCATCCTTTCTTGGGAAGAAAGTTCTCAGTTTTGTGTGCTTCTACGTTCACATGGTTGTAAATTAGAATCCTGCATCCCAATTCTGAATCTGGTTGGGGTACAGCCACTAAATGTGGTGTTTATTATGTGAGGGCAATTAGCACATTGAAATAAAAAATGTTAACTAAACATGGAAAAAAGATTCCTGTGGTGCCAAGCTGTTCTCAGCAAGGGGTGCATTGAACAACTATATTTAGTAGACTAGTATTGGAACTGTGGCCAGTTAAGCACGGTGTCTGTACGTCAATATAAACCTCAAAACCTAATGAAAAATGGCAGGTGACATGCTCACTCCATCCCCACAATTTGTTGCTCCTATGGAACACAGACTGAAAGCCCTCCTGCGGCTGTAGATATTGAACAAACTTAAAAAAAAAAACACCTTGCAAACAAGGCATGAGCTAAAGGTAATAATGTTTACAGTTGCCTTTTTTTCTAACCAGACTTCATAAAAGACACTGTGTTTAAATAAGTATTTAAATGTTTTATAGAAATTAGTTTACTTTTTTCTTTTTTTTTTTTTTCTTTTTTCAGAACACTGGCTATCGCATGATATGTGAATTGTATTCTGTGAGTAGTGTAATGTTAAACATGTTATGGTTTAATCCCGGGAATTGTGCCCTTTTGGTCTGTGTAACTACTTGAATGAAAGAGATATTTCCAACTCATTGAGGGGTTATGCTCCAAGGCGTGATAAAGAGGTGATAAAGTAGAGACAACTTCTCTATCCATATCACTTCGCCTATGCACTAAGATTTCCAAAGTTGGAGAAATCTTAGTGCATTGGCTTCATAGAATTATATAGGAGCTGGAGAAGTAATATCACTGGAGAAGTCAACTCCATTTTATCAACTCTTTGGTTCATCTTCTCACATTGGGGGAGATGCACTAAGGGTTGATAAAGAGGTGATAAAGTGAAGATAACTTCTACAGTGATATCACTTCTTCATTTCCTATGTTATTCTACGGAGCTTATAATAATAATAACTAGTATTCATATAGCGCCTTTCTCCCAGTGGGACTCAAAGCGCTTTCAGCGCACACTTTCAAATTAACCAAATTAGCAGCTGAAATAATAGATGTTATTATTACCCAATCAATAGTACTCATTTTATCGACCTCAGAAGGATGAAAGGCTGAGTTGACCCTGCTGGGATTTGAACCTGCAACTGGTAGGTTTGAACAGGATCCATAAACAGAGAATTTAACACTGAGCTATCTCACCAGCCTGCTTATGCCCTAAGATTTCTCAAGTAGAAGACATCTTAGTGTATAGGCTTCATAGAATAATATAGACATTGGAGAAGTGATATAATTGGAGAAGTTATCGCCTCTTTATCACCCCTGAATGTATCTCCCCCCATTAAGAAGCAATGTATTGGAGACTTCTTCAGCATCCAGGGGTTTCATAGAACCTGAGGGATGAAGCAGAGGCCTTTTTCTGTGGTGTCAACATCTAAAAGTTTTGTAGATCTATTTTCAGTTGATTGTGTTGGTAATTATGTATTTTTATGCAATAGCTGAAAAAACGATTTGGGCAAAATAAAACTTGATACCATACAAATAGGTACTACTTACATCACTGTTGCTCTGGTGCCACATTTGACCCTTGATAAAAAAAATTCATTCTTTTTATGAGTAAAACGTAATATTCCATAAACTGTTTCCTTAGGTCTGACAGTTTAAGACTCATACAAGACTTTTGTTACATTTAGATAAATGTTAAAAATTCATGTAAAATGAAATCTTGAACAGAATATTATCTGAACATCATTATCAAAATAAACAGCTTCTTTAATAAACTTTGAGAGTCTTTTTTAAAGAATCCAATTATTTTATGTAAATGAGTTTTATTTGTTTTCAAACTGAAGCCACAAAATATTTTAAAGGGGAACCCTCACCTGTTGTAAACTTGTGCTCCTAATAAAGTTCCATGGTGTGAAAGTTTAAATCCTTTTTATTTTTCAATATAAAACTCTAGTGTTCGAGATATTTGCTTTTAAAGGTAGGCTTTTGACGTCAGTTTGTTTCAGGCTTTATTTGAAGCACAAGTTTACAACAGGTGAGATCTCCCCTCTAAGAATACAATGTAATAAGGTTCCATGTAGCTTTTGTATGCATTAAAATTCATATATATTGGTCCTGTGTATGTGGCACACACATCCACGGGTGGTGAGTTGGTGGGATTATGTACAAGGGGGAAGACATCCATTTTATGCACCCATGATATCTAGCCTCTGAACACACAAACACACTGGGATAGTGACTTGGGCAGAACTCTGGCAGGGGGTTTTCAGTGGAAATTATACAGTGGAAAGGGGTGGAGGTGTAAATGTTTACTACTGACAAAAATAACTCGGTAAGCATTAGGACACATTGGCACAGGTTTTCTATGCTGTTTAATGATCAGGCAGGATGTGGTGACATCTGGACTGCACCAATCAATCTTATGACTCTCAAAGCTTATACCCCTGCCTCAAAGAACAGCAGTGAGAAAGTGAGTGAGGGGAGAGTAAAATAAAAGATCCACCAAGGGTTTGAAAGGTTTCTCCTAAGCCTCTTCTTCTCTTCCCATCTTTTCCACTTCCCCTGTTAGTTTCCTCTATTCACTCTTTTTGCTGTCTGTCTGTCTTCCTCCATTTTACATCTTCTGCTCTCCAATTCTATGCTGTCTTTTTCAACATTCCCAGCCATTGTATCCCCCTTCTCAGCATCCTAGCCCCTCTTTCTAGCCTATATCGCCCCACTTTTTTCAGCATCACTCACTCCCTCCCTTTCCTAGCCTCTCTCACCTTTTTCTCAGAACCTCTCTTCCTAGTTTATACCACCATTCATAGCCTTCAAATATAGAAATATAGATTTGTCTGCTGATATGAATGATTTGGTGTATTCAGTCAGCCCATTTCTCTACCTAATAAAACACTCAATCTTACATACTTATCAAAATAGACTTATGTCTATCCCAGGAATTTTTGAATTCCATAACAGTATTCCTCTTACGTCCTATATGGAAGACAGTAAACATGGGGTAAAGCTTCTCTCCTCCAAAGGGCAGGGAACTTAAGAAAAATGCAGAGCCTTTGAGGAGGAGACTCCCTTCCTCCAGACTCCCTATTCTTCCTCCAGCTTTTCTCCCACCCATAGTTTTAAGTGACCACCATCAAGATGAAGAACAAGCTAGCACTGCTCTTAGATTTTAGACTTCTTTTTTATTTTTTACTTAGCTATGGGGCTGAATAATCTAATAGGCTGGCTCCCACTAACTGACTTCCCTGGAGTTGGATTGCCTAGTTCACAAGTGTATTTCTAGACTATTTCCCTATAGAGGTTGGCTTTATTATACATCTTTTCCTCATTGTTGAACTTCTGTGTTCCTGTACCTTAAAACAGGAAATCAAACTTCAAACAAGAAAAAGTCTGTAGAGTGAGACAACAGGGGAGATGTATTTTTTATCCTGTCATTAAGTCTGTGCCCCAGTTCTAGTTCATTTTTTATGTTTCATTTTGAATACATTAGTGTTTAGGAGCTCCACCTTTGGTACAGGTCTGTAGATATAATTTTGTTTCACAATTATAGTCATTTGCATTGGTATATTCAATATATTCATGAACAATAATACTCTTTAGGAAAAGCCAATATGCGACTTCCAATCAGTTTATCAAGGTTCTTTTTCATATCATTATTTATCTATGCTATTTTTAGACTTCATGCTTTATTTTCTTTGGTTTTTAGTTTTTGGCACGCGGTCCCTTTAAGAACAGGATACCAGTTGGTGGCCATCTTTGCTACATAGAGATCAATGGTAAATATTCTTGATGACATACCTCTGCATCCTTTTCTAATACAAGTGGCAGAGTGGGCTCAAAGCAAACTACCTCATGGTAGAGTATCATGATCAAACATTTAAATTTTGCAGCTTTTTCACAGAGAGAGAGCCACTGTTTGCTGAGCAAAGGCAATGCAAAAAAAAAGTGCTGAGTTAGCCAGAAGGTAGTGCATGGACCTAGTTCTTCAGAATATAAGATTTCAGGGTAGACTTAAAGACAAGGGGGGATCGTTCTAGATGTAGGGAGAGAGGTATGGATTACCATAGGTAGGGATTGGAAAATGAAAAAGGTTTGAGATGGGGGAGGGCAGATGGTATGGATGGTGTAAAGAGAAGGGTATTGTTTGCTGAGTGAAAGACGTGGCCGGGAGATGAGGGAAGTGATGTAAGGGGGGGCAGCAGTGTGGTGGTCATTAAAGTTAAGAAGAAGGACTTTGTAAGTCATACGTTGCTGAATATGGAGCCATGTCAGATGTTTAAAAATGATGATAGCAGGTTCAGTTTTGGGGAGAGTGTAGTGATATTGGTAGCAGAGCTTAAGACAGATTGCACAGGGTAAAGATACGAAGCCAAGAGGCCAGTTAGTAGAACATTGCAGTAGTTTAACCGGGACAGGATGAGGGCAAGCACATGAGTTTTAGTAGATTTTGCGAAAAGAAAGGGTGAATTGTAGCAGAAGAAGGAGGAACACGTTCTAGCCATGGAGTTAATGTGAAGGTAGAAGGAAAGGGAGAAATCAAATATGGCCCCAAGGCAGCTGACCGGATCAATATCAATTCCATCAACTATATTGGTGAAGCAGGGTGTTGGGCAAGATCTTGGAGGGAAAATGAGAAGTTCAGTTTTGGACATCTTTATCTTCAGCTTACAGTGGTCCATCCAGGACAGACAGAGGGACTGTAAAGGAGATGTTATTGCCATAAGACACAAAAAAGGAACGTTGTGAGGCATAGGAGGAGAGCCATGAAGCAGCTTGATTGCGGAAACAAAGATTGTGGAGAATCTGAGCAAGATGAGAATGGTTAACTGTATCAAAGGCAGAGGAAAAGAGAACTAGCCTTTGGATTTTGCAGTCTGGAGATCATTTGGCAGTGGAGTGACCACACTGGAATCCAGACTGCAAAGGGTCCAAAAGATTGTTACAGTCAAGGGATTTGGTTATTTGGGAGAAGACAAGATGTTCTAAGAGTTTTGAAGTAAGAGATAGAAGGGAGTTAGGTCGATAGTCAGAGACGGGAGGGGTCGAGGTTAGCCTTCTTGAGTAAGGATTTAATTTGTGCCTGTTTGAGAAGAGAAGGTGCATGTGCAGAGAAAGAGGTGTTGAAATTGTGCGTTAATATAGGTGTATGGACTGGTGCAAGTGGTTTGAGTAAGTGGGAGGGCATGGGGTATAGGGATCAGGTGGTGAGGTGGCTGGATAGGAGAAGCTGAGAACCGTCTGGAGTAAAATGGTTGAAATATGATGAAGGGGGTTTGGGGAGAGAGAGTTTAGAGACTGATGGAATAGTAGGAATCTGTTTTTGAATATATTCCACCTTGTCTTTGACGTGCTCAGCAAAAGCTTGTGTGAGTGTATGGAGTGAGAGGAAGTTCTGGAATGATGGAGCAAGGAGTCAAAGGGGGTTATGAACTAAGGCGTGATAAAGAGGTGGTAAAGAGGTAATAACTTCTCTAGTGATATAATTTATCCAGTTCCTATTTTATTCTATGGAGCCTATGCACCGAGATCTCCAAAGTTAAAGAAATCTTAGTGAATTGACTCCATAGAATAACATAGGAATTGGAGACGTGATATCACTGGAGAAGTTATTACCGCTTAATCACCTCTTTATCACGTCTTAGTACATAACCCCCAAAGACTGCAAAGAGACTGAGAGTGTTAGATTTGTTGTTGTGGATTAGTGTGGTGTAGCATTCCTGTTTAGCCTTTGATAAGGCAGAATGTAGGCAAGATACCAGAAAGGTAAGGCTGATGAAATTTGTATGTGAACGAGATTTCCTCTAGAGACTTCAGCAGAACGAGTGCAAGAACGTGGGAAGTGGGTTTGGGAGTTTAGCCAGGGTTGTGGATTAACTTGGTGAACCTGTTGTAGTTTCAGAGGTGCAAAAAATAAATTTCAGATGATAGGATTTCTTACCCTTTCCTTAATCTCTTAGCCTCCTCTTTTACTCAGCTCTTTCTATTGCCTCCATCTCTTACCTCCAGATCTTTCTAGCATTCAAGGCATTAAAACGCCTACATCAAATCAATGGGACTTTTTGCGAATTTGCATTTGTTGTACATGGTACAGTTGGTTTGCCCTAGAATTACTCCACTTTTGACTTTGTACATATTACACTAAGGACTGTGTTCAGGAAGATAAAGCAGAGCAATTCTAGCTCTAACCAACTGCATTATTGGGAAGAACTAAAATAACTGATTTCATCAGGGTTTTTAAAAACTCCTTGAGGGTGATTCACTTAGCGGTGATAAAGACATGATAAAATGGAGATGACTTCTCCAGTGATATCACTAAGATTTCTTCAACTCTGGAGATCTTAGTGAATAGGAACTGGAGAAGTGATAAACTGGAGATGTTATCTCCACTTTATCACCTCTTTAACACCGTTTAGTGAATCTCCCCCCTTGAATGCACTGAGAGTCAATGTGATAGAGATCTCATTAGCATTAAAGGTGTGAACCCATACCCCTCTGGCACTCAAAGGATTACATGCTCCAATTAAATCAGTGGGAGGTTTTAATTGTCCCTTACAGTACAGCTGGTTTGCTCCAGAACTGCTCCAATTTTCTTTCGTGCCTGAGACCCTAAAGGTTGTATCCAATACGGTAAATTCTAGAGCAAAACAACTGCACCTTCTATGAGAAATAAAAATTCCCCTCATTCCCAATTACTTAACCCTTTGAGTGCATTGCTTTGCAATGCGTTGCTCACAACTCTGTCATTCAAAGGGTTAAACTGGGCTTTTAACCACCTCAGTGCTAGAGATATTTCCATTGCATTACATAGTTATGCATTGGAGACGTCATCTCCGACATTCAAGGGGTTGGTTTTTGCGGCAGCTTTGTAGCTTATTGGAAGTGTCCCTAAGAGTTCTAATATTATAAGAGCCATTCCACAAATAACATACACCTGTAAAAGTGAAAGGAGAAATCTTTATTCACAACACTTGCTAAAACGGACAAGATCTAAATAGAATCTAATACATAGTGAATTTTGTTTAATAAACAAACTGTTGTTAGCAACCTGTTCATTCACAGTGATTCAACAGATGTCTCAAATATTTCAATAGAGTACTAAAGTATTTTCTTTCATGGATTTATTACTCAGAGCATGCTTCCTAATTTTAGTGGCTTGGTATTTCACAAGGCATGCTGACCACACTGCTTGAATGATGAGTAGTTATAAATGTCTGCTGTGCCCACTGGGGAGGAGCTTCACATCATATTTTGAAGGTCTTCAGAGGCAGCTGTCCCTCTATGCATTAATGCCAGAATTGTTTGCTGAGTCCTGAACAGTAACCAGAAGACTTCAGGCTCCTGCAGACTAAGTCCAAGCAGGAAAAATGGATCAGCACGAGACCACTTCAGAGAAAGACAATGTCAACCTGAATCGACTATCTGTTGTCTCAGAAGATGAGGAAGAACATGGATCTGCCATGACAATTGTTTCAGTGCTTGACAGAGTAGCCACCATTGTGGACACTGTGCAAGCCAGTCAAAAAAGAATTGAAGAACGGCACAGAGAAATGGAGGATGCGATCAAGACAATTCAGATAGACCTCCTCAAGCTTGCCCAGGCACATAGCAACACCAGCTATACAGTTAACAAACTATTTGAGAAGACTCGTAAAGTAAGCTCCAATGTGAAAGATGTAAGATCTAGAGTAGATAGACAGAGTGATCAAGTCCAAAAGGTGGAATCCAAGCAAGAGGAAATGCTGAGAAAGAACAAATTCAGAGTTGTAATTTTCCAGGTAAGGAGGACAAGATTTGTAATTATACAGATGTGAAAAGAATTTGTATAAAATACCATCTATCTATCATTTAAAGATATTGTACATCAAGGATCTAATACCCTGCAACACTTTTAAATACATGCAGCAGGGAAAGTACATTTGAATGTAAAAGTACAACTGTAGAGTTTAAAATGGGAGGAGTCAAAAGTTAAAATGGGAACTTTACTCAAAGAAAAGGGCGCTCTTAAAGGGATAGTAATACTTCGTTTTATCTTTATTTTATTTTGTAGGCATTAAAAAAACACGAAGAATGATATAAGTCTTATCTCTCAAACCTTTATGGTTTGAGAGATATTCACAAGCAAAGTTTCCCCTCCCGCCCCTTTTACCTAGTGTAAGCCATCTCTTCTCAGATGTGGAATTCAGTCCATAGACCAGACAGATAACAGCAGGGGACAATCTTCTTCCTATGAAAACAATGAAAGCCCTGCCCCCCTTGACAAGTTTTTCAGGTTTTTCCCTTATCTTATTTGAAGATTGTCCCTCTCTGCAATCTACCTGGGCACCTCCCTTCTGCTCTGGCTGAGCAGTATTACATCAGTAAAAGGGGCAGGAGGGGGATACTTTGTCATTGAATTACTCTTGTACTACAACTCTGACAGAATTGAAATAACACTCTCCATGGCCCAAATACTATGATGATTAACCCCTTAACGACCAGCGGTCGCGGGGTGAGTGGTCCTTTAAGGACCAGATAGAGAATTTCGGCGTGCCGCCCCACGTGACTGATCACGTGGGGCGGCACACCGAACTGAGGGACTGAAAGAGATCGCGGTGAGAAATAGTACATGACGTACCAGGATCGTCACTGGTCCTTAAGTGCCGGACCAGCTTGACGGTCCGGGTACGTCACCGGACTCTAAGGGGTTAATTAGAGCTGATTTTATTATAAAACATTACTATCCCTTTAAGTTGTTTAACAGAAGATTTACTTAAGCAGGTTTTCTAGATACAGTAGCCGGTTATAATTATATAGTTTATATTTGTATTTGATTCGAAATTTCAGTTTCTAATCTGACCGAGATAATTAACCCTTACAAGCCATTCATGTCTATTGAAGTATATTGTTTGTTGTTAGGTATTACGACCTAGAGGTAGACATAAAATATATGGGTATACCGTACTGTGTAGGAAGGTCATTATGTATTAATGTAGACACAAGCACTCTCAAGTAATGATGCATATAAGTGATCTTTAGTACAAGGTAAAAAAAATTAACCAGTGCTTGTCCCCAACAACAGAACTGTCGTCAGACACTATTATTGGGGAATGAAATGCTTACAGCACTTGAGAATGTTACTAAAGTTTGCAAATCTAAGTTCATAATGGAGTATGCGTGTGTCTTCATTAATTTATGTTCTCTGCTCGACTTTGCTGTGGATCCAATGGAGATCACTTTAGTGTAACCCTTTAGAGACCTGAAGGATGTGCAGTGCTCAGAGAAGCAATGCATTTCACACACCTTAAAGGTTTAAAGTAGACCATTATATATTTTTATAACTTTAAAGTGTTGTATGAATGTAACAAACTTTAACCTTTTTGCTCTATGAAGGACACCTACCAAGGTAGGTTAATCTGTTAAATTAAGAGCAATTTATTCCTGGGGAAAAGTTTCCCTTTAAAGTTGGCATCATCAGCTATGCCTTCATCATCCTTACATTAGGTATTTTATGCCCTGATGGAGTAATGATCCACTATCCAAACTCCATTCCCATAACTCAGTCCTCCCCTGTTTCCTCTCCTTTACCCCTTAGGATACATAAGATTGGCAGGGCAGGGTGATGTCAGCAACTCACTCTTCAATCATGGGATGCTTCTGTAGTCTCCATAGAAGCTTACTGTTGGCAATTTCACTAACACTGGGTTTCTGTAAAGATGATGGCAATGTTGCTTCCTTTCCAACAAGTGCCAAATGATGTGATGATATCACCAGCCCTGAGAATCATGGGGACTTGCAGTACAAATGGTGAGGAAATGGATGGGTTTCAAACTAGGGGAACTTGCCCTTGCCCATAGCTGTCCATTCAGGGATATTGGCATGCAGTGAGATCTTTCTGCTGTATATGTTGATAAGCAGCAGTAATCTCCCTTGCTAGCATGTACAAAGTTGATTATTAATTGTAGACTTCAGCCTTGCTGGGACATGCTTTATTCAAAAGTTATTACAGAACAAACTTTCATTTTTTGATAGCTTGCGTTCAACATGGTTTGCTGCTAGGACCGGCTGTTGCTAAATTTATCTAAAGAAAGCTTGTGTCTGTGACACTGAGCGCTTCACAGGCAGTTACTGCAACATCACCACCTAGTTGCAATAACATTTTTAATTCAAACTGAAAGCAATGCAAGTTTGCTTAATAATATCTTTCACCTGAAGCATCACCTAGCAATTTAAGTACCCATGTTTAGCTCAGCAGCAAATGCCCTCAAATCTAAATATTTTCATAATAAAGGTTTATAATATAATATATAATATGATCCTTAACCTCCTGAGGGGTGCACAATGCTTTGTGAATCAATTATTTGCACATCCCTCTCATACTCAAGGTGTTAAATTGTTAACTGCAACTTTAACTGCTTCAACAATAATAGTTTGTTGCATCTATTAAAATATTACGTGTACATAGCTGTTCTTATGAATATTGCACCTCTTCAGTAGTAGCTCAACATTGAACTCCTCTCTGTGGCATTAAAGAGCCGTATTGGCTGTAATTACACTGGATAATGCTACTGATCCTGAAGTCTATAGTTAGCCATGGTGATATTCATAGCAGAGGAGTGTAAGATAAAACTGCTGACCAAAGTGTGCTATTTTTGCCTCTCTGAATAGAATTATGAGGAATGAGAACCAGTAAATATGATGCTGATTGACTGATGGTTCTTCTTATTCTTCCCCTCCCCTGTTGGTAGTGACCCAAGTATTACAGTTCTAATCTGTGTCATGTCAGGTACATTATTCACTTATACCATAAATGTACAGTGGGACTGATGGTCTAAGATAAACTGGACCATTTTGGAGCAAAGTAATTGCACAAAAAAGGAACAAAAAATTCCTTTTCATTCAAATGTGATGTTAAACGTCTTGAATGCTAGAGTGATCTTAACCCCTTAACGCCCGTCTAACATTTTTTTTTTTTTTTTAAAACAATCCGGAGTCCCCGAACGGCGCGCAGCCGCGCGGGGAGCCGGATTTCCGGGACGTACATGTACGTCCTCTGTCACTAAGTGACAGCCACACAGGACGTACATGTACGTCCTATGTCGGGAAGGGGTTAAACCGCATGAAATCAATGGAAATGTGAGGATTTTTAATTTTTTCTATGGTACACTTAGTTTGCCCCAAAGTGATCCAGTTCATGTTAGTCCATCATCCCCAGTGAATATATATATATATATATCCTATATAATAATTTGCTAAATCGTGTGTAACACCGCGACATGCGCAGTAGACACTGCTGCGCGTGCTGCAGTCATGCGCAGTAGAGAGCGTCCAACTCTGTATCATCCGTGGCGCAGGCAGTCTCTACTGCACGTGACTACCCCGCGACCGGGTGGCAGTGGGACTGTGGCCCGTGTAACGGGCTTTTCAACTAATATATATATATATATATATATATATATACAAACATTAATGTGAGTTATATTGCTGAGGAGCAATGTGATACACTTATATACACACCGCACAGTCTGATCCACTAAAAAAGGGACACCAGGATGGGAAAGAAGGGACAGAGGCATTTGGGTCTCAAAGAGGGACTGTCCCTCCTATAAAGGGATATTTGGGAAGCATGCAACTATGCAAGTTAGACTTACTATAATACAGAAAGGGTTTATGCAGAAAACATTAGATGAGAAATTCTGGAGCATACCAACTGCATTACTGGTGGGGGTGATGATAAAAAAATTCCCATGAATTTAAATCAAAGCATAGCAATGCAATGGTGACCTCTCTAGCATTAAATGGATTAAAATACCCAGTTAAATCAACTGGAATTTTCATTTATCTCCCTATGATACAGTTAGATTGGCCCAAAATTGCTCTATTTTCTGTTTGCATAAGGCCCTAAGGGCTAGGTTCTATTGCAGGATATAAATGTTAACATCCATTTTATCAAACATTTTCCTATTGAAGTCTATGGGGAAAACTGGAGATAAACGCAGAGATAAAATTAGCACCTACAATAGAATCCAGCCCAAAGAGTCTTAATCAATGTAATAATAAAAACTGAACTCGCAGTTTTCCTCTGTTAAAATATACATTTTTTTCCATGGCAAAAAACTGATCAAAATATTTTTCCATGAAAGATGTAGTAATTTTGTATGATGAAAAATAAATGGGAGATTATTTATTTGAAAGTTATAATTGATCAAACCTATAATATTTTCTAATCAAAATTCAGTTTAAGAATCATCAGTATTATGGGCTAATGCTTTTCATGGAGAACTACATAAGATGACCCGGGGGAGATAAACAAAGAATGATAAAGTGGAGATGACTTCTCCATTGATATAACTTCTCCAATTCCTCTAGTATTCTAAGGAGCCTATGCGCTAAGATTTCTCTGACTTTGTGCATAGGCTCTATTGAATAACATAGGAACTGGAGAAGTGATAAACTGGAGACGTTATCTCCATGTTATCGCATTTTATCATGTCTTAGTGCATAACCCCCAAGATTTATACTACGAGAGGTCTTAGTGCATAGGCTCCATAGAATAACATAGGGATTGGAGAAGTGATATCACTAGAGAAGATATCCGTGTACCTCTTTATCAAGCCTTAGTGAATAACCCCCGATATATTTAGTAGTCTGAGATCTGAGTTTGAGATGTGATAATGTTTGAATGAAGCATCTCAAAGCTTTGATTTTACTCAACAGAAAAATCTCATATGTGTGTGGCGTGTTTGTGTATATATATATATATATATATATATATATATATATATATATATATATATAGTTCTGTGCAGAAGTTTTATGCAGGTGTGAAAAATGGTGTAAAGTAAGAATGCCACGTTAAAAGTTGATTTTTTTATCAGTTAACAAAGTGAACAGAAGAAAAATCTAAATCAAATGAATATTTGGTGTGACCACCCTTTCCCTTCAAAACAGCATAAATTCTTCTAGGTACATTTGTACACAGTTTGTTAAAGGGGATCTCTCACCTGTATGCAAGTTAGGCTTATTAGAGTATATAGCAAAAATGTTTAAAATGTTATTTATTTATTTTTTTAAACAATATTTGGGATAAAATTGTTTTATTGTTTGATTGTTTACAGAGTGCCCTGCACCCCACTCTGCATAGACTGCTCTTGCTGAAGTTTGCCACTCTGCCTCTGCTCCCTTCCAACTATACAGCCTCCTCTGATGATGGAGGCTTTATGTCTGTAAGCTGGAGTGGTTTCATTGGTTAGATATCGATCTCTGCCACTGAGATCGCTCCAGCTTACAGATAAGAAACCTCCATCATCGGAGGAGGCTGGATAGTGGGAAGGGAGCAGAGGCAGTGCTGCAAACTTCGGCAAGAGCAGTCTATGCGGAAGAGGGGTGCAGGGCATTCTGTAAACAATCATTTTAGCCCAAATAGCGTTTTTTAAAAATAAATTACACTTTAAACATTTTCGCTATAACTAATAAGCCTAACTTATATAGGGGTGAGAGATCCCCTTTAAGGAACTTGGCAGGTTGGTTGTTCTAAACATCTTAGAGAACTAACCAAAGTTCTTCTGTGGATTTAGGTAGCCTCTGTTGCTTCTCTCTCTCTTCATGTAATCCCAGACAGACTCAATGATGTTGAGATCAGGGTTCTGTGGGGGCCATACCATCACCTCCAGGACTCCTTGTCCCGCTTTATACTGAAGATACTTCTTAAGGACTTTACCTGTATGTTTGGGGTCATTGCCATGCTGCAGAATAAATTTGGGGCCAATCAGATTCCTTACTGATAGTATTGCATGATGGATATGTATCTGCCTGAACTTCTCAACATTGAGGAGACCATTAATTCTGACCAAATCCCCAAATCCATTTGCAGAAGTAAAATTCATAGGGGTCATTGTGAGTTTCTGGCCATAGTAAGGTTAGTGGGTTATATGTTAATTCTCCTTTAAACAGGGCAATGAAGCACCCTGAAATGCCCATGTACTTCCCTACTGCCTTCCCCTTGATGCAAGCAACAAAAATAGGAGAATTTTCAGAGTAGATAGCTAAGTACAGTGATTTTCAGCTCTGGTCTTCAGGACACACCAACAGGATAGGTTTTAAACCTTAAGGACCAGATAGGTGTACAGCGTATTGAGAAGCAAGGATATATGGTAAACATGATCTGTTGGTGTGTCCCTAGGAGTAACACTGAGAACCACTCCCCTACTATATAAGTGTTAGAAGCAGCCCCAGTAAATCAATTTGAGTTCCTGTTTTAGCACAGAATCATATTAGCACCTACCCCACCCATAGTGTAACATTCCGTTCTCATGGTACTACAACTTAAAGATTGGAAACAAATATTATAACATTGCTCTGTCCATTTCTTATACTGTAGAACAATATTTGTAGTTATTGATAATCATAGTTAATATTTATAGTAAAACTTTCAAAATTACTGAATAAATCAAGTGATTATATTGATTCGCAAAGAGCTGATCAGAGATGCTCAACTAGGAACAAGCCTGCCCTTGAAGTGAGGAGGCTGTATAGAAAAAGAGTCCTACCCAGGGTGCAATCTCTTTTAGCTCACTAGTGCCTTTCACCAAGAGAAAATATCCTAAAGCACATCATACCGATCCTAACAAAAGGCAGTCCAGCCATGAAGTTCCATTCAATCCCTCTGTGTACAAGAGAAGCAGCCAGCCCCCCGACATACATTTCGGCCTTATTAAGACTCATCAGGGAGATGCGGCTCTCCTCTCCAGGCACTTTGAGCAAGGGGTCCACGTGTGGATTCCCCTGATAACCTTAGGGTGACCAATCCCAAGGGTAATTTGCATATGCAAAGAGCTGGTCAGAGAAGCTCAACTAGGAACGAGTCTGCCCTCGAATTGATGAGGCTCTATAGGATAAGTATCCTACCCAGGGTGCAATCTTTTTTAACTCACTAGTGCCTTTCACAGAGAGGAAATATCCTAAAACACATCATACTGATCCAACCAAAAGAACATTATACTGATCCAGACGTGGAACCCTTGCTCCCAGTGCCTAGAAAGATCAGCTACACCTCACTGGCGAGGCCTAACAAGGCCAAAACCTATGTCTGGGGTTGGCTGCTTCTGTTGTTCAGAGAGGAATTGCCTGGCACTTCGTGGCTGGACTGCCTTTTGGTAGGATTATATTGATTTGCCAGGCATGCATTATACAATGTTGCATAGACATAGACCCCTTCCAGATTTGGCCTCTGCATAGTTGCGTACTTTGCCCTTTTGCAAAATGGCCCTGCCCCTCCCCCAGTCATGTGATCAATTTCTTAATTTCAGTTTGCACTTAATATTATTGGGCCTCACATGTAAAAGTGGAGTGTTAAAATTCTGGGCTAAACCAAATACAACACAGGGGACACACAAAACACCCCCAGATTGCCATTGATTTCAAGGGGGCATTGTAATCCTTTGAATGCTAGAAAGGTCTTCAATGCATTGTGAAGCAATGTGTTGGATACCTCTCTAGCATTCAGTGGGGTTTCACAACCCAAATAAATCAATAGGGATTTGGGGAAGGTTTCTTTCTTCACTATGGTGCAGTCAGTTTGCTCCAGTAAATAAGGCCAAGACACCCATATGTATCATACTTATAAAAATGTTACCAACTAGCCACAATTTCAATATAAATCCTATGTGAGATTTGTAAATGTACAGTGCCATATATATCAATGTGTCGCCAAAAAGTCACTATTCAATGGTTACTGTGAATAAAATTGTTGCAGCTGTCTTTACATTTTTAATGATATATTTGATAAAATGTATAAAGTATAGAGTATAAATTAATATTATTAACAATCATAGAACAGCTGACCACCATCCATTGTTGGGCAAAAACTTAAATGGACAACTGAGGTTGATGGAAATTGAAGCCCAAAAGCAACTGGAGGACATCCCTAGATCAGAGGGACTATATAAAGTTGGTGGTGCCATGACCCTGTTGGTTCTGTTCTGGAAGCATCCTATACCTTTACCTGTATTAAAGAAAAAAAAAACATTAAAAGAATAGTTACACTCAGCAAGAGCCCCAGTCATTCAGATTACCTTTCATAACCATAGCAGATGTTCTGCAAGGAGTGAACTACCATTGGCCCAGCAGGTGGAAAGTACTGGGACTAAGCCAGCATTAGAGACACATTGAAAGCTGAAAATATAAAATGTTTAGGATATTTCAGTAGTGTGCAGTGAATTGAACCCCAAAGTTATTGTTCAACAGGCCCTCATTCTCTAGATCTAAGAGTCTATGCCACAACTAGTAAATATTAATTGTAAAACATGCTGTTTTATGGGTGTCACTCATCAGAAGTGTCACTTTCTAAATAAAATACATAAGACTGTGTACTGAGTGACCCACTCAAAATGTTTTTGTTGCCCCTTTGACATGTTTTCGACTACATATTTACCAGTACACTAAATATTACTTCTGCTATTTGTTTGAACTGTTTACTACTACTACATATTTACCAGTACACTCAACATTACTTCTGCTATTTGTTTGTACTGTTTACTGCTACTACATATTTACCAATAAACTCAATATTACTTCTGCTATTTGTTTGCACTGTTTACTACTATTACTACATATTTACCAGTACACTCAATATTACTTCTGCTATTTGTTTGTACTGTTTACTGCTACTACATATTTACCAATAAACTCAATATTACTTCCTATTTGTTTGCACTGTTTACTACTACTACTACTACATATTTACCAGTACACTCAATATTACTTCTGCTATTTGTTTGCACTGTTTACTACTACTACATATTTACCAGTACACTCAATACTACTATTGCCATTTGTTTGCATTGTTTACTACTACTACTACTACATGTTTACCAGTACACTCAATACTACTATTGCCATTTGTTTGCACTGTTTACTACTACTACATATTTACCAGTACACTCAATATTACTTCTGCTATTTGTTGGCACTGTTTACTACTACTACATATTTACCAGTATACGCAATACTACTATTGCCATTTGTCTGCACTGTTTACTACTACTACATATTTACCAGTACACTCAATACTACTATTGCCATTTGTTTGCACTGTTTACTACTACTACTACATATTTACCAGTACACTCAATATTACTATTGCCATTTGTTTGCACTGTTTACTACTACTACATATTTACCAGTACACTCAATATTACTTCTGCTATTTGTTGGCACTGTTTACTACTACTACATATTTACCAGTATACGCAATACTACTATTGCCATTTGTCTGCACTGTTTACTACTACTACATATTTACCAGTACACTCAATACTACTATTGCCATTTGTTTGCACTGTTTACTACTACTACTACATATTTACCAGTACACTCAATATTACTATTGCCATTTGTTTGCACTGTTTACTACTACTACATATTTACCAGTACACTCAATATTACTAGTGACATTCGCTTGCACTGTTTACTGCTACTACATATTTACCAGTACACTCAATATTACTATTACCATTTGTTTGCACTGAAAAATTATGATGCTAACTGGCACGCTTTCCTCTCTTTTTGTGTGTTTCTGGAATGCATTGAACCAGACTGATGTATCCATAAAAAGTGTGGTTGGCATACCCCATTAGCCCTTTAAAGACTAGGGTATGATCACAGCAATGATCTATAAAAATCTGAAGTGTTATATTTGTGAACGATAGATTGTTTTTATTTTTAGTCTTATACAATGTGAGAAAAAGTAACATTCTAGTAAATGCAAGAGATATGTAAGGAGCTTCTGCCATGGCATTTATAAATCAATGTGCACATAAATACAAGCCAGAAGAGCAAAAACGACATAGATTAGGTGCTTTAATGCTTTGGACATACCGCCCAAGTGTCCCTCTTTAGAAGGGACAGTCCCTCTTTGAGCCCCAAATCCACTTGGCCTTCTTTCCCACCATGGTGGCCTTCATTTTAGGAGGTCATACTGTGTGGTGTGTGTATATAAATGTATCACATTCCTCCACATCAACAAAACACAATGTTTGTATAAAATTCAGCATGTGTTTATACATTAGCCTGTGTAACTAAAACACTTTGTTCTTGCTCAAAATAATTTGTTCAGTTAGACAAAGAGGTATCAATAGGTCATGAAATAACCTAAAAATTCTCTGAAATGCCCCGCCCACCAGCCCCGCCCCCAGAAGCACCAAGGAAAACAAAAGTGTCCCTCTTTGAAATGATAGGAGGTATGGCTTTGGATCTCATTACAATGGGGTAGATTGCAGCCGAAGGGATGACAAACTATCAACTAACATCAGTGGTAATGTTTTTATTTTCACTAACAGAGGACCATATGTAAAGAAAATTTGGAGCAATTCCAGGGCAAAGTAATTGAACTATAGGGAGCAAATAAAATTCCCTTTGACTTAAGTTGTATTTTTAACCACTTAAAAGCCAGAGAGGGGTTCGATGCATTACATTGTAAGGAATTACTCTAGCATCAGTGGATTAACCCTTTCAGTGCCAGCTGGTACGCAAGGCATTGCTATGCAATGAGGTGCCTACCCCCCTCTGGCTCTGAAAGAGTTAAAATCTCAATTTTTGTTAAAGGGGATTCTGGGAATCTTTATTTCTCCTGTGGGTTAGATGGAACTGCTCAATATTTTCATTGTGCACAGAGGATCTCTAACATCAGTTATGTTAAAATAATTGTCAGCTTGAAACCCTATTTATCTATTTAATGCAGACTTTATATAGTAGAAACAAATGATTGACAGTAAGTATATGGCATTAATACTGACTGATTTAGACTGTAAAACATCCTGTCGCTCCCATTTAATCGGGAATTACTGTTCTGTACTGCCCTATTTGCATTCTGATGAAAGCCTTGATGTGATTTCTTACATTCTCACTCCAGCACTGGAACAGCTCATGCATATCTCTCTTAAAGGGAAAATGTCAGCAAACTAATACTTTAGGCTTTGTATATAATATGTAGTCATTCATTTGGATATACTTTGTGTTTTTCAGAATTACCATATTTAAAATTCAGTTTGTGACCTTCTGGGGCAGCCATATGGATTCCTAAAATGCATGAATGATGCAAAGGGAGGGGGTAACAAATCACTTAACCCTTTGATTGCAATGTAATTAGTTGGATGCCTTTCTGGCACTCAAAGGGTTAAACGTAAAACAAAACTGACATCTATAACGTGTTTTCTGTAGTCTGCCAAAGTGGAAGGGTATACCAGAAATGGGCTCCTGCTCTCCATGTGCCTAGAGGGGGTCAGCTGCACCCCACTGACGAGGTCCACATCGGCTGAAACGTATGTCTGGGGTTGTGCTGTTTCTCTCTTGTACAGAGAGGATTTTCCTGACATTTCAGAGATGGACTGTCTAAGGGTGGGATCAGTCTGATATAAATATGGAAATTTCCTCTCTGCAATGCATACCTCCCAACATTTCAAATTGCCATAGAGGGACACTTGTGTTTTAGGGGGTGTTGCTGGGGGTGTGGCTGGTGGGCGAGGCATTACCTAGCATTTTTAGGCTCTTTCCTGACCTATTGACACCACCATGTGTAACCTAATAAATGACTTATAACAAGGCCAAAGTATTTTATTTTACACAGACTAATTTATAAATACATATACTGATGTTTAAACAAACGATAATGCGAGTTTTTCTGCTGTAGAGCAGTATGATACACTTATATATACACTGCACCAGTCTGATATCCTAAAAAGAGGGACATCAGGGTGGGAAAGAGGGACATAGGGATTTAGGTCTAAAAGAGGGACTGTCCCTCCTAAAGAGGGACACTTGGGAGGTATGGCAATGGCACATGGAGTGAAACACATGACTTGCAGCATCTAAGAGGCTACCATGCCTTGAACAAAACACTTAATTTTGTTCTTTCGGTTTGTGTTTGTCGCACTCTTCGTTTTTGTAGTAACACCTATAATGAATCCAAACTGAGCCTAATCTGGGCAGGAAATCTAAACAGGCACTGGGCCTTATTTATCAATTTGAAGAGGGGCAATTCTGGAGCAAACCAACCGTGTCATAGAGAAGAAATAAATATTCAAAGTAAGCACAAAAAAAAAACTTCCCCAGCCCCAGTGTCCTGATCGTTCAAAAACCACATTTTATTTTTAATATGGAAATCCTGATAGAAACAAACCTGTGAACAAACACTGCTACACAGTGTATAAATCTCACTGTAACTGCCACTATGCAGTTGGTGTTTTTTGCTGCAGAACAGAAATATCTCTCCAAACATGACCTGTAAAGTAAAAGGTCACAACAGTACAATCCACACCAATATAAAGGCAGCAATTATAAATACAACTGTATCTTCATTGGAGACATGTACCGTAAAATCTCGGGTATAATACACACCTGTGTATAATACACAGGTGTATATTATACCCAAGATTTTAGGGGAAACCAAGAGTGCCTTTGTATAATACGCACCCTTGTTTTCCCCTGTCACACAAAAAAAAATCCCATTGCTGCACTGCTTCCCTCCCTCCCTGCTTACCCATAGACTCCTCCTCTGCCCCTCTGTAGGCCGTCCAATTTCCTCAGCCTGACAGGGTCCCAGCGGGGGCAGCATGCTTGCATCTTCTACACACTTCCAGCATGGCCCTGTCAGGACCTCTTCTTTGTAGCCAATGGTAATATCTTGTGGTCCTCGCAGGGCAATACCATAAATCCAATGCACATAGCTATGAATAGCTATAGAATTTTTTTTTTAATAATTTTTTTTGCCTCGTGTATAATACACCCCCCACACACTTCGGTGAAAAGTGGCAAAATTGTGCCTATTATACTTGACATTTTACGGTAATTAAAATATATACAACAAGACTTGCTGTATATATAATATAAAAGAGAAGGACTTACAGAGCAGGAGAAAATACTGTGAAAATAGGCTGTAGCAAAATGATCAATGCGATTCACATATCAAAGATGCTTAGTTGTTAATTTAAAAGGGGGATTTTAACCCTTTGAATGCTAGAGAGGTCTGCCACACATTCTGAAGCAATGTGTTGGAGACATGTCTAACACTGAAGGGGTTAAAACCCAATTTAAATCAAAGGGCATTTGCAGTATTGTCATTTCAACTCTGACGTAGTTTCTCTAAAATTGTACAGCTTTAGCTCTATGAATTAGGTCTCAAATTAAAGTTTGATTAGTGGTGGATATTATATCCACAGAGGCAGACATGATTCTTTTTTGGCTGGACTACAGGACCTGTAACCCTTTGAGTGCCAGAGAGGTATCCAATGCATTGCAACACCTCTCTTTCATTCAAAGGGTTAAGCTCCTCCCACTGAAGTCTTCTTCCATGGAAACACACATCATTCCATCTGGCTGGATTCCACGACCCTAGACTTCCCCTACTGAAGTTTTCCTTTCTTCCTAAGAAGGAATCATGTCGGCCTACATGGACTAGATATTTAATGCTTATTAAATATTGGTTTTGGGAACCAGTCCACACAGAACTGATTTATAACGACCATAAGATTTTCCACATAGATTACGGTAATCAGGAGTTTATTATTAGGGTCTTTTAGTATTCCTTTAAGAGTGGTGTCAGGGCAGATTAGACAAGTTAATTATGTTTAAATTACTTTCTGGCTGTATATTCTCTTTATTTATTTCTAAATTTATTAATTCCTTGATTTGATGTATCTAAAACCCTATGCTTTATTTGTAAAGCACATTTTGATACTTTGTCAAGGTTTTAATAATGCATATGCATCAAAGTGCTCTGTTTTGATGGCACAGTGCTCTCAATGAAACATTTTTACCCCTGTGCAATAGACTGTACTGAAGCAACTGAGGCTGCTTATCGCTATCTCAGGTGGTGAATCTTATTGTAAACAGCATGGCAGCCAATATTTTGTAATCTAAATCTGGCAGAACAAGAGTCAGTGGGGGAATGTACTAATATGATTCTGTGTTAAATCAGAGGCTGGAATAAATGTTCTAGTCATAAACTTGCCTGATGCCAAATTACTAAACTACTGAAAATTCTCCCCTTAATACTGCTTGCACTAAAGGGAGAGTAGGGAGGATGTGTTTGTGTCTTGTGGAGTGTTAGATTCCTCTTCACCTTGTTTTCTGTGATGTATTAATGAGGCACAGATGAAATCTGCATTACTTTAAAGGGATAGTAATGTTTCACAAAAACGCAGCTCCAATTAATCATCATAGTATTTGAGCCATAGAGAGTGTTATTTCAGTACTGTCAGAGTTGTAGTTCAAGAGTAATTGAATGATAAAGTATCCCCCTCCCACCTATTGTACCTAGTGTAAGCCGCCTCCCCTCAGATGTGGAATCTGGTCCTGGGACCAAACAGCTCACAGCAAGGGACAATCTTCTTGTGAGAATAAGGAAACCCTGACCCCATTGACAGATTTTTCAGGTTTTTCCTTATGCTCACTAAAGATTGTCCCTCTCTGTGATCCATCCACACAGTCTTGCTGCTCTGAGGTGAGCAGTGTTACATCCGTAAAAGTAGCAGGAGGGGGATACTTTATCGTTCAATTACTCTTGAACTACAACTTGGACAGTAATGAAATAATACTCTCCATGGCTCAGATACTATGAAGATAAATTGGTGCTGCCTTCATTGTGAAACATTACTATCAATTTAACTACAGGAGGTAAAAAGGGTGCATTTAAAGTGATAGTAATGTTTTAAAATAAATGCAGCTCTAATTATTCTTTATAGATTTGGGGCCATGGAGAGTGTTATTTCAGTACTATCAGAGTTGTAGTTCAAGCGTAAATGAATGATAAAGTATCCCCCTCCTGCCCCTTTTACCTAGTGTAAGCCACCTCCCCTCAGACCTAGAATCTGGTCTATTGATCGGAAAGGTCTCAGCAAGGGACAGTCTTCTTACTGTGAGCATAAGGAAAACCCTGCCCCCTTGACAGGATTTTCAGGTTTTTCCTTATGCTCACTGAAGATTGTCCCTCTCTACAATCCACCTGGACATCACCTTGCTGCTCTGAGGTGAGCATTGTTACATCAGTAAAAGGGGCGGGAGGTGGATAATTTATCATTTAATTACTCTGGAACTACAACTCTGACAGTATTGAAATAATACTATCCATGACCCAAATACTATGAAGATTAATTGGATCTGCTTTTATTGTGAAACATTACTATCCCTTTAAATCACTTCCGTGAGCAATGTATAGAAGAGACATTCAGTATTATAAGTGGTGGAGTGTGTGTGTGTATTCATATGCATTAAAGCAAAGTTGGGCAAGATATTGGGGATTATAATTCCCATAACGTGCGGCCAGGCATTGCCCATCACACACACTGTAGTACATACAAAGAACTGCAAACTTTGGAGTTAGAGAACAATACCAGCAAAGCTGCTCTGCTGGATTTGAACTTCCTCCCCAGGTTCTTCCATTGCAATCCCACTGCCTTGGCATTACATAAGCTTCAGTATAGGCACTGCCTGACATCATTCAAGATTATAAGCATCAAGAATGAATCCCTATGTATACATATCTATCTCTGTATGTATCTAAATAACCAGTACAGCCCCAAGCTAATCTCTAAATCTGCTCACACAGGCAGAAAGAGGAAAGAATTTTATTCTATTATGTTCATACTAGTTTTAAAGCCTGTGTACACAGGCCAACACTGGCGGCGCTGCAATCATGAGCAGTACAGACTGACCGCACCACAACCGATACAGAGCGGGGCACTGCACATTCAGACCAGACTCCTCTCTGCGCACCTTCCTTGGAGCGGTCCCAGGAAGGTGCGTAGAGAGAACTCTGGTCGAAATTCTGAGCTCCCCACTCCGTATCAGCCGTGGCGCTAGCAGTCTGTACTGTGCATGACGGCTTCTGACAAACATCCTTAGCGAATTATAATATAGGATTTTAACCTAGAATCTTTTGAATGCTAGTGGTGAACACAACACATTGCAAAGCAATGCATTGCGTACCCTTCTGGCACTCAAAGGGCTTAAAGATCAGTAGGTTGTGCAACACATTTCTTCCCAATGAGTCTCTCACCTTGTAAGAAGAGATTTTACTAGCATTTTCTTCTGGACTAGTTCAGTAATAATAATGCATGTAAAACATGAATGCATTAGGCATCACATTGCCAGTCAACACAGTATGCAGTAACTTTCCTCTAGCAGTGCATTAATCTACCTACACGTCTGAATACCGCTCTCAAAGTCATGGTAATTCAATTGCGCAAATATCACAGGCCAGGGCAGAACTACTGTTGGTGCAGTTGTGCCAGGGCCCAGTATCCAAGAAAATATTTATGTCTTAAGGGGTCCAAAATGTTTGCACCAGGGCCCTCCAATGACTAACTATGCCACTGATCACAAGTATTTGTGCTTTCCTTGCAGTTTTGTTTCTGCATCAAATTTTCAATCTCATCAAATATTGTCACAAAATAGTCACCTATGGGACAGTGAGGGAATGAGGCATACCAACTGCACCACAGGGAAAAATATCAATATCAATGGATTTCAAGGGGAATTTTAACCCCTTAGATCAGCGGTTCTCAACCTTTCTAGTGCCACGACCCTTTGATAAAATTTCCCAAGTTTTGGCGACCCCTAACAGTAAAATTATTTTCATTGCTCCTTCATCGCTGTCATTTTGCTACTGTTATGAATTGAAATATAAATATCTGATGGTTTTAGGCGACCCCTGGCAAATCGTCATTCGACCCCCAAAGGGGTCCCGACCCACAGGTTGAGAACCACTGCCTTAGATGTTAGAAAAGTATCCAACACTTTATATTGCAGTCCTCTGACCTAACATTCAAGGGGTTTGAAATCTCCATTCATATCAATGGGAAATTGGGGAAGTTTTCTTTGTTCAAATGGCATCCAGAACCCCCATATTTTTAAAAGAAAATGCTTAAGGAAGGGGTCCTGGGCCCCTTCCCCCCTAAAGGTAGATGAAGTAAAAAATAAACAAATAGAAATATTAATATGTAGTATAGAGCCCCTACATTAATGCAAAGAAGACCACAGGGAGGGATCTTGAACCCCTTCCTCTACCATTCAGTAAGGACAGGATGTGTAACAATAAATTAATATGGGGTCCATGTTACTTTAAAAAAATGGAAGGGGTCCCCAGGAATAGGGTGACCACGCGTCCCGGAATGCCTGGGACTGTCCCTTAATTTTGTGCTGTGTTCCGCACCCCAAATCATACCCCACTGGGACAATAAAGAGTCCTGGAATCAACTGTGAGCCCTGTTCTGACTGTCAACTCAGTCACAGCCGTAACATGCAAGCTGCATGCACCACCAGCAGCCAATGAGAGGAGAGTATTTGCACAATGTTCCTCTCCTCATTGGCTGGCTGTTGTGTGCATGTGTGTGAGGTGGTACGTATGTCACCCGGCGCATCTCATGTGAGTGAGCACGAGTGAGTGACAGTGTCTCTGTGAGCAGTGACTGGTGGCTGCAGACGTAGATGTTATAGAAGAGGACTGGAGGTAGAGTGAACAGCACACTGCTGCAGTCACAGTGAGACTGAGTCCCGCGGTGAACGGCTCCAGTCCCACCAGCTGGCTCTGACTGTCTGCCTGACTCTCCTTCTGAGTCCTGAATCTGAGCTGAGAGTAAGTGTAACCTCTGCAGTAACAACGATCAGAGATCAGACTGAGACTGTCACTGAGTAAGCACACTGTGTAATATACAGTGTGATGTGGTGTGTGTACTGTCTGACTCTGTCTACTGTATACAGTCAATCACAGTGTGTATATCCTCCTAGTGCTTAGAACTCTGTGATGCCTCTGAGAAAGCACAGTTTTTGCTCTTACATCCAGTGACATCAGCACAGGGACATGTAATGCCATTTGACCCCGCCCACACAGTGTCCCTGAATGGCAGAGGGGAAATGTGGTCACCCTACCCAGGAACCTTTCCACCCCTCACCCCCAGGTATGGTGTGTGTTATGAAGATATACTTATCTTGATGTCAGACGTCCAGCAGTGTCCACAATGCCTTGTTCCGTCTCTGAGGTTATATAAACAAACTAGTTGAAGAGCTCGTTACACGGGCCACAGTGCCAATGCCAGCTGGTCGCGGGGCAGTCATGCGTAGTAGAGACTGCCCACAGAGCGGCTGACACAGAGCTGGAAGCTCGGAAGGAGCGTCCTGCTCTGTATCAGCCGCGGAGAGGGCAGTCTCTACTGCGCATGACTGCAACACGCTCAGCAGTCTCTATTGTGCATGACTTTGTCGTTAAACTCGTGTTAGCAAATTATTATATAGGATGAAAACCTTAAAACCCTGCCATCACATTTGCTGCTGCTGCTGCTAAAAACAAACAAACAAACAAATATATAAAAACCCAAGTCCTTCCATGGCTGTTGCCAGTCCATTGTGAGAAGAAAAAAGATGGATTGGCTGCCTGCATGTGTGAGTAACCTCACCTCCCAACCAATCACAGATGAGGGGAAGTGGTCATGCATAATCAATACATGATTCCCTTCTTCAGCCCAGTCAGAGATCAGCGTAAGAAGTAACACATCCCTTTAAGAGTGGTGTCAGGGGAGATTAGACAAGTTAATTATGCTCAAATTACTTTCTGGCTGTACATTCTCTTTATTTATTTCTAAGTTTATTAATTCCTTGATTTGATGTATCTAAAACCCTATGCTTTATTTGTAAAGCACAATTTTGATACTTTGTTTGCCAAGGTTTTTGGCGTATGCATCAAAAATGCTCTGTTTTGATGGCACAGTGCTCTCAATGACATATTTTTACCCCTGTGCAATGGACTGTACTGAAGCAACTGAGGCTGCTTATCACTATCTCAGGTGGTGAATGATGGAAACACACATCATTCCATCTGGCTGGATTCCACGACCCTAGACTTCCCCTACTGAGGTTTTCCTTCCTTCCTAAGAAGGAATCATGTCGGCCTACATGGACTAGATATTTAATGCTAATTAAAGATTGGTATTGGGAACCAGTCCACACAGAACTGATTTATAACGACCATAAGATTTTCCACATAGATTACGGTAAGCAGGCGTTTATTATTAGGGTCTTTTAGTATTCCTTTAAGAGTGGTGTCAGGGGAGATTAGACAAGTTAATTATGTTTAAATTACTTTCTGGCTGTACATTCACTTTATTTATTTCTAAGTTTATTAATTCCGTGATTTGATGTATCTAAAACCCTATGCTTTATTTGTAAAGCACATTTTGATACTTTGTTTGCCAAGGTTTTAATAATGCATATGCATCAAAAATGCTCTGTTTTGATGGCACAGTGCTCTCAATGAAACATTTTTACCCCTGTGCAATGGACTGTACTGAAGCAACTGAGGCTGCTTATCACTATCTTCGGTGGTGAGTCTTATTGTAAACAGCATGGCAGCCAATACTTTGGAATCTAAATCTGGCAGAGCAAAAGTCAGTGGGGGATGTACTAATATGATTCTGTGTTACACCAGATGCTGGAATAAATGTTCTAGTCATACTCTTGCCTGATGCCAAATTACTAAACTTCTGAAAATTCTCCCCTTAATACTGCTTGCACTAGATGGAGAGTAGTGATGATGTGTTTGTGTCTTGTGGAGTGTTAGTTTCCTCTTCACCTTGTTTTCTGTGATGTACTAATGAGTCGCAGATTAAATCTGCATTACTTTAAAGGAATAGTAATGTTTCACAAAAACGCAGCTCCAATGAATCTTCATAGTATTTGGGCCATGGAGAGTGTTATTTCAATACTGTCAGAGCTGTAGTTCAAGAGTAATTGAATGATAAAGTATCCCCCTCCCGCCCCTTTTACCTAGTGTAAGCCACCTCCCCTCAGATGTGGAATGTGGTCTCTTGACCAGACAGGTCTCAGCAAGGGACAATCTTCTTACTATGAGCATAAGGAAAACCCTGCCCCCCTTAACAGGTTTTTCCTTATGCTCACTGAAGATTGTCCTCTCTGCGATCCACCTGGACACCACTTTGCTGCTTTGAGGTGAGCAGTTACATTAGTAAGCGGGAGATGGTACTTGATCTTTCAATTACTCTTGAACTACAACTCTGACAGTATTGAAATAACACTATCCATGGCCCAAATACTATGAAGATTAATTGGAGATGCTTTTATTGTGAAACATTACTATTCCTTTAAATCACTTCTATGAGCACTGTATAGAAGACCATAAACATAGAGAAGGCTCGCACTAGTCATATATACCTAAACTCAGTGTATATGAGGACTACAGTAGTCCGGTGCTCTCAAAGGACAAAAATTCCTTACATGTAATTCAGGGAATCATAGAGAAACCCCATCAAAGATGTCCTATAAAAAGAGGCACACAACTCAGAATATAACAAAATATCAAAAAAGGTTTATTTCGTATAATACAAATCAATATTTCATAATAAGAGACTCACATTTAAAACATCATACAAAACAAATAACACCCCGGAGGGGTACACTGGTGTACTAAGTAACAAAAAATGACCCCTACGTAAGTATTACAGACAAATCTGAATACAAAATCTAAATAGATAATAAACCTTTTTTGATATTTTGTTATATTCTGAGTTGTGTGCCTCTTTATATAGGACTTCTTTGATGGGGGTTCTCTATGATTCCCTGAATTACATGCACTGTATAGAAGAGACATTCAGTATTATAAGTGGTGGAGTGTATGTGTGTTAGTATGCATCAAAGCAGAGTTGGGCAAGATATTGGGGACTATAATTCCCATCGCACACTGTAGTACATACAAAGAACTGCAACCTTTGGAGTTAGAGAACAATACCAGCAAAACTGCTCTGCTGGATTTGAACTTCCTCCCCAGATTCTTCCATTGAAATCCCACTGCCTTGGCATTACATAAGCTTCAGTATAGGCACTGCCTGACACCATTCAAGATTATAAGCATCAAGAATTAATCCCTATGTATACATAGCTATCTCTGTATGTATCTATATAACCAGTACAGCCCCAAGCTAATCTCTAAGTCTGCTCACAGAAGCAGAAAGAGGAAAGAATTTTATTCTGATATGTTCATATTTTCCTAGATTCCTAGAATCTTTTGAATGCTAGTGGCGAACACAACACATTGCAAAGCAATGCATTGCGTACCCTTCTGGCACTCAAAAGGGTTGAAGATCAGTAGGTTGTGCAACACATTTCTTCCCAATAAGTCTCTCACCTCTCTTTTCTTTAAGGTTGCAAGAAGAGATTTTACTAGCATTTTCTTCTGGACTAGTTCAGTAATAATAATGCATGTAAAACATGATTGTATTAGGGATCACATTGCCAGTCGACACAGTATGCAGTAACTTTCCTCTAGCAGTGCATTAATCTACCTACACGTCTGAATATCACTCTCAAAGTCATGGCAATTCAATTGCGCAAATATCACAGGCCAGGGCAGAACTACTGTTGGTGCAGTTGTGCCAGGGCCCAGTATCCAAGAAAATATTTATGTCTTAGGGGGTCCAAAATGTTTGCACCAGGGCCCTCCAATGACTAACTATGCCACTGATCACAAGTATTTGTGCATTCCTTGCAGTTTTGTTTCTGCATCAAATTTTCAATCTCATTGAATATTGTTACAAAATAGTCGCCTATGGGACAGTGAGGGAATGAGGCATACCAACTGCACCATAGGGAATCAATATCAATTTCCATGGATTTCAAGGGGGATTGTAACCCCTTAGATGTTAGAGAAGTATCCAACACTTTATTTTGCAGCTGACCTAACATTCAAGGGGTTTGAAATGTCCATTCACATCAGTGGGGAAGTTTTCTTTGTTCAAATGGGATCCAGAGCCCCCATATTTTTAAAAGAAAATGCCTGAGGAAGGGGTCCTGGGCCCCTTTCCCCCCCTAAAGGAAGACAAAGTAAAAAATAAATAAATAGAAATATTAATATGGAGTATAAAGCCCCTATATTAATGCAAAGAAGCCCATAGGGAGGGATCTTGAACCCCTTCCTCACATTGAATATGCAGTGCAGTTTTGAACACCAGTTCTGAAAAAGGATATTCTGAAACTGGAGAGAGAGCACAGAAAAAAGAGCCACAAAATTAATTACGGGATTTAATTAAGAGAATGGAAGTTTTGAAGTTTGAAGAATGTCTAACCAAGCTTGGTTTATTTATTCTAGTGAAAAAAAACACTCAAGGGGATCATGTTACATTGTATAAATATTTGAGAGGTCAAAAGAACCAGTATCTTTTCCAGTGAACTTTTCATTCCAAGGCCTGATCAAATAACTGGGGCCACCCCTTACGATTAAAAGAAAGGAGGATTCAACTTCAACAGAGGAAGGGGTTTTTTTTTACAGTAAGGTCTGTTAAACAGTAGAATTCCTGGCCCAAAGATGGGGTAATGGTAGATACAATTAATATATTCAAGAGAAGATTAGATGCATTTCTAGCAGAAGGAAATATATGGGATTTGACTGTGTAGTTGTAGGTAAAACAGAACGATCTGGCAAACAAACTAATACCCATTTTTGAGTAGGGAAGGCTTATATTATTCTCATTTCCTGGGTTATAATGAGGAAAAGGTTGAATTTTTCAACCTATTTTCTATGTAACTATATCCTATATAATAATTCGCCAAGTTGTGTGTAACGCCCGACATGCGCAGTAGATACTGCTGCGTGTGCGGCAGTCACACACAGTGGAGACTGCTCGCGCCGTGGCTGATACAGAGCTGGGCGCTCCGAAGGAGCAGCATGTGTGAATGCCCCGCGACCGGCTGCCTGAGGCACTGTGGCCCGTGTAACGGGCTGTTCAACTAGTAACTAAATAAACTTTCCATTATTTATAATATATCTAATGTCAGACTTGTTGGCCTATACCTACCTCTTATATGCCACCTATTACACAAAGCTAAATAGTCCTTTCAATGGTGTAATAAGTCTTTATTCTCTTGTCTGTATTACTTATTTAATTGACTTTGTCAGTTTCCAGTTTAAGGGCATTGTGTTCAAAAGAAAATAGGAGTGATTCTGAAGCAAATCACATGCACTATAGGGGGTAAAATAAAATATTTAAAATTCTCATTGAATTAAATGGGAATTTTAACTACCAAAATGTTAGGGAGGTTTCCAACTCATTGCTTTACAATGCATTGGCCACTCTACATTGTAACATAGTAAATTAGGCTGAATAAAGACACGAGTCCATCAAGTTCAACCTTTGCCTCATACCCCAGGGACTGAGAATTTTATAGCTTGTCTGCTACCAAATAAGTTAGTCTTTATCAGACCTTCCTGATCTGCGTACTGATAAACAGTATAATTCTGTATGTTCTCTTTTGAAAGAAATGTATCTAATCTTCTCTTAAATGTATCCATTGTATCTGCCATAACCACCTCCTTGGGCAAGGAATTCCACAATTTAACAGACCTTACTGTAAAAAAACCCTTTCTCTGCTGAAGTCTAAAACCACCTTTCCTCTAATCTCAAGGGGTATCTGCTGGTCACCTGATCAGGCCTTGGTATAAATAGCTCACCACAGAGGTCCTTGTATTGACCTCTCATATACTTGTACAATGTGATAAGGTCTCCTCTTAGTCATCTTTTCTCTAGAGTAAATAAACCAAGTTTGTCTAGTCATTCCTCATACGTAAAGTCCTCCATTCCCTTAATTAATTTTGCTGCTCTTCACTGTACCTCTACTCTCTAGTTCTAGTATATCCTTTTTTAGAACTGGTGCCCAAAATTGCACTGCATACTCAAGGTGAGGTTTAAAATTCCCACCAAAATCAATTGAACCGTCCATATTTTTCTCCTTTGGTATGAATGGTTTGCACAAATAATACTCCACTTTCTTTTGAACATAAGACTCTGTTTGTTCAAAATAGGATCTCCTCCTTGGATAATTTTTTTTTTTTAATCTGTTTCTGACAACCATGTTCCCTCCATTTCTGGGCCAGATTTTCCAATTAACAGAGTAGGCAGCTGCATAGAGCTCCAAATTTTGAGGGGCACCTCAGATGTGATTGCAACACTCATATTTTCTGTTGGGGATGTGGCTAAAGAAATTTCAGTGCCCCTGTACCAGTTTTAGACTCTATTAAAGTCTATTATTATAATTGTGAAGCAATGCATTGGAGATCTCTCTAGTAAACAAGGGGTTAAAGCTTTTTTTTTTTTTTTTTTGGTTCTTGCTTGTTATAAGCCAAGGATATTTACTGTTCCAGGAAACAGTGGATAGGACAAGGGGCGGGGTCATGTGAGGCGTGAAGATGTTGCCATGGGCGGAGCTAAGGGCACCTAGAGTGCCTTGCTTAGAGGAGCTCGGGATGTAAATCCATTCTTGCTCCATTTCAATAAACATATGAACTGAAATGTTGTGTATGAGTTTAACCTCTCTAATTTTGTAGCTTAATTGTTATACCATATTACCTTGACATGTCACACCCTGTTAGGACTTTGGACTGTTTGTTGTTCCAGACCTTACCATGGTTCAGTACGCTACAACCTTGTAGTGTCTTCATAGCGACACATGACACACAGAACTTTCTAAAATAGTATCCGTTTTGATACTAATGCCTTCATTCATCTTCAGGGTCTCAATAATAATTCATTTTATTTTCCTCATTTACATAAATATATATATAAAAGAAAGCATTATGCCACTTTACAACATTTTGTTCTTAGGTGTTCTTCAACCAGCAGTTCATTACATCTATATCCTTTTTTATTTGCATTTCAGATTACCTTTTGAAGTTCACTGCTAATCGTTTCAGTTTACATTCTTATACAGACTTGTGTTCCTTACGATCATTCAGATCTTTTAAGGCAGACTTCCACAGAGATCACTATATACAGGAAACGGACTTCTGTATAAATAACCCATACCTAAGTATATCCTATGTTCAAAAAAGAGCCATTCATTTCTAGAAGTATATTTCAACTTTAATAAATACAAGATCCTAAAGTTATTTAATGTATGCTTAATTATACAATACAGTATAATGTTTTATTTGTTTTTACAGGAGGATATTGAGTGTCCCACAAAGGTGACTATGGCTAAAGAGTCAGCCCTGGATGGACACCTAAGAGATAAATTATATCCTCCAGATGACCTTTCTTCTGACGAGGAGTATCAAGTTCAAGAAAGCAGGACATCACGTCTGAAGAAGTCTGGTATGCAGCGTATTGACAACATCAAGAAGGCTTTTTCAAAGGAAAACATGCAGAAGACAAAACAAAACTTTGGAACAAAAGTCAACAGAATGCGCACACGAATAGTGACTCCAGAACGAAGAGAAAGAATTAGGCAGTCTGGAGAGAGGCTAAAACAATCTGGAGAAAGGTTTAAACAATCCATAGCAAAGGCAGCACCCAAAAAAGACACCTTTAAAATCAATATCAAAAAGAAAGAAAAGCAACGGACCACAGCTGAAGGCCAGGAAGGCAGTAAAGAAGATAAAGGTGACTCTGCTTCTGAAGAAGCCACAGTTGAACCTATCTCAGAAGTCACCTACACTGAAGTGGTGACAGTGAAGAAGAAGAAAAATAAAAAGAATGAAGAAAATGCTGAACTTCTTCTATCCCAGGAAGATGAGAAACCCAGTCCTACTCTAGAGAAACCCCTGTTTAAACTGGAATCAAAAGTAGAAGCCGATGAAACCCCACTTGTAGACATCAAGTTGTCATGAGAAGGTTAACTTCTATTAATAATGCTAGCTCCTAGTAATAAACCTTCTCACTTTCCTTACTATGGCCAGATCCTAACGGTGCCTATACATTTTTCTCAAGTGCTTTTACTCAAGAGAAAACATCTTCAGTCAACCCTGGATGTCATGTCCATGGAGGCGGACATGACAGTTGCTAACAGGACTACAGGACCTTAAACTATGCTGACTGTGCATGGTAATCTTAACCCTTTAATGTGCTGTACACCCCTCTGGTTGTTAAAACATGTAAATAGGCTCATGCACATCCTTCAGCCAGAAAAAAAATGCCTTTAACTGTCATGTCTACCTCCATGGACAAAACATTCAGGTTTAACTAAAGATGTTTTTTTTTTAGTAAATGTAGTAAGGCAATTTTTTAAATATTAGTTCTCTTTTAAGAGAGAGAATGTAAAAGAGAATACTTCTTTTTCTGAGGCAACACTGATTCACACCGTCAAAATAGACATCATGAAAGCACATTCAGTAAAATAACAAAAAGAAGCATGTCATGCATCCTTTGTTTCCAAGCTTGTCATAATAAGTCAGAACATGTTTATATTCCATAACATGCACAGCTGATGTAAAATTGCGGAAGAGTAAAGAAAGGGTGTTTCCACTGTGTTCAATGTAAAGCACATCAGTAAGGGACAAAACGGGGTATATTTTGTGCTAAACTAATGGCAGCTTTATTTGTACAAGAGAGACTGTCACCAAATAATATCCTCTATTGGTGGAGGTCGAAGTACACTTGGGGTTCAGTAAGGATCAAACCCTATGATATAACTAGCATGGTCATTTCAGATGATATTAATATTATTTAACGTTTTGATCATATAAAAAGATGTTTCATATTTTATTATAATAAATTCAAATATTGTTAAAGGTTTAATACCCTATGCTCAAATTTGAATCAAAAAGTGATTGTTGATTGATTTATTAGAATGTGATTTTGAAGTTGTATGACTGTAATAGAACTATATAGAGTGTTGTGAATAGTGCAAAATTCCCAATATATTCTCAAAAGAATATGCTTTTGTTTAAATAGGCATATGTAATAGAACTATATAGCGTGTTGTGAATTGTGCAAAATATCCAATATATTCTCAAAAGAATATGTTTTCATTTAAATGGGCATATTAACACCAATATATAGCTCAAGCAATTAAGAAAACTCACTCCAGATATAAATACAAAATCTCTCTGCCTGATCAAGAGTTTACATAGAATTCCAATTTACTGGAAACAGTTTTGATATTTTGGAAAGATTTTTGGACTGATGTTTTGAGTATTCTTTCTTGGCTATTTGCTAATGGATGCTGTATATTATAACATAAATATATAAACTTTACACTTTATAATCTATACAATCTATATTTAAAGGGATAGTAATACTTCGTTTTATCTTTATTGTATTTTGTAGGCATTAAAAACAACATGAAGAACTATATAAGTCTTATCTCTCAAACCTTTATGGTTTGAGAGATATTCACAAGCAAAGTTTCCCCTCACTGACAAAAACAGTCAAGTCTGCCATCTAGCTGTCAGATTTGGAATCCAGTCCACAGATCAACCTGTGGCTCTTCAGCAGAGCCAAGATCGCAAGATATAAAAATAACTTTTTCATTGGAAGGGTCTAAAAAGTATGCTTGCAAACCAGGCACACTTCGTAGACTATTCAAATGAAGTAGTTCTTCTTATATCTCGTGATCTCGGCTCTGCTGCAGAGCCACGGCTGGTCCGTGGACCGGATTCCAAATCTGACAGCTAGATGGCAGACTTGACCGCTTTGGTCAGTAAGGGGAAACTTTGCTTGTGAATATCTCTCAAACCATAAAGGTTTGAGAGATAAGAATTAAATCTTTCTTCATGTTTTTTTAATGCCTAAAAAATAAAATAAAGATAAAATTAAGTATTATTATCCCTTTAAAGATTGGACCTATTAAAAAAGAAAATAATACAAAATGTCACAACAATACTATTATGGGTAATTTAGAACAAATGTATTCACTTTGTTTTTTAAACAAATAATGTATTAAGAAAGTAAACATAGTAATTTAGTGCCTTTGAATGACGAATGACAATTCAAAGGAGTAGTTAAGCTTTTATTATGGAAAAAACATATTACAGGGCTTTTCCTACTTAATATAATAATGGTACTCCTAGTGCAGAGAAATGCTTTATTACAGTTTATAATAAAACATTACTGTTCCTTCAACACTTTGGGGATTATGCACTAAGGTGTGATAAAGAGGTGATAAAGTGGAGATGACTTCTCCAGTGATATCACTTCTCCAGTTCCTATGTTATTCCATAGAGCCTATTCACTAAGATCTCCAAAGCTGAAGACATTTTAGTGCATAGGCTCCATAGAATAACATAGGAACTGAAGAAGTGATAAACTGGAGAGGTCATCACCACTTTATCACCTCTTCATCACCTCTTTATCACTGCTTAGTGAGTCTTCCCCATTGTGTTGGATACCTCTCTAACACTCAAAGGGCTAAACATCACTGACATTAAAATGTGAACACTTTAATATTAAAGGGACACTAATAATTTCTAAATAACAAACCCCCTGCTTACATGCTTACCTTAATATGGCAGAAAATCCTAATGGCCACTCTGAATCAATTGGTTCTTCAAAATTAATCTATAATTAGTATTACATAACATTTCTATGGAGGAAGACATGATTGTTTTTGTAGGAGTTTCAGACTATAAACTCCACCACTGAAGTATCGTTATGAAGTGTATAGTGGGAGGAGTTTAAGGTCTTTTAGTCCTGCAACAAAGAATCATGTCCGCCTCCTTTGACATGATGTCCAGAACAAATTGAACATTAATTCTGGGGAACCAGTCCACACAGAATCGAATCATAGTGGCCATTTGTATTTTTCTTCCTGATTAAGATATAAATTAGGTTTAGTATTAGTAGGTGTTAGATTTACTGGTCATTTGTTTATCCGATTATATGATTAAAAGCTATCAGCTGATATTATAGGCTTTATGAAAATGCCATTATTAACCATGAGGTGCAGTTGCTTCCAGATTCTCAAGGAATCTTATGAAATAAAAGCATGATATGTATGTTGTACTTGGGGATATGTTATGTATTTTAAATGTTAAAATGGTTTGGTGCCGACTTTTTTTGGTATCATATGAAATTTAAATATTGTGGCCATAAATTATTAACAGATTAACCCCCTGGATGTTAGAGGGTAGCTTTGTAATCCATTAGAGACCTTTCTGTAATCCAAAGGGTTAAATGACAAACAAAAAAATGACCCTTTAGATGTTAGAGAACTACCCAGTAAGTGTCTCTGCTTGGTTAGTGTGCTGTTGATCCCTGTGGAGCTTGGAGGGTCAATCAACAGTAAGGGGAGTGTATTACCAGGAAAACATATTTTATATTGAAGATAAGGCACAAGCTCAATGTATGCAGTGTATGCAGGGTGATGAGCATAATAAACAGAGAGTTCTGATGTGTCTGAATGAATTTAAGCTTTATTGCGAGCAAATCATTAGAGTCTTCTGTCTAATGAGTTCAACTGCACTAATCACAAGTTTTAATGAGCTTTATTCCACGGAGATGAACTATCTGCAGTGCAAATGCTAGATCCTTGTCATACCCAGCACAGAATGGCTTATATTGCGTACACATCCTATATACTCTTCCTCTAGCTGGGGCAGACATTGCCACCTGCCCATTGAAAGTCATTCAGGTCAGGGTTTTGGGATGTGGACAGTGGGGGCCAAAGGTTTTAGTTAAGCGGCCTGTATTAAAGGCATTGGTGGCAGCTGTGTAAGACGTGGGCTTCTGGTGTGACCTAATCATCACTGGATACACAGAATATTTTAATCTCCCATCACTGACTTCACTGACACAGCCTTTTGGATGATGGAGTAGATATATGTTCCCTTTTTTAGTTAAACAGTGCATTTACAGTATTATGCTAAATTCTATGAACAGATATAGACCACGTTACCTTCTAAGCAGATGTATAGTGCAAAATTACACCAAATCCATTCTGTAGGGAACAGTATGGTGTTCCATTATCTGCTTTTACATAATCCACCTCTTACTCACATCCATTGTCTGCAGACAATGCTGATAGCTGCAAACACGTATATCACTGGTTGTATCATTCCTAAGAACCTACACAGAACAATGCCGTAATGGGAAATCTCCACCATTTTACCACGAAGAGGAACAAACATGGGCTGAATCTGTAGTATAGAACCATTGTACAAAAGATGGTAGTGGTAGATAAATGAGAAAATGGAATGTAGTCATTACATCATAGAAGTTCTGTTATTTTCAATTAGCAGTTAATTTTAATTTTGGTACAGCAAATGCAAAAGTGAAAGAATAAGGAATTAGCTGAATGTGGAAAAGAAGTGATCTGAGGATGTAAATTCAGGTCACACAGTTTAGAATTGTCTGATAACTGGAAATGTTGCATGTCAGAGTTCAGACACATCAAACAGTGGGTTTGCAAGTTAATAGTTTATTTTTGGATGGAGCATATAAAATACATTTTAGAAATAAACTATAGAGAGATAGTTCTTAATCCTTGGTTCCATAGCCCCCTGAGTGATAGAAGGCTGTCTGAGACATTGCAATGAATTAGATACCCCTCTGTCATTCAAAGGTTTAAAGAAGTTTGAGTAGCAATATGTATCAAACAATTCAGAAAGGGGTTTGATTTCCATTTTCAGCAAGCTACTTTTTTCTTTAATGTAGATTAAGTCCTGTTTCTCTTTTATTTGAAGGTCAGATGCACATTAACATAAGTACAATGTATAAAGCTTCAGTCATTCACATACTTTTCAGAACCACACAGATGTAAATTGCCTTTTGCATTGTATTAAATTCTACTGGTGAAAGCCTTCTAAGACTGGTGTCCTTTTAAGTCTGGATTCAATAAAACCAAATGTTATGCATATAACTGATGTTGCAATTTATTATTTAACTGTCATTTATTTCATTATTAAACCAAGATTACACTGGAGGCTGCAAAATTATATTCTAGAATATTATAACCAAGTTAAAAAACCTAGGGTAGTTATAGTACTGTTGCTATAAAAGGTAGGATTAACCCATTGGTTCTCAGTTGTTGTTTTGTTCAGGGTACCCCAAACGCACCATCTAGATTTTCTGGGACATGTCTAAAATTCTATATGTCATTTGTCAATGGTGTTATGAAGGGTACAAATAAGTAATATACAGTAATTCTTAGCTTTCACAATCATAATAATAAACATATTGTGCAAAAATATTTCCACAAATATGCATCTGAAACTCAATATTCACATTTTTCCAACAGTCATGTTTTTTTTCAGTCTTTAGAGAAAACAAGGGGCCTCTAAGTGGCTGTTCAAGGCACATCAAAGCACCACTGCACACTGGTTTAGAGCCACTGGATTTACCCATTGACTTTGTAAAAAAGATTTCCAGGCTACATGATTTTGTTAAAAGATGAATTTATTTCACATTGATTCTAACATTACAGCCAAATGGTCTTCTTCAGGACAGCGATATTAGAAATCAGACTTTGGTTCAATGTACAGACTCAGCCACATTAACATTCTTACAATTAATAGATAATTTGTTTATAACTTTACACCTTCCAACACTTCCTTTGTAATTTTTATTTCATATGTATCACGTACTTCATTTGGAATACAATTTTTAGTGGTTACTTCTTCAGGATAAAATTTAGTAAGCCAATAATTGGATAATCATGTGTGATTTGCAAGAAGTACATTTGCAAAATATAATTCTTGATATTTTCTTCACACAAACTCAAACCTTTAAAAAGGACCAGAAGCTGAACTCTCCAAACAGATATCCTTTAAAAATGTTGCATGCAAAAGATTGTGCGACTATATGGTGCATTAACTATGTCACCATGATTAAAAGGGGCGACATGAGAATTTCACACTGCAGGAAAGCGCGAGATTCTCAAGTCACGTTAAGAAAGATTGCCTTCAAGTCCATTTTTTGCTGATTTTGATTGGTTGTTTTGCTGCTGTGTTCCGAAACATGTTTGAAAGAATTACTAAAACTTGAAACATGCGGTTTCCTAACCTTTGTTCAACCCACGTCCAGTAGGAACACACTAAATCAAGGATTCAGCTCAGTTTTAGGCATGTATGATGACTTTTTTGTAGTGTTTGAATCCAGCCAAATCCTAGTCTTCTACTAATAGCTCTAGATTAAAGCATTAATTCAAAATGTATACAAAACTAACAATTAAAAATGAAATGGAGTGATACACGTTCAGCCCTTTGAGTGCCAGAGAGTTATCCAATGCAATGCGTTTGATACCTCTCTGGCACTCAAAAGGTTAAATTATCTGTGCTTAAATTATCACGTTTAAAAAGTTTCTGTTTCTAAGAATCTAGTCTTAACCCTTTAAGTAGCAGAGGGGAAAGCAAAGCAATATGTTGCTCACTCCTCTGGCACTCAAATGATTAATCCTTTGTGTGCCACAGAGGTAATCAGCGCATTGCATTGCAAATTGTTGGATTCTTCTTTGTAACTCAAAGGGTTAAATGCCCATGTTTCGTACAGGATTTTAGGACCCCATTAGCATAGTAATCTTGATTGGTGTCTCAGAAGTGATAGTGCAGTATTACCTGTAAACTGTCCACTACAAGAGAAAAGCCTTTCTGAATAGAAGAGCATTGCGTACTAATTTCAATAAATTACCCACCTTTGCTTTTGTCACTGATTAACCCTTTGAGTGGCAGAAGGGTATGCAACGCATTGCAAAGCAATGTGTTGCTTACCACTCTGGCACTCAAAGCTTAATAGCTGCACAAGCAATATTAACCACATTTTAGCTGTCTAGAACAGTCTGCACACGCATTAGAAAAGCAAGTTTAGGATTACGTTTAATAAGAAGTAACGAATGTTTAGATGCCAGCTTGGAGTTTATGATACTTAATTGTTCTCCTACTTACCCTTATTATAGACAGAAAATCATAATGGCCTCTATGCATTTCTCCTTTGTGTCTTTGTTCATGAACTAACATGGATGTCATGTCCATGGAGGCAGACATGACAGTTGCTAGCAGAACCATAGTATCACTGCGCATGGTTAGGGTTACGAAGGCTCATGCAGTCTCATTGTTTCATTCTGAAAACAATGTAGGAGGACATGATAGTGGCTGGCTGCACCACAGGACACAAACTTCACCCACTGCTTATGGTAATCTTAACACTGTAAAGACCAAAAGACCAGCGCGATGTGCAATGTATTGCTTCACAATGTGGTGTGCATCTGTCTTGTCCTAAATAGTTAAGTAAGCTCATGAACTCTGCTTGATTCAGTTTAAAAAAAATGCCACAGCTGCCTCAATGGACATGACACCCAGGACTGATTGCACAAAGACCACTTATCCCTCTAAATCAGGGACGCTTATGAAAACTTCATTCTGCAGGAGTGCATTGGAGTCATGCTACCTTGTAGTGTGTGTTTGTTTTATAAGGCTTCCCTACTTTAAAGGGATATGTGGTCAGTCCCTGTTTCCCACCTCGTGAGGAGAGCAAGCCCCTTTCTATTGTCAGTTGTTTGAGTCTGCCTTCCAGTTTGATTGATGGGGAATGTTGGGGGTAAGAAAAGAAGGAGGAAAGTCCTCCTTCATTAAAAAAGTCCATAATTTGTGTTAATAAAAAAGTTTAAATGGAATTTGATTTTGATTGGATATTTAATAACATATTTTGCCAAGATTCAATGGTTTTTATGTATAAAAGCAAAGTGCTCCAATTCTGAGGTAAACCAATATGATAGGCTGACCAGATTTTACCTTTAACCAATGACAAATATGTATATTTCCTATGAGTCACCCATTAAAGGTGAGATCTGGGTGGGGGCATGCAATAAGGGGCAATGATATGGTGATGTATGTCTGGCAATGTGTGGTGAGACACATCAATATGCCCTGAAAATGATGCATACTGAGGGGGCACAAATCTAACCATTAGTATGAAGGGTTGGCAAACTAGTGACAGTGTGTAATGATGCCCTGCCCTGAAGTCCGAGCACAATGCCCACTGGAGGAGTGGAGAGGATCCGCTCAGACTTCAGCACTACAAACAGCATTGCTTCCTTAACCCCTTCAGTACCATAAGGATGTGGATTTCACACCCCTGTGGCACTGAGAGGGTCTCAAAATTAGAGAATGGCAAGGCATTCTACAACAGAGTGTCTTGGGAGTCCAGTGCTTACCTGAATCAGTTGATCAGTGGATAGCCCGCTCAGCTGATTCATACAGTACAGAGACCTGCTTGGCTGGTTAAATAAGGGCAGCTGCTGTCTTTGCTCTGTAGCAGAGACAGCAAACTGTCACTGGTTCGATAGTGCGCTATAGGAAGATCACAGAATCACCAGCCTCAAGCTGGAAATGATGGGACTGTGAACTCCATCAGCAAAGGCTGAATCGATGCTTAGTGCATGTGGCAAATAGCCACATTAAAATATAAACACATCCACATGAATACGACAATAGATCATTAAACTGCATTTCCATATGCAAATGAACCATTGTTGAATTAGCTGGTGCAAAATCGTAAACCCCTCGAAGACTTGTTGGATTCATGGCAATGTGGGCAGATTGGTGTTGGATTCACAGGGATGAAATGGGGAAGACTTATAATGCATACTATCAATGTGCCATTGACACAAATTTGCCACCATAACTCCATCCTGGCCCCTTATCGCCCTTTAGTGGTCCGCTTACTTTAAAGGGATAGTAATACTTAAAAATTACTATCCCCCAAGTTGTAACCAGTAAAAAATCAGTGGGTGTTTTGGAAATGTGTATTTGTCTCTTAAAGGGATAGTAATACTTAAAGGGATAGTAATACTTTGTTTTAACTTTATTTTATTTTGTAGGCATTAAAAAAAACATGAAGAATGATATAAGTCTTATCTCTCAAACCTTTATGGTTTATGAGATATTCACAAGCAAAATTTCCCCCTCCCGCCCCTTTTGCCTAGTGTAAGCAATCTCTTCTCAGATGTGGAATGCAGTCCATAGACCAGACAGATAACAGAAGGGGACACTCTTATTCTTATGAAAACAATGAAATCCCTGCCCCTTGACAAGCTTTTCAGGTTTTTCCCTTATCTTAATTGAAGATTGTCCCTCTCTGCAGTCTACCTGGGCACCTCCCTTCTGCTCTGGCTGAAGAGTGTGACATCAGTAAAAGGGGTGGGAGGGGGACACTTTGTCATTGAATTACTCTGGAACTACAACTCTGACAGAATTGAAATAACACTCTCCATGGCCCAAATACTATGATGATTAATTAGAGCTGCTTTTATTATGAAACATTACTATCCCTTTAAAAAATACTATGATGTAGCCAGTAAAAAAGGAGTTAAATGAGATCAGCGGCATCTCTCAAACCTTTATGGTTTGAGAGATATCCACTTTCAAAGTTTCCTTTCCCCTGACGTCAGCATTCTAGCTGACAGCAAGGGAATACGGTCCCGGGACCGGCGGAGGCTCTGCAGCAGAGCTGAGATTGAATTAATAAAATATAAATCCTTAACTTAAAAGGTCTTCTACGTGTGCTAGCAAACCAAGCACACATAGAAGAGCCGCCGGCTGATCCCAGGAGAAGATTCCCCTGCTCTCAGGGGAACTTTGAAAGCGGATATCTCTCAAACCATAAAGGTTTGAGAGATGCTGCTGGTCTCATTTAACTCCTTTTTTACTGGCTACATCATAGTAATTTTTAAGTACTACTATCCCTTTAAGAGACAAATACACATTTCCAAAACACCCTCTGATTTAAATGGGGCTCTTAGCCATTTTACTGCTAGAAGGGGTCCAGCGCATTGCTTCTCAATGCATTAGACACCCCTCTAACAGTCAAGGGGTTAAAACCTCAATTTAAATCAATGGAAATGTATTTTTGTCCCTTATGGCGCAGTTGGTTTTCTCCAGAATTTGTGCAATTTGGGCCAATATTCACATAATACTCACACACATGCAAAAATAGGATTCAGAGCATCCCTAATCTATAGATTTCTTAACCTCATTACAACCAGAGAGTTTAAAGGGATAGTAATGTCAGAAAAAAACTATATGGTAGATAACACTAAAAGAGAGTACTTGCATGTATTCATATCTCTCAACCCATTATGGTTTGAGAGGTATAGGAAAATAAAGTTCTCCACTCCCTCCCCTTTCTGGAGAACTTTATTTTCCTATATCTCTCAAACAATAACGGTTTGAGAGATATGAATAAGTGCAAGTACTCTCTTTTAATTGCATCTACCATATAGTTAATACTTTTTTTCTGACATTACTATTCCTTTAATACAAATCTGCAAGAAAAGGCAGAGGGCAGCTTCTCAAGCAACTGTAATTAATTAATGTCACAAAAGTGACAAGGAGGAGATTTCCCAGTTGATGATTTTCAGTAAATGAGACTTAATGGAAAAAAAAAGTTTAACTATCTGTGTTTTTAATTAAATTGTTTGTAAAAGACGATTTATAACCCAGGACCTCCCCCCAGTGGGAGCCACTATTTTGAAAGGATTTTCATGATTATCCCTCCTTATCAATGTATTTCACCACTCTGGTGGAAACTGATAGGTTTTAACAGCCTAAGAAAATAGTGATTTTATGGATAGGTGAGTAATGATGAAGGGTTCTGAATAAGTCAGAAAATAAAGCACAGGGCTTAGATTCCGCTACTGCTTCATCAAAAATCTGTAAGCCTATTAACCTGATTGTAAAACAAAAGGCACAAGTTATAGTTAGTTTCAGTCAATATATGTAGTGATACTAAAAGCTGTGTAGGTAACATCTTCACTTTAAAGTTTCTGGCTCACATCAGTTAAACAGAAGACTGTTAGAATAAAATGATACCTTTATTGGGTCAGGAAAAATATGTCTGTCCAGTTGTGCAAGTTTATTTAGGACATTATTCACCTTTGTTTGTTTGTGGTACATTGTGGTATCTTCCATTGTAATACAGGCAAAGGATGGTAAAGTGTTAGCCACAGAAAAAGCAGGAGACCGATGGAGTAAAAATGATAGGATCCAGTCATCACTATTTACTTTGGTTTGTAATAAATGCCAAAGAGAAGTTTAAGGTCTTAGACTTTAGAAGGGATGATTTTTTTTTTACTTGGGAGAATACTTACTTGAGTGAGTCTTTGGTACAGAGGACATTATGGATTAGAATGCTGAAACAATAGGAATAATTATAACATGCTGTTTAAATGTGAGATAACTTTGCATTCTCTTAAAGGGGAACTACCACCCCGCAAAAACTTTATATTAATTAAGTCTTCATCTGGCGACTAGCTGCTTAGTAGCGCTAGTCGCCAGAAATATTACCTGGGACTGACAGAGCAGGCGCATGGACATCACTATGGCAAGATGTCCGTGCTTCCTGCTACTGTCAGCCTCCAAAAAACTTGAAAATTTTTTAAACAAGGTAATATTTCTGGCGACTAGCGATACTAAGCAGCTAGTCGCCAGGTGAAGACTTAATTAATATAAAGTTTTTGCGGAGTGGTAGTTCCCCTTTAAGGTCAGAAACAACCCCTCTCAGTCCAAATAGCCAATCCAGTGAGCAACAGTTTCAACCACTTCATCCCATATACGAGAAGGGTGGTCAGATCCATTAAACCACTGTATAGACTTTGCTGGGTATATGTCTCATAACCTATAGAGAAAGGAACGAGACAAAACCATGTACATAATTAATAACACAACATACAATAGTGATGACACAACAAATATTAATAGTGACAAAAATACATCACCCAATGTTTTTTTATAAAAGAAAAAATGATTTGACAAGGTATATACATATATTGGTGTTTTCCCTAAATGTTAACAACACATATGGAATAAACGTCCAAATCATACAATAATGCATTAAAGGACACTGATCACAATTCAATCCTTGAATTAATCGAAAGTTGGAATAATAACTCTATTATTAGATTTAAGAATCTAGTATCCTCATATTAACCCATTATTATCTCTACAAGGATTCAAACAAAAAGTGTTATATCAAAGATCATATTTAGTCCAAGCGGCATTCTCGTAGACAAGATGAAAATCCAGAACACCCCTATCTGGGATAGCAATCTCTCTCTATCCCCACCTCTAACTGATGGTATCAAACTTTCTATGCCAACCACAGAGTAGTGTTCAAGACTTGAACATGGTTTGTACAGAAATGCTGTGCCACTCCAGTTTTATATTCACCACAATTTATATTGCTGATATGCACTCTCACCCGTTCTCTAAGGGACCTGCAGGTCTTCCCTACGTATTCTGATTTACAAGCCTTACAGGTTATAACTTAAATTACAAACTTGGTGGCACAGTTAACGTACTGTTTAATTTTACATTGAGTCCCATATAAAGCAGACTGAAATTCCTTTGTAGGAACAATCCATTGACAGCAGCCACATCTGCAGCTGCCACAAGGGAAAAAAGCCTACTGATCTCAACCAAGTGTACGTTTTTTGTTGTCTCCTATCCTCTGCAAACATACTAGGGGAAGTACTCCTGACTACTGTCGGTGCCTCTTTTGAGACAAACTTACATCCCTTATCCACAAATGGTTGAAGACCCTTATCTGCAAGTAAAATAGGGGGGTGTCGCTTGACTATTTTTTTAATCTCAGTGAATTTCAAACTAAATGCAGTGCGAAAAACTACCCGATCTTCCAATTCAACTCTCTGAATATGTGTTTCTCCCAACAGTTCATCCATGATTTATTTCTCTCCATACACTGCGCTCTATCAAGCATCCATCTTGGATATCCTCTCACAGTAAAAAAAGGAGAACTTGCAATGTTACTTTATAGATTACTACTTAGACCTTCCATAGAGTATGGCATGCAGTTCTAGAGATGATGGGCGGAATGCAAGAAATGTCGCATGTGCTAAAGGCATTTTTTTCAGAGCAAATAGATCATGTTTATGTTCCAATCCCGGAAGCCGTATACTGAATGCTTCTTGAATTGTGCATAAAAATGAGCAGAAGTATAACATTTTGCACAATAGAACTTCTTGCATTTGGTGCATTAACTATTCCACTCAGACAGATTAGTTAATCCTGACCATTGGCTGTTCACCAATTGAGATGTTTTCATGCGCAATTAAACAACATAATGCTCAAACGTGTTCGTTAGTGATTTTCACACTGGAAATAGAAATTGCACACATTTCTTGCATTCCGCCCCATTACACATATTTATAAAAGAAAAGTGGAGTTATTCTGGAGTAAACCAACTGCACAATAGGGGCCAAATAAAAATACAGAAATGACTATGCACTTGAATAGAGCTATTTAACCTCTTGAATGCTAGAGAAGTTTCCAATGCATTGCCTTGCAAGTGCGTTAAAAGTCCAGTTTAATTTAACAATCATTTTTTTATTGTGGTGCAATTGGTTAACTCCAGAATAGCTCCAGTTTAAATGTATAAATATGGGCCCAAATTTCCAAAAGGAAATCAATAAATTAGAGACTATTGAAAGAAGGTACGCTAAAATGGTACATGGGTGAAGTAACTAAGACTAAATAAATTAGAGACTATTGAAAGAATGGTCACTAAAATGGTACATGGGTGAAGTAATTAAGACTAAATAAATTAGAGGCTATTGAAAGAATGGTCACTAAAATGGTACAAGGGTGAAGTAACTAAGACTAAATAAATTAGAGACTATTGAAAGAATGGTCACTAAAATGGTACATGGGTGAAGTAACTAAGACTAAATAAATTAGAGACTATTGAAAGGAAGGCCTCTAAAATGGTACATGGACAAAGTAACTAAGACTAAATAAATTAGAGACTATTGAAAGAATGGTCACTAAAATGGTACAGGGGCGAAGTAACTAAGACTAAATAAATTAGAGACTATTGAAAGAATGGTCACTAAAATGGTACAAGGGTGAAGTAACTAAGACTAAATAAATTAGAGACTATTGAAAGAATGGTCACTAAAATGGTACATGGGTGAAGTAACTAAGACTAAATAAATTAGAGACTATTGAAAGGAAGGCCTCTAAAGTGGTACATGGGCGAAGTAACTAAGACTAAATAAATTAGAGACTATTGAAAGAATGGTCACTAAAATGGTACATGGGCAAAGCAACTAAGACTAAATAAATTAGAGACTATTGAAAAGAAAGCCTCTAAAATGGTACATGGGTGAAGTAACTAAGTCTAAATAAATTAGAGACTATTGAAAGGAAGGCTTCTAAAATGGTACATGGGTGAAGTAACTAAGTCTAAATAAATTAGAGACTATTGAAAGAATGGTCACTAAAATGGTACATGGGTAAAGTAACTAAGACTAAATAAATTAGAGACTATTGAAAGGAAGGCTTCTAAAATGGTACATGGGTGAAGTAACTAAGTCTAAATAAATTAGAGACTATTGAAAGAATGGTCACTAAAATGGTACATGGGTAAACTAACTAAGACTAAATAAATTAGAGACTATTGAAAGGAAGGCCTCTAACATGGTACATGGGTGAAGTAACTAAGTCTAAATAAATTAGAGACTATTGAAAGAATGGTCACTAAAATTGTACAAGGGCGAAGTAACTAAGATTAAATAAATTCGAGAGTATTGAAAGGAAGGCCGCTAAAATGGTACATGGGTGAAGTAACTAAGTCTAAATAAATTAGAGACTATTGAAAGGAAGGCCTCTAACATGGTACATGGGTGAAGTAACTAAGTCTAAATAAATTAGAGACTATTGAAAGAATGGTCACTAAAATTGTACAAGGGCGAAGTAACTAAGACTAAATAAATTAGAGACTATTGAAAGGAAGGCCTCTAAAATGGTACATGGGCGAAGTAACTAAGACTAAATAAATTAGAGACTATTGAAAGAATGGTCACTAAAATGGTACATGGGCGAAGTAACTAAGACTAAATAAATTAGAGACTATTGAAAAGAAAGCCTCTAAAATGGTACATGGGTAAAGTAACTAAGACTAAATAAATTAGAGACTATTGAAAGGAAGGCCTCTAAAATGGTACATGGGTAAAGTAACTAAGACTAAATAAATTAGAGACTATTGAAAGGAAGGCCTCTAAAATGGTACATGGGTGAAGTAACTAAGTCCAAATAAATTAGAGACTATTGAAAGAATGGTCACTAAAATTGTACAAGGGCGAAGTAACTAAGACTAAATAAATTCGAGACTATTGAAAGGAAGGCCTCTAAAATGGTACATGGGTGAAGTAACTAAGTCTAAATAAATTAGAGACTATTGAAAGAATGGTCACTAAAATGGTACATGGGTAAAGTAACTAAGACTAAATAAATTAGAGACTATTGAAAGGAAGGCCTCTAAAATGGTACATGGGTGAAGTAACTAAGTCTAAATAAATTAGAGACTATTGAAACAATGGTCACTAAAATTGTACAAGGGCGAAGTAACTAAGACTAAATAAATTAGAGACTATTGAAGGAATGGTCACTAAAATGGTACAAGGGTGAAGTAACTAAGACTAAATAAATTCGAGACTATTGAAAGAATGGTCACTAAAATGGTACATGGGTGAAGTAACTAAGACTAAATAAATTAGAGACTATTGAAAGGAAGGCCTCTAAAATGGTACATGGGCGATGTAACTAAGACTAAATAAATTAGAGACTATTGAAAGAATGGTCACTAAAATGGTACATGGGCGAAGTAACTAAGACTAAATAAATTAGAGACTATTGAAAAGAAAGCCTCTAAAATGGTACATGGGTGAAGTAACTAAGTCTAAATAAATTAGAGACTATTGAAAGAATGGTCACTAAAATGGTACATGGGTAAAGTAACTAAGACTAAATAAATTAGAGACTATTGAAAGGAAGGCCTCTAAAATGGTACATGGGTGAAGTAACTAAGTCTAAATAAATTAGAGACTATTGAAAGAATGGTCACTAAAATGGTACATGGGTAAAGTAACTAAGTCTAAATAAATTAGAGACTAATGAAAGAATGGTCACTAAAATGGTACAGGGGTGAAGTAATTAAGACTAAATAAATTAGAGACTAATGAAAGAATGGTCACTAAAATGGTACAGGGGTGAAGTAATTAAGACTAAATAAATTAGAGACTATTGAAAGAATGGTCACTAAAATGGTACATGGGCGAAGTAACTAACACTAAATAAATTAGAGACTATTGAAAGAATGGTCACTAAAATGGTACATGGGCGAAGTAACTAAGACTAAATAAATTAGAGACTATTGAAAGAATGGTCACTAAAATGGTACAAGGGTGAAGTAACTAAGACTAAATAAATTAAAGACTATTGAAAGAATGGTCACTAAAATGGTACATGGGTGAAGTAACTAAGACTAAATAAATTAGAGACTATTGAAAGGAAGGCCTCTAAAATGGTACATGGACGAAGTAACTAAGACTAAATAAATTAGAGACTATTGAAAGAATGGTCACTAAAATGGTACAGGGGCGAAGTAACTAAGACTAAATAAATTAGAGACTATTGAAAGAATGGTCACTAAAATGGTACAAGGGTGAAGTAACTAAGACTAAATAAATTAGAGACTATTGAAAGAATGGTCACTAAAATGGTACATGGGTGAAGTAACTAAGACTAAATAAATTAGAGACTATTGAAAGGAAGGCCTCTAAAGTGGTACATGGGCGAAGTAACTAAGACTAAATAAATTAGAGACTATTGAAAGAATGGTCACTAAAATGGTACATGGGCAAAGCAACTAAGACTAAATAAATTAGAGACTATTGAAAAGAAAGCCTCTAAAATGGTACATGGGTGAAGTAACTAAGTCTAAATAAATTAGAGACTATTGAAAGGAAGGCTTCTAAAATGGTACATGGGTGAAGTAACTAAGTCTAAATAAATTAGAGACTATTGAAAGAATGGTCACTAAAATGGTACATGGGTAAAGTAACTAAGACTAAATAAATTAGAGACTATTGAAAGGAAGGCTTCTAAAATGGTACATGGGTGAAGTAACTAAGTCTAAATAAATTAGAGACTATTGAAAGAATGGTCACTAAAATGGTACATGGGTAAACTAAGACTAAATAAATTAGAGACTATTGAAAGGAAGGCCTCTAACATGGTACATGGGTGAAGTAACTAAGTCTAAATAAATTAGAGACTATTGAAAGAATGGTCACTAAAATTGTACAAGGGCGAAGTAACTAAGACTAAATAAATTCGAGAGTATTGAAAGGAAGGCCGCTAAAATGGTACATGGGTGAAGTAACTAAGTCTAAATAAATTAGAGACTATTGAAAGGAAGGCCTCTAACATGGTACATGGGTGAAGTAACTAAGTCTAAATAAATTAGAGACTATTGAAAGAATGGTCACTAAAATTGTACAAGGGCGAAGTAACTAAGACTAAATAAATTAGAGACTATTGAAAGGAAGGCCTCTAAAATGGTACATGGGCGAAGTAACTAAGACTAAATAAATTAGAGACTATTGAAAGAATGGTCACTAAAATGGTACATGGGCGAAGTAACTAAGACTAAATAAATTAGAGACTATTGAAAAGAAAGCCTCTAAAATGGTACATGGGTGAAGTAACTAAGTCTAAATAAATTAGAGACTATTGAAAGAATGGTCACTAAAATGGTACATGGGTAAAGTAACTAAGACTAAATAAATTAGAGACTATTGAAAGGAAGGCCTCTAAAATGGTACATGGGTGAAGTAACTAAGTCTAAATAAATTAGAGACTATTGAAAGAATGGTCACTAAAATGGTACATGGGTAAAGTAACTAAGACTAAATAAATTAGAGACTATTGAAAGGAAGGCCTCTAAAATGGTACATGGGTGAAGTAACTAAGTCTAAATAAATTAGAGACTATTGAAAGAATGGTCACTAAAATGGTACATGGGTAAAGTAACTAAGACTAAATAAATTAGAGACTATTGAAAGGAAGGCCTCTAAAATGGTACATGGGTGAAGTAACTAAGTCTAAATAAATTAGAGACTATTGAAAGAATGGTCACTAAAATTGTACAAGGGCGAAGTAACTAAGACTAAATAAATTCGAGAGTATTGAAAGGAAGGCCGCTAAAATGGTACATGGGTGAAGTAACTAAGTCTAAATAAATTAGAGACTATTGAAAGAATGGTCACTAAAATTGTACAAGGGCGAAGTAACTAAGACTAAATAAATTAGAGACTATTGAAAGGAAGGCCTCTAAAATGGTACATGGGCGAAGTAACTGAGACTAAATAAATTAGAGACTATTGAAAGAATGGTCAGTAAAATGGTACATGGGCGAACTAACTAAGACTAAATAAATTAGAGACTATTGAAAAGAAAGCCTCTAAAATGGTACATGGGTGAAGTAACTAAGTCTAAATAAATTAGAGACTATTGAAAGAATGGTCACTAAAATGGTACATGGGTAAAGTAACTAAGACTAAATAAATTAGAGACTATTGAAAGGAAGGCCTCTAAAATGGTACATGGGTGAAGTAACTAAGTCTAAATAAATTAGAGACTATTGAAAGAATGGTCACTAAAATGGTACATGGGTAAAGTAACTAAGACTAAATAAATTAGAGACTATTGAAAGGAAGGCCTCTAAAATGGTACATGGGTGAAGTAACTAAGTCTAAATAAATTAGAGACTATTGAAAGAATGGTCACTAAAATGGTACAGGGGCGAAGTAACTAAGACTAAATAAATTAGAGACTATTGAAAGAATGGTCACTAAAATGGTACAAGGGTGAAGTAACTAAGACTAAATAAATTAGAGACTATTGAAAGAATGGTCACTAAAATGGTACATGGGTGAAGTAACTAAGACTAAATAAATTAGAGACTATTGAAAGGAAGGCCTCTAAAGTGGTACATGGGCGAAGTAACTAAGACTAAATAAATTAGAGACTATTGAAAGAATGGTCACTAAAATGGTACATGGGCAAAGCAACTAAGACTAAATAAATTAGAGACTATTGAAAAGAAAGCCTCTAAAATGGTACATGGGTGAAGTAACTAAGTCTAAATAAATTAGAGACTATTGAAAGGAAGGCTTCTAAAATGGTACATGGGTGAAGTAACTAAGTCTAAATAAATTAGAGACTATTGAAAGAATGGTCACTAAAATGGTACATGGGTAAAGTAACTAAGACTAAATAAATTAGAGACTATTGAAAGGAAGGCTTCTAAAATGGTACATGGGTGAAGTAACTAAGTCTAAATAAATTAGAGACTATTGAAAGAATGGTCACTAAAATGGTACATGGGTAAACTAACTAAGACTAAATAAATTAGAGACTATTGAAAGGAAGGCCTCTAACATGGTACATGGGTGAAGTAACTAAGTCTAAATAAATTAGAGACTATTGAAAGAATGGTCACTAAAATTGTACAAGGGCGAAGTAACTAAGACTAAATAAATTCGAGAGTATTGAAAGGAAGGCCGCTAAAATGGTACATGGGTGAAGTAACTAAGTCTAAATAAATTAGAGACTATTGAAAGGAAGGCCTCTAACATGGTACATGGGTGAAGTAACTAAGTCTAAATAAATTAGAGACTATTGAAAGAATGGTCACTAAAATTGTACAAGGGCGAAGTAACTAAGACTAAATAAATTAGAGACTATTGAAAGGAAGGCCTCTAAAATGGTACATGGGCGAAGTAACTAAGACTAAATAAATTAGAGACTATTGAAAGAATGGTCACTAAAATGGTACATGGGCGAAGTAACTAAGACTAAATAAATTAGAGACTATTGAAAAGAAAGCCTCTAAAATGGTACATGGGTGAAGTAACTAAGTCTAAATAAATTAGAGACTATTGAAAGAATGGTCACTAAAATGGTACATGGGTAAAGTAACTAAGACTAAATAAATTAGAGACTATTGAAAGGAAGGCCTCTAAAATGGTACATGGGTGAAGTAACTAAGTCTAAATAAATTAGAGACTATTGAAAGAATGGTCACTAAAATGGTACATGGGTAAAGTAACTAAGACTAAATAAATTAGAGACTATTGAAAGGAAGGCCTCTAAAATGGTACATGGGTGAAGTAACTAAGTCTAAATAAATTAGAGACTATTGAAAGAATGGTCACTAAAATTGTACAAGGGCGAAGTAACTAAGACTAAATAAATTCGAGAGTATTGAAAGGAAGGCCGCTAAAATGGTACATGGGTGAAGTAACTAAGTCTAAATAAATTAGAGACTATTGAAAGAATGGTCACTAAAATTGTACAAGGGCGAAGTAACTAAGACTAAATAAATTCGAGACTATTGAAAGGAAGGCCGCTAAAATGGTACATGGGTGAAGTAACTAAGTCTAAATAAATTAGAGACTATTGAAAGAATGGTCACTAAAATGGTACATGGGTAAAGTAACTAAGACTAAATAAATTAGAGACTATTGAAAGGAAGGCCTCTAAAATGGTACATGGGTGAAGTAACTAAGTCTAAATAAATTAGAGACTATTGAAACAATGGTCACTAAAATTGTACAAGGGCGAAGTAACTAAGACTAAATAAATTAGAGACTATTGAAGGAATGGTCACTAAAATGGTACAAGGGTGAAGTAACTAAGACTAAATAAATTCGAGACTATTGAAAGAATGGTCACTAAAATGGTACATGGGTGAAGTAACTAAGACTAAATAAATTAGAGACTATTGAAAGGAAGGCCTCTAAAATGGTACATGGGCGATGTAACTAAGACTAAATAAATTAGAGACTATTGAAAGAATGGTCACTAAAATGGTACATGGGCGAAGTAACTAAGACTAAATAAATTAGAGACTATTGAAAAGAAAGCCTCTAAAATGGTACATGGGTGAAGTAACTAAGTCTAAATAAATTAGAGACTATTGAAAGAATGGTCACTAAAATGGTACATGGGTAAAGTAACTAAGACTAAATAAATTAGAGACTATTGAAAGGAAGGCCTCTAAAATGGTACATGGGTGAAGTAACTAAGTCTAAATAAATTAGAGACTATTGAAAGAATGGTCACTAAAATGGTACATGGGTAAAGTAACTAAGACTAAATAAATTAGAGACTATTGAAAGGAAGGCCTCTAAAATGGTACATGGGTGAAGTAACTAAGTCTAAATAAATTAGAGACTATTGAAAGAATGGTCACTAAAATTGTACAAGGGCGAAGTAACTAAGACTAAATAAATTCGAGAGTATTGAAAGGAAGGCCGCTAAAATGGTACATGGGTGAAGTAACTAAGTCTAAATAAATTAGAGACTATTGAAAGAATGGTCACTAAAATTGTACAAGGGCGAAGTAACTAAGACTAAATAAATTAGAGACTATTGAAAGGAAGGCCTCTAAAATGGTACATGGGCGAAGTAACTGAGACTAAATAAATTAGAGACTATTGAAAGAATGGTCACTAAAATGGTACATGGGCGAAGTAACTAAGACTAAATAAATTAGAGACTATTGAAAAGAAAGCCTCTAAAATGGTACATGGGTGAAGTAACTAAGTCTAAATAAATTAGAGACTATTGAAAGAATGGTCACTAAAATGGTACATGGGTAAAGTAACTAAGACTAAATAAATTAGAGACTATTGAAAGGAAGGCCTCTAAAATGGTACATGGGTGAAGTAACTAAGTCTAAATAAATTAGAGACTATTGAAAGAATGGTCACTAAAATGGTACATGGGTAAAGTAACTAAGACTAAATAAATTAGAGACTATTGAAAGGAAGGCCTCTAAAATGGTACATGGGTGAAGTAACTAAGTCTAAATAAATTAGAGACTATTGAAAGAATGGTCACTAAAATTGTACAAGGGCGAAGTAACTAAGACTAAATAAATTCGAGAGTATTGAAAGGAAGGCCGCTAAAATGGTACATGGGTGAAGTAACTAAGTCTAAATAAATTAGAGACTATTGAAAGGAAGGCCTCTAACATGGTACATGGGTGAAGTAACTAAGTCTAAATAAATTAGAGACTATTGAAAGAATGGTCACTAAAATTGTACAAGGGCGAAGTAACTAAGACTAAATAAATTCGAGAGTATTGAAAGGAAGGCCGCTAAAATGGTACATGGGTGAAGTAACTAAGTCTAAATAAATTAGAGACTATTGAAAGAATGGTCACTAAAATAGTACAAGGGCGAAGTAACTAAGACTAAATAAATTAGAGACTATTGAAAGGAAGGCCTCTAAAATGGTACATGGGCGAAGTAACTAAGACTAAATAAATTAGAGACTATTGAAAGAATGGTCACTAAAATGGTACATGGGCGAACTAACTAAGACTAAATAAATTAGAGACTATTGAAAAGAAAGCCTCTAAAATGGTACATGGGTGAAGTAACTAAGTCTAAATAAATTAGAGACTATTGAAAGAATGGTCACTAAAATGGTACATGGGTAAAGTAACTAAGACTAAATAAATTAGAGACTATTGAAAGGAGGGCCTCTAAAATGGTACATGGGTGAAGTAACTAAGTCTAAATAAATTAGAGACTATTGAAAGAATGGTCACTAAAATTGTACAAGGGCGAAGTAACTAAGACTAAATAAATTCGAGAGTATTGAAAGGAAGGCCGCTAAAATGGTACATGGGTGAAGTAACTAAGTCTAAATAAATTAGAGACTATTGAAAGAATGGTCACTAAAATTGTACAAGGGCGAAGTAACTAAGACTAAATAAATTCGAGACTATTGAAAGGAAGGCCGCTAAAATGGTACATGGGTGAAGTAACTAAGTCTAAATAAATTAGAGACTATTGAAAGAATGGTCACTAAAATGGTACATGGGTAAAGTAACTAAGACTAAATAAATTAGAGACTATTGAAAGGAAGGCCTCTAAAATGGTACATGGGTGAAGTAACTAAGGCTAAATAAATTAGAGACTATTGAAACAATGGTCACTAAAATTGTACAAGGGCGAAGTAACTAAGACTAAATAAATTCAAGACTATTGAAAGAATGGTCACTAAAATGGTACATGGGTGAAGTAACTAAGACTAAATAAATTAGAGACTATTGAAAGGAAGGCCTCTAAAATGGTACATGGGCGATGTAACTAAGACTAAATAAATTAGAGACTATTGAAAGAATGGTCACTAAAATGGTACATGGGCGAAGTAACTAAGACTAAATAAATTAGAGACTATTGAAAGGAAGGCCTCTAAAATGGTACATGGGTGAAGTAACTAAGGCTAAATAAATTAGAGACTATTGAAACAATGGTCACTAAAATTGTACAAGGGCGAAGTAACTAAGTCTAAATAAATTAGAGACTATTGAAAGAATGGTCACTAAAATGGTACATGGGTAAAGTAACTAAGACTAAATAAATTAGAGACTATTGAAAGGAAGGCCTCTAAAATGGTACATGGGTGAAGTAACTAAGTCTAAATAAATTAGAGACTATTGAAAGAATGGTCACTAAAATGGTACATGGGTAAAGTAACTAAGACTAAATAAATTAGAGACTATTGAAAGGAAGGCCTCTAAAATGGTACATGGGTGAAGTAACTAAGTCTAAATAAATTAGAGACTATTGAAAGAATGGTCACTAAAATTGTACAAGGGCGAAGTAACTAAGACTAAATAAATTCGAGAGTATTGAAAGGAAGGCCGCTAAAATGGTACATGGGTGAAGTAACTAAGTCTAAATAAATTAGAGACTATTGAAAGGAAGGCCTCTAACATGGTACATGGGTGAAGTAACTAAGTCTAAATAAATTAGAGACTATTGAAAGAATGGTCACTAAAATTGTACAAGGGCGAAGTAACTAAGACTAAATAAATTCGAGAGTATTGAAAGGAAGGCCGCTAAAATGGTACATGGGTGAAGTAACTAAGTCTAAATAAATTAGAGACTATTGAAAGAATGGTCACTAAAATTGTACAAGGGCGAAGTAACTAAGACTAAATAAATTAGAGACTATTGAAAGGAAGGCCTCTAAAATGGTACATGGGCGAAGTAACTAAGACTAAATAAATTAGAGACTATTGAAAGAATGGTCACTAAAATGGTACATGGGCGAAGTAACTAAGACTAAATAAATTAGAGACTATTGAAAGGAAGGCCTCTAAAATGGTACATGGGTGAAGTAACTAAGTCTAAATAAATTAGAGACTATTGAAAGAATGGTCACTAAAATGGTACATGGGTAAAGTAACTAAGACTAAATAAATTAGAGACTATTCAAAGGAAGGCCTCTAAAATGGTACATGGGTGAAGTAACTAAGTCTAAATAAATTAGAGACTATTGAAAGAATGGTCACTAACATTGTACAAGGGCGAAGTAACTAAGACTAAATAAATTCGAGAGTATTGAAAGGAAGGCCGCTAAAATGGTACATGGGTGAAGTAACTAAGTCTAAATAAATTAGAGACTATTGAAAGAATGGTCACTAAAATTGTACAAGAGCGAAGTAACTAAGACTAAATAAATTCGAGACTATTGAAAGGAAGGCCGCTAAAATGGTACATGGGTGAAGTAACTAAGTCTAAATAAATTAGAGACTATTGAAAGAATGGTCACTAAAATGGTACATGGGTACAGTAACTAAGACTAAATAAATTAGAGACTATTGAAAGGAAGGCCTCTAAAATGGTACATGGGTGAAGTAACTAAGTCTAAATAAATTAGAGACTATTGAAACAATGGTCACTAAAATTGTACAAGGGCGAAGTAACTAAGACTAAATAAATTAGAGACTATTGAAAGAATGGTCACTAAAATGGTACAAGGGTGAAGTAACTAAGACTAAATAAATTCGAGACTATTGAAAGAATGGTCACTAAAATGGTACATGGGTAAAGTAACTAAGACTAAATAAATTAGAGACTATTGAAAGGAAGGCCTCTAAAATGGTACATGGGTGAAGTAACTAAGTCTAAATAAATTAGAGACTATTGAAAGAATGGTCAGTAAAATGGTACATGGGTAAAGTAACTAAGACTAAATAAATTAGAGACTATTGAAAGGAAGGCCTCTAAAATGGTACATGGGTGAAGTAACTAAGTCTAAATAAATTAGAGACTATTGAAAGAATGGTCACTAAAATTGTACAAGGGCGAAGTAACTAAGACTAAATAAATTCGAGAGTATTGAAAGGAAGGCCGCTAAAATGGTACATGGCTGAAGTAACTAAGTCTAAATAAATTAGAGACTATTGAAAGAATGGTCACTAAAATTGTACAAGGGCGAAGTAACTAAGACTAAATAAATTCGAGAGTATTGAAAGGAAGGCCGCTAAAATGGTACATGGGTGAAGTAACTAAGTCTATATAAATTAGAGACTATTGAAAGAATGGTCACTAAAATTGTACAAGGGCGAAGTAACTAAGACTAAATAAATTCGAGACTATTGAAAGGAAGGCCGCTAAAATGGTACATGGGTGAAGTAACTAAGACTAAATAAATTCGAGACTATTGAAAGAATGGTCACTAAAATGGTACAAGGGTGAAGTAACTAAGACTAAATAAATTAGAGACTATTGAAAGGAAGGCCTCTAAAATGGTACATGGGCGATGTAACTAAGACTAAATAAATTAGAGACTATTGAAAGAATGGTCACTAAAATGGTACATGGGCGAAGTAACTAAGACTAAATAAATTAGAGACTATTGAAAAGAAAGCCTCTAAAATGGTACATGGGTGAAGTAACTAAGTCTAAATAAATTAGAGACTATTGAAAGAATGGTCACTAAAATGGTACATGGGTAAAATAACTAAGACTAAATAAATTAGAGACTATTGAAAGGAAGGCCTCTAAAATGGTACATGGGTGAAGTAACTAAGTCTAAATAAATTAGAGACTATTGAAAGAATGGTCACTAAAATGGTACATGGGTAAAGTAACTAAGTCTAAATAAATTAGAGACTAATGAAAGAATGGTCACTAAAATGGTACAGGGGTGAAGTAATTAAGACTAAATAAATTAGAGACTAATGAAAGAATGGTCACTAAAATGGTACAGGGGTGAAGTAATTAAGACTAAATAAATTAGAGACTATTGAAAGAATGGTCACTAAAATGGTACATGGGCGAAGTAACTAACACTAAATAAATTAGAGACTATTGAAAGAATGGTCACTAAAATGGTACATGGGCGAAGTAACTAAGACTAAATAGATTAGAGACTATTGAAAGAATGGTCACTAAAATGGTACAAGGGTGAAGTAACTAAGACTAAATAAATTAGAGACTATTGAAAGAATGGTCACTAAAATGGTACATGGGTGAAGTAACTAAGACTAAATAAATTAGAGACTATTGAAAGGAAGGCCTCTAAAATGGTACATGGACGAAGTAACTAAGACTAAATAAATTAGAGACTATTGAAAGAATGGTCACTAAAATGGTACAGGGGCGAAGTAACTAAGACTAAATAAATTAGAGACTATTGAAAGAATGGTCACTAAAATGGTACAAGGGTGAAGTAACTAAGACTAAATAAATTAGAGACTATTGAAAGAATGGTCACTAAAATGGTACATGGGTGAAGTAACTAAGACTAAATAAATTAGAGACTATTGAAAGGAAGGCCTCTAAAGTGGTACATGGGCGAAGTAACTAAGACTAAATAAATTAGAGACTATTGAAAGAATGGTCACTAAAATGGTACATGGGCAAAGCAACTAAGACTAAATAAATTAGAGACTATTGAAAAGAAAGCCTCTAAAATGGTACATGGGTGAAGTAACTAAGTCTAAATAAATTAGAGACTATTGAAAGGAAGGCTTCTAAAATGGTACATGGGTGAAGTAACTAAGTCTAAATAAATTAGAGACTATTGAAAGAATGGTCACTAAAATGGTACATGGGTAAAGTAACTAAGACTAAATAAATTAGAGACTATTGAAAGGAAGGCTTCTAAAATGGTACATGGGTGAAGTAACTAAGTCTAAATAAATTAGAGACTATTGAAAGAATGGTCACTAAAATGGTACATGGGTAAACTAACTAAGACTAAATAAATTAGAGACTATTGAAAGGAAGGCCTCTAACATGGTACATGGGTGAAGTAACTAAGTCTAAATAAATTAGAGACTATTGAAAGAATGGTCACTAAAATTGTACAAGGGCGAAGTAACTAAGACTAAATAAATTCGAGAGTATTGAAAGGAAGGCCGCTAAAATGGTACATGGGTGAAGTAACTAAGTCTAAATAAATTAGAGACTATTGAAAGGAAGGCCTCTAACATGGTACATGGGTGAAGTAACTAAGTCTAAATAAATTAGAGACTATTGAAAGAATGGTCACTAAAATTGTACAAGGGCGAAGTAACTAAGACTAAATAAATTAGAGACTATTGAAAGGAAGGCCTCTAAAATGGTACATGGGCGAAGTAACTAAGACTAAATAAATTAGAGACTATTGAAAGAATGGTCACTAAAATTGTACAAGGGCGAAGTAACTAAGACTAAATAAATTAGAGACTATTGAAAGGAAGGCCTCTAAAATGGTACATGGGTGAAGTAACTAAGTCTAAATAAATTAGAGACTATTGAAAGAATGGTCACTAAAATGGTACATGGGTAAAGTAACTAAGACTAAATAAATTAGAGACTATTGAAAGGAAGGCCTCTAAAATGGTACATGGGTGAAGTAACTAAGTCTAAATAAATTAGAGACTATTGAAAGAATGGTCACTAAAATTGTACAAGGGCGAAGTAACTAAGACTAAATAAATTCGAGAGTATTGAAAGGAAGGCCGCTAAAATGGTACATGGGTGAAGTAACTAAGTCTAAATAAATTAGAGACTATTGAAAGAATGGTCACTAAAATTGTACAAGGGCGAAGTAACTAAGACTAAATAAATTCGAGACTATTGAAAGGAAGGCCGCTAAAATGGTACATGGGTGAAGTAACTAAGTCTAAATAAATTAGAGACTATTGAAAGAATGGTCACTAAAATGGTACATGGGTAAAGTAACTAAGACTAAATAAATTAGAGACTATTGAAAGGAAGGCCTCTAAAATGGTACATGGGTGAAGTAACTAAGTCTAAATAAATTAGAGACTATTGAAACAATGGTCACTAAAATTGTACAAGGGCGAAGTAACTAAGACTAAATAAATTAGAGACTATTGAAGGAATGGTCACTAAAATGGTACAAGGGTGAAGTAACTAAGACTAAATAAATTCGAGACTATTGAAAGAATGGTCACTAAAATGGTACATGGGTGAAGTAACTAAGACTAAATAAATTAGAGACTATTGAAAGGAAGGCCTCTAAAATGGTACATGGGCGATGTAACTAAGACTAAATAAATTAGAGACTATTGAAAGAATGGTCACTAAAATGGTACATGGGCGAAGTAACTAAGACTAAATAAATTAGAGACTATTGAAAAGAAAGCCTCTAAAATGGTACATGGGTGAAGTAACTAAGTCTAAATAAATTAGAGACTATTGAAAGAATGGTCACTAAAATGGTACATGGGTAAAGTAACTAAGACTAAATAAATTAGAGACTATTGAAAGGAAGGCCTCTAAAATGGTACATGGGTGAGGTAACTAAGTCTAAATAAATTAGAGACTATTGAAAGAATGGTCACTAAAATGGTACATGGGTAAAGTAACTAAGACTAAATAAATTAGAGACTATTGAAAGGAAGGCCTCTAAAATGGTACATGGGTGAAGTAACTAAGTCTAAATAAATTAGAGACTATTGAAAGAATGGTCACTAAAATTGTACAAGGGCGAAGTAACTAAGACTAAATAAATTCGAGAGTATTGAAAGGAAGGCCGCTAAAATGGTACATGGGTGAAGTAACTAAGTCTAAATAAATTAGAGACTATTGAAAGAATGGTCACTAAAATTGTACAAGGGCGAAGTAACTAAGACTAAATAAATTAGAGACTATTGAAAGGAAGGCCTCTAAAATGGTACATGGGCGAAGTAACTAAGACTAAATAAATTAGAGACTATTGAAAGAATGGTCACTAAAATGGTACAATGGCGAAGTAACTAAGACTAAATAAATTAGAGACTATTGAAAAGAAAGCCTCTAAAATGGTACATGGGTGAAGTAACTAAGTCTAAATAAATTAGAGACTATTGAAAGAATGGTCACTAAAATGGTACATGGGTAAAGTAACTAAGACTAAATAAATTAGAGACTATTGAAAGGAAGGCCTCTAAAATGGTACATGGGTGAAGTAACTAAGTCTAAATAAATTAGAGACTATTGAAAGAATGGTCACTAAAATGGTACATGGGTAAAGTAACTAAGACTAAATAAATTAGAGACTATTGAAAGGAAGGCCTCTAAAATGGTACATGGGTGAAGTAACTAAGTCTAAATAAATTAGAGACTATTGAAAGAATGGTCACTAAAATTGTACAAGGGCGAAGTAACTAAGACTAAATAAATTCGAGACTATTGAAAGGAAGGCCGCTAAAATGGTACATGGGTGAAGTAACTAAGTCTAATTAAATTAGAGACTATTGAAAGAATGGTCACTAAAATTATACAAGGGCGAAGTAACTAAGACTAAATAAATTCGAGAGTATTGAAAGGAAGGCCGCTAAAATGGTACATGGGTGAAGTAACTAAGTCTAAATAAATTAGAGACTATTGAAAGAATGGTCACTAAAATGGTACATGGGTAAAGTAACTAAGACTAAATAAATTAGAGACTATTGAAAGGAAGGCCTCTAAAATGGTACATGGGTGAAGTAACTAAGTCTAAATAAATTAGAGACTATTGAAACAATGGTCACTAAAATTGTACAAGGGCGAAGTAACTAAGACTAAATAAATTAGAGACTATTGAAGGAATGGTCACTAAAATGGTACAAGGGTGAAGTAACTAAGACTAAATAAATTCGAGACTATTGAAAGAATGGTCACTAAAATGGTACATGGGTGAAGTAACTAAGACTAAATAAATTAGAGACTATTGAAAGGAAGGCCTCTAAAATGGTACATGGGCGATGTAACTAAGACTAAATAAATTAGAGACTATTGAAAGAATGGTCACTAAAATGGTACATGGGCGAAGTAACTAAGACTAAATAAATTAGAGACTATTGAAAAGAAAGCCTCTAAAATGGTACATGGGTGAAGTAACTAAGTCTAAATAAATTAGAGACTATTGAAAGAATGGTCACTAAAATGGTACATGGGTAAAGTAACTAAGACTAAATAAATTAGAGACTATTGAAAGGAAGGCCTCTAAAATGGTACATGGGTGAAGTAACTAAGTCTAAATAAATTAGAGACTATTGAAAGAATGGTCACTAAAATGGTACATGGGTAAAGTAACTAAGACTAAATAAATTAGAGACTATTGAAAGGAAGGCCTCTAAAATGGTACATGGGTGAAGTAACTAAGTCTAAATAAATTAGAGACTATTGAAAGAATGGTCACTAAAATTGTACAAGGGCGAAGTAACTAAGACTAAATAAATTCGAGAGTATTGAAAGGAAGGCCGCTAAAATGGTACATGGGTGAAGTAACTAAGTCTAAATAAATTAGAGACTATTGAAAGGAAGGCCTCTAACATGGTACATGGGTGAAGTAACTAAGTCTAAATAAATTAGAGACTATTGAAAGAATGGTCACTAAAATTGTACAAGGGCGAAGTAACTAAGACTAAATAAATTCGAGAGTATTGAAAGGAAGGCCGCTAAAATGGTACATGGGTGAAGTAACTAAGTCTAAATAAATTAGAGACTATTGAAAGAATGGTCACTAAAATTGTACAAGGGAGAAGTAACTAAGACTAAATAAATTAGAGACTATTGAAAGGAAGGCCTCTAAAATGGTACATGGGCGAAGTAACTAAGACTAAATAAATTAGAGACTATTGAAAGAATGGTCACTAAAATGGTACATGGGCGAAGTAACTAAGACTAAATAAATTAGAGACTATTGAAAAGAAAGCCTCTAAAATGGTACATGGGTGAAGTAACTAAGTCTAAATAAATTAGAGACTATTGAAAGAATGGTCACTAAAATGGTACATGGGTAAAGTAACTAAGACTAAATAAATTAGAGACTATTGAAAGGAGGGCCTCTAAAATGGTACATGGGTGAAGTAACTAAGTCTAAATAAATTAGAGACTATTGAAAGAATGGTCACTAAAATTGTACAAGGGCGAAGTAACTAAGACTAAATAAATTCGAGAGTATTGAAAGGAAGGCCGTTAAAATGGTACATGGGTGAAGTAACTAAGTCTAAATAAATTAGAGACTATTGAAAGAATGGTCACTAAAATTGTACAAGGGCGAAGTAACTAAGACTAAATAAATTCGAGACTATTGAAAGGAAGGCCTCTAAAATGGTACATGGGTGAAGTAACTAAGTCTAAATAAATTAGAGACTATTGAAAGAATGGTCACTAAAATGGTACATGGGTAAAGTAACTAAGACTAAATAAATTAGAGACTATTGAAAGGAAGGCCTCTAAAATGGTACATGGGTGAAGTAACTAAGTCTAAATAAATTAGAGACTATTGAAAGAATGGTCACTAAAATTGTACAAGGGCGAAGTAACTAAGACTAAATAAATTCGAGAGTATTGAAAGGAAGGCCGCTAAAATGGTACATGGGTGAAGTAACTAAGTCTAAATAAATTAGAGACTATTGAAAGAATGGTCACTAAAATTGTACAAGGGCGAAGTAACTAAGACTAAATAAATTAGAGACTATTGAAAGGAAGGCCTCTAAAATGGTACATGGGCGAAGTAACTAAGACTAAATAAATTAGAGACTATTGAAAGAATGGTCACTAAAATGGTACATGGGCGAAGTAACTAAGACTAAATAAATTAGAGACTATTGAAAAGAAAGCCTCTAAAATGGTACATGGGTGAAGTAACTAAGTCTAAATAAATTAGAGACTATTGAAAGAATGGTCACTAAAATGGTACATGGGTAAAGTAACTAAGACTAAATAAATTAGAGACTATTGAAAGGAAGGCCTCTAAAATGGTACATGGGTGAAGTAACTAAGTCTAAATAAATTAGAGACTATTGAAAGAATGGTCACTAAAATTGTACAAGGGCGAAGTAACTAAGACTAAATAAATTCGAGAGTATTGAAAGGAAGGCCGCTAAAATGGTACATGGGTGAAGTAACTAAGTCTAAATAAATTAGAGACTATTGAAAGAATGGTCACTAAAATTATACAAGGGCGAAGTAACTAAGACTAAATAAATTCGAGAGTATTGAAAGGAAGGTCACTAAAATGGTACAAGGGTGAAGTAACTAAGACTAAATAAATTAGAGACTATTGAAAGGAAGGCCTCTAAAATGGTACATGGGCGATGTAACTAAGACTAAATAAATTAGAGACTATTGAAAGAATGGTCACTAAAATGGTACATGGGCGAAGTAACTAAGACTAAATAAATTAGAGACTATTGAAAAGAAAGCCTCTAAAATGGTACATGGGTGAAGTAACTAAGTCTAAATAAATTAGAGACTATTGAAAGAATGGTCACTAAAATGGTACATGGGTAAAGTAACTAAGACTAAATAAATTAGAGACTATTGAAAGGAAGGCCTCTAAAATGGTACATGGGTGAAGTAACTAAGTCTAAATAAATTAGAGACTATTGAAAGAATGGTCACTAAAATGGTACATGGGTAAAGTAACTAAGACTAAATAAATTAGAGACTATTGAAAGGAAGGCCTCTAAAATGGTACATGGGTGAAGTAACTAAGTCTAAATAAATTAGAGACTATTGAAAGAATGGTCACTAAAATTGTACAAGGGCGAAGTAACTAAGACTAAATAAATTCGAGAGTATTGAAAGGAAGGCCGCTAAAATGGTACATGGGTGAAGTAACTAAGTCTAAATAAATTAGAGACTATTGAAAGGAAGGCCTCTAACATGGTACATGGGTGAAGTAACTAAGTCTAAATAAATTAGAGACTATTGAAAGAATGGTCACTAAAATTGTAAAAGGGCGAAGTAACTAAGACTAAATAAATTCGAGAGTATTGAAAGGAAGGCCGCTAAAATGGTACATGGGTGAAGTAACTAAGTCTAAATAAATTAGAGACTATTGAACGAATGGTCACTAAAATTGTATAAGGGCGAAGTAACTAAGACTAAATAAATTAGAGACTATTGAAAGGAAGGCCTCTAAAATGGTACATGGGCGAAGTAACTAAGACTAAATAAATTAGAGACTATTGAAAGAATGGTCACTAAAATGGTACATGGGCGAAGTAACTAAGACTAAATAAATTAGAGACTATTGAAAAGAAAGCCTCTAAAATGGTACATGGGTGAAGTAACTAAGTCTAAATAAATTAGAGACTATTGAAAGAATGGTCACTAAAATGGTACATGGGTAAAGTAACTAAGACTAAATAAATTAGAGACTATTGAAAGGAGGGCCTCTAAAATGGTACATGGGTGAAGTAACTAAGTCTAAATAAATTAGAGACTATTGAAAGAATGGTCACTAAAATTGTACAAGGGCGAAGTAACTAAGACTAAATAAATTCGAGAGTATTGAAAGGAAGGCCGTTAAAATGGTACATGGGTGAAGTAACTAAGTCTAAATAAATTAGAGACTATTGAAAGAATGGTCACTAAAATTGTACAAGGGCGAAGTAACTAAGACTAAATAAATTCGAGACTAATGAAAGGAAGGCCGCTAAAATGGTACATGGGTGAAGTAACTAAGTCTAAATAAATTAGAGACTATTGAAAGAATGGTCACTAAAATGGTACATGGGTAAAGTAACTAAGACTAAATAAATTAGAGACTATTGAAAGGAAGGCCTCTAAAATGGTACATGGGTGAAGTAACTAAGGCTAAATAAATTAGAGACTATTGAAACAATGGTCACTAAAATTGTACAAGGGCGAAGTAACTAAGACTAAATAAATTAGAGACTATTGAAGGAATGGTCACTAAAATGGTACAAGGGTGAAGTAACTAAGACTAAATAAATTCGAGACTATTGAAAGAATGGTCACTAAAATGGTACATGGGTGAAGTAACTAAGACTAAATAAATTAGAGACTATTGAAAGGAAGGCCTCTAAAATGGTACATGGGCGATGTAACTAAGACTAAATAAATTAGAGACTATTGAAAGAATGGTCACTAAAATGGTACATGGGCGAAGTAACTAAGACTAAATAAATTAGAGACTATTGAAAAGAAAGCCTCTAAAATGGTACATGGGTGAAGTAACTAAGTCTAAATAAATTAGAGACTATTGAAAGAATGGTCACTAAAATGGTACATGGGTAAAGTAACTAAGACTAAATAAATTAGAGACTATTGAAAGGAAGGCCTCTAAAATGGTACATGGGTGAAGTAACTAAGTCTAAATAAATTAGGGACTATTGAAAGAATGGTCACTAAAATGGTACATGGGTAAAGTAACTAAGACTAAATATATTAGAGACTATTGAAAGGAAGGCCTCTAAAATGGTACATGGGTGAAGTAACTAAGTCTAAATAAATTAGAGACTATTGAAAGAATGGTCACTAAAATTGTACAAGGGCGAAGTAACTAAGACTAAATAAATTCGAGAGTATTGAAAGGAAGGCCGCTAAAATGGTACATGGGTGAAGTAACTAAGTCTAAATAAATTAGAGACTATTGAAAGGAAGGCCTCTAACATGGTACATGGGTGAAGTAACTAAGTCTAAATAAATTAGAGACTATTGAAAGAATGGTCACTAAAATTGTACAAGGGCGAAGTAACTAAGACTAAATAAATTCGAGAGTATTGAAAGGAAGGCCGCTAAAATGGTACATGGGTGAAGTAACTAAGTCTAAATAAATTAGAGACTATTGAAAGAATGGTCACTAAAATTGTACAAGGGCGAAGTAACTAAGACTAAATAAATTAGAGACTATTGAAAGGAAGGCCTCTAAAATGGTACATGGGCGAAGTAACTAAGACTAAATAAATTAGAGACTATTGAAAGAATGGTCACTAAAATGGTACATGGGCGAAGTAACTAAGACTAAATAAATTAGAGACTATTGAAAGGAAGGCCTCTAAAATGGTACATGGGTGAAGTAACTAAGTCTAAATAAATTAGAGACTATTGAAAGAATGGTCACTAAAATGGTACATGGGTAAAGTAACTAAGACTAAATAAATTAGAGACTATTCAAAGGAAGGCCTCTAAAATGGTACATGGGTGAAGTAACTAAGGCTAAATAAATTAGAGACTATTGAAACAATGGTCACTAAAATTGTACAAGGGCGAAGTAACTAAGACTAAATAAATTAGAGACTATTGAAGGAATGGTCACTAAAATGGTACAAGGGTGAAGTAACTAAGACTAAATAAATTCGAGACTATTGAAAGAATGGTCACTAAAATGGTACATGGGTGAAGTAACTAAGACTAAATAAATTAGAGACTATTGAAAGGAAGGCCTCTAAAATGGTACATGGGCGATGTAACTAAGACTAAATAAATTAGAGACTATTGAAAGAATGGTCACTAAAATGGTACATGGGCGAAGTAACTAAGACTAAATAAATTAGAGACTATTGAAAAGAAAGCCTCTAAAATGGTACATGGGTGAAGTAACTAAGTCTAAATAAATTAGAGACTATTGAAAGAATGGTCACTAAAATGGTACATGGGTAAAGTAACTAAGACTAAATAAATTAGAGACTATTGAAAGGAAGGCCTCTAAAATGGTACATGGGTGAAGTAACTAAGTCTAAATAAATTAGGGACTATTGAAAGAATGGTCACTAAAATGGTACATGGGTAAAGTAACTAAGACTAAATATATTAGAGACTATTGAAAGGAAGGCCTCTAAAATGGTACATGGGTGAAGTAACTAAGTCTAAATAAATTAGAGACTATTGAAAGAATGGTCACTAAAATTGTACAAGGGCGAAGTAACTAAGACTAAATAAATTCGAGAGTATTGAAAGGAAGGCCGCTAAAATGGTACATGGGTGAAGTAACTAAGTCTAAATAAATTAGAGACTATTGAAAGGAAGGCCTCTAACATGGTACATGGGTGAAGTAACTAAGTCTAAATAAATTAGAGACTATTGAAAGAATGGTCACTAAAATTGTACAAGGGCGAAGTAACTAAGACTAAATAAATTCGAGAGTATTGAAAGGAAGGCCGCTAAAATGGTACATGGGTGAAGTAACTAAGTCTAAATAAATTAGAGACTATTGAAAGAATGGTCACTAAAATTGTACAAGGGCGAAGTAACTAAGACTAAATAAATTAGAGACTATTGAAAGGAAGGCCTCTAAAATGGTACATGGGCGAAGTAACTAAGACTAAATAAATTAGAGACTATTGAAAGAATGGTCACTAAAATGGTACATGGGCGAAGTAACTAAGACTAAATAAATTAGAGACTATTGAAAGGAAGGCCTCTAAAATGGTACATGGGTGAAGTAACTAAGTCTAAATAAATTAGAGACTATTGAAAGAATGGTCACTAAAATGGTACATGGGTAAAGTAACTAAGACTAAATAAATTAGAGACTATTCAAAGGAAGGCCTCTAAAATGGTACATGGGTGAAGTAACTAAGTCTAAATAAATTAGAGACTATTGAAAGAATGGTCACTAACATTGTACAAGGGCGAAGTAACTAAGACTAAATAAATTCGAGAGTATTGAAAGGAAGGCCGCTAAAATGGTACATGGGTGAAGTAACTAAGTCTAAATAAATTAGAGACTATTGAAAGAATGGTCACTAAAATTGTACAAGGGCGAAGTAACTAAGACTAAATAAATTCGAGACTATTGAAAGGAAGGCCGCTAAAATGGTACATGGGTGAAGTAACTAAGTCTAAATAAATTAGAGACTATTGAAAGAATGGTCACTAAAATGGTACATGGGTAAAGTAACTAAGACTAAATAAATTAGAGACTATTGAAAGGAAGGCCTCTAAAATGGTACATGGGTGAAGTAACTAAGTCTAAATAAATTAGAGACTATTGAAACAATGGTCACTAAAATTGTACAAGGGCGAAGTAACTAAGACTAAATAAATTAGAGACTATTGAAAGAATGGTCACTAAAATGGTACAAGGGTGAAGTAACTAAGACTAAATAAATTCGAGACTATTGAAAGAATGGTCACTAAAATGGTACATGGGTAAAGTAACTAAGACTAAATAAATTAGAGACTATTGAAAGGAAGGCCTCTAAAATGGTACATGGGTGAAGTAACTAAGTCTAAATAAATTAGAGACTATTGAAAGAATGGTCAGTAAAATGGTACATGGGTAAAGTAACTAAGACTAAATAAATTAGAGACTATTGAAAGGAAGGCCTCTAAAATGGTACATGGGTGAAGTAACTAAGTCTAAATAAATTAGAGACTATTGAAAGAATGGTCACTAAAATTGTACAAGGGCGAAGTAACTAAGACTAAATAAATTCGAGAGTATTGAAAGGAAGGCCGCTAAAATGGTACATGGGTGAAGTAACTAAGTCTAAATAAATTAGAGACTATTGAAAGAATGGTCACTAAAATTGTACAAGGGCGAAGTAACTAAGACTAAATAAATTCGAGAGTATTGAAAGGAAGGCCGCTAAAATGGTACATGGGTGAAGTAACTAAGTCTAAATAAATTAGAGACTATTGAAAGAATGGTCACTAAAATGGTACATGGGTAAAGTAACTGAGACTAAATAAATTAGAGACTATTGAAAGGAAGGCCTCTAAAATGGTACATGGGTGAAGTAACTAAGTCTAAATAAATTAGAGACTATTGAAAGAATGGTCACTAAAATTGTACAAGGGCGAAGTAACTAAGACTAAATAAATTCGAGAGTATTGAAAGGAAGGCCGCTAAAATGGTACATGGGTGAAGTAACTAAGTCTAAATAAATTAGAGACTATTGAAAGAATGGTCACTAAAATTGTACAAGGGCGAAGTAACTAAGACTAAATAAATTCGAGAGTATTGAAAGGAAGGCCGCTAAAATGGTACATGGGTGAAGTAACTAAGTCTAAATAAATTAGAGACTATTGAAAGAATGGTCACTAAAATTGTACAAGGGCGAAGTAACTAAGACTAAATAAATTCGAGACTATTGAAAGGAAGGCCGCTAAAATGGTACATGGGTGAAGTAACTAAGTGTAAACATATCAGAAAAGACTACAGTATCTTATAATGTATAAAATAGAGGATCGAAAAGAGAGGGGAGATAACTTCAATTATATTAAAGGATTTAATAAAATCTAGGTGAGAACACTTTTTCAGAATAAACAGAAAATTAGAACAAGAGGACTTTTCCTAAAATTGGAAGAAACGTAAGAAAAAATTATTTTATGAAAAGGGTGATCTATACTTTGGAATAGGCTCCAATCAGGAGTGACGCGAGCTAGAGCAGTAAATGGATTTAAAGACTCAAGAGACTGAGATGCGGCTAATCTAAGGGATTAACTATTGTGAGCTTCTTTAACCCTTTGAGCGCCAATGCGTTGGATACCCCACTGGCACTCAAAGGGTTAATAGAAAGGGTACTGTACAAATCTCGAGCACATGAACTGCATTATATGGAACAAAAACCCTGTTCTTTGAAATAAGAATTTTTAACCCCTTGAATTCTAGAAAGGCCTCCACCACATTGCTTTGTAGTGCTTTGGAGACATAGCTAGAACTGAAATGGTTAAAAGGATAGTAACACTTGTAACAAAATGCAGCTCCGATTCTTCTTTACACTATTTGTCCCATGTATTTTAGTACTATCAGCAGAGGCATAACTAGAAGTCACTGGACCCTGGTACAAAAATTGCCATGGGCCCCCCCGACCACATTGCCCACATTGGGTATCTCCACATTGCCCCCAATGTCCACCTCTCCACATTGCCCCCAGTGCCCTCCTCTCCTCATTGCCCCACAATTCTCCAGATATGCTTACAGAAGATTGTCCCTCGCTGCGCTCCATCCGGACTGGCTTGGAGAAGCAGAGTGATGCAGGAAAAATGGGCGGGAGGGTGATCCTTTCTCAATCAATTGCTTCTGAACTACAAGAAATACAGTGCCATATGGGGCAACTAGCATGAAGAAGAATATGAGCTGCATTATGTTTGAGGCATTACTATCCCTTTAAATGATTCACAATAAAAGCAGCTTCAATTCATCTTCACAGTATTTGGGCCATGGAGAGTGTTATTTCAATGCTGTCCGAGTTGTAGTTCAAGAGTAAATGAATGATAAAGTATCCCCCTCCCGCTCCTTTCACTGATGTAACACTGCTCCCCTCAGAACAGAAAGACTGTCCACATGGATCTCAGAGAGGGACAATCTTCAATTAGCATAAGGAAAAACCTGAAAAACTGTCAAGGGGGACACAGTTTTCCTTATGCTCACAGTACGAAGATTGTCCCCTTCTGTGAGCTGTACTGTCCCAGGACCAGATTTCACATCTGAGGGGAGGTGGCTTACAATAGGTAAAAGAGGCAGGAGGGGGATACTTTATCATTCAATTACTCTTGAACTACAACTAGGACAGTATTGAAATAACACTCTCCATGGCCCAAATACTATGAAGATTCATAGGAGCTGCTGTTTTTGTGTGAGACAATACTATCCCTTTAAAAGCCTCATTTAACTCTTTAATGAGCAGTGGGGGATGTGAAATATATTGTGTCACATACCCTCTGGTCTTTAAAGGGTTAAACCAATTGGAAATTTGTCACTCCCCGTGGTGCAGCTGGTTTGGCCCAGATTTGCTTCAGTTCCTTTTACTACATGAGCCTCGGTATCAGTCACTAATCACTGAACCTGAATCCATCTCCTAGCTGTATCCCGCTGTGTAACACTATCATGTTTTATTCTAGCTGGGATTACTGAGGCCTGTACATCTCTGTAAGCGGGCTACAACTCTCACACAGCACACCTACAGGTATAAAATGAAAAACTGAAAATAACATATGCAATATTAATATGCTTTAATAAATTAAGAATTTGAATAGGAAAGCAGATAGGGAAATAATTCTGTATTCTGCATTTGTTATTCATAATGAGAAATGTTCCTCTGGAGTCCTTTATGACAGTATACTTAGAGATTCACAAAAATATTGCTTTGTGACTGGAGAAAATCTAAAATATATAGCAATATCACGTCTAAAAGATAATTCAATATTATATGAAATATATATTTAAAAACTGTCAGAAAACAGTTGAATATATTGAATTAAGTGTGAAACCCATTATTGATCTGTGAGTTTTCTTAATCAACCTCATACGGCACTGTGGATTTTGCTGATGCTTTATAAATAAAATCAGAGAATATTACAAAGGCTGTTACTACTTATGTGTGAGTTATAAATATTTACTCACTGAGGCCAATTGGCAGTGGCAGGTCTGGTGCAGCTCAATGTAGGCCCAGTGATGATTTCAGTAGTCAAAAAAGACAACCAAACACACCAAAAGCATCAGCTGGTCAGCGAAAAGTTTAAAAACTTGAATGTTTTATTCTGGAGCTTAAAGGGATAGTAATGTTTCATAATAAAAGCAGCTCTAATTAATCATCATAGTATTTGGACTTTGGAGGGTGTTATTTCAATTCTGTCAGAGTTGTAGTTCCAGAGTAATTCAATGACAAAGTGTCCCCCTCCCGCCCCTTTTACTGATGTCACACTGTTCAGCTAGAGAAGAAGGGAGGTGCTCAGGTAGACTGCAGAGAGGTACAATCTTCAGTTAAGATAAGGGAAAAACCTGAAAAGCTTGTCAAGGGGGGCAGGGATTTCATTGTTCTCATAGGAAGAAGATTATCCCCTGCGGTTATCTGTCTGGTCTATAGACTGCATTCCACATCTGAGAAGAGAATTTTTTACACTAGGTAAAAGGGGCAGGAGGGGGAAACTTTGCTTGTGAATATCTCATAAACCATAAAGGTTTGAGAGATAAGACTTATATTGTTCTTCATGTTTTTTTAATGCCTACAAAATAAAATAAAGTTAAAACAAAGTATTACTATCCCTTTAAAAACAACAAAGCCAAAAAGAGGTAAACAGAAAAAAGAGATGTAACTGTCATATGAATAAATAGTAATATAATATGGATGTCCAATTGAAAAGGTATTACAAACTACAAGGTTTTAAGTCCACTATGTATGTGAACTTACTGATATTTATCCAGAATATATGTCAAGGTACTGATATGATTAATCAGAGAAATCATAACAATGTGGTAGGCCTGTGTCTTAAGTCCTGGGAGGGAGATGCAACAAGGGGCAATACTTACAGCAAAGTGTGTCTAACAATGTTTGTTGATCATTTTGTCAAGGAGAATTTGACACACGTCACCATATGCACTATGGATTAACCCCTTAGTGACCGGTTGCACCTAGGTAATTTTTTTTTTTCGCCAAGTTATCAGTTGTCCCCGAACAGCGTGCAGCCGCACGGGGACCCGGACTTCCGGGACGTTCATGTACGTCCTCTGTCACTAAGTGACAGTTTCTGCAGGACGTACATGTACGTCCATTGTCGGGAAGGGGTTAAGTATGCAAGGAGAGGAAAAGATAATTTAATCATGAGCATGCAGGGTTGTTATAATGTTGGTTTTGTGTAAGGGATGACTTCCCATAATTGCCACCAGCATTACAACTCTGAAGTCTGAGCACAGGATCTCTTGGCAAGTGGGGGAGCAGAGAGGATGCTCTCAGAATTCAGCACCTCAAACAGCATCGCTCCCTAACCCTTTCAAAGTCATAGGGATGTGCATTGCTTCTTTACTGTTCTGTGTTGACTGTACAAGCTGAATGGGCTATTCGCCGATCAGCTGATTCAGGTAAACAGAGGACTCACAAGGCCTGGCCTATCAACATTTGTATGGATGTCTTATCATTGTATGTTTTCTCCAGACATCTAAAAACTACAGAGTAACTGGAAAAGAGAGGGGATAAAAGTGAAAAAGACAAAGGAATGAGTTCAAATGTATGACAGTAATGTATCTTTCCTGTGGTTGCGCGCATCCACTTCTCATACATCTCTACTAGGTTGAACTCGTGTGATTTTGCATGGGCCGCCTTGAGCCCTGAGATATACTTATGAAGATGAGTAAGCCTACTTTACTATAGATCAACTACAGGGGGTGCAGCTGCGACCACACAGTTGTCCTAGGAGGCCCATTGCCTCTGTACTCTCTTGCCACCACATCATGCCTCCAGCATCACTTCCACTTACATACAGTAATTTCTGGTTGGGAAGAGTTATCTACCGCATTAAAAAGAGGAAGTGGGGCAGGCGGTACATCTTCCCTTCCAGGGAATAACCATGTAGGGCAAGCATGTCAAACAAGCGGCCCTTCGGTATTAACCCGTTGATGACCAAAAAGGTGTTCAAAGCATTGCAAAGCAATATATTGCATACCCCCTTGCCCCTCAAGGGGTTGTTAAGTTGCCCGATGCTTGTGCTTAGTTTCAGGATGATTTATGATGGTTGAAAATTTGTGAAGGGCATATCCAGTGATCTTTGCTATGCATTTGCTGAATCATCAGATACCACTGTACCTTTGAACAACCATCATGGAATACACAAAAGCAACACTGCATCTCGCTCAGTTTCAGATCCAGAATCGCTGATGTGTACAATACAAAGATCACACAGAGACAGTTGATGAGGTATGGTATTCTTTGGGGTGAGTTGCAGCTGCCACATTCCATAATCAATGTGGGAATAGGGAAGCTGTTGGCAACTTGTAGTTCCTCCACTGTTGTAGGGGCTCACCAAACGTATTCTGCAGCTGTGCGTGGTTGGAATATGTATGCCTGGAGTTGTGACATTGCATGTGAGTGTGTGTGGGGGGGGCAATTAACCCTTTGAGTGCCAGAGGGGTACAGAATGCATTGCAAAGCAATGCATTCCGTACCCCTCTGGCACTCAAAGGGTTAAAGATTGAGCTCCAAGAGCCCAAAAAGTTCAGGTTAATCCCCTGGCCATACTTATATATCTGGGCTCGAAACGGCTCATGTGAAGTCATATGAGACCAACATGAGAACTGAACGTGCATGTCTGGATAAACATACTTTATAACTATATGTTTGAACTACTCGCATGATATATTAGACAGGATCACAATGCTCACAGCCATACCACTTTCACAGGCCGTCCCTCTATTTTGTATTTTCTTCACATTTGTTCCCTATGTGGCGTCCTTGTGGAGGTTTAACCTTCTGAGTGCCAGAGAGATATCCAAAAGCAATTCACTGGATACATCTCTGACGCACAAATAATTAGTAAAAATATATTTGCAGTCTGCTTGCATCTTCTTCAAATGTGTTACCTGAGGCAAAAGTCTCACTCTACCTCTGATGTTGATTACCTCCGAGCAGGCCTCAGGCTGCATAGGTTGGCTAAGTTGGGACTGTGAACTCCGACAGCATAGGCTACTGTTGGAGCTTAGTGTATTTGGTGAGGTGCCATGTTACCATTTAAACACTCTCAGGAATACGACAACCACTCAATAAGCTGAATTTCAATATGTAAATGAGCCATTGTATCATAGTCCCTACAAAATTATAAACCTGGCAAAGGCATAGTGGATTCATGGTGATGATGGTGTACTTGCTGTACATTCACAGGGATCTTAGTGCATATGTTGAGATATCTGGCCCTTTATCGAAAGTTAGTGCATCTTGAAGCAGTTGTGCTTCTAATGGCTACAGGAAGACCAACGGTCATTTAACAAATGTCAAACAAAGAAAAGTAAACTTCAACACAATTTGTACTGAACTCATATGTTCAGCTTTTCTACCACAGTTATGTTTAACCCTTTGAGTATGCAACACATTGCTTTGCAATGCTTTGTGTACCCCTCTGGCACTCGAACAGTTAACTCCTTGGATTCAAGACAAATCTCCAATGCATTACTTCACAATATATTAGTGAGTCCACTGCAATCCAAGGTATTAAACCACTGGTTTTAATACATCCTTACCTCCACTGTAAAAGTATTTCATTTCATTTGAGTTCAATACTGTGTAAACTATAGAGGATTTCAATTAATACATGAAGAAAGATAATTAACTAAAACATGTAAGTAATGCACCAACAACTGTTTATCAAAATAATGCTTCTGAAAATGTATACACATTTTAAAGGAACATTAACATCTCACAGTAATAATCCTTCATTTATCTTAACCTAATTACAAAATACTAATGGGCAATTTTGCCTTGATTGGTTCTCCAGATTGTATCTTGAATTGATACTGAAGATCATATCAACATAATGTGTTGGGTACCCCTCTGGCACGTTAAGGGTTAAAGGGATAGTAATACTAAAAATGTAAAAATATATATATTTATAAATTGTAGGGTTTATCCTCCTGAGTAAACCAACGGTACTCCCACTGCTGAGAGGTAGTTTATTCAAAAGATATTACAGCTTAAACTTGAATTTTTTAGGCGCAATATTCAAGTGGCCTGAAATTGTACAGTGGCGCTGTTGCTACACCATTCTATGAACAGTTACAGTCAACTGACCATAAATCGCCATAGGATGGTAGCAACAACGGTACTGTACAATTTCAGGCCACTGTGATACTGCACCTAAAAAAACAAATCAAGCTTGAGCTGTAATAACTTTTGAATAAAACACCTTTCAGCAGTGGGAGTACCCTTGTTTTCTTGTTTTACTTCAGGGGAATAAACCCTACAACATAGGGTGCGCCTGCTAGCACTTAAGGACCACGGAGCATTTTTTTTTTAAATTGCATCCACCTCAAGGCTTCCACACGGTTGCATGCCGTTCCATTACGTGAAAGGACTGTCATGGGTCCTTATGGCAAGTTTACCCATGAGAGTCCTGGCATGTCAGGAATCCTTATGGGGTCAAGCAGAATTACTGTAAATATAGCTCCTCTATATTCTCTCACAATTATATACAGTAAAGAAAATGTGACATTTAGCAAGAAAGACAAGGCTGAGGTAAGATGTAGAAAGCCTAGCCATGTATATGTTTAAGCTGGATATTGACTGTCTCTCGGATATTTGATTTGGCTCAGCACAGCAGGCAATGGACTGCATCAATGATGTGAACCTATAATAGAGCTCTAAAAACAACATTGGAAGGTTTTTTTCTGAAGGTTTTATAGTACAGGTTTGTTCATGATAGGCTAGACCTATATTCTAATTTCTAAATAATAATTGAGTCAGTTGAGTCAGGGTAAAAAAAATAAGTTGTGCATCTCTGACTGGCAATTTTTTTCAGTGGAATTTAAATGCATTTGGTTCAGATAGTGTGGAACTGACTGCTAATGGCAGTGCCATATCAGCATAAATGTAGAAAAACAGTGATGCGTTTAGTTATTAACCCTTTAACAGAGAAATAACAACCCACTTACCTTAAAGGAGCAGTAAACTTTTTTATATGAAAAAATATATATTGTAGGGAATTTCCTATTCCTACTGCTGAGAGATTTATATTTCCAGAGTTATTACAGTTTAAACCCATGTTTTTTTACATTAGCAGTGCCCTCTAGTGGTCGAATTCTAGTTAGTCTTTCTGTTAGAGTCTAATGGAGAGGAAAGTCAGAGACATACAGTTCTCCATAGAATGTGATAGAAACTGCCTGTCACTTCCTGTCAGTTAGAACTATCATGAAGTAAACACAGTAAATTCACTTCCTGATTATTTAAACTGCTATACATTTTGAATAAAACATCTGACAGCGATGGGAGTACCCTTGTTTTATTCAGCAGGAAATGCTCTATAAAATATGTGTTTTCATAAAAAAAGTTTATTACTCCTTTAATATCCTTAAGAATGTTGCTGTTGTTTCTTTGTTCATGATATACAGAGCAGTCCATAAGTATATGAACAGAGATACAAGTTTTGAGGTTTAGTCTCTGTATTCCAGCACATTGGATTGGAAATATAACAATTACTAAGAGAATAATGTGCAGACTGTCATTTTAGGGGACCAAATGAAATTGAGCAATCGTCTGCTCAGCTGTTTCTTGCACAGTTGTATAGCGTTACCTCATTAGTTCATGCCAAAGAAGAGATGATTGTAGGTGAGGTATTTGCATTTGGAGTCTGTTACACTTGTCTCTCAACATGAGGTGCAAAGAAGTGCCAATGACAGTAAAGCAGGCCATCATGAGGCTGAAAAAGCCAAAACATTTGGTGTGCCAAGATAAGTTGTGAGGTACATTGTTATGTAGAAAGAATGTGCAGGTGAGCTCCACAATAGCAAAATAACTGGTAACCTATGAAAGAGCACTGTAGTAAATGACCGCAAAATGCTTGCGTTCTTTTCAACTGTCTAACAGATTGAGAACACTTTCCAGGATGTAGACAAAGAAGTGTTAAACTGTACTATAAAGAGGAGGATACACCAGCATAACCATAGAGGGTTTGCCAATGATAAGCCTCAAGAACAGAAAGTCCACATCATAGTTTGCTAAAACCTACATTAAAAAATTTGTGGCGTTCTAGAACAAAGTCTTATGGACAAATGAGATGAAGATTAACGTGTACCAGAGTAATGGAAGTGAGGAGAAAGAAAGAAACTGCACTTGACCCAAAACATAGAGCCCCAGCTTTGAAACATGGTGGAGAGAGTGTTACGGCTTGGGAATGCATGGTTGCAACTGGAACTGTCTTTATTGATGATGTGACTGCTGATAGAAGCAGGAAGATGAATTCTGAAGGGTACGGAAACATATATGCTCAGATCCAAATGAATACCTCAAACATCATTGAAAGGCACTTCACCTTGCAGCAGAACAATGACCCCAAACATACTTTTAAAGTAACCAAGTAGCTTTTCAGGGCCCAAAAATAGAATGTTTTTGACTGACCAGGTCAATCACCCGACCTGAATCCAACTGAACATGTGTATCACTTACTGAATACAAGACTGAAGGGTAAAATGTCCAAAAACAAACAGGAACTGATGATGGCTTCATTACAGGCCTGGCAGAGGATCATCAGTGAAGATACCCAGCATCTGGTTATATCTATGGGATGCAGACTTCGGGTAGGGCAAAGGATTTGCAACAAAGTACTAAATATGAGGACTTTGTTTAAGATCATGGTATTTGCCCATTTACTTTTGGGCCCCTAAAATGGAGGGATTATAAAAAAGGGTTGTAATTCCTACACTGGTCTTGGTTTATGGATGTAAAAAAACACAAATGAAAGCCGACAATCTACACTTAATCCTTCTAGTCATTGTTTAATTTCAAATCCAATGTTCTAGAGCACAGGGCCAAAACAACAAAACTTGTGTCACTGTCCAAATACTTATGGGCTGCACTGTAGCACCTTCAGTCAGTCCTGGATGTCAGGCCCATGGATACAGACATGACTGTTGCAGAAAGTTATTCCAAACTGAAGCAGGCAGAGTGCATGGTCCTCTTTAATCCTTTAAGGGACAGAGCGGTATGCAACACATTGCAAAGCAATGCACCGCATATCTTTTGGACCTTAAAGGGATAGTAATGTTTCACAATAAAAGTAGCTCCTATTAATCTTCATAGTATTTGGGCCATGGAGAGTGTTATTTCAATAATGTCAGAGTTGTAGTTCAAGAGTAATTGAATGATAATGTAAACCCCTCCTGCCACTTTTATCTAGTGTAACACTGCGCACCTCAGAGCAGCAAGACTGTCCAGATGGATCACACAGAGGGACAATCTTCAATTAGCATAAGGAAAGATCTGTCAAGGGGGGCAAGGTTTTCACATCTGAGGGGAGGTGGCTTACACTAGATAAAAGGGGCGGGAGGGGGAAACTTTATCATTCAATTACTCTTGAACTACAACTCTGACAGTATTGATATAACACTCTCAATGGCCCAAATACTATGAAGATTAGTTGGAGCTGCTTTTATTTTGAAACATTACTATCCCTTTAAAGTGTTAAGATTGTCATGTGCAGTGAGCAGTGTTCTGCTAGCAACCGTCAAGTCCACCTCCATAGACATGGCATCCAGGAAAGGGAAAATACATAGCAGTGGCATTATCTGGCTATCATAATTTAAGTGGTGTGTTATTATTAGGAGGCTATTATTTAAAGTGTTAGTAATGTCTGTTTTGATCAAATTGTTATATTGTAGATATTAAAAAAATAAGTTCATTGATGTTAGTCTTGTCTCTCAAACTTTTATGGATTGAGAGATATACGATTATAAACTTCTCCGCTCCCTCCCCTTCCACAGAAGTCAGCCTCTACCTGACAGCATGAGGTACTGATCCCAGGAGCAAAAGGCGCTCTTATACTGAATTGGAACGGTCTACAAAGTGTTCTTGCGAACTAGGCACACTTTGTAGACCGTTCAAATGAAGTATTTCTTTTTACACTTTTACACTGCGCTATTTAGGGTCTGCTGAAGAGCCACCTCGAGTTGCACGACTCAAATCTCATGCTGAGAGCTTGACAGCTGACACATGGGAAAGGGGAGGGGGGGAGTTTATAATTTTATATGTCAAACTATAAAATGTATATTTTAATTATCTACAACATAACACTTAGATAAACCCAGACATTACTATCACTTTAAGAACCAGAGGGCTGTGCAATGTATTGTGAAGCAATACTTTGTAAAGCCTTTGGGTCCTTAAAGGTATGAAAAAGTGGAGATGACTTCTCCAGTGAAATCACTTCTCCAGTTCCTATGTTATTTTATGGAACCAATGCACTAAGATTAATGCAACTGTGGAGATCTAAATCCATAGACTCTATAGAATAACATAGGAACTGGACAAGTGATATCACTGTAATCTCCACATTATCTTTATCACGTCATAGTGCATAACTCCCAATGTGTTCCTGATTATACTATAACTATAGGTGACATATCATTTAAAGTAAAACATAAAAATGTCTGAAATAGGAAGGTTCTGTGACAATGGAGGATAATTATGCACTGTTTTAGTAAAGGAGCAAAAAAAGGATCCCAATAGATCTTCCTCTTAGCTTGGTTCTGGTAATCCTGACTAGGCAACAGTGAAAGAATTCTGTAAGCTTATTTGTATTTTGCAAGACTCATAACATGTTTTGTGAAATAGTTGTTTCAGTTTTTGTTTCAATGCCTATTCTAAGAAATCAGATTGTAGGAAATGTAATCATTAAAGGGATAGTAATGTTTCATAATAAAAGCGGCTCTAATGAATCATCATAGTATTTAGACTTTGGAGAGTGTTATTTCAATTCTGTCAGAGTTGTAGTTCAAGAGTAATTCAATGACAAAGTATCCCCCTCCCGCCCCTTTTACTGATGTAACACTTCAGCCAGATCAGAAGGGAGGTGCCCTGGTAGATTGCAGAGAGGGACAATCTTCAATTAAGATAAGGAAAAAAGCTGAAAAACTTGTCATGGGGGGCAGGGCTTCCATTGTTCTCATAGGAAGAAGATTATCCCCTTCTGTTATGTGTCTGGTCTTACAACCAGAATCCACATCTGAAAAGAGATGGCTTACACTAGGTAAAAGGGGCAGGAGGGGGAAACTTTGCTTGTGCAAATCTCTCAAACCATAAAGGTTTGAGAAATAAGACTTATATCATTAGATTTCATGCTGCAGAGCTATTTGATTTCATTCTGATTGTGTAGGCATTTTCCTTTATTGTTATATATGGAAGGTTTAACATCACTGGCCCAAATATGGTTCCAATCAGATCTATCTATCTTGTTAGGCAGTTTATCAAATACACATGTATGTATGAGCAGGTAAAGAGTCCTCTCACCTAGGGGTAGATGCACTAAAGGTGATAAGAGCCAGGATGGAGATACAGTTGTGCTAAAAAGTTTGCATACCCTTGGAGAATTGGTAATAAATGTACTATTTTTAAAGAAAACATGAGTGAGCAGGCAAAACACATTTCTTTTATTTCTTATGGGATTCATATTCAATTGTAGGTTATAACAGAATGGCACAATCATAAAACAAAACATGGCAACAAATAAAAAAATGAAATGATCCCTGTTCAAAAGTCTGCATACCCTTAATTCTTAATACTGTGTATTGCCCCCTTTAGCATCAATGACAGAGTGCAGTCAATTGTAATAGTTGTCTATGAGGCCCCGAATTCATGCAGGTGGTATAGCTGCCCATTTGTCTTTGCAAAATGCCTCCAGGTCATGCAAAGTCTTTGCTCTCCCCAGAGTGGCTCGATGATATTAAGATCAGGAGACTGTGATGGCTACTCCAGAACTTCACCTTTTTCTGCTGTAACCACTGGTGGGCCAACTTGGAGTTGTGCTTAGGATCATTGTCGTGCTGGAAAGTCCAAGAGCGTCCCATGAGCAGCTTTTATGCGGAAGAAGGCAAATTGTCTGCCAGTATTTTCTGATAACATGCTGGATTCATCTTGCCATCAGTTTTTACAAGATTCCCCTTGCCTTTAGAGTTCACACACCCCCAAAACATCAGTGAGCCATCACCATGCTTCGCAGTGTGGATGGTATTCTTTTCGCTATAGGCCTTGTTGACCCCTCTCCAAACACAGCGCTTATGGTTGTGACCATAAAGCTCTATTTTGGTCTCGTCCCTCCAAATTACAGTGTGCCAGAAGCTGTGAGGCGTATCAAGATGTTGTCGGGCATATTATAACCAGGCTTCTTTCTGGCAACTCGACCATGCAGCTCATTTTTGTTCAAGTATCATCGTATTGTGCTCCTTGAAACAACCACACTGTCTTTTTCCAGAGCAGCCTGTATTTTGTATCCTCCTGAGGTTACCTGTGGGTTTTTCTTTGTATCCCTTTGTATTCTGAACAATTCTTCTGGCAGTTGTGGCTGACTTCTTTCTTGGTCTACCTGACCTTGGCTTGTTATCAAAAGATCCCCGAATATTCCACTGCTTAATAAGTGATTGAACAGTACTGACTGGCATTTTCAAAGCTTTGGATTTCTTTTTATATCTTTTTCCATCTTTATAAAGTTCCATTGCCTTGTTACGCAGTTCTTTTGACAGTTCTTTTCTGCTCCCCATGGCTCAGAATCTAGCCTGCTCAGTGCATCTACGTGAGAGCTAACAAACTCATTGACTATTTATACACAGACACTAATTGCAATTTAAAAAGCCACGGGTGTGGGAAATTAACTTTTAATTGCCATTTTAATCTGTGTGTGTCATCTTGTGTGTCTGTAACAAGGCCAAACATTCAAGGGTATGTAAACTTTTGTTCAGGGCCATTTGGGTGATTTCTGTTATCATTATGATTTAAAAAGGAGCTAAACAACTATGTGATAATAAATTGCTTCATATGATGACTATCCTTAAATAAAAGACATTTTTTTTTTTGCATGATCAGTCATATTTTCAAAATCAATGTCAAAGTTTCCCAATTTTTGCCAGGGTATGCAAACTTTTGAACAGAACTGTATAGTCACACATTCCTGGCGATGGCATATTGACAGCATGCACCAGGATATCTTAACAATGATATGCCTGTGAATCTGCCACCAATCCACCACAATCCGCTGATTACACCATGAATCCACTAAGCCTTTGACAGGTTTACGATTTTGCTTGACATTGCTCATTTGCATATGGAAATTCCATTTAATGAACCACTGTCATATTCATGTGGGTTTGTTTATATGTAAATGTGGCATATCATCACATGTACTGAGCTCCGATAGCTGCCATTGTTGTCAGTTCACAGTCCCAATATCGCCTACCTGAGGTTAGCTATGCTGAGATCGGCCTGTAGCTCTCTATGGAGCCAGAAGACAGTTTGCTGTCTCTGGCGAAGTGAACAGATTTGACAGAGGATGTGTGCGGGGGGTATCTTATTGAAATATCGTTGCCTACATAGCAACCCTCAAAAGGGCTACATGAGAATGTTGCCTGCATCAAAAGAGTGACATCGGAATGTCTCTCGCTTAACATGCGGCAACATTATAATGTCGCCTGCTTAAAGGTCTCTATGTGGACGCTGTGTCAATGCCGCAGGCTCTGGGTCAGGCGCTGTGTCAATGCCGCCATGTGGGCGCTGTGACAATGCGCCACTCTGGCATTACAGGGGTAAAAATCCCCATTTCATTGGAGGACACAGTGGGATATTTATGCTAATTAGTTGTGCTCAAGTGCTGCTTCACAGCCCGTGCAATCACGCCAAAGATGCATCACAGTAATGCTTAAGTTAACCCCCAGTTGCTATCTGTACTTTGAATGAGCTGTGAATCCACATCCATACACTTTTTGACTGACAGCTGTCTGTACTGGGATGTGGAGGAGACAGACAGTTCTTAGTCTCCTCTCAGGTCTGCAAGACAAGCAGACCAGAGAGGCAGACCTAAGAGGAGGCTGAGAGCTGTCTGTCTCCTCCACATCCCAGTACAGACAGCTCTCAGTTTCCTCTTAAGTCTGCCTCTCTGGTCTTCTTGTCTTGCGCTGAAAGGTGGACCTGACAACACATGTCCAACACATGTGCTAGACATGCAATCAGTTTGTGTTCAACTATCATGTGTGTGATTAACCCTTTGGACCTGTGCAACATGACTCTTGTGTAGTATGTTCTTCCTCTGTTAACCATTTAAGTGCCAGAGGGATACCCATTGTGTAGAGCAATGCATTGCATCTCCCTCAAGCACTCAAAGGTTTAAGTGCTGACCTCACTGTGGCTCCATGTGTAACACTGTTCAAGAACATAATAAATGTTTGTATTACAATGTGATGGCAATCATTGTTTGTGTGAGGTAAGTATGTTTGATCAACGCAGCACTGAGGGGGTTAAACTTGTACTTGGACATGATTTGGCCTGCTTACCCCATTTTCAGTGTTGGATCTACAACATTATCTTCTTGTTTGAACCCTCTGAGCGCTGTGTTGGTCAATTTGGGGAACTCGATGCTAGCGATGTGTTCAGGTGGCACTATTTCGTGCAATACTAGCTAAGAGATTTTGAGTGGTGGACAGATATGGACTGGGGTACTTCCTGGAGGTTTTGTCATCTCCTGTGTCACAGCCTCCTTGACCCCCTCAACAGCAGTTATGTAGAGGTTCTGTGTGAGCATCTCCTCCTAGGCATTGAATGTGATGTTTGCTGGTGGACCACTGCTGGTGCCTCTCACATGCAGGGCCAGGTTTCCCAACTTGTTCTTGATTTTGCACTTGAAGTCTGTCCAGCACTTCTTGATGGAGTCTGTAGTCCTTTTACACTTGGACACCTTGTTTACTGCTTTCTGGACCTTACTCAAGGCAAACGTCTTCCTAGCACCAATCCCTCTGGCCTTTTCGGTGGCATACAGTATGTGCTCCCTATTGAGGATACTCTGCACCAGAGCCATGTTCTCCTCATGGGAGTACATAGGGTCCTGCAATCTGCCCTCCTCCAGTCCAGTCTGGGAGGTATCAGAACTGTTTGAGGCAGTTTGGTGGTCAGGCCCTGCCTGCGCTGTGCCTGGATATGTACGTTCCTGTAGCCCATCCCCTCCGGATCCCATTGGCTTGTGGGTCCCTGGCTGCTGTATATCTGACCGTTGCTGGGTATCCCTCTTCCTACCTGCTCTCCCTCTCCTTCTCTGAACGGGGATCCCCTGTTGTCTTTCCTCCTCTCATGCTCCTCTCCCCATCCCTCCAACCTCCACTCCTCTCCCTGTCATCTTACTATCACTCTCCTAGCTCCCTAATACAGCCACTCACACCCAGTCACTCCCAGAGGTACTCTGTCACAATCACTCTCTAGCACTCCCTTACGTGCCCAAAAACAAAAGATGTATGTGTAATATGTGAAAAAGTGTATTATGTGTATTTCCTTACTGCAATTCTCTCCTCTCCCCACTCCAAGTCTACCTGTCTCCAATGCGTGCTTCTCTCGCTAAGTCTATCCTCATCTCTTGGGACCTGCGCTGTAGCTCTGAGAACGTCCAAACACAGACAGTGTTCGTCACACGCCACAAGAGGTGAAGCTTCTCCTCTCCCTGGCTGGGATCACGTGTACACTAATACTGAATGGTATAGAGAGAATACTTTCCCCCACTCAGAGCTGCAGATTACAGCCAGCTTGACTGTTTTATGGTTCTGGAAGGGGGCTGCTAGGCTGATATTGTCCACTTCTCCTCCCCCTTTGTCTGAGATTCCTACAGGAGGTTTTATGGTTACAGCTATGCACTGGGAATGTATACAGGGTGGCTGCCAGGCTGAAAATGTCCACTTTCCATCCCCCTTTTGTAACCTTTGTTTAATGTCAATGTGGGGACCGCTCCTTTTTCTCTGAACTGTAGAAAAATCTTGTGTTGGTTGAAAATAAAGGCAGTTCATGATTTAACAAGAAGGAGCATGCTTGTCTCTCTGTCGTCCACTATAGAGAAGTTACTCATAGAGAAGTGCCAGGGCACTAGATAGATAGAATATCCTATAAGAACCGGATCTATCAGTGCAGTATATCCTGCATTGCCGGTGGATACACAACTCCAAGTACAGGGTTTTAGTGCTTAGCATAGCGGTTACCTGTGCAGGTTAGCGAAAGAAACCCACGGACGATAACGTGCCTGAACTGCTATACCTTCTGTGGCACAGGTATATATACATTTATTTGAATGGACTTGTGGTGTGATTGGCTGTGATTTTGAACTTGTTTTAACAACGTTTAACATAGCCATGGTCTCTAAGGACATAATGAATGGAGAACTGGCAAGTTAACCCCTGAAGGCACTCAAACTAATGGCCAAGTGTCGTTAACCCCTGAAAGTACCCAAACTAATGGCCGAGTGTCAAGTTAACCCCTGTAAGCACCAAAACTAATGGCCAAGTGTCAAGTTAAACCCTGTAAGCACCCAAACTAATGGCCAAGTGTCATCTAGTATAATATTGCTATGGACACCAGATTATCAGCTGCCCTCCACCCTGATACCCTTGATGAGGTACCAGTGCCACAGCCATTGGAGGGTGAAACCCCCAGAGGTGGGGAGACATGGGACAGGGTCACCAGTGAATACTTTGTCTGTGAGTATCATGCATAAACCCACCCCAAGCCAACAACACCAGATCACCAACATGGCTTCACATTTCCCAAACCTTAAACATGTTTTCTCTCCATTCCCAGGATTATGATATCCTGCTGGACACCTGCCACTGCACCAGAGTGTTGTGGAACTGACTGTTCATCCTGGACATCCTCTTCGGAGCTGACACCAACTCCAACAATGCCCTGGAACATGCAACCGGTCACATTCCTGGGACATAGCCTTCAGTGGTTTGAATGGATACAGACGCCTTGCAATGAATGGCAACAGGTGAGTCTGTACTGACACCTAACATGTGTGATATCTCTCAGTGACAGTTGTCCCCTATGTAACACACCTCATATAGCCACCTGTGATTTGTTCACTGTCTCACATCCGTTTACTTCTCTTTCCCTACAGACTTCTTCATGTCACTAATCTGCAGAGGACCCTGAGGCTCATGGATGCAGAAGACATGTGTGTGTGTGATGCACCTCCCCTTCTTCCTGTAATTGTATGTTTCAACATCTATGACCATTAACATCTACACTGTGTTTATGTACATGTCATGTTGTGTCATGCTTAACAGGTCTATTGTGCTTAACCTTATGAATGCCAATGGGCAACACTAAGCATTGCTTCACAACACATGGCTTCCCCTCTGGCATTCACAGGGTTAATGAACAGTCAACACATGAGAACTTACACTCATCCACTATGACACATTCCTGTAAACTCTCCTCACAACCTGTTCAGTGGTAGATATGTCTGTAACACAAAGGTATGGGAAGTGTTACAGACCAATCCACCATACTGGGGGTAATGCACTAAGGTGTGATAATGTCACCAGTGATATGACGTTTCCACTTCCTAGTTTATTCCATGGAGCCTAGACACTGACAAACATCTCCAAAGTTGCAGAAATCTCATTGCCTGGGCTCCATAGCACAACATAGGAATTGGAGGAGTGAGAAACTAGAGAAGTCACAGATAAGTCAACCCCCTCCCCCAAAGTGTCAGTTCAAATGAAATGTCATATACACAAATACCATGTTGTATATGTAACGTGACGCCTTGTATCGTAAGCTGGATACCTCTTTTATAGTTCCCTTCTCCCTCAGAATAGCACTCCAATAGTATAACGAATCTCCTGTTCCCAAACATCAGCCGAGACTTGATGAAGGGAAGAACTCTCTTTTATTGACTCAAACACACAGCTTATATACACTACAGAGACTCTTATCTAGATCAGCATGCAAACGAATACTTGGGACAGTGTTTCTATGCTTGACCAATCAGTCACCAGCATCCTTATCAGGATAAGAATGCAGATTAAGACTTGAAATCATACATTCTTAACTGGCTCATCAATAACCTCCTCTGATTGGTCAAGGAAGCACAGCAGGAATCAATTAACATTCCTTAGCACAGAACTGTAGTATAGTGGAAGCCAAGCCCAACCCCCACCATCTCTGCATTCCAGCAATGTACTGAAAGCAACTATGGCTCAGCTCAGTCTATGGTTGTCTTTTGGGTAGAAATAGTCTGAAGACATGAGATCCCATATCCCTAACACACCAATATCTCCCATGGTCGCCACAGTTCCGTCACAGTATAGCCCCACAAATCTGAAGCACAGAATGTATGTGTGTGTTGTTCCCCCAACCACACATCAATACACTCCAGTAAGGGATGTTACCTGATCTCAACACAAGCTCTGGAAGCAATTATTGTTCCATGGTCATTGATCACATCACCTGTGATGCACTCAACATCACATGTGACACACTGAAGGGATCAAGAACACAGGCAGTGTTGGAATGTTTGAGATGTAGTCTGGGGAATTCACACTCAGTGATTGTTATCTGATTCACTCGTGCTAGTGTGTTTGCATGTGTACCATATGTCAGTTGGCATGCATATTGCCATCCTGTCATCTGTGAAGCAATGTTACGAATCAGAACCTGCATGGACCCATATGTAGGTAACAATCTCTGTTTGTGTCAGCTGTTGTTGACCCACAGCTTACATGAGACCCATCTCTGTCCCCTATGTTGATGAGTCCCAGGTAATATGAAGGTCAGCAACAGCTCAGGATTGTTTGTTGCACTGATGCAACAAACATGAACCTCAACTGACTGTGGAGTGCCATAGTGGTGTCCATTTGCAATGCCTTGGATACCCCTCTGGCAATCACAGTATACAACCACAGTGAAAACCACAGACAGCATCTTACCAAGGAAGGCATGTTTTATTATCGAAACTCACTTCCTTCCTATTTTTGCAAAGGGGGGTATGAGGGGCTGATGGGCCAGAGGGTCCCCGTCTTGCAGGCTGCCTTGAGGGCACGCCATGTGTTGCGGGGTGTGGGATGTTGTCACGGTGGAGGATGAGGGGTTGGAGGCGGATTGCTGGAGAATCAGGAGTTGCGTCTGTATCCTGTTGTGTTCCCTCATCTCTGTGACCGCCTGGCCCAAGAGGTCAGCCACCACACCCCTGAATTCCTGCAGTCCCTGGGTCAGAGTAGTCACCTGGCCCTCTAGCTGCTGATAACCACACACACACACACACTAATGATGCCGCCTGTTGTCCCACATCATCTGCCACTGCAATTGCAGAAATTCCCTATCCAGGGGTAGCACACCAGGAGGCGGTTCAGGCAGCAGTGGTGCAGGCATCAAAGGTGCAGGTAGTAATGTGCAGACGGCTAAGGTGCAGGTGGTGATGAGACGGCGATGATGCAGGTGGTGATGGTGCAGGTGGCGAAGGTGCAGGTGGTGATGGTACAGCCCATGATTCTGCCCCAGAGGAATGTCCTTCTACAGCAGGCTGCATATGTAGCTCTGGTTCACCTGTGGATAATCCTCCACCCACCACATTGATCAATTCCCTTTGTGAGGATCCGGCCTTTGTTTGTGTGCTGAATAGAGCTTGTGGCTGCTGGGGCCCACCACAAGCCCAGTGTGGGTATAGTACAATGGCCTCTGACTGGCTGGTTGGGCATGGGTGCTGTATGGGGGTGGCGGAGGAGTTGGTGGTGTGAGCCAGGTTGGATCAGTTGGCCCCATGTGAGACTCATATGTGGGGTTGAGGGGCATCTGTGGTAACAGCCATAGGTAGCCATAGGTCATACCCGACCATGATGATGTTGCAGGAGGCAGCCAACCAGATGAACCACTTGCATCAGGGAAGGTAGGACCAGTTCCTGGAGGAGTGGCCATGCCAGGTCCAGAGGCTGGTCCACCTGCTGGGGCTAAGGCTGGATGCCCTGCTGTGGCTGTGGTTGGATCACCTGCTGTGGCTGGGGCTGCATCACCTGCTGTGGCTGTGGCTGGATAACCTGCTGTGGCTGGGGTTGGATCAACTGCTGTGGCTGGATAACCTGCTGTGGCTGGTGCTGGATCAACTACTGTGGCTGTTGGACAGGGGCAGGTCCTTCTTTTGAGGATGAAAAAAGGGAATTAGTTGCAGGTGCAATTGCAACACTGTCTGCTGTAACATACATCATATACAACTGAACCCTAGCCTGGACATTTGGAAAGACTGTTTTACCTTATATCAGGCTTAACGCTTTGAGTGCCAAATGGGAATTCAAATCATTTCAAAGCAATGTGTTGCGTACCCTCTGTGGCACTCAAAGGGTTAATCTCCTTACAACTCTATCTACTCATTTGAGGGTTTCATCATGCTGAGTGAAAAGTGTACTCCCACTGCTGCTTATGTGATTTGACATTGACTGCATCACTACCTTCACTCAGCATTGTGAAATATACCTCCGTTTGCAAAACAATTGTTTTCTGTTTTTACTTTTGCACAGCTGTCTATGGTACTAGTTCAGTTATTGTAACCTGTCACACACTGCAAGTGTCAATCACTGCATGATGGGTCTGACTGTCACAACTATGAATAGCATGTATGAGCAACATGGAACTGAAGGGGTTAACAACATGCTGCATCCTAATGCGTGTCAGAGGGGAAGCCAATGCATGACAGGGTTGAATATCTCTCTGGCAATCATAAGGATAAACTGAACTGGGATATGTCTGTCATTGTTAGAGGCTTGGGTCAAAATATCAATAACTATGTACTAAAAGCCTCATTTTCACAACACTGAAGCAGGGAACAGTACAACAGATATGTGGAACTAATGGTATGACAACATCTCTAACAGGGTATTGGGTGGGGGACAGGGGAAGAGAGATGGTTGCTTACCAGGATCCTGTGCGTTTCTGTCATCTCCTGTGTAGCATCCTCCAGAGATGCCCTCTACAGCAGTGGTAGACAGGCTACCGCGGAGCAGCTCCTCCCATCCGTTGAATGTGATGGAGGTCCACCACCTGTTCCCCTTCTGTAGAGTGCAAGGTCATCCAACTTGTTTTTTACTGTCTGCTTGCAGTCCATCCACCTATTTTCATGTCTTCCACAGACCTCCTGCAGACTCCCGTGCCATTGACCAGGTCAGTCACCTCCTGTCACACCTGCCTCTTACAGGCAGAGATGCCTTTGACCTTATCAGATGAATACAGGATCCTCTCCCTGTCGAAGATCCTGCAGACCAGAGCCGGGTTCTCCTCATAGGTGTATTTCACCTCCCCGGCTCTGTCCCCATCGCCTGCAGTCTTGACATGTGGCCTCATCTGGCCTTGCATGTGTGTCTCTCTCCCAAGTCCCACACCCCATCCCATTGGAATCTCTCTCCCTGTCCTGCGTGTGCCTGTTGCTTGGTGGGTCCCCCTCCTCCCACCTGCTCTCCCTCTCACCCTCAGTCCTTGCCCGGGGATGCCCTGCTCACTTGCCTCCTCTATCACTCCTCTTGCTCTAGCCTCCACTCCTCTCCCTGCTATCTCTCCTCTCCCTCCAGCCCCCACTCCTCTCCCTGCCATCTCTCCTCTACCTCTCCCTCCAGCATCCACTTATTTCCCTGACATTTCTTCTCTCCCTCACACCAACTCACACACAGTCACGTACTTGATCAGAATTACCCTCTAGCAGTCCCTTGCACACACTCACACTGTATAAATAAAAAGATGTGTGTAGTGTTAACAAGTAAAAAATGTGTGTTTGTGATTGTGTTTGGATGTAATGTGTGCAATATGTAATAAATTATACTATGTGTTTATTATGATGCAACTATCGCCTAACTACTCCTCCTCTACCTCTCTCACCATTGTAATTTGCCTCTCTCTCTCTCTAATATCCTCCACTCCTGGGGTCCTATCCACTACCTCATAGAGCACGATACACAGGCAATGTTTGGTGGGATTTTTGGGCTTTTTTATACCTTTTGGTCCTCATATTGATACTTTTGTGGCTTGTGATTGGCTCGGCCTTGGATTTTCCCTTGATAACACTTAACTTCACCTTTTTTTCGTCAGCTCCATTTTTGTTAGTACGGCGACATGTGCAGCCTACAATAGTTTTGTTTTACCATGGTTCTACAATAGAAAACTGGTAAAACATGTCTGCAGAATACACGTTGCTTGTTTTTACTGTAACGCTGGTTTTGGAGTGGCTAACAGGATTGAGGCCTGAGTCATAAAAATATTGCTTATCGCTAGTCCTGCCTAAAATATAGGAATGTCTTTAACGTGTTCACAGTTAAATTTATGATAGTGTCATGTAGTCCAGAGTTATAATTCGCTTAGGGTGACCAGACCTCACCTTTAACCAGGGACACATGAAAAATGCATACTGCAGAGCTGCTTTGATTTCAGTGCAGTCCTGAAATATGCCTATTTCCTATGTGTCCCCGGTTAAAGGTGAGGTCTAGTAGTCACCCTAATTATTAGCTAGTACAGTGACTGATGTTTTGCTGTCCTGAGTTCCTTGTTTGTAGGGATACATTTTGTCCCCTCCTTTTCACAGCGCTGTATCAATGTGCAGTTCCATGGCAGTGCTAGCTAAAAATAAGAGGGGTCTGTCTATCTATCTATCTATCTATCTATCTATCTATCTATCTATCTATCTAGCTAGCTAGCTAGCTATCATAGTGTACTCTAGTTATTAGTGTACTCTAGTTATTGTTTTATAACACTACTAGTTGAAGAGCCCGTGTACACGGGCCACGGTGCTACCCAGCAACGGCCGCGGTGCAGCCATGCACAGTAGAGACTGCCCGCGCCACTGCTGATACGGAGCAGGGTGCTCCGAATTTAGACCGTAGTCAAGGACTATGGTCTGAATTCAGAGCCTCGGTCCATTATCAGCCGCGCCGTGGGCAGTCTGTAGTGCGCATGACTGCAGCACGCTCAGCCGTCTCTACTGCGCATGACGGTTTCTGACAACAATTTAGCAAATTATTATATAGAATAAGCACTGTTGCTAAAAATAAATACTGAACAGTACAGCGGACCCCAAGAGCAAAGTCATATGACAGACAACGTTAACCCTTTGCATGCCAGAGAGGTATCCAATGCATTACAACACCCCTCTGGCACTCAAAGGGTCAATAAAACAGTAAACATTGAGCTGTATACAAACTAGCATCAATATCAGATAAAAAGAAAACCAGACGACTTAAGGCTGTTGTTAAAGCTAAACATGACTGTGATATTTTAATTATCAATTCCCTTCAGGTTTGTAGTGTTAACTTTTTGTACCACATTCTCTATAAATTACTTGTAAAGAATTCATTTTCTACAATGAAACTATCATATTATGCTAAGTCTGTTCCTCTAGGAACATTTCTTTCACTTAGCAGAGGCTGGTTTGTGCTGCCCCTGTCTGACCTCCAATCAGTCACTTTGGAGTTAAACTAAACCTGACACCAGCAGCTGTTTCCTCACCTACATAAAACCTGTGAGACTTTAAAGGGGAACTACACCTATAGGAAAAAGTGGTTCTTATTTTTTGACCCTTTAGGTGTTACAGGTATCTTCATCACATTGAGAAGAGATTAATCGGAGACATCTCCATCATACAAAGGTTTATAAAAGGTCATGTTTGTCAATGTTTGTTGCTCAAGACACCCTAACACTGCAATTTTCTGGGTATATGTAATGATTTAAGTCAGGGGTGTCCAAGTTAAGTCCTCAAGGGCCACCAACAGGCCAAGATGTAAGAATTTCCCTGATTAAGCACTGGTGAGGTAATCAGTGCCTCATTCATTTTAACTAACTCACCTGTGCTTAAAGGGATAATAATGTTTCACAATAATAGCAGCTACAATTAATCTTCATAGTATTTGGGCCATGGAGTGAATTCTTTCAATACTGTCGTAGTTGTAGTTCAAGAGTAATTGAACAATAAAGTATCCCCCTCCAACCCGTTTACTGATGTACCACTGCTCACCTCAGAGCAGCAAGACTGTCTGGATGGATCGCAGCCAGGTACAATCTTCAGTGAGCATAAGGAAAAAACAGAAAAACCTGTCAAGGGGGCAGGGTTTTCCTACTGCTCACAGTAAGAAGATTATACCTTGCTATACGCCACACTATAGCTGCTCCAACCACACACACCATCCCTCCTCAGTTCCCGCTCTCGGTGCCCGAGCTGCGTCCCTAGTAACGCTCTTGGCCGAGGCCTGGGGCGGGAGGTGTCTTCCTGGCCAGGGAGCCGGCCCGGCTGTTGTCTGTCAGCCTCTGAGTGTGCATGTACAGAGACGGACACAAAATGGAGCTGAAAGGGTGCTGGGGATAATGGGGCCATTAGTCCAGCAACAACTGGAGAGCCACAGCCTGAAAGCCATCACATGCCCCACCAATGGCTTCCACTTCAGGGACTGTGGACTCCATGCCTGCCTTTAGTTCACATTTCAACATAAGAGACAACAAGCTTCAGTAGAATGAATTAGATAACCTACAGAGAAAACATCCCACCCACGATTCTAAATATTGCTTATCTTTATCAGATGTTAAACTGATGTTAAACTGAAAGTGGTCAGCTATAGAAGAATACAACAGAGTATAAATGAAAATAAAGCACATCTATATACCTGATGGCTTAATGAGGGACACATACCTAAGTACGCCCTTCTGTAAATAAATTAATAGACACTTATTAATGTGATATTGTTTGCCTTTAAGTTCTGGGCTGTAGTGACTCGGCCCTGTTGTCTCTAATAGACCTCATCATGATTGGGGTATGGGAGAGAGGGAAAAGGATGGTGAGAGCAGAGGGGGAAGGAGAGGCAGAGACCTCAAAAGCCCCATACATGGAGCATCCAAGTGCCCTTGATAGTAACTTAATGTGATTCATATAATTAGGTATGCAAGAGTGTATTTTTCCCCCTTCACCCTTTGAGTGCCAGAGTGGCACGCAACGCATTACCCTGCAATGTGTTGTGAACCTCCCTGGCACGCAAAGTGTTAATGGTGATCACATGATTGCACGTTCAAAACATGAAAAACAGCTGTTTCACAAGACTAGGTTCGGTTCTTTCAAAACAGCTTTTTAAACCCCTTAAAGACCAGGGCTCTGGGAAGTAACCTTCCCTTAACCCCTTAAGGACCGGGAAAATCTGGGGTGGATTGCACTTAAGGACCGGAGCAATTCTGACCTCTTTGACTATGTCTTTGTTCAACAGTTTTCCCTCTAAGTCTTTTATTCCATCCACATAAATTATATACCATTTTTTTACACATAAATAGGGCTTTCTTTTTGTAACACACTTATATGAATAACCCACCATTAACTTTATTAAAATTAAAGAAAACGGTTAAAAAAAATTAAAAAAAAAGCCATTTTTATTTTTTTTCTCTTGTGATCTTGGGCTCAATGGGTTTTCATGGAGACTGCATGAAAGGTATGACCGGTCATTCATACCTACAGAATGGGCAGTTTTAAGTGGGCACTGTCCCCCCAGGGTGAAAATCCCCATGTCCCTCTTTCCCACATTTTATTTATAGGATATGGCAGTAAGCATAATTGTATTACATGACTCCCCAACAATCACACTCCCACTATTTTATATTTACACTTATGACTTTACTGTGTAAATAAAATATTTTCTTGTTTTCAAATATATATAAAAAAAAAAAAAAGGAAAAAAGTTGATTTTAGCAGGTCAGAAATGGACCTGCATCCAGTCAGCCCCCAACACCATCAGTGAAGAGGCACATTTTATTTGACTGTCTGCTCTCTTCTCCTTCTCTCTTCCTTACTTTAGTAGTAAGGAAGAGAGAGGCACAGGGCAGACACATTGCCTGTTTGAATGAAAATGCCGGTACATGTGATCGCTCCTGGTGTACCAGCAGAAAAGACACGGACTGAAACAGAGCGCTCCTGGACCAACAGTTTCAGCAGAATGATAGCAACATGCACCGAGGCTCACTGCTATCAATTAACCCATGACGTGCCAGAACAGTCATGGGTCCTTATGGGAAGTTTACCCATGATAGTCCTGGCATGTCATGGGTTGTTAAGCGGTTAAGGACCACATTGGTCTTTACAACTCGCTGGTACACGTCACCTGTTGCGTTTTTACTTACAGCGCTACCAGAGGAGCTCTGTAAGTAAAATGTACATGACGTGCTATGACCGTCAACGGTCCTTAAGACAAAAACAGTGTGGAGGTCATAACACGGCACTCGGACGTTAAGGGGTTAACAAGAAACTCCCAAACTTACAGCGTTGTTTTGCTCATTCCTAATCATGACTTTTCACAAATCAAAAGAGAGTATCACTGTGCCTGTGATCCATCACCCGTGGCAAACCTGCCTTTTCCCGCTTGTGCCTCGGCAGCAGCGTGTCTGGTCGCTACCTGGCTATGGACTTCCTGTTTGCATACACGCGTCACTACAGCACGCTATTTTGTAGTCTAAGCCTAATTGGCCAATTCATGTCCCGCCTCTCCGGTAGGCCTTATATGCGGCATTCAGACCTAGCTTCAGTGCCATTTCATGGTGAATCTGAGCATTACTTGTATTCCGCTTTTCGTTGTGACCCGTTCTTGGCTGCTGATTTCGATTTGTGTATGACCCTTGGCTCCGTCTGACTACCCGATTTGTGCCGGAACCTCTGGCCCTGTCTGATTACCCGATCCATGCTCGATCCCTGGCTCCGTTTGACTACCCGATCCGTGTATGACCCCTGGCCTGGCTGACAACCTGCTCCGTGCTAAGTATTGTGGCTCCGTATGACTACCCGATACGTGTATGACCTTGGCTTTGTCTGACTCCGCTTGTCTTTTACCTTGGGCCTGGCTCGCTCTCCGTGCAGATCTCTGGGCCTGGTCTCTGCCACCATACTACTCCAGGTTTGTCTCTACCCATAGGCCTTGTAGCGCTCTGGTCTTACCGGTATCCTGCTTGGACCCTAGTGTCTTAGGGTGTTGTGTCAGATTGCTGTGGACCCTAGTGTTCTAGGGTATCGCGTCTCTGTTGACCCTAGCGTTCCAGGGTAGAGATTGGCTGCTTGCCACCCTGCTCCATCACAGGTGGCTCCCAGAACCTTAGGCTAGGTTCTGTTCCTAGCTCCTGATTCCAGTATTTCAGGCTAAGTTCAGTGTCAGCTCCTGGGTAGTGGACTGTAGCACTTTCTCCATGCCCGACCCCAGGAAAGGTTGGGGAAGTGCATATTTGCTATTATATGTATTATATATTTTAATAAAGTAGTGTTGATCTTAACTTTACCTGTCAGAGTCTTTCTTTGTCTAAGTTCCCTGTGACAGTACGAAAGGGCCATGACTACCAAAGGTACAGGCAACCCACATGTGCCTAGCATTCTGGCCAGAATGGACGTACAAGATCAATGTATTGATCAGCTTTCCTTGGCTATGCAGACCCTCCTTAATCGCACAGCGCACCAGGACAGGGCTGCGTGACAACCGGTGGCCTCTGCTGACCCGGCACTGGGGGTGGTTGCAAATTCAGAGTTTAATATGTTTCAAGGGCTGTCCAGATCCGCTCCACTCCCGCAGTGTTATGATGTGGAACCTACATTCTGTTGTGGGTTCCTCAACCAATTGGACATTTTTCTGGAATTGGTGCCGAAAGCTTTTCCGAGTGAACGAAGCAAGTTTGGCTTCATGATTTCTGTCCTGTCTGGTAAAGCATTGGCTTGGGCCACCTATTATGGGAAACAAAGAAATCTATAATTTCGAATTTCACTGAATTTGTGACTGCATTCTTTAGAGTCTTTGATGTTCCAGCCAAGGCAATGTCGGCCTCGAAACAACTCAAGACTATCTGCCAGGGCGCACGCATGGTAGCTGAGTACGCAATCGAATTTCGTACTCTGGCTGTGGAGGAAGGCTGGAACAATGAGGCTCTAATAGCCTCTTTCTCGCAAGGGCTAAATGACTCAATCAAAGATGAGGCGGCAGCCCATGAGCTGCCGGAGGGCCTAGGAATACTCATCACCTTTTCGATTCTGATTGATACTAGGATCAGAGAAAGATCCTTATTCAAAGAACGGATGCGTAAATATTCCTCCCGATTGGCACCTAGTTTTATGCTCCCACCCAATCCTCCCTCTCCTCCCATGCCTCTTAGTGCTGAGACAGTCAGGAAGGAACCTATGCAACTGGGGTTCACACGTCTTTTGGGGGAGGAGAGGGCCTTCCGTCAAAGAGAGAGCCTTCGCCTTTACTGTGGTAAGTTAGGTCATTTGTGTTGGGGACAGACCCTGGGTGGAGTTTCACAGTCCCCAGACCAGATGCAAGGTAAACCCATCCTTGAGGTGATTACATCTTGGGTCACGGCTCCAGCATTGATAGACTCCGGAGCTACAGGCTATTTCATGGATGCAGAGGTCACTTTCAAACATGCCATTCCGTTGGTACCTTGTTGTTCTCCTCTCGCCATTGAGGCCACTGACTGGAGACCGTTGCAACCATCACTTATGACACGAGACTTGTCCACTGTCTCTAAGGGTGGGGATCTCCATGTGGAGACACTACAATTCCAGGTCATAAAGTCTTCTCACTATGCTATCATTCTGGGGTTTCCTTTGCTACAGACACACAACTCCAGAACCCCAAACGTGCAACATTCTGTCTTCTTCTTGTGCCAAGTCTTGTCTTCAGCAGCCTACAAAGATCCTTTGTACCTCCTCCTCATTACCCTCAGAGTATCAGTCTTTCAGTGAGGTATTCAATAAGGTAGAGGCCAGTACTTTGCCAATGCACAGGGCATATGACTGTACTATTAATGTGATGCCAGGTGCCACACCTCCCAAAGGGCGTACATATCCTCTATCTGTGGAGGAGAATCAAGCTATGGAGGAGTATGTGGCCGAAGCCCTAGCCAGAGTGATGATTAGTAAGTCATCCTCACCTACTGGTGCAGGATTCTTTTTCATAAAGAAGAAGGATGGGGAGCTAAGACCCTGCATTGACTACAGAGGACTGAATAAACTTATGGTCAAGAATGCTTAACCCATACCTTTGATTACTGAGGTTTTGACCGAATTAAGGGTTCCACGGTGTTCACCAAGATTGAACTAAGGACAGCCTATAACCTTGTAAGAATCAAGGAGGGAGATGAGTGGAAATTTGCATTTAATACTTGTAGCGGACACTACGAATATTTGGTTATGCCATTTGGTTTATGTAATGCTCCGGTGGTCTTCCAAGAATTAATTAACAATGTACTAAAAGATTTACTACAAAGATGTGTAGTAGTCTATTTGGATGATATCCTAATCCATTCCCTAATCCATTCCCAAGAAGCCCCAATAGATCTAGTAGAATGAGCCGTGACCCGAAAAGGAGCAGGATTCTTCCTTAGCTTGTATGCCTTACGAATAGTGGACTTGATCCAAGATGCAATAGTCACTTTGGATGCAGATCTTCCTGCCCTGGGACCCTCAGGAATGACGAACAGCGCATTAGATTGCCTGATAGACTTAGTGCGATGTACATAAAACTTGAGACAACGCACCACATCTAACAAGTGGAGATCCTTCTTCTTATCAGAGGTGGGGTCAGGGCAAAAAGAAAGCACCACATTCTCCTGATTAATGTGGAACTCTGAAACCACCTTCGGGAGAAACTCCTGAGAAGTGCGAAGCACTGCCTTGTCCTTGTGAAACACCAAAAAGGGTGGTGTATAAGACAGAGCATGTAACTCCGCGACACGGCGAACGGAAAGAATCGCCAGGAGAAAGGCCATTTTCCACGTTAACATGCATAGAGGAATGGTAGCCAAAGACTCAAAGAGAGGGTGTTGAAGAAGGCCCAAAACCAAGTTAAGATCCCACGGAGGAGCGGCATTCTTAAAGACAGGACGAGTATGAGCAATGCCCTGATAGAAAACCTTGACATCAAGAAGAATGGCAATGCGCCTCTGAAAGAAAACAGAGAGAGCAGAAGTCTGAACCTTAAGAGAACTCAGATTGAGACCCTTATCCACACCGTCCTGCAAGAAGGCCAGGACCGTAGGCAGATCAAATTCCTGAGACAGGTCCCTATCAGCACACCAAGATAGAAAGGTCGACCAGACACGATAGTAGGCCTTAGAAGAAACAGGTTTGCGGGCACTAAGCATAGTAGCCACCACACCGGATGAAAAACCTTTCTTCTTTAGGATTGAGGATTCAATTTCCAAGCCATCAAAGCTAGACGATGAACATCCTCCTTCCACAGGTAACCCTGTAGAAGAAGATCCGGACGGCAAGGGAGCCGAAATGGCTCTGCCACTGACAGATCAAGAAGCTGCAGAAACCAAGCCTGTTGAGGCCAGTATGGAGCAATCAGAATGACTGGACAGCGTTCCAGTCTCAATTTCCACAACACCCTGTGCAACATGGGGAGGGGAGGAAAGATATAAGCCAGAGGAAATAACCAAGGAATGGACATGGCATCCACCGCTATAGCTAGAGGATCCCACCAACGAGAGCAGAACCTCTGAACCTTCTGGTTGTGTCTTGTCACCATCAGGTCGATGTAAGGAAGACCCCACTTCTGAACTCTGAGGTTGAACACCTCTGGGTGCAGCTCCCACTCGCCGCTGTCCACTGTGTGTTGACTGAGGAAGACCGCCATGACGTTGTCTACACCAGGAATGTGCACTTCGGATATGGCAGGAACGTGTTCTTCTGCCCAGGACAAAATAGCCTTGACCTCTAACCAAGAGGCGAGACTTCTTGTTTCGCCCTGCTTGTTGATGTAAGCCACGGCCGTGGCGTTGTCGGACTGTACCCGGACTGGGCAGTCTTCTAGCTGGGGTATCCAATGATGAAGGGCATGAAATATCGCCTGAAGCTCCAACACGTTGATGGGAAGGAGAGATTCCTCCGGAGTCCACCGACCCTGAGCACTCAGGCGACCCAGGACTGCTTCCCAGCCAGAGAGGCTGGTATCCGGTGTCACCATGGTCCAGAAGGATACCAGGAAGGACTTGCCCTTCAGCAGATTGGAGAGGTCGAGCCACCACGACAAACTCAGTTCCACATGAAGAGGAAGGGATACTGACGTCTTCAGAAGGTCCAGCTGACCCCTGCAAACCTGGATCACAAACCTCTGGAGTTCCCTGGTGTGAGCCATGGCAAATGGGACTGCTTCTGTGGTGGAGATGAATTTCCCCATTAGAGAGGACAGCTTCTTGGCTGGAATTGGATCTTGAGCCAGAACAGCAGAAACCCTGTGGGCAATCTGGTGAGATATCTCATCCGTGAGAAACACCATGCTCTGCTGAGTGTCGAAGAGAAGGCCCAGGAAGACCAGATGCTGAGATGGGACAAGATCCGACTTGTCCATGTTGATGATCCACCCGTGATGGGTGAGTGCATGAATGCAGTCCTGAACCTGCTGATGAAGAAGTTCCGAAGAAAGTTCCTTCAGAAGCAGGTCGTCCATGTATAGAGTGACTCTGATGCCGTTCCGATGGAGGGCGGACACTAAGGCTCCCAGGACACGATTGAAGACTTGAGGAGCTGTAGTCAGACCAAAAGGAAGAGCTGAAAACTGAAAGTGCCCTTGGTCGCAGGCAAATCTGAGATACTGCCGGCTCTCTGGATGAATGGCAATGTGTAGATATGCGACCTGAAGATCCAGAGAGGCAAGTAATTCCCCCAAGCAATCACCGTCCTTAGGGACTCCTGGTGATAATGAGTCCTGATCACGAAGGAATTGAGATCCTTCAAATCTAAAATGGGATGACAATCGCCGTCCTTCTTGGAGACCACAAAGAGGTTTGAGTAAAAACCCATACCTCTGTCCTGAACTGGAGCCGGCTCTAGAACATCCTTAAGATCTGGCACAAACAATGACGTGCCTTGAAAAGGCAAGGAGAGCAAGGCTTTCTTAGAAGCTGTGTCAGCAGACCAGATCTTGAGCCAAAGAGCTCGTCTGGCAACCACAGACATGGAGGGCATCAAATAAGGCATCAGAAACATAGTGCTGGGCCTCAAAAATACTGGCAAAAAGGAGCAACATATCCGAAGTAGGTGCACCCTGACGGACAGCCAGGGTGAGTTGTCCAGTGCAGACCGCAATGGCCTGGTTAACCCATGCCGCAGCGAATGCTGGACACATAGCGGTATCAGCAGTGGCAAAAATGGACTTGAGGGAAACTTCAAGTTTCTTGTCAGTCCAGTCTTTCAGAGCGTAGGCGTCAGAAACTGGCAAGGCAGTAGACTTAGATAGCCTAGAAATAGGAGCATCCACCTTGGGGGAATGAACCCACTGAGCAAGCGCTGCCTCAGAAAAGGGGTAAAGCTTGGCAAATTTCTTGGAAACAGAAGGTTTCCTGTCTGGGGATTTCCACTCATCAGACACAAGGTGGTCAGGAGTGGGGCTAGGTGGAAAACAAGTAAGGGTTTTTTTAGGCTCCTGAAACACATCAGAGGGATCTGAAGAAACCTCCTGAACTAAGGGAATGTTTAGGGTAGTCAAGACAGCCCTGATCAGGCCCTCAGCCGAGGGCTCAGGATCAGCCTCAAAGGGGTCCCCAAAAAACTGAGAGGAATCCATAGCAGAACATTCCTCAACATCTGAATCCACTAACAGTTCCTCCTCAGAGGAATCAGATACGTCAGGTACTCCCTGCGGTTTAGGCAGGGAAGATGTGATTGAAGAGGCGGTCTGCCATGAATGGAAGACCCCCTGTAACTGGGATGGAAAGAGTTGCAATGTAGACCGGAGGTCCCTAGTAGCAGCCTTGAACTCTTGCACCCAAACTGGCTCTAATGCATGGCTGGAAGTCCCAGGAAGAGACTCAGGGACATCTGAACAAGCTGGGCATATATGACCTGAGAGTTATCTAGGTAACCCTGAATGACCTGAGGAACAATTAGCAATAGGGGACACATAGACCAGCGTCCTTAGTCTTAGGCCTGGTCCCAAGCTCCAACGGATTAGATATTCTCACAGTGTCAAATACGTTATAGTATAAAGAATCACCCAATTACAGTGTGTAAGATTAAAGTTTCACCCCAGAAATCGCTAAAATATACTTATCTGGCAGGTGAAGGGTTAATCTGCAGAAGAGAGAAGGAGAGTCAAAGCCCTGCGTAGGATACTCGTTCTAGAAAAGGCACAAAATGGCTGCCGCGGCGGGAGCCAATCAGAAATGAGCAAGCAAAGCAAGCGCTAATGGGAAATGTAGTTTCCCTAGAAAAAGTCCCCCAACAGTGCCCAAAGCCCCCTGAGCCCCCCACCACACTTGAAACATGAACCAGATGAAAGAGCAAGGGCAGACAATAAAAATGAGCCACGTTGAGCAGTTGAAGAGATATGTCCCAGAATGTGCAGTCCCATAGAAGTGAATGGAGCAATGGCGTCTATGCCAGTGGTTCTCAACTCTAACACTAACAGGCCAGAACTTAGGGATTTCTCTGCTAGAGCACAGGTGTGGTGATCAGAGGCTCATTCACACTGATTAACTCACCAGCAGCTAAAGGGTTAAGTTACCACATAAACCTGCTCCAAAACACCCAACAGACATACAGATAAACGCAATGAGTGAAGGAGTGTGTAATAAGAACTCCAAAGGAAAAACCCCTGTGCGGAGGGGCACTGTGGGACATGTGGACCTGCAGCAGTCAAAGGGTTGCTCACCTTTCCTGCAGATCTTCTGTCTTCAGATTACCATGTATTAAGAAGAAGCCTTGGTGGGCAACTCCTGAGGAAAGAACGTGAACCCAAGATTTTCCCCCAGGGCTTAAGGTCCACAAAAAGCACCTGGTTACTGAGCTAGCCACATCTAAGGGCATTGTCAGTTATGGTAATCCGCCTAATGGTGGTATTCCATTTCTAACAGAAAAATAAAAAAAAAATTCTAAAACTATAGCAGAACTGTTCTCTTGCCTGTGTCTTCACCAAGGAGCAAATCTTACTGGAGCTGGTTGGCTAGTTGCAGCCAAGGAGGGAAGGTAGGCTCCACCCCCTGCATACAATTCTAGAATTGTCCCTGCCTACTTAAAGGGGAGGATCGCCTACCCAGAGTTGCCAGTAACCTGTATTGGACAACAGAGAAAGTCAGGTAACGCCACGGGAGAAGATCACTGATATATGCGCATCCACAATATGTTATACGTATGTTTACTTAAGCAATTGATCTATAACTGCTACACTTCTGCGCCCATCCAGCCTGGAAATATACAGTTGGAGGATCATGAGGAGTATGAGATACAAAGCATTCTAGACTCTCGCAGAGTCAGAGGGCACCTACAATATATTGTACATTGGAAGGGTTATAGTCCAGAAGAACGTTCCTGGGTGTCTAGTAGCAATGTCCATGCTCCTGCTCTGCTCAGCAAGTTCCATTCCCGGGTTCCATCTAAACCTGGTCCTCTTAAACGGGGGAGAGGTCATTGAGGGGTAAGTACTATCACGGTGCCTGTGATCCATCACCCATGGCATACCTGCCTTTCCCCGCTTGTGCCTCGGCAGCAGTGTGTCTGGTCGCTACCTGGCTATGGACTTCCTGTTTGCATACACGCGTCACTAAAGCGAGCTCGCTATTTTGTAGTCTAAGCCTAATTGGCCGATTCATGTCCCACCTCTCCGGTAGGTCTTATATATGGAGTTCAGACCTAGCTTCAGTGCCCTTTCGTGGTGTATTTGAGCATTACTTGTATTCTGCTTTTCGTTGTGACCCGTTCTTGGCTGCTGATTCCGATTCGTGTACAACCCTTGGCTCCGTCTGACTACTCGATTTGTACCTGAACCTCTGGCCTTGTCTGACTACCTGATCCGTGTTCTATCCCTGGCTCCTTCTGACTACCCGATCCATGCATGACCCCTGGCCTGGCTGATACCCGCTCCGTGCTAAGTATTGTGGCTCCGTATGACTACCTGATACGTGTATGACCTTAGCTTTGTCTGACTCCACTTGTCTTGTACCTTGCATCTGGCTCGCTCTCTGTGCAGGTCTCTGGGCCTGGTCTCTGCCACCATACTACTCCGGGTTTGTCTCTACCCATAGGCCTTGTAGTTATACAATGCACTCCATGGAAAATAATGTCTGTTTGAGCTAACATGATACAGTTCCCTTTAAAGGGATAGTACTATTTCACAAAAAAAGCAGCTTCAATTAATTTTAATAGTATTTGGGCCATGGAGAGTGTTATTTCAATACTGTCAGAGTTGTAATTCAAAAGTAATTGAATGATAAAGTATGCCGCTCCATCCCCTTTTACCTAGTGTAAGCCACCTCCCTCAGATGTGGAATCTGGTCCCTTGACCAGACAAGTCACAGCAAGGAACAATCTTCTTACTGTGAGAACAATGAAAGCTCTGCCCCCTTGACAGGTTTTTCCTTATGCACACTGAAGATTGTCTCTCTCTGAGATCCATCCGGACAGTCTTGTTGCTCTGAGGTGAGCAGTGTTACATCAGTAAAAGGGGAGGGAGGAGGATATAATTCAATTACTCTTGAATTACAACTCTGACAGTATTGAAATAACACTCACCATGGCCCAAATACTATGAAGATTAAAAGGAGCTGCTTTTATTGTGTAACATTACTATCCCTTTAAGACAGTAAAGCATAGTGGATTGTCTTATAGCGTACTTCTCTTTCATGCAGTCATTTGCAATACAGCAGTAGCAGTTACAGCACATTTTACCACAATTGGCAGTCACAATCTGTATTGCTCTTTATCTGCAATCGCAGTGGAAAAAGAATAACACTTTCACACAAGAAGTATAATGATTTTTGCCTCTGATGTGCTTCATGTGCAAATATTTAATTTGCTGCTGTCCAACATTTCAGTAACCCCTTGCATGCTAGAAATGCCTGCAGTGCTGTTTCACAATGCATTATAGGCATCTCTAATAGCACTGTATTTTACTGAATGCATATATTTTATTAAAGAAATATATATTGAACAAAATAATATATTGTGGGGTTTCTACCAAAGTGCTCTATGACTGTGGGAGGATGCTTCATTCGAATATTATTACAAATCAATCCAGAAAATGCATTTTTCATTTACTGTCTTTGGAGAACTTCAGGTCCCTCCCTGACTGCAGTTCTAAATAGCAGTAGTACCAACTAATGATGACTTTTCATAGACTGCCAAGCCAGTCAATTCCAGTACTGTGATACATGTTAAACAACTGCTATTCAATTCCAAGAATCTTTCCCTAATTTACTTTAAATATAGCATTAAACGGATAGTAATGTCTCACAAAAACAGCAGCTCCAATTAATCTTCATAGTATTTGGGCCATGTCCAAGCTGTAGTTCAAGAGTAATTGAATGATAAAGTATCCCCTCCCGCCCCTTTTACCTAGTGTAAGCCACCTCCCCACAGATGTGGAATCTGGTCCCTTGACCAGACATCTCACAGCAAGGGACAATCTCCTTACTGTGAGAGTAAGGAAACCCCTGCTCCCCTTGACAGGTTTTTCAGGTTTTTCCTTATGCTCACTGAAGATTGTCTGTCTCTGAGATCCATCCGGACAGTCTTGTTGCTCTGAGGTGAGCAGTTTTACATCAGTAAAAGGGGCGGGAGGAGGATATTTTATCATTCAATTACTCTTGAACTACAACTCTGACAGTATTAAAAAAACACTTTCCATGGGCCAAATACTGTGAAGATTAATTGGAGCTGCTTTTATTGTGAAACATTACTATCCCTTTAACTAATGTAGTGCAGTTTCATAATTGTGTCACTTTGGAATATATTGTATGTATTCTACCATCTTTTTTCTTTTTTGTTATGAACCTCACTGGGATAAATATACGATGATAATTACTAGAATAGATCTGTGGACCCTGCTCTTGTCTAATTTCAGTTTACAAAGCTATGTACTCCAAAAGTCACCCCTTAACCTTTTGAGTGCCAGAGGGGTACGCAACGCATTGCAAAGCAATGCGTTGCGTACCCCTCTGGCACTCAAAAGGTTAAGGACCGGTGCGCGCATGCGTGGCCGGTACTTGAGGACCATGGGGCTTTTTTTAAATTTTCATTTTCAGTTCAGGGCTTCCGGAGCAGCATGCAGCTGCGCCAGGAGCCTGGAACTCCATAACGTGCCAGGACCGTCACTAGTCCTTAAGTGCCTGACCGCCGTGACGGTCCTGGTATGTCAGTGGTCGGGAAGGGGTTAAGGAAAGTGTAGTCCAGGGGTGGTGTGGTGCTCTAGAGGACCAAGGCACTTTTGTTTTCACAGACGTGATCTGTGATCACAGCACCATCACAAACTTCAGTGATGTGCCAGGACCGTCACTGATCCTTAACTCTCGGACAGCCTGGCACATCACCAGTCGTTAAGGTGCAATGCGTTGCGCACCCCTCTGGCACTCAAAGGGTTAACACTGATTTTGCAAAGTACACTATACTAATTAACTCACCTTCATTACAGACAAAAAAAAAATCATCACTTCATCACTTTATAAAATTGAGAAGAATTTTATTAAAGAAATATATTACATTTTTCTAAAAGAAAAAAAAGAGACATTGCTGAGTGTCGGAGGGATACGCAATGTACTGCTAAGAATGTGTTGCATACCCCTCTGGCACTCAAGTGGTTTATTAATAAATTGGCACATTAAACCAAACATAATATATAGTCATTTTATTGCTGAATTATATGAAAAGGTTTTAACATTTTGAATGTCAGGGGTGTGTGACGCAATGCATTCCCCACCCCCACTCAAACTGTTAAGTGCTTAACTTGCATTTGTATGTGAAAAGCGATAAGCATGCCTCTCGATGTAAATTAAATCTTTACTAAAGAGCAACTAAACTACAAAAATTATGTATGTTAAAACTCAGTCTTTATCTAGTTAATCACTTCTGCTCTCACATCTAGCAGTAGCTTCATTATAAACTTATACCCCTCAGTGTACCGGTCCCACCCTGCTGGACTCCTCCTCCCCTAAAGCCCATGATGTATTAAACAGTTGATCATATTTACTTACAGCAATGATGCCACATCTACCTGCACAACCAATAGAAATGAGGCTGCCACTGGCAGCTTCGTCTCTTTCAGAAGATTTAAAAAGGAAAATGGGGTGGACCTTTACAACTAATACTGAAAGTTTATAATGTGCCTGCTCACAACAGCTGAAGAGGCAAAGCAGTTAACAACTATTTAAATGCAAAGCTTTAGCATAACTAATTTTTCATATTTATTGCCCTTGAAGCCACAGTACATATTTATCTCAATTATTAAACAGTAAATAGTTTCTAACATGTATATACTGTAGCCTCTTGTAAAATGCCAGAGAATCTTTTCCTTGTAATACTTTATTTGGAGTCACAGAGCAGAGCAACTCCTCTCATTGTCCAATGGTCCGGAACCAAAACAGTTCTTAAATACAATGAGAAAATGTAGGTCAGGTCGGTCCTTCGTGGCTTCTTATACACGGGGCATGAGTACAAGTTACTCTGAAGTTTCTTGGGATCTGCAGGGGACATGGTGCTTATAGCATAGACATGGACTACAGGCAGATTTGTGAACAGCACCTGAAAAGAAAAGAAAATGATTATTACTACTGCTTTCTTTAGTAATCCAGTATAAAACAATGTATAATACTGTATTTTGTTCAATGTATTTCATATAGTCAGAAATAAAATCAATCTATTTATCTCTCTACTCCTACTCTCTATCTCTCTACTCTTTCTCTATGCGCTCTCTATATATCTCTCTACTCTTTCTCTCTGCTCTCTATCTCTCTATTATGCTCTACTCTCTCCCCACCCCTCTCTCTCTCCACTTCTCTATCTATATCTGTCTGTCTGACCTCCAAACCCTAGTTTGGTAAGCAACCTGAAGGGAAGACTTGTCCAAATGAGTAGTAAACGTTTTTGTCTCTTACATCACTCTTGCAAGATGAATGCCCACATGCATTTGAAATTAACTTTTTTTTCACTAAAATTATTTGGATCAAATTTTGGAATGTTTCTGATTCTTTTCTTCATTACTCTATACCAGTGGTTCTCAAATGCGGCCACCATGAAAAATGCTGCAATGGTGACAGCACCCCGCCTGAAATATACAAATGTGACTGGCTGAAGATTACTGGCTGAGACTTCCCGCCAATAATTGTTTAGCCCGCCTTAGCTGCAGCTCCGTCATACAGCACACTGAAGAGCTTCAGGTGGCAATGGGACAAGGCTTCTCCACAGTCTAGAGTCATCTAAATGGGTAATTAGATGTGTGTGAATCTTTATCAGTTACTAAAGAATGAAGCACGGCCATGTGGAGGAGGAGTCATCTGCAGCATAGCAGGTTAGCTTTGGGGCAATGTAAGTATAGGCCCTACGCACTGACCTGCACTCAGTGGAAGGAAAGACATAACCTTGAAAGGGGGGCTGGAAGGATGAAGAAGGGAAAGGGAGGAAGTGATTGGATTCCAAAGAAGAGACATGGGCTGAGTGGAACAAGATAGTACTTGCACAATAGCAGCCAAAAATTCCAGCAGGACTGGCTGAGGTGGCACAGGTGAAGTAGTGCTGAGAGGGAGAGAGAGAAAATGTAATGTAGGGCTTACACGGGAGAACAGTCCTTCATGATACAACAACTAAACACTGCAGCAGCAGCTGAGCTCAGAGGGGTGAAGTAAGGCTACCAGGGAGAGAGGTGGAATGTGAAGGAGGACTTCCACTGCAGGAGGAAATGTCTTAATTACAGGGACAAGACATGTTATAGTTATTTGACAAGTTAGATGTATTGTGGGGCTTAATGTAAATATGGTACTGTTGCTTATACCCTAATTGCTCCATATTTTCCTTGAACCCTTTCAGTGCCAGAGGGGTACATACCCCTCTGGCAAGCAAAAAGGTTATACATCTATCACCAGGGGAGGACTGCCAAGTTTTCACCTTGGGGGCAAGTATAATCAGGTGGCCTATGTGTATTATTGCTCCAGGCCGCCTGTCTTCATCTTACAGTGTGTGTGTCGGTCTGTCTGTGGCAGTATGGGCAATCCCGTATCATGTTTGCTTCTGAAATATATATCTCCATTAACTAGTAAGTTTTAAGAACCTTTTATCAGATAGTTTTTAATACTATTTGATTTCTGGAATGTTTAAATTTTAATATGAAGTAAATTTATTGCTGCACTTATTTATATGCAATTTGTGTATGTCTTAATCCTCTTATACCATTTGTGCATGAAATGTCATTGTGCGGCCACCACAACATGGCTGTGGCCGCAGTGACGGCCACCAGGATGCATCCACCCGAAAAAACCCTTTGAGAACCACTGCTCTATACGACTGGCTGTGGGTCTTGCTAAGCTCCTCAATACTAAGGTAAATCATGTTGAATTATTAAATTGGATTGCTTTATTCCTTTAGGGATCAGAGAGGTGTGCAATGCATTGTGAAGCAATGCGTTACATACCGTTTGGTCTTTAAAGGGTTATATGGTATGCAGTGCTTTCACAATTGGTAAAAAGTAGCTATTGAACAAATGAAAAATAGGATAGGTTAAAAGGTCTCTCCCATTTATAGAACACTTATAAGACTGAAGCACACCAGGGAATTTGAAAGTATAGTGAAAGAATAGTTCATATATTTCATATAAAGTGGAAAAGACATGCTGACATACATTTAGAAGAATAAAACATAAAGAAAAACAGCAAGACACAATAGATAACGAACGTGAAAAATTGTTAAAAGAAAGGGAAAGCCGGAATGAAATAAATTTTGAGCAAAATAGATAAAAGCAAACACTGGGTATTAGTGAACATTCCTATCCACTCAACACTGATACTATATACTGCTGCATATTATCACTACATTCACATTTGAGGTTTCAGTCACATAATATGGCCACAGAATGTTAAGTTTGACAAAATTCAGTAAGTATAAGGGAAATCCTGCCTAAATAAATTAATACATGTATTAATCTGGACTGGGAACCAAATGGGCACACAACATACAAATATAATAGCAAATTAGTTATGCAATGTAACCAACAGATGTTGCCAAATTTACCCTTATGAGCTTAAAACTCTCCACTTTGGCATATATTGTAATTTAGAATGCTTTTATGGGAGGGAGAACAGTTAGCCACTGCACATTAATTTTAATGCCACTGTTTCAAACTGCATTTTACAGACAGAAAACAGTAAAAAGACTGCCCACCCTGTCCACCTCCACAAACTGTCCACCCTGTCTATCTCCATACTGCCAACCTCCACTCACTGCCAACCTCCACACCCTGTCCTTCTCCACACACTGTCCACCCTGTCCTCCTCCACAGTTCCCACCACCTCCACACACTGGCCTCATTGGCCATCTCCACATACTGTCCACTTCCAACACCCTGCCCAACTCCACATTGTTCCCATTGTCCCCCCTCCACTCCCTGTCCACCATGTTGTCCTCCACACACTGTCCATCCGTCTCCGTCCTGACCCCCTCCACACTCTGTGGCCATTGACCCCTCCACACTCTGTGCCCATTGACCCCCTCAACACACTGCGCCCATTGTCCATCTCCAAACTCTGTGGCTGTGCCCATTGTCCATCTCCACACTCTGTGCCCACTGCCCACCGCCACACTCTGTGCCCACTGCCCACCTCTACACACTTCCCACCTCCACATACACTGCCCAAAGTGTCCATCTCCACACACTGCCTACCTCCGTCCTCCACACACTGCCCACCACATCAGATACAGGCCACCGATATAAGCTGCTAGCTAAGAGACGATTCAAGACAGGAAGTGCATAATGTGGTGTTCTGGCGCGCAGAGCGCGCGACGAGCATGGTAATTAGCGCCCATGCCCCCAATGGTGTCATCATCATGCGCATGGTACGCAGACCTGAAGGTTGCGTACGCATGTGTAGCTATCAAGTAGCTTCCCTACCCATTGAGTCTCAATAGTCTCAATGAAGGGAAGAGTAATGTCAGTGACAGACACTGACAATGGCGCATAGGGAACATCACTTAGCTGCCGGCAGCCGGAGCGATTGTTATCGTGGGTGGGGGCGTCTGAGCGGGTGGCTTTTTATGCCGGGCGGCCTGGGCCTATTTTAACCCCTTAATGACCGGGAAAATCTGAGTTAGATTTGACTTAATGACCGGAGCAATTTTGACTTTTTTGACTATGTCTTTGTTAAACCATATTTTCTCTTTAATTCCTTTTGTGCACCCACATAAATTATATACTGTTTTTTTAAGCACAAGTAGGGCTTTCTTTTGATACCACAATTATATGAATACCTCATTGTTTAATTTGATTAAAATAGAAGAAAAGAGGAAAAAAATTGAAAAAAAACAACATTTTGCTTACATTTTTCTGTCAGGATTTGCATACTATTAGTTAATGGAAAAAAAATACCCCTAAATATATTCATTTGCTTCTCCTGAATATAAGAGTACCCCATATGCCTAGTATTTTAGTCCTTTACTCACATTTACAAGGTAAATATTACAAGATGGCTGCTGTTATTTCCAACTTGTGATGTTTCAACAATTGGCATGTGAGCATCATAGCTTAGCTGACGGTGCTAGAACCAAAAATGTCCCACAAAGGTATATGTTTCTGAAAACTACACAACATAAAGTAAATAATCAGGAGAATTTTGGAGTTTTTCATGCAGCTATTTTTCCAGAAAAAAATTTCAAAATTGTGGTAATATTTTGTTTTTTTGCAGTTTTCACACTTACATTTCAATACTACTGTTGATATCAAGCACATGATAGGTGAAGATTTTTAAAAATGCATTGTTTAGTGTTCAGCTCCTTCTTCTGAGTACGGCAATACCCCATATGCATAGGTTTCTCAAGGTTTGGGAGAGTTACGGGGCCCAAATTGGAACATGCGCGTTTCCAGTTTCACACTTTGAATTTTCACAGCTTGCATCACTGGTGCCATGTCTCATTTGGGGCTGTGTAACAGTGCTCCACTCTAAGATTTCCCCCCAAAAGTATATATTTTTGGAAAGTAGACACCCCAGGCTTTCATTTTATGTATGTTTTCAATTTATTTACGCAGCCATTTTACCACCAATCGCTCGTAAATCTTGACGTAAGTTAAAAAAACACCGTTTTTCACACTTGCACTTCAATGTTGATGTGAATTTCAAGCACAGGATAGGTGAAGATTTTTAAAAATGCATTGTTTAGTGTTCAGCTCCTTCTTCTGAGTACGGCAATACCCCATATGCATAGGTTTCTCAAGGTTTGGGAGAGCTACGGGGCCCAAATTGGAACATGTGTGTTTCCAGTTTCACACTTTGAATTTTCACAGCTTGCATCACTGGTGCCATGTCTCATTTGGGGCTGTGTAACAGTGCTCCACTCTAAGATTTCCCCCTGAAAGTGTATATTTTTGGAATGTAGACACCCCCAGCTTTCATTTTAGGTGTGTTTTCAAGTTTTTTACACAGCTATTTTGCCACCACTTTCTCATAAACTTGACGTAAGTAAAAAAACAGCGTTTTTCACACTTTGCCTTCAATGTTGATGTGAATTTCAAGCACAGAATAGTTGAAGATTTTATAAACTGAATTGATTAGTGTTCAGCTCCTTCTTCTGAGTACGGCAATACCCCATATGCATAGCTTTCTCATGGTTTGGGGGAGCTACGGGGGCCAAATTGGAACATGCGCGTTTCCAGGTTCACACTTTGAATCTTCACAGCTTGCGTTACTGGTGCCATGTCTCATTTGGGGCTGTGTAACAGTGCTCTTTTTTAAGATTTTCCCCCAAAAGTGTATATTTTTGGAAAGTAGACACCCCAGGCTCTCGTTTTAGGTGTGTTTTCCAATTTTATACACAGCCATTTTACCACCAATCCCTCGTAAACCATGACGTAAGTAAAAAAAAACAAAAAAAAAACAGCGTTTTTCACACTTAGGGTTGGCGGCAGTATACTGGGCTGCATACAAATTGGTTTGGGACACAATTTCACCTAAAATGTCTTCCCCCAAAAACAAATAAAAAAAATGATCATGGGTAAATCCTTCCACATCAATTTGAATCCCTGGGTTGCCTGTGAATTCTGAGATTTGTGGGCATAAATTGATACCCATTCATTAGGATCCGGAGTGGCAGGTGTTGGGGCATTTCTTTGGGCAGGTCTTTTGGCAGGTCTTTGGGCAGATCTTTTGGCAGGTGCTGGGGCAGTTGCCAGGGCAGCTCTTGGGGCAGCACTTGGGGCATTTCTTTGGTAGGTCTTTGGGCAGATCTTTTGGCAGGTGCTGGGGCAGTTGCCAGGGCAGCTCTTGGGGCAGCACTTGGGGCATTTCTTTGGGTAGGTATTTTGGTAGGTCTTTGGGCAGTTCTTTTGGCAGGTGCTGGGGCAGTTGCCAGAGCAGCTCTTGGGGAAGTGCGTCTTTTCTTGACAGAAGGCCCAGCGTCATCACTAGAACTGCTCTCACTTTCTGAAAACTGCGCTATGTCAAAATCTGACGCAGTGTCTGTTGCCTCAGAGTCAGACGCCAAAAAGGCATATGCCTCTTCAACGCTGTACCTGCGCTGCATTTTGCCCACTAAAAACACTTTTTTTTTTTCTTACGCTATCCCTAAACCTAAATCTAACCCTAAAACTTACCCTAGCCTACGTATATCCTGAACCTACCTAACCCAAGTGAACTACCTATCTAAAATGCACTTATTATATTTTTTTTTTGGGGGGGGTTTGGGGTTTTTTGGGGTTTTTTTTTTCTTACGCTATCCCTAAACCTAAATCTAACCCTAAAACTTACCCTAACCTACGTATATCCTGAACCTACCTAACCCAAGTGAACTACCTATCTAAACTGCACTTATTATATATATTTTTTTTTTGGGGGGGGGGTTTGGGGTTTTTTTTTTTTCTTACGCTATCCCTAAACCTAAATCTAACCCTAAAACTTACCCTAACCTACGTATATACTGAACGTACCTAACCCAATTGAACTACCTATCTAAACTGCGCTTATTATATATATATATATATATATATATATATTTTTTTTTTTTTTTTTTGGGGGGGGGGTTCCCCTAAACCTAAATCTATCCCTAAAACTTTCCCTAACACACGTCTACACTAAACCTACCAAACTACCTACCTAAACTATATTTACTATTTAAAAAAAAAAAAAAAAAATTAAAAAAAATTAAAAAATTTAAAAAAAAAATCTAAAAAAATTCCAGGGGGATGGGGGGTGTCCCACAGATCAGAAAACACTGATCTGCAGCAAATTGACCACTCCAAGAGTGATCAGATGGGGGGAACTTATTGATCACTGCAGAACAGTGATCAAAGGGTTAATCTTTTTTTATTTAAACTTTTTTTTAACTTTTTTTTTTTCCAGGAACACTGGAACACCATCTCTCTATGTCTCTCTCCACCTCAGCAGTATGCAAGGTGGAGGGAGGCATAGAGATCTGACAGGGACAGTATTTACAAATACTGTCCCTGTCATTCAGGTTTTGCAACATGTGATTCGCTTTTGAAGCGAATCGCATGTTGCAACAATGTTTCTGCCGCTTGTTACTAAGTGTCCCGATACCGGGACACTTAGTAACAAGCGGCTTGAACTCTTCCATCGCTCCGTGCGGCCGCGATGGAAGAGTTTAACCCTTGACGTACCGGGACCGTCAAGGGTCGTTGGATCACTTTTACCCTTGACGGTCCTGGTACGTCAAGGGTCCTTAAGGGGTTAATTTGTGGGTCTGGAGCTGCAGCTCCCTCAGCCACTATGTTAATCCAGCCCTGCGATTAGGGTGTGCCTAAGCACACCCGGCAAAACCCATGTGCACGCCTATGCTTTTAAACATACATAAAATAAAGGGAATTGTGGTAATGTTTATATATCCTCTATGGTGCATTTGGCGTACTAAACAATGTGCCCAGATCATCTTCATACATCAGTCTTTGTGATCTGAACATGCTGTTCTGTATAATTTCAAACAAACAACAGAAGCTCAGCTACATAATTCTCACAACCTATAAGTGTTACACTTTCAGGTCTGTTAGATGTGTGGACTGTCACTAAATTAATTCTTGGCCCAACTTCTGTTTGAACATTTCCCATTCAATTGACTGTGACAGTTGAATATAAATAATAAAATAATATATAATAAAAGTGACAGAGTTTAATCATTGGACCTGATAGTCAGTAATCTTTCAGAAAAAGAAATCCCTTTTCTTGGCCAGCATTTATTGATAAGAGTTACATACTGAATTGTACAGAATATAATGTGTGCAGAACACAGCATGAAGTTTTATTGACAGTGCTGTCAAAGATATCCCAAGAATTTCATTTTCTGGGTGATACCATAGTCACTGCAAAACATACTCCAAAATTCAATTAAATCTAAACTACATTCTATTTTAATGTGGACTTGCTACCAAACAGATTTTAGTCTAATTAAACTTATCAATTCAAAGGGGCAGTTCCACCTTAGTTTGATTTTACATATTCTGCAAGTGCAAAATACGTAAAATTACATTGCCTATACTTTTTAATTTATCTTTTTTCACCTATTTTTATTTAAAATTGTATGTACCTATAAGAGAGCTCAGAGAATTTTCATTTGCAGACAGATTTCAAGTCAGAGACTATGAAAGCAGAGACATTTATACAATGTTGCAGTCTCCTTGCGACAGTGACTGATCTGTATGCTGCTGTTGAGGTAGGCTTTTTTACATTAACTGTGTTTTTTATCATTATATCTTTTTACATTGTTGTACTCTCAGCTTTTGTGTGGGACTGTAAAGTAATCTGGAAACATATTCAAAGCACTCCCTGTCAGGGACATAAAAGTGTAAAAAAATAAACGATAATGAAAAAAATAGTAATGAAAAGTATAGACCCAATACACAATTGAGCAATATATTTATTTATAAAGTGTTTTACCAGGAAGAATACATTGAGATTTCTACTGTTTTCAAGTTTGTGCTGGAGAGCTTTTACAGTATAAAGTTATATATTTACACAAATAGAAAAACAATGTGCCTAAATTGTGTGGTTTTTGTTTTTCAGTTAAATGGTTACAGAGATTTTTGATATAGTGGTTAGGGACTCTAAAATCATCAGAGCTCTGTTCACTTATCTGTCTGACAAATCCTATAATATAAAAGGCACGTATATTTGTCCGATGCAGTCATGCGCAGTACACACAGAACGCTACACGGCAGGTGTACTACCGCAGAACTACACCTCCCAGCATTCTGTGAATGCTGACAGTCTCTACTGCGCATGACAGGCTTTTACACTACTTGTTCTACATAATTACACACATGTTCTGAAATCAACCCCATCCTCCGACTGAATGAATGCGGAGTTTTTTTTTTCTGGTTCCGGACCCCCAGAACGGTGTGCAGCCGTGGGGGGAGCCCGGAACTCCATGACGGTCATAGTACGTCATGGATAGTTCAGTCAGATCGACCCTTGACGTACTATGACCGTCAAGGGTCATTAAGAGGTTAAACAGTTCATTGATTAAGCTGTAAGTTCAGGGAAGCGCACGCCCCTTAATTTTAACTGTTTGAATTCTAGAGTCTACTGTACCTATATGAACAAACAAATGTGCAGCAAACCAACTGCATCAAATGAGAGAAATAAAGATTCCCCAAATTCCTGTTGATTTAACTGAGGGGTTTAACCCTTTGAGTGCCAGAGGGGTATGCAATGCATTGCTCTGCAATGCATTACATACCCCTCTGGCGCTCAAAGGGTTAACACAATGACTCCTAGAGATAGAGAGGTCTCTAATGTATTGCTTTCAACTGGACTGGATACCTCTCTCGCATTCAATTTGTTAAAATACCCAGCTTTGAACTGGAGTTTAGACTTTTCTATTATTCAATTGGTTAACCCTTTGAGTGCCAGAGTGTTATGGAATGCATTGCAAAGCAATGCATTCCATACCACTCTGGCATTCAAAAGGTTAAAATCTAATTCAATGAGTATGTTTATTTGTCCCCTATGGTGCTCTTGGTTTCCTCCAGAATTGCTCCTCTTTTAATTTGCTCCTACTGCCCTATGACTTACTTACACTGATTTGTGTTTCACATTGGGGTGAGGCTACAAACATTCTGAAAACACTGAAGGCTGATGACAAGTGTAAAGACTGAGGAAAGGGAGGGAACAAACATGATTGGTGGAATGCAAAAGGTAGAAGAGTATAAATGGGCAACCTGCATCCTTCCAGCTGTTTTAGATTACAATTCCCATCATTCTTGGCTGGCCAATGGCTGGCTGAGGATGATAAGAGCTGGAGTCCAACAAACATTGCAGGTCTGCAGGTTTTTCACTCCTGGCAGACAGGATATAGATCTGCCAGCTGAGAGTAACTGGTCCACACTTAACCCTTTGAGTTCCAGAGCAGTGCAATGTGTTGCTCACCCCTCTGGAACTCAAAGGGTTAAAGTGGATCTGTCACCATAAAACACATTAACCTTGTTTCACAGAGAATTAAAATGTGCCCGTAGGCTGTATTAGTCATTTATTTCTGTAAAATAAACAGTTTTTGTGAAATTAACCTTTAAATGGCACAGTATGACAAATTATGCTGATTATCTGCACAGCATGTTGGCTTATTTCTGTTGGAGGCCAAACGTATCTCATTCTGTACTACTGGAAATCACTGCCTAGAATTATTCATAGCAAAGTTATATGGAAATAATGGCCCAGCACAAGGGAGTAACTACAGGAAGTGCAGAGAATGCAGCTGACCTGGGACCCAGCAACCAAGTGGGCTCATCTGCCCAAGGGTCCAACAGCTTCTAATATTTTTATGACAGGGGGCCCAAATTTTTTTTTCTACACTGGGGCCCTTGAATAACTAGTTATGCCACTGTCCCAGCACATAATCTAATTATCATAAAGTGCCACACTACCAACAACAAATAAGGGTTAATTTCTAAAAACTATTTGTTTTACAAAGAAATGGCAATACCATCTAAATTTCTGTTTTAAACTAACTGAAGTGATCTACGGGAGACAGGTCAACTTTAACCCTTTATGGAACAGAGGGTTGTACAATGTATTGCTTCGTAATGTCTAGTGCAGTCCTCTGGTCCTTAAAAGGTTAACCCTTTGCATGCCAAAAGGGATATGCAACGTACTGCTCAGCAATGCTTTGCATACTCCTCTGGCACTCAAAGGGTTAATGGCCTCTCCAGTGTGGCTGAGCAGTTGCTTTCTTTAGCAAGCTTCAGTTGGGTAAATCAACCTACTGCCAGGTCTATGCGTGCAGAGGAGCAAAGAGGGACAATGTGTAAAATGTCACAAGCAAGTGTTTTGGGATCCAAGCCAGCACAGGATTTGCCTTTAATTCCCTACACATGGCACAGTGGTGTTAAAGTTAGACACGGGTGGAACAGCTGTGCACGCCTTGCTATTTTGATTCCGACCCCTTTCCAAAGGATTGTGTTTTGGTGAAGTGTGCAAAACACTAGCAGCTAAAAAAAAACAGGTATTACACTGACCTCTGCTAACTGTGCAGCATTTAGCGTCTGGAACGCAAATCACAACACTCATTTACAAACTGTGTCCTCAGTGGATTTTTACCCTTTTATGTGCACTACAATGTGTTGGATACCTCTCTGGCACTTAAAGGAATTAGATATATCAAAAAAGCTATGGGGCAATCATAGGGCTGTTGTTTTCAGCTCAGTAAATTCCCTTAAACTGTACATATCTGGGTTCAGAGCAAGATTTACATCTCATGTGCTTCTAGGCAAGGCACCTTCAGCCCTTCCCATGGCAACACCTCACTCCTTACATGACCCCACCCAAACGCCCACAGTTGCCTGCCAAAGCAAATATCCTTAGCCTATAATATACAAATATTCTCTTTACCCCATGGCAGATCTGCAATGTATTTGAGACCTCGTTATCATAACGACATAATAAATTTGTCACACTAGAGAGTTTTATCTCATCTCTCTTTATTACCATGCAGAAGTGCTTCTCAGTCTTTTTTTCACTCAAGGTTCTTCACCTAACACAGTCTGCAATTCTCAAAGCACCCTAACATCTTATAGGCAGTTTGTAAGGGGCATAGTAAGGAGGAAGGGTGAAACAGATATTCTTAGGTCCCTCAATCTGAATAAAAATTAACAACATACCAATGTATACGTACACATTTTTTTCAGTCTTCTTAGAAAAAGAGTGGCACCCTAAGCAAGTGACAAAGGCACACCTAAGTGCCATGGTACCCTGGCCTTAGAGCATTACCACTCTGTAGTTTCTTTCATCTGAACAAAATAGATGCAGAAGAGGATTTAAACTGCTACCCACAGCACTAGTATAATAATATACATAGATTACAAATTGTGCAGTTTAAACAGTGTGTGTGTGTGTACATATATATATATACAGAGGCGTAACTAGAAGCCACGGGGCCCTGGTGCAAGAATTGCCACGGGCCCCCCTCCGACCACATTGGCCCCCTCAACCACATTGGCCACCTCCACATTGCCCTTTCAACAATGCCCCCTTCACAATGCCCTTCATTCTCCACATTTCCCCCCAATCTCCACAATGCCCCCATCACATTGCCCCTCATTCTCCACATTTCCCCCCAATCTCCACAATGCCCCCCATTCTCCACATTTCCCCCCAATATCTACAATGCCCCCATCGCCACATTGCCCCTATTGCCCCCCGTCCTCCTACCTCCTGGTGGTCTAGCGGTGTGTGTGACATGCCGAATGAGGAACAAACCTCTGACTGATTGGTACACAAGCTCCCGCGCGGTCCTTAGTAATGCAGAGCGCTGGGAGATTATGTCATCTCCCAGCGCTCTGCATTACTAGAGCGCTGGCTGCTGGGACATCAGCTGTGCTGCGGGCGGGTGGCGAGGGGGTCGCAGGGGACGGCCGGGCCCCTGAGAGTGACGGGCCCGGTCGCAGGTGCAACCCCTGCGACCCCTATTGTTACGCCACTGTATATATATATATATATATATATATATAAATATAGTGAGTATATAAAGGTGTGTGTGTGTGTATATGTGAGTATATGTATGTATGTATATTTATGTATATGTGTGTGTGTGTGTATCTGTGCGTTTATCTAAATATGTGTGTATAAATATATGTGTGTGCTTATATGTGTATTTGTATGTGTGTCTGTGTGTGTTTTTATATGTGTGTGTGTATATGTGTATGTGTATGCATGTGTGTATATACAGTGAGGGAAAAAATTATTTTTTCCCCTGCTGATTTTGTACATTTGCTCACTGACAAAGAACTGATTAGCCTATAATTTTAATGGTAGTTTTATTTGAACAGTGAGAGACAGAATAACAACAAAAAAATCCAGAAAAACGCATTTCAAAAAAGTTATACATTGCTTTGCATTTTACTGAGTGAAATAAGTATTTGACCCCTTTGCAAAACATGACTTAGTACTTGGTGGCAAAACCCTTGTTGGCAATCACAGAGGTCAGACGTTTCTTGTAGTTGGCCACCAGGTTTGCACACATCTCAGGAGGAATTTTGTCCCACTTCTCTTTGCTGATCCTCTCCAAATCATTAAGGTTTCGAAGCTGATGTTTGGCAACTCGAACCTTCAGCTCCCTCCACAGATTTTCTATGGGATTAAGGTCTGGAGACTGGCTAGGCCACTCCAGGACCTTAATATGCTTTATCTTGAGCCACTCTTTTGTTGCCTTGGCCGTGTGTTTTGGGTCATTGTCATGCTGGAATACCCATCCACAACCCATTTTCAATGCCCTGGCTGAGGGAAGGAGGTTCTCACCCAAGATTTGACTGTACATGGCCTCGTCCATAGTCTCTTTGATGCGGTGAAGTTGTCCTGTCCCCTTAGCAGAAAAACACCCCCAAAGCATAATGTTTCCACCTCCATGTTTGACGGTGGGGATGGTGTTCTTGGGGTCATAGGCAGCATTCCTCCCCCTCCAAACACAGTGAGTTGAGTTGATGCCAAAGAGCTTGATTTTGGTCTCATCTGACAACAACACTTTCACCCGGTTCTCTTCTGAATCATTCAGATGTTCATTGGCAAACTTCAGATGGGCCTGTACATGTGCTTTCTTGAGCAGGGGGGCCTTGTGGGCGCTGCAGGATTTCGGTCCTTCACAGCGTAGCGTGTTACCAAATGTTTTCTTGCTGACTATAGTCCCAGCTGCATTGAGGTCATTGACAAGATCCTCCCGTGTAGTTCTGGGCTGATTCCTTACTGTTCTCATGATCACTGAAACCCCACGAGATGAGATCTCGCATGGAGCCCCAGACCGAGGGAGATTGACAGTTATTTTATGTTTCTTCCATTTGCGAATAATTGCACCAACTGTTGTCACCTTCTCACCAAGTTGCTTGGCGATGGTCTTGTAGCCCATTCCAGCCTTGTGTAGGTCTACAATCTTGTCCCTGACATACTTGGAGAGCTCTTTGGTCTTGGCCATGGTGGAGAGTTTGGGATCTGATTGATTGATTGCTTCTTTGGACAGATGTCTTTTATACAGGTAACAAGCTGAGATTAGAAGCACTCCCTTTAAGAGATTGCTCCCAATCTCAGCTTGTTACCTGTATAAAAGATACCTGGGAGCCAGAAATCTTGCTGATTGATAGGGGTTCAAATACTTATTTCACTCAGTAAAATGCAAATCAATTTATAACTTTTTTGAAATGTGTTTTTCAGGATTGTTGTTATTCTGTCTCTCACTGTTCAAATAAACCTACCATTAACATTATAGACTGATCATTTCTTTGTCAGTGGGCAAACATACAAAATCAGCAGGGGATCAAATAATTTTTCCCTCACTGTGTGTGTGTATATATATATATATATATATATATATATATATATATATATATATATATGTAATATGTGTGTGTGTGTTTGTATTTGTGTGTTTATATGTGTATGTGTGTGTAGGCATGTGTGTATATATAAGTGTATATATATATATATATATTTATATATATATATATATATATATAATATGTGTGTGTGTTTGCATGTGTGTGTATATGTGTGTTTATATGTGTGTGTGTGTATATATGTGTATGTGTGTGTGTATGTGTGTTCGTATATCTTTGTGTGTCTATGTGTGTTCATATGTGTGCTTGTGTAAAACTATCAAAAGAATTATCTATATATACACACATATTTAATGCATGTTATAAATTCACATATTAACACTTCTGTGCTATAATCCACGAAAACAGAGTAAGCTGATGTGCCTTGGCAGTGAAGGGGTGCTTCTCACTCACAAACAGAAACCCAGATTACAAGATGCAATTGACTTGCAAATGAGTTAATTCAGATACTGAATCTTTGCATGTTCTTCAATCTGAAAAGCCACTGAAAAATCAGAAACGTTTGGTCACAGAAAAAATGTTAAGACTTTGATGCATAATGTGATTTTTCAGAGCTTTGATTAAAGTGGATCTGCAACCCTAAGTAAACATGATGTTTCAGATAATTAACTTTTTGAGTGCCCTCTGGCACGCATAGGGTTAAAAACATCACATATGTTGTACTATCCATTTAATTCTATAAATAATTTTTGACAAAGCAGCATTTATTTGTTGGTGGCAGAATGTGTGGCACTTTATGCTAATTCCTTTTTGTGATAGGCCAATAATACCACCCACTGTGCTATAAATTACTCTATGTAGAGCCCACACAAAATTGCGTCTTGTTTTAATCCTTTGAGTGCCCAAGGGGAATGCACTGCATTGCTTTGCAATGCAGTGCATTCCCCTCTGGCACTCAAAGGGTTAGCTGTATTGGATACCCCTCTGGCACTCAAAAGATTAATAGCACAATAACAGAGATGTTTGGTCTAGAACAGAGTTAATTAGTATACTTTGTATGGAAATAACAGAAAATGTCCACTATGCCACCAAAGCATAAAATAGATAAATGACCACAAGAGAGTCCCAGGCACACAGCAGGCTGTAAGTGATCTATCCACCATATTTGCTTGAAGCATTCTCTCCTATCTTAGGACACAGTGCACAGCCACTCTGTTTGAAAGATTTTATTGAATTGTGCTACCAAGTCTGGCCATCTATGATTAGACTTAAGTTTTGAAAAAAACATCATCATCCTAGACGACAAGCTCATCTTGTTGCTTATGGATAAGCCATTAATTCTGCCAGTCCAAGCCTGACATTTTTCACCTTAAGAGCACAGTCCTGCAGTTAAATCAGATCCTTGATGAGGTAAGAAAATCCCTTTGTGGCTCTACTATATGTGTAGGAAATGGCACCAAACTTGGTATGCTCTGAGGCAATAGTCAGAGGTATTAAGGCTAAATTTAAGCAACCTCTATGTCTCCAGGTAGGTCTGATACACATCTTATATGCTTGCTCCCTGAAATTAATGTTCATGAAGCTGCAATACATTGATATCAATATTTTTATCCATTCCTCCTCTATAATGGTCTCACCCATCATTACTTCCACCTTTGATCATGGTTGGCAATTTGTCAACATAAATGCATAGAGAGCAGACCACTCCAATTTCCTTTGTAGAAAAAGTATCTTTCAAAACTGGTAAGTCTCTGGTTTAAAGTGATAGTAATGTTTCAAATACAGTGAAGCTACGGTCCCTCCTAATAGTGTATACTAATGCTCTGTTACATTGCTAATGATCAAATGGCTCTGTTTCTCTAAAATTATATTATTAATGGTTCCTCTCCCACCCCTTTTCATTTGTGGAAGTGACCTCCCCTCAGATCTGAAATCTGGTCATCAGACCAGACAGATTACAATGTGGGACAGTCTTCCTTCTGTCAGTATAAGGAGGGCAGGTTTTTCTTTATAACGAATGAAGGTTGTTCCTCGGCATGATCCTCCATCAGTTGTGAGGCAATAAAGACTGATGTCAGCATAATGGGCGGAAGGAAGACAACTTATGATATAATTGCAAGAGGAAATATAGCGATTTTAGCGTAAAGCTAATGAGATCTACAATCCATTGCAAAACAATCATATCAGTCTATCTTTCAAGCAGTTGAAAGTCCCATTTATGTAAAGCAGAATTTTGGGAATTCATATTTTTTCTTATGTTGCCCAAAATTTTATTTTGCACCTAAAGCTCTTATTAACAACCCTTCAGGTGAGCTCAGCGGGTGTCTTTAACACACTTGTAATATATTTTTTAATAGAGGAACAATAGAAATTCAGCTCCAGATCGGTTACATTCAGTCACTCCAACACTCTAAGTTCCAAAGGGTAATGTAATCACATGACTTTGAAATTTCTTATTATGTTGAATGGTAGTTTTTGGGAGCCAGAATCCCTTTAAGTGATCTCCCGAAGGTGTTTTTTCAGGGGAATTTTGCTCCCTATGCCCAATTAGGCAATAGGTTTATTAAGTAGAACCTAACTCATGCCTTCCATTTTCTAATATATGGAGGTTGTGGTTATTCATTTTTATTATTATTATTTTATTTCTGGATATCATATTTTTCCTGGAACAAAGCTAGTATTTTCCCTCTCTAGAGTCAAAACCATCAAGTAAAGAGAGGTGTCAAGTGAAATGTAATCAGAAAGGAACTGAACACAAAATAAATGTGGATGTAATGAATTTTAATGCAGTGTAAAACACCACTTTTATAGATAACACTGATACCAGTCGTGACAGCCTGTGATTCCAAAAGGCAAAAAAAGACATTTTCAGCTTTTAATTTAATTTTCTGTTGCTTCATTTAATACACAAGCCATATATATATATATATATATATATATATATATATATATATTAGGCTTTGATGCAATTGTTTTACCATCAGTTCTGATTCATTGAATCTGCCGTGTATCATGAGAGGGGCAAAAATAAATTCCCTAAATACTAATTGATCTCATTAATTTAAATAGATGTGGCACCTAAGGGGTTAAATTATCCATTTTTATATCTCCAGTGTGCAACTGGTTTGCTTCTGAATTACTTGCTACCTCAGCCGTACTAAGCTTATATTCCAAGGGCAATTACAAAGAGATAGTTGCCCTATTGTCAGAACGACTCTGCATTGTGTACCCCAGTTCAGTAATAGGGGAGCAGAATGGAAGGGAGGTGAAATGAGACCCTGATTCTCCCCCCTTGTTATGTTTTAGGAAACTGCCTTGCATAATGTGGATCCCCATAGATCCACTGTATCAGGCTTGAAAGATTGACATAATGGGTCTATGGGAGATGTGCATTCAAATATGGAGTGTGGGGCTGATGGCTGAAAACATACAGTTTGGTTTATAGCCAAGAGAGTACATTTTCTGACTCGACTTCCCCTCCCCTCTGACTGACTGATAAAAGCCATTTTGGCTTTTCTTTTTTTTTTTTTTTTTTTACTAAGTCTTAGTAAAATGTGATAATTTAAGACAGAATGTTTCAGCTCCCTTGGGGAATGTTAAGGCATATTTCAGTCTAATAAGTTAGAGTGACAAATCTAAATAACAGACAATGAAGGAAATGTAAAAATCTCCCAGCACAGGTAATTCTTGACTCTTGTAGATAGGCTTAACCCCTTAAGGACCCATGACGGTCCTGGACCATCATGGGTTGTTATACCCTTAAGGACCCATGATGGTCCTGGACCGTCATGGAATTCCGGTCTCCCCGCGCATCTGCACGCTGTTCGGGGAGTCTGGAATTGGATCTTGTCCCCCCAAAAAAATACTCTGTGGTCCTTAAGGGACCCCAAAGTACGTGCTTGGCCGGTCCTTAAGGGGTTAAACTCTTAACAAGCGGCTGCTTGGCAAAAATGCAGCAGTTAGGGACCAGAGAGCTTTTTTTTTTTTGCGAAATGAATTCAGGGGTCCCTGAGCGATCTGCCAGGACATCATTGGTCCTTAACACAAGTTTACACATGATGGTCCTGGCACATAATAGGTCCTTAAGGGGGTTAATATTCACAAACCTTTTCTACTGGGTATGTGCAAGTGCAAATGATTGATTTAGTGGGCATAAGTGCACACATGCCACCATCATTAAGACTTTAATGCGAACATGCCTACAAGCTCCACCTTTAGAGCATGTGCAGGAAACGGAGTAACTTTATGTCAATTTCCTCTACATAATATATAACTGACAGAGCAGTAAAAGTGTGATGATTCCCTTCACCAAATACCTTGGACCCTCTGTGACTCTAACTTATCTACATACAAACCATGAGACTAGAGTCAAAATATACATTAAAGGGATAGTAATACTTAAAATGTAAAACAAATATGTAGTAGGGTTTATGTCCCTGAGTAAAACAAGAGTACTCCCACTGCTAAAAGGTGTTTCATTCAAGTTATTAATTTTCAAAGTTGAAATTTTTAGGTGCAATATCACAGTGGCCTGAAATTGTACAGTGGTGCTGTTGCTACACCATCCTATGGAGATTTATGGTCCCGGGACCATAAATCTCCATAGGATCGTGTAGCAACAGCGCCACTATACAATTTCAGGCCACTGTGATATTGCACCTAAAAAATTCAACTTTGAAAATTAATAACTCTTGAATGAAACACCTTTTAGCAGTGGGAGTACTCTTGTTTTACTCTGGGGGATAAACCCTACAACATATTTTTTTTTACTTTTTAAGTATTACTATCCCTTTAAATTACACAGGGAGAAGCATTAACTCTTTGAGTGCCAGAGAGATGTGCAAAGCAATGAATTCCTCTGGCAACCAAAGGATTAAACAACTAATACAATGAATTACTAAATAAAAAAGCTTCTGGCCATTAATTTTTTAAAAATAATAAACTTTACTAGTTGTTTAATTCGTTCTGTTTATTTTATATTTATATTAGCAGACTGACAAGTCACTGTTTTTTAGCAATTAGTTGTACTAGTTTTTTAATTTTTCTACCTTTTTAATTTATTTTACATTTCCTCTACACCTTGTTATTATCTAGCGATAAATAAGGTGTAGGGGAAAGGAACTTCCCCTAAAACACCCATACTCTTCCCCACTGCCTTTCCCTTGGGGCTTTTAACCCTTTCAATGCAAGAGAGGTCTTCAGTACGTGTTGGAGATCTCACCAGCATGCAGATGAGTTGAAGCCCAATTTCAATTAATACATGTTTTATTTATTCCCTATAGTGCAGTTGGTTTGCCCCAGAAATGGTCAGTTTTTACTTTATACATTTGCCCCATCAAATCATATGGAACATCCAGTGGGATAAACATAGTAAAGGCACAGGAAGTTGACAAAAACTTCCTGTACGTATATAACATTCAGTATCTGTTTAGACCTGGCCACAGTCCTAAGAATAATGTTAAATTCCATGTTGTGAAAGAATTATGACATCACACGACCAGTGTAATACATTAGCAACTAGACGCTGAGCGATTAATGGGCCGCAATGGTGTTGTACAGTGAAACAACAGTGGCTCATTAGAATCACAAAAGAGTGCTGCGCAGTCATTTTATGGCTACTGAACAGCACACATTACATTTCCTAATTGGACTGCTTCCTGCTTTCTCTTTTAATTGAACAGGATTACGAATCAGGAATTGATTTCTTTTACGGTTCTACAACATACAGTGGGTAAAAAAATAAAGTACATTTCCTTGAAGAGCAGCCAGAAATATGTAGATGTTTAATAATCATGCTAGGACATCTTTAGCATCTAAGGGGTTAAAGGAAAACTAATACCTCCTAATAATAACCCCACCTTACATGACTATGTCCATTAAAATCTAATGGTCTTTATGGCCTATATGTAAAGAAGCAAAGTAGAGAGATTCTGAGACCAACCAACAGCAACACCATGTATAATAAAACCCTCAGAGCCAGCTGATGGGTAAAGGAAAATTGACAGGGCCAAACAGGAAGTGGGACAAGTCACAATGAGTTGAGCAGCGAGTTTCCAGGCCGGCTATTGGTTGACCAGTCAGGAAACTCTTCTTTCTGGTAATATCCATAAACAGTGGCTGCTGGGATTTCACATCCATTTTTGTGTGGAGCAGCACGGTGAAGGGAGTTTCCATTCCCTCCGCACGGTGAGTTCCCATCGCTTGTCCTGTACTGTCCTCTCTTGTCCCTGATGGCTGGCCAAGATGATCTGGCGGATGAGCTCCTCCTTGGGGGGATCTGGCAAGAGGCCCTCATTAAAGGTACCAGGTTGCTCCAGCAGTCCCGGCAGAAGCCTCCCATGGGTATCCTCCACATTGCCATGTGGTTGGTGTGCATATCTCACACCCAGCTCATTTAAGACTAGTTTCTAAGAGGGTCCAAAGGAAGGGTAGGTTGAATGCTGCTGGTCCACCATCCAGGTGACTGAGCTTTACAGCCCTGTACCCATCATTTGGGGAGCAGTTCACATTTTTCCCCCTTCAGCCTGGGTGGTTAGAGATAAGGAGGGTGCAGCTTTGGGGATGTTGTACCAGGAGAACAACCACGGTGCTGGCATGGTCCCACAGCATACTGAGATTGAGGATCAGAACCAGTCAATTGGTGACACTCCTATGGTGGCTTCCAGTTCATCTGAAACTGTTGGTGGATAGTCGAGTGCCTGGAGCAGTGTTCAGCCTGGCCTTAGCTTTGGGGTTGGGGCTAGCAGTACTTCTGGACCCATTTTCCCATCTGCTTCCACACCAGAGCAGTCACCACAGCCTTCCACTGCTTCCTTGGTGGCTGGGCAGTGTGACATGGACATTTACCATGACCTTTGGTTCTTTAGCTTTTGGACTGAGGTGGACTTGAACCTGGTGGATCCCGAGTTATTGACAGAGGAAGTGGACCCTTCTTCGGGCATACCTGTCTCCAGTGGGCATGGTGGAATTGAGGAGTAGGCTGAGGAATGTGGTGATGGTTCAATCTGTTTCTGGATCTCATGGCGCAGGTGGTAAACAGTTGCAGGTTCCTCAGCTCAGTGTTATCCAGCTGGAGCTTCTGGTGAGTACATGGGTCAGGTGGGGGGGAGAGATGGGGGGCAAGCGTAATCTAGCATAGCAATTTTTATGGCAGGGATTAAGTACTACTTAGTGCTATAATTAGTCATTGTAGAGCTGTGGTGCAATCATTTTTAGGGGGGCCCCCACCACAAAAAAATTCTCCCAGAGGCATAAATAGAGCATGCAGCTGATGGGACCCTTTGGATGCATGGACCTGTTGCAACTGCATCCTTTACATCCACCAGAATTAAACCCTTTTTTGGAGGTAATCCCACCCATTTGTTTGCCTCTTTCAGCCCAGAAAGCAGCATACAAGCCATGTATGTGACTAGTAAAATAAGGTCTTACAGCAGTATCATTTTGATCCACCAAATTAATTGGTATATTGGGCTTCTCTCCTGGAGCCACATTATTTTCTGCCCTAAATATTTAAGACACCAACTGTGTATTAGCTGAACCAGCAACCGATGGGTTACTGTAAAATCTTAGGTATAATGCACACATTTTTCCTTCTTTCATCTCACTTGAAATGTGTGTATTTATTATACATGATGTTTCTAGACTCATATCCTGCCACACGCTCCATTTCTTGTCTGATATATAACAGACTCCCCTGCTGTGATCCTGTGTCCACGATAACAGAGTAGGGAGAAATTATCTGAATTCCACCTTCCTGCTACCTGCAGGAACAATCCTCCTGCCTCAGCCATTTCTTAGTAAACACATGGAGGTGATTCTGGAAAGAATGGTAAGGGGTGCAAGCCCCCTGTCCATTGCTGTCCAAATCCCTGGAAGACTCTCAACCTCTCAACACACACCTCTCACTATTCCCTGCTGCTTTGGTATATATGTTATTGGGGAGGGTGTGCTCTGGGTTATGGAGGATTAGCTATCCAGAGACTGTGGGGTCCACATCAACCTCCCTCCCTTTCCATTACCTGGTATTCCACAACAACTATTCTACCACAACTCTATATCCCCCTACAAAATAGTTCTTTATGGTAGGGAAAAGTGAACTGACCTTCACTCCCTTTGAAGCAGTGTAAGTGCCAATCCTTAAAATATCACCCTAATCTAGTGATTTTGGTATTTTGATCTGGAGTATATAGTTTTTCAGTATGGCCTGTAACAGGTCTTTTAACTTCTTCCATGCTGACAGACTAACAGACCAGAAGAGTTAGAGAAGTATTAATGATGCAAAAGATGGTATGATGAAGCCCAGGTCAGTGGAAGACTGTAGTCAAGGAACGATGGATTAAGAAGGTATCTTGGAAAGGAGAGGGAAGACAAGGAGGTTAGAGTTCAAAGGAGAAATTAGTTACCATGGAAAGGAAAAGAGTTTATAGAGAGGGCATCCTTTCACAGTCTCACCACTCCAGGTCTTGCCCATCTCGCCGTTAGGTGTGGTACCCATGCATGAGTCGAGGAAGTTTCAGTTGATCCATTATCTATCTTACCTAAAGGGGGACTTTTGAATGATGGTATCAACAAGGATCTTTGGTCTGTTTAATATACCTTCTGGTGACGCAGGGAAGGGTGTCTGGATGGCAAAAGCTGACACTGAATCAGCCTTTTGCCTCCTGCAGGTCATCCAGACTGTCACCATCTTTTGGGGTTTTGGTTTCATGGCTCCTTGTGCATGTCTATGGGGTGCTCCATGCTTACTTTGAGAACTTTTAGCCCTTTTAGGAGTGAGTTGTTCAAGAGGAGGCTGGTTCATGTACTTTTCTTGCACTATTTGGATGATTTCTTCTTTGCCAGTTGTTGAGATTCCTGGGAGTGTTGGAGCCTTCTTCATGCTTTTTATCGGATTGCTGCATTTTTTGGGGTACCCCTTGTGGTTGATAAGACAGAAGGCCTGTCGATTTGCCTACAATTTTTGTGAATTGAGACAGAATCTGTGGTGATGGACTGTTGTTTGTTGGTGGGCAAGCTGGTTTATTGCTGGTCCTCGGTTCAATGGGTCATGATGGTGGAAAAAAATTACTCTGCAAAGTCAATCGATTTTGGTGAAGTTGAATTTTATTTCCCGTATCATGCCAATGAGTTATATATTTTGCCGTCAGCTGGAGTTGACTTTGGTGGGTGTTAGGCAGCCCCATCATTTCCCCAGGATCTCCAGACTGATGAAGGATAATGTGTGTGATGATTGTCTGGATCGTTTTTAACAGTAAGTCTATTTCAATCCATGAGGTTCCAGTGGATGTCATTCAGCACTTTACAAATGTGGCAGGTGTGAGAGGTTTGGGGGCTTTCCTGGCATGCAGGTGGTGTGCCCGGGAGTGGCCTGCCCCTTGGAATCAGTTGGACCTGGTCTGGAATCTTGTCTTTTAGAGCAGTTTCCCATTCTGGTGGATGTGCGACTTGGGGAGATCAGCTCCCCAACAAGCAGGTCTGGTTTTCTCTGATAACATGAGTGTAGTGCAGGCAATTAATACTGTTTTTGAGTCCTCCATGCCAGTTATTGTGTTGCTACACTTGTTTGAACACTAGTACTTATAGTTCAAAATCTGTAGCCACGATCAGCATGTCCCTGAACATGTGAATGTAATTGCTGATGCCTTCTCTCATTTTCAGGATTTCAGGTGCTCACTCCAGGAGCGGCAGAGACAGGAATCTTGAGCACGAAGCATCTGATGCAGCTGCAGAGAATATGCGAACTGGTCGAAAACTCTGTGGCCCCTTCTTCCTGGGTTTTCTATAATTGGGTGCAGCAGAATTGGTGAGATCAGGCAGCCCTGGCTAGTGACGCCGTCTCAGATGACACTCTTTTGGAGGTCTTGCTCTGGTATTTAGCAAGACTTTGGGAGGATGGTCTCTCCCTAGAGTCAGTAGACAGAAATATGTCTGATTTTGCCTTTATGTTTCAGTTGAAGGTTTGGCGTGATGCGATAAAATACTTTATTATTTGTTAGGCTCTTAAGGGTCTTTGTTGGTCCTGTGTGTGGCGGGAATCTCGTAGGCCTATCGTAATCTCAGTTTTGAGAGGTTTGTTGCACATTTTGTTAAGGATTTGTTTCTCTGAATTTGAGGTGTTCCTGTTTAAAACAGCTTTTACCCTTGTCTTTTTCAGTGTTTTCAGCTTAGGGAGCTGGTTAGTGACAGTAGGAAGGCGTGTGGAGGTTTGAGCTTTCAGGATGTGTTTTTGGTCGGCCATAACATTCTGTCAAGTTGTGTGAGTTGAAGACTGAGGAGGGAGTCGGGGTGTTGCCTTTTTCTTGTATGGAGGTTCGCCCAGTAGACTGTGGCTCTTTGTTGATGCACAAGGATTAAATCCCGCTTTCAAGTTTTTAGTTTGTTAGTATTTTGGGTCCCACTTCTTTAGAACTGGAGTGGCATTGCATGCAGCATAGTGGAGTCTGGGCCATGCTATGGCTAAGAAGATCAGCAGATTGGAGTCCAATACTATAGGTTATATGTCTGTCCAGACTTGCAGGTATAAACCCCTCCCCATTTTTCTGTTCATTCTTGCAGATGATTGGCATATAGTGGTGTGGTTGGTTGCACATTTATAAATCTACTGGGTAAAAAAGGGGTGCTGCAGTTCCTAGAGCTGGAACATGGCTGAGCTTTCTCGATGGTCAAGTAGATTCCAGTTGGCTGGGGGTTAGAGGGATGGTTTTGGGAGCAAATGTTGTTGCAGGTTGTGCAGTTGTTAGGGTTAGCTCTCCTCCCAATGTTTTGCTGGTGCATGCTAGGAGAATGACTTTGGGATATTTTCACAGATGGAATTAATTTGTTTGTTTTAAGAGGGATTGGGACAGATTGCAGGAACTTTTCATTGGTATAGATTTGGTGTGGTCCAAGATTGTCCCTCATTTGTGTTGGAGACATGAAAAGAGTCAAGTGGCACTGGAGACCAAAAGAAGAACTTGTCTAGTTGTGTGAGGTGAATGGGGGGATAATGCACCACAGGAAGTTGGAAAATAGGAATAAGGATAGGGTTCATCTTACTGATATTGATCTTGATATTTTTCTGACTGGTTAGTGGATGGGGTAAAAAGAGCTATAGAGTTGTTTACTGGTGGTGTGCCTCCCACTTAACATATCAGGTGTATGCACTGTGGCAGATCGCTTGCAGTGTTTCGAAGCAAGGTCTTCAAATTGTTTACAGGAATGGGCTTGGTCTTGGGAGTTCTGTTAATGGCAGTTGGGTTAGTACTTGCCACATCCAATTAGGAAGGGTGGATGGTGGTATGGCCTGCAGTCAATCTATAACTAAAGAGTTATCCTAAGGTTAAAGAAAACTGTTTTGGCATTTGATTTTTTATACTGCAGTGTAGTGAGTTGCATTAGATCTAGCAAGCACTTTTTCAAGTTCAGTTTAGTAATGATGGTGTTATGTACAAATGTGACATCATACAAACAACTGTCTCAATTTTAATGAGACAATGTGAGTTTTTATTTGTAGGTTCATTCGGGGGCCTTGATTACAAAAAGGGTCTGGTAAGTAGGTGGTTATTGGGAGAATGGACTAGTCATTGCCCTTGCAAAGAACTGCATCCCAATTGGAAACAAAAATCACACATTTCCATTGATATAAGTGGTACTTTTAACCTCTCAGATGTTTCTAGTTGGTTAAAAAGCTCCATGTAAATTTATGGAAATCTGGGGAATTTTCATTTGCCTCGTTTGCTCCAGAATTGTTCCACTTTGCTTTTATACACATGGGCCTGTGAATTTTAGCCTTGTGCCTTTCTTCAAGAGATAACATCTTTGATCATGTCCATGGAGGCAGACATGACAGATGCCAGCTCAATGAATATGGTAACTCTTTAAAGGAGCAGTATACTTTTATGAAAATATATACATTGTAAGGATTTTCCTGTTGCATAAACACATGTACTCCCACTGTTGAGAGATGCATATTTCTAGAGTTACTACAGTTACTACAGTTTAAACCTATTTTAAACAGTGCCCTCTAGTTGTCAGATTCCAATTAGTTATTCTGAAACATTCTATTTGAGAGGAAAGTCAATGACAAATAGTTCCCCATAGAATATGACAGAAACTGCTTCCTGTCAGTTAGAACTATCAGGAAGTTAAAAGTATAGTAAATTCACTTCCTGATTATTTGAAATGTTATGACTTTTAAATATAACAACTGACAGCGGGAGTTCCCTTGTATTACTCAGTAGCAAAATCTCTATAACATGGATTTTTATAAAAAAAAGAGTTTACAAAAAGCATTGCTTTGGTTTGAAAATACTGCCAGAAACAGTCATGTCTGCCCCATGGACTTGACATTATCTCTTGAATCAAAGACCAAAGGTAAAATGCATATGGTCCAATACAATTTTCTGTCCATAGTGATGCGGGTATGATGACTGAGTCATGTCAGAATCAGACATATATAATTTGTTCAAGACAATGGGGAGGGGGGCATGGTGATAAAAAGGTGATAAAGCAGAGATGACTTCTCCAATGATATCACTTCTCCAGTTCCTATATTATTCTATGGAGCCAGTGCATTAAGAGTTCTCCAACTTTGAAGATCTTAGTGCATAGGCTCTACAGAATAATACTGGAGAAGCGATATCACTGGAGAAGTCGTCTCCGCTTTATCACCTCTTTATCGTGCATAACCTCCAATGTGTTTTGGCTATTCATTGAAGATAGCAATGAACATTACTACCGCCAGTGTGTGAATAATCTGCACAGTGGCCCCATAGGCCACAGTGCAGATCAAATCTGTGCAACTTGGATGCATTCTGTATGCTACAACAGGCCGTGCCACAAAAGATGACTCTCATATGGGTGAACTTCATACAGGTCCCATTGCTATATTCTGTTGATTACAGGAGTACAGAAAAATGAGAGGTGACTCAGAACAGACCACTGAGGGACAGCCATAGACATATCAAATGCCCAAGTTTAAGTTTTCTATACAAAAACATTGTGCCTTGTGGTAAGCAATTCAAGAGAAGTGTGGATGGAAGGTGTTTAGTATAGAGCATGGCCAACTGAACATATGGTATATACATTATATATACACATAATGTTTCAACAAATAATATCCTAGGAGTGGCATAACCTTTGTTGTGCTGATATATATATGTTTATGTATATATACATACATACATATATATTCCATTTTATTGCTGTGAGAGAAAGACCTGGCTCAGGTCACTTACATTTAATTCTCCTCGGACTGCCATTACAACAGCAATAAAATAAAATGAAACATACAATGTAAAGAGAACAAAAAATAAATAAAGTTTGAGATGTACTAACTGAATAAAGCACTTCCCAGCAGTGGGATTTTTGTCTCTTACAATAACATTTTACTAATGACGCATTATTGCAAGGAGGGCTTACAATCCATTGTAAGCCATTGACAGCTCCTTTGAGCATTATTTGTTTTACTGAAAAAAAACTAAATATTACAAGTGTAAAACAAATGTTCCAAATATACTTAGTAATATAGCAATATAGTTGATAAGACCAGAAAAAGACATGTATCCATCAAGTTCAGCCTTTGCCAAATCCCTTTTGTTGATCCATTGGAAGGCAGAAAAAACCCTTGAAGCTATTTTAAAATAAGCCACAAGAGGGTAAATAAATTCCTTCCTGACCCAAAAGGAAGTTGGATATCTTCCTAGATCAACATCGGAGTTTTGAACCCCTGCTAAGTGTGGCTGCATCTCTAGAATCCACTGGATTATGCATATTTCACTGCCACACTTTATTAGAGTTGAATTCTATATGTTGTCTAAATATCCTCACTTTATGTACTTTCACATCTCTATTGTTTACCTTTGGTGAAGACTCTGTAAGCTTCATGTTTCTACGGTCCCAGCCGGCTCCATCAAGGAAAAGACCATAAATGTAAACACCACCAATATCAGCTGGAGGCGGAGCATTTACATCCTCTCTCATCATCCGGGTGACATCATTATGCAAAATGACACTGTCGAGGGCCCAGCCTTTGGACAGGTTCATACGAGTTGTTTCTTGTCTCATGGCAGTCAAAAAGCCCTGATGTCAAACATGAGAAAAGAGTTTTAATTGAAAATATGGCTATACATCAAGGAGTTTAATAAAAAATACAACTTGGGGGCTATTCACTAAAGTGTAATAAAGAGGTGATAAAGAGGAGATAACTTCTCCAGTGATATCACTTCTCCATTTCCTATATTATTCCATGGAGCCAATGCACTAATATCTCTAAAACTGGAGAGATCTTAGTGCATATGCTCCATATACTAACATAGTAATTGAAGAAGTTATATCACTGGAGAAGTTATCTCCACTTTATCACACCTTAGTGAATGTCTGTCCCCTTGCCTCCTATTGTGCTTATAGTAGCTAGACTGTTGTGAGCTCAAAACTAGATCCATACAGTACAATGAGATTACAACTACATTAGCTAGACAAAATTCTGTGTTTTCACACCTGAGTTCCAAACCGTTATGTATGGAAGTCTCCTTGACTGTGGTGGTCCCTTCATCCACTCAGCCACTTTGCCCTTTAGTTAATGAAGGCCAGAGAGGTATCTAATGCATTTTGTTGCAATACGTTGGATACCTCTCTGGCACTCAAAGAATTTTAAATGGCTCTACATATAACTATCATTGTTTTCCATAGAAAAATAGAATATCATTGCATGTCATGCTTTGATATGTAGCAAAACAAAAAAGGGGAAAGGGAAGAGACCACAGGTGCCCCATGCAGGATCAAATGATACTTAAATGGCCGTCACCAACACCTTGGGTGTCTAATCACAGAGCTAGTAGCTGGACAGTGGCATACGCCAATCCCAGTAAACAGACAACTGGGGATGATAACTGCCCCCAGGCGCAGTATCAATAATGGTACTCCACTGGATAAATGGGCTGCTCTCTACTATCACACTCCCCCAGAGTGGCTCCGAAATCCAGACATAACATAACAATTGAAAAGAAAGAGAAAGAGCCCTGTATTGTAATATGATCACTCTAACACTATACAGTAAAAACAAAATGTTGCACTCACATTCATCGATGGTCAGGGAGCTGATATCAGCTAATCTGATATACACACTTGTGGAGAAATAGTCTCCGTGTCCACTTGGAGGGCTGGTAATCAGCTGGACTTCAACTCCAAACAGACCTCCGCCAGAAGAGCTGGTAATCAGCTGGTCTGCAACACCAAATGGTCCACAAACGCACAGACGACTAGAGGGCAGTCTCCAAAAAATATAAAATGTATTCCAGATTGCATAAGAACAATTAAAAATACTGGCTCTCTGACCATCGTGGAATGTGAGCGTAACATTTTATTGCTACTGTATAGTGTTATAGTGATCATATTACATTACAGTGCGCTTTCTCTTTCTTTTTTATTTTTATGTTATGTCTGGATGCTTTAATATGTAAAATTTAAATTGAAAATCAAATATTCTAAATAAGAAATGGTAGATTAGGTTGGTAGTTCTTAAAAATAATCCCTCACTTAAATTATTATTGCCAGATAATCCTAATGGCACCTACGAATGTTGGCCTTATGCCTTTGTTCAAGAAAAGATATACAAACTCAGTCCTGGATGTCACATCCATGGAGGTAGACATGACAGTCGTTACCAGGATCACAGTACACAAACTCCACCCACTGCACATGGTAATCTTAACCATTTTTAGGACCATAGGGATGTGCAATGCATTGACTTGCAGTGTTGCAAACCCTTCTGGTTTCTAAAGCTTTAAGAAGGGTCAGGCACTCTGTTTGCATTTGAACAAAATACCAACAACTGTTGTGTCCGTCTCCATGGACATGACATCCAGGACTGATTGAAGATATTAACTCTTGAACAAAGGCACATGCGCAACATTCGTAGATGCCGTTAGGATTGTATGGTCATAGTAAGGTAAGTGGGGATTTATTATTAGTTGGTGTTACTTCCCCTTAATTGATGTCAGATTTCATGTTCATGTGAAATTATATCCCAATGTGTACTTATGACTAACTTTAAAATAACATATAATGTGCCCTATCACCATTTTTACTGATGAACACAATGGTAATCATTTAATTAGTAGCACCAAAATTGCTGTTAATTAAAAAAATGCAAATGGCAAAGAAATCAAATTAACTATGTTTCAGGGGATCGTATTCTCAATAAAGCCCATATTGTAAAGGTTAATAGGTAATGATAAAGAGATGATTCTGTATTTTGTCTTTTTCTAGTGCAATGTATACACTAAATAATACACAATATATAGCATAATAAAAACTTTAATTTATTTTACACATGCAGGCTCTGAAAGGTACACTGATACTGAAATTCCAGATGCTTTTATGTGAAAGAACGTGTTATAAGTTGCATAGGTATGTATATAAACGTCTCTATACACTGATAAAATGTAAGATACAGGATACTGCATATGTTGCACTACTCACTTTCTGGTGCAGAGGCTGTAGGTATATAATACCACAGGAAATGCACAGTGCAAGGAAATTAGTTTCCCCAGCCAGCTGAAAGCAGCATATGCAATATCATACAGTTTAAATTCTATAAAAGAATAGAAACTTTTACTTATATAACAATGCATTTTGCAACATACTCTTTCAAGTAAGACGGCTTTTATTAAAAAAAAGTTCACAATGGACATGTTAAAGTGAGAAAATCCACTCCAGTTAGAGAAACTTCTCAGATTCTTATATTATTAAATGGTCTAAAATATTGTCAACATGAAAAGAAGGTTACATAGGACAACATAGGAATTGCAGTAATTTCTCTCACTGGAGTAACTCCTAAATTTATCTCACCTTACTACATACCAATCCTAAACAATTTAAGATTGAACAAGCCAAATCATATCCCAGGAGACAATGTGCAGTTTAATCCCCATGGCTGAACTTATCACTCGGACATCCGTAGGCAAAGGCACCATAAGTGCCCTTAGCCCTTTCCAAGGCCACACTCATATCCCCCACCTCCAGCTATAGCTGCTGTTTTTGGGCATGGAAAAAACTTTATACTACAATGTACAATCATAAAAAGAGCTCAAAACCTGTGGGTGTCAAAAAGGTCTCCACCTCATTGTGAAGCAGTGTGTTGGAGACATCTCTAGCATATTTTACTGGGCTGTCCAAACTAATACCATGTGGCCATTTTTGTGGCCCTCAGGAATGGGCAATCAGGCCCATCATGTAAATCCTATGAAATATTAAAAACATGACCTAGTGCAAAACATAATAATCATCACTTGATATTTATCAATGAAGTATGCTTAGTATTCTACTATATGTAGTAAAATGTAAGGTAAATGATTAGCCAAGTTATGGAGTACATATAATAGACAGTTAGCACTTTCATTTTATAATAATATAACATTATTTCTTACTGTGGCTACTGATTCAATGATTTTTTCAAAAGTCTTGTCCTTAAGGGAAAAAGTTTGCACAACCCGACAGCTCCCCTTAGGTACCCTAGGCAGCTACCCACTATGCCTACTTGATAATCCGGCTCTGTTAATCCCTGGGAAATGTATACTAAATGGACAGAGAAATTAATTTATGGTCCAGATATTTTGGACTGAAATGCAACCTTGTGTCCGTTTTACACCCATGGGCCAAGCACTTTGAAAGAAATGATGTCCACTTTTCCAGATTAATGCATGGGAATACATAATCATCTCTGGTAGGCTGATGTACTAAGGAAGAGTAGTGCAGTTCTGGAGTAAACCAACTGCACCACTGTGGACAAATAATGTTTCCCTAAACCTCTCAGTATTCAAGTGGTTAAATCTTTATTTGCTCCCTATTATGTAACTGGTCTACTCCAAACCTAAATCACTTTCCTTTGGTTATTTAAAACAGAGGTTCTCAACTCCGGTCCTCGGGACCCACTAACAGGCCAAGATTTGATGATTTCCTTATTAGTGCACAGGTGAGTTAATCAATGTGAATGAGCCTCTGATCACCACACCTGTGCTCTAGCAGAGAAATCTCTAAGTCCTGACCTGTTAGTGGGTCTTGAGGAGAGGAGCTGAGAACCACTGATTTAAAACATGATCAGAGGGCATGTGTAAGCTAGATATTAACACAGTGCTAAGGGAAAATGAGAATCCAACACACTATCCGTAGTCTCCTCAATGAGGTCAAATCAGGTTAGAGTCCCCAGATGAACTGTAATGCTCATATATCACATAAAGTGGAGCAATTCTGGGCAAACTTATTGTACCATAGGGAGCAAAAAAACTCTTATCGATTTGAAATAGGGCTTAAAACCCTTTTATTGCTAGGGGGGTTCAATGTATTGCAAAGTAGTGTGTTGGAGACCTCACTAGCATACAAAGGGTTAAAATCTCCACTTAAATCAATATGATTTATTTGTCTGCTATGGTGTTGCTGATTTGCCCCAGAATTGCTCCAGTTCTTTCGAACATATTGCTTTAACGATTTGAATGCGGGAGGGGTACGAAATGCATTGCAGAGGAATGAGTTTCGTACCTGTCTGGTACTCAAAGGGTTAATACATATTCTATTTACTAAAATACTCTACCTATGTTTTATACATTTTTGCCATTATTCCTTCTGAACAATTAATTGATGTGATCGATTGCTGTCATTCAAACTTAATCCAATCTCCTTATTAACCTTTTGGAATACATTGAAAAGATCTCAATCATCCAAGGCATTAATGTTTAAGTTGTATACATTTTTACATAGCATTATCTAATAATAATAATAATACTATTAATAACGCAATTGAATGTAGGTCATCTTACTTGTGGATTAAAAAATCCTGTCATCCAGAACTGATTAGGTCGGCCATCAAATAACCAGCTCCGGAATTGCTGATTTCTTTCCAACAGTTCAGTAAACCAAAAGCCCAATGTGGCGGACTCCCAGGAAATTTTATACCAGAGTTTTGGTATCCTGGCATCATACATGTTATCTAGAGCGTCTCGCAAGTCTTCAGACATAATTATGGTTCCTGAAAGAAACAAAATGTCCATTTAATTCAGCATAATTTCCAAGGCACCTTTTAAAACATAGCAGTGATCAATTATCTTAAAATACACATTTCGGCAGGTTGAACTGTTATCCATAAGATGAACCTTTTAGTGTTACTCTCCAAGAACTGCAAACAATATATGATATATTCAGTGCTCTTCGACATGGCATCAATGTCTTATCATCCAAGATTTTTTCCAGATCTGGATCACAGTACAATTAATGCCAATGTCTATTTAAAATTTCTATCAGTTTTCCCCGCTTTAGACTTCAGATGAAAGAGTACATGAGGTCTTGATGTATACAAGGCCCTTTATAAGCCTTTTTGACCACACTTTTAGTATATCCTTGCTCTATGATGGTGTTCATAGACAGGTCATGATTTCCACAAGTAATTTCTCTGTTCCTTCCCACAAAATACACAGATCATCAATGTACTTAACCCCTTAAGGACCATTGACGTGGCAGGACCGTCACTCTGGTCCGGCACTTAAGGACCAGTGACTGTCCTGGCACGTCACGTACTTTTACTCACCGCGCTCCTGTAGGAGCGCGGTGAGTAATACTGGGGACTGAAGTTGATCGCTCCAAGACCGGAGCAATCTCTTTCAGTGCCCTGTTTGGCGTGCCGCCCCACGTGATCAGTCACGTGGGACGGCATGTCAAAGTTTCCTATGTGGTCCTTAAGGGACAGCACGCCCCGGGACCACTGGTCCTTAAGGGGTTAATATATGATCTGTTTGTTGCTCAGTGTCCTCAGAATAGGCTATTGTTCCCTCTCATAATCCTAGGTACAAGTTCACATATGTGGGAGCACAAGCACTCCCCATAGCTGTACCCTGGGTCTAGAGGAAAAACTGATCTTTAACCCCTTAGTGACAGCCGCGTTCGTACGCGGCTGTCACCTTAACGCCCGCCGAACATTTTTTTTTTTTCTCAAAGAAGTCCGGAGTCTCCGAGCGGCATGCAGCCGCACAGAGTCGCGGACTTCCGTGACTTACCAGGTACGTCCTCTGTCACTAAGTGACAGTTTCTGCGGGACGTACCTGGTAAGTCAAATGTCGTTAAGGGGTTAAAGGGATAGTAATGTTTCAAAATAAAAGCTGCTCCAATTAATCTTCATAGTATTTGGGCCATGGAGAGTGTTAGTTCAATACTGTCAGAGTTGTAGTTCAAGAGTAATTGAATGATAAAGTGTCCCCCTCCCTCCCCTTTTACTGATGTAACACTGCTCACCTCAGAACAGAAAGGTGATGTCCAGATGGCTTGCAGAGAGGGACAATCTTCAATTAGCATAAGGGAAAAACCTGTCAAGGGTGTCAGGGTTTTCATTGTTCTCACAGTAAGAAGACTGTCCCTTGCTGTGAGCTGTGTGATCTTAAGACCAGATTCCAGATCTGACCTGAGCAGTGTTACATCAGTAAAAGGGGCAGGAGGGGGATACTTTATCATTCATTTACTCTTGAACTACAACTCTGACAGTCTTGAAATAACTCTCTCCATGGCCCAGATACTATGAAGATGAATTAGTGCTGCTTTTATTTGGGAACATTACTATGCCTTTAAAAGACAATCATTGGAAACCTCTCTAGCATTCAAGGGGTTAAAATAATCATCTGTATAAATGTGCTTTTTTAATTCTATGATTCAGTTAATTTTCTCCATTACTAGTACTACACTTTCTTTGGCCGGATGGCCCTTGGAAACCCACCCACATCTGACTACACAGTAAACATAAGATTTGTCTAGAAGATTTCACAGTAGCAACTGGATTAGAATTAGGTGATATTTCAACATCACTTTCAACATCACCAAGGATCAGATATCACCTGTGGGTGTTGCGATGTGTCCTAAGCACAGAAATGATCGGATATAAATAAAGTGGAGATTTACAACTGTGGTGTCCAGACCCAGAAAGCCATGTAAGACTCTGAAACATGTATCAGGACATGTTCTAGAGCAGTGAGCTATCTATTAACATTGTCTTACTTGTATCAAGTAGATGAAACATTGATTAATGGACAGCTCATTTAATGTCACTTCCAGTATGTAGGACATGTCAAGGATTCCAAAAGCTGGGCTTTCTTCCCAAGGTGCAATTTACACAGTGAGACGGGAATATTACTTGCTTGTGGTGTCTATGAGCACTTCATCTGTGCTTTATATGGGAGTTATTGAGGACAGTAGCTATGGTTCTGAATACAGCATGTTCTAAATAGTTTCCAACAGTCAACACAGGCATTGCAGAATGCTAGTATCTAAGCAAGAGGGATACATTTTTCATTGTGAATTTTAGGTGATAATTTGTACCCTATACTATAAATATTAACCTGATAAATGTATCATTACTATAGAAGGAGAAGGAATTACATTTATTTTGCAGATTACCCAAACCATACTTGCATGTTTTTATAATATATTTGCAGTCCTCCTTAAATGGACCTGTCACCTTGAATTCAAGCTTGCATATTTAAAAGCTTAAAGGGTTAGTAATGCCCAAAGATAACTTTATGTTTTATTGTAGATTTTAAAAAAAACAAATTATGTACAGCAAATACCATCTCTCAAACCTTTACGGTTTGAGAGATATTCGGTGCTAAAGTTCCCCATTTCCTCCACTTCCCCTGACTTCAGCGCTATGCTGACACCAGGAGATCCCAGTCCTGGGACCAGCTGGCGACTCTTCAGCAGAGCCGAAATAGCGATATTTAAAAAGAATTACTTCAATGGAACAGTCTACAAAGTGTATCTGGTTTGCAAACACACTTTGTAGACCTTTCCAATGAAGTAGTTAATCTTAAAGATCTCTATTTCGGCTCTGCTGAAGAGCCTTCTTGAGTCGGCCAACTCGAATCTCCTGCTGTCAGCTTTACAGCTGACATCAGGAGAGCGGGAAATTTAGCAGTGAAACTGTAAAGGTTTGAGAGATGGGATTTGCTGTACATAATTTATTTTTTTTTTTAAATCTACAATAAAACATAAAGTTATCTTTGGGCATTACTAACCCTTTAATTAAAAACTGACTATGTATAGTTGGCCAAAAGATCAGCAGACAAATATACGTAGTAGATATTGATAATTTTGTTTCTGTATGGTTAGCTCTCTGAGTATGGTACCATATGTTAATTTATGCTAATGTGCCACCCAGTGAAGCACATATCCTAATTAGCATATGAGACTGTACTGAAAGGTATACTTTCACTTTTACAATGTTTCCTACACTAAACATCTGCTGGTCTTTTGACTAACATAACAAATAGGTAATTTTGAATGAAGTATTACTATCCACAGGCTTAAATTCAAGGTGACTTGTTCACTTTAATACAACCATGTTTGCCAACCCTTAAAGGGATAGTAATGTTTCATAATAAAAGCAGCTCTAATTAATCATCATAGTATTTGGACTTTGGAGAGTCTTATTTCAATTCTGTCAGAATTGTAGTTCAAGAGTAATTCAATGACAAAGTATCCCCCTCCCACCCCTTTTACTGATGTAACACTGTGATACCATACCATATGACAGTAGATTAACCCGCTCCCACTTTTAAAGGATAATAATGTTTCACAATAAAAGCAGCTCCAATTAATCTTCATAGTATTTGGGCCATGGAGAGTGTTATTTCAGTACTGTAAGAGTTGTAGTTCAAGAGTAATTCAATGACAAAGTATCCCCCTCCCGCCCCTTTTACTGATATAACACTGCTCAGCCAGATCAGAAGGGAGGTGCCCAGGTAGATTGCAGAGAGGGACAATCTTCAATTAAGATAAGGAAAAAACCTGAAAAACTTGTCAAGGGGTGCAGGGCTTTCATTGTTCTCATAGGAAGAAGATTGTCCCTTGCTGTTATCTATCTAGTCTATGGAATGGATTCCACATCTGAGAAGAGATGGCTTACACTAGGTAAAAGGGGCGGGAGGGGAAACTTTGCTTGTGAATATCTCTCAAACCATAAAGGTTTGAGAGATAAGGCTTATATCGTTCTTCATGTTTTTTTAATGCCTACAAAATAAAATACAGATAAAACGAAGTATTATTATCCCTTTAACTATTAGCAACCCTACAAAATCAAAAACAAAGAACATTTTTGATTAACCCTGAGATTTATCCAATGCATTGCGTTGGATACCTTTCTGGCACTCAGAGGGTTGAAAAAAAAGACAGAGCTCTCGGATGTGTGAATTTAATTAACAAACAGCTATTCTGAATAACTCCAAACTGTTATGAGTTTGGTCTATATTTATATGAAGCAGCAGGCAGCTAATTCAAATATATTGGCCAGGACGTTTATAAAATCTCATTATCTATAGTAGTCTTTTAAACAGCACAGATAGACAACTTTGGACTAGATTCTATTGCAGGGGATAAATGTTAACACCCGTTTTATTAAACACCTTCCTATTGAAGTCTATGGGGAAAACTGGAGATAAAAGCAGTGATAAAATTAACACCTGCAATAGAATCCAGCCCCTTGGCTCTCCAGTTGTTGCGGCCTACAACTCCCATCATTCTAAATTAGCAAATGGTGTTAAAGTGTTAATAAAATTATGTCAATTGTTAAACACAGACAGGTTGTGAGATGGCTCAGTTGGTTAAGGCGCACACTGGCTGCAGAATCTGCTTAAAACACAAGGTCACAGGTTCTAGTCCCAGCAGGGTTAACTCAGCTTTTCATCTCTCTGAGGTCGATAAAATGAGTACCATTAAATTGGGTAATAATATCTATACCCCCAGAACATACTTGAAAACAAGAGAAAATCTCAATGTATCCTTCCTGGTAAAATAATTTGATATTAATTTATGTGTTATTAGCTGGTGATATTGCCCATCCTATATAATTCACTAATGTATGTTTGTCAGAAGCTGTCATGCTCAGTAGAGACTGCACGCGTTCAGACAGTCTCTACTGTGCGTGAAACGGCCGCTTAACCCTTTGAGTGCCAGAGGGGTACGCAACGCATCACAATGCGTTGTGTACCCCTCTGGCACTCAAATGGTTAACATTACCCGGACCTAGTTATAGATGAAGTCATACATATTTTCACAAGTGATCTCCAAACCAAAATTTAACAATGTTGGAGAAAGGAAGCAAAATGCGCAGTGGAATCTCTTCTACTGTACTGACTGAAGCACCAAAGGCTAAACGTGAATCTGACTGAAATACGTTCATGCAGATGCACTTCAAGGTCTGTTTTAAAACATGACCTTCACAGGCATCCACAGAATTATAGCTTTCTGCATAAAGGTGCATCTGTTAGCTGCTGATGCACATTTGGAGCAACTGGGAATTCTGTCACTACAGCTATCTGTCATTGCTGCAGCTTGAGTCAGTGCTATGGAATGGAGTAGCTCCAGCAATTTAAAATGACTAATACCCCTTATACCTCCCTTGTACAGCCCACACCTGCTGGCGACCCACTGATGGAAAAAAAGGGGGACTATGGAAGTATATTTCAGAAACCTGAAGATTAGTCAATCACACATGATTTTTTAAAACCAAATAATAATCCCACTTACCAGAAAATCCTAACGTTTCCTATGAATGTTGCCCTTATGCCTTTGATCAAGCGATAATATCTCCAATCATGTTCATGGAGGCAGACATGACAGTTGATAAGAGGACCAGAGGACCTCCCGCTTTGCTCACTGCACCTGGTACTCTTAACCTTATATAGACCAGAGGAGTGGGCAATGTGCTGTATAACCCACTGGTTAAGTAGGATCATGAATTCAGTGTGAAAAAACTGAAGGCATACACCTCCACCAACAAAACATGCAGGATTGACCGAATATATTACCTCTCGAACAAAACAACATGGGTAAATGTCATAGGGGCTATTAGTATTTTCTGTGCATTGTAATGTAAATGGGTTGTTATTATTAGGAGATATTACTTTTCTTTTAAGGCTAGAACTACATCACAATATTTATACTCACCTTGGTTGTTAGATTTTTTTCAAGGTGGCATTGGAGCATCTCTAGCATCCAAGGGGATTAACCCTTTGAGTGCCAGTGTGAAGCGTTGCACACCTCTCTGGCACTCAAAGGGTTAAGTACAGCTTTTCCTTGTGATTTTCATATTTCCACGCTCATTACAACTGAATTCTATGAATTTGGCAAAAAATAAAAAAAAAATTAAAATTTTGACTTTTAAACTCAAAATTTTGACTTTAAAAGCCAAAATTTTGACATTAAAAGTCAAAATTTTGACTTTAAAGCACAAAATTCTGTCTTTCAAATTTTGACTTTAAAGGTCAAAATTTTTTACTTTAAAAGTCAGAATTTTGAGTTTAAAGTCAAAATTCTGACTTTTAAAGACAGAATTTCAACTTTTAGTCAAAACTTTGACTTTTAAAGTCAGAATTCTGACTTTGACTTTAAAAATCTAAATTCTGACTTTAGAGGTCAGAATTCTGACTATAAAAGTCAAAATTAGAATTTTTTTGTTGGCCCCAGGGCTCTTCCGTTGAATTCACATTTTTCTGTGTTGTTTTTTTTTTTTTTACCCATGTCAAAAGAATTTTAGCACAAAATAAAAACATAAACCCATTGTTTTATTGGAATTGTTTGTACCAATTCACATTACATTTTTTCAGCATTTCTGTTTTTTCCTTCTTTACAAAAATTGAATTTATTTTTCACAATAAGCATCACACAAATAGCTGCCTATATGTTGTATCCCAGCCATAAACAGTTCTTGACAAATGTACCTTTATTTTTTTTGTTGGTGCTTAGTTTATGCCAACTAGGTGCTGTGCTGGGGCAATAGTACAACATACTGTACAATTACTTAAAGGAATAGAAAGGTTTCACAAAAAAGCAGCTCTGATTAATCTTCATAGTATACTGTCAGAGTTGTAATGCAAGAGTAATTGAATGATAAAGTATCCCCCTCCTGCCCCTTTTACTGATGTAACACTGCTCAACTCAGAGCAGCAAGACTGTTCAGATGGATCACAGAGAGGTACACTCTTCAGTGAGTATAAGGAAAAACATGTCAAGGGGGGCAGGGTTTTCCTTATGCTCACAGTAAGAAGATTGTCCCTTGCTGCGACCTGTCTGATCAAGGGACCAGATTCCACATCTGAGGGGAGGTGGCTTACACTAGGTAAAAGGTGTGGGAGGAGGATACTTTATCATTCAATTACTCTTGAACTACAACTCTGACAGTAATGAAGCAACACTCTCCATGGCCCAAATACTATGAAGATTAATTGAAGCTGTTCCTGGCACATGAAGAGTGTTATTTCAATACTGTCAGAGTTGTAGTTCAAGAGTAATTGAATGATAAAGTATTTCTCCTCCTGCCCCTTTTACTGATGTAACACCACTATTTAGACCTTTTATACATAAAGTGCAGCCCTTTGGTGGATATGAGATTCACCTATGTAGTCCTTGTGTGAATCTGGTTGCCTGTCACTGGTCTATTTGCACGCCTGCTCAGAAAACATAGGCCTAAGTGCACTTTATAGAGGAGTAAGATAAAGTGTGTATGAACTAAAATAACAAGCCATCTGCCTCTCCGCAGTCTTATTGCCTGACATGCTGGCAGCATTTCGGTACATTTAGATTACTAAAAAAAAAAAAAAAAAATCAACAGATTACCATATGTTCAGCTGTTCCATGCAGTCACTGGTTCTCTGTCCCACTACATCTAATCCTTCTAAGTTTTCAGCGTGGGAGGCAGAGGAATGAAGGGATCCTGTCCAAGAGAGATTTTTTCTTTTTTTTTTGCTCTTGTCACTGTCAAGCCCAACAGCCATCAAGAGTGAGGACAAACCTCTTTCAGCACTTAGGCAATCCAAAAATGAGACAGACCTTTTTGAAATCTTCAGCTAATGGGGGACATTTGACAGTTGCTAACATATGCTCACATCTTTCAGAAATAAATTACAAACTCTGTTTAGCTTTAGAAATTAAACATGCTTTAAAGGGATAGTAATACTTAAAATGTCAAAAAATATATGTTGTAGGGCTTAACCCTTTGAGTGCCAGAGGGGTACGCAACACATTGCATTGTGTACCCCTCTGGCACTCAAAGGGTTATACCCCTGAGTAAAACAAGGGTACTCCCACTGCTGAGCTGTTGCTACACCATCCTATGGAGATTTATGGTCTACAGACCAGAGCTGTCCATAGGATGGTGTAGCAACAGCGCCACTGTAAGCTTTCAGGCCACTGTGATCTGGCACCTAAAAAATTCAAGTTTGAGCTGTTACAATTTTTTAATAAAATATCTCTCAGCAGTGGGAGTACCCTTGTTTTACTCAGGGGGCTAAACCCTACAACATATGTTTTTTGACATTTTAAGTATTACTATCCCTTTAAAATTAATAAACTTGTGGGAATCAATTAAAATGGGAACTTTTTTGGATATAAACAGTCAAATTGTTTTAAAGGTCTATTAACTGGATTCAGGAGAAAATCCATTAAAGAAACACTAACTTTATACAAATGAAATAGGCGTCTAAACATTTAAAGGATCAGTGCTCTTTTCTTTAAAAAAAAAAATTAAAAAAATGTATGTATAATTATTTTCCTGTTAAGTAATGAAATAAAAGTTGAAACCTGTAAACTGCAATTTTCTACTGTGGTCACCATGAGGTGTGGTTATTAATTCCTATCAAGAGACACAGTCTGTGACTCAAGCTTTTTCACACAGAGCTTCATGACAATTGCCATCAATATCAGACCTTGATGAAGAGATCTGATATTCATTAGTATCATCAACTGGATTCAGAACCGCTGGATGTTGATGGCAGTGAATCTCACTGCAGAGATTTTGACAGGAGTGGCCTGCAGTGACTTTGACAGGGGTAGCCAGGGGGGCTTTGCAAGCTCTCTTCCAAGTGAAGACAAGTGAAAAGTGTCCCATGTGAAGGATCTGCCACTCAAGGATAGGTACACTCCAGCAGCTGTCATCCAACTTTTTGGCTGACAGAGAACAGCAGCACATGAGATATGTTTGAGACCTGTCTTTCATTCAATGGGTTAAAGGGGGAGTCTGGTCACCTTAGCTTTTAAACCTCTGCAATATGTGGCACACAACTGTGGCACTGATAATGTTAAATAAATGTGCCTGTTGCAACTAAAACTACATATTAGGGGCATTTGGAACTTTAGCTTGTCAGTTGCTGCATTGTATCACTGATGGCTGCCAAGGTGTGCCCGGATCTTGGCTTTCCCCTGTGCTATGTCTTGTTGAGAGGTAGTGAGAAAAATGTTCAGTTCTTGTTTCAGAATAATCAGATCTGGCAGGAGGATGGCACAGAGTAAGTCTGTACAAACCTCTTGTGGAAATCAGAAAAGAAGGTGTTCCATCGAATCTGTCCCCATTGTGAAAGAAGGAGAATCTCAACTGGCAGTGTTTACAACGAACCAGGGGAACAGGTCAGATGGGATCCTCAGCGGTTAGAAGAGCAGCCACTGATGTGCTTAACCCCTTCAAGTCCATTGACGTGCCAGGACCATCACGGCTGTCCGGCACTTAAGGACCAGGGACGGTCCTAGCACGTCACATACTTTTTACTCACAGCGCTCCTGCAGGAGCACTGTGAGTAATAGCAGGGACTGAAATTGATAGCTCCAAGATCGGAGCGATTTCTTTCAGTCACCCGTTCAGCATGTCAGCACACGTGGGACAGCACGTCAAACTTCCCTATCTGGTCCTTAAAGGACCAAACACCCCAGGACTGCTGGTCCTTAAGGGGTTAAGCAGAGCTGTGAGGTTCCATGATCTCTCTGGCTTCTTGTCATTTAACTGTATCTGTCTCATAGGATCTGTATTATACATTCATACATTCATTTTACACACACATACACACTATCTATCTCTCTCTCTCTCTCTCTCTCTCTATATATATATATATATATATATATATATATATATATATATATATATATAATAATATTTTTGGGTCCTCTTTTATTTGCATTAAGATATGTATGATATTGTTTGTCTTCACACGATAACTATAGAGTACTTTTCTTGCACTAGCTTTTATCTTTCTTTTATGTATTTCTGCATTTGCATTGGGCACTTAAGCCTTTGATTGTCACAGGGGTGCGCAATGAATATCCCTATGGCACTGAAAGGGTTAGGGTGTTCATGGTGCTGAGCTATGAGAACATTCTCTGCACTCCCCCAGTGGGAAAGCCGAGTAAATGCTCTCATGCTTCAGGATTGTTGAACTGCTGGCAATGTGTGACAGCATCCCTTTCACAACGCCAGCAGTTCAACAACCCTCCCTGCTAATGAGGGAATTCTCCCTCCCCTGCCATCCATAATTCTTAGTGCATATGGCAAAGTGTGTCTCTGTCGACAAGGCAATGTGCTCACCGCACATCCCCTGACAAACCTCACCACAGCATCGACCCTTAGTGCATTCCCCTGCCCCAGGACTCCTAACGCCCTCCTTGCTAAGAAGTCTTCACTAGGAGGAGTTTGAAATTCAGCGAAAAGGAATTGTAACTGCCTCCATGGACATAGTGTCCAGTGCTAATTAAGAATTCATTTTGGAGATAGGGCCCACACAGAACTGATTTATGTCCATTATGATTATCTACCCAGATTAAGATAAATTGTGTTTGAAAATAGGAGTGTTCTTTAACATTTTTTAGCAAAATATGTACATTTCCAGCACATAAAAAACACTTACTGAAAAATACTAACTTCTTGAAAGAGTTCATTACTAAATATGATGTAATGATCTCAGACTTTTAACATTCAGAAATACAACTGACGACTATGTGAATCCCTTAAAGGGATAGAAATCTCTATTTAAAAGTAATTCCCAGAGTCACTGCCCTTCCTTACAGTATGACTAGTATAAGAAAATGCTTGAAATGCCACCCTTGTCACCACATAGGCTCTTCTACTGACAAGTTAGGGTGCAGTAATGTAACTGTGTAGGAGAGGTCAAGCTAAGACTGCCTTTCTGTGACTTCTTAAAGGGTTAGTAATGTATATTTAAAAGTCATTCACTGAGTCTTCTTTATACTAAAATTAACAGATTGCGCTTTATGTAAGTTCTTACTTTTGTGTAGTTCAAAAGTTAGAAGAGATGAAGATCCCCACCCGCCCCTCCTGGCCTCCTCCCTCTGAATCTCAAATCTAGTTGTGCAACTTGGCTGCTGCAGCGAGGGACAAACTTCAGTAAGGAAAGTAAAAAAGTATAAGGAAAATGCCTCTCTTGACGAAGGAGGGCAGGATTTCCCTTTGATTACTGAAGTTTGCCCCTTGCTGCACCCACTCTGACCAGACTGCAGCTTCTGGTGACATAGCCAGGAGGGGCGGGTGGGGATCTTTATCTCTTCATAACTTTTGAACTACACAAAAGTAAGAACTTGCATAAAGATCAATCTGATAATTTTAATATAAAGAAGACTTGGCGAATGACTTTTAAATATACATTACTAATCCTTTAAGAAGACTGAGAAAGGCAGTCATAGCTTGACCTCCCCTACACAGTTACATTGCTGCTCCCTAACTTGTCAGTGGAAGAGCCTATGTGGTGACAAGAGTGGCATTTCAAGCATTTTCTTACACTAGTCACGCTGTAAAGAAAGGGCAGTGACACTGGATACCTTTGACCCATGACCATGAAAATTGCCCACAAAGTAGTTTTCTCATGCTGAGGACAATCTTTAGTCGGCTAATTAAACAAGATTACACGTGTCTACAAATGAAATACATTACATTTTTCTGTAAATATCAATCTATTAAAAAAATATGTCTACAGGAGAAAAAATAATAATTGCTATACAATACAAATGATTGTAGGTAACGAAACAAAAGGGTCATAGAGTATATATTCCCTAAGTAAATAGAACTATTAACCTCTTAAATTCTAATGAAGTGCAATGCATTTAACATCTCTCTGACACTCAAAAGGTTAAATGGAGTTTTTCAATATAATGTATAACTTTCTGACATTCAAAGGTTTAAACGCATTGAAGGTTGGAAAGGTCTGCAATGTATTGGAAATCTCTCTGGCAATCAATGGGTTAGAGGAACCACTTAAATGTGTATATTTTATTTGTTGCCTACATTTCAGTTGGTTTATCCCTTAGGGCTGCACTAGTGCAACTGAATAGATGATATTTAAACCTCTGTGCCACATCCTATGTAATAATTCACTAAGGATGTTTGTCAGAAGCCGTCATGCTCAGTACAGACTGCCCGCGCCACAGCTGATATGGAGCGGTGCACTCCGAATTCAGACAGGAGTCCCCTCTGCGCACCTTCCTGGGACTACTTGGTGCGCAGAGAGGAATATGGTATGAATTCGGAGCGCCCCGCTCCGTATCAGCCGCGGCTCGGGCAGTCTCTACTGCACATGACTGCAGCACAGGATCCGGCCGGTTGCTGGGTGGCACTGTGGCCAGTGTAAATGGGCTTTTCACTAGTAAAATGATAAAGCATTAATATAAACACAATGCACAGCCTGTCAATCATTTAGTGACAAACACACAGGGGCCAATGTAATAAAATTGCATTTTAACACTTTAAGTACCAGAAGCGAGCGTGAAAAATTGCTTTGCAATACCTATCAAATAGCAGTTATGGTTCCGTTATACTCATTGTTTATAAAAAATTCACATTACTTATAGTAACTCATACTGCTCACTGAAAAATATTTAAAGGAGCAGTAAACTTTTTTTTATGAAAAAATATATTGTAGCCTACAATTTGTATGACTTTTCCTGTTGAGTAAAATTAGAGTACTCCCACCACTGAGAGATGCATATTTCCAGAGTTATTGAAGTTTAAACTCTTGTTACTTTACATTGGCATTGCCCTCTAATGGTCAAATTCCAAGTAGTATTCTGTTACATTCTAATGGAAAGGAAAGTCAGTGACACAAAGTTCTCCAGAGAATGTGATAGAAACTGCCTGTCACTTCCTGTCAGTTAGAACTATCAGGAAGTAAATGCACAGTAAATTCACTTCCTGATTATTTGAACTGTTATAACTTTTGACTAAAACAACTGATAGCAGTAGGAATGACCTTGTTTTACTCAGCAGGAAAAGCTCTATAACGTATAAAAAAAGTTTACTGCTCCTTTAACAATGCATTTAAACCCTTTAATACTAGAGGGACTTGAAACGCAATGCATTGCACACCACTCTAGTCCTCAAAGTGTTAAAATATCTCAAGTTATCTAAAGTTACAATAATTTCCATATACGACTTTTTAGATCAAATGCAACTGCAAATGCATGAATAGATGAAGAAAATTTAGCACCATTACCTCAAGAGCAAACTTGGAAGGGGAGTTCAGTTCCCAGAATACCCTTCCACTCTTGCACTCTATTACCCCATCAGGTCACACACAGACAAAGAGAAATGTTTGCTGATGTTATTATTATAATTATTATTATTTTTATTATTTATAAAGCACCATGGGGCAGCAGAAGTGGAGCAATTAATAAGATGAATGAGCCTGGCAGCAGCATTCAGGGTAGGTTGGAGTGGTGCCAGTCTCTGGAGGGGAAGACCAATTAGTAGATGGTGATCGGAGTCAAGGCATGATATAATGAGGGAGTCAACTAGTGTACTGGTGGCATCTTTTATGGCGCCAGGTCATATTCTGAAATGTATTTTGTGGAAGAAAGCAACAGGATTTTACAAGCAACTGGATTTGGGCTTTGAAGGAGAGGGAGGAGTCAAGGGTGATATTCAGGTAGCAAGCTGGGGAGGTTGATGTTATGCTATAGTTGTTGACATTAACCTTTTAAATGCCAAGTGCCAGGAATCTTCTGGTACTAAAAGTGTTAAAAGCGTAATTAATCACTATAAAGCAGTGAAATTCTGAAGTAAGCCAACGGCACGATGGAGTAGGGGGAGGGAATACAAATTCCATACATTCACATTGATTTAACACCTTGAATGCCACAGAGAGCTGCAAGACATTGCAATGTATTGGAAATCTGTTTAGTATTCAAGGGGTTAAATGTCCCATATAATTTATGTGAAGTTTTGGAATTTTCAATTCTCCCTATGCATAACTGAACCTCATTAGTTGATGAGTAAGGCCCTACTAGAGGTATATCATATAGAAGCAATTCAGAAAGAGGAAATATTATGAACTCTGTTCCGTTTAACCATTTAAGGACTGACCATAAGGCTGTGCAACTCATTACAAAGCAATGCTTTGTATACCTCTCTGGCCCTTAAATGGTTAATAAGCTGTGGTCATTCATGAGGGAATTGCAGATAGACAGTTGGTAACATGTACTAGATGATGGGAAGAAAAGTAGAAAGGTAGATTTGAGTATCATCAGCATAGAAATGGCAGTGACGTCCATAAGAATGAATTAGATTATCAAGGGAAGATGTGTAAATAGGGAACAGCAGGAACCCAAGGACTGAGCCTTTTGGCAACCTGATAGAAATATCTAAATGAAAGGAAAGGTGCTATTAAAGCATAAACTGAAACAGTGGTGTGTTGTGGGTATGTCTGTGTCATGGATAGGATGGAATGGCATGCCTGCTTCCTCCACACAGGTTGGTCTAGGGTGCCACCTTTTATTCTAGCCAAAACCAATCAGGATGCTTTGTATCAAAACCAAACATGATGCTTTGTACTAAATGCAGTGCGATACTACACATTTTTGGTTGCCAATTTCTGACGTTATAATTTTTTACATTGGGAAGCTTAACTTGTACAATGCAGGCCTGTTTAAGCAAGTAATGCACTAGGAACCTCTCCAGCATTCAAAAGGTTAAAGTCCCATATAAATCAGCAAGCCGATGCACGAACAGCCAATTAGAATTATTACTCTGGTGACAGATGTGAGCCATAACCAATGGGAGAACAAGACCTTGAAACTAAATCAGTTTCAGAACCTCTATAATCCTCAAAGTGTTGACAAACCTGAACAGGAGAGCCCAAAACAGGACTGTCCTGCCGAAACCAGACAGGCAACCCTAGATTGGTCACAACTGGTCTGTGTACAGGAAGCTGAAATAGATTCTGAATACAAAATTATACAAATCAGCTTTGAGCTATAGTAAACATTTTAGATACCTAGAAATCCTGGGCTTGCCCCAGGTATGTCAAAATATTTTCTCCACTTTTGTCTAGTCATAATGCTGTCTTCCTGTCCCTATATGAGTCTGAGAGGAAGACTTCATTATCACTTATGACTTTACACATCCATGGTGCTTTGCAGACTCCCTGCACAGAAGCAATTAAGTGGAATAAATGTTGTAATAAAAAAAAATAGCGCAAAGAATGATTAAAGCTGAATACTATTTATGGCCTTATGCAGAAAGCAGAAGATGAGGAATTCTGGATCATACCAGCTGCACGTTAAAGGTAAAAAAAAAATCCCCAAACCTCCATTGATTTTTAACCTCTTGAATGGTAGTTAGATCTCTACTTGAATTGCAGTAGAGACCTCACTAAAATTCACTGGGTTAAACATCCCATTTAAATCAATGGAATGTGTATCATGCATGGCAAAAGGTGGTTCTCTCCAGCATCATTCATCTTTTTCCTGTCTAGTTAACCCTTTGAAAGCCAAGGAGGTATCCAATACCTCCCTGGCACTCAAAGGGTTAAAGCTTTTTTTTTTTTTTTTTTTTTTCACCATTCCATTATTTAAATTGAACTTCAGCTGTCTTTGCACTACAGGTTCCATCAGCCTCAGCTGTAATTCAACAGCAGCTGGAGAGCCACAGGTTGCCTTATTCTAAAGTAAAGTCTTGATGTTTAGCCCTTTATGTGCTAGAGCCAATGGGGTCCCCGAGGCATTGCCAGTCTGGCACTCAACAGGATAAACAGATAAACATAAGCAATAGATTGCACAACCATTATCCTGCTTTCAAAAGCAGTGAATTTCAGGAATATTGGGGGAGATTTATAAAAGTGGTGTTAATTGAAAAGAAGAGTTAAAATGGCTGTAAGATTGCCGCTGGTAGTACTAGTGTAAAAGCCCGTGTACACGGGCCAAGGTCCAGGTAATGTTAACCCTTTGAGTGCCAGAGGGGTACGCAAGACATTGCAAAGCACACCCCTGGCACTCAAAGGGTTAAGAGGCCGTTAACTCACTGCTCCACACAATGTAGTCTTGCGTCGCCTCACTCTCGCGATGCAATCATGCGCAGTAGAGACTGCCTGAAAGCGGCCAGTCTCTACTGAGCATGACTGCATCAGGACAAACATCCTAGCAAATTATTATATAGGATAGAGACTGCTCAAATGCAGGCAGTCTCTACTGCGCATGACTGCATAGTGACAAACATCCTAGTGAATTATTACATAGGATAGAGACTGCCCGAACGTGGTCAGTCTCTACTGCGTCTGACTGCATTGTGACAAACATCCTAGCGAATTATTATATAGGATAGGACTGCCCAAACGCGGACATTCTCTACTGCGCATGACTGCATCGTGACAAACATCACGATGCAAATTATTATATAGGATTAAGGACAGTTTAGGAGGATATAACGCTGTGTAGTATGTTTTTATCCCCTTAAGGACCAGTGCTCGCATGCGCGGCCGGCACTTGCGAACCACGGGGCATTTTTTTTTATTATTGCTACCGGTTCAGGGCTTCCAGTGCGGCGCGCAGCCGCGCCGGGAGCCCTGAACTCCATGCCGTGCCAGGACCGTCATTGGTCCTTAAGTGCCGGACCTGGCATGGCAATGGTCCTTAAGGGGTTAAGCAAAATGGAGTAAGACCGTTTGTAAAAAAGTAGTGCAGCGTATTTATAAAGAAATGTCGCTATTTGTGATGATTTAGCGACAACATTTTTGCCAAATATTTAAGGCCATGTCTGACCCGTTCTTATGTTTTTGCTGTCTCAGTATTTAAAAATGTAACTAGAATACATTATAAATACCAACACTCATAATAAGGAATAAGGACATTTTAAGGATCCGTTCACAAAAATGAACAAGGACACTTTTTATAAATCTCCCCCTAAATTCTTTATAATTAACAAATCAGATACACCTTTACTCATTATTTTAGTTGCTTCCAAATTCAGCTTTGTGTTACTCTATTCAATTACTTCATCTTATAATACTCTCAAACATGGCACTGTTTGTTTCCTAAATCTTGTTCACCTAATTATCTGGCAGAGCAGCTTTGATAAATGCTGATGGAACTTGGTCATGGTTACTGAGGTGAGACCACCACAGATATTACCATATGCTCCTGTCAGAGCAGGGCCAAATGTACATCTCAGGCAACTCTAAGCAAGGCACCCTGGGTTCCCTTAGCCCAACCCATGACCACATGCATAGACCTCATATGACCCCTCCCCCAGTTCGTCCAACTATAGCCTGGCACAGAAAAAACATTGCAAACACAAAAAGAATACACAAAACTATGCAATATTCAATAAAGTAAAGAGCAGCAATTCAGGGGAATACCAACATATTGAATCACCTGAATGCTAGGGAGGTCTCTAAAATACTGGCAAGCAATGCGTGGAAACCTCTCTAGCATTCATGGGGTTAAATACCAAATTTTAATTATGAGAATCTCGAGAATTTTCATTTGTACCCTATGGTACAGTTGGTTTGGTCCACAATTTCCCATTCTTAACATACTGAATATGACATTTATTTTCTTGCATAATCTCTGGCACTCAGAGGGTTAAATATGTTGGCCAGAAAAGGGAAATATTAGCTACTCACTGCAGCTGTATATAAAATGGCACAAAAAACAGTCCACCATAAAGCAGCAGGAGATGCACTAAGATAAGAGAAAGGTGAGAGAGGTACCTCCAGTCAGGGAAACTCTCCAATCCTTATTGAGACTATGCACAAAAGTCTCTCCAACCTGAAAAGGAGGCTCCAATGAATAATATAGGAACTGGGGAGATTTTTCATACTGAAGATATTCCCGCACTTTAGTGTATATCCCCCAAGAGTCTAGGAGAGTGTCAGGTATAAGGGAATTGTGATTGCATTGGCCACACCCACAGCTCAGCATATCAGGTTTGACCAGTACAGCATCGTAATAACACCTTTTTTACATTTTATAATGTATTTTAATACATGTGTAGATTGCTTTATATAGACACCATTTGATTTATTTTGTTTGTGCAATTTGTAATGAGAAACAATTGCTAAATCAGTTCATTTATTAGAATTGGTACCCACAGTTTTTTTTAATTCATAAAGGCTGTTAACTAATTTTATACAGATGCTAAGATGATTGTGGGATAAAGACCACACGTTGTACAATGCATAGTGACCCTATGGGATTTAAACTCTGCTTAATGAGGAAAGCTGTGTTCCACAGAACCCCAGGCTTCCTGATGAAGTAAAAGAGAGTTCACAGAATAAATGTCAGTAATGGCAGATAGGCGAACTAGGTTGGAGTGCAGACAGTGTAAGTGTGCTTCTGTAACTAGCAATGGACTTGTGAAATACTGAAACATCTCAGTTATATTTTCTGTTAGATTTATTATGTAAAAAGCACTGTAACCTAGCCCAGTGGAGAGAACGTGACCCACTGACCAACCTGATCTGGCCCGAGGGTCTTTTAATTAATAGGCAAGTTTATGGTTTAAGATTGAAGCAGGCAGGGTTCCCCATGATCCCCAAACAGGATTCTGTCTTTCTCAGTGTCCCATCTTGACCTCAGCAGGGTCAGCATGATATGATGATGTCAATAAGTCATTCTGACTCTGCCAGGATCAGGATGGGGCAATGGTAATGAAAGAAGCTGGTGTGGGATGTGGTGGACCCCTCCAGCTTCAATTCTAAGGTATACATTTGTCTTTTTTTTTCTTTAGCAAGGAGGATGTGTAAGTCCTCCCTGTTAATTCAAATAAAATAATCCACTATGTTTTTGGGGGCGAGTGTGTATGTGAGTATAATTGAGAATACGTGTTTATATGTGAGCATGAGAGTGTGTCTATGTGTGTGTGTATGTGAGAGATAGAGCATATGTGTAAGAATATTTATTTGTGTGTATCTCACCATGGAAGATAACCGCTCCAACACATGCAAAAAGTGCTAGAGCTAAATGCGGTAATTTAGAAAGATTTGCCCACTCCTGACATAGCCCCTTTTATCAGACACCTTTGCTTCATTTCTGTTCTCCAATATATTTAGCCTTGCAATTTAGACTTACTAGTACAAACTAGAATTCTCATACATTTAATATTGACACAATATTAATGAACTGAGTGCTAACAAGATCTCCATGTAAGGCAAAGTATACAAGTGCTTAAAGTGGTTGACTGTTAGGTTTCCATGGGCATTCCATTTGAAACAAACACCAAAAATCTTTGAGAAACACAAGTTGGCCTTACGTATAAAAAGCAAACTGGGGCAAACCATCTGCGCCATATGGGACAAAGAAAAATTCCCTTTGATCTAAATGGGGTCTTTAATCACCTGAATGCTAGACAGATCTCCAGCACATTGCTTTGCAATGCATTGGAGACCTGTCTAGAATTCAGGGGTCAAAAGCCCCATTTAAAGGGTAATAGTAATACTTGAAAATAATTGTATTTTATATTGTAGCCCTTAAAAAAACATTAAAAATGATATAAATCTTATCTCCCAAACCTTTATTTCCTGGCTGTTTCAGCCAAGTCTGCCATCTAGTGGACAGATTTGGAATCCGGTCCACAGATCAATCGGCAGCTCTTTAGCAGTGCCGAGTTCACGATCTTTAAAAAGAACTACTTCATTGGAACTGTGTACAAAGTGTGCCTGGCTTGCAAGCACACTTTGTAGACCATTCCAATGAAGAAATTATTTTTAAAGATTGTGATCTCGGCACTTTTGGAGAGGCACTGCCGGTTAAGGGACCAGATTCCAAATCTGAGAGCTAGAACGGTGACGTCACTCAGGGGGAAACTTTGCTTGTGAATATCTCTCAAACCATAAAGGTTTGGGAGATAAGATTTATATAATTTTTCATGCTTTTTTAAGGGCTACTATATAAAATAAAATTATTTCCAAGTATTACTATCCCTTTAAATTAATTGAAATTTTGGTAATGTTATTTCTCCCCTGTGTCACCAATGAGTAATTCCAGAATTTCCCCAATTTCCTTTTGTATATAAGACTCACTAAAGTAGCCAATGTCCATCACCCAGCATACAAAGAAGCTACTATGCTATTTGTGCTGCTGTTAAGAGCTAAGGTAGAAACAGAGCTTCCGTTAACATGGTGATATTCAACAAAATAATTAGTTTTCTAAACCAGGAACTTGAAAATATTGACAATACAGAGCTTGACAGTTTCATCTGCAATACAGCAATCACCTGAGAGCCTACATTTGTCAGGATGTTATTGCCATCACTTCAAGCTCTGTTATGGTTGCTGCAATTAGATTTCTTATTACAAAGAACATCGATCATGGCATCATTTCTGCATTTCATTACCGAGCAGATGTATTCATATTTCTGTTTAGTTTACAGGGCAAATTCAGTTAAAAACAGAACCTTAATATCAGAAATTTCATTTTATGTCTTTCTGTTACAGTGGCTGGTCTAGTAAATGGATGCACTTAAACAAAACACATAATTACATTCAGATGTTGACAAACTAGTTTTAGAAAGTATTTGCTTATCTGAATCAATTTCATTGCAAAATGATGAATAATAAGCAAATGTATTTTTCCTTAGCCTGCAGAAAATGTATGTAATGGTTCACTTATGCATCTACTGCACAGATAACCTGGGGGTAGCTCATGGTGGCAAATTACTAAGGTTATAAACCTCTTGGATTCTAAAGGTGTCTCCGGTTCATTTCTTTGAAATGCACTGGGGACTTCTTTTTCCTCCACAGTGTTAAAGGGGAAACAAGATTTTAATTTCCTGGATTTAAGTTATGAAGAGTAGGTGTAGCACAGAAGTATATACTGACTTCAAGCAATGCCTGTTCTGAACTTTAAAGGGCATCCAACATGAAAGCAGTAAAAAAAAAAACTGTTAGCATTCCATCGTTTTCTAGTTTATCATTGCTACACCATATTATGTGAGTATCAGAATTACAAACTTACAGCTATAACTGTACAAATCAACCCAAGCTGTTTGTTCCAACTCCAGAAAATACTGAAGGTGCTTTACTGCACATTTACATTTTGATGGTGCCACTGGTTGCTGTGTTACTATCGGTGATGTCACAGCCACCAACAGGAATCATCAGAGCTCATAGCAGCAGCTCTGATGCAAAAGCACCCAAGTAATCAGAGTTGGGCGAATGCCCATCAGCAATGAATGCATTTTTTTTTTTAATCTGCAGAGGTTCTTGATATTCCCCTGTAGATTCAAAACTTATTATTAGCCTGCCAATAACATAAGAATTGTATATCGGGTCAGTTCAACATTATCTAAACACTTATATCTGTGAATCAAGAGTGCAGTAAGTACCTTCCTCAGATAGCCAGGACACCAAAAATGCACACTGTACAAGAAAAACAAAGTAAAGTATTACATTTTTGATGCAATCAGATGAAAAGTAGATACTTGGTTTTGAATTTATAAAAAAATATTTAGTTAAATACAAAAGCGTGGAACAGGTAATTTGGCAGATAAGCAAATAAATAATCTGATGAGTTTAGGAAAATACATTCTCTTAATTCAGAACAATAAAGAGGTTGTCCTTTCAGAAAAGCAACAGACCAGTGTTTTACTTATCTGCTAACTTATCTGTTCAATATCCTTGTCATTTACCGAGTTGGAATAGCATGTTTGTATACATACACAAACAAGTCTTTACTTGGTATATGGATGAAACAAGAAATGAAGTGATTAAAAGTTCCAAATCTGCTAAAACCCCTGGTCCTGATGGCTTCACTAATTTTTTATTATATGACTTTCAAAAATCAGCGTAACACCCCCTTTTAAAGGAGTTTATAGCTGGAGAACAGATTTCCAAAGATATCTCTCGAGCCCAGATCGCTTTTCAGTTTACTCTATAATCTAAAAGAAATTCATAGATTTTACTTGGAACTTGCATAGACCTATAATCTCTAAACAAGTTTTATTTCTCCCTAAACATAAATGCGGCCTCGATAATAACAAATACTGTCTGGTGACCAATCTCTGACAACCCCACCCTTGGCTTTGGGAGAGATGTGGTCAAGTAGGAGATATGATCCCTATCTGGTGGCCATGCCTTATGATTCAGTGCTTCTGGAAATAAGTATTGCCCTAATCAAACTGGCTACTACTACTACTACTGCTAAGCTCATTTTGATCACTTAGTCCCGATTCTGGGTGACTAGCTATGACATGATTAAACCTTTAGAGATCCTTTCTACACACATGCAAATGATTACTGGGATCTCCAATACTGAAGCTATGCAGATTCCAGCTGCCCCTCTTGCATAACTCCCTTCTAAAACCGTATAATATATGGAACATCAGGGAACTTTTGCTCCAAAAGATCAATGAGGATCTGATCAACTGAGGACTCTAAGTGCGCTCACTATTGGTTGTTGGAGAGAGGAGGGGAGGATCCTTCTCACTGTCCTCTTTCCTCCTTCATGTCCTTCCCTATTTCATTCCTGATTCTGCTCTTGCTCTCTCCTTTCTTTCTTCTTATAAGTCCTTGACCCCTAGCCTGGTGTTTCAATTATTATGTTCAAAGCCTTGGGACTTACACTAATGGAAATCCTACCTCAAGAGCCAAGTTGGCCCTCTTATTGTTGTCTCTTAATATTTGCTGTAAAACCAAGCATAATATATAATCTTTCTATATCATCCTTTTGTATTATGTAACATTATGCTTACAACACGTAACCCTCTGAGTGCCAGAGGAGTATCCAATGAATTGCTTCACATGTTTCAAGGCACTACTTTGCCTTAACAAAATGGGGTATTTACATTTAGTAAATCTGGAGCAAAGAAATTGCTCCATGTGTATCTAACAAAATAACCTCAATTCCCCAATTCCATTTGATTTAATAGATATTTAAAGTGTTAGTAATGTAAAGTTCGCTGTAATGTAAAGTTCGCTGTCTCCTGCTGACAGCTGTAAAGCTGTCAGCAGGAGATTCGTGTTGGTCGACACGGTGGCCCTTGATAAGTGCCGCTATCTCGTTACTTACAAGGAATCCCGTCATTGGAATGGTCTAAAACGTGGGCACACGTTTTAGACCATTCCAATGACGGGATTCCTTGTAAGTAACGAGATTGCGGCACTTCTCAAGCGCCACCGTGTCGACCGACACGAATCTCCTGCTGACAGCTTTACAGCTGTCAGCAGGAGACAGCAAACTTTAAACGCCTGTATCTCTTCAACCATAGCGGTTTGAGAGATACGGTTTTTTGCATATAGCTCAGCTTTTTAAGCTCTTCTATATGCAAAAAAACTTTTTTTTGGACATTACTAAGACTTTAACCCCTTAGTCTCCTCTGCATAATATGATTATGAAGGCCTCAACAGCACTCAAGCAATTAAAAGCCCCATATAAATTAATGGGAATTTTGATTTGTCCCTTATGGTGAAGTTGGTTTTGTCTCAGAACTTCTCCTCGTTGCCCTTGTGCATACAGCTCTTATTATGGCTCAACTGAACATTGACTTAGGTCTACTTGCCTGTCATCCATTGGCCAAAGTTTATTGATATCTTCAGTCCTCTTATATATTTCTATCAATCTGATGTAGGGCTCACACACAATCTAACACAAAAAAGGCAAGAGTCCATCATGTTTATCCTTTGCCAGATATCTTTTGTTGATCCAGAGAATGACAAACAAACTCCCATTGGACCACTTCCAGTTCTGTCGAAAGTAGGTAATAAGCTTTCTTCCTTAACCAACATTATAAGAGTGTTGAAATAAATTATCAAACAGGGTAATAAAGAAGCAGGAAGCAACAGTTACAAGGCATTAATACAGGAAACGAACATGGCTTGTCTGCCTCAGAGTCAGGGTCTTCACTTGTATACATTTCTGAAGAACAGGAAATGTGTCTGCAATTAACTAAATCCTATACAGTCTGTGGTCAGACGTTTAAGACCATGATTTTGTCAATACACACACATAATGAATGCATATGTATACAAACTCACACACACATATGCATAAATGCACTCAAACATGTATGAACACATACACTCATCTATATTTGCTGCAGGAATATATCAGAGGAAGCCGACCTTCCAACGCATGTTCCTGTGACAAACGTCTTCCTCATCACTCGACTTGGCAATCAATTGTCCATCCAATCCAAGGAGTTGTGGTTCTATGCAACTGGCATAAATGGATACTTTAAAAACGAAACCTTTTATACATAACTAGTTGAAGAGCCTTTGTACACGGGCCACAGTGCCACCCAGAAACAGTCGCGGTGCAGTCATGCACAGTAGAGACTGCCCGCTCCGCGTCTGATACTGAGCTGGCAGAGAGGACTCTGATCTGAATTCAGAGCGCCCTGCTCCGTATCAGCTGTGGGGCGGACAGTCTCTACTGAGCATGACTGCAGCGCGCACAGCCGTCTCTACTGCGCATGATGGCTTCTGACAAACATCCTTAGTGAATTATAATATAGGATGGGCCATACTACTCAGGATAGAGAGGTATAATTTTAGAGTTAACCAGGCATGGTGGACATTTATGAAAAAGCTATCTTTTTTTTCATTGTTTTAAATTGTTCCATGTCCTATGAATTCTGAAGGTCACCTAAAAAAGTCCTTAAATACGAATTTTTCTGGTAAACATGCACACATTTTTATAACAATGATTATTTCAAAACTTGATTTAAATGTGTATCAATCACTTGTGGGGTCAACAATTGAAATTGGCATTCAGAGCTGTATTTCAAATACAAGTTAACATTTATTATTTACCTGTTATAAGACACCCCCCCAAAAAAAAATAACAACACTTCTCTTAACCCTTTCAGTGCCAGAGCAGTGTTCAACTCATAGCAAACCAATGTGTTGGACAACCCTTTGACCCCAAACTTTTTAAATCTATATATTATCAAAACTGAACAAAGATCACTGCCTTCCAATAACCCTTTGAGTTCCAGAGGGGTACGCAATGCGTTGTGTGCCCCTCTGGTACGCAAAGGGTTAAAATCACCCATTTTGAAACAATGTGTTTGTTTTAGTCACAGAACTCAGCAATAATCTGTGAGGGTTCCTTCCTGCAGATGCAGTGATTTAGGATTAATGGTTTGTGTTCTACACTTTTTCCACCTCCCAAGAGGTAGATGTGAAGTCAGTCTGATATTTTTCTACTATTTCATAGTTGCTGCAGACAAATGTGAAAATAGGAACACTAGCTGGATTTGTATCACACAGATGAAATAATAATAGGATTTGGAAAACAATATGTTGTTTACTTCAGGTTACACTGAACTTGGCAGCCTAGAAAAGAGAGATGGAGACAAGTTGTCTCCTATACTTTCTATCTTAGTTATTGCATGCTGTTTAGCACTGTGCATCCCTGAAAATACATTACATAATGTTCTAAGTCTTATAGTCTTCTGCAGAATTATGGTCTATGTCTCAATTTAAAGGGATAGCAATACTTAAAGTGTAAGCAAACTATGTTGTAGGGTTTATCCCCTTGAATAAAACAAGAGTACTTTCACTGCTGAAAGGTGTTTTATTCAAATGTTAGTGCAGTTTAAACTTGATTTTTTTAGGTGTAGTATCACAGTGGCCTGAAATTGTACAGTGGAGCTGTTGCAACATCATCCTGTGGAGATTTATGGTCAACTGATCAGAGTTGTCTATAGGATGATGTAGCAACAGCTCACTGTACAATTTCAGGCCACTGTGATATTGCACCTACAAAATTCAAGTTTGAGCTGTAATAACTTTTGGATATAACACCTTTCAGCAGTGTGTGTACGATTGTTTTACTCTGGAGAATAAACCCTACATTAAATATTTTTTACATATTAAATATTACTACCCCTTTAAAGGGTAACATTCACCTAAAATAAAAAATTGACCATGGGTTTTAATCATTAAAACAAGATTATCGCTGTTTTTTTTAAACTCACCTATTAGTGGAGATATTTAGCCTTCAATTCAGGCACTTCCGCTTTCTGTGGGACCTGTATGTCCCGCATGACACCTCAGAAGCATGGTAAACGGAGTTTGCTGTAACGTTAGCCCACAGAAATCCAGCTACGAAGGAGAGCATGAGCGCGCTCCCTGGAGCAGCTGGGAAGTCCTGGGGTGTCATGCGGGACCCTGTATGTCCTAAGGCTAAATATCTCCACTAGTAGGTGTGTTAAGAAAAAAAACAAACCCATCGCTAATCGTGTTTTGATGATTAAAACCCATGGTCAAATTTTTATTTTAGGTGAATGTTCCACTTTAAATAGAGGGCGGTGCATGTCTATTATTAGGGAAGTAGCGTTCTAGAATATTTCTTCATATGAAGTTAGTACCCCCAAAACTATTAAATGAACAATAACATCTCCTATTACTAAAACCCTTGTGTACTTTATTCTTGCCAGAAAATATCTTTGAATCAATTCTGTGCATATTGGTTCTCCAAAATGAATATTTAAATAGTGGATATCAGATACATGGAGGCAGATAAGATTTTTTTTTGTTGGATTCCTTCCTACCTACCAAGATTTCAGTGGGAGGAGCTTGGGAACTTAGATATTGGAAACAATGATGTCCTCCTCCATGAACAGGATATCAAGTACTGATTCATTTTGACCAATCCAGACATAATTCAAGATTAGTTTTGGCCAATCTACACATTTTAACCAATCCACATAGAATTTATTTATAGTGGGCATTAGGATTTTCTGCCCAGATTAAAATAAACTTTTTATTATTATTAGAAGGTGTTAGTGTTCAAGGGGAGGTGGGATATGCACTAAGGTGCGATAAAGAGGTGATAAAGTAGAGATGACTTCTCCAGTGATATCACTTCTCCAGTTCTTGTGTTATTCTATACAGCCTATGCACAAAGATCTCCAAACCTTGAGAACTTTTAGTGCTTTGGTTCTATAGAATAACATAGGAATTGGAGATGTGATATCTCTGGAGAAGTTACCGCCACTTTATCACCTTCCTATCACACCTTAGCGCATCTCCCCAAGGTGTTAAAGGGATAGTAATGTTTCATAATAAAAGCAACTCTATCATCATAGTATTTGGACTTTGAAGAGTGTTATTTCAGTACTTATAGTTATAGTTCAAGAGTAATTCAATGACAAAGTGTCCCCCTCCCGCCCCTTTTACTGATGTAACACTATTCAGCCAGAGCAGAAGGGAGGTGCCCAGGTAGACAGCAGAGAGGGACAATCTTCAATTAAGATAAGGGAAAAACCTGAAAAGCTTGTCAAGGGGGGCAGGGATTTCATTGTTTTCATAGGAAGAAGATTGTCCCCTTCTGTTATCTGTCTGGTCTATGGACTGCATTCCACATCTGAGAAGAGATTGCTTACACTAGCTAAAAGGGGTGGGAGGGGGAAACTTTGCTTGTGAATATCTCATAAACCATGAAGGTTTGAGAGATAAGACTTATATAATTCTTCGTGTTTTTTTAATGCCTACAAAATAAAATAAAGTTAAAACAAAGTATTACTATCCCTTTAAGTAAGAAGCAGTTAATTTGATTTGTTTAACCCCTTAACGACCCTTGACGGTCATAGTATGTCAAGGGTCGATTTGACTGAACGACCCATGACGTACTATGACCGTCATGGAATTCTGGGCTCCCCCTGCGGCTGCATGCCATTTGGGGAGTCCGGAAGTGGATTCTGAAAAAAAAAAAAATGCTCCTTGGTCCTTAACTGACCATGCCACGCCGATCGGCCGGTCGTTAAGGGGTTAAGGTGGGCATTTCGCCTAAAGAAAAGTTTAGTTTCTTCTTAAAATCTATTAAAATTTACCTACCGTATATATTATAGACATTTTTGTGACAGATGTCATTTTTGGTAAAAAAAACGTTTTTACCTTTTCATCATCGCAATCTCACGTTATACTATTACATTATTCCTGCTTCAGAAAGGATTAAAGTGAGGGAATATAGGGAATTAAAGAATGACATTTAGACAACCTCACTGGGACAATGTATACAGGATACAGAGCAGTCAATGATCTGTATTTTGCAAATAATAGGCTGAAGGGAAAGAACTGACAACTTTTTTCTGCAGTAGGGATAGTCATACATGGTACCACTACCCTTGTTTACTGGTCAAGGACCAGTGATGATAGAAGTCTTTAGTACAGATGCTTTTACAGTGCTAAAATGATGAAATACCTAATCAATATAGGCAATTTCACTATTACACACTAGTAGATTGCATAAAGTAAAAAATAATGTTAAAATCATCTTAACCCTTTGAGTGTCAGAAACGTATCTAATGCATTGCAGCACAATGGTACTCAGAGAGTTAAGGGAGTTTGATCTGTAATAACTTGAGTGAAACATCTCCTGACAGTAGGCGTATCCATATTTTACAAAACAGGAAATACCCCCAGTGTGTACTTTAAAGGGATAGTAATGTTCGACCCAAAAAGCATCTCCGATTAATCCTCATAGTATTTGAGCAATGAAGAGAGTTATTTCAATACTATCCGAATTATAGTTCAACAGTAATTGAATGATAAAGTATCCCTCTTCCCACCCTTTTTACCCAGTCTAAGCCTCCTCTCTTCAGATGTGAAATCTGGTCCCTTGACCAGACAGCTCGCTGTGAGCATAAGGAAAAACCCCGCTCCCCTTGATGAAGGAGGGCAGGTTTTTCCTTATGCTCAGTGAAGATTGTCCTTCTTTGCGCTCCATCCGGATAAGCTTGGAGAGCAGCGTTAAAAAAGTAAAAGGGGCAGGAGGGGGATACTTTATCATTCAATTACTGTTGAACTACAACTCGCATAGTATTGAAACAATGTTCTCCATGGCTCAAATACTATGAAGATTAATTGGAGGTGCTTTTTGGATGAAACACTACTATTCCTTTAAGATGAATGCTCAATTCATTTCAACAAATTCTTATTTTTAATACTACGAAACAAAGTCCTACAATCTTTCAAACAATGTAATTTGCGTTGAGAAGATAAAATTACTTTCTATTATACAATTAGAAAACAGGGATGAGAATCAATAATTGTTAAAGCTTGTACACTTGGCAGTAAATAAATGGTACCTGTCCCTCTCACTGGATTTAGATTAATAATGTTAACACTGTTATTTACATTTCTGTCTATTGACTTCTACTACATTAAACTGTTGGTGAATTTGTGGTCAGTCACCTTATTGGTTTTTACTTTACACTATGCTGCATTTGAGCAGAGATTCCAGTGCATTAGCCTCTCAGATGCATAATTACATTCCAGTGCCATTAGCCTCTCAGTAACATAATTATATAGTTGAAAAAACACATGTCCAGGTTCAGACTTTTCCATATCACTGGTCAAGAGGAAGGCAAACCAATTCAGAACCCTACTGAAACCATTTCCAAATAAGCCCCAAATAGGTAAAAACTATTTGTGGCTCCAAAAAACAGTTTCATATCTCCCTGAAACAACATTCAGTATGTAATGAAGCAACTCTAATAATTCTCAATATTGTTGTGAGCTAGAAAGGTATCCAATATGTTTTAAAAGCCTCTTCATAATGCGTAACCATAGCTCCCAGAATTCCATAACCTTACTGCACTTACTGCAAAAATACCCTAAATGTATTTTAGTTAAAAACACCTTACTTCTAGTCTTGTTTTTGCTGTGCTTTTCAGTAACTAGTTATATATCTATAAATAATATTCTTATAACACCTTAGATGCCACATTTGGCTAGTCACTCTTCATAAATGCCACAGCTGTGGGTTTTAACCCTTCATGGATCAGAGGAGTGTACAATGCATTGAATTGCATTGTGTTAAACTTCCCTATGGGCTTTAATGTGTTGCGTACCCCTCTGGCATCATGACTTTTTTTTTTAAATTGTGCATTTGAATCTTATGTATCATCAGATAAAATAGTATAGTCATATGAAATCAATGCTTGTTCTTGATCTATTTTCTTTCTTTCCCCCCAGATCTTTAGTTCCTCACTATCATAGTAAAGACTCAAGCATTATGGGCCTTATGTTAAAAATACTGGATTGACCCTTGAAGTGCCAGAGAGGTATCAACGCACTGCACCACTCTCAGAAGGTTAATTCTAGAGCAATACATCTGCACCGAAGGGTACAAGTACAATAACTACAATTTCAATTGACGTAAGTTGGTCTTTCAATCCTTTGAATGCTTGAGTGGTCTGTTAGTGGTTCATGAGGACATGTTTGAGAACAATTGGCCAAAACAAGAGGATTTCTGGTGTTTTCTGCCTAAAAGCTTTTGTTGGGCTACAACCTCTATCATTCCGTTTTGGCCAATGATTAGCTAAGGATGATGAGAAGTGTAGGCCAACATCTGGAAAGCTGCAGGTTTCCCACTCTTGGCATAGACCATTAAAGTCAGATAAATTGGAGAAGAACTTGTTTTTTTGTCCAATCTTGTGCAGCTGCCACTAAAATATTATTTGTGCTTGGAGAAGACATCATTTCTTGCAGAAATTATTACAAATGTTGTCACAAATGAGTCAACAAGAACTTCAGATGTTAAATAAAAAAACTACACTGGTTCACATCTTACCGTCAATTGCCAACTTCAGGTCAATAAGTGTACTTCTAACACGTGCTATCACACGTTGCATGCGATCAATTTCCTGTCGTAAAAATATATTCATTGGCTGAATTGGACCCATCTTTTGAAGTCGAGCTTTGACCTACCATGTGAAGATTCAGAAAGAAATAATTACTTAAACTGGAAAGGGGAAACAATAGTAACCCCTTGAGGACCAGAGGGATGTGCAACACATTGCTTTGCTTTGCAATGTGTTGCATACCCCTCTGGTCTTCAAAGGTTTACTGTTTCATAATAAAAGCAGCTCTAATTAATCATCATAGTATTTGGACTTTGGAGTGTGTTATTTCAATTCTGTCAGAGTTGTAGTTCAAGAGTAATTGAATGAAAAAGTATCCCCCTCCCGCCCCTTCTAATAATGTAACACTGTTCACCTTAGAGCAACTGGGAGTGTCCAGGTAGATTGCAGAGAGGGACAATATTCAATTAAGATAGGGGAAAAAGCTGAAAAACCTGCCAAGGGGGGGCAGGGTCTTCATTGTTCTCACAGTAAGAATATTGACGCTTGATGTGAGCTGTCTGGTCTATGGACTGGATTCCATATCTGAGGAGTGGGGGCTTACACTAGATAAAAGGGGCAGGAGAGAGAAACTTTATCATTCAATTACTTTTGAACTACAATGCTCACAGTAATGAAATAACACTCTCTATGGCTCAAATACTATGAAGATTAATTGGAGCTGCTGTTTTTGTGAAACATTACTATCACTTTAATGAATTAACTGTATAGTAATATACAAGACACAACTTGATATGGACAGGGCAAATGTTCAGATAATCACATGCCTTTCATCATCATCATCATCATCATCATCATCAAAAGAAACCCCTCATATATAATTCCATAGAGTACAATAATAATGCAAAGTAATATGTACAGTGTGCTTGTACACAAGTGAACTAAGAGTAGCCAACAGGAAATTAACCACTGTATAAATATTATATCATGCTTGGATGTTTTATGAGCTACATAATATGCACATACTTTAGTAACATCCCTTGAGGGCCTTTTAAAGAATGAAAAAAAGATTACCAATTCTGCAACATACCAAGTGTACAATATGGGGAAATTACACAAAACCCTAATGAATGAAATGGCAGTTTTAACCCCTTGAATGCTAGAGAGGTCCCCAATGCATAGGACCTCTCACTTTCAATAGGATGTAAACCCCCTTTAATTCAATAGGAATGTCCATATGCTCCACACTCTCTTTCTGCATAAGGTGCTAACTGCAGAGCTACAATGTAGATATCTAACTCACTGTATACTAGAGAGTTTTCTTTTTGTCAAATATAAAATACCCAGTTATTTGAAAAGTGTTTTTTTTCTTTAATAATGTGTGGTAGCTATGATTATGTGTAGTTAGCTGTTTGTTATTTAAAATAGTTTGAATTATTAACCTTTATACAAGTATGTATTGTGGGGGTATTAATGCTAATTGCAGCATTTGGCCGTGCAACTCATCATGTTCCCCACTGTAACTTATTTCTTTACTACTCTATATCCCATTTCCCTCCCTCTCCCTCCCATTCCTTTCTGCTCTATATCCCTTTGTTTCCCTCTCGCTCCCATTCCTTACTACTTTCTATCCCATTTCCCTCCATCTCATTCCTTACTACTCTCTATCCCATTCCCTCCCTCTCCTTCCCATTCCTCACTACTCTCTATCCCATTTAACACCCACTCCCCCCCATTCCTTACTACTCTATCCCTTTCTTTCCCTCTCCTTCCCATTCTTTACTGCTTTCTATCCCATTTCCCTCCCTCTCCCTCCCATTCCTTACAACTCTCTATCCCATTCCCTCCCTCTCCTTCCCATTCCTCACTACTCTCTATCCCATTTACCACCCACTCCCTGCCATTCCTTACTACTCTCTATCCCTTTCTGTCTCTCTCCTTCCTATTCTTTATTACTCTCTATCCCATTTCCCTCCCTCTCCCTTCCATTTCTTACTACTCTGTATCTCATTCCCTCCCTCCCTCTCCCTCCCATTCCTCACTACAGTCTATCCTATTTCCCTCCCTCTTCCTCCCATTCCTTACTACTCTCTATCCCATTTCTCTCCCTCTCCCTTACCTTCTTTACTACTCTCTAGCCAAATTCCCATCCTTTCTCTTCCATTCCTTACTACTCTCTATTCCATTTCCTTCCCTCTCCCTCCCATTCCCAGTCGTATCCTCAGAGACTACTACCAGGCCGTTTCTGTTGTGCTTTGGCGAGCTAATTAAATAGCTGAGCCTCTGATTAACTGACCTGTGCACAAGCAAGGAAATCCTAAACACATGGCCTGTTAGGAGAGGGTTGGGAACTACTGGTCTAACCACTTTGTAGTAATTGAGAGATGAGTCCTATGGAATGGCATTGCAATAAATTGATTTCCCTCTCTCCACTACACAATGCATTGGGGAGTTACAGTGAGATCTAGAGGCGGTAGTTTTAGAGCATATTGGCTCACTACACCTTAACCCTTTGAATGCCAGAGAGGTATCCAACACATTGTGGATACCCCTCTGGCACACAAAGTGTTAAGGGAGGAATATTGAGCTCATATGCAAAATACAGGAGGAATTCTCCCAGGGTCCCTCTAAATTATCCCAGTTCTTATAAAACAACCCCGCCCCCACACACAATGCTTAGTTAATTGTTTGTTGTTAATTAATAGACACATTTTTTATTGAAGTGACAGGTCCATATTAATCCTATACGGACTAGTGGGGTACACACCCCACTGGTCCTTAACCCTCTGAGGGCCAGAGGGATACGCAATATATTGCTAGGCACTGCATACCCCACAGGCGCTCTATGGGTTAAGGATGCTATTGAGTCTGTGGTACAGATGATTTCCTCTGAAATTCCTCCTATTTTTGTACATCAGTCTCTGAATGTACAAAAAAATGTACTGAAGTGTACATTTTACCATGGAGGGGTGGGATTGTAAAGTCAACTTTTAAGGGTTTTTAACCCTTTGAGTGCCGGAGAGGTATCCCACACATTGCAACATAATGCGTTGGATACCTATCTGGCACTCAAAGGGTTAATCCGTAAGTTGCTCTCTGCGTGGCTATGAGTATTTACCAAGCTGTGTGAAATGAAAATGGTTTTGCAATGCACTGTGGACCACTCTAGCATTTAAGGGGTTAAAAGGGCCATTGAAACCAGTAGGGATTTGCACAATTATCATTTCAGCCCATAATGCAGTTGGTTTGCATCTTTTTAGCTTGAAGAATAAGGCCCAATGGGGTGACTGTATGACTTCACCAGTGCAGCTCTACTGGTGATAGCATCTGACAATAATGGCTGCACCTCAGGGGATGCACTACAGCATTTGATCACTTTAGTGTATACCGGCATGCAATCTCAGCCGTCGTTAGGACCTTAACTCTAGCAAACCCTATATGCCTACTCCATAGCATATGCAGGGAAATGGCATACATTTCCTCTGCGTCTTATTTATAATATTGCCTTAACACTTTCAGTGCCAGGGGGCACGCAAGGGGTTAAACCCAAAGTAGCGAAAAGGAACAACCTGAAACACAAACACGCTGCCCCATTTTCCTCCTCTTCGTACAAGTGACATTAAGATGAGGAATATATGAGTATGTCGTTTAGTAAATTGATGCTAGGCAGGGGTAAAGATATAATTGATTCAAGTACCTGAATTAGCATGGAGTCACCATTGCACATTCACCTCAGAGTGTTTCACATGGTAATAGCCTCCCACTGTTCTGCAAACTTGAATACAATTTTCTTTAAAACCAGATTGTAGGCCCTGTATAAAGGACATTTCTATACCAATAATTGCAGGTCAGGAATTAACAATAAATGGTTTTATTTGAATTTTAGCAATACCGTGCATTCTCTTGGAGCTATGAATGTACGATTCACATGGTGGAAATTTAATAGCATATTTGTGTATGGCAGAACATAATTTATTTCATCCTAAAGGACTGAAAAGACGCTCTTAGTTTGCATATGTATGTGACAGGAAAGCTATCTCAAGGATGTTTATATTGGCACAATGTATCTGGTAATTACTGGGAGAGAGAGCTATTAAGAATGCTATACACCTGATTAATTGGGGAGACAAATGACTGCATTTCTCCAATCCTCTGTCCATAGAAGTGACAAGTAACTGTCAAACCAGATCCTAACACGCGTGACAGACCTGGAATCGTGCCACAAAACACAAGAGGGGATGGTAAGCTTATATTATAAAAATAGTACTTTGTTCCCCTGAAAATAATTAGTTTTGTGTTCATGTCGATGAGGCCAATTTAACAGACCTCAAATAATTCTGGGGCAAACAAGTGCACCAGAAGGGTTAAGTAAAACATCCTAATAATTTAACTTGACTTTTAACCCGTTATCTGCTAGAGGGGTCTTCAATGTACTGCAAAGCAATATGTTAAACACCTTCCTAGCATTCAAGACCTTAAAGGTCCCATTTAAATTAATAGGTATCTGGGGAATGTTTGTTTTTTCCTATAGTGCAGCTGGGTTGTCCTAGAACTGTTCTTCTTAGTACAGCAGTCTCAGTGTGCATGGAGCAAACACTTAAAGTGTTAGTAATTTCTGAAAAAAACTTTTTTGCATTTAGAAGAGCTTAAAAAGCTGATCTAAATGCAAAAAAACGTATTTCTCAAACCGCTATGGTTTAAGAGATACGGGCGTTTAAAGTTTGATTTCTCCTACTGACAGCTGTAAAGCTGTCAGCAGGAGATCCGTGTCGGTCGACACGCTGGCGCTTGAGAAGTGCCGGGATCTCGTTACTTACACGGAATCCCTTCATTGGAATGGTCTAAAACGTGTGCCTGAACACTAGGCACACGTTTTAGACCATTCCAATGAAGGGATTCCATGTAAGTAAAGAGAACTCGGCACTTCTCAAGTGCCAGCGTGTCGACCAACACGGATCTCCTGCTGACAGCTTTACAGCTGTCAGTAGGAGAAATCAAACTTTAAACGCCCGTATCTCTTAAACCATAGCGGTTTGAGAGACATGTTTTTTTGCATTTAGATCAGCTTTTTAAGCTCTTCTAAATGCAAAAAAGTTTTTTTCAGCCATTACTAACACTTTAATGACCCCATGAGCCATGTTCAGGTAACTTAAGAGGTGCTATTCTGGGGCAATCTAACAGTACCCTAGAGAGACAAATACAAATCCCCATTGATTTAACCCTTTAAAGTGATAGTAATGTTTCACAATAAAAGCAGCTCCAATTAATCTTCATATTATTTGGGCCACGGAGAGTGTTATTTCAGTACTGTCAGAGTTGTAGTTCATGAGTAATTGAATGATAAAGTATCCCCCTCCCGACCCTTTTATTGATGTAACACTGTTCACCTCAGAGCAGCAAGACTGTCTGGATGGATCTCAGTGAGGGACAATCTTCGGCGAGTGTAAGAAAAAACCCAAATAACTTGTCATGGGGGGGCAGGGTTTTCTTTATGCTCACAGTAAGAAGATTGTCCCTTGCTGTGATTTGTCTGGTCAAGTGACCAGATCCCACATCTGAGGGAAGGTGGATTACAGTATGTAAAAGGGGTGGGAGGGGGATACTTTATCATTCAATTACTCTTGAACTACAACTCTGACAGTATTGAAATAACACTCTCCATGGCCCAAATACTATGAAGTTTAATTGGATCTGCTGTTTTTGTGAAACATTACTATCCTTTTAAGTGCCAGGGAGTTATCCAACACAATGCGTTGGATACCTCTCTGGCCAGGTTTGGATTTACATCACAGGTGCCCCCAGGCAAGGCACTCTAGGCTCCCTTATCTCTGTCCATGGCCACACCCCCACTCCTCACATGACCCCACCCCCACAGTCTCATCCACTTTTTCCTAGCAGGGAAAATACCCTTAACCTATAACAAGCAAGAACGAAAAAAGTTGTAATCCTTTGGTTGCCAGAGAGGTCTCAAACTCAGTGTTCTGAAATGTGTTTGAGATCTCTCCAGCATCCCAGGGGTTATAGCCTGTAAAGGAGTGTATAAACTACTGCAGGGACACTGAGATAATTCAGAATGAGGGTGTGTCCAGCACAACCGAGGCACCACTCGGATTTGGAACTATAAACAGTCGCCTACTCTGCCTATTAGTAAATATGGCTCTATCTCTGGCACTCAAAGGGTTGGATGGAGCTTTTAACCCTTTAAATGCTAGAAAGGTGTCAAATGCATTGGAAAGCAAGTTGTCAGAGACCTCTCTAGGATTCAAGAGGTTGAAAGCCCCATTTAAACCAGCTGGAATGTAGAGCTTTATTAAATTCTCTCGTGTGGTGCACCTGGTTTGACCCACAATCGCACCTCTTTAGCTTACTGCATGCAGAGCTGTGATTCTATTCTATTTTTTCAAATTAAACACGTGGTGGATTCTTTTAGCTGTGAAGTGATTCACACAGCTCTTATCTCCAGCATTTTCCATTGGGAATTTGGGGAGTTTAGTCCTGAAATAACTGCTGCAGAGATAATAGAATATAGTAAGGATGAATTGCACATATATAACAGATTCTTACAAATGTCCTCATTATTCACTACCCAGAACCCCTTAGGGCCATGCAGAGAAAATGATAGAAGTAAAGACACGACCACTATCCTGATTCCATTATGAATGGAGATATCAGGGACTGAGTCAGATAAGGATGGATGGAGAGAGTCACTTGGGACCTTATGCACAAAAGATAAATAAAGCAATTCTGAAGCAAACCAACCAAAAAATGTTCATTGATTTTAACAGAGTTTTTGACTCCTTGAATGCTAAAGAGGTCTCCAATGCATTGCTTTGCAATGCATTGGAGACCACTTTAGCAGCCAAGGAATCATAGGGTATTTGGGAAATGTTTATTTCTCCTCTGTGGTATAATTGTTTGTTGCAGAATTATTCCACTTATCTTTGGAACATACGGCTCTGCATTAACAGAACTAAACTTTGTACAGAATATTCAAGGACATTTCAAAGCAGCATTATAAAACCCTACATGTTAAATCAAGCAGCGTGAAGTCCAGTACATATTTTAAATACCCATTATCAGTCTTTCTTTCTAAAAGGTGCCCTGTTTCTGTCAGTGATGAACTGCTACTTTTTGTTTCATAATGGAAATTGATTTTATTATATTCTTTGCAGTCCACCTCCAGACAATTTTCTTATCTACAATTTCTACATTTAATTGCAATTTGGTTTTTAAACATGACTGGCAGCAGTCTTTTTTGTCTAGTTCCTTGTGTAATAATACCTTTTAGATGTTCAAATGTGTAATAGAATTACATGAGAGTAAGAGAGGAAGGGGATGAAGACTGGCAATCACTGTATCAAAAACTGCTCGAATACATTCAAAGCAAAACAAATGAGGAGAAAGCAAGGTAAGCGAGAATCTTGTTGCCCACCTTGTCTATAGTGGATAAAGGGACTTCTTACTTTATAGTAAACAATGGCAATTGTGTTCTCCGGCCAAAAGGGTAAAGTTTGTTTTAATCCATTTATTATACCGATTCTAACTGTGCTGGGTTTTGTTTAAAAAAAACAAAACAAAAAAAAAACGCAATAGAAATGAAGTTTGAGGGTTAACTTTTTTCCCTCTTCTCCTCATTCTGATCGGCACCATCTTGCCAACGAGAACACAGGAGTTCCACCTCCCCGCTGGTCTGTTCCCTCGTCTCCTCATTTTGATCGGCACCATCTTGCCAGTGAGAACAAAGGAGATCCTCCTCCCCGCTGGTCTGTTCCCTCGTCTCCTCATTCTGATCGGCACCATCTTGCCAATGAGAACAAAGGAGATCCTCCTCCCCGCTGGTCTGTTCCCTCGTCTCCTCATTCTGATCGGCACCATCTTGCCAATGAGAACACAGGCGATCCTCCTCCCCGCTGGTCTGTTCCCTCGTCTCCTCATTCTGATCGGCACCATCTTGCCAATGAGAACAAAGGAGATCCTCCTCCCCGCTGGTCTGTTCCCTCGTCTCCTCATTCTGATCGGCACCATCTTGCCAATGAGAACACAGGCGATCCTCCTCCCCGCTGGTCTGTTCCCTCGTCTCCTCATTCTGATCGGCACCATCTTGCCAATGAGAACAAAGGAGATCCTCCTCCCCGCTGGTCTGTTCCCTCGTCTCCTCATTCTGATCGGCACCATCTTGCCAATGAGAACACAGGAGATCCTCCTCCCCGCTGGTCTGTTCCCTCGTTTTCTCATTCTGATCGGCACCATCTTGCCAATGAGAATACAGGAGATCCTCCTCCCCGCTGGTCTGTTCCCTCGTCTCCTCATTCTGATCGGCACCATCTTGCCAATGAGAATACAGGAGATCTTCCTCCCCGCTGGTCTGTCACCTCGTCTCCTCATTCTGATCGGCACCATCTTGCCAATGAAAATACAGGAGATCCTCCTCCTCGCTGGTTTGTCAGTAAGCTGGAGTACTCTCATTGGCTAGATATCGATCTCTGCCAATGAGAGTTCTCCAGCTTACTGACAGACCAGCGGGAAGGAGGATCTCTCCTGCATTCTCATCGGCACACAACTGTACCGATCAGAATGAGAAGACGTCAAGAGGGAAAAGTTAAACTCTCAAACTTAATTTATATCGCATTTTTTTTTTAAACAAAACCAGCACAGTTACAATCGATATAATAAATGGATTAAAGCAAACTTGTGCTTAGGTGAAAGTTCCGCTTTAACAGATTATTTGAATTTACATGTGTATTGTATGTGTATGTACCGTGCATTATGCTGAAATTGTGCTGATTTCCACTTAATTTAAGGAGGCTGATTTATTAAGAAGTGATGTAATTCTGGGGCAAACTAAGTACACCAAACACAACAAAATTCACATGAATTTAAATGAGGTTTGTAACCTTCTGAATGCTAGTGAAGACTCTATTGCTTCACATTACATTTCTCTGTCAATATCTCTAACATTCAAGGAGTTAAAAGCCCAATTTAAATCATCAAGGATTCAGATTATTATAATGTTTAACCCCTATAGTGCAGTTGGTTTGCCCTTAAACCACTCAAATACTTTTTTATCACAACAGCCATAGAGTGAGGCATTGGTTCAGTTGTGTGACATTATCCTCTCACGCACTCCCATGGGAACTTGCAATGGAAATCAATAGGTGGTGCATTATGGTCAATAATAATTATATAGATATACCTGACTGGTGTATGATGGACTCCTACCTAGGTAAGTCCTTCTGTTACACACAGTAATTATATAGATACACCTGACTGCTGTATGATAGACTCCTACCTAGGTAAGTGATTCTGTTACACACAGTAATTATATAGATATGCCTGATTGCTGTATGATGGACTCCTACCTAGGTAAGTGCTTCTGTTACACACAGTAATAATATAGATATGCCTGACTGCTGTATGGTGGACTCCTACCTAGGTAAGCGATTCTGTTACACACAGTAATTATATAGATATACACCTGACTGCTGTGTGATGGACTCCTACCTAGGTAAGTATTTCTGTTACACACAGTAATTATATAGATATACCTGACTGGTGTATGATGGACTCCTACCTAGGTAAGCCCTTCTGTTACATGCAGTAATTATATAGATATATACCTGACTGGTGTGTGATGGATGACTATCTATGTAAGACCTTCAGTTACACCCAGTAATTATATTTATACACAGGAATAGTCTGTTGGTCTAATATAATGGTATACTGTGGTGTCTGTGGTGGGAACACTAGATGTCTGGGTGATTGTGTGTGTGTTACCCCTCTGTGGCAAACAACAATGTGCCAAAACTGTGGTAAACAACTAACAAGGGGGACACATTTTATAGCTTTACACTGGAAGCCATAATGTCTAGAAACAGCTCTGGTTATGGCAGAGCTGATAATGGACGAGTACAAGATTCAATATATTACTGCTCAGCACAGTTGAGAGAACAGACATTTAGGCTATATCTGTAGGAAACCAAGATCCGCAGTGATACAAAGGAAGATTATTATATCAGTATTTTATAAACTTCAACATTTTGGAGTTCAGTGACAAGCTGAAAGATAAATAACAACAAATGGCATTTTACAGAATAATTCCTTAACCCAGGGCAGTCCAAACATTTTTCATCACGTGCCAGATTGAGAAAAGAACAAAGGGGTGAATGTATAAATCCTCCAAAGCTGCCTTACTGGCATTAACCTCCAATGCCAGTGGCTACACTTCACAGTATGCACTAGGCAGTGTGATCTCTGAAGTGCATAGAGTGTACAACAATGGCATTTCAGTAATAAAGTATCTATAAAAACTGTGTGACATCAACAGCTAATGCACACAGATATTTACTGGAATAATTATATTGCCTTCTGTTGCTGTGAACAAGTAGATGGACGTGCACAGCTGATGTTTTAGCAAAGCAGGGCTTTAGTTTGTGTGCATGATTAAACTGGGCTATGAATAGCAGCTCGACATGTGCTGTACATACGTAATGATATTTATTGGCTCACCACACCCCATAGCTGCATGCACAAAGAGATGAATCGGCTGTTACCTCATGAGGAATGTAGTCTGCTGGTAGCTTCTCTAACATTTCATCTGCTAGCCGCTGGACTACAGTCTCTCTCGTCTCTCCTGCGCCTCCTCCACTGTCCTTGGGCTGAATATTAACTATTGTGCTTAATGTCTCATTTGCCATGTTTGTTTGATAGGTTATATCTGCGTTTGGATGCAATCCAAATACCTTAAAAAAGATATATATCAAGTTATAGACATATTGTTGACTTATTTACATTGGTGGTTCTTAAAGTTGGATCTCTCACTCCAAGACAAGTTTAGCTTGCTTTCCAGAGAATTAAAATAGGTCTATATTTTGTACTAGCAATTTTTCTATAAAGTAAATGATTTTTGATAAATGAACCTTTACTTGTTGATGGCACGGTAGAGTGCTGCACAGTATACTGACTAGTTTTGTTCTAGGCCAAACTAATCCAATACCGTGTTACTGGAAAAAACTCCAATGTATGGGCTCTGTCTAGAGTGATTCATAGCACAGTGTGTGGTAATATTGGCCCGGAACAACATCAAATTATCATAAACCACTACATACTGTCACCAGCAAAGACATGACTAGTAAAATGTTTAATTTTTTTTTACAATGAACTAAACGTATCTTAAACTCACAGGTCCACTTTAATCATTGTCCTCAGAAACCACCAAAAGGCCAAAACACAGGTGAATGAGTAAATCAAAATGACTGAGCCCCTGGTTGACTTACCTGTGCAAAGGCAGGGAAATGCTCAATTTCTGGGCTGTTAGTAGCCCCTGAAGACAGGTTTGAGAACCACAAATATATAAAACCAAACAGTACATAGATAGCTCATACTGTGGAGTTATTTTGCCATTTCAAAACATAGGGCCATATGCACAATGAAAAGTAGAACAATTCTTGGGCAAACCAACTGCATCATGGGGAATAATTAACATTTCCATTAATATAAATGAGGCTTTTATTTAATCAAATGTTAAGAGAGATCTTGGCATTTCTAACAATCAAGGGGTTAGAAGCCCCATTTAAATCAATGAGCATTTGGGGAATTTTAAGTTGCTTGCCCTAGAATTATTCTACTTTTTTGTGCTAATGGCCCTATAAGTTAAAAAGTCTGTCCCAAGAAAATAACTAAACAAACTAATGTCAAACTATAACAGTGACTGATCTACTTTGGAGCGCCACATTTTAATGTACACAAAACTTGATGGCTGCCATCATTCCCTGGAAATTGTTTAAACATTTTTTTCTTTCTCCTGATCAACAGGGATGGTATGGGACTGGCTAAACTTGATGGCCACATGTAGCCTCATCAACTATGTTACCATTGGCGCGATGCAAGAAACGTTCGCATCAGATAAAGGCATTTTTGTGCGCAGATATATTTTGCGCATATTCTAATCCAGGAAGCTAAATACCGAACGCTTCTTGAATTGCGCATGAAAAATTCCATTTTACAACAACAGTACACAGACATATAAATTCATTCGAAATAGCAGTTCTTGCATTAGGAACATTCGCTATTCCACTCACACAGATTCGTTAATCTTAGCCACGCCCACAAAAAATAAATATATGCAGCTGTTTGCTAATCTTGAATTTTCATGCGCGATTCAACAAAATCATGTGCAAACCTATTCCCTAGTGATTTTCACACGGGAAATAGAGATTGCGCACGTTTCCTGCATCGAGCCACATGTTACTATATTACTACTGGAGTAAATTTATCATGAGACCTCTGACAACAAATTCATCTGTGACTGAAAATACACTCAAGCTTTCTATTTATAAATTATCTGTTAAAGGGATAGTAATACTTCGTTTTAACTTTATTTTATTTTGTAGGCATTAAAAACACATGAAGAATGATATAAGTCTTATCTCTCAAACCTTTATGGTTTATGAGATATTCACAAGCAAAGTTCCCCTCCCCGCCCCTTTTACCTGGTGTAAGCCATTTCTTCTCAGATGTCAGTCTGGTTGTATGACAGTACAGATAACAGAAGGGGACAATCTTCTTTGTATGAAAACAATGAAAGCCCTTCCCCCCTTGACAAGTTTTTCAGCTTTTTCCATTATCTTAATTGAAGATTGTCCCTCTCTGCAGTCTACCTGGGCATCTCCCTTCTGATCTGGATGAACAGGGGGGGGATACTTTGTTTGTGAATATCTCTTAAACCATAAAGGTTTCAGAGATAAGACTTATATCATTCTTCATGTTTTTTTAATGCCTACAAAATAAAATAAAGTTAAAATGAAGTATTACTATCCCTTTAAAGTGGGCCTGTCACCTTAAGATAAGATTATAAGGTTAATAAGAAATCAACCTTTATTTGTTGGTGGCAGGATGTGACATTTTATGCTAATTACTTTTTGTATTGGATCGGTATTACCACACACCGTGCTATGAATGAATCTAGGCAGAACCAACACACTGGGGGCACTTCTTAGAGTGAGTATTGCTTTTGGCTTCAAACAGGACTATTTAGCATATTATCCAGGGAATCGCCATAAAGTGCCCCACTATACCATAAAAAGTCAAAGATTGAGTTCTCAAAAAAGATTTACTTGAATTAAAATGTCTAGTACAAAATATAGGCAGATTTTAATTATCATTAAAACAAGCTAGCCTTGTCTTAGGGTGACAGGCCCAGTTTAAAGGGATAGTAATACTTAAGTATTACTAATCCCTATATTAAAGTCTTATTAAAAATAAATGTATTGCCCCCAGTGTCATCTCTCAGACCTTTATGGTTTGAGAGATGATCGCTCCTAAAGTTGCCCTCTCCCTCCCCTTCCCTGTAGTCAGCGTTCTAGCTGACTGAAGGGAAATCCGGCTCTGCAGCACAGCCTCGATCTCATTAATAAAAAAGAAAAGCTTTCACTGAAATGGTCTTCTATGTGTGCTTGGTTTGCAAGCACACATAGAAGACCGTTTTAGTGAAATATTATTTTTTTATTAACGTGATCTTGGCTCTGCTACAGAGCCGCCTGATGATCTAAGATTTCCCTTCAGTCAGCTACAACGCTGACTTCGGGGAAGGGGGAGTGAGAGGGCAACTTTAGGAGCGATCATCTCTCAAACCATAAAGGTTTGAGAGATGACACTGGGGGCAATACATTTATTTTTAATAGGACTTTAATATAGGGATTAGTAATACTTAAGTATTACTATCCCTTTAAATGCCATGTGCTCAGATGGATGAAAATAGAGCACTCAGATGAAAGTTAGAAAGGTGAAACTGAGGGTGCAAGGGGAAACAAAAACATGCTATTGTGCATATCTCATATCACCACAAATGATTTAAAGGACCAATAATGTCTTTATTATGAAAAAAGAAAAATTGTAGAGCTTTTTCTGCTGAGAAAAAGTTCCCCCATTGCTGGCAGTTATTTTTATTAACAAAATGTCTATAGAAATCAGTAGCCAGTGGCTCTCCTCTCCCATAAAATACATAGAGTAACTGTCTGGACACCAGGGGGTAATGCACTAATTTGTGATAAAGAGGAGGTGACTTCTCCAGTGATATCACTTCTCCAGTTCCTGTGTTATTCTATGGAGTTTATGCACTAATACCTCTCAAGCTGGAGAAATCTTAGGGCCCAGGCTCTAAAGAATAACACAGGATTTTGGAGAATTTTTCAGATTGGAGAAGTCATCTCCACTTGAACCTATCTTTATCACACCTTAATTTATCGCCCCACTAGGTGACATTGTTGCCAGTAGTGTAATATAAAATGTAACAATAACTTCTCAGCAGTACCCTTGTTTAATCAGCAGGAAATGTCCTATAATATTTTCTTTTTTAAGTAATAATGTTACATTTAACAAATGTGTAAGTGTAAGCAAGGATTTTAATTTCAAATCAACTCTACATATCAGGGTGAATACACACCACAGCAGTTCAGAGCTGCATGAGGTGTGGAATCTCATTTAAGGTCCTATACATGTCTATAGCCACATAAACCAAAAAGCCTCCCTTTCATGCCAATTGTGTCCAGGGTATGGCAGTAAGGCAATCTGTGGGTATTATTTGGAGTTTCTTTCATCAGTGCCAAGATCATCTACACCATATATTAACATTGCATAGACAGCTTGGTTGTCATCACTCTCAATTACCCTGTGTATGTAATGGGTAATGTAATGCTGGCATTAAAGTCTAACATGGTAGAGTGTGTCTGCTTGTATGCAATACACTGCTGATATGCTCTATTGCTTAACCTTAAAGGAGCAGTAAACTTTTTTTTAATAAAAACACATATTTTATAGAGCATTTCCGGCTGAATAAAACAAGGGTACTCTCATCGCTGTCAGATGTTTTATTCAAAACTAGTTGAAAGGCCCGTTATACGGGCCACAGTGCCACTGCCAGCCGGTCACAGGGCAGTCATGCACAGTAGAGACTGCCCACATGACTGCAGCACATGCAGCAGCCACTACTGCGCATGACTGAGGCGTTACACACGTTTTAGCAAATTATTATATAGGATTTATAGCAGTTCAAATAATCAGGAAGTGAATTTACTGTGTTTACTTCCTGATAGTTCTAACTGACAGGAAGTGACAGGCAGTTTCTATCACATTATATGGAGAACTGTATGTCTCTGACTTTTCTGACTTTCCTCGCCATTAGAATCTCACAGGAAATCTAATTAGAATTTGACAACTAGAGGGCACTGCTAATGTAAAAAAACATGGGTTTAGACTGTAATAACTCTGGAAATATAAATCTCTCAGCAGTGGGAGTACTCTTATTTTACTCAACAGGAAAATCCCTACAATATATATTTTTTCATAAACAAATTTTACTGCTCCTTTAAGTGCAACCATTGAAGCTAGACACCAAAGCCAAGCCACTGCTCTGGCCCAAATTTACATCTTGTGTCTGCTTTCTGTTAAGTCAATTACTATTTCTGATAGACTATATTTAAAACTAAACATAACAGTGGCAAGGTTTAGGGGGTTATGTAATAAGAAAAGGAGCAATACTTGGGCAAACCACCTACACCATAAAGGAGAAGTAAATATACCCTTTGCTTCAAATTAACAGTATAAAGTAATGCTTAGCACTGAAAAAAAAAACATATACTGCATGGTTTATTCTGCTGAATAAAATGTGGACGCTTCCACAGCTGATAGATATCTTATTCAAAAGTTATTGCAGCTCGAACTTGCATTTTGTCTCCATGACCTGAAATTGTGCGGTGGCGCTGTTGCTACCACAGCCTACGGAGTTTCATATTCAGCTGACCAGAACTCTCCACAGACTGCTGTAGCAACAGCAGCGCCAAAACATTTCAGGCCATGGAGGTACTGCACCCAAAAAATGCATGTTTGAGCTACAATAACTTTTGAATAAAACATCTCAGCAGTGGGAGTAACAGGATATACCCTATTTATCTATCTATCTATCTATCTATCTATCTATCTATCTATCTATCTATCTATCTCTATCACAATGCATTAGAGCCCACTCTGACAATAAAGGAGGCTAAAAGTGCCAATTAATTAATTTGGGGATTTTTATTTGTCCCCATGGTGCAGTTGGTTTGCTCCATAATAGCTCCAGTTCTTAGTACATCTGCCTCACTGGACCATATATTACCTTTTTTACCGAGCAGAAATTTTTCTTACCTCAGGGGTATCCACCAATGGCAGCTGTTCTATGTGCTGCAGGTATTCATCTATTGTTTTGCCTTTAGGGATACCATAACCTTTATAGAAGCAAAATTTATCAGAAAACATATTCTCTCCGAACCACACTCTAGCAAATGTGTTGAGCAAATTCTTGTCCATGTCATCTGTCACACGGCCTCCATATTGCACTTCTCCCAACATATAACGCAAGCAGCTCCAGTTCACTCCTCGTTTACTGTCCACCTCATCCAAGTGGTTCTGGACAAACTGGATGCTGGCAGCAAAATCTGCTTGGTTAAACTCATAGGGGATGTTCCAACCCAATGGACCAAACTTCCTTCTTTCCTAAAAGGCAAAGGGTCACCAAAGAAGAGTATGATGAGAAAGTAAGGAGTGTGATGTGAGCTCTTTTCATATTAAAGAGAAATAACAAGCTCTAATAGTAACCCCTAATTACCTTACTATGGCTAGAAAATTCTAATGGCCTCTATGATTTTTTCCCTTGCTCCTTGCTTCAATCAGTCCTGGATGTTGTCTCCATGGAAGCAGACATGACAGTTGTCAGCAACACCACAGGACATCGCACTCTGCTCATTGTGCATGGTAGTCTTAACACTTTAACCCTTTGAGTACCAGAGGGGTACACAACGCATTGCTTAGGCACTAAGGTGATAAAGTGGTGATGGCTTCTTCAGTGTTCTAAACTCTCCAATTCACATGCACTTCAATGGAGCCAATGCACAAAGATTTCTCAAGTTAGCTATATCTTAGTGCATTGGCTCCTTAGAATAACATAGTACTTGGGGAGTTTAGAACACTGGAGAAGTGATCTCCACTTTATCACGCCCTAGTCCAACTTGCCCTTGTTCTCTAGTTATGTTATTCTATGGAGTGTATGCACTAAGCGCTTTCCCACATGAGAGAGAGACAGTGGATAGCCCACTCAACTGTCTCAGTTAATACACAACAGCAACATTTTACAGCTTCTCTGATGGTTTCCTTATTGAATAAAACAATTTTGGCAATGGATTTTGATGTTATAACAATTTCAGTTCCACAGGGGTTGCAATGCACATCCCTATTGCATTGAAGGGGTTTAAGGAGGTCAGCTCCTGTATCTGCTCTCTAGTATAGCCACCAAATTGTCTTCTGGTCCCATAGAGAGATATAGGAAGATCCAAATTTCTCCAGCCTCAGGCAGCTACCAAGGCTTAGTGCATGTATCCAAGTGCCACATTAACATATAGACACACCCACAAGAATATGACTATGGCTAATTAAGTTGCATTTCAGTTAGCAAATGAGCCATTGTTCAAGTAGTCACTGCAAAACCATAAATCTGGCAAAGGTATATATTGGATTCATGGCGACAAAGGCATTTTTGTGGCAGATTCACAGGGCTATGTTGGAGAAGACCACTTAGTGCATATGTTGTGATGTCATCAACACAAATACACCATCATGTAGCCATCCTGTCCCCTGATTGAATCTTAGTCATCTCTCCCTGGAGGTAAGCTGAAGTTAATGATGCCATGTCATTAAAACATATGATCTGTTTGATGTTAATCATACCCAATTATAAGCTAATTTCTTAAAAATAATCTTTCATGGAGTTCACATAACATGATGTTAAAATATTTAGACACAATAGCAGCATTATTTTTATAACAATCACTTCCATGCTAGAGATGTCTTCAATGCATTGTGACTTCTTTAGAATCCAATGGATTAAAATATGGGTCCTGTGAAATGAAAACAGTGACCTATCTAAAAGCAAACTTGATACCTGCACTGTTGTGTGCAGAAAGGCAACTCCATATAGCAGCGGCTTCCACTGGGGCACATTGGTCACATCAAGTAGTTCTTGTGAGATACCAGAATAAGTTCGCTTTAATCCAGCCTTTACACCTACAGGATTAGAGGATGGAAAAGGAAGGGTAAGCAATGTTTTATTCTGCTTATGTTGCAAATTTATTCTGCATTTTAATAGCAGCCAGTTATTTAGAAGTGCAATAATCTCACATTTGCTAAAAATCAATATTATGAATAATAGAACATTATATATAGCACTTTTTGTTCTTTTTAAGCTACAGATAGCGGAACATTATCTGGACTATAAAGTAAGGCTGAAACTATGCACAAGCTGCATTTAGTAATAACAATGTATGAATTTTATATAAACTAACTCATAAACAATTCCATAGCTGTGAACACTATGCATAAAGAAGGATTGGATTTAATTAAATGAGAAGATAAACTGAAGCTCACAAACTTTCATTGAATCAAATTATGAATTACCTTCTTTAGATGTTGTGTCTCTATAAAATGGATTATTAAATTTCAGAAATCCACAAGGTTAGGTCTGCTTCTTAGGTCTGAAGACCACACTAGCATCCAAGGGATTGAGAACCTGACATGGCTCTAATTAACACATAATGAAAATGTTTTTCCTACAGTCTAGAATATGTTAAATATATTGTCAAGTTTATCTTGCTTCATAATTGGGTGGGACAGTTTTTTATATGAATGAATCATAGCCTTTCCAATATGACTGATAGAACACTGGGATAGACCACTGGCCAGTAATGTGTAGCCATTGGTCTGTGGGATACCAACAGTGAGTGATCCTTCCTCCGGAGCTTACAGTCCTCATAAACCCCAAGGAAAAAGCTGCATCCTCCATGAGGCCACAATTTCAGCATCTTCTTGCCCCTTCATAGATGGGTGATACAGTACATCCAGTTTGTTGAACCAAATGTTCTACTCACAAAGGCACAGAAGGTTATAACTTACATTTCTAGGGGCAAGTAGAGGCTGGAAGCATGGCAGGCATGGAGGAAAGGAAGAGCCCCATAAAGCTCAAGAGGACCACCCAATCTAGCATTAAAAACACCTTCAAGATGGCAGAACCACCCTCCCTCTGCATATTCTATTTGAAAGGGTTGTCTCAGTTCTCATACTTTCCTTCCTAAATTCTAACATGATTTTAGATCCTTTAGAATCAGGGTTTCACATGGGCCATTCAGCCAAAACCACACTCACCAAATTGACATAGTTCATATTGCTAAATCCAAATCACTCTACTTTTTTCCTTAACAGAGAATATTACAGATAGTGAGGGAACTTATGTACAATAAGTAGGGCTAAATATGCAGATGACATACAAGTCTGTCTCTCCACACCTACCCTCCCGTCCTCACGATGCCTAAAACCTGTCTCCTGGCAATCTCATTGTGGATGGCTGAGAGACACATCAAACTTGAAATGTGAATAACCATACTGCTAATTTACCACTTAAATCATCTCCACTTAAGCTCTTTCCCCCTACCATCAACGATGACAATTCTCCCTGTTCCCCATGCTCACTGTCTAGGGGTCATAATACTCTTCTTGAAATTTTCTCATAACTTCCAGAATACAGCCTCTTTTCATCACTTTCTTTCCAGAAATGTTGCCAAAATATGACAATTTCTCTGTATTTCTTCTACTAAAATATTGATTCAGGCTCTGAGGCTCTCATCTTCTCCTGCTTTGATTACTGCAACCTACTTCTCACCATTCTACCAACCTTTCAACTCTCTACCCTCCAGTTCATTCGAAATGCTGCTGCAAGGATCACAACATTATCACCTGCTCTGTATCTCATTACTTTGTTAACATTTCTCTGCTGGTTTCCTCTGAAATTCCAGATCAAACAGAAACTTCTTCTACTAACCTTCAAAGCCCTTGCTGCTGAGGTCCCAAATAATATCTCTAAACTAATCCCACCTATATTCATATGCTCGCTCTTTCGCTCTCTCTGCACGTTGAGTCATGCCTTCTCTTTGTCACCTCTGCTACCATTTTCTTATGTGTCACCCTATTTCTTAAATTCCCTACCCTTTAACCCTTTGAGTGCCAGAGTGGTATGCAATACATTGCAGAGCAATGCGTTGCATACTTCTCTGGCACTCTAAAGGGTTAATTTATGTCTGGCACCCAGTCTTCACCCCTTAAAACCCTTCTGCATCAGCACTTGCTCGGGGGCTACATTCCATCACACCTCTGAATCACACATCCTGCATAGTGGACAACCTGGTTTATTGTGAAATTTGCATTTATACTAACATCTAGCGTCTCTGCATGTTATCCATTATATTTAATTAGACTGTAAAGCTCACCTGGGCTGGGAACTCTTTCTTGTTTTCATTGTACTACACTTGCATTAAATTTTCAATTGTACCCTTGGATTTATGCCCTGTATTGTATATGTGTGTTAAACTAGCTCTGAGTACTCAGAGGTGCCATATAAACATATTCATACTTTAGATTATAAGCTTTCGAGCAGGGGCCCTTCATTTTCCTAAGCACTAGTCACCCTATATTGTCCAAACCCTTCAATTGTAAAGTGCTGGGTAAGCTTGTGGAGCTATATAGATAAATATATTCATTCATACATGCAGTACATATTAACCCCTTAAAGACCCATGACGGTCCTGGATCATCATGGGTTGTTTTGCCTTAAGGACCCATGACGGTCCTGGACCGTCATGGGTTAAATGATAGCAGCGCGCCTCTGTGCACGCTGCTATCATTAATTCCCGGCTGAGACTGAACACTCCAGGACCGGAGCATTCAGTCTCAGCCACTTTCACAGGTGCTGGGTCTTGGGATCGCTGCAGCAGCGATCCCATGTACCGGCATTGTGAAAGAATGAATGAGGCAGTGTTCTACACTACCTCTAGTGTCTCTTCTCAGCCGTCTGTCCCTTGCTATCAAAGTAAGGGACAGAGAAGCAGAGAGGAGACACCTAGTGAACAAATAAAATGCAGCAGCTGGGGGTATTAACCCCTTCACTGCTGTGCTGGAGGCTGGTTAAATGTAGATCAATTTTTGAACTGCTAAAATTAACTTTTGATTTTTTTTTTTTTTTTAAAAAGACACAACCCTTTTTTTTTACATAAAAACACAATTACACAATTACCAAATTAGGAAGTGTGATTGTTGTGGAGCCATGAAATACATTTATACACACTGCCAAATGTCATCAATAAAAAAGTGGGAAAATAGGGTGGGAAAAAGGGACATGAGGTTTTTCACCCAGGGGAGACAGTGACCACTTAAATCTGCCAATTTGTAGATATGACTGACCGGTCATACCTTTCATGCAGTGTCCATAAAAATGTAACCCATTGTGCCCAAATGATCCCAAGAGAAAAAAAATGGCGTTTTCTTTATTTTACTAAAATAAATGGTAGACTATCCATATAAGTATGGTATCAAAAGACAGCCCTATTTGTCTGTAAAAAATGGTATATAATTTTCATGGGTAAAATAAAGTACTTAGAGGGAAAACACTGTTGAACAAAGACAAAAAGGTCAGAATTACTCCGGTCCTTAAGTGAAATCGACCTCAGATTTTCCCGGTCCTTAAAGGGATAGTAATGGTTAATTTTAAGTTGATTTAATATTGTAGACATAAAAAAAAGATTAATATCAAAAAAGTTACTTTTTCCTCGCTGTTTTACTCAAGTCTGCCATCTAGCTGACAGCTGCAGATTCCAGTCATTTGACCAGACAGAGGCTCTTCAGCAGAGCTGAAATCATGGTATTTAGAAATAAATACTTCATTGCAACGGTCTACAAAGTGTGCTTGCAAGCCAGGCACACTTTGTAGACCATTCCAATGAAGTATTTATCTTTAGATATCGTTATATCAGCGCTGCTGAAGAGCCACATCTGGTCAAGCGACCAGAATCTGCTTCTGACAGCTTTAGAGCTCGTCAAGCAGAAAGGGGAGGGACCAGCGAACTTTATTTTCCTGTATCTCTCAAACCATAATGGTTTGAGAGATACAAATAAGTGCAAGTACTCTCTTTTAATTATATCTACGATATAGTTAATACTTTTTTTCTGACATTACTATCCCTTTAAAGGGTTAAGGACTGGTCGCATGCATCCAATACTTAAGGACAATGGACTTTTTTTTATATATGTGTATCCGATGCAGGGTTCCCTGAACAGCGTGCAGACACGTGGGGAGCCCTGAAATCCATGACGATCCTGGCATGTCATTGGTCCTTGTGACTCGCCAACCCATGATGTGCCAGGACCGTCATGGGTCCTTAAGGGGGGGAAGTTGTGTGGGGTTATGGAGGATATGGTTCCTTTTTAAAAGCATGATGTGGCAACCCTAAGTCTTTTAATTTTCTATTCTATCAGCAATTGAATCACAAAGACACAGACTGAGGTATTATTCTGCCTCCACACTACACATTCTGTTCTGTCTCATTGCCTCTAAAACTGAATTTTTGCCCACTTTTGTTATCGTAACTAATGGAGCCACATGGTACAAAACAAAAAAAGTAGTCCTTTATAAAAATAAATGGACTAAGGGAGAACTATAATACATTTAAAATTGTTCTTTCCTTGTCCTTGTTCCATAATAATTGCCCTGTAAATTCTATTGTTGTGAGACAGAGGTTTCAGATGTTGTGCTAGTGTTGGAGATGCACCCTATGGCTCAGTCTCCTGTCTCCTGCTGATGCTTTTCTGAATGCATTTTGATGCTGGGAAGCAAATCTTTGGCCTTGTGAATTGGAAACTGTGCAGACTGCGACAGAGAAGAAAAATAGAATAAAAGCAAGCTTTCTGGATCTTCTCATTTCAACTGCACAGACTCATTATTGTGTTTGACACAATAAATCCACTACTTTTTAAATGTCACTAGTGTTACTCAAATAATAGACGTTCCACTGGGCATATATAGTGATTATCAATGAGATAGATTCAGGTAGTTAGTAGAGGAAATGTAGTCCTAAATTCTGAATGCCAGTCCACTCTTGCCTTACTGGCCTTTGAAATGGGACATACAGTGCGATAAAGCTGGAAACATGGAGCGCATATGCATAATGGTAAAAGTGGAGAAGTTCTACAATAAACCAACTGAACCATATAAACAAATTCAAAATGGCAGTTGATTTAGGTAGGGCTTTTAACTTCTTAAATACCATGTTTAACCCACTGAGTGCCAGAGGGGTAAGGAATACATTGCGTATCACTCTGACACTCTAAGGGTTAACCCTTTGAGTGCCAGAGGGGTACGCAGTGCATTGCTCTGCAATGCGTTACGTACCCCTCTGGCACTCAAAGGGTTAAAGGGATTGTAATGTTTCATAAAAACAGCAGCTCCAATTAATCTTCATAGTATTTGGGCCACGGATAGTGTTATTTCATTACTGTGAGTGTTGTGTGTAGTTCAAGAGTAATTGAATGATAAAGTATCCCCCTCCAGCCCCTTTTACCTAGTGTAAGCCAACTCCCCTCAGATGTGGAATCTGGTCTTAAGACCAGACAGCTCACAGCAAGGGACAATCTTCTTACTGTGAGAACAATGAAAACCCTGCCCCCCTTGACAGGTTTGTCAGGTTTTCCCTTATGCTCACTGAAGATTGTCCCTCTCTGTGATCCATCTGAACAGTCTTACTGCTCTGAGGTGAGCAATGTTACATCAGTAAAAGGGGCAGGGAGGGGGATACTTTATCATTGAATTACTCTTGAACTACAACTCTGACATTATTGAAATAACACTCTCCATGGCCCAAATACTATGAAGATTAATTGGAGCTGCTTTTATTGTGAAACCTTTACTATCCCTTTAGAGAAGCATGTAAGTTCACTACCAGCCATCCCGCCACAGTGAAATAATTAACTTCAAGCAACTTACATAACAACATTGCACAATGGTGGCTATTACAGGTTCTCTGCTCCCCCGTCTTCCCTGCTTCTCTCTCCTATTGCCCAGACGCCACCCACACAGCATCGCTCGTCATCTCATCATGTGACCTGTGCTACGTGATGTTGCACAGGTCACCACTACACAGCTTCACAGAAAATACGGGCGCATACTGTATACCCGGAGAACTTAATGTTTCACCCGGTGACCCTGCTCTAAATCTGGAGTCTCCGGGTGAAATCCATTAAGTTCCCAGCTATGGATATTCAACACAAGGCATGCATTGGATTCGCCACTTAAATAAATTCCCATTTAAATCAACTAGAATTTTGAGAATTTTTATTTTTCTCTGTGGTGCAGTCGGTTTGCCCCCAAATTGTGCCATTTTTGTCTTTATACATATGCCCCACAGAAAATAAGGCAGAAAAGAACAATTTAGCATTGTCCCCTGTTTAAAAAAACCTCAGGCTATTTTAAAGGAGCCATACTTTATTTTTTACCACCTTTTTTAATTACAAATATGCATGTTCTATGTCTTTTCCTACTGAGCAAAACAAGGGCATCCCCCACTTCTGGAAGATTTTTCATTCAAAACTGATTACAGTGTAGACTCATTATATTTTAATCAAACTGTTTGCAACAGCTCCAACTAGTGTCCAAAAGGCATTTTCTTTAACACCACAGCTTGAGACATAGACCACATCTCTCTCTGTAAGTTCAGCATTCAGAGGAAAAGGCTATTTTTGCACAACCCACTTTTGTCAAAACACGCTTTTAGTTTTGCATTTGCCATTTAGCAGGAAAAGCTATCATGTGATGTTCAGGATTGCACACATTCACCGGCAATCCAAAGAGGTTCCTGTCTGTGCCAGTACTCCTCTGAGAAAGGTAGGTGGACTGCTTCAGTGGGTTCCTGCTACTTACACAGTAAGACTACAAGTCCCCCTCCCGCCTTCTTTACCTCTCTATCTGTCTCTCTTGTTCAGTGATTCATTCTGGACTGATCTGAGCAGAGGTTACAAACTCAATCCATGAAAAAAATCAGTCAGTTGTACTTGTACAGGGCCACCATCAAGGAGGAAGGTACAGGCAGTACTTGTGTATGGGGCATGGCCAAGCAGGGGGCTTACCTCTCTGATCAGACATGAAAGCCCCCCATAGCCTCTGCAGTGCAGGGGGGAAGCACTGTGACTTAAGGGACACCCAAGTGAGCAGACTAGTCCATGTGGATTCTGGAGGATCTCCTGGTGGGCCCACTTTTGACATAGCAGAGAACTGGAGGGCACTGCTGCTGTGCTGTGCTCCATACTGCATGGTGGAGCAGTTCCAAGGGCTCTCTCTTTATGTATCCTTTATGTATGCTGCAGTGCAAATGTGTGGGGTGGGGGCCCTGGCTTTGTTTGTACTGTGACAAAAGATCTCTGATGGTAGCTATGTACTTGTATACACTACTGCAGGACCTATAAAGGAAATGATCTAACTATACCTTAGTATACAGAAAGTCCTACTGCATACCACCACCAAAAACATACACAAAGTTTGCATTTGATTATGTATTGTCCCCCACATGAAACAGGATAAAGCAGTAAGGAATATGGCTTTTGGTGTAAATGAGCATATATTCTTGTATTTACTCAGCGATAAATAGGTAAATACATGTTTATAACCAACTACTGATAAATTGGAGAATTAGAAACATGACAGGAACTTGCAGTATTTCCTAGTGTATTAGCAATTCTGCTTATAATACATGGGTCTCCTAGCATGTGTTATCCCCTACCACTTGTTCAGTACGACTATTGCATGCATCTACTACCCTTTCTTCAAAGCAGCACTGCCTATAAATGTCCATATATGTTCCACCTTCTTACTTAGGATCATGACTTTTTGGTCTATATAGAAATCCCTACTGAACTGTGTTGAATCCAAGTGTCAGAGTGGTATCTATGGCCTTGTTGTGGAATGTGGACGCTCTTCATTCACCCGAATGGCTAAAACATCCAAAATCACACTAGCTTGATAAAATGACTCTATAGACCATACACAGCCAATCATTGTCATCAAGAGCTACCAATAGTGTTTGTTATCAAGATATTCAGACTTGAAGAAAGGTTTACAAGCTCAGTCACTTTAATTGGCCTACCTGTGCTCATTTCTGGGATATCCTGAAACATGAACAGATAGTACCACTTGGGGTTGCTACCCCTTCTATAAATTAATATTTAAATTAGTCATCATTTACTCAATGGAGAGTTTTCTCACTAAGTAGTTTACCTACATCAGTAAGTTGAATTCATTTAACCCTTTAAAGACCAGTGGGGTGTGCAATGCATTGTGAAGCAATGTGTTATACACTCCTGGTTATAAAAGGGTTAATCTGATAGGTGTCAAGCATTGGCTGGTCTTTGAGCCAAAATAACACTGCAGTGAGTATACAATCTCTGCATGATTCACAGCATCAAACATAGGTTAATCAAGGCCAGGCTTATGGCATATTGAATTACATTTACTTAATGGCCTGTTCTGTATCTTATAGTCAGGCTTTACTTAGTGATATGGCACAATACGATCCAGACACCAGATACTCCTTACAGATGAAGCACCTGTTATTGTGCAAAGTGACCTGAAAAATCATATTTTGTTCCTTCAGTACACAGCCATTACTTTAGGGTCATTTACAGAATGAAAATATTTAAAAATGTCTTTTGCGTTGAGTGGTAAACTAACAGAGGCTACATATATGATATTTTATTATCTCTTTAGAGCACAGACATGACTGGTGGAGATGCACTAAAGTGTGATAAAGAAGTGATAAAGAAGAGATGTCTTCTCTAGTGTTATAAACTATCTAAGGCCTATGTTATTCCGTGGGGCCTATAAACTAAGATCTCTGAAGCTGGAAAAAGCTTATTACATTGGCGCCATAAAATAACATACAAATTAGAGAGTTTATCACTCGGAGAAGTGATCTCAACTCTGTTACCTTTTCCTCACACCTTAATGCATCTCCCCTGATAACTGCATATCAGGTGCCCGTAGGCAAGGCCCTCTTAGCCCCACCCATTATCCCAACCACATCCACTGTTGTCTGCCACATAAAATACCCTAAAACTTTTTTATACAAAGAAAACAATTATCTTAACCCCTTGGATGATAGGAAGGCATCCAACAGATTTGCAGTGCATCAAATACCTCTCTTTAGTATCCAAGTTGTCAAATAAGATGACAAGTGCCACAGGAAATTAACCAACCAAGCTGACGCATAAAAATAAAACAAGTTGGACACTGTAATCAAGGAACTGATGTCTGGTGCAAGGACAATGGGACTGTGCTGGCCACACCCACACAACACAGAGAGGCTGATATACTAAGAAGAACTGGGATGTATGCAGTAAGGTGTAAAGCTGACAGAAGGAGATTTGAGTCGAGTGACTCGAGATTGGTCTTCAGCAGAGCGAAATACCACAACCTAAAAAGAAATACTTCATTGGAATGGTCTACATAATGTGCCTGGTTTGCAAGCACACTTTGTAGACTGTTCCAGTGAAGTATTTATTTTTAGATTGCAGTATTTCCGCTCTGCTGAAGAGCCTCCTGCTTGTCCCAGGACCAGCATCTTCTTCTGTCAGCTAGAGGCTGACGTCAGTGAAAGGGGAGGGAGGGGGGAACTTTATCACCGTATCTCTCAGACTATAAAGGTTTGAGAGGTCAGACTGGCATCAATGGATTTATTTTTTGAATCTCTACAGTGTTCATTTTTATTTATGCAAGACATTACTAACCCTTTAATATCTTAAAGGAGCAGTAAACTTTTTTTATGAAAAAAATATATTGTAGGGATTTTCCTATCGAGTAAAATAATGGTACTTCCACTGCTGAGAGATTTATATTTCCAGAGTTATTACAGTTTAAACCCATGTTTTTTTTTACATTAGCAGTGCTCTCTAGTGGTCAAATTCTAATTAAATTTCCTGTTAGATTCTAATGGAGAGGAAAGTCAGAGACATACAGTTCTCCACAGAATGTGACAGAAACTGCCTGTCACTTCCTGTCAGTTAGAACTATCAGGAAGTAATGCACAGTAAACTCACTTCCTGATTATTTGAACTGCTATACATTTTTAATAAAACATCTGACAGCAGTGGGAATGCCCTTGTTTTATTCAGCAGGAAATGCTCTATAAAATATGTGTTTTCATCAATAAAAGTTTACTGCTCCTTTAACATAGTTGAGGTTGAAAAAAAAGACATGCATCCATCAGTTTCAGCCTTTGCCTTACTACCCTTGTTTTTGTTCATAAAAATCAAGCAAACACAAATGCATGGAAGACATTATCAGTTATGCCCCAAGTTGATACAATATATTCCTTCCTGACTTAAAAAATGCAACGGGATATCTCTTTGGATCAACCTTCTATATGCATTGTAACCAACTGTCATAATTCTCTATATTGTTTTTATCATAAAATATATCCAATACTTTTTTTAAATTATCTATCGTATCTGCCAACACAGTTTCCCAAGGTAAAGATTTCATTATCTTTCCTGCCTTTACTGTAAAACAAACCCTTACATTTGTTTTAGAAAAAAGCACATTTACAACAGTCTTAATGGATGATCCCTCAGTTTTGCTTAGCTCTCTGAGAAAAGAGTTCCCCAGAGAGTGATATATTGGCATTGAATATATCTGTAAACAGCAATCAGTAATTGGGCGTCTTGTCTCTAATGTAAACAAACCCAATTTGGCTACTCTCTCTCTCTATAACCAAGACATTATCATGATAGGAGGCTGCACTGTATATAATGAGAAGCAAAGAAACAGCAGGATAGAAAGGCATATTAAATTAGGTTGAAAAGGAGACAGTGAAGTCGATGTATTAAGAACAAATTGGGGCAATTCAAGAACAAACCAACTACTCCATAAGAAAAAAATAAAACTTCCATTGATTTAAATGTGTTTTCAAATCCCTTTGAATTCCAGAGAGGTCTCCAACACATTGGTTCACAATTTTATAAAAATTTAAAAAAGACATTTAAAACAATGGATTTGTATCTGTCCCCTATGGTGCAGTTCCAGAACTGCACCACTTTTCTTAGTATATCAATCTCATTAAGAAGTTCTCATCTCTCTACACTTCTCTTGGATAATGGTTCAATGTTTTAGATGTTTACATGATCAATAACTTACCCTGAGGTGGTTCATTTGTAAATTTGATGGAAGACTGCAGAAGGTTAATTGGAAACTTGGGGTGAACTTCGGTGGTGACCCAAGTCCTGAATCCCTCGTGCACTGTTTCTGTGACAGTGATGGTATCCAGAAGCTCATCCATAAAGTCCAAACCCAAGTGACAGTTCTGGAGTAGTAACCATCCACCGTCTTGCATGGATTGATTCAGTAAGCGTCTGGCATGGACCTCCTGCCCCTGACCCATGGAGATAGCACGGCAAGGAGAATTCTGGGAAAAAGACATTAAAAGATCAGGGGACAACTACAGAGTTTTTATTATATGAATTTTTAACAACATGTTAATATATTGTAGATTGTTAACATATAGGAAGACAATATAAACATGCATGTATGTAATGGAAGAAATTGGCTTGGAAGCAATTGTGGCGGGAGCAAAGTTTCTGCTATATGTTATGAATATATGGGGCCTTATTCATCAAGGTACAGAGGTGCAATTCTGGAGCAAACCAGCTTCACCATAGGGTTGAAATAAAAAGACCTCACTAGAAATCACAGGGTATAAATTCCCCTTTAAACTAATGAGCATTTTCATATCTCACCTAACCTGCAGTTGTCATGCTCGAGGATGGCGCCTCTTTAGATTAATGAATAAGGCCATAAATTCTAAGAAAGGTAGACTGGGGATAAGCAATGCATTAGAGATGCCTTTAGCATCCATATAGTTGAATTATTTCCCATGAACTTCAGAGTTCAGAAAATGTGTTTAAATGTATAATAAACCACAGATCTACGACTAGGCATGAGCAAAACTATTCTCTATACTTTGGATACAGTATTCAACATGTTTGGCAAACAGGTGACGTGTTTCTTTTATCATTTGCCATTTTAACCAATCAGATTGTAGGAAAAGCAATCATGTGATGTATGAAAAAAGCAAGAAGAGCAGGCCTCCATATCCTTAATGGAATTATGAATAACTTCTTGTTGGGACATTAGTCATTTAAGGTAGGAGATCTGCTTCAGTGGTGTACTACACAATATTATCTGGGGAAGTGATGGAGGGTCTGTCTGTCTGTCTGTATCTATCTATCTATCTATCTATCTATCTATCTATCTATCTATCTATCTATCTACCCATCTTTCTTTCCCACTTTGAGGCCAATACGGAAGGGAACCAGTCTTTGCTAGCTATATGCGAAGTATATGAAAATGAATTATTACATTTCAAACTATCATGATGAGGAAGAGCTCTTTCTGTCATATTCTATGGAGGGCTGTAACCTAAGGTTAATGTCTTCAGCTGAAATCAATACAGAAAAAAGTGCTGTTTGGACACCAGACAGAGGTTCTGCTTACAGTTTAATTAAAAACAAGCTAAGAACTGTATTGTAAAAACTTTTTTTACAAAGGATCTTCCAGGTATAGAAACACTCGTTTTTTAACTCAACCCACAATTTAGATGATTTTTTTTAAAAACTATGCTGCTCTCTTAAGATACCCATGCTAAAGTGCAGGTAAAATAGTCAACTAATAAAGACTGGCTTTATAAAACAACCGTGTTCAGACAGATATTACATTACATTTTGACCTGTTGAGGGAACCTGAGGACAGGGTTAAGAAATATGATAGTAAATAAACAGATATACAACAGACCAGGCTAATAAAGGAGAATATATAGACATGAAAATTATGTTTTTCTCTTTTTTTTTCCTATGGGTTTGTAGTTGGTAGTATTTTTTGGGCTGAAATAGGAAAACTAGGCAATTTAATAGTTCTTGGCTATTTTTTTTCAATTGAAAACGTAGAGATAGACTGCAGCAGTCAGGTGCATGTACCAGAGCTGATTAAAAATAGCCCTGCGGCTATATTTGATTTTGCATGTGAGTAGGGAACATATTAATATCTTATGAAAAGCTACGGTATGTTTAAAAATGATAAGCAACACCGTGACTGCATTATAATCAGGCAAAACAAGGGGAACACATACCCAATTTTATGTTAACTCTTTCAGCAACAGAGGGGTATGCAACGCATTGCAAAGCTATGCTTGTGTACCCCTCTAGCACTGAAAGGGTTAACCCTTCTAGTGCCAGAGGGATAGGCAATGCATTGCAAAGCCCCTCAAAGGCTTAACATTGAGCAATATACAGCATCATTAAAATTGACCATTTTTGTAACGAGTTTGCAATTGTTGCATTTTTAACCTTTTGAGTGCCAGAGGGGTACTCAACGCATTATAGAGCAATGAATTGCGTACCCCTCTGGTACTCAAAGGGTTAAACCCCGAGACTCAATGAGCTGGAGACCTCTCTAGCATCCAAGGAGTTTAACAATGAAAAAAGTTGGCATATTCACAACATTGGCTTCTTGTACTCTATGGAAAGTACTTGCAAAAAAAAAAGTGGAGGGGGTTCTGGGTCAAACCATTTTTTGCACTGTGGGGGGGGGGGGAGTAAAAATTCCCATTGATTTAAAAGGGATTTTTTTTTTTTTTTAAACAGTATGCTTTATTAAGATTCAAGACATACAAAGTTAAGGTGAAAATACAAAATCAACAAAAAAATAAGATCAAAAGGTGTTCAGAGTATCAAGGAGTTTAGTCCATTTTGTCATTCTTGCTTCATAGTGTATAATGTTAAAGGGATAGTAGCACTTGAAAACATACAAATGTAATTCAATAGATATTTAAACAATACATTAATTGTGCCATTTTCGATCTCCCAAACCTTTATGATTTGGGAGATATAAATCTGCAAAATTCCCCCTTCCCTCCCCTTGTGCTGATGTCAGCTTTCAAACTTAGAGACGGGGATAGCAGTCCATGGACCGTCCTGCTGCTCTTCAGCAGAGCCGTGATCGAGGTAGTTACAAAGAAATACTTAATTCGAACGGTCTACAACGTGTGCCTGGTTTGCAAGCACACGTTGTAGAGCATTCAAATGAAATATTTATTTGTAACTACCACGATTTTGAGGGATTTTGCTGCATTGAACAGTAGTGGTAAACATCTCCAATGAGATGAAGAAATATTTGTTGACGAGGATGGGATGTAGGTTTTATATGCAAATAAACAAATATGTGTGTACACTGGGATGAGGATATGAAAAACAGAGTTAATAAAAATTACGATATCACTCCAATATGACAAGATTAAAGGGCAATACCACCATATATAAGGGAGACTGCAAACTTGATCATTACATCTCCAGCAAATTGATGAAGCAGTAGTCATAAATCAGGATATACGTACAGCGGTGAGATATCATCTTGAATAAAAAAATTTTATTCATCTCTCTGGTACGAGTATCACAAGCATAATTGATACTCGGAAGGGAAGAGACAGTTGGAGAAAGAGCAATGCCTAAATATATTAATGATGAGGAGAACCAAGAAAATGCAAATTGGAAGCATAAAGGTGTAGTATAATTATCAGGGACATTAATATTCAATATTTTGAATTTAACATAATTGATCCGTGCTTGTGAGACTTGACAGTATTCTTCAAGAGCCGAAACAAGATGTGGAAGAGATCGGACAGGATTAGAAATAAAATAAAGAACATCATCAGCATATGCTGATATTTTGAATTCCTCTTTACCAACTGGCATTCCAGAAATTGAAAGGTTTTGTCTGATTATGTTAAGGAGTGGTTCTAAAGTGAGGATAAAAAGAAGTGGAGATAATTGCAATCCCTGTCTTGTACCACTAGTAATGTGAAAAGATTGCGATAAAGTACCATTCACCAAAATTCTCGCTAAGGGATTACTATAAAGACCCATGATGCCAGTTAAGAATTGAGGTCCAATACCTACTTGTTTCAAAACTTCATGTAAATATGACCAGTGTACCCTGTCAAAAGCTTTTTCAGCATCTGAAGATATTAAAATGGATGGTATATTATTTTTGATGGCAAAATACAAGTGAAATCGCAGTATTGTGCTTAGCTTCTCTACCTGGCACGAAGCCATTCTGGTCTGGATGAATTAAGCTCAGTAAAAAGGGTCTCAATTGATTTGCTAATATTTTTGTGTAGATTATAAGATCAACGTTGAGGAGTGAAATCAGTCGGTAACTGGTACAAATTACAGGATCTTTATTAGGTTTGGTGATCACTACAATATGGGCTTTCAGAGCTTGAGGGGGAATGCTTGACCACTGAGCACAGCGTTAAAAGATCTGAGCATAGTTTGTAATTTATGCGGGAACGTGCAGTAATATTGTAATGAAAAACATTCAGGTCCCGGGCTTTTGCCAGACTTCATCTCTTTAATGGTCATTGATAATTCTTGTTCAGAGATTGGTGATTCCAATGAAGTGCGATCAGAATGATTTAAAGATGTTAAATTAGCTTTACTCAAAAATAATCCAATTTTATTTAAGAATGGCTTTGGATTGGAATCAGGAATTTGTTCTAAATTATATAAAGATTTGTAATAAGACAAGATGGTATTGGCAATATATGGGTAGTTCCAAGACACGTTTCCATGTGGAGTTTTTAATTGTGATACTTGAATCAGCTTTCTTCTTGTGTTGATCAGTCTCGCCAATGATTTCCCACATTTATTGCCTGAAATATACTGATGGTACTTAAGCCACATATGGGATTTGATTGTGTTTTCTCGAAGGAAATCATTTAGCGCCGATTTAGCTTTGATCAAGTCGGTGAGGTCTGATTCCAAAAGGGTATTTTTATAATTGTGTTCTAAATCCTTTATTGCATTAAGAAGAGCTAAGATCTTTTTAAAACGAGCTTTCTTAATCTGAGATCCAAGCTTAATTAGGTGACCACAAATGACACTCTTGTGTGCCTCCCATAGTGTTGTATCTGATATTTCACAATTATAATTTAACGTAAAATATTCCTCGATCAGTTTTCCATTTTTTTCTGTCGCTTTGGGGTCATTATAAACATATTCATTCAGCCTCATTCTTACAGAAGGGGAAAGTTCTAGAAGGGAAATTGAGACTGAAACTAGAGAATGATCAGACCAGGAAATCGAATCTATAGAAGCAGCTAAAAGTGAATACAATAGGAACTGAGAAATGAAAAAATAATCAATTCTACTGTATGTAGAATGTGGAAAAGAAAAAAAGTGTAATCTCGATCATTTGGGTGTAAAATCCTCCAGGAGTCAACCAGATGGACATCGTCTAATTTCTGTCTTAAAGGGATAGTAATACTTCATTTTAACTTTATTTTATTTTGTAGGCATTAAAAAAACATGAAGAATGATATAAGTCTTATCTCTGAAACCTTTATGGTTTAAGAGATATTCACAAACAAAGTACCCCCTCCTCTTCAACCAGATTAGAAGGGAGATGCCCAGGTAGACTGCAGAGAGGGACAATCTTCAATTAAGATAATGGAAAAAGCTGAAAAACTTGTAAAGGGGGGCAGGGATTTCATTGTTTTCATACAAAGAAAATTGTCTCCTTCTGTTATCTGTCTGGTCTATGGACTGCATTCCACATCTGAGAAGAGATGGCTTACACTAGGAAAAAGGGGCGGGGAGGGGAACTTTGCTTGTGAATATCTCATAAACCATAAAGGTTTGAGAGATAAGACTTATATCATTCTTCATGTTTTTTTAATGCCTACAAAATAAAATAAAGTTAAAACGAAGTATTACTATCCCTTTAAAGCTTTAAGAAGGGATTGTTTGAAAGGTGATTTATTAGAAGCAGAATCAAGAGAAGGATCAAGTGAACTCTTCCAATAGTGAAAGTTTGTTAATTAAAAATGAAATTTGCTTTGAATTGGGGCTATAAATATTGAGAAGAATGAAAGGCTTATCATGTATAAGACCTCTAAGAAGTAGATATCTCCCTTCTTTGTTACATTTTAAATCAAGAAAAGTCCAGGGGAGAGTTTTTTTATCAGAATGGCAACACCTCTCTTTTTTTCGGAAGAGTTGGAAAAATATGCAGTAGGATATTTAGAATTAAAGAATTTTGTAGGATTAGATTTTTGAAAGTGAGTTTCTTGTATAAAAATTATATCTGCTGAAAATCTGTCAAACTCTCTCAAAGCCATAGACCTTTTTTCAGGAGAAAAGTCCCTTGACATTCAGTGTGATCATTTTAAATGTTTGTGCCATAAAGAACATTTGTAGAGAAACTATGAGGCCTTCGACATCCCCGTAGAATACCTAGTTGTGGGAAAGGGAGAGGAAGGGGGAAGGATAAATAAAGAAGGGGGCATGAGAAAGTAACAGAAAACAAAGGGTAAAGGGGACAGAATTCCATCGGAAGGTGATACACTTGGAATAAAAATGCAATATGAACAAAATGTCTATCTTGGAAATCATCATAAGAACAGAGATTGATATCTACAATTCTAGACATCATATACAATAACAATATTATGAAATGCCATAAAGGCAGGGGTGTGATGAACACTCCAATAATGATTAGAGTGTAGTTAGATAATGGTACTTGTGTGAAGATGAAAATGTTAAATATAAATACAGCAAAACATAGCTGTAAAGTTGTTACATGAATATGAGGAAGTTAAGAAAAATGTATGTAGTAGTAGAAATGGTGTAAGGTAAGTGTGAATTTTATGCAGATTGCAGAAGCGTAGGAGGATGATAAACAGTAACTATGATGAGATAAAATTAATAACATGACTAGTTTGTGTTGATGTTGAGTTATTTATCATGAAGTGTGAATAAATCTTCCAGATAGCATGTATGAATAAAAAGTTAATCTAGAGTTAATATCTAGGCATATCTTAACTGACCAGATGGCATTGGATTTATGAGACCAAGAGTAATGTATAAAAAAAAAGAAAACAGAGACAAATGAAATTGATGAAAAAATAGGATTTTAGTCTTACCTGTTAAATCCTTTTCACTTAGTCCATACAGGTCACTGGTACTCTGGGAGGCGTAAGTCCCCTTTAATAGGCAGGAACAACTATGCAAATAATTTGCAAGGGGCGGAGCCTCCCCTCTTACTTAAGCCACCTTCTGGCCAGAGCCACTTTAGATTGATTTGAGACCCTAAAACTGACCTCAGGTAAGCAAAAAGAAAGACTCCTGTGAGCATGCCCGAACGGTCTCCCACTGAATGCCACAGGAGAGCCAAGACTGGTCCCTTGACAGGGTGGGAGACCAGTGACCTGTATGGACTAAGTGAAAAGGATTTAACAGGTAAGACTAAAATCCTATTTTCACTGTCGTCCAATACAGGTCACTGGTACTCTGGGATGTACAAACATTGAGCTGATCCAGAGGCGGGAAGTAAGGCAAGGACCAGGCGCAAGGCCCAAGTCACTAGAACTGCTATGACCAGTTGATAACATAGCCCAAACTGTAAGTGTCAACGGACACCAACCAAGGGAACAATCCCTGAACTAACACAGCACACGGAACTAGAGCCAACCGGGCTCAACAGTAAAGGAGCACTAAGGATCACAGAGCGGAAGACCTACACAGGCAAGACTGCCTCCAGGACCTTCCTTCCAAAACTGGCATCAGCCGACGCCAGTACATCAACTCGGTAGTGCTTTGAAAAAGTGTGCACAGAGGACCAAGTGGCCGCTCTGCACAGTTGATCAGCAGAAGCTTGATTCTTGTAGGCCCAAGAGGCCCCAATAGATCTGGTGGAATGGGCAGTCACCCGGAAGGGAACATGCTTATTCCTCAACTTATAGGCTTCACGGATGGTAGCCTTAATCCAAGAGGCAATGGTAACTTTGGAAGCCGGTCTCCCTGCCCTAGGCCCCTCAGGAATGACGAATAGAGCGTCAGACTTCCTGATAGACTCGGTGCGATGAACATAAAACTTGAGGCAACGCACCACATCCAACAAATGGAGATCTCTTTCCTTGTCAGATGAAGGATTAGGGCAGAAAGAGGGAACCACAATCTCCTGATTGATGTGAAACTCGGACACAACCTTGGGTAAGAATTCCTTGGTAGTGCGAAGCACAGCCTTATCCTTGTGGAACACCAGGTAAGGAGGTTTACAAGACAAGGCCTGTAACTCAGCTACCCGGCGCACTGACACAACAGCCAAGAGGAAGGCCATCTTCCAAGTCACAAGACGTAATGGAATGGAAGCCAAGGATTCAAACGGTGGTCGCTGTAGAACTCCCAGCACCAAATTGAGATCCCACTGGGGAGCAGGACTCTTAAAGGCAGGTCGAACATGAGTCACACCTTGGAAGAAGACTTTCACATCAGGAAGGACAGCAATCCGTTCCTGGAAAAACACAGACAAGGCAGAAGTCTGAACTTTGAGGGAACTCAGACTGAGCCCCTTATCCACACCGTCCTGCAAGAAGGCCAGGACAGTGGGAAGATGGAAGTCAAGTGACAACTTCTTGTCAGAACACCATGTCACGAAAGTTGACCATATGCGATGATAGATCTTGGAAGACACAGGCTTACGAGCACTGAGCATCGTCGATACCACAGAAGGAGAAAAGCCTTTCTTTGCTAGAATCGAGGATTCAACCGCCATGCCATCAAATGGAGAGAGTGAACATCCTCTTTCCACAGATACCCCTGAAGAAGCAGGTCCGGACGGGCTGGAAGTGGGATCGGATCCTTCACTGACATGGCCATCAACTCCGGAAACCAGGACTGGCGAGGCCAGTTTGGAGCAATCAGTATGACAGGACAACGTTCCCTCTTCAACTTCTGGATAACTCTGACCAATAGAGGAAGAGGAGGGAAGATGTAAGCCAGGGGGAAGTCCCAAGGAATCAACAGGGCATCCACTGCTAGAGCAAGGGAGTCCCTCAACCGGGAGCAAAACATCGGAACCTTCCTGTTGTGTCTGGTAGCCATCAGATCCACCACAGGCATCCCCCACCGTTCAGTGAGCATGTGAAACACCTCTGGGTGAAGAGCCCATTCTCCGCTGTCGACGGTGTGATGACTGAGGAAGTCTGCCATGACGTTGTCCACGCCTGGAATATGAACTGCAGAGATGACAGGCACGTGATCTTCTGCCCAAGACAAAATATCCTTGACCTCCCACCAGGCGGAACCGCTTCTTGTGCCGCCTTGCCTGTTGATGTAAGCCACCGCCGTGGCGTTGTCGGACTCCACTCTGATTGGAAGACAATTGAAGTGCCTCAGGGCCAGCCGGACAGCTCGAAGTTCCAGAACATTGATGGAGAGCATGGATTCCTCCAGACCCCATTTCCCCTGAGCACTGAAGCGACCCCAGACCGCACCCCAGCCCCGAAGGCTGGCATCCGTAGTGACTGTGGTCCAATGAGGAACTAGAAAGGATCTCCCTTTCAGGAGATGAGAGAGATCTAACCACCAATGCAGACTCGACTCGACATGAGGAGGAAGAGAAACAGACAGATGTTGATGATCTGGATGATTATTGCACGTCTGGATCACAAATCTCTGAAGATCCCTGGAGTGGGCCATGGCAAATGGAACTGCTTCGATTGTGGAAATGAACTTCCCCACTAAGGACGACAACTTCGGTACTGGAATCACGTCCATGTCCAGAATTCCAGCCACTCTGACAGCTATCTGGTGAGCCACGTCCTCTGGAAGAAACACCATGCATTGGCGAGTGTCGAACAGGAGACCCAGGAACAGAAGCCTCTGAGATGGAATCAAGTCCGACTTGTCCAGATTCAGGATCCAGCCATGACCGTTCAGGGTGTGCATGCACATCTGTAATTGCTGAAGGAGAAGCTCCGCTGAGGAGGCCTTCAGTAGGAGATCGTCCATGTAGGGGGTCACTCTGATCCCATCCTGATGGAGCACCGCTATCAAGGAGCCCAACACCCTCTGGAAGACCTGAGGGGCTGAAGTCAGCCCAAAGGGGAGCGCTGCAAACTGAAAGTGTCCCCTGTGGCAGGCAATCCTGAGATACCGCCTGCTCTCTGGATGAATAGGGATGTGAAGATAAGCATCCTGAAGGTCCAGGGAGGCAAGAAACTCCCCTGGAGACATTGCTGCAATCACAGAGCGCAGGGACTCCTGGCGGAAGTGGGAAGTCACCACATAGGCATTGAGATCTTTGAGATCCAAAATGGGACGGGCTCCTCCGTCCTTTTTGGCTACCACAAACAGGTTGGAATAAAATCCTGAACCTGTGTCCCCTTGAGGAACCGCCTCCAGGACCTCTTTGTCCAAGAGATCCTGAATAGCGTCGTCGAACAGACGCCTTTTTGTGGGTTCCTGAGAAGGACGAGTAAAATGGAACCGAAAAGGAGGAAGGGAAGAGAAAGGGATCCTGTATCCCTCTGACACCACCTGAAGAACCCATGGGTCCGCCACTGACTCCTCCCAAGTCCGGCGAAAGATGCGGAGACGACCGCCTACAGCCGGATGCGGACCCGGGTTCGGCGAGTCATGCCGAAGCAGTCTTGGAGGTCTTGGCCTTGGAGGCAACTTTGGGCTTCCAGGACTGTTTGGGCTTGGAGGAGGAGCGCGTAGTGGGAGGACCCGTTTGGGCCGAGGAGCGTGTCTCAGTCTGAAAGGAACGAAAGGACCGATTGCGTTTGGCTGGAAACTTTTTCTTAAAGACTGAGGGTAGAAGAGTACTTTTACCGCCAGTAGCCTCACTGATCATTTCTTTGAGTTCAGACCCAAAAAGTAAATTCCCCTGAAAGGGCAAGGAAAGCAAGGCTTTCTTAGAGGCTGTATCAGCAGACCAAATTTTTAGCCAAAGAGCGCGTCTAGCCACCACAGAAGAAGTGGAGGCCCTCGCCATCATGCGCACAGCATCAAAAGCAGCGTCAGCAACATAGTTCTGAGCTTCAGTGATATTAGCAAGAAGCTGCAACTGTTCAGATACCGGCGCATCCTGGCGAACCGCTTCAGTCAGTCGTTCAGTCCAGGCCGCAATAGCTCTATTAACCCATGCCACAGCAAAAGTGGGGCGCATGGCTGTGCCAATGGAGGCAAAAATAGACTTAAGAGAGAGCTCTAGTTTCTTATCCGTCCAGTCCTGCAAGGCGGAGGCATCTGAGACAGCCAAAGCAGTAGATTTGGATAGTCTAGACACAGGAGCATCCACTTTGGGAGGATGAACCCATTTTGCCAGCTCCGCCTCAGGAAAAGGGTAAAGTTTAGCAAACTTTTTGGAGACAGAGGAAGATCTATCAGGATTCTTCCATGCCTCAGAGACCAGACGGGCAAGAGTAGGGTTAGTTGGAAAACAAACAACTGGTTTAGATGGCTTTTTCTGAAAAACATCAGTAGGATCATAAGTGGATTCCTGAGTCAGAGGAAGGTTGAGCGTATTCAGAACCGCTCTGATCAGACCCTCAGCCGAAACTTCAGGGTCACACTCATAGGGGTCCCCAATGGACCTGTTAGATTCAATAACAGTACGTTCCTCAGCATCAGAATCCTGTAAAAGTTCTTCTTCAGAAGAATCAGTGATATCAGGAGCTCCCTGTGGCTTAGGCAGGGAGGTCCTGATAGTGGAGGGGGTCTGCCAGACCTGGAGAGCCCCCTGTATCTGAGAGGGAAAGAGTTGAAGCGTAGATCTGAGATCCCTAGTGGCAGCTTTAAACTCCCTCACCCAAGATGGCTCAATAGCGTGGCTGGGAAGCCCAGGGTTGCTATCTTGACCAGTACAATTAGGGCATAGATCCCCCACATTATCGCCATCCAGCCCAATGTGGCAAGAGGAGCAAAACGCCATGGGGGTAGCAGACCCCCCATCCTCCTTAGACTTGGGTCTAGCCCCTAGCTCCAGTGAAGTAGACATGCTCACAGCGTCAATATACCCCACTAATAACACTATCACCCAGAAAAAGTGTTAAAGATTAAAGTTTCACCCCAGAAATGTTCTAAAAACGGACTTATCTGGCCAGCGAAGGGTTAATCTGTTGAGGAGAGAGAAGGCTCGGTCCCTGCGTAGTGTACTCGCCTAGGAAAAGTACCACAAAATGGCGGCCGTCATGACAGCCAATCAGAAACGAGCGCGAACCAAGCGCTCATGGGAAATGTAGTTTTCCTGTCCAAGTACCCCAAACATTGCCCGAAGCCCCCCTGAACACCCCACATGAATAAAACACATTCCGGATGATAGATCAGGAGCCTAGAATTAAAATGAGCCCTCTCTGAAGTTGCTGTGACAAGCGGTTCCAGAGATATGTCCCATACTGTGAATTCCCATAGAGAGTAAAGGAGCCCTTGCGTCTGAGCGGGAAAAAGCCGCGCTTAAAGGCGCGGAACACCATTTTTAATAAAGTTTAGTAAAACATTAAAAAGTGCCCAAACAAGCATGAAACACATGAGAAACATAAATAAATGAATACCCAATGCTCCAAAACTCAGAGAATAACACAGAAATTGCATAAACAGTAATAATGCAATAAAAACACCCTATGAGTGCTGGAGTGTATTAAAACTCCCAAATACAAGCCCATCAAAGGGACACTGTGGGGACAAGTGGACCTTCAGCACTCAATGGGTGACTCACCTTCCTTGCTGGACTTCTGTCTTCAGGTGACCATGATAAGGAGGGAAAGAACCAGAGGTAAATTCCCCAATAGGGGAGCTGCTTAACACAAGCTGTCCCCTCTTCAGGGCATAGGTCCACAGAAAATCCCTGGAAGCTGCACCAGCCACTTTAAAGAGGGCAATTCACAGCCATGGTCACCCTCCTAATGGTGGTATTCCATATTTGAATAAAAAATAATAAAATACTAAGATGCATAGATGTTCTCTACCTGGTGTGCAAGCACACCAGGAACAAATCAATCTAAAGTGGCTCTGGCCAGAAGGTGGCTTAAGTAAGAGGGGAGGCTCCGCCCCTTGCAAATTATTTGCATAGTTGTTCCTGCCTATTAAAGGGGACTTACGCCTCCCAGAGTACCAGTGACCTGTATTGGACGACAGTGAAATTAATATTATATCAATGACATGTCAGATTAATATATGAGTATGATAGCAATGGAAAGATGTAATGATGAGGACAAATATGAGGGAAACAGAACATTTCAGTCTTATTGATATAATATTCTGGGCAGGTAAGGATATACTATTAGAAAAAATACAATGAGATAACAACACATATTAATAGTGATAATATATTAGATCATAACTTGAAGGCACCACAGTGGTGAAAAAGGCACTATAGAATTACATCATGTGTGAAATAACACCACCGTGATACCGTCCCAAGATAAGTTCACAACGTGTAAGTGTAAAATAAGCATGGGCAGTGCCCAGTAAACTAATATAAACCCCATAAACCTTTTCAGAGCACCTGGAAGGACACATATCTAACATTGTGAAGAGAAGGAAATTGTAAATTAGAAAGAACAGGGGTCTGTGTAAGGTATAGTATGTGGGAGTATGGTTCACAAGTAGTACTTAAGTGAAATAATCCTTATAAACAGAGAAAATCTCCCATACAGTTTTGCATTTGTATCTCTAATCAGTTTTAGAGGAATTACCATAGTAAGGTGTTATTTTGCGAGAGAAATCTTAAAGGGATAGTAATACTTAAGTATTACTAATCCCTATATTAAAGTAATATTAAAAATAAATGTATTGCCCCCAGTGTTATCTCTCAAATTTTTATGGTTTGAGAGATGAACGCTTCTAAAGTTGCCCTCTCCCTCCCCCTTCCCCGAAGTCAGCGTTATAGCTGACTGAAGGGAAATCCAGTCATAGATCATCAGACGGCTCTGCAGCAGAGCCGCGATCACGTTAACTAAAAAAAAACCTTTCACTAAAACGGTCTTCTACGTGTCCTTGCAAACCAAGCACACGTAGAAGACCATTTCAGTGAAAGTTTTTTTTTTTTAGTAACGCGATCAGGCTGTGCTGGAGAGCCGCCTGTAAGTCATACGACTCTCTTACCTGCAGTTATCTAGAATGCTGACTACGGGGAAGGGGGAGGGAGAGGGCAACTTTAGAAGCTTTCATCTCTCAAACCATAGAGGTTTGAGAGATGACACTGGGGGCAATATGTTTTTTTAGTAGGACTTTACTATAGGGATTAGTAATACTTAAGTATTACTATCCCTTTAACTATAACAATCTACCCAAAATTCATCCGGCTGGTATGGTGATGGAAGGGATCTAGTATGGTATTAGATACTCGCTAATTAATATACATGTATGCCCCAACATGTAACATATATATGTAAAACAAGTAAGTTTCAGAATCTAGACTAGAAAGGGAAATGAATATTAACTCCCCGAGCGCCGGAGCGGCATGCAACCACTGTATCACAATGCCCCACGTACCGCCCCATCTCAAAGGGCCTCCATAACACAAGCAACTTTAGGGAGGGGTAGTTTCATACTAGGTGAAATGTATTAAAAGGGGCATTAGATTCAAAGAGTGTTACAATTATAGGATATGCAACAGGAGCCACAGCCATGTTCTAAAAAGGGGAAACATTTCCTGAACATATTGATAAGTAAACTTAGAGTACAATCTATAATCTAATGGCTAAATGGGGTATAATCTGACTTAAAGGGATAGTAATACTTCATTTTAACTTTATTTTATTTTGTAGGCATTAAAAAAACATGAAGAATGATATAAGTCTTATCTCTGAAACCTTTATGGTTTAAGAGATATTCACAAACAAAGTATCCCCCCCCTGTTCAACCAGATCAGAAGGGAGATGCCCAGGTAGACTGCAGAGAGGGACAATCTTCAATTAAGATAATGGAAAAAGCTGAAAAACTTGTCAAGGGGGGAAGGGCTTTCATTGTTTTCATACAAAGAAAATTGTCCCCTTCTGTTATCTGTACTGTCATACAACCAGACTCACATCTGAGAAGAGATTGTTTACACTAGGTAAAAGGGGCGGGGAGGGGAACTTTGCTTGTGAATATCTCATAAACCATAAAGGCTTGAGAGATAAGACTTATATCATTCTTCATGTTTTTTTAATGCCTACAAAATAAAATAAAGTTAAAACGAAGTGTTACTATCCCTTTAAGTGAACATTTGCAAAATGATGTAAGGTTCTAACAAAAGGGAGTAAAACGCCAATAAGTCAAAACCAGGGTAAACCTCATTTACAAGCCTGTATGCAAGGAAGGTCCGGGAAGCACGGAAACTCGTGAGGTAAATGTGAAGATCAAACCCTCAATTAATAGAAAGTGTTCATGTCCACGCTGAGGACGAAGGTTGAGGTGCAGTGGTATCCTTTTCCAGGCATCATAACTTCTTCTTAGATGATAGTGATCCAGGTGACCATTCCGCTCTTCTCTGTGACTTAGGATGTTGAGGGGTGGTTGTAGTGTTATTCATTTGCAGAATTGATATTCCCAATTTCGCACAAAATGCTCCAATATCATCAATGGTTTTGTGGAGTGTAGCAGTAATACCATTTAGAGTGGCGGATAGGGAAAAAGAGAATTCCCATCTATATTTGATTTGCAGGTGTCTGAGCAAATCAGTTAAATGTTTGACAGATCTTCTGTGTTTCAAGGTGTTTAAGGATAGATCGTTAAAGAGCTGCATGGGAGCTCCTGCACATCTTAGTTCTCCTCTCTCCCAGCTCGCACTATAAGTTCCTTCACTTCATATCTATTGAAACTTATAATAACATCTCTTGGAAGGCCGTTTTCTTTAGGGCGTAAAGCTCTATGAATTCTTTCAATATGTATGTCTGATTGGAAGTTTTCTTCCAGCAGGGATCTGAAAATGTATGAGAGTCTTTCTCAGGTCAGCTGGAGGTACTAATTCTGCAAGGTGTTTAACACATATATTGCATCTATGATCTCTGTTATCCATATCATCAAGTCGATGTGTAAGTTGCTCTATAGTCTCATGCTGCATCAGTATAGTTTGTTCAAGGTTTGTGAAGTGTTTGGCAGCAATGTCGTTCTCTTCCTCCAGATATGCGAGATGTTGAGAGAGCTGTGTCATTTCTTGTTTCAATTATGCCATCTTAGTCTGGAAGGTCTTCTTCACATCTTCAGTGCAGAGGGGAATGTCCTGTTTCGAAGGTAAGTCTGCCAGATGTTAGGAAGGGATCAAGATGTGGATGTGGAGAAGTCATTGGGCAAATCCTAGGATCGGAGTTCAAATTAGTAATGTCCGCTGTAGTAGAAGTATCCATAATAGGAGAAGTAGACTGTAAATCTTTATCTGCTGCATCAATGGGAGACAAAATGGCGGAAGTCGGCTTAGAAGTCCATGATAGAAGGAACAGTAAAATAGAGGTTCCAAGTTTGCTGGAATGCTGTTTTTTCCCTCTCATTCGATGCACTGAGTAATCCTCTTCAAGACTGTGTAATCCTCATGTAGAAATGAGTGCTGTATAAATATATAAATGTACACAAGTATGGAGCAGAGGTTTCAGATGTCTACCATGATCGGCAGTCAAGCCACGCCCCCTAAAAGGGATTTTAACCCATAGAATGCTAGAGGTCTCCAACACTTTTGCAAAAGCAATACGTTGGAGACCTCTCTGGCATTCAATGGGAATCAATGGGAATTTTTTGGGGAATTTTTAGTTCTTCCCTATAGTGCAAATGGTTTGCTCCAGAAATCCTCCACTTCTTCTTTGAACATGTGGCTGTATGGGTACTATTTATTGATATCATGCATGTAGAGGTAAAGCAATGCATGTAGATGTCACATCAGTAGCACTGAAGAAGTTAAAAGCCTCATTTAAATTCACGGGAATTTGGGGCATTTGTTTGCATTTGGCTTGTCCCAGAATGACTCCACTTTTCTTTGCGTCTATAGTCCTAAAAGTTAACAAGCTGCAAACCCTGTGGGGTGAATGTGCATATTTGTCAGTTACTAGTGCCTGCACTTCAGTGGATGCACTACAGTATATGAGCACTGTAGTGCAGGCCATTTGCTAATCTCCTTCAGCATTATGAATTTAAAGGGATAGTAATGTTTCCAAATAAAAGCAGCTCCAATTAATCTTCATAGTTTTTGGGCCATGGAGAGTGTTATTTCAATACTGTCATATTTGTATTTCAAGAGTAATTGAATGATAAAGTTTCCCCCTCACGCCCCTTTTACTGATGTAATACTGATCACCTCAGAACAGAAAGCTGGTGTCCAGATAGCTTGCAGAGAGGGACAATCTTCAATTAGCATAAGGGAAAAACCTGTCAAGGGGGGGCAAGGTTTTCATTGTTCTTACAGTAAAAAGATTGTCCCTTGCTGTGAGCTGTCTGGTCTTAAGACCAGATTCCACATATGAGGGGAGGTGGCTTACACTAGGTATGGGAGGGGGGATCCGTTTTCATTGAATTACTCTTGAACTACAACTCTGACAGTACTGAAATAACACTCTCCATAGCCAAATACTATGAAGATTAATTGGAGCAGCTTTTATTTTGAAATATTACTATGCGTTGAATGATTGCTCTCATAGCTTGACTGGAAAACAAAGTTAAATCACACCATTTCTTCTATTCCTTGCTTAGCACATTGACCTAAGCATGGTGTAGAGCAAAGGACTGCTCTGAAACACCCAAAGACTGCCCACTGTTCTCCCCTTGGCACAAGCAGCTTTAAGGGAAGGATTTGGGGAGTATGTAGTTCAGTAAATTGACTTCAGGCAGGTGAAGAACAGAACACGGATTCCACCTCCTGTTATTGTGAGGAATCAGTGTAGTACATTTGTCCTGTTGTGCGTCCAGCTCTGTATCAGCCGCAGCGCGGGCAGTCTCTACTGCACATAACTGCCCCACGACTGGCTGGCCGTGGCACTGTGGCCTGTGTAACGGGCTCTTCAACTAGTTACACAGAAATAGATTAACAAATTGGCTTTATACAGCTGTAGGACAAAGCAATCGGTTCCAGCGCCTAGTTTAGGGTGGAATCATATCAGTACAGCCTCCTTACATCTCTCATTTGTAAATTAGGACTTGCAGGTATATCTAGTCTTATTTTTCTGTATAAAAAAGACACAAGGTTAAGAGCATATGAACAAAGTTATTCATCATCAGGTTTTCATATGAAAAAGTAGTTTTGCAATAAACTATTCAGAACCAGTAAAAGTATTTGGTAAATGTACCTTTGACTTGGCTAGTCTTTCAATATTTTCAGTGGGATCTGACCCCATTGACAAAAAGCAAACCAGTGGAGTTCTGCAGTCACTTTCAGCCCACATATTCTCCATGTCAAGGATGAAACCCTCCGCATATCTTACACCAAGAGATTCAGCTATGTAATGTCGAGCCTAGGAGAAAACATACTTTTATAAATTAATTTAAAAACAAAATACACACAAATCTTAAGAAAATACTGTAAGAAGAAATTAAAGGGATAATAATGTGTCATAATAAAAGCAGCTCTAATTAATCATCATAGTATTTGGGCCTTGGAGAGTGTTATTTCAATTCTGTCAGAGCTGTAGTTCAAGAGTAATTGAATGATAAAGTATCCCCCTCCTGCCCCTTTTACTGATGTAACACTGCTTACCTCAGATCAGCAAGACTGTCCGGATGGATCACAGAGAGGGACAATCTTCAATTAGCATAAGGGAAAAACTTGAAAAAAACTGTCAAGGGGCAGGGTTTTCATTGTTCTCACAGTAAGATTGTTCCTTGCTGTGAGCTGTCTGGTCTATGGACCAGATTCCACATCTGAGAAGAGATGGCTTACACTAGGTAAAAGGGACAGGAGGGGGAAACTTTATCATTCAATTACTCTTGAATTACAACTCTGCCAGTATTGAAATAGCACTCTCTATGGCTCAAATACTATGAAGATTAATTTGAGCTGCTGTTTTTGTGAAACATTACTCTCTCTTTAAAATAACTTTGGATGCATTTACAAGTGATAGATATTTAGGGCATATTCAGTGTTGATCTTTGGGTTCAGCTCCATATGCTTTTCTCACCATTGCATAGTATTAGATAGATCTATAGCCCCTTCTTTCTATGTATCTCTTTCCCTTATTCTGCTGATTTATCTTATATACACACAAAGGAATGTTATATTGTGTTTTGCTGCACTAAAGTACTGGACTGCACAACACAATTTACAAGCAGATCCTATGCCGCACAGTAAAGAGGCTCATATACGAGTTTGATATAATGATTGATTAACACATAACCTTTATTTTTTCTCTCAAAAGTATCTAAGTATAAACCAAAAATATTGTGACATTTATAAGCCCGGAACCTAGCAGTGTTACACTGTCATGTTCCAACTAAAAACAAGACATATGTAGGGGGTACCTGAGAGATGCCTGAACTGATGATCGATTAAGATCATATACTCCAATATATATAAGTTCCTTGGGTATAGATAAAGCGTCATATATCCTTATTGAGTTAAACAGAAATGAAAAAGTAGAGGATAGATATACGAAAACCCTAGTAATCGGAACCATAGACATATGGAAACCCTATTAGTAATCGACCAGGACCCTAAGTCACATCAAAAATGGATAGCTTAAGAAGTAAATGAAACGCTAAAACCTTATATCAAAAGGATAAGGTTCAACAGTGCACTTGCCTTTGAAACCATTATCAAAGCATCTCTTAACCAGCAAGTAGCCCCCTCTAGATTACATCCAAAGCATTTCGCCCTATCACATGGCTTCCTCAGGGGCTCCAAACGTTTGTGATTACTAATAGTTTAGGGCTTTCGTATATCTGTTCTCTACTTTTTCATTTTTATTTATCTCAATATATTATATGCTTTGGATACCTTTCTGGCACTCAAAGGGTTACTTCCTTGGATTCAAGAGATAATTATCTGACTCATCATTGCTTCTCAATGCATTGGAGATATCTCTACCATCCAAAAGGTTATAAAAGAACAATCTCTTGTAAGACCACAAGTACCTTCCTCTGGATCAACAGGGGTGTTTTTGGCATGGGCTGGATTTCATGGACGCATGTGTTTTTTCAGCCTTATCTACTATGTTTCTATGTATGTTACTATGAAGGGCAATATGTTCAAAGAGATAACGACCAAAAATGTTGAATGATCGACAAAAATAAGTAATTTTATGCAGGCACAGCATATTTGCAATAGAATATATGACAAAAACCTAGTAATGTCCGCCACTTACAACACAACTCCAGAATTGCCAGGTAAAGGGGCGGGGCAAGGGCGTGGCTAAACTATTCCCAAGCATTGTATAGGGGTAAAGAAAATGTGTCGTACGCGACATAAAAATGTCATGCAAACGACAGAATTTGTACGTTAAAAAAAAATTGAGGAAATGTCACATTTTCAGTCAGGAATCGCACTTCAACTACATATTTCTGATTACTCTCTGAAAATATTACCGAGCCCAGCAATACCGTACTTTGAAATGTCATTACAAACCACAAAACTATTTTGCTATTTCTCTGAACATACCGCCCGAAATGCTGTATTCGATAAGCTAAGAGGCGCAATTCTGGAGCACATCAAGTGCACCATAAGGGACAACGAATAATCCCAAAATGCTTGTTGATTTAAATTGAGTTTTTAAACTCTTGAATGCTACAGAGGTATCCAACACATTACAAAGCAATATGTTGGAGACCTCACTAGTATTCAAAGGGTTAAAAGCACCAGTAACATAATTGGGAATTTGTGTTTAGCTCCCATGGTGCACTTCGCTTGATCCAAAAATATTGTATATGATTCTGAAATACACTATACTATGTGCTACCTGTGCAATCGTTCGGTCTGGACACCAGCTCCGAATAAGAAGAAGTTTCCTGAAAGTATCTAGAAGACTATCATATCCATCAGGCAAAGGAGCCTCTTCTGGGGCCTCCTCATCAAACCATATTTTCCAGTTTTTCTCATTTCTTGCCACTTGGCTCAGGAGATTATTAAAGGGAGTCAGATTGGACAATTGTACTAGATTGAGCCAGGTCATGTCAAGGATCCATTTCTTCGGCTTTGGCTCAACTGAATTAAGATCTAAAGTTGCTCCTCCTACAACAAAGAACATTCTGTTTGTTTAACAGCTTTTTCATGTTTAATCATTGTGTCTACTTCTTTTTCATATATTACAATGGTTCATTAAAGAAAAGCAGATTCTTTTCTAGTGCAAAACAGAAATACCTAAGGGGGAGATTCACTAAGGTATGATAAAGTGGAGATAACTTCTCTGGTGATATCACTTCTCCAGTTCCTATGTTATTCCATAGAGCCTATTCATTAAGATCTCCAAAGTTGAAGAAATCCTAGTGCATAGGCTCCATGGAGTAACATAGGAATTCCAGAAGTGATAAACTGGACACTTCATCTTCACTTTATGACCTCTTTATCACATCTTAGTGAAAATCCACCCTAGTTTGACTTACTGCCCTTAAAGGGGATGTATCACCTTATAAAAATTTTTTTTAACCATAGCTTCTGTTAATAACGTAGTAATAGTAAAGCTGTCCTTTAAAAGATATTGCTTTTTCAAGCTTTGCCAGTCAACATAATGTACCACGCTGATTCTTCGGCAAAGCTCATCATCACTGCCTAATTCTCCTCCCAGCTCCCTCCCAGCTGCCCCAGGGAGCGTACTCATGCTTCCCTTCGGTACGCTGTGAATGGCTTCTATGGTTATTTCAAGCTCTGGTTAACATTATACTGAGCTTGCAACTACGGTATAATGCTAACAGGAGCTTGATGTAATGACGGAAGTGCACAGCACAGAAGATATAATATATTTTAAAGTACTTACATTTAAAAAAACAAACCAAAAAACTATTTTCCTATTATTACGTTATTAACAAAAGCTATGGTAAAAAAATTGTATATGGTGATACATCCCCTTAAAGGGATAGTAATGCTTAACATTACAGGGCTTATTCTGTTGAGTAAAACAAGGTTACATCCACTGCTGAGAGATATTTTATTCAGCTCAAACTTGCATTTTTTGAGTGAAGTTACCTCTATAACCTGGTAATTTACAGTGGTGCTGTTGCTACAGTATCTTATGAAGGGTAATTATCACCGACAATAGCTGACCATAAGCTGCTGAGCAACAGCGATGCCATAACACTTCAGGCCATGGAGATACTACACCCAACAAATGCACATTTCAGCTTTAATAACTTATACATAAAAAAATCTTGGCAGATTTGGGAGTACCCTTGTTTCACTCATTAGGATAAACCCTGCAATATATACTTATTTCATATTAAGCTTTACCATGTCTTGAAGGAACTCTAACAATTCCAAATATTAAACCCCCTATTTACCTTAATCTTTGCAGAAAATTCCAATGGACACTAGTAAATTTAATTTTACATGGATTGGTACCCTAAAATCAATCTTTAATTAGTTATTGATATTCTTTATTTGAAAGTCTTCCAGAGCTGATTTTCAGCCAGATCATGCCAGGTCCGTGACTACTTATCTTTTGTCTGCGACCTGGTAACTTTTTCTGTTATCCGATACCTTTTGTCAGTGACCCCATACATTTTGATGTTAACCCAGTACCTTTTGACATTAACCCTGTTCATTTTGTTTGTGGTCCTGTACCTTTTGTCAGTGACCCTTTACCTTTTGCTGGTGAACAAGTACCTTTTGTAAGTGACCGGTATTTTCGTTGATGAACCTGTACCTTTTATCTGAGACCCTGTACCTTTTGTCTGTGACCCGGTATCTTTTGTTGTTGGCCCAGTACCTTTTGTCAGTGACCTGGTTCCTTTTGATAATGGCTGTGTACTTTTTGTCTGTGAAACGATACCTTTTTTGTTGGCCCAGTACCTCTTGTCATTGACTGTGTACCTTTCGTCTGTGAACCGATACCTTTTGCTGTTGGCCCAGTACCTCTTGTCATTGACTGTGTACCTTTCGTCTGTGAACCGATACCTTTTGTTGTTGGCCCAGTACCTCTTGGCATTGACTGTTTACCTTTCGTCTGTGAACCAATACCTTTTTTTGTTGGCCCAGTACCTCTTGTCAGTGACTGTGTACCTTTTTGTCTGTGACCCTTTACATTATCAGGAACCCAGTTCATTTTGTCAGTAACCCGGTACCTTTTATTACTAACTGCACTTTTTGCCATGTTTTTCACAAAGAAAAAGGTGACCTGGTACCTTTCTTTTTTAGAAATTTGCCCCTACAGGCTCCAAATTCCTGCCACTAATATCTTCTCAGGAAGGGAAGACGACTTCCATCTCTTAGAACATGATATTCAGTAATAATGAAAGGTTGGTTCTGGTGAAATCAATCCACTCATATTGGATTCATACTGACCATTAGGATTTTCCACTCAGATTAAGGTAAGTGGGGTGGTTGTTAGTAAGAGGTGTTAGTGTAGTGCAAATCAGTATGCTAAGAGGTAATGAAATTGTTCAGCAGATTTAAAGGGATAGTAATGTTTCAAAATAAATGCGCAGCCCCAATTATTCTTTATAGTTTTTGGGCCATGTAGAGTGTTATTATCATTCTCTATGATGTGTAGTTCCAGAGTAATTGAATGATAAAGTATCCCCCTCCAGCCCCTTTTACCTATTGTAAGCCACCTCCTCTCAGATGTGAAATCTGGTCACTTGACCGGACAGTTTCGCAGTGAGGAACAATCTTCTGGCTTTGATCATAAGGAAATCCTATCCCCCTTGAAGTTGGAGGGCAGGTTTTTCCTTATGCTAACAGAAGATTGTCCCTTGATGTGATCCGTCTGGACGGTCTTGCTGTTCAGCTTTACATAGGTAAAATGGGCAGGAGGGGGACAATTTATGATTCAATTACTCTGGAACTACATATCGTAGAGGATGATAATAATGCTATACATGGCCCAGAAACTATAAAGAACAATCAGAGCTGCATTTATTTTGAAACATTACCATCCCTTTAAAAAAAGGTTCACTTTAGAAATAAAAATAGATGACAAGAAAAAAGTAATCTACGGTATGCTTCTAGTAAAATAATAAAGTTAAAAATAAACAGCACAGAAACTGAAAGCATTGGAAAGGTAAACATTCATGTCCGTACCTTTGATAAGTGTTTGGAATTCATTATGGGAAATTTTCTTAGCTTGCAAGTCTATCTTTAACGCCATTAACAAAGTAAATAGAAACTTGTGATCCTCATAGAGGCCGCGTGCTGTATACTTAAACACCTCAAAAGTAAGGTATTCGATGATGTTTGCAATTCTCTTGGACGTCAGCTGGGACTTCACCGACCTTTCCATTGACATGTCAAAGATACCCAGGAATTGACGCAGGGACGTCTGGTACATTACGTTCACCAGGCTCATTTCTACTATGAGGAAATACAGAATGCTGCCCCTTGTGGCGACTGGGCGATACTCTTCACGGGCTGTGTTAATCTTCACTTCAGTCTCTGCTGCAATTGTTAGTTTCTCACTGACCTTGTAAAATGAAAAAAAAAAAAAAAACAACATATATTATTCATCTAAGTAAGTCAAGGGGAAGCTGGGCTGTTCTCAGGCTTCAAAGAACCCAAGGCTATTTGGTTCCTTAGCAAAGTGCCAGAGGGGCCTAAGTATTTCTATGCAATGCATTGGATACCCCTCTGGCACTCAAAAAAGATAACCCTCTGAGCACCTGTGAGGTGTGCAACACACTGAGAAGAAACAACTCTTGTCACTGAAGTGGTTAACCCATTGAGTGCCACAGGGGTACCCAATGCATTGCAAATCAATGAGTTGCCTACCCCCTGGCACTCAAAGGGTTAAAGTGAATGAGGCTGAAGAACTGCAGTACATCTGGGGTAAATCAGACTGGACCAGAGCAACGCTTTAAAAACTTCATAGGGTTAAAAACTCAGTTTCAAATCAGTGAGAATTTTGGAAATATTTACTAGTCTCCTATAGTACAGTTGATTTGCTGTAGAATAACCCCTGTTTTCCTGGCACATTAGCCTCAAAAACTACAACAACGTTATTAACCCATTCAGTGGCAGACAGCTTAGTGATGCACAGAACTGGTAGCCCCTCTGGAGCCAATTATATTTTGATAAACACACCGGATTGACTCCAGCTGAACTAAACTAAACTGAAGCCTCCTTGTTTACAGGTTAAAAAACAAAAAAGGCCCAGGGCTTGCTGGGAGAAAGGGTAGTAGTATAGGATAGAAGTTCACATTCTTGTCTGGCAAAAACAATAATAATATTTTATACAGTGCTAACAATTTATAAACAGAACTAGATGGAGCATTTTTTAGGCATGGTGAGCACCTGCACCATACAGCTTACAGTTTAAGTTTTTGGTGGATGAGGCACAAGGACAGAAAGTGACCTTCCCAAGGTCACAAGAAGTTGTTGACAGTGGGAAGTGAACCAGATTTCAAAGCATCAAAGTTAGTTAATTTGCTAACTGAATCACTCCTTCTCACTAATATTTCACTAAGGAGTTATTTTTCTACATGTCATACTATTGCTATCAAAGTAAAGATTTTTATTTTATTTTTGCTTATATATTTCAACATGATACCTGCTTGGTCGCTCATCATTACGAACAGAAGGAACTCAAAGCTGAACTGTCACTTTGTAACCATTCGATGATTTTGAAAGAACTTTCAAAATCACCTACATTAAAACGTTTTTATTTCAAACAATAGTTTATGAGATATTTAGCTTTGCTTGCTTGTAAGTTTAAGTAAATTAGATAGCACGGGCCATCAGGGAATGGCAGTTGGGATGGGGGGGCAGTGTGAAATGTTAGTATCCTGCAGGCATGCCTGACGGTTCTGTGTAATGTGCATACAACTGCAAATAAAGAAACATAAGTATCTCAAATCTATTGTTTAATCCCTTAACGACCCATAATGTACATGTACGTCATGAGGTGGATGTCCCTAAAGGACCAAGGACATGGAATTCCTTGCAAGGCTGCACGCTGTTCGGGGAGTCTGGAAGTGGATGAGCAAAAAAAAAAAAAAAAAATGCTCTGTGGTCCTTCAGTGACGGTCCTTAAGGGGTTAAAAAAAAAAAAACTACTAACTTGAATATATATGATTTTGAAAGCTCCTTCAAATTCATCTCTTTGTTATAAAAGTGACAGATCCACTTTGCATTGTATTGCACAACCCTCCGGTTAAGTATAAAGTCAAAGTGGAGTAATTCTGAGGCAAACCAACTGCTCTGTGGGGAGCATATACAACTACCAAAATTCCCATAGTTTTAAATTGGTCTTTTAACCTCTTGAATGCTGAAATAGTTTTTCCGCTTCCTTTACCTTGTGATCAGTGAGCCCCCCAGAACTGAATGTGGTAAAATGGAGTTTTTGCAGGGCTGCTTTGAAATAAAAGCTGCACCATATATCCTTGCCCTGCTTTGATTACTCTTGGGTTAGTAATTCCCCAAATTAAGCTTATTCTGTATGTTAGATTTTACAAAAATAAAGTATTTGGAAAAAGTCCTGTCTCTCAAACCCTTATGGTTTGAGAGATATACTCTGCTAAAGTTCCCCTCTCCCTCCCCTTCTCCTGATGTCAGCTGTAAAGCTGACAGAAAGAGATCCATGTTGGCCGACATGAGGAGGCTCTTCAGCAGAGCCGCAATAGCGCAATTTAAAAAGAAATACTTCTTTGGAACGGTCTAAAAAGTGTGCTTGCAAACCAGGCATACTATGTAGACCGTTCCAGAGAAGTATTTATTTTTAAATCACTCTATTGTGGCTCTGCTGAAGAGCTGCTTGTCGGTCTCCAGACAAGGAACTCCTGCTGTCAGCTTACATCTGACGTCAGGAGAAGGGGAGGGAGAGGGGGACTTTAATGGAGGATATCTCTCAAACCATAAAGGTTTGAGAGATAGGACTTTTTCCAATTACGTTATTTTTGTACAATCTAACATATAGCATCAACTTTATTTTGAGCATTACTACCCCTTTAACTGTTTTGGTGCAAGGGTTGCTCACTGATGCTCGCCTTAGATGGAACACTGCTTGTGCTACGGGATTTAGTTAGAATAATTATTTTAATACTGCAGCTCTGGCTCACTTTGCCTTTCATAAGATTATTGGAAAATAATAACTAATAACCCCTTAACCCCTTAAGGACCCTTGACGTACCAGGACCGTCACGGTCCTTGAACTACTCAAGGACCGATGACGGTCATGGTACGTCACGTACTTTTTACTTACAGCGCTCTACTGGGAGCGCTGTAAGTAAAAATAGGGCCTGAAATAGACCGCTCCAAGATTGGAGCGATCTCTTTCAAGCCCCATAGTGACGCGCCGATACACGTGACAGGTCACGTGTACCGGCGCGTCCAAGTGCGCCTATGCGGTCATTATGGGACGGAAATGTCCCATGACCGCCAGTCCTTAAGGGGTTAAGGACCCAGAGAGTGTGCAACACATTGCAAAGCACTGCATACCCCTCTGTTTCTTAAGGAGTTAATAGTAGTAGTAAAATGATTCTCAACATTAGAACTCAGGACACACCAACAGGCCACATTTTAAGGCACCCCTGTTTGTTCAAGGTGGGTAATAAGTGGCTTAGTCATTCTGATTGTGTTACGTGTGCTTAAAGGCATAGTAATGTTAGCAATAAACTAGATTGCTGAGTTTTTTTTATAGTAGATGTAATACATTGTGCAATTTTTAGCAGTTTACTTTTGTGTAGTTCATAAGATATTAAGTGTAGAAGGATCTCCTCCCGCCCCTTCTGGCCGCCTCCCACTGAATCTGGTCTGGACGGATGCAGTGAGGGACCGAGACCAGACTGCAGATTCAGTGGGAAGCGGTCAGAAGGGGCGGAAGGGGATCCTTCTACATTTAATATCTTATGAACTACAGAAAAGTAAGCTGCTAAAAATAGTGCAATGTGTTACATTTACTATAAAGTAGACTCTGTAATCTAGTTTATTTCAAACATTACTATCCCTTTAATCTATGAAGCCTTCTCTGTTGGCGAATCGCAAGGACTGAGAACCACTGTACTAGTGTCAAAATCATGTGACCTGCACATAAAATATACAAAAGTTTAAGACATTATTTGACACTCTGTTCTGTGCTTAATTTATTAACACCTTGTATGCTACAGATATCTCCCAACACATTGCGTCACACTGCATTAGCGTCTCTACCAAGCAAGGTGTTAAACATCATTAATAGTGAAAGGAATGAGACATGTTGCTCTCCAGCTGTTTGTCTACAAGTTTAAAGGGATAGTAATGTTTCCATATGAACAATGCTACATGTATGTAGTGCATAAACTGATCAGTTACGTTTGTAATGCTGAATTTGCTATATATCTCCTGTAATAATATTGTAAATTGTCCCCCTCACATCCCTTTTCAGAATACCAGGCCACGTCCCTTGAGATCTGAAATCCAGTTGCTTGACCGGACTGAGAGTTACAAGGCACAATCTGCCTTCACTCAGTATAAGGAAAACCCACACCCCCTTGACTAAGGAGGGCAGGTATTTCCGTATACTGAAAGAAGATTGCCCCTTGTCGACATTCAGCTCAGAGGCTCAAAGGATGAAGTAAGTATAAGGGGCGTGAGGGGGATAACTTATAATATTATTTCAGGGGATAGACAGTGAATTCAGCATTACTAATGTAACTGATCAGTTGTATGCACTACAAGGAGGGATTGCAGCATTGCTCATATGAAAACATTACTATCCCTTTAAGTCGCACATCATCCGCAGATGGCTGGTGGCAAATGGTGGGAGTTGTAATTCAACAGCAGCTGTTGAATATGAAAATGTCATTCTACAGAGCTGCAGAGGAACCAGTAAAACCCTGCAGTGAGTCTATCCTAAGAGACCAACCTGCATTAAAGGTTTGGTCTGGTCACAATAGCATAGAGCCACATGTTGCACGCAACTTGCTAAATTCATTCAGTGCTTATATTTGATGCATTGTGATACCAATTCTTCTTTAATGATCTTCATTTATCACTCTCAGACCCAGCCATTTATTGATCTGTTGTGGATGTTGGGAGAGGTAGATCACTAACAACTGTAAAGTCACAGGTTAAACTTTCCAGATTCAACCCTTTGGATGCTACATCTCCATCTCATTGCGAAGCAATGTGTTGGGAGACATCTCTAAATTCCAAGGGTTTGCTACCTGCTATGTTTATTTTTAGTGCATAGGAATTCAATTTTCTTTCTGATCTTTGATGTAGAAATCCAATTTCTCAGATCTTGAAAGAAAAGCACTTCAGTGTTAACTTCCAGTTCCCGTTCTTGCTTCTACTGCAGACATCACAATTACAGCATGTCCTTTGCTGCAAGGACTAGTGTATTGTCGTTATTTCCTGTAGAGAACTGAGAACCATATATGAGCTACATGGGAGTAAGTTGTTTCAATTCTGTCAGTGTCAGTAGGGCACGTACTGCATTAAACGGTTTATTTATTTATTAGACCGAAGCCATTCAGAACTCCTGTTATAATTAGCATCTTCATTATCAGTCTCAAAGGAAAGCAAGTCCCCTCTGGCGCTGAGGAAGTTACATTTATGCGTTAATAGAAATCCTTTTGTGATAGATTCATCTCCGTTAATGCGCCCAGACTAAGCAGGTCATTTGGGATGACATTTTTTTATGAAATAAACACAGTAAAGCTGATGTATTTAACACTTTGAGTGCCAGAGGGGCACGCATCACATTGCAGAGCAATGTGTTGCGTACCCCTCTGGCACTCAACTGGTTAAAAGAGCTGGAGGAATTCTGGGGCTAACCAAATGGTCTAGAGGGGGACAAATACCAATTCTTATATTGTCGGTGGATTGAAATTATGCTTTTAACTCCTTGAATGCTAAAGAAGTCTCCAATGAATTGCAAGACTTCTCTGGCATAAAAACCCCATTCTAATCAACTAAAATTGTATGTGTCCCCTGTGGGGCAGTTGGTTTGTTCCAGAACTCCTACATCTGCCTCAGTGAACTGCAATTCTTGAGCAGTCCAACTGCATCACAGGGGACAAATGAAGTTTCACTTGATTGGAATGAAGCTTTTAACCCCTTGAATGCATTGGAGAAATCTCTAGGACAGTGCTGTCCAAGTTCAGTCTTCAAGGGCCACCAACAGGCCAGGAGGTACGGATTTCCCAGATTAAGCACGGGTGAGTTAGTCAAAATGAATGAGTCACTGACTGACTCAACTGTGTTTCAGTCCTGGCTGGTTGGTGGCCCTTGAAGACTGAACTTGGACAGCCCTGCTGTAGGGCATCTTATTGGAATGACGCCACCTACATGCTGAGTGTCAATACAGCACGTTCAAAATGTTGCCCGTAAGAATGCAGCCTTTACAATGGCAGTGTTTAAAATGTTGCTGGATCCATTACGGTAGGGTAGTGGGTACATTCTTTTCTACAAGTTTATGGATGCACACTGGTGGCATCCAACACTAACCACTTGAATGAGAGAGGACTAATTAGACATCTCTCTAGAATCCAAAGGGTTAAGCTCGGATTAACAATAAAAATGTCATCTCTGGAATGGAAACAAATAAGGAATACACCAGGTTTCATATTTCCTGTTAACCCGTTGCGTACCCTCTGGCACTCAAAGGCTTAAACATAGTTTAACAGGAAATATTGTTAAACAGAGCTTAACCCCCTTTGATGCTACAGAGGTCTCCAACAAGATCTCTCTAGCATCCGAAGGGTTAATACCGAATGCCACCAGTATGCATTCATAAACTTGCAGAGTAGAACGTACCCACTACCCTACTGTAATGGACCCGGCTATATTTTAAAACGCCGCCATCGTAAAGGCTCCATTCTGATGACGGCAACGTTTTGAATACATAGTATTGACGAGAGGTATTCCCACCTTAACATTTCCATAGTATTCAAAAGGTTAAACCACTAGAAATCTGGGGGATTTATATCTGTCCCTTATGGCGCAGTTGTGTTGCTCCAGAATTGCTGCTTGCCTTCTTAGTACAGGAATATCATTATTGTCTGTACCTCCTCTGCTGTGGATTTTGTTATCCTGAGGACTTCGATCAGAGATTCGTCATCTACTAACGAGCCCTGAGTGCTAGTCAGACGGAACAGGAGGTTGTCTTCGAGTTCTTGCATTTTCCTCTTGTTCGTTGTCACCTCTTCCATTAACTTAACTCTTTCAGCTTCCAGCTCCTGTAGAAAGGATTAAAAATGCATAATATCTTGGCAAGAATAATCATATGCAATTATGACAATATAACTCACACAATGCAGTCATACATCCTATATAATAATTTGCTAAATCGTGTGTAACGCTGCGTCATGCGCAGTAGACACTGCTGTGCGTGCTGCAGTCATGCTCAGTAGAGACTGCCCGCGACACAGCTGATACAGAGCTGGGTGCTCCGAAGGAGCGTCCAGCTCTGTATCAGCCGTGGTGCGGGCAGTCTCCACTGTGCGTGACTGTGCGTGACTGCCCTGCGACCGGGTGGCTGTGACACTGTGGCCCGTGTAACGGGCTGTTCAACTAGTATCAAATAAAAGAAAAAAAAATAAGGATGGAATACAAGAAAGTGGAGCAGTCGCTATTTTTTGAAAGCCATACATTTACATGCTATTTGTGATTGCTCACATTCTGATGCAAGAAACATACTAATGCCTTGATGCTGAATAGCATATGCTCCCAAATTATGGCCCTAAATTAACAGAAAGGTTAGCAAATGCCCCAAAATTAATGGCAACGTTATTTAAAGAGATAGTAATACTTAATTATTACTAATCCCTATATTAAAGTAATATTAAAAATAAATGTATTGCCCCCAGTGTCATCTCTCAAACCTTTATGGTTTGAGAGATAATCTCTCCTAAAGTTGCCCTCTCCCTCCCCCACGGTATGCAAAAATATACCGTTAAGAGCAACTTATTCCTATAAGGATAGTTCTGCTTTAAAGTGGACCTGTCATCATTCAATATGTTTAGTTAGCTTTAAGAGGAATGATCAACTGCCTAGATATTGTGCTATATATTTGTTTGTAAAATAAGTAGTTTTGAGACTTTTATTTGTTGGTGGCAGTGTAGCATTTTATTATATTTACTTTCGGATCTGAGCCAATATTACCACATACTGTGCTATGAATGAATCTAGGCAAAGTCTGCACACTGGAGACATTTCTAATAGCACATAATAGCACAGAAGTATAAGTGGTGCTTTTATTAAAACAAAATATAGGTTATAGTGCATTTCCAGTTATGTAAAACCACAGTAGTCACATTGGTTGGAGAGTCTTCATTTAAACGTGTGTGTGAGTATCTATCTATCTATCTATCTATCTCTATACATTTCAGCTGTAATAACTTTTGAATGGAACACCTCTCCTCATTGAGAGTACCATTGTTTTACCTGGCAAGAAAAGCATTACAGTACCTATTTCCTTCACAGTGAAACAGTGCTCCTTTTTTAACCACTTGGATGCTAGAGATGTTGACAACACATTATTTCATATCCAGTAGGTTAATATAGCAACAAGCTGGACTTCAAGCATGGGAGTAACTCCAGGGGGTACATAGGGTGCATTTGTGAGAAGATCTTGATCATGAGTAAGTGCTATATACGTGAAACGCGTTGATCGGAGCTGTTTGTCTGCTGCATCTGACTGGTATACGATACAGAAGTCTCTCTTGGCTTGTATATGGGTTGCAACTGTATAAGGCACTTTTACTGGATTTGCCTTTGTTTAATAAAGCTTTCTAATGTTTTTACATTACCAGAGTCATGTGTTGAGATTAACTATGTTGGGTCTGTCTAAATTCCTTTTCCTTTGATTCTTATATGGAACCCAGAGAGAGGCTCTCAGAGTGTGCACACATAGTATTCACCCTTTCTGGGGAAGTTTCACCAATTGCTTATCAGAGAACCTTATTTTCTATCACCCATGTGAAACACTGAATATTGCAAGCCTTAATAAGAGGATAATGTTTGAGCTCCTGACTGACCAAGTATTTACTGCAGCCCAGCAGAACCATTCCATTAAAACCATGGTATTAATAGCTAAAAAGCTGCTTCAATAACAAAGGACATTACATTGACATCCAGCATGTTCATACCTGTTTCTCAGTGAGAATGACACGTCCAAGCAGCTGGTCTTCTAGTCCTTTCATGGTAACAGTAAAGTCAATAACAGCTGTTTTGGCACTGATTTCTGGTGTGTAGGCTGGATTTGCCAACTTAGTGGTAATGTAAAGTGTGAATCCCTTCATCACGTCAACTTCTTTATCTCCAACCTTTACCTGCAACAAAGATCCCAGAATCAGTCAGTCGTCGAGAATATGGGCAATGCTCACTAGGGTGAATGCATAAAAATGACACCGCACTAAATCAAGTGCAGGAATTGATGTTGAGCCCCTACACCTGACTAACATCAGACTACTGAGCTATGTATGCACAAAATCCTTCCCATTAACACAGCTTGCTCTAAGGGGAGGACAGGGGGCAATGCGTGGCCATTTCTGTGTGTTCCTTTCCTCTATATACCTTGCTTAGACTAATGTACTAAGTAAGGCAAGGAAGAAATAGCGTTAGTATAAGCCAGTTCCCAGTGCATTTTACGGGGCTTGCTGGCATTAACCCTTTGAGTGCCAGAGGGGGTATGAGACCCATTGCTTTGCAATGGGTCTCATACCCCTCTGGTATTCAAAGGGTTAAATCCAATGCTGGGGGAGGGTGTGCTCTGGTATGCACTACAGCAATCATACTTTATAGTGCATACCCATTACTACTTCCCTGGCATTAGAACTAGCACCATGAGGCTGCAATCGGACATACACCTCATTGTGAGTCTAATGTACTAAGAAAACTTTAATATGTTCTAGAGCAAACTAGCTGCACCTCATGGAATAAATAACAATTTCCCAAGTTCCCACTCAATTAAAAGAGGCTTTTTAAGCCTTGAATGTCTATTTGAATATAAATAATAGAATTATTGTAGTTACTCTAGAATTAGTTTGTGCTGATAAACATGTAAACCATTTATTGGTCTCTGATAACTAGACCACCAGCCTTAGCGACTGTGCACCAGAATTCCAAACAGCTACTTACTTTGAAAGTTGATCCAGATTTGATGAAATTCTTCTCCAGAACATTGTCTAGTGCTGGATCAAGTTCTTCTCCCACATCTTCTATCATAAGAGGTCTTCCCAAAGAAAGGCAGTCTTCTAGATGAGTTCTGAAGTACTTGTGATTCAGGGACGTCACCTACACACAGGCAAATAGAATGTTTGGGTGGCTTCACTTGTAGTTTAAAAATAAAGAGGAGACATTCGGGGGCAAACCAACTATGCTATAGGGGTCCACTAAAAATCCCATTTGATTTAAATGGAGCTTTTAATCCCTTGATTGCTAGAGAAGTCTCCAATGCATTGTTTGACAATAGAATAGAGACCTATCTAGCTTTAAAGGGGTTTAAAGCTCCATTTTAATCAATGGGAATTTTGGAAAGTTTAATTGTCCCCTCTGATGCTCTTGGTTTCCTCCTAAATGACTCTACTTCCTTAATTATTGAGGTGAAAATGTACCATCACAAATTGCATGATGGTTGATTCCAGAAATAAAATAAGCTAAAGACAATAACTGTTTCTGTCTTACCTATATATTTATTTCCATTTACTTCCAAGTAAAACCCCTCTTGTTCTCTTTTACCTATCCCAGGTCAATTGTTTGCCATTTGGTAAAGCATTCCTTAAAGGAACATTTACATTTCCTGATAATAATAACCTCCAATTTACCTTATTATAGAGAAAAAACCCTAATAATCACTAAGAATTTTACCCTTGCAGCTTTGCTCAAGAGACATCAACTACAATTAGTGCTGGATGTCATGTCCAAGGAGGTGGAGCATGGGACCCCCCACCCCCGCACATGGAACCCTTCTGCGACTCATGCACTCTGTCTGCATAGTTTGAAAAGAAAAAACAGAACAGATATCCCCAGGCTCCCCTAGGCAAGGCACTCTAGCTGCCCTAAGCTCTGCCCTGGCTGCACCACCACCCATCACATGACCCCAGCCCCAGCCACTTCCTGGCACAGAAAATACCCTTGGCCTATAACAAGAAGGAACTGAAAAAAAGCTTTAATCCCTTGGTTGCTAGAGAGGTCTCCAAAGCATTGGAGATCCCACTAGCAACCAAGGGGTTAAAAAAAAGTCTATAATGTGGTATGAAACTGGTGCAGGGCATAGCTGGGAACTCTCCGGGTTTGCCCCAGAGACTCAGGTTTTGTCTCCAGGGCAGAGTCTGGTTCTCTGGGATGTGGGCAGTTTCTTAAGGACCTCTGTCCATTTGGGCTCCTTCCTTATCAGTTCCACCTGCTACCTGCCCATTTATCCTCCTTTCTAAGCCTATTGCCTATATTTTTACAAGTTTCTGAAGCCACTCCCCCATTAAGTCCTGCCACTTTTGAAGCAAATTTCTTCATCTGTCTCCCTCAACGGCACCACAGGCCTCCCTCTCCCAGAAGGCCAGAAGAAAAAGTTCCCAGGTATGGTGCAGGGACACTGAAATTGCTCTGGCCACACCCACAGAGAATATGGGTGTGGCCAGCACAGGTCAGGCACCCCACAAAAGTTGGTGCTCTAGGCAGTTGTCTATTCTGCCTATTGGGAAATCTGGCCCTGGATGTTCCAGTGGGTGACGTTTGAGGCCCAGTAGTCCTAGCATCTGTCATGTGCCCCTCCATGGAAATGACATACAGCATGGACTGATATCTTAATTCAAGAAGCAAGGGCAAATTCATATAGGCCATTAGGATTTTTCTGCATCAGTAAGATAAGTGATTGTGGGGGCATTTATTATTAGCAGGTATTAGTGTTCCTATTAATAACAGTAAAAAATAAATGAAAATGTGTCTAAATACTGATATCTGTACTGATTTCAATAAAAACTGTAACTTATAGATTAAAATTACCCAATATAATGGTTACTCAGTGGACTCGGCTGTATTCAGGAAGCTAAGGAGGTGCAATTCTGGAGCAAAGGAACTGCACCATATGGCGGAATAAAAATTCCCATTGATATAAATGAGATTGTTCATACCTTGAATGCTAGACCTCTCCATGACACTGCAAAACAATGCACTGGAGACTTCTCTAGTATTCAAGGGGTTAAAATCCCCATTTAATTCAATGGTAATCTTTATTTGGGGTTCAGCTGTTTTGTCATAGAATTGCTCCATTCTTAATATTCTGCATTTCTCCAGAACAGGTCTAAAAGCAATTTATCTCATATCCCAATCGCCATCTTTTCCTCCATAACTTCCAAACTACACCGATACTTCATGGGATGTGACTGGATTTTATGTGCTGCTCCGACAGAAAAGATAAATAAAAATTATAATTGGTATTTCATGTTTATTGCATCCCAATGGATTTATTAACACCATATGGGCCATCAACATTCAACTTTAATTACCACGCTGTAGGCATATCATTTGTAAATGTAGCATAAATAGATGAGAAGTAAACGCAGGAAAAAATGTCTGAAAAGGCACAATAAGGAGATTGCGGACTGCAAACTAGGACAGGCATCCCAAAATCACAGATAATAAAAATGAAACAGGTGCCAATCCTTGCTTTAAAGTGGATCTCACGCATAGATATAAGTAATGCTCATTAGTTAGAGCATTTCGTGAAAACATTTAAAATGTTGTTCATTTAAAAAAAAAAAAAAAACCTTTATCTGCACAAAATTAATGTTTAAAATGTGCCCGGCAGCCTACTTCCGGCTTGCCGAAGCTTGCCGAACTGCCTCTGCTCCCCTCCCTCCTCCGATGACGGAGGCTGTCTGTCTCTAAGCTGGAGTAATCTCATTGGCTAGATATCGATCTCTGCCAATGAGATCGCTCCAGCTTAGAGAAAGAAAGCACCCGTCATCGGAGGATGCTGGGTAGTGGGAGGGGAGCAGCAGCACTGCAAGACAGAAGTAGGCTGCTGGGCACTTTTTAAACATTAAGTTTTGTGCAGATAAAGGGTTTTTTTTTAAATGAACGTTTTTTTTATTTGTTTTCACTAAATGCTCTAACTAATGAGCATTACTTATATCTATGTGAGAGATCCCCTTAAAACCTATGAACTCTAGATAGTTTATGGGGTGCTTCACAGTTTTGTTAAAACATCCAAGAGTAGCAGCATTGACGGGGTTAATAGTAAAGAACTGCTGTTACAATTCTTAAATGTCCTAGGACAAAAGCGATATAAGTGCAGTAGCAAGTGAAGAAAATCAAAGAGATCTGTGTATTTCTTTTTGTCCTCACGTCTTATTCATCTTACAAAATATATATTATATATATATATATATATATATATATATATATATATATATATATATATATATATAAAATCTGTTTCTGGTCTGCGGTCCACCTCTCCTTGGCATGGCATGAGACAGAGATCACCCTGTCCCAGTGAACCACCAGGGAGCAGTGATCTTGCCTGGAGTGGCCAGCCACTCTTCTTATTCCTGTGAAATTCAGTGAGGACTATTCGTCCATTGGTGTTACTTTCAGAACTTTCATAATTCAGATCAACACAGCAACCAAAATAAAGCTAGTATTGTTATGCAAGATCATTGAAAAGAAAAAACATACAACCTTATGAAAAATGTATCAGCAATTCTGGGGAGTACCAACTGCATCATAGGTGTGACATAAAAATTCCCATTGATGTAAATGAGCCTTTTAACCACATTAATTCTACAGAGGTCTCGATTTCTTTAGCATTGGAATGGTTAAGCCCCATTTAACTTGAGTTTTGGGAATATCTGTTTGTCTCCTATAATGCAGTTGGTTTGCACCAGAATTCCAAAGCTCTTGCTTACTGCAGAAAATCCATAGTGTGAAAGCTTGTCTGTTAAAGGGATAGTAATACTTAAAATGTAAAAAAAAACACGTAGTAGGGTTTATCCCCCTGAGTAAAACAAGGGAACTCCCACTGTTGAAAGGTGTTTTATTCAAAAGTTATTACAGCTCAAATTTTTTAGGTGCAATATCACAGTGGCCTGAAATTGTACAGTGGCGCTGTTGCTACACCATCCAATGGAGATTTATGGTCCTGGGACCAGAGCTGTCCACAGGATGGTGTAGCAACAGCACCACTGTACAATTTCAGGCCACTATGATATTGCACCTAAAAAATTCAACTTTGAGCTGTAATAACTTTTGAATAAAACACCTTTCAGCAGTGGGAGTACCCTTGTTTTATTCAGGGGGATAAACCTTACAACATATTTTTTTCACATTTTAACTATTACTATTCCTTTAACAAGGGAGCAATAGCTCTTTTTACCTGCAGCTCATTGTTCTTCTCTTTATTTTTGATCCAGATTTTGCCCTGGCCTTGTGGGTCAATCAGGAGAGGAAATCGAGATGCTTTTGTGACAATGATTCCATTCTGGATGGAGAGGTCATCATTGGGAAGTCCTTGAAGGTTCCACTCACCAATAGTAGCGTTGTCAACAAGCATAGAGATTAGGTTCAGATCCTAGTACACATAGATTCAAAGAACTGTTAGATATAGATACTTTAAAAGCCATATTCACAAACAGGAGCAGTTGTGCGGCAAACCAAATGCACCACAGAGAACAAAGAAAAATGACCCAAATTCATATGATCTCAATGGTGTTTTAACCCATTTGAATGCTAGCGCTGTCTCCAACACATTCACTTGCAATGCGTTAGAAACCCCTCTAGTATTAATGGTCTTATAAGGTCCATTTAATTGAAAGGAAAGCTTATTTCTCACTTATGGCGCAGATGATTTACTCCAGAACTGCAATACCTCTTTGTGCACATGGCCCAAAATGTCATACATTTCATTAGAAGGAGGTCTCTACCAATAGGAATGTGTTTTCTTTTAATGTATTTATTAGACAGGCCTACCTAGAGTTTGTATTTTTTCCTTGTCTCCTGATGAAGTGGTTTGCAACCACGAAACATGTTGATGGATTTTAGTATGTTTTAATAATACATTTTATCACTTAAATTTCGTTTGTTCTGCCTGGATATATATATATATATATATATATATATATATATATATTGATGACGCTGTGGAACCATGGTGCAGTAATCTGATGCTTGCCAGTTGGGTTTCACTGTGGGCAGAACCAGCATCACAAATACCTGCAAGCTTTTAAAACTGGTTACCAAACTTTGGAGCCGGTTGAATACACTATGTGAGTATTTTATATTCATTGCATCCTGACTGAGATACTGTTATTAGGTAACAGTGTAGCTCTTCTAGGGTCTCGATTCTATTACCAGTCCTAAAACGGGCATTACAAGAAAATCAATCAATGTGAATTTTGCAAACATGTGTTACATCGGTATTCTATTGCAGAACTACAGTAAAACAAAACAGGTGTAGACAGCACATTTCAGAGTACTAACAAAACTGGAGCTGTCTGCTTTTATTCGACTACCGCCTACAAAAACATGCAAAATATCAAAGTCCAAGGAAATAGGGTACATTTGATGACAGAAAGATCAAGTCCAGTGTTAGATGTGTTCCCCTCATTATCAAAATCCGGCATAGAGCGCCCCCTTCGACATATTAACCCCCCCCCTTTTAAAAGTCGACTTGCAGCTCTTTCTTTCACCACTTTAATTCGATTAATATTGTTCACATTCCACATTTTAACCCTCCCCCTTCAAAATTCGACTTACAGTGCTTTCTTTCACCACATTAATTCGACAAATATTTTACATTCGACATTTTAACCCTCCCCTTGAAAACTCAACTACAGTGCTACCATTACTTTCTTTCACCATTTAAATTCAACAGATATTGTTCACATTCCACATTTTAACCCCTCTCCCTTTAAAATTCGACTACAGTGCTCCCATGACTTTCTTTCACCATTTAAATTCGACAAATATTGTTCACATTCAACATTTTAACACTTCCCCTTTAAAATTCGACTTATAGTGTTCCTATGACCTTCTTTCTCCATTTTTATTCGAATAATATTGCTCCCATTCAACATTGTTTACTCTCCAATTTTACTGCAAAATACAGACTCTTTATGTGTCACAGTGATTCCTGTACAAGAATGTATAACTTGTTGTGCTAAGTGTGAAAGACCTCTCCTTTTTAGAATAGTTTCACTCATTGTTATATAAATTGGGTCACACTTATTCTGTAACCTTCCTCACAAAAGTAAAGGAGGGGTTAGTATCACTTCGTACTGTAGCATTAACACATCAAATGGGTTTAGCCATCAAACAGTAGGACTGAGAGGTCTTTCACACTTAGCATAGCAAGTTATACATTCTTGTACAGAAATCACTGTATAACAATATATTTGATTTTGTAATGAAACTGCAATCTGTCCAGCAGCTGAACAGTGATAGTTTTATTATTACAAAATGATAGTGTTCTAAAGAGCTATGTTTGGGCCTTTTCACAATCAGACAGTCAAAACCTATTGTTAAATGTGAGGAAGTGTGAGCTAACGTAAGCTTAACTGATGTAAATAAATACATGCAATGGCAGTCACTATGTAGAAAAAATGTGTATCTTCGTGTTTATAGGTATTTTCAGCCCTGAAGGTTCTTGATAAATGTCCCTATAGGACCAAAACATCTTGTGTTTAAGTAAATATGTGATATTATCTTCTGTGAGTGTCCGCTATGTTCCATATAGTTATATACTCAACCTGGGGTGATATCCTTGGGAAGAATAAGACAGAGCACACAGGTATCAGGATGAAAATGCAAATGACTATACTGTCTGCATTTCCAAATGCTTTTTGGAAAAGAGAAGAGAGAAAGCAAAAACCCAGGATTTATTCTGGAGTAGGTGAATAATTGCGGTTAACTATATCTACTTACTGGTCTTGGAGTGCAATTATTTGAAGCTAGTTATATAAGTAAGTAAACAAATCTGCTACATGAAGGACATATACCCAAATGAGTCATTTTGTTAAACAACTTGAGCCACTTACTCCTACAAGTCTAATTCACCTTCAACAATAGGGTTTATAACATACATATTTGCTATTGGTCCCAATATAGAACAGTACAGGGATTCTCACACTTCAACTGCAGTTTGCAGTTGCAGTTTGGGGCTTCTAGAAATTGCCATTTTAGATTGTTCTCTGAGCATGGTATTTAGAGACTGGTGTCAGCCAATTCACCCAGTTCAGGCTTGTTGAGGTTGAGTCAAATTAAATTAAAGGTCTGTTATTTACTGTCTGAGAAAATTAGAACTCTCACTAGCTGATGGGAAGAAAATACATGTTTGCAGGCATTGCAAGAAGAGATCATTGAATAAATCTGATTAAGAGAGACCTCTGCAGACATTTCATAAAAATATATCTGCAGGCATCTGAAGAAGAGTCATCTTTATGCATCTAGAGAACAGACCTCAACATATACCTCACATCGTTACTGCCCTTAGCCATTTGAGAGCCAGAGGGGTATGCAAAGCATTGCTTTGCAATGCGTTGTGTACCCCTCTGGCATTCAAAGGGTTAATGGAAAAATAAAATGGATTTTTTTCCAAGTACAAATGCTCTTCTTTCAGTCTTAATGAATAACATTTTAATTTTTGCTCAGCTCTTTGAGTAAAGAGTCCCCCAGAGAGTTCTTTGCATTGTACTTCAGGATATTTGTAATTAGGTATCATGTATCCCCTTACACATCTGTCTTGTTATGTATACAAAATCAGCTTAGCTTGTCTTTCTATAAAACTAAAATCTTTCAATCCTTTTATCAGATTTTTTGCACACATCTATGGGTAGATAGCTTATCATGGCGGGAGTGTCAATGAAGCCTAGAACTATACCATCAGGAGCATATACTCCTGGCAGGGTCACCCATGGTGGACAGATTAAAGTTAAGATACCAGACTAAATAGATCCAAAATCCTCAAACCCGCACCGAACCAGGGTGACAGATTATGGTTCCTTTCCTCAGCATGGCTTCACAACAAAAAAAATGGACCTCATTTCCTGGAGTCTTGCAAGCTACTTTCTCTGGCAGTGGGAAGACCAATGGAAGAGGGTGCTAAGAATTATTGGGCTCTATCATGCTGCCTTTGGTCTTTAGACATTAGAAAGCTTAACATTCAATATATGAGTGTGGTTTCACTCTTAGAGGAACTAGTACAAGAACTGAATAACATCAACTGGGACAGTATCGACTCATGTGAGACGCCTAAAAAAGATGAAGATTTAGTCAAATTAGAAGATGTACACTGGCTATACTATAAAGGAACCAATGATGAATGATGTGGAAGAATCAGATTATTGATAAAAAAAGACAGACAGACTCAGTTGTAAAAGTAGAAAGAATTTCTGAAAGAATTGCTTCCTGGGCTATCAAACTAAACAGTCACTATGTTCTTTCAGATATTCAAGTTTATGCCTTACAAGTATCCACAGTGATGATGAAGTTGAAGAATGTTATGATGATATATTAAACCTCTACACACAGGACAATTACCACTACAAATTTATATTGGGAGATTTCCATGCGAGAATTGGTAAGATCCAAAACTGTGAAAAATCAATCAGACCACATGAAACGGGAAGAAGAGATGATAGAGGCAACAACTGATCAAATTTGCAGAAGAACAAAATTTGTACATCATGAATTCCTTCTACAGAATGAAGGTCCAGAACAAATGGACATGGTAAAGCCCTAATGGTAATACAAGTGAAATTGTAAGGCAGCAATGCATTTCAACCAGCAGCAGCAGGAGCACCTACATCATCAACCAGAACATCTCATTCTGAACACAGGGCAATTCATGGGTCTCAGCAGGGGAGGCAAAAATCCAACATTGGTGGTGGTACTGGTGGTGGCACATCTCTTTGGGACTTGCTTCCTGAGGATGGGGCTGGCAATTTACACACAGGGATACTGTTTGCGGTCCTTGCAAGATAGCTACATTCTAGGCAAAAACAACTACACAGTGTGTGGATAGCACTGACACATACTGCAGTGGAAATCCTTAGTTGCTGTCCTGCAAACGTTGAGTCTAAGTTGGTTTTCAGTGCAGCTGGTTACATTTTACATTGTGCTATCAAGCAAGGGTGTTGGGAGGCTAACATCTGACACAAACATGATAATGTTATATGCTGCACCCTGCTGGAATATGTGCCAGTTTCACTTAACCCCTTAAGGACTGGCCGATCGCGCACCTGGCCGGCACTTAAGGACCACAGACCATTTTTCTTTTTTTTCTTTAGAATCCGATTCAGGGCTCCCCGAACGGAGTGCAGTCGCATGGGGAGCCCTGAATTCCATGACAGCTCTGGCACATCATGAATCCTTATGGCTCCCCAACCCATGACGTGCCTGGACCATCAAGGGTCCTTAAGGGATTAAGCAGGAATTTAGTGTTGAGGGCAAAGGACAAAGGCACTCTGCATGCTAACAAATGTCTCAAGGTATATGTCACAACTCTGACTTTCAGCTAGTTATCTCTCCACTGCAGCCCACAGAAGAAGTAATATTGTGACTAAAAATTTGTTGGCAGTGACAAAAAGGAGAAACATTTTGCAGTGGCAAAAAAGGAGAAAACATTAGAGAAAAAACATTGTTTTTTTGCAAAAGTCATGCGGGAAATTTTTTTGACTTTTTGCCCATCCCTAGTGGTTTTATGTCTACCAATGTGATAGTGGAACAAGGCTGGCTTGTCATACACTGTGTATGTGTGGTTCTGTGACTACCAGTGGGCAATGGAATATCTCTCTTTTGCTACATCTTGCACAGGCAACACCGTGCTTCCTTTGCTAGTAGTAGTGTAGAGCACAAGAGTGGCTCTTTGCATTCATTCTAGCACTACATTTCATTTGTTCATTCTCCTGTGTGTTTTTCACTTTCTGATCTCTGTTCATCTAAAGCGCAGGCACACTGAAATAGAGAGCCATCCAGAATTCTTATGATTTTATACAGATACAACTGATTCTTAAACTTTTTTTCTACAGACTACAGATATAGGAAACTTACTTCACTGAAAGTATAAGAAAGAGAAAAAGGGGGGGGGATTGGTTATGCGTTATGGGATGATGAAGTGTGATATAATTTCTCCTATGTTATACTATGGAGTCTATGCACTAATATCTCTATCCCGCTTGAAATATCTTAGTGAGTTGGCTGCATAGAGTAACATAGGTACTAAAGAAGTGATATCACTGGAGAAGTCATCTCCACTTTATTACCTCTTTTTCATACCTTAGCGCATCTCCCCCCCTGGTATTGAGGGAGCTCGCCAGGGGCTGGATTCAAATGCAGGAGAAAAATGTTAGCTCCCGTTTTATCGAAAATGTTCCTATTGAAGTCTATGGGGATACCTGGAGATAAAATTATCACCTGCATTTGAATCTAGGTCCTGGTGCCTATAATACACTTTTCCATAGAAGGTAACAGCCCCATTAATTCTTAAGAGTTTTAACAGTTACATATTTTCAATAAAACAACTCCCAGAAGTGGGTGTACCCTTATTTATCTAATCATGAAATGCAACATTTTTTTTCTTGGGGGGGTTCTTAATAACAAGACTGGTAATGTTGCTTCATTCTTAAGAGGAAAAAGAATGCTTAAAACTTTTACTTAGTTTGATCACTAAAGAACTGGTGCACTTCAACAGAAACTGTCATCTTAAAAGCCCAAACTTTTCCATTACAATGTCTTTTTCTGTGGTTCATAAACCTCAAATGTCATTTATTTGGGTCTTTGAACCATGACAGCTATTGTATGCTTTTGGAACAACGAAATACAGAACTGACAATAAGAATGAATGAAAATGTCCTGTTCTTAGACAAAATGAAAAGTGACACTGAAGGCTGGACACTTTCAATCACATTTCTCCAATAAAATGACAAAGAACTATGGCAGGAGAAGTTTTTGTGACACGTCTCAAATATAAAATACTACAGCTCAAGCACAAAATAGATTATGATTTATGTATGTCATTTACAGCACAAAAAGTGTAGAGAAGTTGAGACTATAACTATTTAAATAGCCAACAGGGGAACCAGGAGTTGCTTCTAAGTGCCTGAAGCATTGACAGTGACTTAGCACCATCCGATACCCTGTGCCAGGTATATACAAATAAAAAGAAATGTGTATGTGTATGCACTATTGTGGCCTGTCTCTGAATGTCAGAGATCAGTATGCCTGGCATAATGAAGATCTAAGGACTGAATAGCAGAATGTTAGCAGTAAATCTGATTTCTTTACAATCATAGGAACATATCATGTATAGAGCAAACAAAGAAAAGTGCCAGATGCAGGCATGAAACGCGTTACTGTTTCCACCATATCACTAGTATATGACCAGTTTCATGTACTGTCTTACGTCACTCCCACACTAGTTATATTTCTTTATTAAATTGTAAGGTGATTTGCTTCAACTGAGTGCTGGTTCTGTTTGGTTGATTTGAATTGGAGGTAAATCTACATAGGTGTGCCCCTGCACAGCAGGCCGAGAAGAGTTAGGAGTGCGAAGTGAGTAAGGGCTGTCAGGAGTAGAGTGGTGGTTGTTTGTATGTGTATTTACTATAAAGTGGAGCAATTTTTGGGCAAACCAGAAGTACCATATGAAACTAGTAAACATTTTCATTGATTTAAATGGTGCTTTCAATCCATTGAATGTGACAGATTTCTCAGAAATACTTTGTAGACCTCTCTGGCATCCAAGTGGTTCATCTTCTAAAAATTATACATTAGGTTTATCCAGAATTGCACCATTCTTATCTTAATACATATGCCCCATAGGATGTTGTATTCAATAAACCTCTGCCAAAGCACTCTAGCACCCAATAAATCACAATGAAAGGCATGTACAATCATATTGTTTTGCATATTGAGGAGCTAAGAGCTGTTTCTGGGCAGCATAGTGGTGCTGCACCCATTTTATGTCTGTGTTCAATGTAAACTGCATGTGAAAATAGCTGTTTTTCTCTATGCATGCCACAATGAAAGGCCTGTACAATCATAGTGTTTTGCATATTGAGGAGCTAAGAGATGTTTCTAGGCAGCATAGCGGGGCTGCACCCATTTTATGTCTGTGCTCAATGTAAATTGCATGTGAAAATGATTGCTTTTCTCTATGCATGCCAAGAGAAGTATGTGGATGTACTATTTATCTGCACCCAGGTACAAGCTAAGTATGAAATGGCAGTCGAGAAACATGGCGCAAAACATGTTAGCTATGCCTTCTCCAGGGATAACATAAACTAATGGTATGCCTAGATAGTCTGTGGTAGACTCATTGTGCACCTATTTGTACTACTGTGTATCTATGACTCTATACATACACCTCGGTGCAGGAAATCATTGTTTATGTTACAGTGTAGATAAGGGGTGGCCAAACTGAAGGCCAGCAGCTGTTCAGGATACAATTTCCTTCATTCCCAGCCAGCCAAACTGACAAGCCACAGGTTATTCACAAATAAGATTATGGATATATGCTTTGCAACCACATTTTGTACAGCACTCTTTCTAGGTTTGACTTGGGAATAGTGTTCATAAGGAGCTTGTATGTTGCACTGGTATAATCTTGATAAAGGCTACATTGGTGGCCAAAATGACTTTTATGTGTGCCCCTATGGTGAAGATGGTTTGCCTTGGAATTGCTCTGGTCCTAAGTACACCAGGCCTCTATATATCTCCCTAAGCCATAAATGCTGCCTTGGATTGAGCCAGATTGCCTGCCAATGCCCTGTATCATACACAAGTCAAATGGTGGAGCTCCAGCTGTTGGTGACTACAACTTCCAACCAGCCGTTGGCTGGTTGGGGATGTTGGGAGTTGTAGACTCCAATAACCTGAGGTTTAAGAATTAACTGCTCCTTACCATACACCATGCCAGAGTGAACAGACACAGCTGAGAAGATGGATGGCTGAAGTTTTGCATCTAATAATTCAAACCACTTTGTATTAATACTGCACACAATATTTTATTCCTTGAAAATATAGTACATTACTATTACTGGCAGTTCAACTGACTGAAAACTGTACATTACAACTAAATTCCAGAATCACTTGCATGTCTTATTCCTTCTTTATTAGTTCCAATAAAGCTTTCCATTGTTACTTTTAAGTGCCCTTTTGGCATTTGTGTAGAATGAGGTCAATAAATACTTTATTGCTGAATAGGAAAAAAAAACAGCTTAATTTATTTACTTATTTTTAAAGTAAAAAATCTTTTATTTTTAAATGCTAGTGCCTAGCTTATAACATTCTTACCTGCCATTCTTAAGTGGGAGAGAAAGATAAATGATTGAACAAGGATTAATAAATGTATCCTTAGCCTTTCTGCTTCTCCATGAACCAAGCCTCGAGCGTGACAGTTAGAGATGAGGCCATCTTCATTTCCATACCTGGCTTCTTTTGAAATAAGATGACTGTGAGATGTTTGAAATATTAATCTTTAACATTTTCCAGGATGCAGAATCAAGGTTATATGTCCCTGCTCGTTCCAACCTGGAGGTGCTCAGTCCATAAGGAATCCTTAAAGGGGAACATTCACATCACCACAAACTTGTGCTCATAGTCTTTGACCCATTAAGGACCGTTGCGCGCACGTGCGGCCGGCACTTTAGGACCACGTTTTTTTTTGTTTTTTTTTAAGTTCCGGTCCAGAGCTTTCGGAGCCCTGAACGCCATGCCGTTCCAGGACCGTCACTGGTCCTAAGTGCTGGACCGCCTTGACGGCCCTGGCATGTCAGTGGTCCTTAAGGGATTAATTAGTAAAACTAGATTACGTTTTTTTTTTTTTTAAATCTTACTTACCTAGTACTGAAGATAAGCAGAGTTAAAATCTGGCAATTCCGCAACGTGCGGCACAATGCCTCAGGACTTCCCACCTCCCTCCTAGCTGCCCCAGGGAGCTTGTTCATGCTTCTCTTTGTGGGGGCATTTATGTTAGCTATCATTACAGCAAGCTCAGTTTACCATGCTATTGAGCCTGCAACCTCAGCGGCATGGTAAACAGAGCTTGCTGTAAAGAGTGAACATGCTCCCTGGGGCAGCTGGGAGGGAGGTGGGAAGTCCTGAGGTGTTGTTCCTCACATACTGTGTGCCGTATGTTGCGGAAGTGCCAGATTTGAACTCTGCATATCTTCAGTACTAGGTAAGTACAATTTTAAAAAACCCAACGCTAATCTAGTTTTACTAATTAAAGACAATGGCACAAGTTTGTGTGATGTGAATGTTCCCCTTTAAAGGGATAGTAATAATTAAAATGTAAAAAAAATATGTTGTAGGGTTTATCCCCCTGAATAAAACAAGAGTACTCCCACTGCTGAAAGGTGTTTCATTCAATAGATATTAATTTTCAGGGTCGAATTTTTTAGGTGCAATATCACAGTGGCCTGAAATTGTACGGTGGAGCTGTTGCTACACGATCCTATGGACAGCTCTGGTCCCGGGACCATAAATCTCCATAGGATGGTGTAGCAACAGTGCCACTGTACTATTTCAGGCCACTGTGATATTGCACCTAAAAAAATGAAACTTTGAAAATGAATAACTTTTGAATGAAATAACTTTCAGCAGTGGGAGTACTCTTGTTTTACTCAGGGGGATAAACCCTACCATACATTTTAAGTATTACTATCCCTTTAAAGTGGAACTATCACAGTAAAAAAGTGATTTTGAAAGCGTTCTCAAAATCACCTATGTGTGGGTGTTATCAGTTGTTTACTTCAAACAACAGTTTCTGATATATTAAGATTTACTTATCTGTAATTTTAAGCACATCAGCTACTACTGACTGGCAGGAAATGACAGTTGATAACACAGTGGGAGGCATACTTGGCAGATTTGCACTTGCTGCCTAATAAATAAAGCTAAATCTGTCATAAACTATTGCTTTAAATAGAAGATATCTAGCATAGGTATATGCTGTTTTAAAATAACTGATTTGTTATACTGACAGTTACACTTTTTTTAACATGTAGCACTTGATAGATATCAATGCTTATGATACACACAAGACAGGCAGGACTTAGTCTTCTGCCTCTCTGATAGAAATGGCACCAGTTTATATGCTAACTGGGCAGTTAATTGGTGCAGATCAGATTTACAGTCGTGTGAAAAAGAAAGTACACCCTCTTTGAATTCTATGGTTTTACATATCAGGACATAATAACAATCATCTGTTCATTAGCAGGTGTAAAAAATAGGTAAACACAACCTCAGATCAACAACAACACATGACATATTACACCGTGTCATGATTTATTTAACAAAAATAAAGCCATAATGGAGAAGATATGTGTGAAAAACTAAGGACACCCTTACTGCTTCCATAGTAATTAAGATGCTAAGTAGCAGACAGGCGCTGCTAATCAAATGCCCTTGATTAATTGATCATCAGCAAGTGTGACCACCTCTATAAAAGCCAAAGTTTTAGCAGTTTGCTGGTCTGGAGCATTCAGGTGTGTTAACACAATGCCAAGGAGGAAAGACATCAGCAATGATCTTAGAGAAGCAATTGTTGCTGCCCATCAATCTGGGAAGGGTTATAAGGCCATTTTCAAACAATTTAATGTTCCCATTCTACAGTGAGAAAGATTATTCAAAAGTGGAAAACATTCAAGACAGTTGCCAGGAGTGGACGTCCCAGCAAATTTACCACACGGTCAGACTGCGCAATTCTCCGAGATATTGAAAAAACCCAAGAGTTACATCTCAGACTCTGCAGGCCTCAGTTAGCATGTTAAATGTTAATGTTCAAAACAGTACAATTAGTAAAAGACTGAACAAGTATGGTTTGTTTGGAAGGGTTGCCAGGAGAAATCCTCTTCTCTCTAAAAGAACATAGCAGCATGGCTTAGGTTTGCAAAGCTGCATCTGAACAAACCACAAGACTTCTGAAACAATGTCCTTTGGACAGATGAGACCAAAGTGGAGATATTTGGCCATAATGCACAGCGCCATGTTTGGCAAAAACCAAACACAGTATATCAGCACAAACATCTCATTCCAACTGTCAAGTATGGTGGTGGAGGAGTAATGATTTGGGCTTGTTTTGCAGCCACAGGACCTGGGAACCTTGCAGTCATTGAGTTGACCATGAACTCCTCTAGAGTCTACAGCGTATGCACAGTTATGCACTGGAGCACTACAGTGTATGCACAGTTATGCACTGGAGCACTGCTACAGGGTATGCACAGTTATGTGCTGGAAAACTACTAAAGGGTATGTACAGTTACGCACTGGAGCGCTATTACAGGGTATGGACAGTTTTGTACTGGAGCACTACAGTGTATGCACAGTTATGCACTGGAGCACTACATTGTATGCACAGTTATGCACTGGAGCATTATAGTGTATGCACAGTTATGTACTGGAGCACTACAGTGTATGCACCTTTATGTACTGGAGCACTACAGTGTATGCACAGTTATGCACTGGAGCAGTACAGCATATACTGCAGTGCATACTGGTGGATAGGGCTCTCTGTAAGCGATGGGTTTTGCAGCTCTCTGAAGCTTGGAGGATCAACCCATACATTCTATAGACTTAGTAATTTCTGGCAAATACTGACTTGAAAAAGGTAATTAATCTTGTTTGCATTTTCTAGTCCATTTCTAAGAGACTTAACTAGAGCTTAGAAAATAATTTATAGTCCATAATGATATGAATACAACTGCCAGTAGAAGTTAAATGTAAAAAAAAATGTGCATGAGTTTTAAAGCCATGTTTTGTGCATTCAGCCTTCATTCTTATTATGCCTGAAGAAGAGACCTAGTTGTCTTGAAAGCTTGCATGGTAAAGATATTCAGTTAGCCCATAAAGGTATAATTTTATTCTGCTAGTCTCCTGCTTTTTCTATGGCTATCACGGTACCATGCTTTACCCATGTTACAAAGACATCAGGGTCAGCTTCTTTTGAGTGTTCCCAGGTATGCAGAAGAATGTTTTGCAGATATATTCTCAGAGCAGTGCAAATGGAAATTTAGAAGGTGAGGAGACTGGAGACTGCTATTATTTGACTCCTTCACATATTATGGCCTCTATTTACTAAAGGGAGAGAAATGCTTGCAAATATTTTCCCTGCTGTTTTCACCTCTTAAGGTACAATTGGTGAAGTGAAAAATGTTTTGCGAGCACTTCTGTGTAATATGCACAACAGAAAACATCGTTTCAATGCTTGTTTACAATAAAAGAAAATATATATGTCTAAAATCACAAGAAAATCATTGCAAACAGATAAATGTCCCATTGACCAAGATTGTATTTTTGGAGCCAAGAATAACTGACAGAGCCAGATTTACATCCCTGGCAATCCTAGGCAAGGCATTCTAGGGCCCTTAGCACCTACCATGACCACATCCCCACTCATCACATGACACCACCCCCAGTCCCATCCACTGTTTCCTAGAACAGAAAATACCCTTGGCATATAAAAATCAGGAAAGAAAAAAGTTTTAATCCCTTGATTGGTAGTGGAATCACCAACACATTGCTCCAAGATCTCTATAGCATCCAAGGTGTTAAATATTAACCTGTAAAGAGGTACAAAACTGAGCTTGCTATGGTCACACCCACAATTCAGAATGTGGGTGTGGCCAACACAGTTGAGGTGCCTCTCAAAATTTAGAGCTCTAGGCAGTTGCCTACTCTGCCTATTGGGAAATCTGGCCTACTCACTGATCTATAGAGTACACCTACCTCTATCATACAGTTGATATCATAATGCCTTGTGTCTGTGTGTTTGTTGCTCTCTTGTCTGATGTCTGCTTCCTCATCGTTGGCTACTTTTGTCTTTGTAAGCTTCCTGTTTACTGTGCCTACTGCCCATTCTTCAAGCTACCTGCTACTAGATGTGTTGGCTACTTTTGTCTTTGTAAGCTTCCTGTTTACTGTGCCTACTGCCCATTCTTCAAGCTACCTGCGACTAGCTGTGTTTCTTCCTGAGTTATTCCTGCTTGGTTACTGGCTATGTTCTCGGCTTATACAACTTCTCCACTCGCCTCTCTGATTGAGTACTTTGCTTTCATTAACTGACTCCCTTTCATCGACCCCAGCTTGTATAACCTTTGTGACTACTGTTATCCTGTGCAGTTCAGGCAAAAATGTCTATGACATGTGAGTTTCCCAGCAAAGTTCACCAACCTCTGCAATTCTGGAAAAGGCATCTGCCACCTATGGTGTTCCTGTTAGGTCCACCGTCTTCTGCAGTTTTGGCAAAGGCATCCACCACCTTTGGCCATCCAGAAAGGTCCACCCTACCTGTGTAGTTCCCAGTGAGTATCAGGCTCCCTAGTATGTTGGTCCTATCTGTACTAGGATCTGCTTGATTTCTTGTTGCCTTTCCATTTCACTGTTCCTTGAGCACCCATCCTTGTCCAAATCACCATCTCAGCTAGGGAGAGATGATCTGGCCTTGCAGCTAGCATCTGCAATCTTTCAGATACAGCCACAGCTCAGGGATTGTCTATGAACTCAAGCTTTTGCTCCCTAGCTTTGTACACAAGCCATCTTGAAAGGCACAAGGACAGATACCGGAGTCTTGTTACACAATAACAAAAAAACAAACAACAGACTAATTTTAAGCAGAGCATTTCTTACATTGTCCTAAATTCTGCAAATCGAATAGAATTGCTGTATAATATAGCTGTTTATATGGGCAGTTTTTCTGCAACATTCAGCCCAAAGATAGCCTACTAACACTTTCCTGGGTTAAACACAGAAAGCATGCAAGTTTCAGCCTACAGGACGGCTAAGCAGTTTGTTCTCGTGAATAACTGGATCATTGCACTGCACACCGCAATGATCCAATCATCTTTGGCTGACATCCATGTTAGCCAACCATTAGTTATGCATCTATCATTCTCATCATTGATATGGTTATCAGGGCAACACAGGGAGAACAAAGGTGTGTGTGAAACATGTGCCATGGGCATCCCTACAACATAGCACTGGTCAAGACTCCTTTTTTATACTTAACCACAGAACGTTAAACCTTTCAGGTAAAACTTTTCAGCACTTACATCACTGTATGGTATCTTATTAGTGTTCATCTCCTTCTTCCACAGATGAAGCAAAAGGTTTCTGTATTCCTGGTTAAATGGACCACTATAAGAGAGAAATCCAGTGGCCAAAAGGACATCCCCCACAAGCCGAACGATCTGATTCTGGAAGTTTTTGCTGCTTTCTGTCCAACGTATCTGTTGAAAAAGTAATGTGATCACTTAAATGAACATCTGTAGCTGCAGTATTAATAAACAAAATAAAATGTAAATTGTGCATGTGTTTTTTCTATCATGATAACTTCTTAGTAGTTTCCAGCTTATTACTTTATAAATGCTGTAGCCTTTAGGGGTGGGCAGCCTGTGGCTCTCGAATATTTGTTGGTCCACTACTCCTACATCATCCATAGCCAGTCAAAATATTTGAATCAATAAATAAGTGTCAAGCAATTTTCCTTCAGGGATAAATTGAACATCTCTATTAAGAACTTTGACCATGTGATACGTTTATAACAAGAAAAAGCAGACAACATGCAGCTGGCTACCAAGCAATCAGAGAATGTATATATTTAAACAAGAAGACTAATAAGCAAACCACTTAATACAAACATAGTGCTACACAGCACAATATTCAGTATCACTAACACCTGAAAATTAAATAGTTATATAAACGTAAAGGGACACTAATGTCCCATAAAAAAATTATCGTTTTGTTGCATTCAAAAAAATAAATTATATGGCACAAATCCTATCTCTCACACCTTTATAGTTTGAGAGATATTCCAATGTAACGTTTCCCTTCTACTGATGTGAGCTGTAAAGCTGACAGCAGGAGATCCGAGTTGGCCAACTCGAGGAGGCTCTTCAGGAGAGCAGAAATTGCATTTTTTAAAAAGAACTACTTCACTGGAACCGTCTACAGAGAGTGCTTCAAAACCAGGCACACTTTGCAGACCTTTCCAGTGAAGTAATTCTTTTTAAATAACAAAATTTCAGCTGTGCTGAAGAGCTACCAGCTGGTCCCCAGACCAGGATCTCCTGCTGTCAGCTAGACACTGACATCAGGAGAAGGGGAGGGAGGGGGGAACTTTACATGCCAATATCTCTCAAACCATAGCGGTTTGAGAGATGGAATTTGTGCCATATAATTTATTATTTAAACACTACAAAACAATAATTTTTTATTGGACATTAGTGTCCCTACTATACTATGCAATTCTCTATTTGATTTCTAACTCCGTACCACAGGGGTACACCCTATAACACTCAAAAGGTTAATGACACAAACAAAAACATTTTTTTCCTGACAGTTTTTCTTTACTTCTGGTAGGATGATCTGAAGTAGCTAAAATGTAACACCCTGAAATATGTTTTGCACGCTGGGTTTAGTACCCACAGTACTCTTGAACTACAACTCTGACAGTATTAAAATAACACTCTCCATGGGCCAGATACTATGAAGATTAATTGGAGCTGCTTTATTTTTAAAGATTACTATGCCTTTAAGGGGCTAATTTAGAAATGTGCCATTTAAATAAGTGGCTCAATTTTAAATGGTTTTATGTGGTGTGTGTGGTTTGCCATAGAATTGCTCAATTTTTTTATGTATATGCCTCAAAGGTTTAACCCTTTGAGTGCCATAGGATTGCACAAACCATTGCCTTGCAATGCGTTTCACACTTCTCTGGCACGCAAATGATTTAAAGAAAGCACCAAATTAGGTATTTATTAATGCTAACAATAGGAATATTTATCAATGTGTTGATGGAGTCTACAAAGGCAGACCCTTGAAGCCACCATAGGCTTATTTATGAAAAGCCACTAAACCCTTTGGACCCTTTAACACAGGTGAAAGCAGCGCATTTGACTGACACTCACATAGATGGCCCTGGCATACTCACTTCTCTATAACTGTCAGAGACTTTGCCCTGGTGGAGAGTAGAGAGTTAATTTTAAAAAGCAGAATTGTTTGAAAGTCTGTTTAAAATGTGTTTAAATTAGCGCATTCTTCTAGACAAAGGGGGCCTCTTTGCTTCAATATGAGGGCGAAATAGTTGAGTGCGTTTTAGGGTTATTAATTACATTGTCCCAGACAATAAGGTATAAAAGAAGGTTTTTTATCTTATGAGAAAATCTCAAAGTCTGGGAAGAAGATATACTCCCATATGGGAAAGTCTGCTAGGGTGACAGATTTATATCAAATGGGATAACCTTTGACATATCACTGATGACACAAGCCAGAACCTGGTGTCATTTTAGGTGCGAATTGTAATGTGGACTAAGAGCACCGTCTCCAGGGTATATAGCATTATTACTAGTGTTTCTCAAATTGTCCTAGGGAAATTAGGAATTAAGAGTATCCAATCAGACAATACTGATGATGTCACTGCATAATGATTTGGATCTTTATCCAATCAGAGGAGATTCTGATAAGAGTAATTTTACCTTATAAAATAGTAAGGCCTAAAGTACTTCTCTCGCTTGGTTTCCTGATTCTGCTTCATCAAAATATTCATGGCTGGCTGCTAAAGAGTTCCTGAGAAACACTCATTGAGTGGTAACTATATATTTCCTTATTTTAACTGCAAAATTTCAGAATCAAATAATTATTTCTTCTATATTTGAAGAAACATAATTTTCTTATAATTTTTCTTAGTGGGCCCATTTTTAGAAATGATAATAAGCCATATTGGCTGTAGTGATTCTGAAATGAAGCAGAATTGATTGGTAAATTGTCATATTTGCCAGATAAGTGTAAAATAGTTGATAATATATTGTGTTTCTAGAAAGGTTATAATAGCTAATATTCGATCTGGGAGAATTCTTTGAATTCATTTATTAACCTTGCGGGAGCACTGTGATCCTATGATAGGCTGAAACTGACTGCTCCAAGACTGGAGCAGTCAGTTTCAGACTCTTTTTTGGCGAGCCAGTACACGTGATTGCTCACGTGTGCCAGATCTCCTAATGACGTCTATGTGGTCTTTAAGGGTACACTTAGGTTGTTAAAGTGATAGTAATACATGGATTTAAAGAAATTTAATTAGGTAGATATTAAAAAACTGAATTAATTGTGCTGTTTCCAATCTCCCAAACCTTTATAGTTTGAGAGATATCAGTTTGCAAAGTTCCCCCTTCCCTCCCTTTGCGCTGACATCAGCTTTCTAACTTACAGATGGAGATCACGGTCCGCAGACCATCCTGCGGCTCTTCAGCAGAGCCAAAATCTCTCTAGTTACAAAGAAATACTTGGTTTGCAAGCACATGCTGTAGACCGTTCAAACTAAGTATTTCGTTGTAACAAGCGCAATTACGGCCCTGCTGAAGAGCCTGCAGGATGGTCTGCAGACCGTGATCTCCTTCTGTAAGTTAGAAAGCTGATGTCAGCGCAGTGGGAGGGAAGGGGGAACTTTGCAAACTGATATCTCTCAAACCATAAAGGTTTGGGAGATCGGAAACGGCGCAATTAATTCAGTTTTTTAATATCTACCAAATTAAATTTCTTTAAATCAATGTATTACTATCACTTTAAGGAGTTAAGAACCAGAGTGGTGTGCAAATCATTGTGAAGCAATGCAGTGCTGTACCCTTGAAATAAATGGATCTTAATTTGTTTGTTAGAAGGATTTTTTTCGGATTTTGTCCTTCATACAGTATCTATTCACTGCGTTTTGCATGTGAACCCTACTGTAGTCTGTAACTGAAAAGGGCTATATTACTACACTGAGAATTTTCTCATGTCACATCAGAATCATGGACAGGGCTCTCTCTATGGCTAATCTCATTCAAACTGACATTTATTATGAGGAGGTGAAAACAGACCTAAAATGGAGCACAGCAAATTCAGGCAACTGCAGACCCTAGGCAAAAAATATAAACATATATAATTCTATGAATGGCTCCTACCTAAGTAAGTGCTTCTGTTAAACACATTAATAACCATTAACCCTTGAGTGCCAGAGGGGTATGCAAAGCGTTGCACAGCAATGCTTTGCGTACTCCTCTGGCACTCAAAGGGTTAATTCCTACAGGTATACTACCCCTTTAATGGAATTTAACAACACTAAAGAACTGTTTTGCCCTTTCCCTCTGTGAACACAGCCCTTTAATCAGCATGCAAGACATGCACTATTAGCCATTTTTGAAAGCCATAACTTTATACTCTCTTAGCGACTGCACATGCTTTGATGCAACAATCATACTAGCACCTTAATGTTGGATAGCACATGCTCCTAAATGAATGTCACTGTTAGTCACAAGCATGGAAGTCAGTGCTTATTGTTTTGCTGACTTAGACACGATCACTAATTGTTTCACAAGACAGACATTTTAGAGCTGTCTACTTTTTGAAATGCATACACACACACACACACACACACATATACACACACACAGAAAAGCCCCATATTCATAAATAACATGTAATCAATTTGGTGTTAATAATGTTCAGATTGCCCTGCTTTCTAGCATGCCAATCTTTGTTTCTTACTTTTTCCCCTCCTAGTCCTTCAATTAGTGCGGTTGCATTAACCATCTTCCTCCTGCAAGCTTCAGCATCGTCCAATAGGGTCTGCTTTTCCCTCATTGCTGCATCATACATGGCCTGCACATCATCCAGCTCTTTCTGCTTGGCGTCAAGCTGACTCTGTGCATTGTTCAGTTCCTCTTGGGCAACAGCAAGCTTGGCTCCTTGCAATGCCAAATTAGCCTAGAAAAAGATGTAAACATAATGGAATTCATTTCGAATGTCTGCGCTATAGCAGATTGCAATGTTTTCAGTGGAAATGACCTCCCGTCTAAATAGGAATAATTACCTAGACCAACAAAGCATTAAATTGGTGCTTTATAAGAACACAGGGAACATAGAAGCCAATTCCATAATTTCTGGAATATTACAGAGTTTCATTTTCTTACTCTCATTTCAGTAGTCAAATACCCGACACTAAGAAATGTATTATTACACATCGCAAAATGCTTAAGCACTCACTCGGTAAACAAAATGAGCTGTCAGAAAACGTGGAGCATCTTATAAAATGTTAATAACATATATATATATATACTAATTTACCATTGGATATACAGATGGGTACATAATGGGCTGTGCACCCCTCTTGCACTCAGAGCTTTAAAGGGATAGTAATGCTTCATAATAAAAGCAGCTCTAATTAATCATCATAGTATTTGGACTTTGGAGAGTGTTATTTCAATTCTGTCAGAGTTGTAGTTCCAGAGTAATTCAATGACAAAGTATCCCCCTCCCGCCCCTTTTACTGATGTAACACTGCTCAGCCAGAGCAGAAGGGAGGTGCCCAGTTAGACTGCAGAGAGGGACAATCTTCAATTAAGATAAGGGAAAAACCTGAAAAGCTTGTCAAGGGGGGCAGGGATTTCATTGTTTTCATAGGAATAAGAGTGACCCCTTCTGTCTGTCCAGTATATGGACTGGATTCCACATCTGAGAAGAGATTGTTTACACTAGGTAAAAGGGGCAGGAGGGGGAAACTTTGCTTGTGAATATCTCATAAACCATAAAGGTTTGAGAGATAAGACTTATATCATTCTTCATGTTTTTTTAATGCCTACAAAATAAAATAAAGTTAAAACGAAGTATTACTATCCCTTTAAGGCATACCACACAGGCCTTTCCTGTCTCAGCCCCATATTACTTCCAACACTCAGTGATACTTGACTCTCTTAGTGCTAGGGGAGGTGGGTAATGCTTTAGCCCCTAATCCCATGCATTGCAAAGAAATGTGTTGAATATCCCTCTAGCACTCAAAGAGTTAAGTGCCGTAGATTGAGGAAGCTAATGTAGGGCTAAGACAAGACGTGCCTGCATGACTTTGCAATGCGTTGCACACATTGCTAGCATTCAAGGGGTTAAAATCTCAAATTGAATCAATGGTCATTTTTATTTCTTCCTTATGCTGCAGTTGGTTTTCCCCTAAATTTCTCTACCTTTTCCTTTTTGTAAATGACCCTTGGTTATCAATTTACCTGTGCCTAAGTAATCGCTCTATATATGTGAAAAACGAATACAAAAAATGATAATACAACATATAGGTCATTTTGAAATCTCTTTCAAAATGATCAGTGTTGTTTTGAGGTGATAGTACCATACCTGGGAGCTTTCAAAATGAGTTGCCCCTGAGATAAAGGTCCCTAAAGCATGCATTCTGGACAATAAACCCCTGCTTGCTTTAATCAAGAGGTGAACCAATCTCCGATTACTACTCATATGTTTTGGCCATGTACTGCTGTATTTCAATATCCTCCAACATGTAGTTCAACAGAAATTCAATTATAAAGGATCCACCTCCCGTCTCTTTTATCTCTTATCTGTCACTTCCCCTCAGATGTGGGATCCGGTCGCTTAACCGGACAGCTCCCAGTGAGGGACAATCTTCTTACTGTGAGCATCAAGAAAACCCTGCTCCCCTTAGCAAAGGAGGGCAGGATTTTCCTTACGCTCACAGAAGATTGGCCCTTGCTGCATGCTGTCTGGACAGTCTTGGAGAGAGAGTTACATAGGTAAAAGCCAAAAACATATGAGGAATAATCAGAGATGCATTTATTTTCATCCATTAGTATCCCTTTAATATGACACAATTTGGAGATTTCACTGTCTGAACACATACAAAGCAAATAGGACTTCTCCCTCAGCCTTCCTGGTAGAAATGGCACAAATATTGAGACTAAAAAGCAGTTAACTGGTACAGATCATAAAGTATTTAACACTGGACTCTCTCGCCCAGAAAATTGGGACCTTCACCCTGAGACCGAGATTTCGGGCAAACCCTTAGAGTTCCCAGGTATGATAGTACCTGTAAACCCCTTATGTACCAGAGGGTTGTGCAGCACATTGCAGAGTAATACTTTGCACTCTCTTCTAGTCCTTAAAGAGATACTAATACTTAATATGTATATATATATATATATATATATATCCTATATTAGAATTCTCTAAGTATGTTTGTCAGAAGCCTTCATGCGCACTAGAGATGGCTGCACGAGCTGCAGCCATGTGCAATACAGACTGAATGCACCGCGGCTGATACGGAGTGGGGTGCGCAGAGAGGACTCCGGTCTGAATTGAGAGTGCCCAGCTTCATATCAGCTGTGGAGCATTCGGGCAGTCAGTTCTGCGCATGACTGCAGCGCCACCAGTGTTGGCCCGTGTATACGGGCTTTAAAACTAGTATATATATATATATATATCTATATATATAAAAGAATAAGCCTCATTGCATAATTTATGGTACCCCACACACAGAACATAATTTATGTCTCCTCAGAAAAGAAACTCGCATTGAACAGAATGTCTAATTACATAATTTATGTCTCATTAGGAGACACAACTCCTATTGGGTGATTGAATGGGGACTTTACTGCTCTCATTGGGTGATTCAATGGGGGCGTGTTTATCATACATGGAGTTGGCCCGCCCCCTCCAGCCCTCCCACCAGTATCCAACTGACAAAAAAAAAATATATAACTGCCACTCGCTCCTGAGGTAGGGATATCTGTAACTTCTCCCAGTCCACTCACACTCTCACTCAGGATCATGACCCCACAAACACACTGTTTCACCTCCCACAGATAACTGTAACCCTCCATACACTCTGTTTCAGTACGAGGGTGCAATGTTCCCATAAAATACAAACTCAGGGATAAACTTAATAGCAACTCTTATTTAACTCATCATCTCTTCAGTCACCTCACTGTCTCAACTGTCACTCCTCCACTTCCTACTTCCTGCTTCCCACCCTTTCTCCTTAAAGGGAGAGAGATGCTTTGCTGTATGTTACAGAGGGAAAGCCTCAAACACCACTTTCTATTTGATCCCTCAGCATATTGCTACGTTGCCTCAACTGAAGAGCCACCGTGTGTTATATTGCTATGTTAGCTCAACTTAACCCTTTGAGTGCCAGAGGGATAAACATTCGCATTGCAAAGCACACATTCTGTCTCACACGCTCACAGTCTCTCACACAGTCTCGCAGTCTCACAGTCGCAGTCTCACACACTCTCACACAGTCTCACACTTTCACACAGTCTCACAGTCTCTCACACTTTCACACAGTCTCACACTTTCACACAGTCTCTCACACTTTCACACAGTCTCACACTTTCACACAGTCTCACACTCTCACAGTATCTCACAGTCTCTCTCGCAGTCTCACACAGTCCCTCACACTCTCACAGTCTCACACACTGTCAGTCTCTCACACTCTCACAGTCTCACACACTGTCAGTCCCTCACACTCTCACAGTCTCACACACTGTCAGTCTCTCACACTCTCACAGTCTCTCACACTCTCACAGTCTCACACACTGTCAGTCTCTCACACTCTCACAGTCTCTCATACTCTCACAGTCTCTCATACTCTCAGTCTCACACTCTCACAGTCTCTCTCGCAGTCTCTCACAGTCCCTCACACTCTCACAGTGCCTCACACTCTCACAGTCTCTCACACAGTCTCACATTCTCACATAGTCTCACACTCTCACACAGTCTCACACTCTCAGTCTCACACTCTCGCAGTCTCTCACAGTCTCTCTCGCAGTCTCTCACAGTCTCTCTCGCAGTCTCTCACAGTCTCTCTCGCGGTCTCACACAGTCTCTCTCGCAGTCTCACACAGTCTCTTACACTCTCAGTCTCACAGTCTCACACAGTCTCAGTCTCTCACACAGTCTCACAGTCTCTCACACAGTCTCACAGTCTCTCACACAGTCTCTCACACAGTCTCAGTCTCTCACAGTCTCTCACACTCTCACAGTCTCACACTTTCACACAGTCTCACACTCTCAGTCTCACACTCTCACAGTCTTTCACAGTCTCTCTCGCAGTCTCACACAGTCTCTCTTGCAGTCTCACACAGTCTCTTACACTCTCAGTCTCACAGTCTCACACAGTCTCACAGTCTCTCACACAGTCTCACAGTCTCTCACACTCTCACAGTCTCTCACAGTCTCACACTTTCACACAGTCTCACACTCTCAGTCTCACACTCTCAGTCTCACACTCTCACAGTCTCTCACAGTCTCTTACACTCTCAGTCTCACACAGTCTCACACAGTCTCCGTCTCTCACACAGTCTCCGTCTCTCACACAGTCTCCGTCTCTCACACAGTCTCACAGTCTCTCACACTCTCACAGTCTCTCGCACTCTCACAGTCTCTCGCACTCTCACAGTCTCTCGCACTCTCACACTTTCCCACAGTCTCACACTCTCAGTCTCACACTCTCACAGTCTTTCACAGTCTCTCTCGCAGTCTTTCACAGTCTCTCTTGCAGTCTCACACAGTCTCTCTCACAGTCTCTCACACTCTCAGTCTCTCACACTCTCACAGTCTCTCATACTCTCACACAGTCTCTCACACTCTCACAGTCTCTCACAGTCTCTCACAGTCTCACACTCTCACGCAGTCTCACACTCTCACGCAGTCTCACACTCTCACGCAGTCTCACACTCTCAGTCTCACACTCAGTCTCACACTCTCAGTCTCACACTCAGTCTCACACTCTCAGTCTCACACTCTCACAGTCTCGCACAGTCCCTCACACTGACAGAGTCTCTCACAGTCTCTCACTCTCTCACAGTCTCTCACACTCACAGTCTCTCACACTCACAGTCTCTCACTCTGACAGTCTCTCACTCTCACACTCTCTCACAGTCTCACACTCTCTGTCTCACTCTCACACAGTCTCACACTCTCACACAGTCTCACACTCTCACACACAGTCTCACAGTCTCTCTCACACTCTCAGTCTCACACAGTCTCTCACAGTGTCTCACACACAGTCTCACAGTCTCTTTCACACTCTCAGTCTCACACAGTCTCTCACTCTCAGAGTCTCACTCTCTCACACACAGTCTCACACTCTCACACACAGTCTCACACTCTCACAGTCTCTCACAGTCTCCCAGTCTCTCACACTCTCACACTTTCACACAGTCTCACACTCTCAGTCTCACACTCTCACAGTCTTTCACAGTCTCTCTCTCAGTCTTTCACAGTCTCTCTCGCCGTCTTTCACAGTCTCTCTCGCAGTCTCACACAGTCCCTCACACTCTCACAGTCTCTCACACAGTCTCACAGTCTCTCACACTCTCACACAGTCTCACACTCTCTGTCTCACTCTCACACAGTCTCACACTCTCACACAGTCTCACACTCTCACACAGTCTCACACTCTCACACAGTCTCACACTCTCACACACAGTCTCAGTCTCTCTCACACTCTCAGTCTCTCACAGTCTCTCTCACACAGTCTCTCACACTCTCACAGTCTCTCACACTCTCACACAGTCTCACACTCTCACACAGTCTCACACTCTCGCAGTCTCACAGTCGCACTCTCACACACTCTCACACAGTCTCACACAGTCTCACACTTTCACACAGTCTCACAGTCTCTCACACTTTCACACAGTCTCACACTTTCACACAGTCTCACAGTCTCTCACACTTTCACACAGTCTCACACTTTCACACAGTCTCACACTTTCACACAGTCTCACACTCTCACAGTATCTCACAGTCTCTCTCGCAGTCTCACACAGTCCCTCACACTCTCACAGTCTCACACACTGTCAGTCTCTCACACTCTCACAGTCCCTCACACTCTCACAGTCTCACACACTGTCAGTCCCTCACACTCTCACAGTCTCACACACTGTCAGTCTCTCACACTCTCACAGTCTCTCATACTCTCACAGTCTCTCATACTCTCAGTCTCACACTCTCACAGTCTCTCTTGCAGTCTCTCTCGCAGTCTCTCACAGTCCCTCACACTCTCACAGTGCCTCACACTCTCACAGTCTCTCACACAGTCTCACACTCTCACATAGTCTCACACTCTCACACAGTCTCACACTCTCAGTCTCACACTCTCGCAGTCTTTCACAGTCTCTCTCGCAGTCTCTCACAGTCTCTCTCGCAGTCTCTCACAGTCTCTCTCGCAGTCTCACACAGTCTCTCTCGCAGTCTCACACAGTCTCTTACACTCTCAGTCTCACAGTCTCACACAGTCTCAGTCTCTCACACAGTCTCACAGTCTCTCACACAGTCTCACAGTCTCTCACACAGTCTCTCACACTCTCACAGTCTCACACTTTCACACAGTCTCACACTCTCACAGTCTTTCAAAGTCTCACACTTTCACACAGTCTCACACTCTCACAGTCTTTCACAGTCTCTCTCGCAGTCTCACACAGTCTCTCTTGCAGTCTCACACAGTCTCTTACACTCTCAGTCTCACACAGTCTCACAGTCTCTCACACAGTCTCTCACACTCTCACAGTCTCTCACACTCTCACAGTCTCTCGCAGTCTCACAGTCTCTCACAGTCTCACACTTTCACACAGTCTCACACTCTCAGTCTCACACTCTCACAGTCTCTCACAGTCTCTCTCGCAGTCTCTCACAGTCTCTCTCGCAGTCTCTCACAGTCTCTTACACACTCAGTCTCACAGTCTCACACAGTCTCCGTCTCTCACACAGTCTCCGTCTCTCACACAGTCTCACAGTCTCTCACACTCTCACAGTCTCTCGCACTCTCACAGTCTCTCGCACTCTCACACTTTCACACAGTCTCACACTCTCAGTCTCACACTCTCACAGTCTTTCACAGTCTCTCTCGCAGTCTTTCACAGTCTCTCTTGCAGTCTCACACAGTCTCTCTCACAGTCTCTCACACTCTCAGTCTCTCACACTCTCACAGTCTCTCACACTCTCACACAGTCTCTCACACTCTCACAGTCTCACACTCTCACACAGTCTCACACTCTCATGCAGTCTCACACTCTCTCACACAGTCTCACACTCTCAGTCTCACACTCTCACAGTCTCGCACAGTCCCTCACACTGACAGAGTCTCTCACAGTCTCACACTCTCTCACAGTCTCTCACACTCACAGTCTCTCACTCTCACAGTCTCTCACTCTCACACTCTCTCACAGTCTCACACTCTCTGTCTCACTCTCACACAGTCTCACACTCTCACACAGTCTCACACTCTCACACACAGTCTCACAGTCTCTCTCACACTCTCAGTCTCACACAGTCTCTCACAGTGTCTCACACACAGTCTCACAGTCTCTTTCACACTCTCAGTCTCACACAGTCTCTCACTCTCAGAGTCTCACTCTCTCACACACAGTCTCACACTCTCACACACAGTCTCACACTCTCACAGTCTCTCGCAGTCTCCCAGTCTCTCACACTTTCACACAGTCTCACACTCTCAGTCTCACACTCTCACAGTCTTTCACAGTCTCTCTCGCAGTCTTTCACAGTCTCTCTCGCAGTCTCACACAGTCTCTCTCGCAGTCTCACACAGTCTCTCTCGCAGTCTCACACAGTCCCTCACATTCTCACAGTCTCTCACACAGTCTCACAGTCTCTCACACTCTCACAGTCTCTCACACTCTCACACAGTCTCACACAGTCTCACACTCTCTGTCTCACTCTCACACAGTCTCACACTCTCACACAGTCTCACACTCTCACACACAGTCTCAGTCTCTCTCACACTCTGTCTCTCACAGTCTCTCACACAGTCTCTCACAGTCTCTCACACTCTCACACAGTCTCACAGTCTCACAGTCTCACACTCTCGCAGTCTCTCTCGCAGTCTCTCTCACACTCACTCACACACTCCCTCACACAGTCTCACACACTCTCTCACACTCACATTCTCACACTCTCAGTCTCACACAGTCTCTCTCACTCTCTCAGTCTCACACCCAAACACTCACACACTCAATCACACTCACACAGTCTCACTCAATCACACTCTCACAGTCTCACTCAATCACACTCTCACAGTCTCACTCAATCACACTCACACACTCTCACTCTCAATCACACTCACACTCTCTCACTCTCAATCACACTCTCACAGTCTCACTCAATCACACTCACACTCTCACACAGTCTCACACTGTCTCACAGTCTCTTACTCTCAATCTCTCTCTCTCACACTCTCACAGTCTCTCACTCTCACAGTCTCTCACTCTCACACTTTCACACAGTCTCATACTCTCACACACTCTAACACACTCTCACACACTCTCACACACTCTCACACTCACACACTCTCAGTCTCTCACACTCTCAGTCTCTCACACTCAGTCTCTCACACTCTCAGTCTCTCACTCTCACAGTCTCTCACTCTCACAGTCTCTCACAGTCTCACACTCTCTGTCTCACTCTCACACAGTCTCACACTCTCACTCAGTCTCACACTCTCACACACAGTCTCACAGTCTCTCTCACACTTTCAGTCTCACACAGTCTCTCACAGTCTGTCTCACAGTCTCTCTCACACTCTCAGTCTCACACAGTCTCTCACAGTCTCTCTCACAGTCTCTCACACAGTCTCTCACACAGTCTCTCTCACAGTCTCTCACACACACAGTCTCTCAGGCACTCTCTCACGCACTCTCTCAGGCACTCTCTCACGCACTCTCACTCACACTCACATACTCTGTCTCTCACATACTCTGTCTCTCACATACTCTGTCTCTCACATACTCTCAGTCTCTCACACTCTCAGTCTCTCACATACTCTCAGTCTCTCACACTCTCACAGTCTCTCTCTCTCGCACAGTCTCACTCTCACACAGTCTCACACTCTCTCACTCTCACACACAGTCGCTCACAGTCTCACACAGTCTCACACAGTCTCACACAGTCTCACTCTCACACAGTCTCACACTCTCTCACTCTCACACACAGTCTCTCACAGTCTCACACAGTCTCACTCTCACACAGTCTCACTCTCACACAGTCTCACTCTCACACAGTCTCACACTCTCTCACTCTCACACAGTCTCACACTCTCTCACTCTCACACACAGTCTCACACAGTCTCACACTCTCTCACTCTCACACACAGTCTCTCACAGTCTCACACAGTCTCACTCTCACACAGTCTCACTCTCACACAGTCTCACACTCTCTCACTCTCACACACAGTCTCTCACAGTCTCACACAGTCTCTCACAGTCTCACACAGTCTCACACTCACACACAGTCTCAAACTCACACACAGTCTCACACTCTCACAGTCTCACACTCTCACACAGTCTCACACTCTCGCAGTCTCTCTCACAATCCCTCACACACTCCCTCACACAGTCTCTCACACTCTCAGTCTCTCACAGTCTCTCACTCTCACAGTCTCTCACAGTCTCACACTCTCACACACAGTCTCACAGTCTCACACTCTCTGTCTCACTCTCACACAGTCTCACACTCTCACACAGTCTCACACTCTCACACACAGTCTCACAGTCTCTCTCACACTCTCAGTCTCACACAGTCTCTCACAGTCTCACACAGTCTCTCACACAGTCTCTCTCACAGTCTCTCACACACACAGTCTCTCAGGCACTCTCTCACGCACTCACACTCACATACTCTGTCTCTCACATACTCTGTCTCTCACATACTCTGTCTCTCACATACTCTGTCTCTCACATACTCTCAGTCTCTCACACTCTCAGTCTCTCACACTCTCAGTCTCTCACACTCTCACAGTCTCTCTCTCTCGCACAGTCTCGCACAGTCTCACACAGTCTCACTCTCACACAGTCTCACTCTCACACAGTCTCACACTCTCTCACTCTCACACACAGTCTCTCACAGTCTCACACAGTCTCACACAGTCTCACTCTCACACAGTCTCACTCTCACACAGTCTCACACTCTCTCACTCTCACACACAGTCTCTCACAGTCTCTCACAGTCTCACACAGTCTCACACAGTCTCACTCTCACACAGTCTCACTCTCACACAGTCTCACACTCTCTCACTCTCACACACAGTCTGTCACAGTCTCACACAGTCTCACACTCACACACAGTCTCACACTCACACACAGTCTCACACTCACACAGTCTCACACTCTCTCACTCTCACACACAGTCTCTCACAGTCTCTCACAGTCTCTCACAGTCTCACACAGTCTCACACAGTCTCACACTCACACACAGTCTCACACTCACACACAGTCTCACTCTCACACAGTCTCACACTTTCTTACTCTCACACACAGTCTCTCACAGTCTCTTACAGTCTCACACTCACACACAGTCTCACACTCACACACAGTCTCACACTCACACAGTCTCACACAGTCTCACTCTCACACAGTCTCACACTCTCTCACTCTCACACACAGTCTCTCACAGTCTCACACAGTCTCACACTCTCACACAGTCTCACACAGTCTCGCAGTCTCTCTCGCAGTCTCTCTCGCAGTCTCTCTCGCAGTCTCTCTCGCAGTCTCACACAGTCCCTCACACTCTCAGTCTCACACTCTCTGTCTCACACTCTCTGTCTCACACTCTCTGTCTCACACAGTCTCACACTCTCACACACTCTCACACAGTCTCACACACAGTCTCTCTCACACTCTCAGTCTCACACAGTCTCACACTCTCACACAGTCTCACACTCTCACACAGTCTCACACTCTCACACAGTCTCACACTCTCACACAGTCTCGCAGTCTCACACAGTCTCACACTCTCACACACAGTCTCAGTCTCTCTCACACTCTGTCTCTCACAGTCTCTCACACAGTCTCTCACAGTCTCTCACACTCTCACACAGTCTCACAGTCTCACACTCTCGCAGTCTCTCTCGCAGTCTCTCTCACACTCACTCACACACTCCCTCACACAGTCTCACACACTCTCTCACACTCACATTCTCACACTCTCAGTCTCACACAGTCTCTCTCACTCTCTCAGTCTCACACCCAAACACTCACACACTCAATCACACTCACACAGTCTCACTCAATCACACTCTCACAGTCTCACTCAATCACACTCTCACAGTCTCACTCAATCACACTCACACACTCTCACTCTCAATCACACTCACACTCTCTCACTCTCAATCACACTCTCACAGTCTCACTCAATCACACTCACACTCTCACACAGTCTCACACTGTCTCACAGTCTCTTACTCTCAATCTCTCTCTCTCACACTCTCACAGTCTCTCACTCTCACAGTCTCTCACTCTCACACTTTCACACAGTCTCATACTCTCACACACTCTAACACACTCTCACACACTCTCACACTCACACACTCTCAGTCTCTCACACTCTCAGTCTCTCACACTCAGTCTCTCACACTCTCAGTCTCTCACTCTCACAGTCTCTCACTCTCACAGTCTCTCACAGTCTCACACTCTCTGTCTCACTCTCACACAGTCTCACACTCTCACTCAGTCTCACACTCTCACACACAGTCTCACAGTCTCTCTCACACTTTCAGTCTCACACAGTCTCTCACAGTCTGTCTCACAGTCTCTCTCACACTCTCAGTCTCACACAGTCTCTCACAGTCTCTCTCACAGTCTCTCACACAGTCTCTCACACAGTCTCTCTCACAGTCTCTCACACACACAGTCTCTCAGGCACTCTCTCACGCACTCTCTCAGGCACTCTCTCACGCACTCTCACTCACACTCACATACTCTGTCTCTCACATACTCTGTCTCTCACATACTCTGTCTCTCACATACTCTCAGTCTCTCACACTCTCAGTCTCTCACATACTCTCAGTCTCTCACACTCTCACAGTCTCTCTCTCTCGCACAGTCTCACTCTCACACAGTCTCACACTCTCTCACTCTCACACACAGTCGCTCACAGTCTCACACAGTCTCACACAGTCTCACACAGTCTCACTCTCACACAGTCTCACACTCTCTCACTCTCACACACAGTCTCTCACAGTCTCACACAGTCTCACTCTCACACAGTCTCACTCTCACACAGTCTCACTCTCACACAGTCTCACACTCTCTCACTCTCACACAGTCTCACACTCTCTCACTCTCACACACAGTCTCACACAGTCTCACACTCTCTCACTCTCACACACAGTCTCTCACAGTCTCACACAGTCTCACTCTCACACAGTCTCACTCTCACACAGTCTCACTCTCACACAGTCTCACACTCTCTCACTCTCACACACAGTCTCTCACAGTCTCACACAGTCTCTCACAGTCTCACACAGTCTCACACTCACACACAGTCTCAAACTCACACACAGTCTCACACTCTCACAGTCTCACACTCTCACACAGTCTCACACTCTCGCAGTCTCTCTCACACTCCCTCACACACTCCCTCACACAGTCTCTCACACTCTCAGTCTCTCACAGTCTCTCACTCTCACAGTCTCTCACAGTCTCACACTCTCACACACAGTCTCACAGTCTCACACTCTCTGTCTCACTCTCACACAGTCTCACACTCTCACACAGTCTCACACTCTCACACACAGTCTCACAGTCTCTCTCACACTCTCAGTCTCACACAGTCTCTCACAGTCTCACACAGTCTCTCACACAGTCTCTCTCACAGTCTCTCACACACACAGTCTCTCAGGCACTCTCTCACGCACTCACACTCACATACTCTGTCTCTCACATACTCTGTCTCTCACATACTCTGTCTCTCACATACTCTGTCTCTCACATACTCTCAGTCTCTCACACTCTCAGTCTCTCACACTCTCAGTCTCTCACACTCTCACAGTCTCTCTCTCTCGCACAGTCTCGCACAGTCTCACACAGTCTCACTCTCACACAGTCTCACTCTCACACAGTCTCACACTCTCTCACTCTCACACACAGTCTCTCACAGTCTCACACAGTCTCACACAGTCTCACTCTCACACAGTCTCACTCTCACACAGTCTCACACTCTCTCACTCTCACACACAGTCTCTCACAGTCTCTCACAGTCTCACACAGTCTCACACAGTCTCACTCTCACACAGTCTCACTCTCACACAGTCTCACACTCTCTCACTCTCACACACAGTCTGTCACAGTCTCACACAGTCTCACACTCACACACAGTCTCACACTCACACACAGTCTCACACTCACACAGTCTCACACTCTCTCACTCTCACACACAGTCTCTCACAGTCTCTCACAGTCTCTCACAGTCTCACACAGTCTCACACAGTCTCACACTCACACACAGTCTCACACTCACACACAGTCTCACTCTCACACAGTCTCACACTTTCTTACTCTCACACACAGTCTCTCACAGTCTCTTACAGTCTCACACTCACACACAGTCTCACACTCACACACAGTCTCACACTCACACAGTCTCACACAGTCTCACTCTCACACAGTCTCACACTCTCTCACTCTCACACACAGTCTCTCACAGTCTCACACAGTCTCACACTCTCACACAGTCTCACACAGTCTCGCAGTCTCTCTTGCAGTCTCTCTCGCAGTCTCTCTCGCAGTCTCTCTCGCAGTCTCACACAGTCCCTCACACTCTCAGTCTCACACTCTCTGTCTCACACTCTCTGTCTCACACTCTCTGTCTCACACAGTCTCACACTCTCACACACTCTCACACAGTCTCACACACAGTCTCTCTCACACTCTCAGTCTCACACAGTCTCACACTCTCACACAGTCTCACACTCTCACACAGTCTCACACTCTCACACAGTCTCACACTCTCACACAGTCTCGCAGTCTCTCTCGCAGTCTCTCTTGCAGTCTCACACACTCCCTCACACTCTCAGTCTCTCACACTCCCACAGTCTCTCACACTCCCTCTCACACTCCCTCACACACTCCCTCACACAGTCTCTCACACAGTCTCTCACACTCTCAGTCTCACACTCTCAGTCTCACACAGTCCCTCACACTGACAGAGTCTCTCACAGTCTCACACTCTCTCACTCTCTCACTCTCTCACTCTCACACTCTCTCAGTCTCTCACTCTCACAGTCTCTCACTCTCACAGTCTCTCACTCTCACAGTCTCACACTCTCTGTCTCACTCTCACACAGTCTCTCACTCTCACACAGTCTCACACTCTCAGAGTCTCACACACAGTCTCACACTCTCTCTCACACTCTCTCAGTCTCACACACTCTCAGTCTCACACACTCTCAGTCTCTCACACTCTCAGTCTCTCACACTCTCAGTCTCTCACACTCTCACAGTCTCTCTCTCTCACTCTCGCACAGTCTCACACAGTCTCACTCTCACACAGTCTCACACTCTCTCACTCTCACACACAGTCTCTCACAGTCTCACACTCACACACAGTCTCACACTCACACACAGTCTCACACACACAGTCTCACACAGTGTCACACTCTCTCACTCTCAGTCTCTCACTCTCACACTCTCAGTCTCACACACAGTCTCACACTCTCTCAGTCTCACACAGTCTCACACTCTCACACAGTCTCACTCTCACACAGTCTCACACTCTCTCACTCTCACACACAGTCTCTCACAGTCTCACACTCACACACAGTCTCACACTCACACACAGTCTCACACAGTGTCACACTCTCTCACTCTCACAGTCTCTCACTCTCACACTCTCAGTCTCACACACAGTCTCACACTCTCTCAGTCTCACACAGTCTCACACTCTCACACAGTCTCACTCTCACACAGTCTCACACTCTCTCACTCTCACACACAGTCTCTCACAGTCTCTTACAGTCTCACACTCACACACAGTCTCTCACAGTCTCACACTCACACACAGTCTCACACTCACACACAGTCTCACACAGTGTCACACTCTCTCACTCTCACAGTCTCTCTCTCTCTCTCACACTCTCAGTCTCACACACAGTCTCACACAGTCTCAGTCTCACACAGTCTCACACTCTCAGTCTCGCATTCACAGTCTCGCATTCACAGTCTCGCGCTCACAGTCTCGCGCTCACAGTCTCACGCTCTCACACAGTCTCACTCTCTCACACAGTCTCACTCTCTCACACAGTCTCTCTCTTTCACAGTCTCTCTCTCTTACAGTCTCTCTCTCTTACAGTCTGTCTCTCTTACAGTCTCTCACAGTCTCTCACTCTCATTCTCACACACAGTCTCAAACACAGTCTCACACACAGTCTCACACAGTCTCTCACTGTCTCACACTGTCTCACACTCTCACACACACAGTCTCACACTCTCACACACAGTCTCACACTCACACTCTCTCACACTCTCACACTCTCTCTCACACAGTCTCACACTCTCACACAGTCTCACACTCTCACACAGTCTCACACTCTCACACAGTATCTCTCACAGTCTCTCTCACAGTCTCATTCTCTCTCTCACTCTCACAGTCTCTCTCACACTCTCACAGTCTCTCTCACACTCTCTAACAATCTGTCTCACAGTCTCTCTCACACTCTCAGTCTCTCTCACACTCTCAGTCTCACAGTCTTACACTCTCTCACACTCTCAGTCTCACAGTCTCTCTCTCACTCTCACAGTCTCTCTCACTCTCACAGTCTCTCTCACTCTCACAGTCTCTCTCTCACTCACAGTCTCTCTCACAGTCTCTCTCACAGTCTCACACACTCTCTCACACTCACATTCTCACAGTCTCACACAGTCTCTCTCACTCTCACAGTCTCACTCAGTCATACTCACACACTCACACAGTCTCACTCTCACACTCAATCACTCAATCACACTCTCACAGTCTCACTCAATCACACTCACACTCTCACACAGTCTCACTCTCATACTCAATCACACTCTCACAGTCTCACGCTCTCACAGTCTCACACTCAATCACATTCTCACACTTACAGTCTCGCAGTCACACTCAATCACACTCTCACCCTCAATCACTCACACCCTCTCACTCACACCCTCTCACTATCATACACACTCTCACTCACACACTCTCACTCAATCACACACACTCACTAACACGCAATCACTCAATCTCGCACTCAAATGCAATCACTCACACGTAATCACACCCTGGGAGCCAGAACGATCCACCTTCCACCATAGTCTCACTGTCACTCACACCCCGGGAGCCAGCACGATCCACCTTCCACCATAGTATGTGCAGTTACCACACGCATTTCAATTACATGAATGAATGCCAGTCAATCACATCCTGGGAGCCAGCACGATCCACCTTCCACCATAGTATGTGCAATTACCACATGCGTTTCAACTATATGAATGAATGCCACAGTGGAGGCATAAGTACAAACACAAATTCATTACAATGACACATGAGTCAACCCCTTATGACTCACTTCTGTGTGTGTGTGTCTCTGTGTGTGCCTGTGTGTTTCTCACTTCTGTGTGTGTGTGTGTCTCTGTGTGTGCCTGTGTGTTTCATGTCTGTATCACACTCTATGTGTCTACATGTATGTGTGTATGGCTGTCGCTCTTTAAGCATCTCAGTGCATGCGTGTGCATTTGCGTGTGTGTCTCTGTGTTTGTCTCGCATCCGTGTGTGTGCATTAATTCGCTACATATCCTGACGGGCAACGCCGTCCCACATTGCTAGTATATATATATATATATATAGTTTAGTGATCATCCCCCTGAGTAAAACAAGGTTACTCCCATTACTGAGAGCTTTTTTATTCAAAAGTTATTGTAGCTTAAACATAAATGTTTTAGATGCAATATCACAGTGGCCTGAAATGTTACAGTGGTGCTGTTGCTACACCATCCTATGGACAGCTCTGGTCAAATGACTATAAATCTCCGTAGGATGGTGTAGCAACAGCGCCACTCTACAATTTCAGGCCACTGTGATACTGCACCTAAAAAAATCAAGTTTAAGCTGCAATAACTTTTGAATAAAAAAAACTCTGAGTAATGGGAGTAGCCTTGTTTTACTTAGGGGGATAAACCGTACAAAATATTGTTTTATATTTAAAGTATTACTATCTCTTTAAAGAGTTATAGAAAAAAAGTGTAGCCACCCTAGCCCTACAAAGCACATTTTACTAACATGTTTAATACCTACACATCACCTGACAACAGCTATATACTACTAGAGCACTGATTTGTCTGTACTAGTTTCTCAGTGTTTGTCCTTAGTGCACATTATAAGTGCCGATTTTCAGGATACACCTCCTAGATCAAAGGAGGTTAATCCGTGACTAATTTACTGTTATTAATTTACCTGCACTTAATTAGGGATATCCTTAACCCTTTGAGTGCCAGAGTGGTATGCAAAGCAATGCGCTGTGTACCACTGTGGCACTCAAAGGGTTGAAACTTGACCTGTTGGTATACCCTGCGGGACTGGATCTGAGAATCACTGCTCTATACATATTCTGGAATGCAGGCTCCCCCTTCTTCAGGATTTTTAATTGGTTGGCAGTATCAATGTATGAAAGGCTTTCTAATCAAATATTTACACTGGAAAGGTTTATGGATTATCTACAGGCTGGCAATTTAAGGCTTACAGCTGTGCATTCATTTTCTGTCCATAAGCTAAAACTACGGATTTTTTTTTTCCATTCAAACTATTGTGACAAAATGTATTAGACCTCAGGGACACCCTGGAGTGACATAAAATCACTGTATTATGTAAGTGATTGGACTAAGGCTACTTCCTTTTATCAGAATTACGGCTATGAAACACGAGGACATTGCTCATTATAGTGTCTCTAATAACCACTGTTCATTGTTCTTCTTGTAGTTAAATCTCTTTCTTTTCATCATACTGAGACCGAGATTAATAAAACATGCTAATGTTTAGTACTTTAATTCTCATTTGTATGCATGCAAGATAAGTGTAAAAATTTACCCAATTCCTTTTTTTCACTGAATCCCATTAAAACCCTTGTTCTACAGACATATAAATAAGTTAATAAGGGATCAAAAGTGAGAATACATCTTATTTTCATTTCAGTTCATGGTACATAGGTGGCGGTAACAGTGTAAGCACTGATTGTGATGCAAAACACTTGTGGGGATCTTTGTTATTCAGTGTGGATATCAATTATAAGGAGGTCATTGATGCAATTATTAGGTTGATATCCCTGCATACAATTGTCAGGTGGCTCTGATTATTATAATACACATTTGTTATTGTGGATACTATAATTTTGTGAGTTCTATTGTTCTCATTGAACCTTAGACATGAATATATTCATGAGCATGGACTCAGGTCCTTACCCTGGGGGGTCAAATCAGACCACTATGTGTATTATTATTTTTTGTTATCTGCAGCCTGTGATCCTCTGTTGGTTTTTATCCCCCCGCTTTTTTTGGTTGAATACTTAATTACCACTAGAACACCCCTATACCACTACCCGTTTATTAAATATGTCAATGATTATTTTAGGAATGCCATTTGGATGTAGCACATCTCTCTTGTTTGGTTGCATTAATAGGTATCAACTTAAAGGGATAGTAATACTTTATTATTACTATCCCTCATATTGTAGGTATTTGCAAAATAATGTAATAGCCCCCAGGTTCATCTCTCAAACCTTTATGGTTTGAGAGATAACCGAAGGCAAAGTCCCCCCCTTCCTCCCCCTTCCAGTTGTGTTGACTGCAGGGGAAGTCTGTCGTACGACAGGCTTGCGGCCCTGCAGCTGAGCCGAGATCCCTTTAGTGAAGAAGAATTATTTCACTAAAACGGTCTTCTACATGTTCTTGGTTTGCAAGCACATGTAGAAGACCGTTTCAGTGAAATAATTCTTTGCCACTAACGCGATTGCGGCTCTGCTGCAGAGCTGCATGATGAAAGACAGACCGGATATCCCTGCAGTCAGTACAATGCTGACTTCAGGGAAGGGGGAGGGGGGAACTGTGCCTTCAGTTATCTCTCAAACCATAAAGGTTTGAGAGATGAACCTGGGGGCTATTAACTTATTTTGCAAATACCTACATTATGAGGGATAGTAATAAGAAAGTATTATTATCCTTTTAAAGGGGATCTATCACCCCTGCACAAGTTTGTCTTAAATGATAGTTTATATAGCGAATATTACGCTTTATTATTTTCACATTTTACATCTCTATTTTGCCAAAAAAATAACGTTTAACGAGTGCCCTGCACCCTACTTCCGGATAGACTGTGGGTACAGCTCTCTACCCGCTATCAATCACTCTGCCTCTGCTCCCGTACCTCTAGCCAGCCTCCTTCGATGACAGAGGCTTCTGTCTGTAAGCTGGAGGGCTCTCATTGTCTAGATATCGATCACTGCCAATGAGAGTTCTCCAGCTTACAGACAGAAGCCTCCATCATCGGAGGAGGCTGGCTAGAGGGACGGGAGCAGAGGCAGAGTGATGGATAGCGGGTAGAGAGCTGTACCTGCAGTCTATCCAGAAGTAGAGTGCAGGGCACTCGTTAAACCTTATTTTTGGGCAAAATAGATATTTAAAATCTGAAAATAATAAAGACACTGTGTTATTCGCTATATAAGATATCATTTAAGACAAACTTGTAAAGAGGTGATAGATCCCCTTTAACCCTTTGAGTGACAGAGAGGTATCAAATGCACTCAAAAGGTTAAAGGGCAACTAACATAAACCAATGTACATAAAGTTACCACTGGGAGTAAACACATTATAGCCTTACAGTCCGATTGTACTGGCCTGCCCCAATTCTCTAGCCCAAGCTCCTGCATGTCACAGCCTCAATCCTACTGTCATGCAAAGGGCATGATGTCATAGCAGCCTATAGAAATAATCAGCTACCTCTCTGGTGCTTCCAGGACCAGCTATGGGGGAGGAGAAACTCATGGAGAACCTGCACATCGAAGGCTATAAGCTTAATATTCTGCTCACAGTAGTAGCAGTGACTATCTGACGATTAAGTGTTGTTAGTTGCCTTTTAGTTGTGCTATACGTGCAATTACAAGCATATTCAGTGCATCCCATTCAAATAAATATGTCATATACAAGTTGGGAAGATAACTGCAAATAAAAAAATTAAAACATTGTATCATCTTTGCATTATATCCATAAAGAATACTAAACCAAAATGTATGCTTTGGGTTTTATTATTTCAGGTAATAAAGAATAAAGAACATTGCTTTATACACAAATGCAGAATAATCAGCAGTATAGACTTTATCACTTAAGCTTAAACAGAGAGATCACCAGTGAGGTGTGCCCACGGGGTGTTCATACAAGAATGGTTGGCTACTGGCGGATCTCTCACTGTTATTGAGCTACAAACTCCATCATCCACCAACAACCGGCGGAAGTTGCTAGGAGTTGTAGTACAACAAGAACCAGAGAGCCACAGATTTCCTACCCCCCCACCTAATGCGTCATGGGTTAGCATTTGTTCCTCACAAACTAGATTGGAGATACTTCAAAGCACAAAAAGCTATTTGCACAAATGAAACTGAGGAGAAAATATGGGTTAAACCAGCAGAAGGTATACAAACCCCCATATTCCTATTGAGTTTAATGGGTCTTTTAACCTTTTAGATGCTAGTGAGGTCTTAAAAAAAAAAAAAAAAAAAAAAAAAAATCTGGTTTAACTGATGCTGATGTACTAAGGAGAACTAGGGCAATTATGGTTGAAACCAAATGGGCCATAGGGGATAAATAAAAATTGTAGATGATGTAAATGGGGCTTTTAACCACTTGAATGCTAAAGAGGTCTCCAATGCATTGAGCATACATTGGAACCTCTCTAGCACTGAAGGGGTTAAAAGTCCACCCGAGGTGTGCAATGCAGTGCGTCGAGGGGTTAACCCTTTGAGTGCCAGAGGGGTATGCAAAGCATTATTCTGCAATGTGTTGCATAGCCCTCTGGCATTCAAAGGGTTAAAGTCAATAGAACAGCTCCAGAATGATTCCACTTTTGTTTGTGAAGATGGCCCAAACAATCTGTTCCCATCATGCATCACTTGCAATTGCACATATGGATTTCCTAAATGTCATAGCAACTACCATCCATTTCTTCATACACATTTACCATGGACTGAAATTAGGCTTATTTTTCATTTGATCTCAGATAAAAGTCAATAAAATATGTGTTGGAAAGAATTATAGAAGTGACACTTTGCTTCTTCTGTGCTAAGCAGAATGAATCGCAATATGCAATGTGCATCAATAATCAATTAGAAGCATATTGCCTGAGAGCTGTAGGAAGATTATGAGAGAAAAAAGATTGGATTATATAATCAGTTTTCTTACATTAACCCAATTGAATGCTTATAAAGAAGGGGGAATCCATCTATTATGTGCTTGCCACAGACAAATACCTTGTCACTGCTTTTATAACGAGGTTTAATGATGGCACATTTTAGAACAGGTTCTAAAGGCAATTTCTTAATAGTATCTGAGGCAGTAAAATGAAATAAAAAGTATATATATATATATATATATATATATATATATATATATATATATACAGGTGTAGACCTACAAAATATATTTTTTTTCATATTACACAATAATTTAAACAAGGAACATTAACACCTAAAATGATCAGAGGAAATTAACACATAAATACCCTGTACTTCATGCTAGAATGTTTAATCCTTCAAATCCCAGAGGCATACGCAATGCATTGCAAAGCAATACATTGCGTAACTCCCATCCCCATGGCAGTGGAAGGGTTCAAATTCATCTATTTATTTTTCTGGTGCCTAAAATCTAGTCTTTTTTGTACTTTCTGGGGGGGGGGGGCCCTCCAAGTTTTCTTTTCCAGATCTCCCATGAACATAAAATCTTTACAGGTTTCTGAGAAATGCTAGTGTATTATTGTCTGTAAATGAGTCAATATCATAGCCTTTGGAAATAGAAGAGCAGTGGGTACTAATCTCATTAAAATAATAGATTAATGGCAGTAGGTTTTATTGCTCAATACAAAACATTAACACAATGAATCAAATTATGTCAATGCACGTTTAGAATTAGATTTTGGGGATATAACATAAAACATCTAATTTTTACAGATACTATCTGAAAACATATTATATTTAATATGATATAATCCAATTTCATTTTTAAGTGTGAATGTTTCTTTCATATCCAGCACTTAAAATAAATTATATGTAAAAACCCCTTAAAGGGATAGTAATACGTTTTCTCTAAGATTTAATATTGTAGTTATGAAATACAGGAAAGCATCAAAGTCTTTTTGTTGTAACTTTGATAGTTTTAGCATAATATTGATGTAAAGTTCCACCTCCTGCCCCTTTTAGCTACGTCAGCGCTCCAGCTGACAAACTTGGATCCTGGTCCCGTGACCAGACAGCTCGTCTGGAGAGCCTAAATAGCAGTGCATAAACAGCAAATCTTCATGAGAATGGTCTACAATGTGTGTCTGGTTTGAGGCAGCAGACCATTCTCATGAAGATTTTCTTTGCATACAATGCTTTTCAGACGAGCCATCCAGTCTATCAACCAGAATCCAAGTTTGTCAGCTAGAGAGCAGAAGTAGCCAAAAGGTGCGGGAAGGGGAAACTTTACATTGAGATTACACTAAAATTATCAAAGTTATAGCAAAAAGACTTTGATACTTTGCTTTATTTATTTAATAACTACAATATTAAAGCTTAGAGAAAACAAGTGTTACTATCCCTTTAAAGACCATGTGGTCCGGGGGTGGCCAGCCCTAGAGGATCAAGGCACTATTTTTTTTTTTATTAAACGATGCATTCTGGCATGGCAGCAGAGCGTGTAACTGCGCTGCCATCCCAGAATTCCGAGAAGTGCCAGGACCGTCACTGGTCCTTAACTTCCGTACCGGTATGACATCCTGGCATGTCACCGGTTGTTAAGGGGTTAATAAACATTATTATTATTATTATTATTATTATTATAATACAGAAAAACAACTCCATTGACAATGATTTCCAAATATAAAATATACTTGCTTAGAACTATAAAATCCATTCTCTATCGTATATGAAACCTCAAAGGTTATAAAAGTATGAGTGTTACTATGGAAGTGCCAGAATCAACTTTAAATCTGTTTTCCTGAAGTTGTTACCAGTCTAAACTCAACAGAGGACCAATTATTCTTAGTTCACAACAGCATAATCCCAGCTAATCAGGAAAATATGTTTGGAAAGTAGCAGGGGGTGAGATGTAACTCTATAAATATATAATGAAATCAAATATAACACAATGTTGCGAATCAGCAAAACAGAAAAAAGCCACAGTAATAAAAAGTCGAATATTAATTAACTAGACAACAGGGTGCTGTATCTGCACTAATCTAATTTCACAAAACAACTTTATATTAATGAGAAAGTATAGTGTTTTCTATTGCAAAGTTTGTGCTCTGAGCAAAAAAAGCGACAAAACCATAATTTTTCTGTGTTGTCTTCCATTTTTTTCCTGTACTCTATCTACTGTAGCTCATTAATGTCAAGGAACAGGTCCTTTAGAGTCAGTGCACATCCCCTCGCATAATCTATAATACATAACACTTACCTGACATGAGATGTAATGATGTATAACAAGATTTGGCTAAAACAGATGGAACTATGCAGGTAAAAATATACTTTTGTATGTCATTCTAAACGTAAAGTGATAGTAATGTTTCACAAAAAAACAGCTCCAATTAATCTTCATGGTATTTTGGCTATAGAGAGCGTTATTTCAATACTGTTAGAGTTGTAGTTCAAGAGTAATTGAATGATAAAGTATCCCCCTCAGGCCCCTTTAACCTAGTGTAAACCACCTCCCCTCAGATCTGGTCTCTTGACCAGACAGCTCACAGCAAGGGATGATCTTGTTACTGTGAGCATAAGGAAAACCCTGCCCCCCCATGACAGGTTTTTCAGGTTTTCCCTTATGCTCACTAAAGATTGTCCCTCTCTGCGATCCATCCGGACAGTCTTACTGCTCTGAGGTGTGCAGTGTTACATCAGTAAAAGGGGTGAGAGGGGGATCTTTTATCATTCAATTACTCTTGAACTACAAGTCGGACAGTATTGAAAAAACACTCAACATGGCCCAGATACTATGAAGATTAATTGGAGCGGCTTTTTCTGTGAAATATTATAATCCCTTTAATCTTGCGAGCAGATTTTGGCCTGCATTACGCCATAGCTTTGGGTGGTACTGTATAGCCTGGGATGTGCTTGCAATGTGTGGGGCCAATAAGGATGCTGCAGTGGTCATGGATGACTATAAATGATGCAGAAAATGAGTAATTTGTTCTCAGTGTGGTACCAGTCCCAAAATGTTGCAAGCTGCTAATGTCAAGTATTTACTATAGGTAATGACAGTCTTCTGAATGTCACCGATGCTGAAATATGTCTCAGACCATTTCAAGGGTCAAAATCTATACCACTGTAGGTAGTTCCTATGGATGATTCATGGAGGAGATGAAGCTTCACAAAAAGCTATGAATTCAGCGAGAGATGAAGAAGGAATAAAGGGCATCTATTATGTGATAATTACCCTGTTCATCTAATGGTAACACATACCTTCAGTGGAAGAACCTCCTTGTTAATTCCAAAGAAATATGCCATTGCTTGTGTCCAGGAACACAGGCCTGCGACATTTCCACAAACGTTTTTTGCAGATTCCAGATTATAATCTTCCATGTCCAAATATGGCTGCAGCAGCTCAACAACTTCCCCTGTGATGGAGTCCTAGAATGACATCAGGGAATTGTAAGCATTGTTGCTGAATTGTCCCTTATTTGTATAAATTCAGAGCCAGATGCAGAAATACAAAAGTGAAGTAATTTTGGGGCACCTCAACTGCATCATAGGTAACAAATAAAATTCCCATTGGTTAAAAGGGGCATTTACATGCTCAAGAGGTCTCCAACAGATTGCAGTTAAAGTCAGTAGCCATTTTGTAAATCTACGAATGCAGAGTTGGTAGGGCAGATGGATATGATGTGAGGAGGTGAGAGTGATAGGGGATAGGTAGAAGGGCAGTAATGTGGGGGAGGAGAGAAGGGAGGTATTAGGAAGCAGATGAGAAATAAGGGAAGACGAAGGTGGTAAAACAAATGGATAAAGAGCGAGAGAGAGATACGGGAGATTGTGGGCTTTTTCTTATAAGATAATATTTAGAAGCCATTAACAAGTGCATACATGACCATTAACCCTTTAAGGGCCAGAAAAAAAACAATGATTTGCACACCTCATCTGGTCCTTAAAGGGTTAATTAGAAAAACAAAAACAAAAAAACAGCAATTCTGGAGTAAACCAACTGAATGTGTGTGTGTGTGGGGGGGGGGGGGGGGTTTGTAAAATTCTAATTGATTTCAATAGGGCTTTAACCCTTTGCTACCTCTCTTGCATTTAAGGTGTTAAAAGCCATCATTGAAATCAATGAGTATTTTGGGAAGTTTTATTTGTCCCCTGTGGTACAGTTGGTTTACTCCAGAATGGGTCTACTTCAGTGCTTAAGATATGAAAACCTTTGCTAGTAGCCAGTCCGAAAAAATCACTTGCCACTGCAAGCCATAACATACCCACCAGGGCTGAATTTCTACTTGCCAGGGCTAAATTTTCACTCGCCATTGGCTAGTGGCGAGTGGAAATTTTGAGCCCTGGTCTACTTGATACATAGAATCCATAGAACCTTGTGCATAAAAGACAGAAGGGGCAATTCTGAAACAAGTCATCTGTAACATAGAGGACAAATACAACTTCCCATTCCTTTAACTCTTTGAGTGCCAGAGGGATACGCAATGCATTCTGGGGCAAACCAACTGCTTTATAGGGTTGAAAAGAAAATCCACACATTACCATTGATTTAAACATATAAGGGCCAGAGGAGTGTGCTACAAATTGCTTTCCAATGTGTTGCACTACCTTCTGGTCTTTAAAGGGTTAAAAATGGAGCTTTGAACCCCTTCAATGCTTGAGACGTCTCTAACACACTGTGAAGCACCGTATTGGTGATCTCTCTTGGGTAAAGGCACCATTTAAATCATTCAGAATGTTAAATACTCCCCTGAGAAGATGTTGGTTTACTCCAGAATTGCATCTCCATTATGCCCTACAATATCCTGCAGCAAATATTTGGAGCGTGTGACTATTTACAATTTTGGAAGACAAAAGTAATTAATACATATGACCTTTCACAACTGATGATTTATTTCCTCTCTACTAGAATATCAACATACTTTCTTCTTAATTACAAATGGGAAAAAATATGTGATTTTTTTTTAAACCAAATATAGCTAATCAATCTTACTAAATTAATGAAACCCTCACAACACTACTGATTGGACCCTGACAACATTTTTCTGTAAGTTACCTTTCCACATTATTACCTCAGTGGGAACAACCATCTTGACAGGATTTGAAAGATTGTCAGATGGTCAGCTTATGCAAATGAGCTTATACTGTCCATTAGGGAAGAAGAGAAGTGTGCAATGTTCATATCTGGCTGGCATGTCAGGCAATACTGTCTAATTTGTATAAACTGACACAAATAAAGCTAAATATCTCCTAAACTAGTGTCTTAAATTAAAAAAAAAGATTAACAACTATAAGTAAGTTGGAAAGCGCTTTCAAGATCACCTATTTGTTTTAAAGTGACAGCTAGATTTTAAATTGTGATGAACAGCAAACAAAGCTGTAAGCCATCATATATTACTGTGTTGATAACCCTTTGAGTGCCAGAAAGGTGCCCATTGCATTGGATACCTTCCTGGCACTCAAATGGTTAATGTTGCACCCTTTGGATAAATATGATAAATGCAAGTTACTGTAAAAGAAAGTGGGTAAAGTTTGAGTTTTAGCAGAACTTTCTGCTAATACTAAGTTGCCATGCATTCATTAAAAGCATGGTGGCTAGCTTGGAAATCCATCTCTTACCTTTAAACAAATAGCAAAAATGTAAAGAAATCCTTCCTGTTTGGAGACCAGAATCCAAGCTACAGTGCAGACATCTTGTCTGTGCGCCTGTGCTGTCAGTCCCGGTCTCCATTGAGTAGTACTGCAGTGCACCATATGGTTACCGGAAGGGACTGACGGCGCAGGCACACAGCGCGCACTAACCTGCCCGTCAGTCCCCAAACGGGAAGGATTTCTTTACACTCTGCTATTTTTTAAAGGTAATACATCTATTTCCAACTTGCCGCCCTGCAAGTAAAAACATCTATTTAAAAACATCTATGTAAAAACATCTATTTCTACTTGCTGCCTTGCCGCCCGCTTCCTTCAATTGGGCTTACAGGGCATTACCATTGGCTGGAGGCGGAAGGTCCTGTAAGCCCAATTGAAGGAAGCAGGCGGCAGGTGCAAGAAGTTTTGCCTTCTCTTCGGCAGTTCATTTGCACAAAAGTAAGGTTTATCTTCAAAGCGGAGCGCCGGGGGAGGGAGGGAAGAGGTCTGCTAACACTATATTTTTTTCATTGTAAAAACTCTCGTGTATAATACGCACCCCCCACTTCACATAAGGTGAAGTGAGGTAAAATTGTGCATATTATACCCAAAATTTTACTGTACTTTTATGTCATTGACAATGGGCTACCTATGTCTGTTTGCAGAGAGTTTTCTGTCAGGGAACATGAAAGCAGAGCTAGTGATACAATGTAAAAAGAAATCACATAGAACATTCGGTGTAGTGAAAGTGTAGCATTAAATTACATCCTGTTAAGATGGTCTATAAACCAGAAAACTCTCTGAAAACTGAGATCTAGGCAGCTCACTGCCACGGACATAAAAGTGTAAAAATGAGTTGAAAATGAAAAGAAGAAAAAAAATCAATAATTATGGTTGCCACCCAGCCGGTATTTTACCTGCAGGCCGGTAAAAAATTGGCTTCTGTCCAATGTTAAGTCTATGGAGGGAATGCCATGGCCGGTATTTTTTGGAAGAAAAGGTGGCAACCCTATCAATAATTAAATAAAAAAAAAAAAAAAAGTATATATATATATATATATATATATGTGTGTGTGCGTGTGTGTGTGAAGTACAAATAAATGGTTAAGGGTCCTTTAAAGGCACAGTAACATTTAATATGTAAAAACAAATATATATATATTATAGGGCTTATTCTCCTGAGTAAAACAAGGGTACTCCCATTGCTGAAAGGTGTTTTATTTAATAGTTTCTGTAGATCAAACTTGAATTTTTTAGGTGCAATATTTGAATGGCCTGAATTTGTACAGTGGCGCTGTTGCTGCATCATCTTATAGATATTTAGCTGTCTATGAGATATTTTTACATTTTAAATGTTACCATCCCATTAAGACAATCATTTAAAATATATTAAGTTCTGTTTGTCAATTATTGAAAATCAGACATTGCCACACAGTTCCCCATCCCAATTGTCACTTCCTACCGGGAAGTATTAGATCATTTGTATAACTGACAAATAAATAAAACCAAATATTTCATATACTACTGTTAGTAGTGCATATGAAAGCTCTTTCAAAATCCCCTATTTGTTACTAAGTGACAGTTCCACCTTAAAACTGTTGTATACGCAACGTTGTTTACAAGTGATTTGCTAGGCTCCTAAAACATCAGGGTCTTTCACCAAAAGAGTGGACAGGTTTTACAGATGAGACATTGGGGTGAATGTGCAAACTTGCCAGTGGAGCCACAGTGGTGTTAGCCCCAATGCCAGTGGCTGCACTTCAAGGTATGATATAAAGTTTATGATCATGGAGGACATCTGCACTGGAGTTAGCACTAGCTAGCAGACTCCTTACACCAGCTTAGGAAAATTGTGTTAAAACGTACCATTTTATCTGTTCCTCATTTAATACATGGAGTTAAACAAGGCATAAAGGAAACAATCTCCCTGAAATGACCATGGACTGCTCCTCTGACCTTAACTCAAGGGAGGATGTTGGTGCATGTAGCTTAGTAAAATGGCATTAGGCAGGCACTGGGACTAAAATCAATTCCAGTGACTAATTTAGCATGGAATCACTTTTGTACATTCACCCCATTCCTGGCCTTTCCAGAAATGATTCACAACATGTCTGATCCCCTCTGTTCTGTGAATAATACCAAAAAACTATTGCTTGTTGTAATGGTAATTCATACAAATGACTACCTGGCAGGTCATCAGTAACTGCCACAAAGGAGGTTTCTTAGATGAAAGCCAGAGGAAATTAGATGTTAAACTTAATTATGTGGTTCCTGCCCACCTTGAAATGCTGTGTCAGCACAAAAGAATCACTACAGCAGTTTAAACCACAGACATTCATTAGCATAGGATAAATCAGATACATATTGTGCACTGAAGGTCTCTAATGTCTGTTGGTATTAACGGAAATAGACCAGAATAGACCTATAGGAAACATACATAATAGGATTTAATGCAGCATTTAACCCTTTAAAGGGATAGTAATGTTTCATAATAAAAGCAGCTCTAATTAATCATCATAGTATTTGGACTTTGGAGAGTGTTATTTCAATACTGTCAGAGTTGTAGTTCAAGAGTAATTCAATGACAAAGTATCCCCCTCCCACCCCTTTTACAGATGTAACACTGTTCAGCCAGATCAGAAGGGAGGTGCCCAGGTAGACTGCAGAGAGGGACAATCTTCAATTAAGATAAGGGAAAAAGCTGAAAAACTTGTCAAGGGGGGCAGGGCTTTCATTGTTCTCATAGGAAGAAGATTGTTCCCTTCTGTTATCTGTCTGGTCTATGGACTGGATTCCACATCTGAGAAGAGATGGTTTACACTAGGTAAAAGGGGAGGGAGGGGAAACTTTCCTTGTGAATATCTCTCAAACCATAAATGTTTGAGAGATAAGACTTATATCGTTGTTCATGTTTTTTTTTAATGCCTACAAAATAAAATAAAGAGAAAACAAAGTATTACTATCCCTTTAAGGACCAGATGGGCCTTCAACACACTGTTTTGCAATGTACTGCATAGCACTCCAGTGTTTAACCCATTGAGTGCCAAAAAGATATGTAACGCTTTGCAAAGCAATGTGTTGCGTACCTCTCTTGTCACTCAAAGGGTTAAAGGATAAATGCCTGCACTCTCATTAGCCATTAGATTGAATACCTGCAGATTTTGAGTGTCGTTTACTAAGAACTGGACTAATTCCTGAGTAAACCAAATGCATTATGGGACAAATGAAAATCCTAAAATTCTGTTTCATCTAAATGGACCTTTTAACACATTGAATGCTAGCGGTCTCCAATGCATTGCAAACTGGGAACATCTCTAGAATTTAAGAGGTTAAAAACCCCACTTACTGAAATGGGCATGTTTATTTCTTCCCTATGGTGAGCTTGGTTTGCCCAAGAATTGATCTTGTATGGCGATGGATGTAACCCACACCTTGTTAAAGAGACAGCAACCTTGCATTTTTACTTGACGTTCAGAAAGTGCATATGTCAAGTAAAATTGCCTATACAGTTTATTATATAGGTAATGTAGTCATTTCCTGCAGTGAAGTTATGGTAAATTTATATGTTTACTACTTCATAGCAAAATGATTGACTATTAACTTGAAGTACCAGAGGGGTATCCAAAGCATTGCTTTGCAATGCATTGAATACCCATCTGACAATTAGCTGCATGCCACCCTGACATACCAGAATTCAAATCACAAAGAAAATGTTGCCATCTATATTGTGCGGTCATTAAGGGGTTAAAGCATTCAATACTAGAAAGAAAGAGAAGCAATTAATTGGAGACCTTTTTATCATTCACAAGATTAAAAGCGCATTTATATCAATGGAGAGATTTATTTCTTGTCTATTGTGCAGCTGGTTTGTCTCAGAACGATTCCAGTTCTTAATGCTTCAGTGTCAGTAAAAATATTTTCTGGTTTTCTGGAAAATATTCATCCATTCAGAAGCCACAAGTTCCTGGTGTCACTTTGGCTTCCCTTAAGAGGTTGGCAGCCATTTTGAATTTCATACTAGAGCACAGAAATATCTGTATAGGAGTGGTTACCATTTAATTATACTTGCACTATTTATTCTATAAAACTCATTAAACATCCATCTTTTACCTTACAAAGCAAATCCCCACTACTCAATAATTTTGATACTTCACGGGAAATCGCCTGAAAATGTCTAAGGTCTTAGGTATTTACCTTTGGGAAAGTTAGCAGTGAATTAAGAAATCCGGAGTTGTTCATTAGTTTCAGAGCCTCGCCCCAGGAAGGCTTCACACACGGTCTTTCTGGATCAGCTGTCACTGAATCAATTTTCCTTTGGAACAGTAGCAGCACACAATCCATGATTCTCATAATTAAATGAGGGGGTCGACCCAGTTTGCGAACAGTTGCTATGTCAGCAGGTTTTATAGTCTGAAAGAAATTGCAAGACATTATTTCCTCTTAATGTATTCGACTTTATTTAGATCTGTATCAAATCCAATACATGGCCAGAGGGAAATGAGTTATAAATATATAACTGGTAGTTAATCAACTGATTTTAAATCATGCAACATTTTGTACATATCTAAGCAACAATTTAATTTAGAAAATGTCCCTTTCATGTAAATATAATAATTGCAACTGAAATTTCACCTAATAACAGAGAGGATAAGTATGCCCTTATGGCATGTCAGATCTTAAATTTTCAGAAAAATAACATCATTTAACCTTTTAAGTGCCAGGGAGATAGCCAACACATTGCAACACAATGCACTGACTACCTCTCTGGCACTCAAAGAGTTAACCATTTGAGTCATTGTAATGCCCAGTGCATGGGTAAATCATGCATTGGACAGCCCTGTTACACTCAAAGGTTTAAAGCAGGGGTAGGAAACCTTTGGCTCTCTAGCTGTTGAAGACTACAGCTGCCATCCTCCCCAAACAGCCAACACCTGAAATAATACCTCCCAAAAAATAGTCCCCCAGTTACCTTACCATGAGTAGCAAATCTTATGATTTTTTTTTTTTTTTATCGCTTTGTACTTATACCATGTAATAAACTCTTCATCAGTCCCTCAGGTCATTTACATTGAGGTGACCATGACAGTCACTATCATCTACAGCAGTGGTTCTCAACTCCTGTCCTCAGGACCCACTAACAGGCCAGGATGTGATGATTTCCTTGTTAGAGTACATGTGAGTTAATCAGTGTGAATGAGCCTCTGATCACCACACCTGTGCTCTAGCAGAGAAATCCCTAAGTCCTGGCCTGTTAGTGGATCCTGAGCACAGGAGTTGAGAACCACTGATCTAGAGGACCTCAAACACAGCTCATTGATCATGGCATTCTTAACCCTTTGGGGATCAGGGGTTGTGCATTTCATTGCTTCACAATACTTTGCACATCACTATAGTCCTCAAAGGTTTATGTAAGCTTATTCATTCTATGAGCTTCAGACTGAACAAACTGCCAGAAACTATAATGTCCTCCTCAGTGAACATGACATCCAACACTGATTGAAGATGTTATTTCTTGAAGAAATGCACAGGACAAAATCCATGGTGGCCATCAGGATTTTCCGGCTATAGTAAAATAAGTCTGTGTGGGGGTATTATTAAGAGGTATTAGGTCTCATTTAAGCAAGTGACAAGGTTCTAGATGCATGGTATGGTAAATCAAGACCTTGACATTATGATCAAATATGAAGTCTCCAGAAAATTTACATTCGTTTTGTATAGTAGTTGAATGTTATAATTTCCTTGCATGCTACAGCATTCTCCAATGCACTGCACAATAGTTCCTGGATATATGCAAAGGGTACAAATGTGCTTTTTACCCCCAGAGCTGCTTCAGCTTCCTCCAAAGCAGGCCTGGCAACTTCAAGTTTCTCTTCTGCAGCTGCTTTATCGATAGCTATTTCATCAACAATAGCTTGGGCTTTATCTTTGACCTTTTGCACCTGCATTTTTACTTTCTCCGCCGCCTGGGCCTTAAGAGTCACTTCTTGTAAGACTTCATCTGCTTTCTTAGAGGCAACAGCTAAGTCTTTCTCCTTCACTGCTAGCTCTTTTGACAGTTGGTTCACTGACACTTCTGCTTCCATCAGCTTGGCCAGACCTGTAGAAAATAAAAAAAAAATACAAATGAATGGAAGATAACAATAATACCAGCACCGCCCCAAAAAATTCCAGGTATGATATAAAAGGAACCACAAAAAAAAATGTTCTAGCTGATTGTCTTGGCTGTCAGAGATGCCTGACTAATTGTGTTGCAGTAAGGGGCATTGCTAGACACTGACTGAGGAGACAAAGCCCATAGACTCATACCACACACACACACACACAAACACACACACACACACATACATATATTACGGACTGGAACATTGACCTTATATTTTTTCCTTTATAACAGTTTATACCAATAAATTTTGCATTTTCCCATGGGTGCTGCCCTATTATTTGACACACTCTCTCTCTCTCTCTCTCTCTCTCTCTCTCTATATATATATATATATATATGTGTGTGTGTGTGTGTGTGTGTGTGTGTCTGTGCGTGTTAAAGTTTACCCTCCAGAGTAAAACAAGGGTACTCCCACTACCGAGAGGCTTTTAATTCAAAAGATATTGCAGCTCAAACTCAAATTTTTAGGTGCAGTATCTCAATGGCCTGTAATTTTAATCAGTAGGATAAACCCTACAATATATTTATACATTACACATATTAAGTGTTTCTATTCCTTTAAAGCCCAGGGTCTTGTTGCCAGTTTGGGGCATGTAATGGTAATAACTGCCCTACTGGTGCAATTGGGCTGCACCCAGCTCTCTTGGGAACCTAATAACTACCCTGATTGCAAGTACTTTAAACACCCCTCAGTACTGATACCCATGCTTAGTCCACCATTTTAATTTAAAGTTATTAAGAGCTCTTTTTCCTATTCAAATTGAACATATCAATTCTGAATCTGTTTGGAAATCTATGTTCACAAAATTAAGAGAAAAACTGAAATGTTCTCTAAATTTAGTAAACCAATCTTCTCAACACTGGAACAGCAAAAAGTGTCTGTGAAGCTGACATACCTAGAAAAAGTGGTGTCATATTGGTCCAAACCAAATGCACCACAGGGAATGACTAAATAATCCTATTATTATTATTATTCTTTATTTATATAGCGCCAACTAATTCCGCAGCGCTGTACAATTGGGGAATAGACATATAGAGGTATTAAATAGTACAATCAGATGTGTAGAACAGGAGGATCAGAGGGCCCTGCTCGTGATAATCCCCATTCATTTAAATGGTGCTTTTCGTCTTGCATTTCCAAGAGGTCTCTAACTCGAGACCTCGCTAACATGCAAGGGGTTAACATCCGCATTTAAATTAATGGGAAATATTATTTGTTCCCTATCATGCAACTGGTTTGCCCCAGAATTGCACAGCGATTTGCAAGGGAGGGCTGGCAATTTGTGGCCTGGAGAGCAGCTACAATCAAGTGGCCTGATTTTACTAGCATCCCAGCCCTCTGTCCCAGCCCACCCTCTTTTGTTAATTTTAAAATTGCCATTAACCCTTTGAGTGCCAGAGAGGTATGCCACGCATTGCTTCGCAATGCATGGCATACCCCTCTGGCACTCAAAGGGTTAGTATTGTGAAGTAAGGCAAGCAATACCACAAAGCTTACAGTTGAAATGGGGTTACACTGGTGCAACTACAGAGCTTACAATGTAAGTAATGCTGCACTGGTGATACTATAGAGCTTACAAGAGAAATGGGTTATGCTACTAGTGTAGCTCCACTTGAATTGTAGCTCCATTTCAATTGTAAGCTCTGTGTTATCACTACTGTAGCTACATTTGCAGCAAAAAGAGGGAGTGGCCCACCAGCCCAGACATATGACTGGCCCAGTGCCCCCCAGGCCAGCCCTCCCCTGGCAATTTGCAAATGTGATGCACGTAAGAGAACAGCTATTCTATTGACCGTATAAATGAAGAAAAAAATATATATTCTACCTGTCTTCATACGATTAGACAGATTCCCAACGTTTTCAAATTTCTCTCCATAAATAGTTTTATAACCACCAATGAATGAAAGGTATGACTTCGGAGTGACATACGCCTGACGCCTGTACCGTTCAAAGTACTCTACGCACTTTTCTGCTACAATGTCTTGAAATGTTCCCATTGTGTTTACAACACTTTGTTTCACCTCTTCTGTGCATTCAATGTTGTAAGACGATAAGAAATAATGAGCAACGGCCACCAAGGCATCCCTTGGCCAACGCTGAAACCAGTCCATGGTGCATCCAGAGATCAACCCAGGAAACTTTAAAGCTCTGGTTCGGAATTTCTCTCCGACTGGAGAAAAGCAAAGTACCACATGTAGATTACTGCGAACACGAGAAAGAAAGTAATCATAGAGGTTTTCAGCAGTGGGGGCACGTCTCGGATATTCCTTTTTCATGACTGGAATTAGGTCTTGGGTGATTTCATCAATTTCATCTCTGGCAAACAGGTTGGACACTTCACCTGAAGCTAAAACATTGTTCATGTATTCCAAAAACGACTCGTCCTTGATTTCATTATCTGTAAATATAAAAGTAATTCCCTTCCCCTTCTGGCCAGCAGTCCGATAAAGGATTTTCAGATCATCCATTAGATTATTTGTACCGTAGGTCCTGTAGTAAAATAAATATAATATATTGATTATATATATTATAAAATAAAGGATAATGGGGGAGATTTATAAAACAGGAATTATAAAGAAAGTGTCTGACTTTTTCTGAAAAGTTGAGTAGAAATGGTACAACATATTTATAAAGAAATGTGATAATTGTGCCAAAAATAAAGGAAGTTTTAGTGATTATATCTTAACGCCAGATATAACCTGTTCTTAATGGAAGTATATGTACGTGAAAAAATATTCTCAGTTGCAAATTTTCTCAGAATACTCTCAGAGAGACATATTTGTAAACTTGACCTGTTATGAAGTTCAGAGACAATACCTAAACATGCACTATGAAGGCTTTTAATACATCTTCCCCAAGGGGGGGGACTCCATATAAAAAGAGAGCCTGGGTGGTAATATTATTTACTTGCCACTCTCCCTTCAGAAAAATATCCTAAGAAGCCCATGACTAAAGCGTTCTTATAGTAAAGTGCATACACTTGGATGCAACCACTGGCATTAGACACTAATGTCAGAGTGGCCGCAATGGCAAATTCGTACGTTTGCTTTGTTGTCTGTACGCCACTTAGCTAAAATGAATGCACAGCTTCTGGATGCTAGAGAGGTCTAGAGCTGTATTTACATTCCAGGTGTTCCTAGTAGAAGCACTCTAGGTGCCCTCTGCTCCACCCATTGCCACACCCCCAGTTCACAAATAACACCCCGTCCCATCCACGGTTTCCAAGCACCGAAAATACACTTGGCTTATAACAAGCAAGAACAAAGAAGATTTTAACCTCTTGGTTGCTACAGAGATCTCCAAGGGATTAAATAGCATCATGTAAAGGTTTATAAAACTGGTGCAGGGACATTGATATTGCTCTGGCCACACCCACAATTCAGAATGTGGGTGTGACCAGCACAGCTGAGGCAACCCTCAAAATTTGTGCTCTTGGCAGTTGCCTACTAATCCGGCCCTGGAAAGGTCTCCATTGCATTACAAAGCAATACATTGGAGATCTCTCTGGCATGCAAGGGGTTTAAATGTAGATCATTAGCCTTGCTGTGTTTCATTTTATTAGTAGTGACGGGGTGGCAGGAAATGCACGTTCTTTCTGCGTGACTAGAATGTTTAGAAAGATGAACAACAGGGACTGTGAGAACAGGACACAATCAATATTGTACTTTCCACAAGTCGTAAGATGGAGATGGGAAATACATGAATCTAACTTCTAAAGGGATTTCTAACAGTTAGACATGTCAGATTTCATTTTACGAATGCATCAATCAACATGATTTGATCCACTGAATCCTACAACCTATTGCCACTATTAATTGTTCTTAGTCTTATGTGGAATTGCACTTTCTCCCCACCAGACCCGATCGATATCCTCTGAACATACAACAGGTGAAATCTATATTTATGTTGACAGAATGCTGTGAGCAGATGGGATCTGGTCCCTCTAGATGAAGATGCTTTATTTATACTGCATCAGCAAAGCAACGCACAAGGAGACGATAAACTCAGCAGAATAATTAGACTGTGGCTACCCAGGATTCCAAATTTAATTTAAGACTCCAATAAACAGAAACTTAACAGGGGATGGATATGAAATATTCATACTGTGGACTTGCATTTGAACCAATGCATTCCTGTAGGTTGTATTTTGAATAGTATGTCTGATTATGTGCGCCCTGTTTCGGCTTCTTGAATCCCTGAAACAGTACAGCCATAGTCAGGAAGCTAAAGATAAGCAGTCCACTGCATCATAGGGTACAAATAATTCCTCTTGAGTTAAATGGGGCTTTTAACCCTTGAATAACAGAGTGGTGTCCAATGCATTGCTACACAATTGTTTTGGGGTCTTCTCTGGCATTCATTGGGTTAAAAGCCCCATTTAAATGAACGAGAATGTATATTTGTCCCCTATGTTACAGTTAGGTTGTTCCAAAAATGGATCCACTTTGTCTTAGTGCAGTGTTTCTCAACTCCTGTCCCCAGGACCCACTAACAGGCCAGAATTTGATGATTTCCTTATTAGAGCACAGGTGAGTTAATCAATGTGAATGAGCCTCTGATCACCACACCTGTGCTCTAGCAGAGAAATTCCTAAGTCCTGGCCTATTAGTGGGTCCTGAGGATAGGAGTTGAGAAACACTGTCTTAGTACATAGTGCCCATAGAAACATACATTTTAATGGCAGATTTGTCTATGAAAAAAGTTATTTTCCAAAAACGTTCAGAACAAACTTATGTCTATCCCAATCATTCATAAATGAATTTATTGTGCTAGCCCCCAGCACAGTTGCTGGGGGAGTCTGGGGGAGTCCAAGACAGGAGCAGTCAGTTTCAGTATCTACCACTGCGAGCAGGTACATGTGATCACTCACCAGTACTGGCTCTCCAAACAAAATGGCCTTGGTCCTCTGCCTGGCCCTTAAGGGGTTAAGAAGCCCTTGGACTACATGCCAGGGCTGATGTTCAAAGAATTGGAACAGTACTGGGACAAACCAAAAGCATCACAGGACAGACATACTATTTCCCACTGATTTCAATTGGGATTTTAACCACTTAAATGCTAGAAAAGTCATCACTGCATTGCTTTGCAAAGTGTGGACAGGGTGCGACAAGGGGTCAAGAGCACCATTTAAATCAAAGGGAACTGGTGAATTGTTATTTGTTCCCTATGGTTCAAATGGTTTGCCCCAGGATTACTCCTGATCTTCTTAGTGCAGCCTCAAAACGTACCTTGTGTATAAAAGCAGGGTGGAACAGCTCTGGGGCAAACCAACTACATAGGGATCACTTAAACCCTCCCATTGATTTCAATGAATTCTTTAACCCCCTGAATGCTAGGGAGGTTTCTAACACATTATGAAGCAATGCTTTGGACATCTCTCTAGGGTCCATCCGGTTACAAACACCCCTTGATCATCCCTTTGAGTGCCAGAAAGGTATTCAACCCATGGTGTTGCAATGAGTTGGATTCCACTATGGCACTCAAAGGGTTAAATCGATGGAGAGTTCTGTTTGTTCTCTATGGTGAAATTGGTTTGCCCCCAGAATTGCTTCCCTTTGCTTTTACATAAAAGTGCTCATGTTACTCTGAAATACTTGTGTATTCGCTGCCTAATATGGTGCCTGACGCTTATTGAAATCCTTAACAATCGCTTCCATTATTCACATGGGATTCACGCCTCCTTCTGTATAATGGCAACACTTGGCTTCTATGCTTTCAAAATAATCTCCTTGCAGTATATCAAGTATTCCTCCATTCTCCACCTCCAGAAAATAACAATTATGGTTGAAATTCCACTAGAATCAAACATATGTTGTATTAAAGGCAATCCACAGTGACTTGCAATAATTGTGCTTGGAGCACAAAAGAGACTAATTGGCTACAGTTGGCATAATACTTAGTAAAAGACTTGTGTGATGGAATATTTTCATCTGCTGTGGCTCTTCTTTATAAACTTAGTTCACATTAGTGATTTCAATGGTGATTCAATATAACTCTGTGCAAGGTGCCCTTTTTTAGCCTCCAGGGTGCCTATGTTGCTCATGAGATAAAATCACAGGAGGGGGCCTGGTGAAGGTGAGACTGATGGGCAGTCTATGTCAGCATCAGCCATATATTACTGGCTGATACACAGAGGTTGCCCATTCATTGGATGTTGGGATGCTCAAGGCAACGTTCATGTTACCATTGTGAGCGATCTTTACCGTGGCCCATAGGTCAACATGCAGATCTGCTCTGCACGAGCTGCAACAGTTAATGCATCAACACAGTGAAGTCCCAATGTGAAGAGCCTCCTAAGCCTCCTGTGTACTTGTGTTTAGTCCAGGTATTAACATATGTGTGTGTGTGTGGTGGGTTATTATTAGGAGATGTTACTTCCCCTTTAAGTGCTCTTAGACCCCAACCAATCTCAAAACATCACTTCTCCCATGACCACACCCCTAGCTGAATATACTTTTCCCTATCACAGAAAATACGTTTAATCCATTATAGACAAGCACATAAAAAATTTCCTAATCCCTAATCTCTAGCACCCAAGGGATTAAAATATAGCCAGTAAATCAGAATATAAACTAACCACAATAAATCCGCAGTGAGTTTCTGGTGCAGGAGAACTGGGAATGTTCTGGCCAAGCCCACAACACAGAATGTGGGTGTGGCCAGCACATGGCAGCAGAGTTGGGGCGCCAATCAAAATTTGGAGCACAGCAGTTTCCCACTCTTCCTAATAAGAAATCTGGCCCTGCAGATTGTTCTAAGTGTGAAGGGGATCTTTAGAACAGTGGTGGGCAACCTGAGGACCTCTAGCTGCTGCCAGACTATAACTCCCATCGTTCGGTTGTAGGGCCTCACATTGATCATCCCTTTATTAGAAAAATAATGTTAATGTTTCAGGTTTCACCTTCTTGTTTAGCTATTTTAATTAACAAATTCAAACATGGCAAAGTGCTTTTGAGTCACCCCTGTTACCTGCAAGTCAATTTGTTTTGTTTTTTTTAGTGTAGAGGAGGTTGCCTAGCAAATGCCATGACAAAATCGTGCAAGGACTGATGCTTGGAAGCATGGAAAGACTGAGCAAGCAGGCATGGAATAATAAGAAGCCGCCCTGCAGGACAGAAGGAGCACGCAAGAACCAGGCAGTAGTAAAGAGAGGTTGAGCCAAGGAGCATGAGAGGCCTGAGAAGCCGTCACAAGCCAGCACATGAAGAGCCCGACACATGGATAGCTCTGCCTACCTCTGCAACCCTTATAAATAAAAGGAGTTGGCCAGTTGCTACTCTGTTATCAGATACCCTGGGTGAGCCTGTCAGTGGGGGAAATCTCCAGCTTGGGGAGACTGCAAGAGAGAGCACAACAGTTTTTTTTTAAATTAAAGAGTTTTACCAGGAAGGATACATTGAGATTGTCTCTCATTTTCAAGTACGTCCTGGGTACTCATTTTCTCTACCTCATAAGGGTGAAAGGCTGAGTTGACCTTGCCAGGATTAGAACTTGCGACCCTGAGGTTTGAACAGATTCTACAGCTGGTGCATTAGCCAACTGAGTCAGGACATGCATATTATTTTAGAATGGCTTATATGCTATTGTAGATTTTATCTTTCAGTGGAACAGCAGAAAAAAGTTTTTGAAGCTTCAGAGAAGCACATATAATGCACCATCTTTTATTCCACAATTACTAATATGTTATTCTACTTTTATGGCAGCAGAAACAACAAATGGTAATATTACAGAAAATGAATAAAAAGTATTATGTATAGCAATTTTAACTTTGATCATCTAAAATTACAAGTTAAAGAGCACTGATCTGATCCATTGTATTCTTCTTACATGAATTTTAAGGTTTTATTTTAACTTTTCTTACATTCTTAAAGGGATAGTAATACTTTATTATTACCATCCCCCATATTGTAGATATTTGTAAAATCATTTAATAGCCCCCAGGTTCATCTCTCAACCCTTTATGGTTTGAGAGATAACCAAAGGCAAAGTTCCCCTCTCCCTGAAGTCAGCGTTGTACTTACTGCAGGGGAAGTCTGTCGTACGACAGTCAGGCGGCTCTGCAGCTGAGCCAAGGTCACGTTAGTAAAAAGGAATTATTTCACTGAAACAGTCTTATACATGTGCTTGGTTTGCAAGCACACGTAGAAGACCATTTCAGTGGAATAATTATTTTTCACTAACGCGATCGTGGCTCTGCTGCAGAGCCACCTGACTATCGTACGACAGACTTCCCCTGCAGTAAGTACAACGCTGACTTCAGGGAAGGGGGAGGGAGGGGGGAACTTTGCCTTCGGTTATCTCTCAAGCCATAAAGGTTTGAGAGATGAACCTGGGGGGCCAATTAAATTATTTTACAAATATCTACAATATGGGGGATGGTAATAATAAAGTATTACTATCCCTTTAAAGATAAGACACTTTAAAGTCAAGTATTTTTTTCTGTCAAGACAAAAGATATTCCCAATGTATGATTTCCTTTGCATCATTCCGTACCCCCCCACTATAATGCAATGATTGCACTTTCGCCTGATGTTTTTAGCCCCTTAAGGAGTGGCCGCACGTACACTAGTCACACGCACTTAAAGAACACGGACCTTTTTTATATTTTTTTATGCGATCCGGTTCAGGGCCCCCCCAAATGGAGTGCAGCCTCTCTGGGAGCCCTGGAATCCATGACGATCCTGGCATGTCATGGGTCCCTATCGCATGTTGGACCCATGACGTGCCAGGACTGTCATGGGTCCTTAAGGGGTTAACCTTGTCCTGTTTTATTTTATTGTACTATTATTATTTTTGTAAATCACTGAGTATGTGTGGTGCTATATAAATAAAGATACATACATATATACATACATATGAAATTATTTGCCTTGAGAGACTGTGTTGGCAGTTACCATATATAATTTTAAAAAGCATTAGATACTCTTTTTTAGATAAGAGAAATATAAAGAATTGTTGGTTTCAGGCAGGATATTGACCCAGGGATATATCTGATTGCCTTTTGGAGCCAGGAGAAAAAACATTAGTGGAAATTGAAAATGGTTTCACACTGGTTCACCCCTCAACAAAGATCTGATAAAGATTGAACCTGATGGACCCTTTTTCAACCTCATCAACTTTGTAACCATGAAGCTAGAGTATGTTAATACATATTTAACACTAACTTTCTTCTCTCTAATTAGATGTATTTTTCTTGTATCTATTCTAGATCATCTCTTTCATTTTCAGTGACATGAGCTGAAGTTTCTAACAAGAGTCTTTGATTCACCAGTATCTGCAATGATTCATAAATGTTCTGCCTATGCATGCCATATTATGTATTTCACTGTGACAGCTGTTAGGCTAAACAGAGAATGAACACACACTAATCTGTTGCAGATAGATATTGCATACAGACTGTTTTTATAGACTGCAGGTAGGGGGCGCTCACATAACTGAAAGTAAAAGGATGATAACTGAAATCGCTTTTATATGGTAAGCACACATAATCAGCAAAAATAAAACAATCAAATAAAATAAATTCACATAAACTGCTAGAGCCAGATTTTCATTTCTGGCACCCCAGATTTCCTTAGCACCGGCTATAGTCAAACCTCACTTCTTACACAACCTCGCCCACGAAGAAATTCGCTGTTCCCTGTTCACAGAAAATATAATTATCTTGCACAAATAAATTCATTAATGTCTCGCACTGCCATTTAAGAACCTTGAGGCCCGTTCTGAAATTGTGAATGCAGGACCCCAAAAAAGAAGTACATTTAGAACCCTGTTAAAGGGTAGTAATACTTAATATGTATAAAAATATGTTGTAGTGTTTATCCCCCTGAGCAAGACAAGGGAATCTCACTGCTGAAAGATGTTTTATTCACAAGTTACTACAGCTCAGACTTGACGTTTTAGGTGCAGTATCTCAGTGGCCTGAAATTGTACAGTGGAGCTGTTGCTATGTCATTCTATGGACAGACCTGTTCAGTTGACCATAAATCTCCATAGGATGGTGTAACAACAGCACCACTGTACAATTTCAGGCTACTAAGATACTACACCTGAAAATTCAAGTTTGAGCTGCAATAACTTTGCAATAAAATACATTCAAGCAGTGGGAGTAGCCTTGCTTTACTCAGGTGGACAAACCCTACAACATTGTTTTTTGTTTTTGTTTTTTTTTTTACATATTAAGAAACACTATCCTTTTAAGCTGCGTGGTTGCTTTCTTTAGGTCCATTAATATTTGTGCTAAAAGCAGCCAGCCTGAAGTGGTGCTTCCCCAGGACAGCCACTCCCCTTTCTGATGAAAGGATTAAACTGGTTTGCTGAGACTGCTGGAAATCCAGGGTGATTCTGCATGAAACAGGAGGCCTGCTGGAAATGTCAACTATCGTCCATGCAATAAAATTCCCCTCACCCCCTTTGATGGCAGGAAGGTTTAAAACCTAGAATTTAAGGGCAAATAAGAACCAAATGGCCTATCTAGTTTCCCCTCTAGCTAGTTAATACAGGTATTTTATTTTTAGAATAGCCATAGGTCTATCCTAAGAGTTCCTAAACACATTTATTGTTTTATCCACACTCAATTGTGCTGGGAGGCTATTCCATTTATATATCACCATAGTGTAATAACAACCCCTTACTATGGCCATAAAAACTTAAAGCCCCCTTTCCTTTCTCATTGAATCAAGAGATAACATTGTCACTGAGTTGTGGATGTCACATCCATGGAGGAGCATGTGCCAGATGTTAACAGGATCACAGGACAGAAATGCTGAAAACTGCACATTGTAATTGTACATACAGTAACATAGTTGATGAGGCCAAAAAAGACATGTAGCCATCATGTCCAGCCCATGCCAAATGACCCCTGTTGATCCAGAGGAAGACAGAAAAAAATAATTTAATTAATTTCCAATTAGGCCCACGTGAGTAAAAAATTCCTTCCTGACTCCAAATAGCAGTCAGATAGTTCTCTGGATGAACAATCTATCTGCTTTAAAGCCAACTGTCATAATTCTGAATATTGTTCTGTGCTAGATAAGTGTCCATTACTTTTTTAAATCAGTAACAGTATCTGAAAGCACAGCATCCCGAAGCAAAAAATTCCATAGCTTTACCTCCCTTACTGTATAAAATCCCTGCTTTTTTAGTGGAAAGCACCTCTCATTCTTAGCTCAGCACTCTGAGTAAATAACTAATTGGAGAGTTCTTTGTATTGACCTCGGACAGAGGGATGTGCAGTGCATTGTATGTCCTGGGTACTCATTTTACCTACCTCAGAAGGGTGAAAGTCTCAGTGAACCTGCAACCCCGTGGTTTAAACAGATTCTATAGCTGGTGCATTAATCAGCTGACACATTACAGCCATTCTATAGCAAGTGGCATAGTTATTATTAGGTGTTAATTCCTCTTTAATATATTTGAAGGTCATCCTTCTCCTATCTATCATTCAAGCTAGAAGAGATCACTAACATTGAAGCATGGCTGTTTTAACCCCTTGAGGACCCATGATGTGCTATAACCGTCATGGGAAAACTTCCATTAAGGACCCATGACGGTCTTGGCATGTCATGGAATCAGGGGTCCCAGTGCGGCGGCATGTAGTTGGGGCACCCCAAATACATTGAGCAAATACAAAAAAAAAATGCCCTGTGGTCCTTCACTGCTGGCCATGAGGCCGGTCATTAAGGCGTTAACAATAAAGTGAGCAGCTGACAGCCGGTATCCCTGACAGAAGGAGTCCCTCACAATCAATGATAAACTGTGGCTGACTCACAATACAGTATATAACCCTCTGGATCTCCCTCTCCCTGATGTTCCAGAACACAAAATAAAGTCTGCTTAAAGGTATAGTAACACTTAAGTATACACTTAATATGTAAAGTTTATCCTCTTGTGTTAAACAAGGATACTCCTACTGCTGAGAGGTGTTTTATTCAAATGGTATTCCAGTTGAAACTTTATTTTTTTTAGACGCAAGTCTAAACACCATCTTATAGAGGTTTATGGTCAACCATCCACAGCTGTCCATAGGATGGTGTGGCAACAGCGCCACTGTAACATTTCATGCCATTGAGATATTGCACCTAAAAGATTCATGTTTCAGTGGTAATAACTATTGAATAAAACACCTTTCAGCAGTGGAAGCGCCATTGCTTTCCTCATAAGGATAAAACCCACGAAAGAAGTGCTGTTTATTCCATCAACGTTTCGGCCCTGCTTTGGGCCTTTTTCAAGCATCTTGACACTTCTTTCTTCACCTCAACAAGTCCTGTGAGTGCTTTCTTCATTTGCTATATTTGGATGTGATACAATTAGTAAGATTGGCACCCAGGTATATTATAATCTTTAAGAGAGTGCACACCAAAAAAAAAAAAAATATATATATATATATATATATATATATATATATTTTTTTTTTTTTTTTTTTTTTTTTTTTTTTGACATATGAGCAGGCTGGGCCTGCATTTGTGGGAGGGGCGAGAGGGTTTTAAACTGCGCCCCCTCACCTCTAGAATGAGGCGTCAAGCAGTTCGTCCCTCCATCCTCAGGTAACGCTTCCTCCCGTCAGAGGAACCATCGAGCTCTCTCATTATCCCAGAGCCGCGTCATTTCCTGGCTCTTCAAGCCGCATCATTCGATCGCGACGCCAAACATCCTCGATACCCCACGGAAGTCTAACCGAATTCGGGTAAGGTTGAATTTTCTCACGCCAACTTTAATAAGACGGTCAATTCTGAATAGTTCGCTATAAACCTCTAAGTAAGCATATCATAATAGGTTCTTAAGCTATTTGTGCAATCGTTTCCCTGCATCCCTGTAGAAGACAGTAGCCGTTTCTTGAAATAGCATATAAGGCTGTATTAGCATGTCTTTTATTTTACATAATCTTATTTTCAGTCAGCGATCTTTCATCACAGATGGAAGTTGTATTATTGCCTATAATCTCCCAGCATTCATTTAGGTAGGCAGATCACCCGTTTATCTGGAGTTCCCCTCCTCAGTATGCTCTATTTCGATCAATTGCAGTTATTTTCCAACTGAAGAAACATCAGATTTCAGGCACCTGTTCCCGCAGCCATTTCATCCTTTTCAAACGCCCCACTCCATCCACTTCTCACCAGCCAGTAAGTCAATATATAAAAAAAAAAAAAAAAAAAAAAAAAAAAAAAAAAAAAAAATTTTCTGAACCCCATCTTTTCATACTTTTCTTTTCAGTTACCTCTATGGATCCTAACCAAGGTAGGTACATTTAGCAGGCTCAGGATATATTCATCCCATAGAATCAACCTCTCAAAACTCATCAGGTTTCACTGGTCAGAGAATTCACACCAGTCTCCCGTCAGAGACTCAGAATCAACACATCATAGTCCACCTTCATTCCTTGTTTTATCCTCTATGTCAGGACTCACCCCTAACGTTTATTTTCAAGCATGCAAGAACACCACTGTTAATCCAATCTATCCCCTCTAGCTCATTAAAACACTGGTCTCCCCTTATTAGAACCTCCTCCCGTCAGAGGAATCTCATGCACCTCTCCAATCTCCCGTCAGAGATACTTAGAATTCTAGTTTTCAGTCGTCTCCCGTCAGAGACAACGTTAGTTTTTTAGGCCGACCCTCCCGTCGGAGGCTTATTTCAATTTTAATTTTCACGCCAGCCGTCAATCTAACTTCGGACCTCCCGTCAGAGGTCCTATCTCCACACCTGCTATTGCACAGTCTAGTGAGTCACATTCTATTCAGTTCATTAACTAGCTTCTATCCAGACTTCCCCCTACCAGGCTCTTTTCTCTATCACGATTTGGCTTCACTCCCCACCCCATACCCTCCTTCCCCCCCCCCATCACTTTCTCCCCCCGGCTACGACATCCTTCCCCGCCTGGGGTGAAACAGGTCAATAGGGAGCATCTCACGCCGGGTTCACTGCCTTTACCTCCTGAACGACGAGCTCTGGATCACCCGCCTCCACCTTTTCCCCCGCCTCCTCAGACTTCCAGTCAGCGAGGCCTTCAGGGTCAAGGGGTCCGAGAGATCCATCCCATCTGACAGGTCTGCACCCCCCAACCTTTAAATTACTAAAATCCTTCCACCCTCCATCCTCAGTCTAACTGGCTTTCATTTTCACCCTTCAGCAATGGAACAAGACCCTCCTAGACCAGAAGGAAACCAAGAAACCCTGCAGCAAGACCTACCTGCAACACCAGTGTCTAGAAGCCAACAATACAGAGAATGGACCATTTCACGTATTACTTCTGAATTAACTCGCCGCCAGATCCCATATCCCTCCTCAGCTAGGAAGCCTGAGTTATTCCGCCTCTTATTCCCTTCCCAAGCTACTTCCCCACCTCCCTCCCCTCAGGTCTTTCCAAATCAGCCTACTTCACCCAGCACTTCATCTCCCGAGAACCATTCTTCGCAGATGGAGAACATCATGCAACTTCTAACTTCCATGTCCTCGGCCATGACAGATATGCAAAATAGAATCATATCACTAGAATCCTCTTACAGATCATCTTCTAACCTAGGAGGCTCTCATTCATCTTCCCCTTCGCAAGGTATCCCCAGTACTTCTCATAATCCCCAAATTACGCCAGCCCACATGGTTCCCGCTACCATTCGCCGGGACATCCTGGAGGGGAGAGATGTGAACTTGGTATCCCTACTTATAGCAACACAGGACATAGCAGTAAATCGCACCGTTCAATGCGGTGACGTAGCAGTCACTTTAAAGTCCAAAGACCCAAGACTCTCTAAAAAACTTGCTATTCCAGAATTTGTCCTGGCTTTTAGCATATTTAGGGATATTATGTGCTCCTCTTTCCCCTCCAGGAGACAGGAACTTGATCAATATTTGTACATTCTTGTCGATCTGGGCTACCGCTACGGAGGCCTCAGTTATTACGATTACCACCTGGCATTCTCAGCCAAAGCGGCAGCAGCATTAGAACAATTTGGCTTCACGACAGACTGGGGTTCTCTGGACCACGAGCTATTTTGCAGATATTTCGCGGGCCTTAGAACTCCGGTGTGCTCGTCCTGCCAGTCAGCTAATCACAACATCAGCTGGTGCCCTTCAGCATGGCCTACACCATCCACCCCCACTTCAGCTGCTACACCCCTCGAAACCCCCCTAGAACCCCCCGCAACTAGAAATAGGCCTTCAGTTGACAAGCTCGGACGTACCATTCATTACATGGGTTCTTCCCCCATATGCAATAACTTTAATGGCCGCGGATGCTTTTTTCATAATTGTAGAATGCTCCATATGTGTTCAATTTGCCGCGATTCTCACTCCCGCATTATCTGCCCCCGTCAGGGCCGCTCAAATAAATGACTAGGTAATATAAACATTCGTCTTCTCAAATCATTGCTTTTGCACCATCCAGACAAAAACTTTTCCTCATTTCTTATAAACGGTTTCCAGGAAGGTTTCAGCATAGGCACTCTAGCCCTTCCCTCTCAGTCTTTCGAATGTCCCAATCTGCTTTCAGCCACCTCGGACCCAACATCAGTTAATATTCTGCTTCAGAAAGAAATTGCTAACGATCACCTCTTAGGCCCTTTTCATTCCCCACCATTTACAACATGGCGATCGAACCCAATAGGGATAGCCACTAGAAAATTCTCCAACAAACAGAGGCTTATAATAGATTTTTCCGCACCCCACTCCTCTCCTATCCCTAGTATCAACTCACTCATACCTTCATCAGAATTCTCCTTAGAATACCACAACATCGAACATGCCATTTCTCTCATCCAACAAGCAGGCCCCAAATGTTGGTTGTCCAAGGTCGATCTAGAAAACGCGTTCAAATTGATCCCTGTGCACCCATCTCATTGGCATCTGCAGGGTATCAAGTGGCAAGACAAATTCTTCTTTTCTACACGCCTCATTTTGGCTCGAAAAGCAGCCCCAAGATCTTTAATTACTTCGCCGAGGCCCTTTCTTGGCTCCTCTTGAACCACTGCAGATGCCCAATGGTTCTACATTACCTAGACGACTTCTTGCTAATCGAACCAGCCTACGTACAACCATCAGCCCTCCAATCACTAATCAAGTTGTTCAAAGACCTCAATATCCCACTTTCACCCAATAAAACATTCGGCCCATCCACAGAGATTGAGTTTTTAGGAATCCAATTAGACTCCAACGCTATGGAAGCTCGTCTTCCGCTAGATAAAATTTCCCGGATTCAAGCTTTAGTCCACGATTTCTCTAAACGAACCACTTGCTCCAGGCACGAGCTCCAATCTCTACTTGGATACCTCAATTTCGCCACTCGAATCATCCCTCAAGGTAAATCATTCATTTCCTATCTCCTCTCCCTCCTGTCACACAGCAGCGACTCCGTTCCTATCACAATTACCAACTCCGCACAGTCAGACTTGGCCATGTGGGCAGGTTTCCTACACCATTGGAACGGCAAATCTATTCTCAACAAAACCATTACCTCTTCTTCCCCGGTAGTTTACTCCTCAGCCTCAAAAACTTCAGGCTATGCAGCTTCATACATAAACGAATGGTTACGGGATTCATGGCCCATCCAGCTTTCAGATAAACCTAATTTTCTCAGCTATCCTAGCCACATGGAAATAGTACCGGTGGTAGCCGCAGCAACTAGTTGGGGCCAATATTGGTCCTACATGCCGGTAACCTTCTACACCTCAGACCCAGCCACAGCCGCCTTAATTAACAAGGGTAGAGCATCATCTCCACTCGTTATGGCCTTTTTGAGGAAGCTCACATGGCTTTCCCTGTACTTTAAATTTACCTTTTCAAGTTATCATGTTCCCCCTTCCAGGTCCGAGCCTAGTAACCAGATTCTTTCCGATTTACAGACATTTCTCAACCTCAACCCTCAAGTCAACCGTCTCCCGACCCCGTCTCCTCCGTTCAACCTTCTCATCCTCGAATGAACCACCACCCAGCAGCAGAAGCAATCATCAACCTGGCACTAGCTCTAAATACTAAAAAGAATTACGCTAGAGCATGGCACGCATTCAACAAATTTCTAATTCTAAATAAATCACCCTCAACTATTCAATACACTCCATATTAGCATATGCCGCTCACTGCAGTCTGGCCCTGCATCTTTCCCCCCATTCCGTCAGGTTGCAGTTAGCAGGCATTCGCCATCACCTCTCATTCATCCATCCAGAACACCCCTCCTTATTTACTAACTATCACGTAAAACTATTTTTGAAAGGGCTGGAAAAAATTCCGCATAACAAACCAAAAAAGAGACTGCCAATATCTGGTGCTCTCTTTCGCAAACTATACGAAAATTTATCCACCAACCCATTCGGTCCAAATACCAGCCTCGTGCTTTTGGCAGCCATTTGTCTGGGCTTTTTTGGATTCCTAAGACCAGGTGAATTTCTCAAATCTCATTCATCTGCAACCTTTCCTAAGAAAGCCGACCTCCAAGCACATTCAGATCACTTCATCTTTCACCTCTCAAAATCAAAAACAGATCAAACAAGTAATGGTGCCCAGATTCCAATATTTCCCACATACGATAACTGGTGTCCAGTCAAGGCCCTTTCAAGGTTGTACGCACAATTAGAACCCCTTTCTGACTCCAGCCCTCTTCTTCCTACACACAATGGTCCTCTAACAACCTATACATTTACTAAACTAGTTCGTATTTTGTTAGCTCGAATGGGTGCCAACCCAAGCCACTACTCAGGACACTCATTCCGGATAGGCGCTGCTTCTGCGGCATCTAGCCATCACACTCCTCCTCACATTATTCAAAAATTGGGGAGATGGAAATCTCACTGCTTTGCCAGATACATTCCGAATCCGGAAGCCGAAATTCGCCTAGCCCTTTCATCACTAACTTACTGATTTCATAATAAAGTTTTCAAACATTCAGTCTCCTCCTTTTTGGCCTCAAATCAGGCAGGTCACACCACCGCCGGTCTAGGCATAGTATCCTAGATCATGCCACACTCATCAAGTCATAATATCTCCGTTAGCCCCTTCCACAAATGAGCAGGCTGGGCCTGCATTTGTGGGAGGGGCGAGAGGGTTTTAAACTGCGCCCCCTCACCTCTAGAATGAGGCGTCAAGCAGTTCCCACCAACACCCTCCCTCAGGTTTTACTACTTCAACCTTGACCAGGCCTCAAATCAGGCAGGTCACACCACCGCCGGTCTAGGCATAGTATCCTAGATCATGCCACACTCATCAAGTCATAATATCTCCGTTAGCCCCTTCCACAAATTATGTGTTACTACATTGTGTCAAGATGGATGGGTAAACTAAGCGTATTGTCGAATTGCTGTATGTGTACGGGCTTAGCATTGGGGGAACCTAGGTGTGAGCACACACATATTCTATAACATGTAATTAACACTAGGTCAAAATTTGAAGGATATGAAATGGGTAGTTATTATATAACTCCTTGAATGCTGCAAAGGTCTGAAGTGTATTGCAAAAGCATTGCATTGGAGACATCTCTAGCAGCCAAAGGGTTAAGAAGTCCAATACTTTATATCTTTCTCAGGGCCTAGCAGTAGATTAGAGCGGCTCTGCACCCAAGGAGTTAATATTAACCCTTTGAGTGCTAGAGGGGTACGCAACGCATTGCAAAGCAATGCGTTGTGTACCCCTCTGGCACTCAAAGGGTTAAGTTACATTATAAGTGAAAAGTTTCAGGGTATGAGTAAAAACACTTTTAAAGTTTAACGGCTCGGCAAAAAAGTTTTTATTGATCAATCTGATGGGATGTTTGTCCGAGCTCAGAACGTTAGGAAACCTTTGATAAATCCCTCTCACTGCCTCACTGTCATATTAAAACATAATGAAGGTAGTATAAAGAAACAGGACATAAAAGCACAATCAGGATCTGTTGAGGTTCCAGTTCTTTACATCAGCATTATTCAAATTCTCCTTGTTTTCAGAGATATGCCTCTGTAGCGCCTTTCCCCTCTCAAGTCCATTAAATATCAAGACATGAAAGTAGCTTTGAATTGCAAGTTTAATGCACAAAATGTAGACTTCTTCCTAAAATTAATCGAGCTTCATCTCTAGAGTATAAGGCAAATGTTCACATTTAGTATTTACTTGAAATGCAAATAGAGGATTTAAAACATTCTGCTCAGCTACAAACCCAAAGACGTATGTGAGACTACAGCTGCCATACCAGGACTGGCAAATAGGTCTTTGTTTTATAATAAAGTGGTAACGGGCGACATGTTTCAGCCACAATGGGAGGAAAGTACCAATATCATTCAGAGGAACATTCAGGTACACAAATTGATCTTCTAGATTTTGTACTCCTGCCTAACTCCATGTATTGTATTTGAGTGTGTGCATGTGTGTGTGTCTGTACCTGCATGTGAGTGTGTGCATTTGTGTATGAGTGTGTGCCTGCATGTGAGTGTGCATCTGTGTGTGTGTGTGCGCATGTGAGTGTATGTATCCGTGTGTGTAAGAGAGAGTGTGTGTGTGTGTGTGTGTGTGTATGTATGTATAAGTGTCTGTGTTTGCATGAGTCAATGGATAACTATGTGTGCATATCTTTGAGTGTTTACATGAAAATGTGTGCTTTCATGTGTGTGTAAAACATGAGTGTGTGCATGTGTGTGTGTGTGTATTTGCATGAGAGTGTGTATCTCTGTTTGCATGAGACACTGTGAATGTGTATGTGCATGATTGTTTTTATATGTTTGTGCATGTTTACATCAGTGTGTGCTTGTGTGTATGTATGTGTATCTGTGTGTATATATGAATGTGTGTGTATGTGTGTGTGTATGTATGCATTTATGGTGAGTGTGTATATGTGTGGTGTGTTTGCATGAGAAAGTGTGCATCAGTGTATATGTGTACATAAGAAAATGTGTATCTGTGTGTGTGTGTGTGTGCATGAGTGTGTATCTGTGTGTGCATGTTTGCATGACAGTATGTGCTTGTATGTGCATCTGGGTGTATATGTGCGTGTGTGTTTGCATGACTGTGTGTGTGTCTGCATAAAACTGTGTATCTGTGTGTGTATTTGTGTGGTGTATTTGCATGAGTGTGTGTGCATAAGAAAGTGTGCATCTGTGTGTGTGTGCATGAGTGTGTATCTGTGTTTGCATATTAACATGAAAATATGTGCTTGTATGTGCATCTGTGTGTGTGTTTGTATTAATGTATGTGTGTCTGTGTATGTTTACATGAGTGTGTACACATGAGAGTGCATGTATCTGTGCGTGTGTGTGTATCCAGAAGTGTGTATGCACAAGTGTGTGCATGAGTGTGTGTTAGTGGATTTGTGTGCATTTATACTATTATTACATAAATGTTACAATTATAAAAGAAAGGGAAATAAAGGAAAGGAATACAAAAAAATTTGAGTTATCTTCCCCCCACTTATATTCAGGAAAATATATTCTGTAAAGGCAGACTGAAATGGGGTCATCCTTCACAGATTGTTATATAAGTGCACATTGATCTTATGGAGGGACATTTACTAAGCCATGTGAGGTAACCGGTGGCTGAATTCACTCTCCTAAGTTCATGAAAAGCACAATATTAATAGTAATACTAATGATAATAAAAATGATGATTATTATTATTATAAACACCATATACCTTAACCTGATAATGCTGGGTGACATGCCAGGACCATCACAGGAATCTGTCCTCGGCACTTCAAGAGTTAATGATAGCAGCTCACCTCAAAGCACGCTGTGATCACTGCGGGGAGGCTGTAACTGACTGCTCCAGGACCAGAATCCATAAAAAAAGGGGATGCCTGTTTTGTGTCTTTCTTCTTTTTGAGGAGTATCTTCTCGGGGAGCAGCTGTGAAGAATCTGTGTGGTGGGCAGTATAAGATCCCCCACATGCTATTTAGCCAGATTACATTACGGCTTACATAAATGTGAGTACGCCATTTAGCTCATTTTTTTGGCTTATGTCCTAATTAAACTTATTCACCCTATGAGTGCCTCCTCTCTTCTTCTTTTCATGATCCAGGACCAGAGTAGTTAGTTTCAGCCTTTACCTGGTGGCTCCACATGTGTGATCACTGCTGCAGCAATCACATGTCAAAGGCAATGCATATAAACCTTCCGTCTGTCACTGTTTCCTGCCTCTCTCTTCTCGCTGTGATTGTGAGGACAAGAGAAGCAGAGATCAGTAAAGTAACATAGTAATATAGTTGATAAGGCAGAAAAAAGACTTGTGTCCATCAAGTCCAGCCCATGCTAAAACACCTCTGTTGATCCAGAGGAAGGCAAAAAAAAAAAACCTGAAGCCATTTCCTATTTAGCCACAAGTGGGTAAAAAAAAGTCCTTCCTGACTCCTAATGGCAGTCAGATATTTCCCCGGATCAACATCCTATCTGCTTTGAAGCCATCTGTCATAATTTTCAATATTGTTCAGTGGTAGATAGCATCTATTGCTTTTTTGAAAGCAGTTACCAATAAAACATCCTAAAGCAAAGAATTTCATAGCTTTACTGCCCATACTATAAAAATCCCTGCCTTCGTTTTAGTTGAAATCACCTTTCCTCTAGTCTTAATGGATGATCTCTCTTGCTTAGCTCAGCTCTTTGTGTAAATAGTAAACAATGCTAACCAACTGTGAAATGGACAAAGAGGGGAGCATTTTTATTTTAAATTGGTGCCGCTGTGGGCAGGACTAAGGGTAAAGCAGGTCTGATCCCTTGATTGCCTTCTGCCACCTCTTTGTCTTACTGAATAACCGATACAGAGCAAGACCAATTTATTTTATTTTCAAAGACTCACAATTATAAACGCATATACTGAAGTTGAAACAAACATTAATGGACATTTTATTGCTGTGGAGCAATGTGATAGACTTATACACACCACACACAGTCTGATCTCCTAAAAGAGGGACACCAGGGAGGGAAAGAGGAACATAAGAATTTTCATCTCAGAGGGGAAGTACCTGCCTAAAAAGGGACACTTGCGAGGTGTTAATGAATGTTCAACTTTTTATCCAGTCCCTGTTTAAATGAAGTAATTGAGCACAAATTATTACAGGAAAACCTATAAAAAAAGTTGTTTTTGTATTTTTTTTTTATATTCTTATTAAATTAAATGGTGGGTTATCCATTTAAATGTGGTATCAAACAAAAGCCCTACTTATGTGTAAAAAAAAAGGTATTTTGTGTGGCCTAAATGAAGTTGAAGAAAAATATGGTTAAAGAAAAGCATACTTAGAAGGCCAAAATGTGCTCTTGTCCTCTAGTGTAAAAATATCCTCATCACCAAGGGGTTAATTTGGACAGAAAATCAAAACGTCCACTACAAATCAATTCTATGTTGGATTGGTTCCTCAAAATGAATGTTTAATCAATACTGGATAACATGTCCAAGAAGGCAGACATTATTCATTTTGCAGGATTCCAGGATTTCCAAACTCTTCCCGCTAAAGGATTCCTAAAATAACTTCACTTACTTCAATTTGGGATCATGGAGCCCTTCGAAAGAATAATGTCTTCCTCAGTGGAAATAATATACAGCACAAGTTCAAGATTCCTTTTAGACAACCAGTCCGCTAAGGACTGATTCATTGTAGCTATTCTAGCTATCTGCCAGATGAAAGCAATGGGCTATTTGATAGGCTAACCAGATCTCACCTTTAACCAGGGACACATAGGAAATAGCCATTTTGCAGTACTTCACTGAAATCAATGCAGTTCTGCAGTATGCATTTCTCCTATGCGTCCTCGGTTAAAGGTGAGGTCTGGTCAGCCTACTATTTGAGAATCTTTACTTGTTCCCAATAGTGCAGTTAGTGTGCTCCAAAATTGACCCACCTTTCCTAAGTATACCAGCCTTAGTTTTAGAATGTTCACTACAGTCTTCTCATGCTCTAGCTATAAATATTCCCAACTCCTGCAGAGCACAACAAACTCAATAGATCAATCTTCTTTCTTCTTTCCAAGCTGTCAGCCAGGTTACATTAATAAACTAACATCCGAATAGACCTTCCTGCCCCACTGCAACGGAAGGAGGGGGCCAGATAAGAAACACCTGCTTCACCAATTCTTTGCTTTACCTGGTTTAACCCTATGAGAGCTCTCACTACATTGTGAATCAATGCACTGTAAACAGTTCTGACCTCCAATATGCTGTTTCATATTGAATTGTTATGATTGCCCTACTAAACTTCGTAGACTCCTTACTCCAGTGCAGGGTTGGTGCTAGAATGTTCTGATAATGTGATTTAGGTCATAAAATTCATGGAGTATTATCAGGATGAGTGGTTGTCCCTGATGTGGGCATAAATGGGACGGAAGTGGGCAGGACAACGAGAGGAAGTTTGGATGAGCTACAAGAAACTATCTGGGAACAGGAGAAAGATACTCATTCCTTAGAGACGCAGTACAGAACATACAAAAGAGGCAAATCTGGAGAACTTCCAAGTATGATGATTGCCCTATGTCTATTCTACAGACATAGCAAGCAATATTACAGCTATTACAATATCACACTTAGGGCTCTATAGTGGGCAATTAATTTCCATTGCCCATGTTCTTCTACTCACCTTTTCCTGCATTCCTCCTGTGATTACATTTCAGTAAGGGAGTGGCAATGGCCATCCCACATGATCATCACCCAGATATTACTGACTGAGGCCAACATGGCTCAGCCATTCATTGGAGGTTGTGTTGAGCATCACAACCTATAAACTAGTGTATGGACGATCTGCTGATGGTCTCATAGGAAGCCATACAGATCAGCCCTGCTGCATCTTTAACAAGTTCAGTAATGATGCAGATTGCCAGACTTTCATGAATTCATGTAAGGTGATAGTCATCCGTGTGTAAGGCACCACTGTTCACTAGTATACCCTTCAGCACAGGTGACATAGTCAACAATGTACCATCACTGTATTGGTGATGCCTATAGAATTTTCATCCTACCCAATATGCAGCTGGTTTGCTCCAGAACGGAACCACTTTAGTATGATGAATACGACTCAAAAAGTACAATGAGTGCCTGAATAGATGCACAGCATGCACCTGAATAGACCCTCCTAACATTATTAAGATTAAAGGTACATAAGCAGGCAATGACTTAACCACCAAATCTGGAATGATCCCCCCATCCTTGATAGCCATACTCACTGTGCTGAGTTGTGGGCATGATCAATGCAACTACACTGTTCCTTCTCTGGGTGGCTGGTTTAATGGCTGGATTATTACCCGTTTATATTTAGCTGTAATGCAGAGGTAGACAGCTGTTGGACCACGAACCGTTGGGGATTACAACTCCTATCATCTCTAACCAGATGTTGTAGTTAGTTCTTAACACTGGAAAATCTGAAATTTACTACTCCTGTTGTACTATCTAGTTCATATATTACTTTGGTCAGTTTACATGCCGTTTATCAGCCAGTTAATTTAAGATACTTTTTCTTCATATTGTTGCTTCCAAAGGACCAACAGGGGCACAATGTCTGAAAAAGACCCCTTGTCTCTAGTGATGCTAACTCCATAGATTCTCTGTATAGAGCACAAAAAAAACAACACAGAAGGTCTATGAAGGCTGCACACGAAACCCATAACATCTGTGGTTCAGAGCCACGTGTCTGGGTTGTGCTTCCCCCCTCACTGTCAGAGGGTCTACCCTTTAATGGCTGCTCCTGTGGGAGCAAACTCTGTAAATCTTAATTATTGCCTTGTCAGGCAACAATGAACTGGGCTGGAAGCAGAGTAGTGTGACAAGTGCGATGTGACCATGGTGGTGGACTAGGGACACCAAAGGTTTCTTGTCCAGGAGTGCCTGAGATATGAATCCAGGCCCTGGTACAGTATATCAAATGTTTTTGGCTTCTACTGAACTCTACTCATGCATGATGCTCTGGCACTCAAAGGGTTAATGTAAGGATTTTGTATTTGAAATTTGCAGCAAATTTACTATGTGCCATACCGAATAAATGATTTATTCAATTTAAATTAAAACCATAACAGTGGTTTTATTAGATCCAACGTTGAATATTTTTGAAAGCAAACATACGGAACATGAGCACTTATTGATTCATTAGGAAGGATTAACTCTAAGCCTGATTCATGGCACTCCTGAGACAGGCCAATCTGTAGACTATATTCTGCTTTGTGGTTAATAATGACTACATTTCTGTATCAGGTAATGTTTAAAGGGGAAAAGGGAAGTAGATTTATGTTAATCACTAGAGGACCAGAGTGATGTACAGTGCATTGCTGCACAGCCCTCTGGTCCTCAATGGGATAATATATGATTATAGAGAGTTTCTGCTAATCGGATGATTTCTTCATGTGAGGATATATTCCTGGAATTCAGGCCAAGATTAACCGACCACTGAAAATCTATACATTTAAATGAGATGTAGTTTGTTGCTAAGTCATCACTATTAGATAACTACAGATATGCACTGTGACCTGGGGGCATGACCCCAACAGGAAAAGAGGCTTACTGCATGAACAGGAAAAGATTTTATCCTATTAACCCTTTGAGTGCCAGGGGGTATTTTGTACCACTCCGGAACTCAAAAGGGTTAATACAGTCCATAGCTTTTTACCATGGAAAGTATAAATTAATTACGTGGGTCTAATGTTATTATTGGCAATATACACAAAGAACTAATAAATAATTCCAAAAACTCCTATTTATGTTACCAGTTGGAATTACTTAATCAAGGGGATAAAGTGACAGTCAACCTCCATTTTGAATTTACATATTTTGCAAGTGCATGACACGTAAAAGTCAAATTTCCTATGCTTTTTATTTTTCAATTCTTTTTTTAAACGTTTATGTCTGTGTCAGGGAGCTACTTGATTTTGTTCCTGTCAGGGAATGGAGGCGGACATGACAGTTGTTAGCAGGACCGCAGGACACCAGCTCCGCCCACCGTTCATGCTAATCTTAAACCTTTATGGATCAAAGGGATGTGCACTGCTTCACAACACGTTGCACACCTCTCTGGTTCTTAAATGGTTAAGAAAGTTAATCCGAAAATCTTGGGGGCCATGAGGATTTTCTGCCCACAGTAAAGTACGTGGGGGGTAATGTTACTTTTACATTAACCCTTTGAGTGCCAGAGTGGTATGCAATGCATTGTACCCCTCTGAGTAACAAAGTATAGATAGAGTAGTAGCTAAAAGATTTCTGCATTCGTTTTCGAACGAATCCAACATTTAATGAATAGTGCATGTTTCGTGCCATTCAGGAACACACAACATCAGAAATATGAACAACACACTCAACCCTTTCAAGCACATTCATTTGTTCATTAGTTTACATGCATAGCATGCTTACACACATTCACACCATGTAATACATTTACCTTGATGTCAGAGGTCCAGCGGTGTCCTCGCCACCCTGGTCCTCCAGCATCTGTTCCTTCTGCCACCTATAATAAAGAAACACCCCCATCCTTTTCGGGCCTTTGTCTGAGCCAGAATAAGGGAAATATGATGCTGATTAGCTGGGAGGTGAGGTTGTGGCAGGTTATGTTCCATGCCCTGCACAAACCAACATTTCCAGCCAATGGGAGAGCAGGAATTTATTAGAACAGAAATGCCAATATAAAAGTCATTCCTTATTCATATTTTTCTCATTGTGGTTCGGACAATGGCCCAAGCAAGATGAGGGCATTCTTTATTATAGGTTGCTGCAAAGGGGACAGTGGTAGCAGGCTAATATGGGTTTTTATTAATTGTTTAACTTGTTTTTTAGGTACAGATGCTGAAGGACCAGGGCGGCGAGGACAGTGCTCAGTCTTTGACAGGAAGATATGTGTTGTAATGAAAATCTTCAACAACATTCTGACAAATCAAATTTGTTTAATCCAAATGGGATAAAAAAAAGTACCAAACCATTAGCAGTCTAGCTTCTAAATCTTATCTATGTACTTCTGTTGTGTTACCACAGGTAGAGAGATTTACTACTGTTTCTAGGATTTCCTATAACTGTAACAATTACCTACATAAGAGGAGGAAGCAATGAAAGCTTGATGCAGGCTCTCTCCAACATAGAAGAAAGGTGTACAGTAATGTATTCAATGTTCTTCCTTTCTGTGGAGTCTTTGTCAAGAATAAAAGTGCAACAAATCGCCACTCTAAAGAATCTCAATTTTACACTGGCTTATCGATCTAAATCAGGGTTGGGCAATCTGAGGCTCTACAGTTGTTGAAGGCTACAACTGCCATCATGATGAGACGATGATTAGTCCTCAACATCTAGAGCAGGGGCAGTCAACTCTGCTCCTCTAGAGCTATCAACAGTGCATGTTTTCAGGATTTCCATGAATGAGCACAAGTGGACTACATAAACTGACTTGGGCACTGATTAGTCTACTTGAGCTGCAGCTGGGATATCCTGTACACATGGACTACTGGTAGCACATGAGGACCAGGGTTCACCTAGAAGGTCTCAGACTGCCCATCCTCATCTAAATATGTTAATCAAGGTAACAACAAATATACAAAACACCTATACAGATCAGTGAGAATGTGATAAATATTTGTTTGAATGTCTGCGTGTATGTATGTCTGTGAGGGTGGGTATGTGTATGGAGGATGGGGGTTATATGTGTGCTGGTTTGTCAGTATTGGGATATGCGTTGGTATGAATTTGTATGTGCAAGGGGGTAAGTGTGTGTGTAAGGGGTATTTGTGTGGGTGTTTGTATATTGAGGTTTATAAAGGGTTAATTTATAGCGATAGCCCTGCTTGTCAGAACGTACAACCTGCAATATTCTGCTAAAGAAATTAAACACAAGGTGCAGAAACAGGTAGTAAAAGGCTGCCAATAAGAGGATGCTGTGAGGTGGAGTAGGGTTGTCACCTTATTCCATAAAAACCAAATGCATATGGTAAATGAATGCTACAGGGCTTCATAGGAACTGGTACAGTTCTGAAGAAACCAAATGCAGCCCTGCATCATGTATCATTCAAGTGTGATTTTAACCCTTTAACAAACAGAGGGGTGGGCATTTAGCTCCACACATGGCCATACCCACACACTACTACTAATAAGATCCCACCTTCTACCACAGCCCACTGTTACCTGGTACATAAAATAGTCTTACTCCATAGCATACAAATACATAGAATACTCTTAACCCATTAGCTACTAAAAAGGTTTGAAACATATTGGAGAACTCTCTAGCATTCAAGGGATTAAATCATGACTAGTAAAGGGGAATGTAAAATGTTAAATAAACAACATAAACCAGGAGCATTCAAATTTTTCTGGCAACACCCACAAATCAGAATGTGGGTATGGCCAATACAGCTAAAGCACCCTCTAATGGAAAACCCTAATGATGATATCAGTGAAAATATATCCTGCCGACAATAAATAAATAAATACATACATTTTCTGTAAAAGTATCATCTTGTAGTAGAGTGACATCATGTTATACTTGAAAGCCCTTTTCTCCTCAGAGGAAGCTAATGAAGGCAATACATTATTAAAGGAACACTAATGCTAACATACAGCTTTCAATCATATCAAAAAGTGTATTATAACATTTTCAGGTGTGTCAGTTAAATTGTGAGTGTGTAAAAGTTTCCCTACCATAAACAAATTTAAGATAAAAAATTGTACACACTGTTGCAGTAACAGAGCTAATGATTTCAGGTACTACTGCATTTCGCGGCAGAGTAATGAAAAGTTCTTAACATACTTGACTTTCAGCATTCAGCAGGGCATCAAAGGTTTACCAGTTACTAGGCTCTGGGCTTTGCACCATCTGCACAAATAGCAGTTTTGTGCTATCTATCTATCTATCTATCTATCTATCTATCTATCTATCTATCTATCTATCTATCTATCCTTGCCACTGCTGTATACAGTTACCTGTTGGAATCGGAGCTCAGTGCAAATGAGGAACCCCTGGATATCAATAGTAGTAAGTCTCACTGCAGTTGTTTTCACAGGAGTGGCCAGCAAGATAGATAGATATATAGATATATAGATAGATAGATAGATAGATAGATAGATAGATAGATAGATAGATAAATAGATAGATAGGTCTTACATCAATATACTCCAATCAATATATGCAACTGCATACCGGTCAACCATGATAAAGTTTAAATAAACATAGAAAAAAGGCATCTGACAAGGAGACACAATCTCCCCAAAATGAATATTTGCTTATTTAGAATAATTTTTCAAACATTGGGACATCATACTCTTTGCTAGTAGTCTTAACGATATGCAAGATAGCATTGAAGAACTAAACAGGAAAGTAAAACTTTTGGCCTGATGACCATCAACAAAAAGCAAGTCATGTTTAACAAATTTATCATACAGAGGAAAATTACAGCAGATGGACAAGAACCAGAAGAAGTGGAAAAGTACGTTTACCTTGGACAGAGAAATGTCAACAGATAGAAACAGCATTTGGAAAACATAATAGCATTATCTTTAAGACAAATTTGCCACTTTGCCTTAAGCAAAAAGTTTTTGACCAATGTATCCTCCCAGTTCCTATGCATTACTGTGAAACACGTACATTAAAGTGTTAGTAATGTCTATCCTATATAATAATTCGCTAAGTTGTGTGTAACGCCCGACATGCACAGTACAGACTGGCCGCTCCGCGGCTGATACAGAGCTGGGCGCTCTGAAGGAGTGTCCAGCTCTGTATCAGCAGTGGCGCAGGCAGTCTCTGCTGCGCGTGACTGCCCCGCGACCGGCTGCCAGAGGCACTGTGGCCCGTGTAACGGGCTGTTCAACTAGTATTTTATAAATGGTAATATTGCAGCTATTATAAAATGAAACTAAACAACCCCAGTCCCATCTCTTAAACCTTTATGGTTTGAGAGCTATAAAAGGCTAAAGTTCCCCGCTGCCTCCACTTTCCCTGATGTCAGCTGTAACAAGAAATAAAAATAAATACTTCATCGGAACGGTCTACAAAGAGTGCCTGGTTTTCAAGCACACATTGTAGACTGTTCCAGTGAAGTATTTCTTTTAACATTCCTCTATTTTGGCTCTGATGAACAGCCGCTTGTTTGTCCCGGGACCAGGATATCCTGGCATCAGCTTACAACTGAAGTCAGGGAAAGCAGAAGGAGCGGGGAACTTTAGCCTTCTATATCTCTCAAACCATAAAGGTTTGAGGGATGGGACTGGGGTTTTTTGGTTTCACTTTATAACAGCTGCAATGTTACCATTTGTAAAATATAGAAATAACTAACACTTTAAATGCCAAAGCCATACAAAAACTAAAGTTTACACAGAGAAGAGTAGAATGTCGAATTTTGAACACAAAAAGAGACTGAAAAATGTGTGCTTGGATTCATCAGAAGACAAAGGTTTATGGCATAACTGAGTTAAGAGCCTAAAATGGGAATGGACAGGTCACATAGCAAGAAGACCTGACAGTATATGGATCAAGTGGATTCTTGAATGGATTCCACTTGAAACCAAACACAAGATGGACTGATGAAATTACCAAATTTGTTGCAACAGAAAGCAGAAGACTGAAATTGTTGGAAACTTGCTGAGGAAGCCTTCGTCCTGCAGTGGATAGACAATGGCTGAAGATGATAATGATTATATACATTTTACCAGGCACCGGTCAGACGTTTTAGAACATCCCCATTTTTCCAGTTGTTACTGAAAGGTGAAAACAAAGCAACCTACAAGTGTAATACATTTGTGGGAATTTCTGTAACAGTGTTGGGAAGAACTTTCAGAACAACATTCGATTTCCATTGTGGAAAGAATGTCACAAATGTGTTCGGCTGTTATATCTGCAAAAGGTGGCTACTATGAGGAGTCAAATATTTAGATTACATTTTGTTAAAGGGGAACTACCGCCCCGCAATAACTTTACATTAATTAATTCTTCATCTGGCGACTAGCTGCTTAGTAGCGCTAGTCGCCAGAAATAGTACCTGGAAAATCTTTGAAACCAGGTAATATCTCTGGCAACTAGCGCTACTAAGCAGCTAGTCGCCAGATGAAGAATTAATTAATGTAAAGTTATTGCGGTGGTAGTTCCCCTTTAAGGAAAACGATTCCATGATTTATTTTTAATGTCCAATTGTTTATTTGTTCCATGCTTTATTTTCAGAGTATATTGAGACATTAAACTGCGTAAATTTCAATTAAAACTGGAAAAATTGGGGTGTTCTAAAACTTCTGATGACCGGTAGTGTGCATAATATATATATATATATATATATATATATATATATATATATATATATACACGTATATACATTTGTACATTTTCACTTAGTCATTGTTCAAAATTTCCCTCGTTAAATCTGCACACACACATATATATACACACACAACCATTGTATTATTTAGATGTGCTTTTCTATGAATCTGCTTATTTTTCACAGCTGGCCTCTACGTGTGAATCTCTGGAGATATGCTAAGAAAGTCACAGTGCGACAATGGATTTTTCAGTCATATCAGATTGACTTGTCTTCTACCACAATCTGCAACTGTATGATTTGAGACCGTAACTGCCGTTCCATTACTGTTGCAGGAGCTAACAATTCTGATAACAGACATTTGAAAGGAAAACACAAAAAAAGTGTAGATTGCTATGCATTTTCCGCTTACATTAGGGAGATCTCTTCACAAGCCAGAAGACTGAATTTCTCTTTCAACACAATAGCTGTAGCAACATGAAGAGGGAACAGGAAGCAGTTGGCAGCAGGAGGTCAACATAATACATCTGTTTCTCTAACCCTTGCTGTCTTCTCATCATAATCTAAAAAGCTCCAGAGTCCTCAGAGCAAGAAATAAAAATGCTACATTTTGACTCTGCATTAATGAACGTCTTGAAGGAATTAGAATCATTAGCCGCTAAATCATTACAGTGCATCCTTTACAGCTTTTGGTCAAGAATACTTTTATCTGTTACATAAAATCTGTCATCACGGCAAGACATAGATATATAAAAACTGCTATTATTTGATCTTCTGTTGTAGGGGCATAGAGCTCATTATGCAGCAGACGGTGCCAATGCAGAGCAGTACTGTACATATGTTTTATTGTTCTAGTAAAGATAGTGACCAGTCTATCTCGTTATTTTTATTAGTCTTGTCTCTCATTGACTTAGCACAACATATAGCAAAGGGATTATTTCTGGCCACTCTCTGCATCTACCTCAGGGAATACAGTTTTAGAGGTAATTATCAAGTATCCAGGGACATAGGCAGATTTTCTGGCTTGGTGAGTTTTCTGGGTAACACTGCCAACTTCTACACACATTCTGCCCACTCCTGGCTCATTCTACCTATTTGCTACCCAACTGGGTTCAACCCTGCCATTCTTCCACCCATCCTGCCCACCCCAATTAAGCCCAGCCAACATTATGATGCAATTTGAACTATTTGGACATTCACACCCCCAGCCCATCTTCTTACTCTGGAGCCGATGACAAAAAGGTTCCCAAGTATGGTTACAAGTATATTTAGCCCTTTGACTGAGAATGGGGTGTCCATTGTATTGAAAAGCAAATTGTTGGATGACCCACTAGTGCACAAAAGATTGACATTGCTTAAGACTTATTCTATATTTTCCAAGCCAGAAGGGCAATAAGAACCTTTCCTAAAATTACCAAATTGGGTTGTTCAAAAGTGATATGTTTAGAAATATTAATTTAGCCAAACAGAACTGATTTCAAACCATATCTGAAACAGCAAGAGATAAAAAGGATCACCTTAGATTTGGACCAGATTCCCAGGATAAACTGAGCCTCCCAATCATATCTCCTGTCTGGCTAATTCTTGCTATAATGAAAATATTCAATGTATTAATACAAAGAGGAATCTCGTGCCCTTTGTTAAGCCATATATGGAGATTTCTGATGCCATGCATGTATGTGATACAAAAAGTCAGAATTTGAATCCAGATTGTTCAGACTTTGATTTGCAATTCCAAGGAGTTATTCAAATACTAAGTATCCAAATGTGATCATCCCTAGATATGTTTCTAAAATTTGCAACGGTTTTCTGATGTTCAGAAAATAAAACAATACTTCCAAATGTAACTAACACAAAATGAAAGTGCATGGAAAATCGCTACAGCTTATGTACAAATTACCAGTTCTCAATCGATGGTATTTTGGTTTCAGATGTATCATTAATGAAATCCTAATCTTAAATATATGTCTGCTGGTGGCTGTTCTAGGACCCTTACACCAATATTGCAGCACTCACTCTTCCATCTGGTCCAGGATCAAGAGCTACCACACATTATAAGCAAATTCTGTAGATAACTGAAAAATTATCCGATACAGAGAGAAATTAAGTAAAAAGAGTCTCAGTAAAATTAGAGCATATTAAAACACATTTAAAGGGAGAGTAATACTTAAATGTTACTATCCCCCATCTTGTAGCCCTTAAAAAACTGAACTAAATGAGCCCAGTGGCATCTTTCAAACGTTTATGGTTTGAGAGATATCCACCTTCAAAGTTTTGTTTTTTTTCCCTCTCCCTCGTAGAAGACCATTTCACTGAAGGATTTCTTCTTCCATAACGCAATCTCGGCTCTGCTGAAGAGTCTCCACTTGCTCAGGGACTGGATTCCACTGCTGTCAGCTAGAACACTGATGTCAGGGGAGAGGGAACCTTGAAAGCGGATATCTCTCAAACCATAAAGGTTTGAGAGATGCCGCTGGGTTCTTTAATTCAGTTTTTAAAAGGCTACAAGATGGGGGGGGGGGTAGTAAAATTTAAGTATTACTATCCCTTTAGAAAAAAAAAGTCATAGTTCATAGATCACAAATAAGATTCCCTCCTCATAGATGTTGAACATATTTGGCCCCAACATCTATCCAGGATGTGAAATGCTTTAGACACCATAACAAGTCAAAGTAATTTGTGATCCACCAAAAAGTACAATAGGGGTGACGTACAACTATCATTTTGCACAAAAACAAGAACTGGAATCAGGCTTGTAACCCTAAGCCTGCCTAATGCCAATTTACTAGCTACTTACACCAAAACTGATCTAATTAATGCCACATGCACAAAGGAGTAGGCAATGGCCATTCTATGGGAGTTTTCGGGTGTTGATTTCCTCTATGCCTTGTTTAAGGCCGTTTACGAAATGGAGTCACTTTACACCATTTCCCAGTGCATGCTATGAGGCAGAGGTAAGGTGTTTGCACAGATCAGGTACGGGATAACGGGTGGACCAGAATCTGAAATCTATGGAGGCTATATAAGAAGGATATAACAGAGAGCAAAAGCAGTATATCAATAGATATAATTAAACTATATTATGCACTTACAAGAGCCATACCTTGGATCAGGTGCTTCATATGTATGTTAACAGATCAGCTTTTAATATACATATGTGTTTACCAGAGTGATTATGTATCAAAGGTATGGTGCTCATATACATCATTATGGTATACACCCTCCTTAGCTCTTATCACTCTCTTCCTTCTGTGTCCTCATTCTCTGTCCTTATTATTTGCTGTGGTCTAAATCACAAGCTCATTCCCTTGTTGTGACAAAGTGCTTTCCTCTCATATATCTCCATATTAATTTTACTTATTAACAAAATTAGTACAAATCAAGATGATCAAAGTGTTTCAGGGTAGTATCTAACCCCTTTGTCAGGATCGATGTATTAGCTTGAACTGAAAAGCTCTAATTTTATCCCTATAGCATTCCTCCCACTTACCCCAAATATTTTAAAACGCTCAACACATACTCATATCATCTGGATTGTGTGCACTGGATCCACTAACAATATTTCACAGTCCATTGACTTGTACTTTGTGGAGATACATATAAACATAAATCATTAGCAATTTTTAGTTCTGTCCTATAGCACAGTTGGTTTACCCAGAATTATTACATTTTCTTTTGAAAATACAGCCCATGGAGTAAGCACTCATTTAATGCAAAAGAGTAAATGGTTACCTTGACAGAGTAATCTGGAAGCTCTGATACCCAGCAATAAATGAAGCCAATCTAGTCAAACTTTGCTTCCCTGATCCTCCAACACCAACCAGCAGTGCATTGCCTTGTGGAGTCCTGATAATGCGGGAGATTTTTACTAAATGGATCATTGCATCCTGGATAATTAAAATAAATAAGTTAATTAACATCAAACCTCTTTTATTTGGGAAAAGTCTACAAAGAAACAATAGATATTATATACAGCATTTAACACCTATAAGTCATACCAGAGAGTATATTACTTCATTATCATCTAGCACCAAGTATGCTGTCTTTAAAATAGTCTTCATTGTTAAATCTAGTGTTTTTGCAAGCTAAAGAGATTGTCTATTTACCAGTTATGTTTTATTTGGTGTATGTTAAATTTGTGCTGTATATACGTATGCACAATTGTATGCCAGCATCCATATATCAGGGCTCAAAATTTCCACTCGCCACTAGCCAATGGCGAGTGAAAATTTAGCCCTGGCAAGTAGAAATTCAGCCCTGGTGGGTATGTTATGGCTTGCAGTGGCGAGTAACTTTTCAGGTCTGGCTAGTAGCAAAGGACTTCAACTTTAAAGCCCTGCATATATGTTATATGTACTTGTTTGACTGTTCATTGGGCATGGTCTCTAAATGTATTTCAGTACATTGATTGCCACAGCTCTGATTGCCTATGGCAGGGGTGTCCAAGTGCAGTCCTCAACGGCCACCAACAGGCCAAGATTTAAGGATTTCCCTGATTAAGCACAAGTGAGTCAGTCAAAATGAATGAGACACTGACTGACCCATCTGTGCTTAATTAGGGAAATCCTTACATCCTGGCCTGTTGGTGGCCCCTGAGGACTAAATTCAGGCAGCCCTGGCCTAGGGAAAAAGTAGACCGTTTTCAGACTTCCAGCTGCTGGGAACTATAAACTCCATCATTGGGATGATAGGACTTGTAGTGCACAACAGCCGGAAGTCCCATAACTGACCACTCCTGCCCTAGGATGTTGCTTTTTTCAGAACATTTCTGTTTGTCTGATGAAGGGACTTATACAGTTTCTATTTATAAAAAAAAAGACCTTTATTTACCAGAGAGGTGTGAGTACTTATTTAGGTCTAGGTTACATTGCAGCTGATAATTGTCATTACTGGTTTTATTCTAACAGGTTCTCTTTGGAGCCTATGGTAAAAGTTAGATATAAATCTATTGATAAAAATCTCAATTGCAATGTAATCTATGCTTTAATTGGAAGGTGCCATTTGCAATTAAATATACTATGCACATGTATGGGGATTCATATTCCCCCTCACAAGACCTGATTTATAAATTACATCATTAAAATACTGCTAATGGCCAACGCAACCCAAAAATTCAGTATTTAAAGATAATTCTACCTTTTAACACACCTGAAATCCTGAAAACATTTAAAGATAATGGTTCTACAAGAATGGAGTCTGATGTAAAGGTTTTAACCTCTCTTGGATGATAGAAAGGTCTCCAATGAATTGTTAAGGAACAAATCAATCTAGTGGCTCTGGCCTGAAGGCAGCTTAAGTAGGAGGGGAGGCTCCGCCCCCTGCAATCATTTGCATAATTGTTCCTGCCTATTAAAGGGGCGGATCGCCTCCCAGAGTACCAGTGACCTATATTGGACGACAGTGAAAAATGTATTGTCGTATTGTTTATCCAACACAAATGTGTCAGAGAAATGTATTTTTTTCAGCTATATGTGTGTGTGACACACTTTACAGAATCTCGGGAACCACAGGATTAAACCTTTGAGTGCCGAGGGGTGTGAAACGAATTGCTTCACAATTCGGTGAGCGCTCCTCTGGAACTCATATGGTTAAACAAACCTATCCCTAAAGAGACAGTCATGGTGCTAAGAAATACCTTATTACTCATTTAAAGGAGCAGTAAACTTTTTAAATGAAAACCTATATGTTATAGAGCTTTTCATGTTGTTGAGTGTAAACAAGGATACTCCCCTGCTGTCAGTTGTTTTATTCAAAAGTTATAAAAGTTCAAACAATCATGAAGTTAATTTACCGTGTGTTTACTTCCTGATAGTTCTAACTGACAGGAAGTGACTCAGCAGTTTCTATCACATTCTACAGAGAACTGTAGAATGTAACAGAAAAACTAATGGAAATTTGACCAATTGAGGACACTGCTAATGTAAAAAACACAGGATTAAACTGTAATAACTCTGGAAATATACATATCTCAGAAGTGAGAGTACCTTTATTTTACTCATCAGGAAATGCCCTACAATATATATTTTTTGTCTAAAAAAAGTTTGATGCTCCTTTAAAGGACTAACCACTCCTAAAAATAACCCACACTGACCTAACTATGGCCCAAAATGCTAATATCTCCACTAGCACATAGAATTAAATTCAAAATTTTGGTGCTAACTTAGAGAGCCCTCACTAACACCTCACCCCCCTATATCTCATCTCTCATTTCCAAATACACTCCCACTCGCCATCTTCGTTCTGTAAATGACCTTCTCCTCTCCACAGCTCTTATTACATCCTCCCACTCCTGCCTACAGGACTTCTCCCATGCTGCACCCGAGCGCTGGAATTCTCTCCCCCACCCCATCAGACTCTCCCCTAGCCTTCAGATCTTCAGACACTCCCTGAAAACTCACCTCTTCAGGGAAGCCTATCAACTGCCTCCATAAACACTATCACCAAGAACCACCCCTTGCCTGGACCACTGCACTCAATAGCACTTCTCTCTTCCACCCACTGTCCAGCAGCTCATGTGGCAGGAGACACTTACACCCTATAGCACTTACACCTTCTGTGTCCAACCTACATTCCCCTAGACTGTAAGCTCTCACTAGCAGGGCCTTCTGATCCTTCTGTTCTTCACATATGATTTACTATTTAATATCCCTGTATGTCTATTCCCTATTGTACAGCACTGCGGATTAAGTTGGCACTATATAAATAAATAATAATAATAATAATAAAAGTAGCCCTTGAGATATTGAGATAATATCTTCAATTAGTCATAGATGTCATGGCCATGGAGACGGACATGACAGTTGCTAACAATTTTGAAAAAAACTGAAGCAGGCAGAGTGTGTGAGCCTACTTAACCCCTTTATATATACTGAATGCATCATAGGGGCCATTCATGATATTTTGGTCATAGTAGTTAAGTAGAGGGTTATTAGTAGGAGGGGACAGTCCTTTAACTCTTTGAGTACTACAGAGGTATCTGCGTTGGATACCTCTCTGGCACCCAAAGCATTAAGTGGCTGGCTAAAAAGTGTTTTCATTAACAGAAGGTCATTTGGTGAAGGTCAACTGCAATCCATTGCCAATTACTCTAGCAGTAGCTGATTATACAAACGTCCAGGGTTTATCCTCTTGTTGTCTGCTTAAGGAACTTTCACAATTGCTTTACCCTTCATTATTTGGCAGGAGAGATGCAGAATTTTGACTAGTACAAGATAAAACAACATCCTGTTTTACACATTACTTATTCCGTTTTCCAAGAACAAAGAGGGAAAGAGATATTTTATGGAATGGTTATGTACATTTGACTTTTTCTGTGTCTGTTTTGCTCATTGTCATGCATTATTTAACAGATGCTGCAAGCAGTGTTTTTGTAAAGCAGAAGAAAGTCACTCATTGGTGTTTAAAGGCTCAGATTTTCTGAGATTTATACCCCTCTGGGCCATGCAGATGACTTTTCTTGAAGTCTTAGGATATAGTTCTAAAATAATATCTGCAATATGTCCTGTCATACTTTTATTTATTAAAGCAAATAAGCCCAAAATAAAAAAGAATAACAAAAATCAGCTCACAGCGAGGTGTGGCTAATGTACTTAAATGAACGAGAGCAGTTTTGGGCCGAAACCAACTATACGATGGGGACAAATAAACCTTCCCATTTGTTTTAAAGGGATATTATTGTATCATTTTTAAAAAAATGAATGTTGTAGCCATTAAAAAAATGATGCCAGTGCCATCTCTCAAACCTTTATGGTTTGAGACATATTTGCAGTTAAAGTTGACCCTTTGAGTGCCAGAAGGATATGCAAAGCATTGCAAAGCAATGTGATTATACCCCTCTTTTTTTGTGTTGTGACAAATTTTGTTACAACCCAGACATTTTTATTTTTTTAATCAAAAATAGGATGGGGCAATTTTAATAATAGATAGGCATGGACGCTACAGGGGCAGGGGAATAATCCTGCAAATTCTTTCAAGATGGAAGCTCCAAATGGGATAAGGACTTGGAAATGTGACAGGTCCACTTTAAAGGGACAGTAATGTCCCAGAAAAAAATCTTTATAGTTTTGTAGTGGTTAAAAAATTAATCTATATGGAACAAATCCTATATCTCAAACTGATATGCTTTGAGAGAGAGTCGTATTCAAAGTTCCCCCCTCTCTCTCTCCCCTTTCCCTGACGTCAGCATTGTGCTGACTGCAGGGGAATCCTGTCCGGGGATCAACTGGCGGCTCTGCAGCAGAGCTGCAATTGCATTATTTAAAACAAATAAATTCATTGAAAAGGTCTATAAAGTGTGCCTGGTTTGCAAGCACACGTTGTAGACCGTTCCAATGAAGTAATTCATTTTAAATAACGTGATTGTGGCTCTGCTGAAGAGCCTCCTTGTGTTGGCCAACATGGATCTCCTGCTGTCAGCTTTACAGCTGACATCAGGAGAAGGGGAACTTTAGTGGAGGATATCTCTCAAACCATAGTGGTTTGAGAGATCGGATTTGTTGCATATCCTTGCATTTTTTAAGCACTACAAAACGATAAAGATTTTTTCTGGGACGTTACTGTCCCTTTAAGGTGTCATATGTTACTATTAGAAGTAATACTACAAATCTACAAGTTCTGACTTTACATCTTTTAACAAAGCAATGAACTCAGTATCTATTAGCATTCTGATATCATCCGAAAATCTCTGGACTTCTCCCTTTTCTCTAGCCTCGTGTGACCAAATATAGGGGAGATATACAGATATGATTTTACTCTAAACCAGGTGCCGGAATCAATCGTCTATTCCTGCTCTTGCCCAAAAGCCAATTTGCTAAGCTTCCTAAGCCAGACATTCTCCCCTTAAAGGGATAGTAATACTTAAAATGTAAAAAAAAACATGTTGTATGGTTTATCCCCCTGAGTAAATCAAGCGTACTCCCACTTCTGAAAGGTGTTTCATTCAAAAGTTATTAATTTTCAAAGTTTAATTTTTTAGGTGCAATATCACAGTGGCCTGAAATTGTACAGTGGCGCTGTTGCTACATGATCCTTTGGACAGCTCTGGTCCCGGGACCATAAATCTCCATAGGATGGTGTAGCAACAGCGTCACTGTAAAATTTCAGGCCACTGTGATATTGCACCTAAAAAATTCAACTTTGAAAATTAATAACTTTTGAATGAAACACCTTTCAGCAGTGGGAGTCCTCTTGTTTTACTCAGGGGGATAAATCCTACAACATATTTTTTTTTACATTTTAAGTATTACTATCCCTTTAAGGGGAGAATGTCTGGCTTAGGAAGCTTAGCAAATTGGCTTTTGGGCAAGAGCAGGAATAGACTCTTTCATTTATATAATACTAGTTGAAGACCCTGTTATACGGGCCACAGTGCCACTGCCAGCTGGTCGCGAGGCAGTCACGCGCAGTAGTGACCGCCCGCGCCATGGCTGACACAGAGCTGGATGGTGTTGGCTGCGGCGTGGGCAGTCTCTACTGCGAATGACTGCATCGTTGCACACATTTTAGCGAAATATATATATATATATATATAGGATAGGATGACAAGAACATATGTGTCATATTTTATTACCTTGAAAAACACTAAATCCATCCTTGCACCCCGGACTGACTCATTGTACTGCTGCATGAACATGTCAAGCCTGTCTGAAAGTTGCTCAAATGATGGGATAGGTTCATATATTTTAGGTGCCTCCAAATCAGCATCCTCGGGTTCATCTCCAGTTGCTTCCGGTGCATCGCGCAAGAAGTCCACAAAGTAGGATTCTTTTAAGGCACTTTGAAGAAGCTCTTGGCCATGATCCTCTGATGCAATCTAAAGGAGAGAAACGTGGCAATTTCAGCTTGGAGTCACTTGCTCTCATGGGTTGCTAGTTCAGGTATGGGTAGCCTGAGAACCTCCAGCTGTTCAGGACTACAAATTTCATCATCCCCAGCCACGGATGATGGGAGTTGTATTTCTCAACAGCTGGATGGTCTCAGGAAGCCCAAATCATGTTTCTTACTCACATTTGATCGAGCCTCCCTGAAAACACACTCACAATATAGAAAGAATATCTAAATGTAGCCCGCCTACCCACACACCTCCTTGTGCTAATCTACAGTACCACTAACCATTTGATTGGCAGATGGTTATCCAATTCATTGTGAAGAAATTAGTTGGACACCCCTCTGGCACTCAAAAGGTAAAGGCCTTATTCACAAAAAGAAAGAGGAGGATGTCTGGAGCACCCCAATTCCACAATAGGGGAGAAGTGAATCATCTCATTGATTTAAGAGGTGTTTTCAACACCTTGATTGCAAGAGAGGACTCCAGTGAGTTGGTTTTTAATGCATTGAAGACCTCCCTAGCATTCAAGGGGTTAAAGGGACAGTAATGTCCAATAAAAATGTTTTCTTGTTTTGTAGATTTTAAAAAAAGAAATTATGTGGCACAAATCCGGTGCTAAAGTTCCCCCTCCCCTTCTCCTAACATCAGCGTTCTGCTGACCACAGGAAATCCCAGTCCTGGGACCAGCCGGTGGCTCTGCAGCAGAGCCGGAATATCGATACTGGAAAAGAATTACTGCATTGGAATGGTCTACAAAGTGTGCCTGATTTATAGACCGTTCCAATGAAGTAATTATTTTCCAGTATCACTATTGTGGCTCTGCTGAAGAGCCTCCTCGTGTCGGCCGACATGGATCTCCTTCTGTCAGCTTTACAGCTGACATCAGGAGAAGAGGAACTTTAGATGTGAATATCTCTCAAATCATAAAGGTTTGAGAGATGGGATTTGTGCCACGTAATTTATTTTTTTTAAATTTACAAAACAAGAATACATTTTTCTTGGACATTACTGTTCCTTTAAAAATCCCCATTTAGAGCAAAGGGAGTTTTTGAATTATTACTTCCCCCCTTTTGCTGGTTTACTCCAAGGCATCACCTCCTTTCATTTGTGAATAAGGTCCTTAGGACATTGTTCACATAAAGAGGGACCACCCAACTGTATCAAAGAGGAGAAGAGAAAATCAGAAAACTCCCATTGATTTAAATGGGAGAACCCTTTGAATGTTAGAGATGTCCAATGTGCTGCTGATGTCTTTAGCATTCAATGAGTTAAATGACCCACTTAAATCAATGGGAAGTTTAATTTGTCCCAGATGGTGCAGTTGATTTGCTCCAGAATTGCACTATTTTTCTTTAGTGTGTAAGGTACTTAGGGAGGAATGCAAGAAGCGTGTAAATTCATTATTTTATAAAACTCATAAATGTATGTGTATTTGCGATTACACACGTTTTCAAGCAAAAATCCTATTAATTTCTTGATACTGAATAACACTTGATCTTAAATTAACAGCAAATATAGCAAATTCTTCTAAATTAATGTCAAAGTTAGCCAGACATATGAAAAGTGTGCTAATTGCTTTGCTGAATTAGATGCAATTGCTAATCCCCTCACAAAATGGTGGACATTTTAGCCACACCCACTTTTGAAACACTAAAAAATTAGCAAATGTTTGCTAATTGAGAAAAAAACGTGCAATTCAGTAACATTGTGTTGCTAATCATTTTGCTATACAATATACACTGTAAATAGCGATTGCACATATTTCCTTCATTCCACACTTAGCTCTGTATTCAATAAGCTAAATAGGTGGAATTCCTGAGCAAATTGACTGTGCTGTAGGACACAAATACAAATTCCCCAGCTTCGCATTGATTTAAATAGGGATTTTAACCCCTTGAATGCTAGAGGGGTTTCCAACTCATTATTAAGCATTGTGGTGAAGACCTCTCTAGCAATCAGGGGGTTAACCCTTTGCCTGAGAAGTAAGTTGCAATGCGTTGGATACCTCAGAGGGTTAAAAGACCCTTTAACGCAATAGGAATTTCTATTTGTCGCCTATGATGCAGTTGGTTTGCTCATGAATTGCACCTGTTTAGCTTAATGAATACAGCGCTACGCGGGTGCATTTCGGGAGAAAACCTACATTCAAAAGGAAAGTGGAGTCATTCTGGGGCAAGCCAGTTGCATTATGGGGTGGGGGGATAATCATTCCCAAAATCTCCATTCATTTACATGGAGATTTTGACTCATGAATGCAAATCAATGTGTTGGAGGTCACACTAGAATTCAAGGGGTTGAAAGTTCCATTTAAATCATTGATTTGGTAAAATTACACAGTAAGATGCAGCCTGATACAGAAAAATTAGAGCTGTCCAGAGCAGGCCCTTATATGCAATGCGCTGGATACCCCCTGACATTCAAAAAGTTATATGGCACTATTTTATCTGATTACCCATGGATGCTAGAGAGATCTTGGATACATGCGTCAGAGACCTATTTAGCACCCAGCGGTTAACTATATATATATATATATATATATATATATATATATATATATATATTAGTGTAAAAGCCTGTGTACAAGGGCCAAGGTCCGGGTGATTTTAACCCTTTGAGTGCCAGAGGGGGACGCAACACACAAGATACGGTCATGCACTATAGAGACTACCCGAAAGCACAGAATGCTCCCAGCATTCTGTGCGTTCAGGCAGTCTCTACTGTGCATGACTGCATCGGACAAACATTCTAGCGTTTCATTTTATAGGATATATACATATATGTTGAACAGCAAATGAATCATATCTACACTCTTACTTTACCTTTTGCATAGTGTTTTCAAACCAGTCTTTATCCTTTTGGTCAACGAACCTGTCCGCAATCACACGAGAGCATTCATGTTGGAACAGAGCGACCAAGACATCAGTGCTCTGACAGATGTCAGATGTAACAGTGAGGATCCCCTGCCAAATACGGCTCAAATCTCGTAAGTTGAAGATGTAATGAAATTTAGCTGGGGTTGGTAGCATCTGCAAAATAAAAAATCAGCAGCTAAAATTTTCTTCTAAACCATATTATCCTTAATTAGCAACAAGGACGGACTTGTAAATAATTATCAGTTTGGCATGCTGGCAACTTTTTAAACCTAACAACTCCCAAAAATAACTGCATATTATTATTATTATTATTATTATTATTATTATTGTGGACAGGAAATCCTAATGGCCCCTGTGTAGACTGCTAAGATAGCATCAGTCATGGATGTCATATGCATGGTGTAAAATATGACAGTTGCTGACAGAACCAAAGGACCTCAAACTGCACAGGGGTTGTCATCTTTTATTCTTTTCAAAGCTGAGCAGAGACACGATGCTTTGTGCTAAACACAGCACAATACACCATATTTATTTTGGTCAATTTAGAAATCTTTCCAATAGGAAGCTTCAGATTTGCCCTGCAGACCTGTTTTAAGCAATAAAGTATTGGGGATCTTCCTTCCTAGCATCCAAAGGGATAGAACCCCCATTTAAATCAGCAGCCAGCTGCACAACCAGCCAATTAGAATGTTTGCTCTGGTGACACGTGTGCTCTGTAACCAATAGGAGTGCAAGAGCTAGAAACTGAATCCATTTGAGTTTCAGAACCTCTGAAACCCAGACAGTGTTGACAAAACTAAGGCCAAAACCGTACAGTCCTGGCCAAAATCAGACAGGTGGCAACCATAAACTCTGCTCACAGCACATGGGAATCTTAACCGTTAAAGGAACAGAGGGGTATGCAACTCATTGATAATCAATGCATGCCTATCCCTCTAGTCCTTAAAGGGGTAGTAATGTGTATATTAAAGTTCTGCTCCGAGTCTTCTTTAAGCTTTTTATAACACGTAACATTGTGTTTAAGTACTTACGGTTCTGCAGGTCAAAAGCTGGGAAGTTGAAAAGATCCCCCTCCTGCCTCCCGACAGTCTTCAGTAAGCAAAAGGAAAATCCAGCCCTCTTTCATCGAGGGGGGTCAGGGTTTTCCTTATATTTACTGACTGAAGACTGTCCCTCACTGCATCCATCCGGACCCACGACCGGACTGCAAATCTAAGGGGAGGCGGCCAGAAGGGGCAGGAGGGGGATCTTTTCGCCTTAAATATCTTTTGAACAACATAACTGTAAGTACTTAAACATACCGCTATTAAAGAAGACCTGGAGAAGAACTTTAAAATAGACATTACTATCCCTTTAAAAGATTAAAGGGATAGTAATGTTTCATAATAAAAGCAGCTCTAATTAATCATCATAGTATTTGGACTTTGGAGAGTGTTATTTCAATTCTGTCAGAGTTGTAGTACAAGAGTAATTCAATGACAAAGTGCCCCCCTCCCGCCCCTTTTACAGATGTAACACTGCTCAGCCAGAGCAGAAGGGAGGTGCCCAGGTAGATTGCACAGAGGGACAATCTTCAATTAAGATAAGGGAAAAACCTGAAAAGCTTGTCAAGGGGGGCAGGGTTTTCATTGTTCTTAAAGGAAGAAGATTGTCCCCTGCTGTTATCTGTCTGCTCTTGCAACCAGATTCCACATCTGAGAAGAGATGGCTTACACTAGGTAAAAGGGGCAGTAGGGGAAAATTTGCTTGTGAATATCTCCCAAACTATAAAGGTTTGAGAGATAAGACTTACATCGTTCTTCGTGTTTTTTTAATGCCTACAAAATAAAATATAGATAAAATGAAGTATTACTATCCCTTTAAGTCTGTTCAAGAACTCTGCCAGTTTCAGTTTAAAAAAACTAGCAGCAACTGTCATGTCTGCCTCCATGGACAGGACTAATTGAAGATGTTATCTGTTGAAGAAAGGCACAAGCACAAAATGTATAGGGGCTATTAGGATTTCCTGGGCATAGTAATGTAGTTGGTTGTTATTATTAAGGGGTGTCAGTTCTCCTTTATCTACTATAGAGACATCAGCGTGCACACTTGTCATGCAGATAATATTCATGGCGTATATCAGATTGTGCCCAGAGGCAACTGCATTGCGGAAAAAAATGACCCCTACCTTCAGAGGCAGGTTATTTTACCTTCATTTCTCCATTTTTATTTTCTCATCAATTCATGAAACGTAATGGGTTAGGTGACCATATCACCTAAAGCAAATTTTGAGAATTTAACCCTTTCAGTGCAAAGCAATGCGTTGCATACCCCTGTGTCACTGAAAGGGTTACAATAGTTTTCAAGAATCACCTATATGTTGTATTAGCCATTGTTTATTTAGAAAACTAGTCTTAGCTATTTAGATATACAGATTTTGCTAATTAGGGCATGCCTGCATTAGACCTATTTTAACTCCCCAACTCGCTGACACTTAACCCTTTCAGTGCTAGGGGAGGTATACATTGGTTTAATGGCTAAGCAGGGTCAGAAAGTCGGGGAAGTAATATAAGGCTAAGACAGTAAGTCCCTGAACGATAAATCTTAACCCCCTGAGGGCCAGCGGAATGCGTTGCACACCCCTCTGGTGCTCAAAGATTAATTAGCATAATCTATGCATCTAAAAAAACTACTTTTCTAAATATAAAATTGTTAAAATGACATATTGGTGATTTTGAAAAGTCTTTACAAATCACCAATGTTGTGACAGGTCTCTTTAAAGAGAAAGATGCACCCATGTTTTGAAAATAATAGGCAAACGTTATCCTCTATAGAGAACAACGAGGGGCATGTACGAACATGGAGCAACAGCTAGTTCACAAAAGCCGTTAAAGGGATTGTAATGTCTAAAGGGATAATAATGCTTAAAATGTAAAAAAAAATATGTTGTAGGGTTTATCTCCCTGAGTAAATCAAGAGTACTCCCACTGCTGAAAGGTGTTTTATTCAAAAGGTATTACAGCTCAAAGTTGAATTTTTTAGGTGCAATATCACACTGGCCTGAAATTGTACAGTGGCGCTGTTGCTACACCATCCTATGGAGATTTATCTTAAACCTTTATGGTTTGAGAGATAGAAAGTTTTAAAGTTCTCCTCTCTCTGATGTCAGCTGTAAAGCTAACAGAAGGAGATCTGTGTCGGCCAACATGAGGAGGCTCTTTAGCAGAGCCGCAATAGCGATATTTAAAAAGAACTACTTCATTGGAACGGTCTACATAGTGTGCTTGCGGGACCTGGATCTCCTGCTGTCAGCTTACTGCTGACATCAGGGAAAGGGGATGGTAGGGGGGGACTTTAAAACATTCTATCTCTCAAACCATAAAGGTCTGAGAGATAGGAATTGCATCGATGGATTTCTTTTTTAATTCTCTACAATAATACTTTTTACATATCTTAGACATTACAGTCCCTTTAAGGCACTGGAATGGGTGCTTTGTGTGACTAAGGGTTGGGCAGTGTGACAGTGTGGGTGCATTTCTTGAAGTGTCATTCCAGTCCTTCACAATATTTCCACTATAAAATATACAAAAATAAATATACATGAGCTAGTTTCAGTGTATATTCTCAAATGGATACTGGTCATCATCAATAAGGCGCTCTGAACTAGCTCATGTATGCATATAAGCTTATGTTTTAGTTTTATGGGGTTGTTAACCCTTTAAAGGTTGCATACCCTCAGGTCCTTAAAGAGTTAACCACTTTGGTGCCTAGGGCTTCAAAGCGGTAAACTAGTTTTGTGTTATATTGTTTTATAACAAATTCTATTATATAACCTAGTTGAAGAAAAACGATTCCATAGTCCCAGAGAACAGAAAGCAAAGTGATGTCTTTGATAACTGCCATCAATCACTTCAACATAAAACAATAACAACAGAATTCATATCTCACCTTTATTTTAGTGGCCTGCCAGACTTTGCGAGTGGAGGGAACCAAGGCAGATGCCAACTTACATACATCAAGAGGGAAGCCTCGCTGCTCACAGAAGTATCCTTCTGCCACAGTGCGGAATATCTTGTCGATGGACGAGTTTGATGGAAGTGTGCAATTAAACACTGTAAACTGACGTTTCAATCGCTGGGGGATATCATTTCGACCACCTCCTGGGTGGATCATTGCTGCCACAAATTGAATGTCAACAACACTGGTGAATTCACCAGGTTTCTCCAAATTGTAGAATCCCTTTTGTTCCATGAGCTGCCTTACTATTTCATTGGTGATCTGTCAACCAAACAAAAGACACTTTAAATCCGGTGTATTAAGGTAACTGGGGGAGATGCACTAGAAGGCGATAATGAGGAGATTTGGAGGTGAAGTGGTGTTAATGGCATATCAACAGCATGCACTAAGGTGTCTATATCATCATAATCTGCCATGAATCTAACAAAATCCACTGTCATCTACATGAAGCCGCAATGCCTTTGAAAGGTTTATGATTTCATTCAACAATGGTTCATTTACATATGAAAATGCAGGTTAATGAGCCATTGTATTCATGTGGGTGTTTTTATGATAACGTGACACATATTCACATGCATTGAGCTCCAATAGCAGCTTTTGCTGTCACAGTCCACAGTCCCAACATCGCCAACTTCAGGGTGGCAATGTTGAGCTCTCCCTATAGCTCTCTATGGAGCCAGATGACAGCCTGTTGTCTCTACCAGAGACAGGAGACATCAGCTGCTCTCCTTTAACCCTTACAGTGCCATAAAGATGTTCAAATCCCTGTGGCGCTGAAAGGGTTACAACATTAAAAGAGTTTCCGACATTAGCTTATCATTTAGAGAATGGCAGAGAAGCTGTAATATGTTATAGCTTCTCTGCCATCCTCTCAATGATAAATTAACGCTGGCAATATATGTAACCCCTTTAGTGCCACAGGGGTGTGCAATGAACATCCCTATCACACTGAATGGGTTAAGGGAGCAATGCTGTTTGTGCTGATTAAGTCTGAGCAAATCGTCTCTGCTCCCACAGTGGGCAAGTGAGAGAATGAACTCAGATGTCAGGGCTGTCGAATTGCTGGTGATGTGTTAGGGAGGGCATCCCTTCCACATCGCCAGCAGTTTGACATTCCTCTATGCTAATGAGTGAATTCTCCCCCTCGCCCCCTTGCATACTTAAAGCCGAACTTTCAGATAATAGCAAGTTGCCATGCATTCATTAAATGCATGGTGACTAGCTTGAAAATAGATGTCTTACCATAAAAAAATAGATGTGTCTAAAGGAATCTGTCCCATTTGGAGAACTTGTCTGTGCGCCTGCGCCATCAGTCCTGGTCTCCATAGAGTAGACTGCTTTGCACCATATGGTCACCGGAAGGAACTGACTGTGCAGGAGCACAGACCGCACTAACCTGCCCGTCAGTCCCTAAACAGCACAGATTCCTTTAGACACATCTATTTTTTTACAGTAAGACATCTATTTTCAAGCTAGTCGTCATGCATTTAATAAATGCATGGCGACTTGCTATTATCTGAATGTTCCGCTTTAATTCTTAGTTCACGTAACAATGTGCATCTCCATCGGCAAGGCGATGTGCTTGACACATATCACCAAACACGCATCACCATAGTATACCCGCTTAGAGCATCTCCCCCATATAGTAATTAATGAGGGAGGAGTATTAGTGCATAGGCTCTAGAATAACATAGACATTGAAGAAGTAATGTCCACTTTATCATCTCTATTCACCCCTTAGTGCATCCCCTCCCACAAGTCATAGACACAAAGTCAGAGAATCAGTCCTTGGGCAAACCAGCTGCTTTATTTGGGACATATACATTCTCCAAATACACACTAATTGAACCCTTTGAGTGCCAGAGGGGTGTGCAATGCATTGTGCATCCTTCTGGTCGTCAAAGAGTTAAATGGGTCTCCTATTAAAAAAGAGTAAGCAGAGAGAAGGTATTATGGTACAAACTGAATGTTAAGGTGCGTTACTTATTAAGCACAGCAAAGCTAAGTGCACACTTTCATTATAGAGGCAAATGCATTGCTATCCAGGGCTGGATTTACATCTCAAGCATCTATGGGCAAGACACCCTAAATGATGACAATGTCTATGGTCATACCCCACTCCTCGCATGACCCGGCCTCGCTCCATCAACTGATGTTTGTTGCAGAAAATACTCTTAGCCTATAACATATATACACAAAAAGCATTGTTTTGCAATGAGTTGCATACCACCCTGGCACTCAAAAGAGTTAAACCGTTAGATGCTAGAGAGTTCACTAGGAGTGAAGGGGACTAAAATCCCTATTTAAAATCAGTGGATATTTTTATTTCTCCCGTACAGTGCAGCTGGCATCGTTAGCCTGGGAATATGCTTTTGCTTATACGCCCCCTAAGCATCCCTCTTTAGGAGGGACAGTCCCTCTTTGAGACCCAAATCCCTTTGTCCCTCTTTTTCTACCCTTTTGTCCCTCTTTTCTGGAGATCAGAATGAATAGTGTGTATCACATTGCTCCTCAGCAATAAAACGCACATAAATGTGTTCTTAATCATCAATAAATGTGTATATAAATTAGTGTGTGTAAATAAAATACTTTGATCTTACTCTAAATTATTTTTCAGTTATGCGAAGAGGTGCCAATAGGTCAAGAAATAACCTAAACATACTTGGTAATGCCCCGCCCACCAGTCATGCCCCCAGAAACACCACCTAAAACACAAGTGTCCCTCGTTGGCCATTTGAAATGTTGAGAGGTGTGCTTATATATGTCTGCAGATGCATTAGTAACTTGGTGAGACCTCTAATAGTTATTTCTGAAGCTTGTCAACAGTAGAGCATAGTGCAGTCTGACACAATGAACAGAGCGGGATCACTCAGATTCTCTCAGACTTTTCCTGGCCCTGAGACTGATGGAAACATATCCATGACATGGTAAGAATAGCAGATCTGAGCCAATCATCAAAGTGACGTCCCACAGGAAGCTGATGTAACTGTGTATGGGGGGGGGGGCAAAGCAAGTATCTATACTCATTTACTGTCATCCTTCTTCATAAAGAGAACCAGAAGCTCTACACATGTTCATAGACTTAGAGTAGAGTGTCCATTTGCCATTGGATATAACAATGGGCTTTATGTATAAAGACAATATGGACTAATGTTGGGGCAAACCAAATACACCACAGGGAACCAGTTCAATATCCCAATGATTAAAATGGTGCTTTAAACCTCCAGACGTCTCTAACTCACTGCTTTTCAATTCATTGGAGACGTCTCTAACATTTAAGGGGTTTAAAGCCCTATTTACATTAAATAGAAATTGTGAGTTTTATTTGTCCCCTACAGCACAGCTAGTTTGTCCCAAAATTACTCCAATTTGCCTTTATACATAGAGCCCATGATTACCATACTTGGAGTAAAACATAGTGCTTGATTTCTCATTGGGCAAATAAGGCAACTGCCTAGTATGTCCAATTGAGTGGAGAGCCACAGCTGCTCTGTGGCCAGTGCAATCTCAATGCCCATGTACAAGAAACCCCCTCTCAGTTTACAGTGGAGTTTATCTTGTAAAATGTATATATAATTGCCAGTTTATACAACTCTGTATTACCCAGTTTGTTTAAGAGCTTCATGTGTTGGTAAGTCAAAGGCCAGGGGGATTTTCTAAACTGTAGAAAAGTGACAAGGGCTGGGTTGCAGTTATGTGAGGTATTTAGACAGGCCCATGGGAGAGGCTAGAAATGCCAATGCAAACCCAAGCCTTGAAAACTGATATGAACTCTTATCTTTCTTTTTAATGAGGAGCAATATTAAAATATTGTTCCGTTATAATTAAAAATTTAATGGAGAAAGAAAATTAAAAAATCACCAAAGAGCATTTGATGAAGCCTTTTGTACTGTACCATTTTTGTGTCAGACAAAATTAAAACAATTTCCTGTGAGGATATTGTACAATTCACTGAGCTATACGTATGCACACAAACATCAACATCCCTACACCAACTGTCCCTATTCTCCAGTGATGTCCTAGTTTTCACTCACTGTCTCTGGATTCTGGTAACCCTGTTTTTGTTCCTGTTTTAAATCTGAATCTCAACAGCATAGTCTATGTGCTTGTAATGAAAAGGTTAATAGGTTATAAGCTTCCCACATGTTAATATTGTTGATATATATGATTGTATACAGTGTTTATGTGAGTAATATCTGCTTTGTTGTAGAAATATAGTTTTAATTGTGTCGCACAAGGTTTTTTTGCTGAAAACCATGGGCCACTACTGACACTCTGTCCTGTGACTTCCCAAGGGGAAAGGGTCCCTGGAAATGTATTTTAAATGTTAGTATCCATCAGCAGTGCAATTATAATGGGTGTTAAAGGGATAGTAATACTTCGTTTTAACTTTATTTTATTTTGTAGGAATTAAAAAACATGAAGAATGATATAAGTCTTATCTCTCAAACCTTTATGGTTTAAGAGATATTCACAAGCAAAGTGTTCCCCTCCCGCCCCTTTTACTGACGTCACACTGTTCAGCCAAAGCAGAAGGGAGGTGCCCAGGTAGACTGCAGAGAGGGACAATCTTCAATTAAGGTAAGGGAAAAACCTGAAAAGCTTGTCAAGGGGGGCAGGGCTTTCATTGTTTTCATAGGAATAAGAGTGTCCCCTTCTGTTATCTGTTTGGTCTATAGACTGCATTCCACCTCTGAGAAGAGATAGCTTACACTAGGCAAAAGGGGCGTGAGGGGGAAACTTTGCTTGTGAATATCTCTTAAACTATAAAGGTTTGAGATATAAGACTTATATCATTCTTCGTGTTTTTTTAATGCCTACAAAATAAAATAAAGTTAAAACGAAGTATTACTATCGCTTTAAATGGAATTGTATTGTGTAAAAGCAAATAACTACTGTGATAATGTGATTTAGTTGGTATCCTTATACTGCACCACTCCTTCGTTAACCCATTTGGATGGAACAGACCCCTGCATCGCATTGCTTTGCAAATAATTTGAGACATCTGCAGCAACCAGTAGTTCAAGAAACTATAGAAGCAGATGACAAAATCAGAATAACTCAAAAACAGAGGCAAATGTGTAAAGGTAAAATTGAAGCAATAGAGAAAAAATAAAAATTCCCATTGATTTTTCTGTAGCTTTGAACCCCTTGAATTTGAGAGAGGTTTCTAATGCACTGCAAAGCAATGCATTGGTTACCTTTCTAGCATCCAAGGTGTTTAAAGCCCTATTTATATCAATGAGGGTTTTTATTTGTTTCATATGGCGCAGCTGGTTTGTCCCAGAATTACTCCACTTTTGGTTTTAAAGTGATAGCAATGTTTCACAAAAAAGCAGCTCCAATTAATCTTCATAGTATTTGGGCCATGGAGAGTGTTATTTCAATACTGTCAGAGTTGTAGTTCAAGAGTAATTGAATGATTGAATTATAAAGTATCCTAGTGTAAGCCTTCTCCCTTCAGATGTGGAATCTGGTCTCTTGACCGGACAGGTCAGAGCAAGGGACAATCTTCTTACTGTGAGAATAACAAAAAACCCTGTCCCCCTTGAGAGGTTTTTCAGGTTTTACCTTATACTCACTGAAGACTGTCCTTCTCTGCGATCCATCCAGACAGTCTTGCTGCTCTGAGGTGAGCAGTGTTACATCCGTAAAAGGTTCAGGAGGGGGATACTTTATCAATCAATTACTCTTGAACTACAACTGTGACAGTATTGAAATAATGCTCTCCACAGTCCAAATACTATGAAGACTAATCGGAGCTGTTTTTGTGAAACATTACTATACCTTTAAACATAGACCAAACAGACTGCCCGAATGACAGAGAACATATATATATATATATATATATATATATATATATATACGTGTGTGTGTGTGTGTAACAAGAAGAAGGACAGCACCTGTGGGACTTTAAGAAAGCTTTATTTTAAAAAATGGTCAAGAACACGAGGTCGACGTTTCAGTCATAAGACCTTTATCAAGAGATCTTGATAAAGGGGGTCCTGATAAAGGTCTTATGAACAAAACATAGTAATAGTGTTCTTGAGTATTTTTTGCAAATAAAGGCTTCTTTAAAAAGTCCCACCGGTGAAGCCCTCTTCCTTGTCCCATCATGCTTTGCGAATGTGCACCACCTACACCTACATATACTATATACATTTGCATATAGACCATTTTGTCTTTTACAACCATTGATGTGTGTAGCATTACCTGGTCACCCCATTCATTAATCACAGGCATATTGATGTCATCAATAAAAATGGTCATTTTCTTTCCAGCTGGAGGGCCATAGGTGGTCCCCATTCTCTTATCTATGTAGCTTTCAATACTTCTCTGAAACATGTTTGGAAGGGTCGCAGAAGAGAAGTTCAGTGACTTGGTGGCATGGAATTCAGGATCATATTTGCTTGTATAGCCCTTGAAGAAAAAGAAATATATTTTACAGTAAATCTGAAACATTTAACAACTGCAGTTCTGCAACAAAAACCCTCCAGCAGGGATGTTGGAACATTGACATACAGTATGTACGACTTCTAATACCAACTGAAAATTTGAACATTGAGTCATTTAAATCCTGAAGGACCCACAGCTGAGACCTAATAAAGTCAGCCCTTTATTAGTGCTTGGGATGGCCTCCAGCAAAGAAGAGAGATGAGGCAGCTGGTGTGTACAACAGAAACAGGTTTGGGTAACTGGTGTCTATTGCTCCTCAAACAGACACAGATTCCGCACTTATCTTTTGGTTTCCAGATGGCTTTTAGATATATTATGGATTATCAGTGAAACACTAACTATTTCCAAAGGTGATTTGCCTGCCAGCCTCTGACAGACGGTCATTGCTTCAAGTGAAACTTTTCATGTCTGCTAACAGATTACATCTTTTATACAACTATTTTATTGTAAAAGTGGTACAGGACCTTTTGTTCAGTTACCGAAATACAAACCCTTCCAACCATGAATGACTTATTTAATGTCTAATGCTCTCTTATCTTCTTTGGTAAAGATGTAATACATGTGCTATGACAGTGGTACATAACACCTTTATTTAGGCACTTTATTTTGCAATTTTCACAGGTTCCTAATGTATGTATGTATGTATGTATCTTTATTTGTATGGCGCCACACAGTGTACGCAGCGCCTTACAATAGACATATGGTACAATAAATAAGAGGGGATGAAATAAGTGCGACATTCATAGAAACAATGGGAGAGAGGTCCCTGCCCCAAGGAGCTTACAGTCTAAATGGATAAAGGGAGACATACAATGGGGTAAGAGGGTGTTAAGTGCTGAGATTACAAGTGCTGAGTTTGGCCAAAGGCAGTGCATGGTCCTAGTGCACTAAAATGTCAAATCATTATAGCTTAAAGGGATAGTAATACTTAGTTTTATCTTTATTTTAATTTGTAGGCATTAAAAAAACATGAAGAACGATATAAGTCTTACCTCTCAAACCTTTATGGTTTGAGAGATATTCACAAGCAAAGTTTCCCCTCACTGACCAAAACGGTCAAGTCTGCCAAAACGGTCAAGTCTAGCTGTCAGATTTGGAATCCAGTTCACAGATCAACCAGTGGCTCTTCAGCAGAGCCAAGATCGCAAGATATAAAAATAACTATATCACTGGAAGGGTCTAAAAAGTGTGCTTGCAAACCAGGCACACATTGTAGACTATTTGAATGAAGTAGTTCTTCCTATATCTCACGTTCTCAGCTCTGATGTAGAGCCATGGCCGGTTCGCGGACCGGATTCCAAATCTGACAGCTAGATGGCAGACTTGACCGTTTTGGTCAGCAAGGGAAACTTTGCTTGTGAATATCTCTCAAACCATAAAGGTTTGAGAGATAAGACTTATATCATTCTTCATGTTTTTTAATGCCTAGAAAATAAAATAAAGATAAAACGAAGTATTACTATCCCTTTAAAGTATTAAATATTGGACCCATACAATTCTTTTGTTCCTGGGCTAGTCTGAGAATCACAATAGGGTATATACATAAAGTGCAGGGAAGAGACGGTGACAACAGCACCAGGAAGGGAGTGATTAAATAAAACACATTAGTCAAAGGTACTGGTACTGAAACAACTTAATCACACAAACCATTTCAGAGCTATTCATACTTACGATACACACAATATGAATATAACACATGCATCACCTAAAGCCCAGTGAGAAACAAACACACCAGGGTGGAAAGTCACTATCCTGTAGACATTTCCCTCTGACATGTATCACGGTGTTCAACAATTGCTATACTATTTTTATTTTTGCTGAATGAAATGGGAACTGGGTAAAATAACATATAACAATTTTTTCTTGCTTCAATAATATTTTTTTTCTCTGAGCGTCTACCTTTGATATAACTTGACTACTTATCTACAACTGAAATTATTTTTTAAGTGGTTGGAGGTCCATGCAATCAGGTGACCAGCTTGGTACTCACGTGGTGTTACTACACCATACTCGGAACAAAGCAATTGATCAACTTCCTTTACACATTACTTACTCATCGCAACAGCTTTGACTTGTGGTGCATATGTATATATGCTTAGTGACACAGTTACAAAATGGAATGGTGTCATTCTAGTCAACTGCATAAGTTATAGTGCTGTGGATACATATGGGTCCCATAATAACAATTGGAGGGGGGAATCTAATTCCTAATGTAGTGGTTAATTTGTCACTTACAGATGCTGCAAGAATAGTTGCATACAAGTCTTTGATCCTGTGTTCAAAACAACAGCTCAGCTATAGGATGTATATCTGATAAAGACACAAAGTTTGAATACCCTACAATATCAGCATTTTTTTGTGCTGGGTAAAACACTGAGTTGGAGACTTCTCTAGCATTCAAGGGGTTAAAAACCCCTCTGTTCCCTATCAGTTGGTTTTGCCCCAAAATTATTCATTTTTTTCTCAATACATCGGACTCTTTTGACCTTGATCTGCTGCCAGTCTTATGTGGACGATTTCATCTCCCACTGAGGTGCTATAACATGGCATAGGGAGATAGAAGTATAATATACCATCTTCTTTCTGGGTCACATGTGCAAAAAACAGGAGCAATTCTAGTGCAAAGTAGATGCACCACAGTGATCAAATACAAATCTCCAAGGCATTGCAAAGTAATATGTTGGAGACCTCTCAAGCATTCAATTGGTTAAACAGCCCATTTCAATCAGAGACCTGAGAATGATATAAGCTTTCCTGCTACCAAAAAAGTTAGTCTTTATCAGACCTTCCTGATTTGCCTACTAATATACAGTATAGCCCTGTATGTTCCCTTTTGAAAGAAATGTATCTAATCTTCTCTTAAATGTATCCATTGTATCTGCCATAACAATATCCGTGGGCAAAGAATTCCATAATTTAACAGACCTTACTGTAAGAAACCTCCGTTCCTCTAATCTCTATGGGTGTTCCCTGTTATTTGAGCCATTATTTGTCCTCTATAGTATGCTTATTTATCCCAGAATTGCTCTACTTTTGACTCTCTATATATGCCTCACAGTTTCCCCAAATGACAAAGAGCAGAGTTCAAATAGGACAGAATAAAATGTCCTCCAAATTCCCACTGATTTAAATGGATCTTTTAACCCTTTGAGTGCCAGAGTCGTACTTCTCTGGCATTCAAAGGGTTAAACCTCCTTTGAATGCTAAGTCTCTGTGCATTGTTTCCTGCTTTGAAGATCTCCCATATTTAACTGAAAAAAAGTTCCACTTTTCTTTGTGAATACTGCCCTTTGCCATATTTGTTTCTCTTCCATTTCTTTTATTCCTCTTTATCTTATTACCAGTAATAGCAGACAATATAGATTTTTTTGAGAAATCAGAGTGATGCTGGCATTTAGAGACCAACATTAGGCTTGTTCACAATATGACCACGTTTAATGTCCTTAACCTTTCCACTAACTAATAAGACACCAGTTTAATCCACTGATTCCTGAGAGCCAAGGGACAACTATATTTTGCCTTACCCCTCATGCCATAGTGTGGAATAGTTTATTGGATTTGATGCTTATGTTTCTAGAGGGTATAAAATACATATTGCTACTAAATGCCAGCCTAATATGAATAAATAAAATCTTATTTATTTATTTTTTTCCATACTATGGAAAGGGTGCTTGGCTGCTGTGGGTCAATAGCAAGCACCTAGTCCAATCTGTCATTAACTGTTGGGGTACTTTACAATCTGGTGTAATATTGCAGTGCTCAATCAGAACTGGACAGTTTATTTTTCTTCCTGTCTACCTTAGATCACGTGTCCCTTTCTCATTTGTCACTGTCACAGCAAGGGCAAACCAAGAGGGGGGGGATTACTGTTTCCCAGAATCCCCCTGCTTGTACTCAGTGAAAGACAATGCTTCAGCACCTCAATAATGAGAAAGGTTTCCCGATCTTGTACAAATGTTTATGCCAGGGGTGGGTGATCTTGCATGTGACAAACCCCCAGAAGCCAAAACCAAAACACTGCGCCAAATATTCTGTAGAAAATATACCAATATATAATAAAATCAAATACAGTCATATAATATAAAACCAAAAACTATATGATAATGCAGTTACAATCCAAGGACTACGCAATCCCAATGTGTTACAGTGAAGACCAAAAAAGAACAATGAAGTGCATGCATATAGAGGAGGATGTGTTAAGTGAACTGATAATTCTGGAGCAAACCAGCTGCACATCATGGGACAAATACAAAAGTCCCACTGGAGACCTCGATAGCATTAAGGGGGTTAAAATTCCCATCTAAATCAAAGGGAAATTGACCATTGCTATTTGTCCCCTATGGTACACATGGTTTGTTCCATAATTACTTCAGTTGTTCTTAGTACATACACGTACATCACGGTGTAGCATTGGTTTATGGAAAACCAGTTTTAAAGTCTGTGTACACGTGCCAACACTGGCGGCACTGCAGTAATGCGCAGTACAGACTGCCTGCGCCATGGCTGATACAGAGCAAGGCGCCCCGAATTCCGAGCGTAGTCCTCTCTGTGCACCTTCATGCTACAATCTGAATTAGGAGCGCCCCACTCCATATCAGCCTCGGCGCGGGCAGTCAGTATTGTGCATGATTGCAGCGCTCACAGCTGTCTCTACTGTGCTTGATGGCTTCTGACAAACATCCTTAGCGAATTATAATATAGGATGTGCAAAAACATGCATCTGCAAATTGGGCTCTCAGCTTAACCCTTCAAACACCAGAGGGGGTGTGCAACATGTTGCTTTACAATGTGTTGCACACCTGTATGGCCCTTAAAGGGTTAAGCAGAGGCACATCCAGCCTCTAAGAGACAACAGTGTTAGTTGTACAAACTCGATTACAAACTCTCACCATGTGTATCACTATATTCCAATACACCTTGGTGAGACACTGTATCCGTGTTTGTACAGCTAACGCTGTTGTCTCTTAGAGGCTGGTTGAGCCTCTGCTCAATATGGAGATGCCTGTTTTTGCACATTTTATATAAAACAATGCTACACTATATGCACTCTCTTCTTTGTTAATTATTTATTTATTTTTTGTTTCTCCAGCTATTCTTGGACTACAACCATTGGTAAGCAACCGAGTACTGGTAGAGTTAAAGAGGATGTCATGTTTAGTTTGTTTTACAGAGGACTCAAATCTTCCTATATGTTGTATCAGCCATTTTTCTGTAAAATAAATAGTTTTTGACAAATTAAATTATATATTGTAGTGGCACTGAATGCTAATTTCCTGAACAATATGTTAATTAGTTATGTTAAAGGCCAATTTTATTGATCGCTTTGTTATCAGAAATGCCCCCAGTGTGTGGGCTCTGCTAGATTCATTCATAGCACATTGTGGTAGTATTGGCCGTGCATAACCTAATTAGCATAAAGTGCCATATGTGACACCAACAAATAAAGCTTTACTTCTCAAGAACGATTTATATTAAATGGTTAGCACAGCATAAAGACAGGTTTTACTTCTCTTTAACATTGAGTAAACTTATCTTAAGGTGTCAGATCCACTTCAAAATAGTAATAAAGAATATACAGGGCTACTGTACATGATGTATCTGTTACTCCAATGCAGACCTGCACAACGTATTTTCATAAGCAATCCCCTTTATCTCTTTCACTGCCAGCATTCTCATCTTACTGTCATCCCCAGCTGCCCATTTGCTAAGAAATACAAACCCTGCCTTTAATATGAAGGGTATGTACCTTGGTAAATCCTTCAGTAAACAAACTACAAGCCACTAATACATACCAGAAGAGTTCCCCTTTAATTTCTTGTATAAAATCAGTGGATATTATCATGTTGGGAACACATTTTATTAGCAAGCGAAGTATAGTAACATGTCTAAAAGACATTGGGGAGATTCACTAAGCAGTGATAAATAGGTGATAAAGTAGAAATGACTTCTCCAGTTTATCACTACTTCAGTTCCTATGTTACTCTATGGAGCCTATGCACTAAGATTCCTTCTACTTTTGCGATCTTAGTGAATAGGCTCCACAGAATAATATAGGAACTAGAGAAGTGATATCACTGGGGAAGTTATCACCACTTTATCACCTCTTTATCATCACTTAGTGAATCTCCCCCATCATTTGGATGACTTTCTATTACCTTAATCATTACTGTTTTTGCTGTCCCCTGCTCTCCTATAAGCAATACAGCTTTCCCTTGCTTCATAATGGTGTGCATTAGGAAATCTGTGCGAACATTGTCCACGTTAGGAACCAGGATTGAGGCGTATTCTGGTACTGAATCCTTTGGGTAAATGTATTCAGGGACCTGCAAAGAAAACACAAAAAAAATCATAAAGCAATAGATTTTTAACAACTGTCTTATTGTGTGCGTAAAGGATCTTGGATGCTATAATGCTATTTGTTCTGACATGAAACACACCCTCACACACGTTTGGGTATGTTCACTTTAGGAATGGGGCTGTTATGAGGAGGCTATGAGTCCTGAGACTCTGTGACACAAATTTTTAACCTCTTCAGAGCAAGAGAGATGTCCAATGTATTGCAAACCAACATGTTGGACACCTCTCTGGCACTTAGAGGGTTACATTGGTGCATTTTCTTTTAGGCACAAAGTGGCAAAGCTGACCATACTGCTGCCCTAAACCTAAATATGTCACTGGTTAACCCTTTGAGTGCCAGAGGGGTACGCAAGGCATTACTCTGCAATGCGTTGTGCGCTCCTCTGGCACTCAAAGGCTTAATACAATCAACCACAAAAAACTCTGTTCAGTTGTTACCAATATCAGATTAACCCACTGGATGCTACAGACATCTTCCTAGCATCCAGAGGATTAACCCTTTTCAATGCCTTGCACACTCTGGTTCTTAAGTGGTTAATAATTAAGGACTCATGGGAGGAGACTGACTAAGCGGTGATAAAGAGGTGATGAATCGAAGATAACTTCTCCAGTTCCTATGTTATTCTATGGAGCCTATTCACTAAGATCTTCAGAGCCAAAGAAATCTTAGTGCATAGGTTCCACAGAATAACATAGGAAATGGAGAAATTATATCACTGGAGAAGTCATCACCTCTTTATCACTCCTTAGTGAATCTCCCCCATGGTGTATCTATACGTAAGAGAAGAAACCAGTAGAATACTGTTATTTCAGGGTCCACGTACTAAAAGGAGAATTGTATATGCTGTACTTTCTGCCTGTATTTACAGTTTGCCATCCTATCAGTGAGGCTGATGTATTATGTACGGGAGCCATTCGACAGCAAACCAACTGCACCGTAGGAACAAAAAAATTCCTCACATTCCCTTTGATTTAAATGGGGAGTTTAAACCACTGAGTGTTAGAGAATAATTCTTTGGAGACCTCTTTACCTTTCACGGGGTTAATAGGCCCATCTGAATCATGGAAATTCTTGTTTGTCCCTTATGGTGTAGTTATGTTAATCTATGGGACTGAGCAAATGCAAAGGTAAACTACATATATATTCTCCTATTACCACTGAACTTTAGGGCTTTCCAAGTCAAAAGTCCTACTTGGAAACAAACTGTTTCATAGATACTAAGGTAGCAGCATATACTAGTGAATACCATGCCTGAAAAAAACTGCATTCATTGATAAATACTGTACCAGAAGGTTTTTATAAGCAACTTAGCTGAAGTGCAACTAAGTACAGAATATGATTAGCAAATTAACCCCTTAAAGAAATTATAGTGTTTGTTTTTTTATTTTACAACTTACACTGTCTTAAGTCACACTCTTTAAAGGGATAGTAATGTTTCATAATAAAAGCAGCTCTAATTAATCATCATAGTATTTGGACTTTGGAGAGTGCTATTTCAATTCTGTCAGAGTTGTAGTTCAAGAGTAATTCAATGACAAAGTATCCCCCTTCCTCCCCTTTTACTGATGTAACACTGCTCAGCCAGAGCAGAAGGGAGGTGCCCAGGTAGACTGCAGAGAGGGACAATCTTCAATTAAGTTAAGGGAAAAAGCCGAAAAACTTGTCAAGGGGGGCAGGGCTTTCATTGTTCTCATAGGAAGAAGATTATCCCCTGCTGTTATCTGTCTGGTCTATGGACTGCATTCCACATCTGAAAAGAAATGGCTTACACTAGGTAAAAGGGATGGGAGGGGAAACTTTGCTTCTGAATATCTCTCAAACCATAAAGGTTTGAGAGATAAGACTTATATCGTTCTTCATGTTTTTTTAATGCCTACAAAATAATATAGAGATAAAACGAAGTATTACTATCCCTTTAAAACTGAGTAGGTTTACCCATGCAGTGAAGGGGCTGACCCAGTTGATCAACCAGCTGAGAAAGGTTACCATAGCAATCTGACCCATAGCTCACATAGATGAATACATTTTAGTCTGTGTGAGCTGTTTCAAGGTACCCTGAACCCTGACTGTGTTGCCTATATGAGCTCCATGAAAGGTTGCTATGGTCAGCCCTCTGACTACAGAATTAGTTAATTTCAGTAAAATAGGTAAAAAGTGAGTAATTATACTGAAAATAGCTTTAAATCTACTCAGATTTAAAGAGTGTGACTGACATTAGTCTCACCAGCGATTCTCAACTTTAGTGCACGAGACTCACAGACAGTTCATGTCGTCGGATATCTTAGGTTCATCTCAGGTGGGTAATCATAGGCTCAGTCACTTTAATTAATTTTCCTGGGTGAAGTAAAGATATCCTTATAACCTGATCTGTTGGTGTGTACTGGGGACCAGGGCTGAGAATGTAAAATGTAATAAACAGATATTTAATCATTACCATCTTTTTAATGTTTATTTTAACCAGTGAGAATCTGTCATTTTTGTATTTCAGTTCCATTTGTAAAGAACTCTGGTGTCAGCTCTTTCAGAGAATGTGAATGAGTGATCACAAACCTTTTTGGACCAGTGTTCCCACTGCCCACTTTCATTAATAACAAATTCAAAAATAGTTTCATCTCCATTCACAGCAGGAAGCTCGAGAGGGGCCGAATGATCCCGTAGAAACACTTCCATCTTCATTCGGTCATCTAGCTCTAGCAAAGCACCCACTGACCACATCACGGCAAATATAAAGAGGCGGGCCACGTGTTCCTGGCTGGGCTGTTTTTCTTCTTTATCAGACAACAATCCCTTGAAAAAAATGAAGGACAAGGACTATTATTGTTTTCATACCTTTAATTTGTTATTTTCCAAGGTCAACCATGCAACTTTCCTTACCTCGAGAAGATCAATGGCTTGCTTAATGTACATGCATTCTAAAATCTGCATCTTTGGAGACACAGCAGTAAAGACAAAGTTGATCAAGTCCTGTGGGGTGAAAAACAAGACATCAATGCAATAAGTTAGTGAGTTTGGTTTATGCTTCAAGCTTGTGTAAAAAGTGAAGCTATTATACTATAAACTTTGGAAATTCTGGAGAAAAACAATTATACCCTAAGGAGGACACAAATATTTCCACTGAATTAAAGAAACACTAACACCTAATAATGATGCAATATATACTTACAGGGATAGTAATATATCACAAAAAAGCAGCTCCAATTAATCTTCATAGTATTTGGGCCATGGAGAGTGTTATTTCAGTATTGTCCAAGTTGTAGTTCAAGAGTAATTGAATGATAAAGTATTCCTCTCACACCCTTTTTACTGCTGTAACATTGCTCACCTCAGAGCAGCAAGACTGTCCGGATGGATCACGGAGAGGGACAGTCTTCAGTGAACATAAGGAAAAACTTGTCAAGGGGGCAGGACTTTCCTTACACTCACAGTAAGAAGATTGTCCCTTGCTGTGATCTGTCCGTTCCCAGGACCAGATTCCACATCTGAGGGGGTGCAGCTTACACTAGGTAAAAGGTGCGGGAGGGGGATATTTTATCATTTAATTACTCTTGAACTACAGCTCTGACAGTATTGAAATAAAACTCTCCATGGCCCAAATACTATGAAGATTAATTGTAGCTGCTTTTTCTGTGAAACATTACTATCACCTTAAAGTGGAACTATCACCTATTTTAAACTTTATGACAAATGATTACCCATTTGGAGACTAGCTGCTCAGTAGTGCTAGTTGCCAGAATAATTACTTGGTTAATGAGAATGATACCCTGCTCCGGAGCTGACAGGCAGTAGAAAGCACAGACATCTTTCTATAGTGACGTCTGCGTGCCTGCGCTGTCAGTCCCTTTTGGAGCCGAACAGCTCCTAGCAACGCCTCCTAGAGTAGGCTGTGATTGACAGAGCAGGTGCGCAGACGTTACTATGGAAAGATGTCTGTGCGCTCTACTGTCTGTCAGCCCAGGAGCAGGGTATCATTCTCATTAACCAGGTAATTATTCTGGCAACTAGTACTACTGAGCAGCTAGTCGCCAAATGGGTAATTATTTGCAATAAAGTTTAAAATAGTTGGTAGTTCCGCTTTAAATACCCTGTACTTCATGCTAGCAACTGTAAAATTTAAGTATTTGTTTTCTAAGGTCTAAAATCTAGTCTTATGTATGCTCTGTGTTGGCAGCCATTCCTTGTTTTTGCAGTGCTCTTTGACTCCTATTTTCACAACATCCTTGATAGTGTCTCAGAAGTGGAAATGATATATTGTCTGTAATAGGACTGAGATAAGGTAAAAGCCTTTCTGAATACAAGAGTTGTTGGTACTAATATACTTATTGCCTTAGCACTTGTCTCTCAACATAAACAGAGCAAGCAAAATTAACAAAATGGTGTTTGCATAGAAAAGTCTACATATACATTAAAATATAATGGAAATCTGGGTATTTTTTATATGTTCTCTATGGTGCAGTTGCTTTGCTCCACTTTTTAGCACATCTGATTGCCTTAATGCTACAGTCACCTGAATAGGAAAACGGTAACTATAAAACTGCAGAGGAAATTAACATAATGCAGAGACTATAGACAAGAACATCATCCTTGGAGCATTCTTACATTTTACATATACATTAAGTCTGTCTGCAAACTGTCATACGATATGAAAGCCGAAAGCTTGTTTCTTTATGTAAAGGAGAATAATCAGTGCAGTACTTGGGCCTTTTCAATGTTTTAATTTCCCTTGGGAAGACTCATTGCATGCAACTAAGATGTATATAAATACATCATTATTTTTTACCAATACTGCTATATTTCAGTATATTTCATAGATTCTTGTATTGACCTCTGAAACTTTTGCTCATTATATTACATAATTTGGGCAAAATAAAGAAATAAATATGTAATTTCCTTATCTTGCTTCATCATCTATGTCACTGGTGCTCAACAAGTATCCCTTAGGCTACATGCCACTCTCAGAGACTTCTTGAACAGCGTCCAACTACATGTTTCCCTCAGTTTTCCCCAAGGCCCTCAAGCCACATGCTGCCGTCAGAGGCACCTCAAACGGCGTCAGGTCAGAGGCAGCCCTCAGTGGCTTTTAAAGCTACATTCCAGTTTGTTCTGTACAGTGGGAAGAAGAGATCATTTTCCTCTACCATATCACACATTCTATTTTCACCACTAAAACCTCACACCTTTTTTCTTTTGCTTCAGATCATGCCTCCCTTTACATTGTTCCAGTTTAAAGGGACAGTAATACTTAATTATTACTAACTAGTTGAAGAGCCCGTTACACAGGCCACAATGCCACTGCCAGCTGGTCATGGGGCAGTCATGCACAGTAGAGACTGCCCGCGCCGCGGCTGATACAGAGCTGAACGCTCCAAAGGAGGCACATGACTGCGTTGTTACACACATTTTAGCAAATCATTATATAGGATCCCTATATGAAAGTCCTATTAAAAATAAATGTATTACCCCCAGTGTCATCTCTCAAACCTTTATGGTTTGAGAGATGATCGCTCCTAAAGTTGCCCTCTCCCTCCCCCTTTCCCGTAGTCAGCTTTCTAGCTGACTGCAGGGAAGCAAGTCGTACGACTTTCAGGCGGCTCTCCAGCACAGCTGCGATCGCGTTACTAAAAAAGAAAACTTTCACTGAAATGGTCTTATACGTGTGCTTGGTTTGCAAGCACATGTAGAAGACAGTTTTAGTGAAAGATTTTTTTTTAATTAACATGATCGTGGCTCTGCTGCAGAGCCGCCTGATGATCTATGACCGGATTTCCCTTCAGTCAGCTATAACGCTGACTTCAGGGAAGGGGGAGGGAGAGGGCAACTTTAGGAGCGATCATCTCTCAAACCATAAAGGTTTGAGAGATGACACTGGGGGCAATACATTTATTTTTAATAGGACTTTACTATAGGGATTAGTAATACTTAAGTATTACTATTCCTTTAACATAGTAACATAATAACAAAGCAATGCATTGGAGATCTCTCTACCATTCAAGGAGTTACTTCCAACAAAGGCACCACCAGTGCTGGCTTAAGACTTCACAGGGCCCTAGGCAGGATCACTAAATGCCCCCCACACACACACAAACGCACAAAACCCTTCAGGAAAACACTCTTGGTTTGCCCTTGTGGTTAGAGGGATTAGTACTAACCTAAAAAACAAATGAATGTTTTAAATATATTAAAATTGTAATGCAGAGCTTATAACTGAAATAGTGTCATACAAGTGATTCCAGGGAGCTTACAACTGAAATGGGGTTACACAATTATAGCTCAGATCTTACAACTGAAATGGGGCTACTCAAGTGATACAACAGAGCTTACAGTTGAAACAGGATACACAAGTGATGCCTCAGAGCTTACAATTGATATATGACTACATAAGTGATACCAGAGAGCTTATGACTGAGTACATTAGTGATGCCACAGAGCTTTCAGCTGAAATTGGGCTATGGTAGTGATACCAAACACTGAGCTTACAACTGAATGTTGCTACATAAGTGCCCATATACACCACTTGTCCCCAGTCTGGTTCCACTGGTAGTCACAGCTTACACATACATTGTTTGTCTGTCCCTATCCGGGTTCCACTGGTAGTTACAAGCCTTCAGATACACTGTCTGCTTCTAGTCTGGTTGCACCGGTTGTCACAAGCCCCCACATACATCCTCTTCCTGCCCCCCAAGACACACATACACACACACACACATACACACACACTAGTTAAATACAGTTTATTTTGCAGCCCAGAAACAATCACTTATTTTGCAAAATGTGTTTTCAGTATTGCAGTTTCTAAACTTATAAAATGGTTTATCTCATACCTACTTCCTTGACAGTATGGTAAAAACTTTTGGTCTGATAGCTGCAGAATTATGGAGGCCAGAGTAGTCATTTTAAACACACACACACACACACACACACACACACTCTCAGTCTCATACAATAGCACACACACACACACACACACACACACACACACACACACTCAGTATCATACACTATCGCACACAAACACACACACACACTCAGTCTCATACACTAGCACACACAAACACACACACTCAATATCATACACTATCGCACACAAACACACACACACACTCAGTCTCATACACTAGCACACACAAACACACACTCAATATCATACACTATCGCACACAAACACACACACTCAGTCTCATACACTAGCACACACAAACACACACTCAGTCTCATACCCTAGCACACTTCATACCCTGTGATAATGCTCGTATACTGGCATTCCGTAGTGTGAGTGATCAACAAAATAACTGCAGCAAGAATGTAGATTCTTACTTACTTACTTCAGTCTGCATTTGTACATAAATAGCATTAAACTCTTGCCCATATATATATATATATATATATATATATATATATATATATATATTATTTTTTTTTGGAATGAGCTACCTATAACCATTTAAGTGCTGTTATACTACATCTATCCTCATCCTAAAACAGTCCTTGGCTAGCTAAGGATGATAGGAGTTGTAGCTGAACAACAGCTGGAAGGCTACAGTTTTCCCTCTTCTGGGATATATAGCGATATATTTAAGAGTATTTACCGGATGCCCAATTCTCCTTTGTTTACGAGACAGGATATAAAAACTTGACAGAATGGGCCTTAATCTGCAAATCTGGTAAATTAGAGATTTGAGGCATTAACAGATATGCACACAAAGGCTGCAATAGTCTGCTAGAAAAAGCAGTAAAGTGCTTAATGCAGGGATTTTCCTTAAAGGGATAGTAATGTTTCATAATAAAAGCAGCTCTAATTAATCATCATAGTATTTGGACTTTGGAGAGTGTTATTTCAATTCTGTCAGAGTTGTAGTTCAAGAGTAATTCAATGACAAAGTGTCCCCCTCCCGCCCCTTTTACTGATGTAACACTGCTCAGCCAGATCAGAAGGGAGGTGCCCAGGTAGACTGCAGAGAGGGACAATCTTCAATTAAGATAAGGGAATAACCTGAAAAACTTGTCAAGGGGGGCAGGGCTTTCATTGTTCTGATAGGAAGAAGATTGTCCCCTACTGTTATCTGTCTGGTCTTACAACCAGATTCCTCATCTGAGAAGAGATGGCTTACACTGGGTAAAAGGGGCAGGAGGGGAAACTTTGCTTGTGAATATCTCTTAAACCATAACGGTTTGAGAGATAGGACTTATATTATTCTTCACATTTTTTTAATGCCTACAAAATAAAATAAAGTTAAAATGAAGTATTACTATCCCTTTAAGGGATTTACAAGGAACAAGAACATGTCCGCTGGCCCTTACCATGTGTGCCTCTCTCTGCTGCGGGTTCCTGGTTCCAGACGGAACACAAGTCGCTTAAAAAAAATGAGTTGGCGGGAGCTCTTCTTACTTATAGCTCCACCACCGCGTTACCAGAGCTGAGCATCCCTCCCTCTCCCTTATGTGCGCATGTGTCAGGATAACAGGAAGAGTCCTGATGCATGCGCACTTTTAACGTGCCTTGCTAGGTTCTCAGTTCCGAATTGCATAGAGGCAAACTGGAGGAAAGAGGGCATGGCACTTGTGGACGGGCCCCCTGAAGTTCATCAGGCCCTAGGCACGCACCTTGTGCGTCTTGCCGGTGATCCGTCTCTGGCCACCACCAACAAAATCACCTCTAGCAAAATAATCTCCAACAAAGAGCCTTCCAACAAAATCACCTCCAACAAAGTCATTTTCAATGAAGGCACCTCCAACAAAGGCACCACCAACAAAATCACCTCCAACAAAGTCACTTCAAACAAAGGCACCACCAACAAAATCACCTCCAACAAAGTCACTTCCAACAAAGGCACCACCAACAAAGTCACCTCCAACAAAGTCACTTCCAACAAAGGCACCAACAACAAAATCTTCTGCAACAAAGTCACTTCCAGGAAAGGGTCCTCCAACAAAATTACTTCCAACAAAGCATATTAAACAAAGTAACCTCCAACAAAGACACCTTCAACAAAATCACCTCCAACAAAATCACTTCCAACAAAGCACCTCCAACAAAGTCACTTCTAACAACAGCACCAATAACAAAATCATCTCCAACAAAGTCACTTCCAACAAAGGAACCTCCAACAGAATTACTTCTAACAAAGCATATTAAACAAAGTGACCTCCAACAAAGGCACCTTCAACAAAATCACTTCCAACAAAGGCACCTCCAACAAAGTCACCTTCAAAATAAGGCACCTTCAACAAAGTCACTTTCAAAATAAGGCACCTTCAACAAAGGCACTTTCAACAAAGGCACCTTCCTTCTGTTTCAAAAATGCTTCCAACTCACAGCCCAGGACACATGTAGTCCATTGACAACAGTTAGATATTGTTGTTAACTTTCTGGATGCTGTGGACATCTCTAATGCATTGCATGAAGGTCAAAGTTAATAAAAACAACACTACTACAAACATTTCAACAGATTGCCTAGGAAGAAGGCAATGTTTTTTAATCTATTTAGTTTTATTGAAATAGTAAAATAAGAATAAACAAATCGCTATCAGACATTTTATAAGCTGACTATAGAAATTACAGGAAAAATACATGAACGTGCTAAATTCTTAAACTGAAAAGGAAGAAAGTATTGCGTTTTTACAATACTAGGTAATTACATTTCAGCAGGTATAGTGCACTAATAGCCATAAACAATGATCAGAGTCTACCAGCAAAGGAAAATGTCAAGAGGGCATAAAGACACAATAAGTCACCGCAAAATCTTGGCAACAGAAAATAACATAATCTGCAATATTATTTTACTTCCTATGTATAGGAACCATTATGCAATGCTTATGATGTACCCTAAAATGTACTGCTTTGCAATTAAAAACCTATTTAGTACTCTATTTAAAAGTAATATTCTTAAATTTCCATGCAGTTTTATATTTCAGATTGATCATAACAAGCTACACTAGCCATAAAGCTCAAATTAATAATCCATGTTGCTTATGTAAATTTTTACAAAATTATTACAAGCTATGCCTATTGTGGTGTCATTACAGTGCAACTGCACCTTGCCCCTGTAGGAGAATAAAGGATGCACTTGTGCATAAGGGTGCATACTCATTAATGTGAATGGATGCATGCACATGAAGGCATCTGTGTATGGGTGTGACTAGGTGTGTGAGTCTGCGAGTATACAGGTGCGCAGATATGTCATGAAGGGGATGACACGTCAGGCGATATAAAACAGGATGCAAGGCAGCCCTTTTTCTGTTCTGTCCAACACAGTGGTGTGGCAGCAGAGCAGGCAGGAAACAAAGTGGTCCCAAGTTTGGACACCAGGGGGGAGATTCACTAAGCAGTGATAAAGAGGTGATGAAGTGGAGATGACTTCTCCAGAGATATCACTTCTCCAATTCCTATGTTATTCTATGGAACCAATGCACTAAGATTTCTTCAGCTTTGGAGATCTTAGTGCATAAGCTCTATAGAATAACATGGAAACTGGAAAAGTGATATCACTGGAGAAGTCTTCTCCAATTGATAACCTCATTATCACCACTTAGTGAATCTCCCTCAGTGTTGGTACATAAGTTTAGAGTTGTGGGGATCAGTTGCCTGTGTGAGTTGGGCTGCATTCTGTTACTGTGAATTAACAAAGAAACATAGCATTTGACAACAGATAAGAACCATTTGGTGCATCTAGTCTGTACATTTTTCCTACTGTAAAAACTTCAGACCTTAGTCTTGTCGTATGTTCAGGACGGCCATATGGCTATCCTATGAATGCTTACATTTTCACAATGCATTATCCTCTATAACTTCTGCGGGTAGGTTATTACACGTATCTACTACCCTCTCAGTAAAGTAAAAACTTTCTTACATTACTTCGAAACCTGTGTCCCTCTAGTTTAAGACTATGAACTCTTGTCCTAACATTTCTACTCCCTCCTGCACTTTGTTGAAAGCCTTTATGTATCTGAATGTTTCTATAATATCTCTTCTCTCTCTTCTCCCCTCCAAGCTATACATACTATAGTCTATCTTGATCATTTTTAAATTGTAAACCATTCACCATTTTAGTAGCCCTTTTCTGATTTTTTTCTGGGGTATCTATATCCTTCTGGAGATGGGTTCTCCAGTACTGTACACAATAATCTAGGTGAGGTCTAACCAGAGATCTGTGAAGCAATGCATTAGGTACCACTAGCATTCAAGCTGTTAGAAGCCCCATTTAAATCAATGGACATTTTAATTTCCTCTCCATGGTGCAATTATTTTGCTCCAGAATTGCACCTGTATAGCTTGATGAATTAGACCCATAGTCTGTGTTCAAACAAGTGTCTCCTTTCTAGCAGTAAATTCATGCAGAATAAGATACATATAGCTGTGTTTTTCCTCTGCTTTAATGTATTTTACATGTTATTTGTGTAAAGACTTTATATGCTTTTATTTTTTCATTCTGAACTACTTTGCTCTCATTATAAGCAGCTGATGAAAATGCACTGGAAATCAGCTGTCTACATTATTACTGAGATTCAGTTGCACTGAAGCTCATACTACAGATAGGAAGGGGCATTAAAGGAATATTAATATAAAATAGGGAGCTCCAATTAATCTTCATAATTTTTGTGTCATGTAAAGCTTTATTATAATAATGTCAGATCTGTAGTTAAAGGCTATGTCTGTTAAGGTTCAATTTTAAAATGTTGCATTCTAAACAGCATGCGGCTATTCGCCACATCAAGCATATCACTGTGATCAAAAGGGCAACATGAGAATCTCACCCTGCATCAAATCGCAAGATTCTCTTGTCGCATCCTTAAACTCAACCTTCAACTCAACTTGCCCTCAGCATCCAATTTATTGACAGCATATCTAAGCATAGGTCACTTTTTCACAGTTTAGCTTTTGTCCTCCATGGGGCACTTTGTTCTACAATTGCACCAGTTTTGCACAGTATATCAGCCTCACTGCCTGCGTTGGGTTGAAGCGCCATTTTAAAAGGATACAGTTAAAGAGTAACGAATTATAAATTATCCACCTCCTACCCCTTTTAACTATTTGAAGATGCCTCCCCGCAGATGTGGAATCTGGTAATTGGTCAATCAAATATATAATAGACAGCAAGCACGAAGGTCTGGGCATTATGCCTGACCCAGAACAGGACACTGGATATCCTACACTTGATCATAGGCTCCTCCTCCTCCTCATGTCCTCTCCAAAAGGCATGCCCAAAGTACCCCAAAAAAGGAAATAATAGTGTAATATAGTACTGATATTAGAATAAAAAGAAGTACACTCACATGTTATGATGGTCAGCCGAGGATTATTCCCCATGCTGACTGCAAAGGCATGCAGGGAATTTCTACCGTCTCAGGCAAGCCAATGGCATGTAAGTTTGGGGCATTTAAATTGTCCTCTAGAGTGGTCGCTGACATATATTTGCTTTTATAAAGTGGTATGTGAACCACGAAACGTATTAGCCAGCAAGCTAATTTAACGTTTGTTTTAATTGTTTGTTCATGTATTTTTATACATTTAATGAGTTGGATTACATTTTTGGAGATGTATACTACACAAGGGAGTCTTCCCTGTTACTGTGATACAGCAGTTCCAGCACATCGTGGAGTCCCAAACGGAGTTGGTAGAAATGATCTGCATAACAATCCTCCGCTGACCATCATACTATGCGAGTGTACTTCTTTTTATTATGTTTTAATATTAGTGCTATATTACTCTACTAGTTGGAGAGCCCATTACACGGGCCACAGTGCGACTGCCAGCCGGTCGCGGGGCAGTCATGCGCAGTAGAGACTGCCCACCCTGCGGCTGATACAGAGCTGAGCACGCGCAGCAGTCTCTACTGCGCATGACTTCGTCGTTACACACGCTTTAGCGAATTATTATATAGGATTGCTTTGCCCCTTCTTTCTTTTTTTGGTACATATTTGGTACATATTTTAGCATTGCGCGCCCCTCTCGTCTCTAAAGGGGCAGTAGAGTAATGCATATTAACCCATGCAATTTACAGAACATACTGGTCCATATGTACAAAGAAAGTGACGTAATGCTGGAGCAAACCACAAACTCTCTAGAGGACAAATACAAATTCTTGTGGATTTAAATGGCACTTTTTAACCTCTTAAATATTAGAGGTCTCCAGAGCCAGGCCTCACAAGGGGTTACAATTCTCAGTTAAATGATCAGCAAAGTTTTAAAGGTTTGGTAGTTTTATTATTATAAATACTGTTTTACTCAGCTTTTCCTGCCAAGTAAAACAATGGTATGCACACTCACCACTGTGAGAAAATGCATTCAAATACACTTCAGCCAAAAAGTGATGGAGCCATAAGACCTGTTTGGACACCAGGTGGCACTATTTTTAAGTTTACAAACAGTTTGGGCTGTAATTACTTTAGAAGGATAATACAAAATGTACTGCCTTTTAAATAAATATGAGTTTTGGAATTTTTGTTTACTATTGTAGTTCGGCTGTCCAGGAATTGCTCATTTTTTTCTTAACTGTTTGAGTGCCAGAGGTATACGCAATGCATTGCAGAATGCCAGAGGGATACCCCTCTAGAACACAAAGGGTTAATGCATAAGACCCACTACCCTCGACTCTCCCATCATCAGGAGAATAAATCTGATCAAAGAATCATATACTATACAATGATTAATGCAATGGAGTGTGTTGAAACTTACTCTGTAATTGACTGATTTACATGAGGCTTTTAACTCCTTGAATGTGCCTAATGAAGAGTCAATACTGCCTTAAACACTGAACAGCAGAATGTCTTTGGGGATGTACCGCTGTTTACTGATTGCCATAAATATGAACTGTATATTTCCATTGACAAACCTAAAGATTCTTATTACAAAACAGCATCAATTTAGTATTTTAAAATCTTCTCCAAATAGCTACCAAGTTCACAAATAAATAATTGAACTAAAATTTTAAAATATATGTCTTTGTGCTGGGTAGCTGAATAAAATATAAGAAATACTGTAAATTAAAAAATGTATTACCCCATCCCAATTCTCTGCTTTCTAGTTCATATTCATAAATCAGTCTGAATTTCTGCTTTTATGTGGTTTTAATCCTACTACTGTTACTTCACTGCCCATAAGCATGTTCTCTACAGGATGTAATAAACAGAAAGGTCTGCTGTATATTGTACACCAGTGATCCACAGCCAGAAATGTAATTAGAAGCCACTGGGCCCAGGTACAAAAATTTTCCATGGGCCCCCCTACCACACTGCCCCCCCCCATTGGCCATCTCCACATTGAACCCAATCTCCACCTCCACATTGCCCCCAATCTCCACACTGTTCCCAGTTTCACACCTCCACATTGCCCCTATTGACCCCCCCCCCCCCCAGTGTCCATCTCCTACCTCCCAGGTGGTCCAGCGACTTGGCAGGAGAGGTATGTTCCTCCTTTGGCACAGACTTCTATCAGCAGCTGGAGCTCCCACGCGGTCCTCTCTTCAGTAATGCAGAGTGCTGGGAGATGATGTCATCTCCCGGTGCTCTGCAGTACTAGTGTACCAAAGAGGGAGATCAGCTGCTAGGGGTCTGTGCTGAAGAAGGCACAGACCACAGCTTATACCTTGTTGCGGGCACTGGGGTTGCAGGGGGTGGCCGGGCCCCTGGAGTGATGGGCCTGGTCGCAGGTGAAACCCATAATGTTACAAGACTGTCCACAGCTACAGTCTTTGGGGTACACCAAGAGGTCATGTTTTCAAGATATCCTTAATTAAGCCCAGGGGGATCAATCACAATGACTAAGCTACTAATTACTCACCTGTAATTAAGCAGGCCTAACCTAAAAAACTGCAATACTGGTGTGTCCCAAGGACTAATTATGAGAAACACTGTTCTATAGCAATTGTTTTTGTGCGCTAAGAGAAATTCTGGAGCATGCCAACTGCATCATAGGTAACAAATTTAATTCCCAAACTTCCCATTGATTGAAAAGAGGATTTTAGTCTTACCTATTAAATCCTTTTCTCTAAGCAACCAAAACTCCATTATAAACCCAATCGAAATAACAAAATCAAGTGGAATGATATCCATAAATAAAACAATACAAAAAAAATAAAATAATACAATCCAGTTGATTTTGTTATTTCGATTTGGGTTTATATATATGGAGTTTTGGTTGCTCATTAGTATATATATGGAGTGGGGTGGTCATTAATGAGGTGGTCATCATGGTGTCGTTGAGGATGTGTCACTTCAGTGGGGTCTAAGCTTATTAGGATGTAGCTTAGGGTCGGTTCCTTTTGGTGTCATTGTGGTGATCTTTGGATGGGTACTTCATTATTTAGTTTAGGTAGTACTTTGTACTTTCATTTGGATAGTGGTTTTTTTCTATATGATTGGAGTATGTGACATCAGTTGCATGTGTGAGGGTTTATATTATTATGTGATTAAGATCATTATGTTTTATGCTGGAAGTGTTGCCACAGTGGTGGATTAGGGGATGTTATTATCTCCCCGTTGTGCTAGTACTTCTGAAGCCTCCGGGGCTCGGTTACGGACGTCAGGGCTACGGAGAAGTTTATTTATGTGGTAGACGATTCTATCGCTGGGTGGTCTCTGGTGACACAGCGGAGGCTATTTGTATTGACTTTGGCACTTTACCTTGGCGGCAACGCTCACTCACATTTGTATCTACACACTTTACATTGTATCTACATGTGTAAGTTGTTATATTTTATTATGGTCGTGCAATAGCGACATCAAGTATTATGTTTGTATTTTATGTATTGTATTTTATGTTTTGTATTGTTTTGTATTATTTGGGATATTTGTATGTTATATGTATATTATGTTATACTCGGCTCGCCAGCCATGAGCGCATGGCGCTCCACGGGTTAATGTTGCTTTTCATTGACGGGTGGATGCGCTATGTGTGAATGAATGGCTGGCGGGTTGACCAATTGACCGAACGCTGGCTGATTTAAATAGCCGCTCTCTGCTGGCGTTCGGGTTCCATTTTATCAAGCCTGCATTACTGATGAAGCAGCGTGTTAGCGCTGCGAAACGCGTTTTTTAGTAGGTGATTTATTTATTATTTATTATTTTTTATCAATAAATTTTTCTTCTGAATACACTGTTGGAGCGGCTTTTCTTCCTTTTTTGGATTGAACAGTGGATCCTGTGAGAGCTGATGAAAGAATACCGAGCAAGGGCGGTAAGATTTCCTTGCAGGTGTATTTAGCTGTGTGTGTACATGGGTATACTTGCAGCCTCTTTTAAATGTGAGTGAAATACTTATTTATCTATTATTGATATGTTGTTTATCACTGGTATAAGCACTATTGGCGCCCTCTATGTGCGTTTTTTGTTTTTTGGGTATCTGATTCCTCCGTGAGTGGAGTGGACGAGTGGCAGCCGATACCTGTGGTGGAGAATAGCTGGATAAGGGACAGCCGAAATATCCCTTGGATTGAAAGCTGGTCTGCACATATGTGTATTTCCAGCCTATAATTTTGTGAGTACCATTTTTACAGGTGGTGGTGAGGCATCCATTATATATGTAAGGATATTACACCAGGAAGCGCCTCCTCTTTTTTCTTTCCTGTTCTCCATATATGGTCTACAAGACAGAGCATGTAACTCTGCAACACAGCGAACAGACACAATCGTCAGGAGAAAAGCCATTTTCCACGTCAGCAGGCGTAGAGGAATAGTAGCCAAGGACTCAAAGGGAGGGCGCTGAAGGACGCCCAAAACCAAATTAAGATCCCACTGAGGAGCGGGAGTCTTAAAAGAAGGATGAGTATGAGCAACTCCCTGGAAGAAAACCTTGACATCAGGAAGAATAGCAATGCGCCTTTGAAAGAAAACATAGAGAGCAGAAGTCTGAACCTTAAGGGAGCTCAAACAGAGGCCCTTAACCCCACTGTCCTGCAAGAAAGCCAAGACCGTAGGCAGATCAAATTCCTGAGAAAGGTCGATATCAGCAGAAGATAGAAAGGTCGACCAGACACGATGGTAGGTCTTAGAAGAAACAGGTATGCGGGCACTGAGTATAATAGTAGCCACCACACCAGAAGAAAAACCTTTCTTCTTCAATATTGAGGATTCAATTTCCAAGCTGTAAAGCTAGACGATGAACATCCTCCTTCCACAGGTAACCCTGTAGAAGAAGATCCGGATAGCAAGGGATCCGGAATGGCTCTGCCACTGACAGATCCAGAAGCTCTGGAAACCAAGCCTGTGGAGGACAGTACGGAGCAATCAGAATGACTGGACAGCATTCCAGTCTCAATTTCTGTAACACCCTGTGCAACATGGGAAGGGGAGGAAAGATGTAAGCCAGAGGAAATAACCAAGGAATGGACATGGCATCCACCACTAGAGCTAGAGGATCCCTCCAGTGAGAGCAGAACCTCAAAATCTTCTGATTGTGTCTTGCCACCATCAGGTTGACACAAGGAAGACCCCCACTTCTGAACAATGAGGGTGAACACCTCTGGGTGCAGTTTCCACTCTCCGCTGTCCACCGTGTGTTGACTGAGGAAGTCTTCTATGATGTTGTCTACTCCAGGAATGTGCACTGTGGATATGGACTAGGAATTCTTCCAGCTGGGGTGTCCAATGACAAAGGGAATAAAATATTGTCTGAAGTTCCAACACGTTGATGGGAAGGAGATATTCCTCCGGAGACCACAGACCCTGAGCACTCAGGCGACCCAGGACCACTCCCCAGCCGGACAGGCTGGCATACGTCATTGCCATGGCCCAGAAGGATACCAGAAAGGACTTGAACTTCCGCAGATTGGAGAGATTGAGCAACCACGATGAACTCAGTTTCACATGAAGAAGGAGGGATACTGATGTATTTAGAAGGTCCGGCTGACCCCTGCACACCTGGATCACAAACCTCTGGAGTTCCCTGGTGTGAGCCATGGCAAATGGGACGATTTCTGTGGTGGCTGGAACTGGATCGTGAGCCAGAACAGCAGAAACCCTGTGGGCGATCTAGTGAGCCACCTCATCCATGAGAAACACCATGCTCTGCTGAGTGTCGAAGACATGGTCCTGGAAGACCAGACGCTGAGATGGGACAAGATCTGACTTGTCCAAGTTGATGATCCACCCGTGATGGATAAGAGCATGAAAGCAGTTCTGAACCTGCTGATGAAGAAGTTCCGCAGAAGGGGCTTTCAGAAGCAGGTCGTCCATGTATGGAGTAACTCTGATGCCATCCCGATGCAGGACAGATACTAAAGCTCCCAGGACACGGTTGAAGTACCCCAACAGTGCCCGAAGCCCCCTGAGCCTCCCAACACACATAAAACATTAACCGAATGACAGAGCAAGGGCAAACAATTAAAATGAACCATCTCTGAAGTCGCTACATTGAGCGGTTGCAGAGATATGTCCCAAACTGTACAGTCCCATAGAAGAGAATGGAGCAATGGCATCTATGCGGTAAAGTGTGCCTTGAACACAAATTTTGCAAAGTTGAAACTGTGAATTAAAATTACATGAAACATCGCTAGAACATGTTAGCAGACCCAAAAAAACACTGAACCCAGTAGGGAAAGTGCCAATAAACCCCCAAAAGATGCAAAACCAGCAGCTAAAGGGTTAAGTTATCACAGAAACTTGCTCCAAAACACCCAACAGACATACAGATAAACCCAATGAGTGCAAGAGTGTGCAATTGGAACTCCAAAGGAAAAAACCCTGTGTGGAGGGGCACTGTGGGATGTGGACTTGCAGCACTCAAAGGGTTGCTCACCTTTCCCGCAGATCTTCTGTCTTCAGATTACCATGTATTAAGAAGAAGCCTCAGTGGGCAAACTCCTGAGGAAAGAACTTGAACCCAAAATTTTACCCCCAGGGCTTAAGGTCCACAAAAAGCACCTGGATACTGAGCTAGCCACATCTAAGGGCATTGTCAGTTATGGTAATCCGCCTAATGGTGGTATTCCATATCTAACAGAAAAATAAAAAATTAGCTAAAACTATAGCAGAACTATTCTCTTGTCTGTGTCTTCACCAAGGAACAAATCTTAATGGAGCTAATTGGCTAGCTGCAGCCAAGGAGGGAAAGTAGGCTCCACCCCCTGCATTCACTTCTAGAATTGTTCCTGTCTAGTTAAAGGGGTGGATCGCCTACTCAAAGTTACCAGTAACCTGTATTGGACGACAGAGAAATGGGGCTTTTAATCCCCTGAATTCTAGAGAAGTCTTCAATGCATTGCCAGGCAACATATTGGAGACCCCTCTAGCATTACAAGCCCCATTTAAATCGAAGGGGATTTTCATTTGCTTCATGTCTGCCATCAGGGGGTTATAGGCAGCACCCGATTATGGGGCCCAGCCAAGCTGGGGGGCCCGCCTACCCAATTGGACACAAAGGCCCCCACAGCCCCCTCACATTCCAGGGGCCCCAGACAGCCAGACTGTCCCATGGGAATTCTGGAGGATCTCCTGCTGGGCCTTTTTTTAAGTATATTCTGTAGGTAGCATAGCAGAGAACTAGAAAGGACCTCTCCCTTGTTGTCCTCCACTTCATATCATACAGTATAGTGGAGCAATTCCATGCCTTTACATATACTTCCAAGCTGCTGTGCAAGTGCATGGGTTTGGGGGGCTCTTTTGGTACTAGACCCCAACATTATCTGATGGCAACCCTAATTGTCCCCTAAAGTGCAGCTGTATGCTCCAGATCTACACCTCTATAACCTCCAGAAACCATCCAAAAAGGCCATATGAAGCCTTTTGAATGAAGGAAAAAAAATGAGAGATTCTGGAGCATTCCGACTGTACCAGAGAGTACAAATAAAACCAAAATTCTCTTTGCGTTAAATGGAGATTTTAAACCTTTGAATGCAAGTGAGGCCTCTGAAGCAATGTGGAGCTATGCATTGTAGACCTCTCTAGCATAAACCCTATGAGTGCCATAGGGATATCCAATGCATTGCAAAGTAATGCATTGGATATACCTCTGGCACTCAAAGGGTTAAGGGATTTAAAGCACCATTTAAATCTGTAATCATTTTTTATTTGTCCCCGATGTTCTTCCTACTGTAACAGCCTCTAGATCATCTATTTCTTATCCTTGTAACCTGCAATTGTTGTCAGCACGGCACGGTACTGTAAATAATAGTTCCATTCACATGAACTAAAAGCTTCTCTAACAGGAAATCAGACCCTTCCATAAAATGCACCTAATGAGAGAGTAGTGAATAACCACAACAGAACAGTGCTTTTACTGCCATTTACTTATTAGTAAAACCAGCATGCAGTAAATGTTTTATTAGACTTGGTACACCACAAATGTTTTTAGAACATTTATGGTAGTTTTCATTGGCATTGCAGACTTTAAAAACAAACATTTTAAGGATTCAAAAAGCTAAGCAGCCGTAATGCAACAATGGGCATAGGAGTGAATGTACCACTGTGTGCTAAACAACACAAAGGAATCAGTTTTCTAGCCATACAACTGCCTAACACCACAATACTATGCTATTTACTCCACAGATTGTCACATTAATGCTGCATATGCCAAGGTGGAGAGCAGTAGGGCAATGAATGGGCATTTCAGGATGTTCCTTCCTTCTGTGTCTTTAAGATACGTATTACGCAAGCTTTACAGGATTTACTCCATTTTCTTTGCATACTATGGGACATATGTTCAAAGAAGTAGCGAAATAGCTTTTGTCGTTTGTAATGACTTTTCAAAGTATAGTGTCGTTGGGATCATTAATATTTTCAGAGAGTGTCGGTTGTGATTGGAAATATGTCATTTGTCCTGACTGAAATTGTCATATGGAACGACAAAAAATATCTTAACTAAAGACAAAAATGTCTTAAAAAATGTCTTAACAACAAAAATGTCTTTAAAAATGTCTTAACTAACGACAAAAATGTCTTAAGTAAAGACAAAAATTCTCACATTCAGAACACATTCCCTTCACTTTTTTCTTAATGTACAAATTTTGTCTTTTGAAAGACATTTTTTTGTCGTTAGTTACGACAAATATTCTTTTCCTCTATACGACACTGGAGAATAGCTTAGCCAAGCCCTAGCCACGCCCATTTACCCATCAGTTCTGGAGTTGTGTCGTACACAACGGACATTACTAGTTTTTTGTCGTATACTCTATAGAAAATATGTAGTTCATGCACTCAATTACTTATTTTTGTCTTCCATACAACATTTTTTTGTCGTTATCCCTTTGAATATACGGCCCTATGAGTCATATTTTCAAAGAAGTAGCTTTCATCGTTTGTAACGGCTTTTCAAAGTACAGTGTCGTTGGGATCATTAATATTTTCAGAGAGTGTTATTGTGATTGGAAATATGTTGTTGGTCCTGACTGAAATTGTCGTATGTAAAGACAAAAATGCTATATGTAATGACAAAAAAATGTTTTAACTAACGACAAAAATATCTTAACTAAGACAAAAATGTCTTAACTTAAGACAAAAATTCTCCCATTTAGAACTTCACATCGGCTCCACTTTTTTCTTAATGTACAAATCATTTCTTTTGCAAGATATTTTTTTGTCATTAGTTACGACAAATTTTCTTTTCCTCTATACAATATTGGAGAATAGTTTAGCCACGTCCTTTCCCCTCCCCTTTGCCAGGGAATTCTGGGGCTGTGTCGTACACAAAGGACATTACTAGTTTTTTGTCATATACTCTGTAGAAAATATGTAGTTCATGCATACAATGACTTATTTTTTTCGTTCATACAACATTTTTTTGTCATTATCCCTTTGAACATATGGCACTATGAGGCAGGCATAAGGAACGTGCTCGCATTAAAGTTCTACCAGTGGTGGAGTATGTACACCAGTATGCACTACAGTATTCATACGAGTATCTTTTTGCAATGCCAACACTTAAATGGTCAGCATCAAACTGGAGCATTTAAAATGTCACCCTTGCTGATGTATTTTAGTAACCTTGTAAGGCCCCTAACTCTTTGAAGACCAGAGGTGTGTGCAAAATGTTCCAGTGCATTGCCATCCCCCTGTTTTGCAAATGTTTAACCCTTTGAGTGCCAGAGGAGTACGCAAAGCATGCATTGTGTATCACTCTGGCACTCAAAGGGTTAATAAATCTAGACTTAAAAATCCCCAAACCAACCTGAATAAATAAAACACATTTTATGTCTAAAAAAAATGTAAAATAATCAGGGATAGGACTATAATATAGCTATAAATGCAATTTGACAATTGTCAACTGAACCGCACTAGACAAACTGATTTATATTAAGAATAAATTTCCAATTCAGAGTATTTTATTTTCTTGAAAATGTATTCCCATTTGGACTAGTGACCTCCTCAGCACTGCAGACTGAACAGATTATATGACATATATGAATGTCCTATGCACCTGGACACGTTCATTAGGATTTCCTCATCTCACTGTCCAGCCTAGCAGACCATATTTATTTACAACAGCGCAGCCTTAGTAATGTACATCATATTGTACAGTCAGAATCCTACAGCCAACAACTCCATGCAGCATTACTGGAATAGCAAAAATGCAAAGTAATGCATAATTTAAAGGAGAAGTAACACCTACTTCTACTAATAATAAAACTATTGTCAAAAAATCATACTGGCCCCTATGGATTTTGTCTTTGTGCCTTTGTTTATGAGATAAAATCTTCACCTGTCCTGGATGTAAAGTCCATATGGAGGTAGACAGGACAGATGCTAGCTGGACCACCGAACACAAACTCCACCTAGTGCACATGGTAACCTTAACCCTTTAAGTACCAGAGGGGAGTGCAATGCATTGCTTCATAATGCTTTGGGTACCCCCTGGCTCATATACTCTGCATGAGAAACTGCTATCCTCTGACATGTCTGTCTCCAAGGACATGATATCCAAAGCTGGTTGAAGATTATTTCTCTTCAACAAAGGCATGAGGGCAAAAATCATAGACGTCATAAGAATAATCTGCCCATAGTTAGATAAGTATGTGGGAGGGTTTATTATTATGAGGAGTTACTTCTCCTTTAAGGCAGTAGTGGACTCTGAAGCTGCATGTGGCCATCAAGGGCTTTTCCTGCAGGCCTCAGTTTGTCCACTGGTATAATAAGAAGAGGAAATAATTTCCCTTTCCATCATCACGGATACCCTATTTTCATATCTCTTTCCTGTCACAGCATAGTTCCCTTCACACTCATAATATTTTCCTTTAATTTCTTGGGTACCAGTGAGAGGTCTTCAATGCATTGCGAGGTATTTCACTGAAAACCTGTCCAGTATCAATGTGGTTAATCTGTTAGTTTCCTATTTACAATTCTAAACCACAATGTTTGGCCCTCTGAGATAAAATCTGGTTGGTTTTCACTGATTTCAGTCTTTCAGTTCCAGAGGGGGTGCAAAGCAATGCGTTGGACACCCCACTGGCACTCAAGAGGTTAAGGCAAGAAAAGTAAAAGATGGGCAACTTCGGAACAAACCAACTAAATTATGGTGGACAAATGACAATTTCCCAAATTCCTATCAATTTAAATAGGACTTTTAACCCCTTGAGTGCTAGTGAGGTCTTCAATGCATTAGTGACCTCACAAGCAGTCAAGGGGTTAAAAGCCCCATTTAAATAATTTAGCATTTGTATTTGTTCACTAGGATGCGGTTTGTTTTGTCCCAGAATGACTCCAGTTCATCTTAGTACATGACGCCATTATTGCCTTTCCCAGATACAGCTCTAGCTGCATACAGTTGCATTAAAAGAGCAGTAAACTTTTTTATGAAAAAATATATATTGTAGGGCATTTCCCGCTGCGTAAAATAAAGATTCTCCCACTGCTGAGAGATGCATATTTTCCACCTCAATTGTGAGTACCTATTTACATATTTCTATCTATTCGTTTGGTCAAGACAATATTATACTATTAGGCGTCCCTTCCTTCTTTTCGTTATATATATTTCCAAAGTTATTCCAGTTTAAACCTTTGCTTTTTTTACATTAGCAGTGGCGTCTAGTGGTCAAATCCCAATTAGTGACTTACAGTTCTCCATAGAATGTGATAAAAATTACCAGGTCACTTCCTGACAGTTAAGACTATCAGGAAGTAAGGAACTGACAACAGTGGGGGTACCCTAGTTCTACTCAGCAGGAAAAAACTCTATAACATATAGGTTTTCATAAAAAAAGTTGACTCCTCCTTTAAACACTCACATTTGCAACTTCCATAGCTCAATTTCCTGTAACAACATCAACTGAGACAAAGCAGCTATTACTTGAACTAATACAAAGTTGCACTGCCTGAAGAAACTGCATATTTGTGCCAATTTTACAGTTTCATTCTTTCTTTTATGTAATGTGGACCCCAAATCAGAAAGTAGTGAGGTTCAGTTGCAGAAGCCCCTGCATCCAAGGTTCAAAATAAATGGTGGAAATTATACTTGGTGCACAAACATCAAGACTCATTATCCCTTAGTTGGCACACATACATGCATTATAGGCCATATGGTTTTCCTTTCACTTTGACAATCTAGGATATACAAATTTGTGTTAATCTTAGTACATATTCCAATCGTATGACTGTTTAATTTGTGTACCTGGAAGATGCTGTTAAAGCAGTTCCATAGAATTTCATGTTGTGCAGCGGGTAAGGTTTGCAGCCATGCCTTTAGGATGGGCCTCCAGTCCAGTACTGAGGAACTCATGAAGACCATGCCGTTTCTGGACACTGTTGCTGGAGAAGCATTATCAATGTTGTGAGGTTCAAATACAATTTTGCAGTTTGGAGCCATTGGGATTCGGTCTCCATTGGCCAAAGTAAGAGTTTTGTTGTCATCTAGGACAGAATTCAGATTCTCAATCCAGATAGCATCAACAGGACCATCCAAGACAATCCATATGTGTTCTCCCTGGATAAAGAACACACAACAAATACCTTTAAAAGGCCTATTATGAAAGTAGACATTCAAACAGACCAAATATTTTAAGCATCAAACTGTCCTTGGTTCAAAAGCAGTGAGGCTGACATACCAAAACAATCTAAATTATGGAGCCATCCACATGCAAGATAGTGGACACAAAGCATTTCCCAGTGATATCAAAGGGATTTACAACCTGGGTTAAAAGCTCCTTTTAAATCAATGGGGATTTTGGGAAGTTTTATTTTGTGCCCTATGACTCAGTTCTTCTTAGTACACCAGCCGCTATGATTCTAACAGGACTACACATATAAACACTTTGAGTGCCAGAGCAGTGCATTGCTTCACAATGCATTGCATAACCCTCTGGCACTCAAAGGGTTAAAAAAGGATTACGTAAATTAATATAATAATGATAACACTAAATGATAACACTATATTAACCCTTTGAGTGCCAGAGAGGTAGCCAAAGCATTGCGTTGGCTACCTCGCTGGCACTCAAAGGGTTAATAAACATCCTATTATTGTCATATTTTTGTCTTTTCACGCATTTTAAGCATACAGCACTGTATTCATTGATGCACTAACCTTCTTTGCTTTCAAAGTTTTTCTCCACAAGGTAGAAAATATACCATCAGTCCAATCATTTGTTGCCACGTCAAGAGTTCCAAACATCTGGGAGGCTGTGATAGCTTTGGGGTTCATTCTCATCTCTTTGTGAGGAGCCCCGCAGTCCGTCATTGCTTTCATGAGAATGTTAATACATTTGGTTTTTCCTGCACCGCTGGGTCCTAGAGTCATCATACCTTTAAAGACATGATATGCAATTAAGACCTGAAGAAGGGGCAGCTTGACCAGAAGCATAACATTAAATATAAATAAATGTATTCACATGTGCTGTATTGGCAGCGCTGTATTTACCTCCCAGGCACCCGTAGGCAAGGCACTCTAGGGGGTTATGCACTAAAGTGTGATAAAGAGGTGATAATGTGGAGATGACTTCTCCAGTGATATCACTTCTCCAAGTCCTATGCTATTCTACAGAGCCAATGCACAAAGATATCCAAAGTTGGAGAAATCTTAGTGTATAGGCCCCATAGAATAACATAGGAACTGGAGAAGTGACACCACTGGAGAAGTCATCTACACTTTATCACCTCTTTATCACACCTTAGTGCATCTCCCCTAGGTGTCCTAAGCCCCACCCATGGCCACAATCCCACTCCTCACACCCCCAGTCCCATTACTGTGAACTGGTGCAGAAAATACCTTAGCCTATGAAAAGCAAGAACACTAAAAAGCTTTAATCCCTTGGTTGCTAGAGAGATCTGCAATAAGTTGAAAATCTCTCTGGCATTCAAGGGGTTAAATAATAACTGGAAAGTGGGATAAAACTACTACAGTGATACTGAAAGTGTCCTTGCCACACCCACAATTCAGAACATGGGTGTGGCCAGCACAATACATCTAGGGCACTACTAACATTTGGAGCTCTAGGCAGTTGCCTTCTCAGCTTATTGGGAAATTCAGCCCTCTGTATTGTACTTCTGTAGAAAAAAAGAGAGGAGGTAAAATCAGTGCCATAAACATAACACTGGAAGGTAGACATAGGCAGATTTTGGTAAGTAAGTAATTAATCTCACATTTTTTAGTAGTAATCGGTGGCGCCAGTATACTAATACCCCTACATGCAAACAGCCGTGAGGCTGACCAAGATCCCGCTGACCGAAACCAGAGTACCTTCCTTTCTTATACCATTGCTGGATTCAAAACATTTCCTTAAAGAAAAAGGACTACAGTTTTTCCTATTGCATTCTGCTTCTATCACTTGGCGCATCTTACTCTGTAAAGTATCACGGGTAAAGCTAGAGCTGGGTTTCCCATTAGGCAAAGTAGGTAACTGCCTAGAGAAACAAGCACTGTATTCAATGACCTAAATACGTACAAAATAGTACAAGAAGTATTGTTGATTTAAATTGAGTTTATAACCCCTTAACTCCTAGACATGCTTCCAACATATTGCTTTGCAATATGTTGGATACCTCTTCTGCATTTAAGGTGTTTAAAGTCCCATTTAATTTAGTGGCAGTTTGGGGTTTATTTTTTGTCCCTATGGTGCACTTGGTTTCCTCCAGAATTAGCCCAATTTACTGAGTACAGCTCCAAACTGGGACATAAGCCTCAGTCATGCTGCTCACATCTACTATGTGGAGTTGTGGGTAAGGCTATTGAAATCCCAATGACCTTGCATCAGACACCAGGGTGGGGGAGATACACTAAGGTGTGATAAAGAGGTGATAAAGTGAGATGACTTCTCAAGTGAGATAACTTCTCCAATTCTTATGTTATTCTATGGAGCTATTACACTAAAAATGCTCAAGTGGAAGAGATCTACATGCATTGGCTCCATAAAATAACACAGGAATTGGAGAAGCGATCTACCTTGAGAAGTCATCTCCACATTATCACCTCTTTGTGCATCTCCCCTCTGCTGTTTTATGGTGGCTTCCTTATTTATCATTTTGCATATTGTCCAGTTTATATACTAATTAAGCTACTTTATTTACTCATTTACATACCTCTGTACTGGCCAATTAATATAAGCCCTTTTTTTTGTATTATTTGTATGTTATATGTTAAGGGTAATTTTGGCCTGGAAACAGCACAGCTGTTGTACTACAAGGAGTCAAAGAAATTCTAGGGCAAGCCAATTTCACCATGGAGAACAAATAAAAACTCCTATTGATATAAATGGGGCTTATATATCTTGAATGCATTATGAGATACCTCACTAACATTTAAATGCCCCATTTTGATCAATTGGAATGTTGGGTTTTATTATTTGTACCTTACAGTGCAGTTGGTTTACCCCAGGACTGTACCAGTTCTTCTTAGTATATCAGCCTCAGTGCAGCCCTCTGGGAAGAGGTCATATAATATGTGGAGTGGTGGCCAAAAGGTGGGTGGTAAAGGCACCAACAAGCATGAATTGTCTAGGGAAGCCTCAGATTTAAATCTGTCCTTGAGTAAAACTTTACATGACAGAGTTTAAAAATAATTCTTTAGTCAAGATAAGAAGAATGAAGAATAAATGCAGCTCTGATTATTTTATTCATAGTTTATCAACTTCTTTGAGCACCAAATTGGTCTACAATGCATTGCAACCTCTTTTGCACTCAACTTTAAAGGTCATCCACTGCCATGAATGAAGACACGTCGTAGAACCTCTGAGGATGGAAGGAATTATTCTTGCATGTGGTATTTATACATCAAATATATATATACTGTAGAAAGGACGCACTCTCACGTTTCAAGTAGATAATGTGCCTGGGTGCTATAGTGTGGCTAAGTTATTTAGCAAATATAATACTAGGCACTCACAGGTCTTAAAGAGGAGTAAAAAAGGGTTTATTAATAAATCTTTTTTACTCCTCTTTAAGACCCACAAGTGCCTAGTATTCTATTAGCTATATATATATATATATATATATATATATATATATATATATATATATATATAGTCAGGGCTTAAAATTTTAAGTCTTTTGCTACTAGCCAGACCTGAAAAGTTACTCGCCACTGCAAGTCATAGCATACCAACCAGGGCTGAATTTCTACTCGCCAGGGTTACATTTTCACTCGCATTGGCTAGTGGCGAGTGGACATTTTGAGCCCTGTATATATATTGTAAAAGAAAATGTTTTTCTTACATCCTATGAGAGAAAGCCTTCAGGCATAACCACGCAACAAAATACTACACACAAACACACACACACATACACATATGTGTGTGTTTGTGTGTAGTATTTTGTTGAGTGTTTATGCCTGAAGGCTTTCTCTCATAGGATGTAAGAAAAACATTTTCGTTTACAGTCCAATTTGTTTGAAATCCAGTAGTGAACATCATAAACCAATTTTCCTCTTGCTAGGCACTTTAGAAATAACTAATAATGTAGTCTCCAATCTGTCAAACTCCATTTACTCCTTATAGAAGTGAGTTATAGCATAAAGAACATGTTGATTTCTTCTTCTAACAACTCATATTCTAGCTTAGATAGTACCTGTTGCATTGAATCTGCTGTTGTCTGATTTAATATATAATAGGTTGAATCAGTTTCAATGATATTAGCCATTGATAGATAAGCCCTACCAATGGTCCTTTAGAAACATGTAAGCATTTTTCAGATAGCAAAATATTAACATTTAGCTATAGGCTACATCAAAAACTAAAAACAACAACAACTATATGGATACACTTGACTGTTATATGAAGATCCCATAAGTAGGTAAGTCCTTATGTCAGTGGTTCTCAACCTTTTTTAGTTTGAGGCACCCTTATCACACAATCTATAACTTTTGGGGCACCCCTGACATACTCAATATAATTTATCAAGGGTACAATACATAAATATACAGTTATAACTAGGTCTCACAATCATAATAACAAAAATGAATATATTGTGCATAACAATTTCCATAAATCTACATTTAAAAGTCAATATTCCAATTTTTGTCAAAGTCTTTATAGAAAACATGGGGCACCCTAGGTTGAAGTCCGTGGCACACCAAAGTGCCACGGCACCCTGGTTGAGAATCACTGCCTTATGTTAAACACATTCTGTGCCACTTATTCCTATGATGTAGTTCCCCTTTAAAGTGAATGCTAATATCCATGTATTCTTCTTAACCAATTTCAGACACAGATAATTTCAGTGTTGAATTTATTTATGGAAGAGCTAATAATTTGGCTTTACTAGAAAAAACATCTCCAATATCCATTTTTTTCATCTTAATAATTTAAAGGGGAATTTTACCCTAGGTCAGCGCTGTTCAAGTTACAGTCCACGATTTAAGGATTTCCCTGATTAAGCACAGGTGAGTTAATAAGTGGTTCATTAATTTTGACTGGCTCACCTGTGCTTAAGGGAAATCTTAAAACGTGGACTGTTGGTGACACTTAAGGACTGAACTTGGACAGCACTGCCAACTTACTTAGGTAGATATAATTTATCCAACAGTCAGATATATTTATTTATTTATATTTTGCATTATAAAATCAGTTTCCTGTATATAGTGATCTCTATTTAAAACGGAACTTTCACGCATATTAAAGTGGAACTTTCAGTTCATACTTAGTCGCTATGCATTCATTAAACGCATGGTGACTAGCTTTGAAATAGATGTTTTACCTTTAAAAAATAGCCCAGTGTAAAGGAATCCTTCCCATTTGGGGACTGACGGGCAGGTTAGTGCGGCACACACGCCTGCGCCGTCAGTCCCTTCTGGTAACCATATAGTGCACTGCAGTGCCTCTCAATGGAGACCGGGACTGACAGTGCAGGTGCGCGGACAAGATGTCTGCGCTGTAGCCTGGGTTCCGGTCTCCAAACGGGAACGATTAATTTACACTGGGCTATTTTTTTAAAGGTAAGACATCTATTTCAAAGCTTGTTGCCATCCGTTTAATGAATGCATAGCGATTAAGTATGAACTGAAAGTTCCACTTTAAAGTGCCCCCCAAATCATTTTTCGCATAGCATCCTATAATATAAAAGGCCAGAATATTTGTCCAATGCAATCATATGCAGTAGAGACTGCTCAAACACATAGAATGCTGGGAGCATTCTGCGCATTCGAGCAGTCTCTACTGCTCATGACTGCATCACCTGCATCACTAGTGAGGCAGTAGCAGTACGCAGAGTAGGACCGGCCTCTTTACATCACCGGACCTAGGCCAGTGTACACAGACTTTTACACTAGTTAACATATAAATACTTGTTTTATCCTTAGTAAGTCCGGCATTATTTAAAAATCCAACTTCTTCAGAGACTCACTTCAGAAGGCAGCTCAGACATCTTGCCGAAGAGGCATCTGTGCGCCTGCACTGTATATCCCTGTCTCCTCAATGATTGGTAAAAGGGAGTTGCATTGTACCTTAAGGTACAGAGAGGGACTGTCGGCGCAGGCGCACTTATTCGTCTACGTTAAGATCCCTGCTGGTGAGGCTCCGAAGAAGTTGGATTTCTAAATAATGCCGGACTTACTAAGGATAATATAAGTATTGATATGCTTAATATTATGTGAAAAATTATTTGGGGGCACTTTAATATACATGAAAGTTCAACTTCAAGTCGGCCTCTATGTTACACCTCCTCACAGAAAACAACAGCCTGCAATAGACCTGAGTGGATCGTCAGTCGCATATGATGTAATCAGTTTTTAAACAAACAATTTGCAGTGGAGAACACAAACAGTAAAAAAAGTACATTGATGAACCCGACTGCTGTTTGAAGAATATCTACTTATGTAAGTCATTCTGTTAAAGAAATTAAGAGCCACTTAATTCTAGGGCAAATTTCCCATTTAAAGTATTATTCATTAGGCAGAACTATTCCACAACATGATGACCAACACAGGAAACCATTTTGTGACCCTGTTACGTGACTCAATTAATAATTGTTTGTTTGTGAGCTATTAAACGTTTTATGTGATAGTTGCAATTATAGAATTTAGGTATTCATGTACAAGAGTCAAAACTATAAGGAGGAAGACAATAAAATGAATAAACAGATACTACCCCAAACAAGAAAAACCCTTGGATTTCCAATCGAGTGCCTCCTAAATCAAAGATGAGTGACTTTAAAGGGAAAAAAAAATTGACAAATCATTTAATTCATATGCCTATGGAGACTCCATCGCAAGTTCAAGCTCGTTAACCTTTTCGGTGCCAGTGGAGAGTACAACACATAACGTATTTAATTTACTAGCTGAGTTTTCATAACCCTTCAGGGACCAGCGGTGTGTATTGCATTGCATTGCATTGCTAAGAAAGTTGCACATCCCTGGTGCTTAAAGTGTTAATATTTCATGCCTATATATTTCTCCAATAGAGGCCTAGATTACATTACAGTTGATAAGTTGTTATCACTGGTTACAGCTAATAGGGTTCCTATTGAAGTCTATGGTAAAGTTTGTAAATAAAACTCTTGATCACGTAATCAAATGCAATGAAATCCATGCCAGATTAGAACATATAAATTGCAGATCACAAGTATATGATTAGTAAACTCCTTAGCCCATCAAACATAAAGGGGGAGATGCACTAAAGTGTGATAAAGAGGTGATAAAGTGGAGACTATGTCTCCTATGATGTCACTTCTCCAATTCCTGTGTTATTCTATGGAGCCCATGCAATAAGATTTCTCATGCTTTAGGGATCTTAGTGAATAGGTTTCATAGAATAACACAGGAATTTGAGAAGTTATTGCCACTTTATCATGCCTTATTGAATCTCCCTCAAAGTGTTTTTTTGCTCAGTTTTACACTATGGGCATTATGCAGAAAGCAAAAGATATCAATTATTGAGCCTTTTAATACCTTGAATGCTATAAAGTGTCCAAAACATTGAATCACAGTGCATTTAAATCAATGGGTTTGTTTTAGAACTGTTCATCTTTTGCTTTCTGCACAATGCCCTATATCTGTAAAGTTGCACAGGAAAATGTATTAGGTACTGTGAGATTTTTGTAAACAAGGTCATTTCAAGAAACTCAGAACCAGGGCACATACTCCTACTACGAAGACATCTCACTGTGGTGAGTCATCTAGTATTAACCCAGAAACAAAGGATTAGGTGATAACTTATTTATATGGTCAATGCATTAGTTACATAACAAGAATAAAATACACTTTTCAGTGCAATCTTCCATTTGCTTTTCAGGGCCATAAGAATTCTAGCTTTGTTCATCGGTCAAATGGCAACAGTTTGATTTCAGCTTGATCCATTTTCTTTTATTAGCAGAAATGCATTGTTTTAGAATGTATTTATACCTTGTGTTGAATAGAACGTTGTAGCTGTTTTGTAGCTGTGCTGGCCACACTCACATTTTGAATGTTGAGTGTGGTCAGAGTAATTTTAGTCACCTTGCAGCAGTTTATATACCCTTTACAACATATAATTTAACCCCTTGGGTACTAGAGAGATTTCCAACACACTCTGAAGCAAATCATAGGAGATCTCTCTAGCAAGTTTTTTTTTTTTTTTTTTTTTTTTTTTTTTTTGTGCCAGAAACAGTGGATGGAACTGGGAAGATTGTCATTTGAGGAGTGAGGGTTTGGTCATGGGTGGGGCTAAGGAAGCTTAGAGTGCCTTACCTAGGGGCTCCTGGGATGCAAATCCGGCCCAACTGCACCATATGAAGAAATAAATATAATTATTGATATAAATGTGGATTACAACCTCTTTTTAAGGCTTTGAATGTTAAAGGTCCCAAACACATTGTGGTTTTTTTATTTGTCTCCTTTGCTGCAGTTGGAATTCTTTTGAACATAAGCCTTTCGGGAGGATCTACATTGTTCGTTTTCTTTTGTTGTGTACATAAGTCATGTGCATGTTTTACACGAGTAACTGAGAAGGCCAGGAGCCAATAGTGATGCCAAAGTGAGGGAAGGAGGATAGTAATAGGTTAGAACAGTGGTTCCCAAACTTTCTGATATAATACCCTGCTGGGTATAATTGATTCCACTCACCATTTTAACTGAAATAAAACACACACATTTATTTTTATTTATTTTGCAATCTATTTTGAAGAAAATAATTAACTTCCTTTCTTTGCTGCTTACATTTGTCCAAACCAATGTATATAGGCTTCCCACCAAATATATGCACATCATAAATACAAACATGGTAGACTATGCTGTTCACAGCTGTTCTTTGTATTAACCTTTTACAAATTTCCTACCACAAACAAAGCCTCACACTCACCCTAAAACGTGTCACACTCTGAGCCATGCCCACCAGTTTGGAAATACTGGGCTACAATATCAGAATGGATGAAGGCACTAATTCAGCATGCTAAAATTGTGCAATTCTGGGGCATATCAACTGCCTAATAAGAGACACATCCAATACCCCACATCCCCACTGATTTAAATGGAGTTTTTCAACCCATGGTGATGGCAGTTGTCTAGCAATGAATATAAGTGCTTGTTAATTTAGCTCTGTGACAAAGAGGAGATCAATGGGAGAAAAGAGAGGGAAAAGCAGATAATTAAATTTCCTTATAACCCGCAACACAGGAATTTACAGTCTCTCCAGCCAAATTCTATGGAGAACAATCCAAAAAGCCATCTAAGACGAGGTGATTTGTAGGGGTTTTCCCCAAAATAATTGATTTAATATCATCTATTTTATATTATTTTATGTCTGTGATTTACTAAGACTCAAAAACAGACAAGCTTAAGTTTGCATCTTCTTACAGATCCCTGTGTCTAAAGAGTGGGGAAGTCTTTTATTCAATAAAATGTGAATACAACTTTGGTTGTGAGAGCCATGCAGGTAACTCAATAGAGCAACCAGTGTCCATAGAGTTCTAAATGTGGAAAGGTTCTCTCAGCATAGTGGAATCCTGCCCCCATTGTCTAAGATTTTTTTCACTGAGAGACAGAAGCATAACCTCTAAGTAGGTAAAGCCTATCGTTAGGGAAGGGGCAAGCTGGCCTTCGGTAAACCCATTATTACTCATTTTGTGTTTAATTGATGAAAGAGCTAAGTTACTTATGGATCAACTGGTCATATATTAACTTAATTCATGTCTCTGGATTTTATGTTGTATGAAACACAATACATTGTTTCATATTAATACAACTGTATGCACGCGTATATATACTTTATTTATTTAGAGCCACTGGTTAAGCAGCATCTAACAAATATATCTTCAGTGTATTTGTTGCTACACTGTAATTAATGCAATTACTGCAATCCACGGCCAAGCCAGTGCAACTTAGAATTACAACCCTTAAAGCATATGTCAACTGAAATCACCTATATCTGTTGTTGGATTACAACACCCATCATCCAGTTGAGGATCATGAGAGTTGTAGTCCAACAACATATAACGAGCCACTGCTACCTAGTCTTAGTGGAACCAAGGATCTTATGAGCAGAGCCAGCAGCCCACTCAGTTGCCGTAGAAAGAAGACCCAAGAGGTGGTAGATGGAAAAGGGCTTTTTGATGGTTCTTGAAGCTAATGGGGAGGGGGAGGGGGAAAGCAACACTGATTTTGGTGGAGGAGGGACAAAACCTGTACAACAACAGGGCCCTCTACTGGTGATATACAATTTCATTGGCAACTCTACACTTGTTTAATTTTAGTAATTACAACAGTCTACCCATTTTAAACATAACTGACAGAGTTAGAGCCATTGATTCCTTTGAGTGAATATAATGATATCTAAAAGAATATAATAATCTATTGACAAACCACTTTAAGACACAAAATCTTTTGCCCATAACTTCTCCAGTAATATAGTTTTCTTTTCCTACTGCAAGATGTGAATTACAACTTTCAAGTTGGCCGCAAATTTAATGTTTTTCAGATGAATCTGACAATCAGTAGGCCATCTTAATGAGAGCATAAAGATATTTCTTTAATCCAAAGGAAAGATGTTTAAATGAGTATAAATATTCTTACATGGATTCATCTTTTGGCCACATTATGAATTTGATTAGGAAGCTCACCGTGTCTGACTCGTTGTGTCTCATACAGCTGAATAAGTTTAAGAATCCAAGGTGGGTGATGAATAAGCCCAGCTTCCTCAGTCTGCTTCTGAATAGCTGCCTCTAGCTCTGGATATCCAGCTTTATCGAGAGTAATTCCAGGAAACAGGTCATTAATCAGACTCATAAACAGTGGTTCATCTTCGTCCACCTATAAAGAGAGCACAAAGGCTTAGCCTAACATGTTCCTTTGTCTTTTCCTCAGGAAGTAGAAGCACTGAATGATATATTGTATATCAATCTCAATTAAATCAAAGATCCTGTTGAAAGTCAAAAGAAAGCCCATTAAGTAGTCCTCAAAAATCAGTACAATCTGTCTTATATATTCTTACTGTGACAATTATATAGAAAAATCATTTTGGAGAACTATATCTGCAGTTTAACTGTTTGATTGCCAGTGAAATGGCAAGGGTAGGGAGCTAAATTTGAAAATAATTGAATTAACCATTTGAGTGCCAGAGAGGTACCCAATGCATTGTGCTGCAATGCATTAGATCCCCTCTGGCACTCGAAGGGTTAAGACGATATATAAGAGCAGTGGCCAAATATATTTTAAAGTTACAAGCAGGCCAGATTTGATAGATTTCCTGAAAGGGAAAATACTGTTTTATTATGGACACATTTCACCCCTTGGGGACATGGGGGCAGAAAACAGACCTCCTTGGCTGGCAGGGGCAAGGCTAAACAAGGAAGTCTATGGCTTGAACCAAAGTCTTAACCTGCTGCGTAATGCAACCCCATGACTCAGAATATGGTTGTGGCCAGCGCAGCTGTGGCTCTCTTCAAGAATTGGACTTCCAGGCAGTCACCTTCTTTACCTAATGTGAAACCTAGCCCTACTTGTGGGAACAGTGGAAGAGAGCTGGTCACTTTATTGAACTAGGATTAGCAATCCAGTTGATCTACCGGGTTTCACAATGCAGCCCCTGTTTCCTCTATAGATGGGGTCACAGAGGAGCCCTACCAAGAGATCAAATATCGCGTGATAGTCTCTTGATCACGACTAAGTGTTATTACATATGAAACTCGTTCATCGGACAGTGTACACATAGCTCAGTAAGACGTCTCACGGTCTGTAACTCTAAAAGTTTCAATGTAATGTCTATAAGCCTTTCATGTGTTTTTTACATTGGAAACAATAATCAGATTGATGTTTTTACCAAGATACATTGTGTCATTTATGTGCTTGTTGCAACCTATGCTTTGCTGTTGTAGATTACGTGGTGACATGAAAGGAGTGCCTGGTTTGCACACATGACAGACACTACAGAACACAAAGAATATTATGTGTTAACCTCTCACTTTGATGTTTTATGGTTGAAAGATATTTAACCCTTGTGAGCCTGTAGCCACTACAATTCTTTAAACAGAGTGGGCAGCTGCCCAGGACTCTCTGCAGGCAAGGGTCCCCCACGATCAGAAACTCTGTTTCTCATACATCAGAATTTGGAAATCTCTGTATCTCCTTCTACCTAATATCTGGGGCACAATCTGTGGTCCACAATACAGTCTGCTCAATGTGTGAAGCTAAGGGTGAAAACTCAGCACTACATGCAGATAGATATGAGAGTTATTATTTTCTTGAGCACTTAACATTGTGTGAAGGCAGATGTAATCTCAAGATCCTATGAAGGTAATTTAAAGTGACATTCTTCCTCTTTTTTTATTTTTCTCTTTTGTACATAATATATAAAGTCAAATTGCCTATACTATTATTTTTTTTCTTCTCCACCTATTGTTTAAACTTTTATCTCCTTCAATGAGAGCCATCTGAATTTGTTTCTGGTGAGCTTTCTGTCAGAGACTTTGAAAGCAGAGAGAGAGAGAGAGAGAGTGTAAAATATATAAAATAAATACTGTAAAAAAAAAAAGACATGTAGAAAAGCCTGACTGTGCAGCAAGGCTGGGTAACCCGAGAACTACTATACCAGGAGGACATGAGGCTTCTCATCAGTGCTGCAGGGAGACTGCAGCATTGTATAAATATGTCTGCTTTCACACTCCCTGACAGAAAGCTCTCTAAAAAAACAGATCAAGTTAGCTCCATGTCAGAGACATAAAAATGTAAAAATAGAAATTAAGGAAAAAAAAAAAAAAAAAATTAGAGGCAATTTGAATTTACATATTATGAACTTATAGAATAGGTAAAGTCAGAAAGGAGGTTGAGTGTCTCTTTAACCCTTTCAGTGCCAGAGAGGTATCGAACGCATTGCGTTGCAATGCGTTGGATACCTCTGTGGCACTCAGAGGGTTAATGGGATTACTATAAATATGAGAACCCACTTTAATCAGGTACATTTATTACTGAACCAGTTCAGTTCTAGAGAGGTTTCCAAACACTGCAAAGCAAATGCTCAAGGGGCTAATGGTGCCAGCAACTTTATACTTTGCCCAGTGCCCAACAATGGCTGAATCAGCTCTGATCCTGCACATATCACCTGTAAGTTTTAGTAAACTGAGATACTGACAAGGTGTCAATAGCTAAAGTTTGACTTCTCCATAGCTGTGCAAAGACAAAAAATCATTATATGTTATAGTAGGGTGAGATCCACTTCCCACATATATGCCAAGTGAAGCACTTGCCATTTCAGCACAATGTCACCTAGTTGGTAAAAAAAGGATCACTGAGTGGTAACGTACCAGCTTAGACAGGTTCATGTCACGAAGAACTCTCATTACTACAGTTTTTTCTGGCTCGTTGGGATTGGACCTTTTTACTGCTCCCAGAGTTCTGAGCACAGACAGAATATTCCTCAATCCAAAGTCATAATGAACCTAAAGGGGTAAATACATAAATATATAATTAAAAAATAAATAACAGTAATTAAATAGTGTGTTTGTGTGTGTGTGCTTCATGAATGAGTAAAAGCACTGTATCAATCAATGAGAATTTGTATTTGACCCCTAATGTACATTTGGTTTGCCCCAGAATTGTTTAATTTTTTCTTAATAGATAAGGCACCTTTGCTTCTACATGATAGATTCCAAATGACAGTCACATTATCCGACTGTAAGATAGGTTAATAATTGACAACTTTATAAATAGCATTTTCAAATAATACCCCATTTGCCATTTTTTGTCTCGGTGCTCTTGTTGACACTTGAAGATATAAAATAGTTGTATCATAGAGTTATGATATTAATCACAGGCACTCATTAAAGTAAAATAGACTTTATTAGATGACGATGTTTCGACCCAGCAGCAGGTCTTTCTCAAGACAATACTGTCTTGAGAAAGGCCCTCTGCTGGGTCGAAACTTCGACATCTAATAAAAGTTTATTTTACTATAATGAAGTCCTGTGAGTGCCTGCGATTGATTTCATAATTCTAAGATACAACTATTCTAAATATATATATATATATATATATATATATATATATATATATATATATATATATACAGAGAGAGAGATAATATCCTTAACATCAGTAAATATATCATAAAGATCTGGCTTTGAAAACAAAGTAGGTCTATTAAATGTATTTTATAATGCATAACATATTATAAGTATCATTTGATTATACTTTGCTATCTGCTAGTGAAAACAACATAGAAGCTAATGCACTAAGAAAGTGTTGCAGTTCTGGGGCAAACCAGCTGCACCATAGGGAAGAAATAAATGTATCCATTGATTTTCTTAGGGCTTTTAAAAGGAGTCTACCAACTATACACAAATGTGGTTACTTTGAGAGAGTTTTGAAAATCACCTGTATGCTATATTAACCATTTCTTACTTAGAAAAGTAGTTTTTGACTGATTTAGATATATAGTTTATTCTAATTAAGACATGCTATGTAGGTACTTCCTGTCTTACTCTTACATTACCTTCCCGAGTCACTGACACTTGGCCCTTTCAGTGCTAGGAGAGGTGGGCAATGTATTGCTAAGAGGTATCAATGAATGGAGGAGGTAAAGAACTAACACAGGAAGTGCCTGCGCAACATGCCATAATTATAATAATTTGCAAATCTAAATAAGTCACAACCTAGATTGCTAAGTAATACAACTGCTAATAAAACTTGCAGATGATTTTGAAAGCTCTTTTAGGGTTCCTTAAATTGTTGATTTTAAGCAATAAATGCAATGCATTGTGTTAAAGACCTCTATAGCAGTTAAGCTCTTAAAACGGTCATTTAAATAAAGGAAGATTTTCCTCTCTCCCCTATGGTGCTATTGATTTTGGATGAAAATGTTTTGTTCCCTTAGGTGCATTTGGTTTGCCTCGGAATTGCAATTGCTGTATAAAGCCCCAAATGTCCTTTGCTCATAAACAAAATATTATAGTAACTGGGACTACAGGTTTATTATGTCCAGGCTCTGCTCTGCAAGTATACTATTGCTCATTTAAGAATCTGAAATTATAGAGGGCAAGAACAAGAAGAAGGAGGAGAAAAAGGAATACTCGAAGTATAGTATTTAAAGCGGAACTTGTATAAAGTCGCCCTCCAATAATTAAGCATATGGCGACTAGCTTCATAATTGCTCTATTAGATCTCAGAAGTACCCGTTTCTAAAGTAATCCTTAATCTTCGGAGACTGACAGCCAGATTAGTGCCGTCTGCGCACCTGCCCCGTCAGTCTCTTCCGGTGCCTTATGGCACACTGCAATGCCTCCTAGAGGAGACCGGGACTGACAGCGCAGGCGCGCAGACGTTTCTAAGACAAGATGTCTGTGCTGATGCCTGGCTTCCTGTCTCCAAAGATTAAGGATTACTTTAGAATCGGGTACTTCTGAGAGCGAATAGAACTATTATGAAGCTGGTCACCATATGCTTAATTATTGGAGGGAGACTTTACACAAGGTGAAAGTTCAGCTTTAATTAGTAAAATACATAAAATTCACAATGTAACTGTGTTCTCTTTCCGTACTGCTGATGTGCTAAAGATGATGCTCTGCTGGGACTCCAATCTCACTGTGTGATGTTATAAAAATGACCGGAACACTTGAAGGGAACAGAGGGTTCTCACATGGGATGAAGTGGATCTGTGAATCCACGATATGCGTTGGGTCATTCATTCTCCTCACTGCACTCTCCTTGCCAGGTCCCTCCCCACCCCCGGTGGGAATCCTCTGTTCCAGTCAAGTGCAACCGGCTGCCTCCTCGAGCGCTAGTCTGGCTTTCAATTGCTCCACGTGGCATTTTACATCTGGTCCCAGACTGTATCTTTATTTAGGATCTTATTAACATTTGCAGACAATTCTCCTGCATCTGCCACATTATCACATCACTGAAAGGATCCTATAAGATACATTTTTGTAAGATCACACGGTGAGATTGGAGTCCCATCAGAGCATCATCTTCAGCACATCAGCAATCCAGAAAGAGAACACAGATACGAGGCGATTAAGGGACTGCTGAGACGCTTAAAACCCAAGATGGCCGTTATGTAAGTGCAATGGTGCGCGGGGGGGGGGTTATACATTGTGATATATTGTGATTTTTATGTCTTTTACTATTAAATACTACACTTAGAGGATTGCTTTTTCTCCTTCTTGTTGAGCTGTATATTACCAGATTTGTACTTTGCTTTGGGGTGCCCAAGGACACCTATATATTGAGCTGCACCAAGACTGTGGAGATCTCATTGACTGACTTATCTGAAATACTCATCATCATTTTCACTTGGGAACCTTCCATCTCCATTTCATTCCACTCCATCCATTCATTCATCTTCAGTTCAGTTATTGCAACCATCATCTGACTGATGTGAATTTCCATTTTACTATATGGACTAGTAGGACTAATAACACTATCTTACATTACATTTTATTTTCATTTACTCAGTGTCTTTTGTTATCGCCATAGTAGCTATTTGTTGTGCAAATTTTCCCTTTTGGTGTATTATACTATTGTTCATGTTAGGTCTATTTTGGGTGGCAACATCTTCCCTTTAATCTAGAATGTTTATGAAAAATGCATTCTGCAGGGCTATAAGGAGAGCAAGGTGTCCCTACAGGATGCCATTTAATAAGCATTCTGAATTAACAGGAAATGTATGATTACCACAGCTGTCACATGGAGCAATATGTTTTTATATGGATGAAAACTGAAAAACATTGTTCCTTAAAGGAGAAGTAATCTTTCATTATGAAAAATATATATATTGTAGAGTTTTTCCTTTTGAGCACATTAAGGGAACTCCAACTGTTAAGACATGCATATTTCCAGTGTTATTACAGTTTGCTCTTGTTTTTTCACATTAATAGTGGACTTTAGTAGTCAGATTCCAATTAGCTACTCTGTTACATTCTATTGGAGAGGAATTGACAAACAGTTGTCCATAGAATGTTATTAAAACTGCTGAGTCATGTTGCCAGAACTTTCAGGAAGTAATCATGCTGTTAGTCAATTCCTAATTGAGCTGTTATAAATTTTGAATAACACAACTGACAGCAGTGGGAGTGACCTTGTTTTACTCTGCAAAAAAAGTTCTATAACATAAATGTGTTCATTAAAAAAGAAGGTTTACAGTTCCTTTATTCAGAACAATGTAAGCCAGGGGTTTGGATCTCCATCTGCTAGGGTCTACAGCTACCACCTTTCCCAACCAGCCTACGGCTGATTGGGGATAACAGGAATTGTAGTACCATCCTCTTCGGGTCCAGCAATTGATTGCTCCTTATGTAAACCAATCAGAGGTCTTTCCAGTACTGATAAAATATTAAGAGTTTGTTATGTGCGGTCCACTCACCTGTTTGGATAATTGCTCTTCACACAGCTTGTAGAGGGTGTAAAATTTGCGGCTCAGGATTTGATTATCCCGGAATCCTGCACTTGCCAGTTTTACCCTCATGATGATAGCACGGTCTGGAACCATCATGGCCACTGTCCGAAACTGGACTTTCAGATTTTCAGGAAGTTCCTGACGTCCTGCATATCCTGGATTCTATAGGACATAAGAGGATGTTTTATAAACATTCAGTGATGCTGTTGTACTAAGAACGGGGCAAATCTGGGACATACCACCTGCACCATAGAGGAAAAATAAAAGTTCTTATTGATTTAAATGGAGCTTTCAGCCACTTGAATGCTAGAGAGGTCATCAATGCATTGCATAGCAATGCGTTGAAGACTTCTCTAACAATCAAGAAGTTAAAAGACCTATTTAAACCTATGGACATTTTGGGAATTTTTATTTCTCCGTATGGTGCAGATAGTTTGCTCCATAATTACTTCCCTTTCTTTGTAAATCAGGATCGGTGATAATATTAGATAAATTCCACCTGCTGTTTGAAAACATAAAATATTTCAAAAGCTAAAATAACATTGGGAAGAGTCTGAGAAATTGAGCAAATGTGTGTAGATGGTAACAGGCCTGGTTATAAATATAAATATATACCTGTACGAGCAAAGGAATGTTAAAGGGGCAGTGTCCTTCAGAATGAAAAAAAAAATACCTTTCTACATTGGGGAGCTTATCCCAAACATGCCCAAATGGCCCCACAAACATATAACATTTACATTTAGTTTTTGATAGTTTTGCCATTATCTCTTTCTCCAGGGCCTCGTAATAATTTTGTGTTCCTCTTCCTTCAGCCATTTATCTTTTAACTTTTCCCTCCAGGGTGGGATTGATCAGTTTACATCATCAGAGCAGGACACCTTGAGAGCAAGGACTCTACCCATTGCCATGGCAACACAAAATCCTTGTAAAACAAGTTTTTTAATGTGATTGTGTGATTTGAAGACAAGCATAAAACTATAGATCTGATATATTCTTCCCTTATCTTGCAAGTGTACTTATCTCAATGCTGTCCTAAGACACAGTGAAACTTTAAGCAGAATGACTGTGCCTTTGACCTGTGCAGTTGTTATGGCTTGTTAGCAGCTCTTGAGTACTGGAGGAATGCACCATTGCTCTAGATGAAATGTTAAAAGGCTGCTATTTAATTGTGGCTTCAGGCTGCACATCAGAAACAATTCAGTTTGGGCATTGTTATGCAATGCTGCAGAGGTGGGACCATGGGAGCAATGTTATAATAGCAATCAAAATAATATAACAGGGAAGCGAGAGGAAGAATGTAACATTTGTAAACAGGGAAATGTTGTTTGGAATTGGAGGGAAAAATTGTCCATAGCCAGATGCCAAGTGGACAAAATGAATCCCAGGTCAAGATTAAATTCTATTCTTAAGCACCTTTCTCTGACTAGATCATCGATTCTCAGTGATAGTCCTTAGGATTGCTATATCACTGATGGGTAATCAGTAGTGCAGCGATTGTGATTAATCTACCTGTGCTTAAAGGAACAGTGAACCCCAATCACTGAACTAAGTTAAAACCTTGGTCATATTTCCCTGTTTAATGCTCATGTGCTCTGGTAGTACAGGGGTAAATACTCAACCAGCTGCTGGTGGGATCCCGCAATGTTTCTTCCACACTAGGCCGAAGAGTGCTCCTTTTCTGGCTTGATCGTAGACAGACTGCTTTTGGAACCTCCTAACTTTTCAAACCCCATGGCACCAGTGTGATTGCACAGACTGGTGATTTTGACTGCGCAGTCACAATAGTGCTATAGCATTTGAGTAGTTAGAAAGTTTGACCTTCTCAGCCCACATAACAGCCAGTCACTGCTCAAGTCAGCAACAGAACAGCTTCCACTCTAGCATGTAAGAAACAGTGTAGGATCCGGATGGGGACTATTAACTCCTGGACTACTGGAACACTTCAGTTGTAGTGAGGGACATATAGAGAAGGTTTTAAGCTAGTTTAGTGTTTGACGTTTACTAATTCTTTAAGTAGCGTTATCCTGAAAACCTGACTTGTTGGTGTACCCTGAAGGCTGGAGGTGAGAATCACTGAACTAGATCAAATTGTAGTATGGGCATCATAAAGTAGTGGGCCACCAGGGTCATGGCCTCAGCAACTACATGAGTCTCTCAGAGATGGTGTTTCCTTCTGACATTTGTGTGTTAATAAAAGTACCATTTCTATACTCTGTGGCCCATATGCTTTGCAATGCCTTTATGGTGCAATTGACTTTCTCCAGAAATGCTCCTTTTTCTTTGTGCATATGTATGGAAGAAAAAATATGCATGGAAGAAAGAAGAACACAAAATATATGTTCAAAGTAAGAAGATAACCTTGAGAGTAGCAGGGAGGTTTGGTTTTAGTCCACTAACCAAAACGTTTCTGCCTTTGCCCATTGTACAGATTCAACATATGTAGTTCTATGGTCACCAGTGCAGTGACACAACAAAGCTGGGTCTTGGAGGTCAGTATGTGTCCTTTTATGGCCGCCAGTAGAGTGGGACAAAGTTGGGACTTGGAGCTGAATATATATGGTTCTAAGGCTACCATTGCAGTGTGGCAAAGCTGGGGGTGTCAATATGTGTGGTTCTATGGCTACAAGTCCAGTGGGACAAGGCTGTGGTGTCAGTATTTGTGGTTCTATGACTAACACTGCAGTGGGAGAAGGCCGGGGGTGGGTCAGTATGTGTGGGTCTGATTCTACCAGTGAAGTGGAACAAGATGGTTGGGGGGGCAGTATGTGTGGTTCTATGGCTATCATTGCAGTGGGACAAGTATCAGTTTATCCATTCTAAAAGCATGGCCAGGTTGTGGTGAAAGCTGAATGAATCAATGGAACAATAGTACCAGGTGTCCACACTGCTGGTGGTGTTAATATTATGGTATGACACATATTTTCTTGCCACACCTTAGCTTTCCTGATACTGATTGAGCAACACTGAATAGCAAAGCCTATCATATACATCCCTTCATGCTCACAGTTTATCCATCCTGAGACACTTACTTCCACCAGAACAATGCACCATGTAACAAGGCAAGGATTCTTGGGAAAAGGCTCCAGAAGCATAAGGGTGACTTTACAATGCTTCACTGGTCTATGCAGTCACCAGAAATTAAATTAATCCCTATGGAAAATGTCTGGAATGTTGTGGAGTCCATGACTTGAGGCCATCCTGAGGGTCAGTGGAGAATCTACACACCATTAGGTTAGTGTAGTTAATAAACTGGGCACACAGTAGTGTATGCTAGTAAACATACAGAGGCTGATGTACTAAGAATAGTGGTACAATTCTAGTCCAAACCAATAGCCCAATAGGGGACAAAGAAACATTCCCAGAATACTTTTTATTCAAAAGGGGTGTTTACATGCTAGAAAGGTCTTCAGTCCATTTCCCAGCACTGCAGAATAAGTTGATGCTATATAAATAAAGTATAATAAATGTAAAGAAATGCATCCTCTCTAACATGCAAGGTGTTAAAAGCCCCATTTAAATCAGTAGGATTTTTATTTGTTCTCCATTGTGTAGTTGGTTTACCCCACAACTACACCACTTTTCTGAATACGTCAGCCTCATAGAACAGTGTGTTTAAAGAAAAAACAAGACTCTAATAAAGAAAACATGTTATAAGGGAGTTTCTGAACTTCACGCAAAAGTGCACAGGGAGATCAGATAGTTCATAACATCTTAAGGAACGTACCATAGGAATAAGAACCTGTTTTTAGAAAGGAATAATCCCATCTCAGAGCCTGCTTTACCATACACTTTGTCCTAATCCTATGCCTGTATTTTTGCTCTTTGCACAATCCCTTATGCTCTCACAGTTTCCAAGATCTGCTGAGCAGAGGCAACGAGTGATGAGTGGTGTGGGGGAAACTATAAATACTAGAACCATTGCAATCTGTTATATTCTGCGGATTATTTATTTGTAGAGCAGCAGAACTTCTGGGAGTAAACGCCAATGCGAGTCTCATCTTAAAGGGAAAATTTAACCTTGAAATAAATGGCTTTTAACTTGTTTAACCCCTTAAGGACTACGTGATGTACTATGACCATCACGGTCCTTATACCCTTAAGGACCGGTGACGGTCATAGCACGTCACGTACTTTTTACTTACAGTGCTTTGCCGGGAGCGTTGTAAGTAAAAACAGGGCCTAAAATTGACCGCTCCAAGACCGGAGCGATCTCTCTTAGGCCTCAAAGCGGCGTGCCAGTACGCATAAAGGTCACGTGTACCGGCGTGTCGACAAGGACCAAAGCGGTCCTTAAGGGAAGGTAACTTCCCTGGACCGCTGGTCCTTAAGGGGTTAATAAAATGACTTACCTAGTCAGGGGTCATTCATTTATATATATATATTTACTGTGTTGTTTTGTGTTTGAATTCTGCTGTAGTCTATAACTGAAAATGACATTTTACTATCTTGGGAATGTTTACACTGCCTTTTAGAATAATGGAAGGGGATGGCTAGATATAGCGGGAGAGTCATACCCATTATTCTAAAGGGCCATGTAAACTTTCTCAAATTAGTAAATTGTCACGATCAATTATACACTACAGCAGAGTTTAAATCAAAAACATTAAATACTATAACTGACTGCTACATGAATGATGCCTGCCTAGATAGGTCATTCTGTTAAACAAATTAAAGTGAAACTAGTGTAAAAGCCTGTGTACAGTGGCCAAGGTCCGGGTAATGTTAACCCTTTGAGTGCCAGAGGGGTACGCAATGCATTGCGTACCCCTCTGGCACTCAAATGGTTAAGCAGCCGCTACCTCACTGCTCCACGCGATGCAGTCTTGAGTCGCCTCACTTACGCAATGCAATCATGCGCAGTAGAGACTGCCCGAATGCAAGCAGTCTCTACTGCACATGATGGCTTCTGACAAACATCCTAATGAATTATTATATAGGATGAGCACCTAAAATGAACAGGGCTCATATCCTTTTAAATAGTATGCATTCCAAGTCAGCATTTGTAAAATGATTTCTTATGTGCATACACTAAAATGTTATAAACTTGCTTTTCATATTTTCTTGTAGGCAGCTGTACTTTATCATTTGACTCCTGTTTATATAAGCTCAGAAAACTGCTTAGTGTTATTTATATGATGATTAAGTTAAACAAACAAATAATGGAAGAGCTTCAGTGAACAGGACCTAGTGGGTTCTAAATTCTAATCTAAAAAAAATTATCTCTGTTTATGGTTTTTATTAGCGTTTTAACAAGCCTGATAAGGTAGAATCTTTTGCAACTTTTCACCTTCATTCTGAAAGATTTTAGGACCTTCACACCAAAGAGAAAAAAAATGCCTACAATAAGAACATGATATTTGGATTTGTGCCCTTTCCATTTTTTGGTGAGAATGTCCCTTTAAGTGCACAAAGTAAAGGATGAGCAATTCTGGATCGCACCAACTGCATCATGGGAAACAAATACAAATTTCATATAAGCCCACTGATTTAACCAGCATAGGTTTCTATAGCATTTAATAGGTTAAAGAAACATTTAAATCAAAGGGAATTTTTTCCATTATGGAGCAGTTGCTAGAGCACCTTCCCAACCCCATCCTGTCCCTTTCTGACAGAAATTAATTGGGGTGCTTTTATTTGATAGTGATTTTGCTAGTATGCAAGGTTTCCATGAAAACATCTGTAGGAGAAAGCGGCCATTTTATTCTCCCACAGAGACCTGTTTCAAGTAATCAAAATCTCCAAACCAGGAATTGATAATATATCAGGATTAGAATTACATTATTGATGATTTTGTCCTATAACCTTAACATACTATTATGTGACTTGTTAAATAGAATATTATTGAAAATATGTAATTTAATGTTTGACCGACCATGATAAAAAATATAGAATTTCAAATAACTTTCCGCTGGGGTTCCCCACACATATTGTTTACCATGCTTTTAAATGTAAACAACATTTAAAGAAACAGTAAAACCTAAACATGAAGTGGGGGAGTATAGATGGTGTTATCTATAATTAAAGAGAATTTGCTAGTCCATAAGTTAAACAGAAAGTAAGTACAGAAAAGAAAGAAGTACCCATTAAAGCACCACTACCACCCCTATTAGGCAAAAATGGTAAGATCCAATAGGATAATCATAAAGAGCATAAGGAGAGGTGTCAGATTGTGTTGCAATGCAATGATACTCTCTAGTACTCAAAAGGTTAACAACATAAAAAAAAGTAAATTGAAATAAAATTTAAATGGTGGTACCTGTCTGTAAGTAACTACTGTCACAGGACAGTTTACACATATTTTAGGGATGTAACATACAAATAATACATTTTTACTAATGATACCTGCAAAGATATGATATTTAAAGTTATAACAGCCTGTTTCATTTAGGTGTTAGTGTTCCTTCAAGGGAATAAAAAATGAATATGACATTTATGGATTTGCAAGTCACCACCAAAAGTCCCATTTTCCATCAGATTTGTATATATAATACATACATAATTTCCCTATCACCATTTCACAATTTAACACAGATACCTTAACTAGTATTTCATTTGCCACTACTTAGCTTTTTAACCCTATGAGTACCAGAGAAGTATCTAATGCATTGAACTGCAATGAGTTGGATAACTCTCTCTGCCACCCAAACGGTTAAATAATGCAGAGAGTAATGAGTCCTGTGTGGTAAACCTTTAGAGGTCTGTATGGTTTGTGCAATATAATTTATTTAGATTGTTCTGCTGAGGCCTGCTGCTGATTGCTATATTGTGATTGATGTGTTAACCACAGGGGCTCAACCTTTATTGTATGTTTTAATGTGCTTCTATTGAGTTGTGTGTAAAAACAGAATTATCATGTTGGATAACTCTCTGCCACTCAAAGGGTTAAACCCCTTAATGACTAAAGGGGTGCTTATCACATTTTGAAGCAATGCATTGCATACTCTTCTTTAAAGGAGCAGTACACTTTTTATAAAAAAAAAAAAAAAAAAAAAAAAAAATATATATATATATATATATATATATATATATATATATATATATATTGTAGGGTTTTTCCCATTGAGTAAAGCAAGAGTACTTCCACTGCCAAGAGATGCATCTTTCCAGATTATTACAGTTTAAATCCATGTTTTTTACATTAGCAGTGCCCTCTAGCGGTCACATTCCAATTAGTTATTCTGTTACATTCTAATGGAGAGCAAAGTCAGTGACATACAGTTCTCCATAGAATGTGATAGAAACTGCTGAGTCACTTCCTGTCAGTTAGAACTATCAGGATGTAAAGAATCAGTAAATTTATTTCCTGTTTACTTGAACTCTGAATAAAACAACTAACAGCAGTGGGAGTAGCCTTGTTTTACTCAGCAGGGAAAGCCCTATAACATATAGGTTTTCATAAAAAAAGGTTTACTGCTGCTTTAAGGAGTTAAAGGGAAGCTACTGTGAAATTATACATTGAATACCTCTGTAGAATAAGTGCTCCCATAATTCACTATTTTAAAGGGGCCCATTTGAAAAATACATATTGCAGGGCTGCAATGCTTAAAGTAGAACACCTCCTATTAATAAACCATCACCTTACTTTGGCAATAAAATCTTAATGACCTCGATTAATGTTGTCCTTGTGCCTTTGTTCAGGAGATAATATCTTAATCAGTCCTGGATGCCATGTCAATGGAGGTGGACATGACCGTTGCTACAGAACTGATTGAAGGTGTTGGGGGTTATGCACTAATAAAGAGGTGATAAAATGGAGACATCACTTCTCCAGTTCCTATGCTATTCTATGGAGCCAATGTGCTAAGATCTCCAGAGTTGGAGAAACCTTAATGCCGTGGCTCTATAGAATAACAGACTGTGAAAGACAAAAAGAGATAAAATGGGGGGGGGGCCCTAGTGCAAATTAACCTCAATGTATCAGACCACCACTGAATAACCTCAAAGTGGTTACTCACAATAAATGTTGGCTTATACAAAACTTGGCCAAAATCTATTTGTGGATTATGTAAACTTGTATCTCAGGCAGCTCCTACTTAACCACACCCTCTCCCCAAGCGGCCATATGCAGCAAAATATTTATTCCCTTGTTTCCGCTCAGGGTGTCTTAGTTACTGCTGATGAATCCGGAGGCTGCGATTCCAATTCGTTTGTCAGCAGTAACAGAGACCCTGAGCGGAGACAGGGGAATAACTATCTCCCCCTGCGTGATTAGTGAGATTTATCTTACCAACAGTAAATGTGAGTGCAACTTTTAAATGTCATTACAATTGTGGTGACAGTGTTACGCTAATTGGCACCCTCTTTTTGTTTTCTTTCTAAAGAATAACATAGGAACTGGAGAAATGATATCACTGGAGAAGTCATCTCCACGTTATCACCTCTTTATCACACCTTAGTGCATTTCCCCCATTACCACTTGAACATAGGGATTGGGCCATTGGGATTTTCTGGAGTTAGTAAGGCAAGTGGGGGGTTATTAGAAAAGAGTGAATTACTATTAGAAAATGGCTGCTTTTGGAAGCCTTATTCTAGAATCAATGTGGGCAAATAAAAGGTATTATGATTAGGTGCAACATGTTTGTATACCATTTGTTTCCCTTCAATATACTTACCATGGTTAAAAATATCCCAAACTCTCTGTCCATGTCGACCACATCTCCATCAGTGAATATGAATTGGGTCTTCTTGTTCTTCTTGCATTGAAGTACAATGTAGATCTGTTGGGCCGCCACTGACAGAACAGGCAGTTCAATGCGGTTAAACTCATCAAAGCAGCCCCATGCACCAGACTGTGCTAAACCTGTACAGAGCAAATACCATATGGCAAAATGACTTTCCTCAATTAATATACATCAGAACAGTGCACATGTAATTAATGACAAACAGATATTCAGCCACATGTTCCCTCCATAGCCAACACAACCTGCATTTCCTATGGTCAGTATTAACCCTCTGAGTGCCGGAGAGGTATCCAATGCATTGCAATGCAATGGATACCTATCTGGCACTCCAGGGGTTAATGTCCCTTTGATATCAGTGGAGAGTTGAAATATTCAAGTGGAAAGAATCGCAAGATTACATGCTAAAAAAAATACCTTTTTATATGTATTGTCTCTGTTCATGTGTGTTTTACCTTGAGATTTCTAGTGACCTATAAGTGCATATCTTTTCACACTTTCCAGAGTAAGAGAAAATGATGTTGCTTTTTTGGCACATATCATAGCATAATAGTCACAAGGATCATCTTGTGACTTAGAAAATATTGTACTATATTTAAGTGAAGACTATTGTATTGCTTACATTATTAGCATTATAACTATAGGAAAATTAAGCAGTAAACATTTGTGTGTACACCGGACACAAACGCTACATATATATATATATATATATATATATATATATATATAATATATTTAGATATATATATTTAGATATAGACACACACACACACTGCATATGGGTGTTTGTTTTCCCACTGTGTAAAAAAACAAGCGGTCCCGGGGTGTGTGGCCCTTTAAGTACCTGATAGGGAAGTTTGACGTGCCACCCCATGTGACTGATCACGTGTGCCGGCACGTCGAAAGAGGGACTGAAGGAAATCGCTCTGTTCTTGGAGCGATCAACTTTAGTCCCCGGTATTACTCACCACGCTCCTGCAGGAGCACGGTGAGTAAAAGTACGTGACATACCAGGACTGTCACTGATCCTTAGGTGCCGGACCAGCGTGACGGTCCGAGTACGTCACCGGACGCGAAGGGGTTAATATGTGGGACGTAAAATAGCATGTGACTCCAGAGCACAGTCATCATGTCGCCATGATTAAAAGGCCAACCTGAGAATCTCGCATTGCAGGACAGCACGAGATTCTTAGGTCATGCCTTCAAGTCCCATCATCCTTAGCCATTAAACGCAATACAATATCACTTGTAGCAACTTCTTTTTAAAGGGATAGTAATACTTCGTTTTAACTTTATTTTATTTTGTAGGCATTAAAAAAACATGAAGAATGATATAAGTCTTATCTCTCAAACCTTTATGGTTTATGAGATATTCACAAGCAAAGTTCCCCTCCCCGCCCCTTTTTCCTAGTGTAAGCCATCTCTTCTCAGATGTGAGTCTGGTTGTATGACAGGACAGATAACAGAAGGGGACAATTTTCTTTGTATGAAAACAATGAAAGCCCTTCCCCCCTTGACAAGTTTTTCAGCTTTTTCCATTATCTTAATTGAAGATTGTCCCTCTCTGCAGTCTACCTGGGCATCTCCCTTCTGATCTGGTTGAAGAGGGGGGGGGATACTTTGTTTGTGAATATCTCTTAAACCATAAAGGTTTCAGAGATAAGACTTATATCATTCTTCATGTTTTTTTAATGCCTACAAAATAAAATAAAGTTAAAATGAAGTACTACTATCCCTTTAAGCCCTGGAGTAATGCATTGGTTATTAATACAAAATCCATATGTTGGTTAATTATCAACCCCTCTGCAACAGAACCGCTACAGAACGTATCTAAAGAACGCCATTCCTAAGCAAGGAGCTCTGTACGGAAGTAAGCCGCTCCAGCCTCTCTCTCCCCATCTTTGCTCTGCCCTCTCATTCTGCACGTAGAGATAGGGAGAGAGAGGCCAGAGCAGCTTAGTTCCGTACAGAGCTTGTTGCTTTGGAATGCTGTTCTTTAGATACGTTTTGTAGCGGAGGGGTTGCTAATTAACCAACATATGCAGTTGCTGGGACTTGAAGGCACAACTTGAGAATCTCGTGCTGTCCTGCATTGCGAGATTCTCAGGTCGCCCTCTTAATCATGGCGATATGATGACTGCGCGTTGGAGTCACACGCTATTTTGTGTGCAACGTATTAAAAGTGAACTGTAAAATGTAGGTACTTTTACTGCTGGGAGATTTTCCATTCAATAGTTAATAAAGCTCTTTTTTAAAATGTTTTAGTGATTTGTATTTATAACACATAAAGTGGTGGTGTTAGTGTTTATTCCAATGCTGCCTTTTATATTACTTCAATTTATTTTAATAATTTGTGGTGATATATTTTTAATCACTTAAAAATAGTTTTTATTTATAGTACTTTTTTAAATTAAACTAAAATTGTGGTCACCAGGTGGTGCTATTTGTATTAGTTTACTATGGAGAGTCTCAGTCTATGTTGCAAGTTGTCCCATAGAGTGCACAGAGTACATAAAACAGTTTATTTATCCTTTAAATGCTCATTGTTGTCAAGGAATCGTCAAATGCAGATATATTCTGCAGCAGCGTTCCTATAAGGAGTTATAAAAAGTGATTCTGGCCTGAACGATGCATGAAAATCCATTGATATATGAGAGCACTATAAGAAGGGAAATATATATAGTTTAAGAGCTGAAGCAACCCAGGAACAAACCAGTTGTACTACGGAGGATAAATATGGAAATATAGTAGGAATCTCACATAGGTACACTCACACTGAAGTACTCTTTTGGCCATGTACCAGTCCAAATTTATTATTCAGTAAAATCCCCAAAGACCGTGTTCTCAGAAAATCATTCATACAATGAAACAGAAATGATTAATTGATGCCAACATATTGGCTCTACTCCATAAATTTTGATAAAGACTCTAGAATTGTGCTGCACTCTCCATATTAAAAAAGACTCAAGCTTTACCACATGAAATGCTTCATGGAAGTATTTTATGTGGGATATATAATATGCAGTGTGTAGGGCTGGAATCCAACTAGGAATATATACCAAATGGCTTTTATTAGCAGGTATTTCCAGCTGGCCAGTCCTGCAATCGCATTTTGAATGAGGGTCAGAAATGGATTACTGAAATGTGTGGTTTTTTCCCCTCGGTCCCCTTTGAAATCCTTTTGGAGATTTAGCAACCTTGAAAAATGACCCCAAATAATGAAGACAAGGGAAATGGCCACTTATCAGCTGCTTCCCTTTGGCTGAATTATACTGGGGAACCAGGGTGAAAATAGCCTACCCAATCCTCTGCTTGATCCCTCATGTCCCCAAGCACCCTCTCCACTTCACCAGCACAATCAGTTAACCCCTCCATTACCATATTCAGCTTCAACGCTGACTTCAGGGAAGGGAGGGAGGGGGGAAGTTTGTGGGCAGTTATCTCAAACCATAAAGGTTTGAGAGATGACACTGGGGACAATTACATTCTTTTTAACATTACTACAATATGGGGATTAGTAATATTTAAGTATTACTATCCCTTTAAGAGAATATTAGATGCATTTGTAGCATAAGGCAACATACTGGGTTATACTGTGTATTAGTAGGTAGGACAGAAAGTTCTGGTAAATAGACTAATACCCATTTTGTAGTCAGGAAGGTTTATATAATTGAAATTGAACAAATGAATGAATGACTATGCTTATTTATGTTCATTTTCTGTGGTAAAGGTTGAACTTGATGGACTTTCTTTTTTCAACCTAACTTAGTACGTACCTATACATCAAAAAAAAAATCCCTCCCCCACCAGCTTGTTAGTACAGGAAGGGGTCATGCTTCGTCCATGATTGGCTAGAAGGTGAGATTAATCCATGGCACAATCAGTTCTCTGCCTAATCCCACTTCCCACCCAACGAATCAAATATTATCAAAACCAAGATGTCTTACTATGTTATCAAAAATCAACTGAACAGACAAGTGCTTAAATAAAGTAATGATTCTCATACAAATTAAATAAAATAATTAACATCGATAGCTCTGTACATAAACATAATGAACCAAGCTACTGATATAGACAACTGTAGTTACAATAACCCTAAAGAAGAAACTATCATCTATAAAAATCATATAAAATTTAGTAAATAAATATGAACAATATCCTCCATGACCTTCCCAAAGAAACACTGGTGAGAGTGTCTTTGAAAGTACTTTCCCAAAGACACCTTATTATCAGTGTTTGTTTGGGAAAGTCACAGGGGATGTTGTGGATACTTAGTTATTACTTTTTAAATGTAGGGTTATTGCAACTACAGTTATCTATATCGGTAGTTTCGTACAATATTTTTTAACTGAGCTATCCATATTAGTTATTAGGTGTTGCACCTCTGATATCCAGGTGAATGTGTTTTCACACAATGTTTTTCTTTAATTAATACTAGGCATAAGGTAAGTGGCTGGTGCACATGGGAACCCTGGGGGGAGGAGTCTGTGGTGGTCTCTGTGTCTCATTTCACAGCCTCACCAGCCTTGAGCAGCTGAGCCCAGAAATGCCTGTCCGATAATGAAAGGGAGCACTGCGTTCGGCTACAATTTAATATCTGCAATAGTTTTTTGGGGGCCTTTTTTATGTATGTCAAATTTTAGAATGGCAAGAGTCAGAGAAAGGTTAAAAAAGCCTTTTTATGATTCTTTTGCAGCTTCAACACCAAATATCAATGGTCTCACTGAGAAGAAAAAAAATCAGTTCTGGAGCAAACCAAATGTGTCTTAGACAGCAAATTAAAAAATCGCCAAAATCCCATTGATTTGAAGTGCACCTGTTACCTACAAAGCTTTTGCCTCATTTAATGTAGCTGTTTAAACTGCGTATAACTTGAGAGCGGTGGGGTTTCAATCAGTTTAGTACAGATTTTTGGTTTAGTAGCAGGATATCTGATTTCAGCGAAGCTATTTTCTCTGACTTGGTCAGATAAAGCAAAATGCATTACTTTCCAGAAAATCACCTCTGTCTTCCTTCATAGGCTGCTAAAACCTAGCAGTTTCCACCAGAGGGGTGGGATAATTTGATAAGGGGGCTAATCATATGTCCTTTCAAGATAGAAGCTCCCACTGAGGGGAAGACTTGGAAGGGTAACAGGTCCCCACGAGAGGAGATGCACTAAAGTGTGTTAAAGTGGTGATAAAGTAGAGATGACTTCTCCAGTGAAATCACTTCTCAAATTCCCATCTTATTTTATGGAGCCTATGCATTAAAATGTATCCAGCTTTGGAGATTTAAGTACATGGACTCCATATAATAACATACGACTTGGAGAAGTGATATCACTGGAGAAGCAATCTCTGCTTTATCACCTCTTTATCACACCTTAATGCCTCTCCCCAGCATGTTGGAAACCTCTCCAGGTTTCATCTACAGAGGACCTTTGGAAGTTGGTCATTAATTCCAGATGCAAGTTCCACTAGTACATCCTGGGGGGGGGGGGTATGCATTAAGGTGTGATAAAGCGGAGGTGACTTCTCCAGTGACATCACTTCTCCAATCCAAGTCCTATGTTATTCTATGGAGCCAATGCACTAAGATTCCTCCAACTTTGGAGATCTTAGTGCATACGATCCAAAGAATAACATAGGAACTGGAGAAGTGATATCACTGGAGAAGAAATCTCCAAGTTATCACCGATTTTTCACACCTTAGTGCATAAACCCCTGGTGTTCTGCACCTTTTTTTCTCAAAACCTAATACAAATTTATGTTAAAATAATTTTAAAAAGCACTATTTAAATCAAACGAAATGTTAATTAACCATGTTCTTCTTATAGATCAACCTATTTATCCATATCACATTTTGTAGCACTAATTTTCCTTACAAAGTATACAAGTCTGAGAGATTTAAAGAGATGCATCTCCTCTTGGGGATGTAGTTAATGATATGAAGACCTTGAACAGATTTATCCTGCTCTTGTTAATACGAAATGCTATTACATACAGTGCTCCAAGTTAGCTTTTAGAAATATAAATTAGATAGCTAAGACACCTGCATACTGGTGAAATCTGCACTTCCAAGAATAAAAGAGATGTGTGACCTAAAGTGACTGGCATTTACAAGGGCATATTTGTTTTTAGCCATACATTTAAGTAGCTGGACAAAGCACAAGGCCCATAAATATAAGTGGAAAAGGTGGGCTATTCAAGTAGCATGGAACCAGAACCTTTTCTATGTAACATCCCCATTTAGCTATGGCTTCCACATGTACTTGTCGATAAGTACATATGTAAAACTTCCTTATCCCATTCGCAATTAGTAATCCTAATTTTCACTGACAATAATGTAAGCCAGGAATAGTCGATCCTTTGGATGCTGGTGGCATCTCTAACTGCTGGAGGAGTTAACTCTTCGAGCACTGGAGGTATATCCAATGTACTGTAAAATTTAAAGTTTAATATTCACAATTTTGTCCCTTTTCACCTTACATCTATGTCTCATGTCTACTCACCTCCTCCCTCCCTCCACCTCAATATGCTCCCACCTTACTCTCCCTCTACTCACCCCCCTGGAGGCATCTGGGATATCTGCTCAGCGGGCGACATACTTACATTTGCCAACTGCTTCAGGCAACCCCTGTGTGGACCTGTGTAAATTCAAGATAATGGTAGTGCTTGAAGGTCCTTGCAGGGTACTAGTGTAGATCAAATGCATAGACCTCTGTGTACGAAAACTATAGTAGTGCCCTGTGAGGACCTTTAGGGTCTCAAAAGACACTACCATTTTCTTGAATTAACACAGGACCTCACAGGGGGATGCAGGATGTGGATGGCAAATGTAAGCAAGCTGCCCACTGTGTATATATCCCAGATGCCTCCGGAAGGGGTGATTTTAGGGAAGGGAAGGTGGGAAGATATTGTGGGAGGTGGAGGAAGGGAAGCAGCCAAGAAAATATATTTTTTTGGGTGGGTAGAGGGAAAGAACAAGGGTGCTTATTATACATGGCCGCTTTTGTTTTCCCCTTAAATCTTGGGTATAATTTATATTATACACAGGTGCATATTATACCTGAGATTTTACTGTATTTGAAGCAATTAATTGCATACTCCTCTTGTCCTCAAGGGGTTAACAAGCTAGATGCATTCCCTCCGTTTACGCATCTAAGATACATATAATTTGAGTTTAACCCTAACTAGACCTGAACTCCTATACTGTATTTTGTATTTAACCAATATGTACTCTGCATGTCTCCTTTATTGATATTAGATTGCAAGTTCTGGTGCAAGGACTTCACTCCGATTTTTTCTCAATGCAAATCACTTGTGTTATCCTGTATTTTTTGAACCCTTAAATAGTAAAGAGCTGAGTAAATTTGTGGTACTATAAATAAATATATTCATTCGTTTAGGTTTTTTTTAATGAAATTGCAAATCAAGTTGTGGTCATCAACTAGTGTTGTTGTTTCTGTCACTTACTACAGAAACTGTAGTCAAAAATGTATTTTGGATTAGCAATCGGCAGTGTTGCTATCAGTTTCATTTACAATGCTTTGCTCACCCCTCTAGTCCTGAAAAATCTCCTGGCAATTGGATTATACTTTTTAAATAACAGAAAAAGGCAGATTTTTTTTTACATAAAACAAAAGTTTACTGCTTCATTAGCCATTTCACTGCTAAGCTATTTCACTCCATATGCTAAGCATTTGTTCACTTTTTCTTTTGCAGTTTACAGTACATTTTAGGTGTTTTTTTTTCTTTGAACAATCCACATGTCATACACTGTTTTATTCAGTGGACTCCATACTTTGAAAACAGACCATTATCTTGTGGATATCTCCTAAAATGACAAATATATTTTACCCAGAAAAAAATGTTTTTTTTTTCCATTGACATTTCCGTAAAGTCAATGACAAGCAATTGTCTGGGTGTTTTCAGCATATGTTCCACTAAAAAATGCTTATAAGTCTCATTTTAGTGTTAATTCATTTTTCTAAAACAACAGAATACCTGTTTTTATCTGCATAGGTCTTCCTATAAAAACAATGGAACAAAAAAACTATTTTTTTCCATTTTGTACTTTCAAATGCAAGATAACAAGACATAAACCATGTAAACCAACATATGTTTGTTAAAGGTAAACAAAGTTCCAGTTTTGCCAGGACTATAAAAGTGCATGACTGACAATCTTTTTTTTGTTTTGTTTTTATTCCATATGAGATGCCTGAACTTAAATGTTTGTAACAAATACATACAAGAAGAAAAGCAGACGAGGCATACCGTTTTGAAAAGAAGACAAGCCAATGCATCAAATGAAAGGTTACCTTGCTTTCTACCCATAGCTCATTGTCCACAAATGTTTCCAAAAGATGGTGCTAAAGGAAAACAATTGCATTTTTCCACCTTTCACCTTCAAAGGCACTGAAATCGTTGAAAACTATGGAAATTCATACTGTATTAATTAGACGCGCCTCTACTGAGAGAAAGGACACCCCAATGGCAAGAACTGACAAACCACTGGGGTTGCTAGAAGCACAAAACAACCCTTTCTAAAATCAGTTGTTTTCCTATACTATGACCTACCTCTACCAAAATAGCTATTATAATTACAGATACAAAAAAAGTTAGACAAGGAATGCCATTTTAAAAGTGGGCAACAAGCTTCATCAAAGAAGGAGTAATTTGCCTTTCTACTCTAGGCTAACGTCCACTAATGTTTTCCAGAAGGTAGCACTATGGGAAACAGTGTATATATATTTCTTTTTTCTAAGTCCACCTTTTCAAGGGAAAGTCTGTGCAGATACTAAACTTTACTAATGAATAACCTGACAGATAACAGAGGTAAAACAGAAGCATAGCTTTGTAATTATTTTATACTAAATACCTTAATGTTCCCAGGAAAGATACACATGGGGGGAACAACCTGTAGGAAAGGTTTGCCACAGTTCTGTCGCATGTGTGAAAGTGCACTAATAGATAACATTTCTGATAACATGACCTTGGACAAATCCTTTCTTCTCTTGTAAAAAGGAAAAGCTTTCACATACAGTGCTGCACTTAAGCTCTTAAATAGTTTCATCAAGACGCTCCACATTTTCCATGCATTAGCATTCAGACTGCATCCAATTAACAAATGATTGGAAGTTGTTATTAACCCCTTTTAATAATGAAGATGCCGCAAATATAGTTCCAATCCATGTTTCACATTTCCACTGGGATCGAGAGTTCACTCTAAGTAGTGTAGACATTATAGCTGGAAGCACTTAGGTTGAACAACTGGATGCATATTTTACGAGGAAGAAAGTCACACTAGAATTCAATGGCATAATTATTTTACTGTACTGTTTGCTAATCACTTCATATATATATATATATATATATATACCTGGCTTTTTTCTTCAGGAGGAAGGCACCAAGTCTGCATTAAAATATTTCACTCAATATTTTAATAGGACACAAGTCATTGAATTATTTATCGTTATTACAATCACTTTCACTGCATGGTGCTATGACAGAAGTGAGCACTTAAAATTCAAATCTGCAGACATAGGAATGTTTGACAGACATGAATCCCAATCTCTGAAAAGCCTGAAAATGACATATGTCCATCCAAAAGACTTTCCAAAATCACCTCACATAAATAAAGGTGATTCTATCATTAGGTAAATGTTTGTTCACAGAGATTACTCAAATGTTGTGATTTATAGTGCAGCTCAATCCACCTGTGTTTACTTTTCTCTGATGCCCTGTGTTCCCCAGAAGTTCCATTACAAGGGTTGCATGGAGATGGTGGGATGGATAGTCAGCCCATATGGCTGTCAGACATACTGTTTATTATTGGCCTGGGTGGTTTGGCCAGTCAGTGGATGTTGTGAACAGCATTACAACATTGTGCATTGCTCATAAGAAGAAAATGCACAGTGGGACCATAGCGTGCCATTCAGGTCAGGCACACTGAAACTTGGATGTGCTCAGTGAATGATCACATCCGTGTTACAGCGCATTGCGTTCTGGTGATTTACATAAAGCAAACATTGCCCTTGTGTACAGCAGTACAGGGGACAGTACGTTTCATTTGGTTGCATTTAGTGCATGTTTATAACCCTTCATTAAGGTCACCAGTGTAAACAGGGCCTAGAAAGGACTGACCTTCTAACTGAGCTACCTGTTCTAATGTGAAGAATTATTAAACCTCTTGAATGCTGGTAACAATCTTTGTAGGATCCAAAGACTTCATAGCTGCACTTATGTGGAGGTTTGAGGTTCACATATGAAAACCTCTGGTATTAGATAAACACTAAAAAGAGGGTAGTGCAGAGCTACATGACATACTGAAAAGCAATGTAGAAAAGTATGACTGAATTAAGGCCTAGATGCATCAAGCAGTGAAGAAACTGCAGTTCCATGTCAGTGTTCCTCACCATTGCCATTATTAATATAAGCTGGCAGGTCAGACATATAGTAAATCTGGTGACAAGTTTTGTCAGCCATATTTAAAACCACCCTCTAATGTCATTTTATAGAGCCTAGTTACCAAGCCGAAAAATGTTCTAGACTCCTTGATAAATAGGCTCCAGCAAATAATAAATAATGCATTTAGCATAGTTTTTTTTGGGGAGGTTGGAAATTATTTTTACCGCTTGAAAACAAACAAAATGGGGTTTTCCTCACCCGTCTGGTCCGTAACCTTCTGAGTGCCAATCAGGTAACCAGTGCATTTCAACGCAATGTGTTGAATACCTGTCTGGCACTTAAAGGGTTAATGGGTTAACATTGGCTTTTAATAATAGAATTGGAATTTGTATATTTACAATTACCCAAAAGTTTGCATACAGTGAAAAAGGGTTACATTTTCCCACTCTAATTGAATGGCTACTTCTGTTAATTTTTTTAAATTTTAAATGCTAAGGTGCCATGGACAGACATCAGAGACATTTTGGTTGTTCTGTACTGCCACCTGGTGGTAGCTACTGTACAGTCAGGGAACTAGAATGCAAGTAGATGTTATTTACATAGAAAATAAATGCCAGTTTTCTAGGTATTCATTGATTGTTTACATAGGGAATTAGTAGGAAAAAACAGCTAGCTCTATTTAATAGTTCAGTTACAATAAGTATCAAAATCTTCTACATTAAAGTACAATTAAATGCATTGACTTATTTCTGTGGAAGTTGATCAAGTTGTTTAATGTGGATTTTAAAGATAGAGACATCTGCAATGTGTTGCAAAACAATATGTTGAATATATGTAGCATAAAAGGGTTAATAATAGTTTTTAAAAATTCAAAAATAATAATAATTATAAGTAGAAAACTTGAGGAAATCACAAGCCCTACTTTCTTCTTAGAACTTAACCCTTTAAGGACCCAAGATGAATACAATGCATTGTGAAGTGATGTACTGCTTTCACATCTAGGCCTTAAAGGGTTCATTTATATTGAAAGACTGGAACAGAATATTCTCATTGGTTATGACTATACAGTGTTCTGGAGCTAAACACAATTCTTTGTGATCCAGAGGAATGAGCAATGAATAACTTTGCTCTGCATTGCATACCCTTTTAGCACTCAGTGGGTTAAAGTATCTGTATAGGCATGATGCCTTTTTAACATTATTTGTTGCAATCACAACCAGAATAATAAGGTGGAAGAGACTTGTGAAAAGTAATTATTTCCATCGCTGATGGCTGAAAGACCAGTGTCTATATAAGACATAGTCTTGCAGCACTAAACAAACACTTGGTGGGCAGTGCGTTGAAATGCGTTGGCAACCTCTCTGGCACTCAAAGGGTTAATAAACTAGTTAAAATGGGGGAAATGAAAGGGAAGGTGAGAATTAAAAAAAAATATCACTGATTTTATTGTTAGAATACGTGATATCCTAGTTCCACAGAAAGATGTCAGTTCAGTGAATATAGATTGTGCCAATATTTATTATTTGGCATTAAAGTTATTAGTAAAATAAACTAAATTAAAATAATAATAATAATAATGACCTCTGAGCTTGCCTGCCTATTAACTTGTTAAATGCATGATTAAAAACATTGAATAACTTGATAGCAAAAGTACTCTGTGCCACTTTTAGGATCAGGGTGGTTTTGCTATCAAATTAATTAATGTCTTTAACCCCTTAAAGGGATAGTAATGTTTCATAATAAAAGCAGCTCTAATTAATCATCATAGTATTTGGACTTTGGAGAGTGTTATTTCAATTCTGTCAGAGTTGTAGTTCAAGAGTAATTCAATGACAAAATATCCCCCTCCCACCCCTTTTACTGATGTAACACTGCTCAGCCAGATCAGAAGGGAGGTGCCCAGGTAGATTGCAGAGAGGGACAATCTTCAATTAAGATAAGGGAAAAACCTGAAAAACTTGTCAAGGGGGCAGGGCTTTCATTGTTCTCATAGGAAGAAGATTGTCCCCTGCTGTTGTCTGTCTGGTCTATGGACTGCATTCCACATCTGAGAAGAGATGGCTTACACTAGGTAAAAGGGGCGGGAGGGGAAACTTTGCTTGTGAATATCTCTCAAACCATAAAGGTTTGAGAGATAAGACATATCGTTCTTCATGTTTTTTTAATGGCTGCAAAATAAAATAAAGATAAAACGAGTATTATTATCCCTTTAACGCCCGCGTGCCGTGCTATGACCGGCACACGGTTTTTGTCTTAAGGACCAGTGACAGTCATAGCACGTCACGTACATTTTACTTACAGCACTCCTCCGGGAGCACTGTAAGTAAATATGGGGAGTGAAATTGACCGCCCCAAGACTGGAGCGGTCTCTCTTAGTTCCCAGAGCGGCGTGCCGGTACGCATCACAGGTCACATCGGAAACATCAAAGTGGTCCTTAACCCTTTGAGTGCCAGAGGGGTACGCAACGCATTACAAAGCAATGCGTTGCGCACATCTGGAACTCAAAAGGTTAAGGGAAGGTTACTTCCCAGGACCGTGGACGTTAAAGGGTTAAACATGCTTTTAAAAAGCAAACTGGTTGACAAACTAAGAGGTAATTATTATTATTTTTTATTTTATTTTAATAGTAAAGGTGATTTTTTTATTGCCAAATAGGCACTATTTTCTTTTATTCCATCTTTTTTGTCGACATACCAATGTGCTCACACTCAGCTATCATTGTGACTAGACTTTTGCACAGTGAGAAAATGCATTTATGGTGCAATGCAGGAAATGTGCGCAATCGCTATTTCCTGTTTGAAAACCACTAGGGAATAGGTTTTTGCATGACTTTGATGAATTGCGCATGAAAATTCAAGATTAGCGAACGGCTGTGTATATTTTTTTTGTGGGCGTGGCTAAGATTAACTAATCTGTGTGAGTGGAATAGCGAATGTGCCTAATGCAAGAACTGCTATTGTGAATGAATTTATACATCTGTGTACTGTTGTTGCAAAATGGAATTTATTATACGCAATTCAAGAAGCGTTCGGTATTTATCTTCCTGTATTAAAACATGAGCAAAATCTATCTGCGCACAAAAATTCCTTTATCCGATGTGAACATTTCTTGCATTGCGCCATTAGTTCCAAATTATTTGTGGAAAAAATGTAAACAATTTCAGTAAAACTGAACTTCATTTGCCATATCATTCCTGTTAGTCAGAATATTGTTGCAAGTTTTTCATTCCCAAACAAAATTTGTTCACTATTATTTTCATTTTTTTGGGGGGTGTCTGTCGTCTTTTCTGGTCTAACATTTGAAAAAGATCAATTCAAATAAACATAAAACTTGGCCATCCATTCCATTGGGGTTTTCATCATGATTCATGAACAAATAATAAAAATAAATAATAAAGGCCCACATTTTTTATTTGCATCATTTTATATTTGTTCATGTTCACAATGAGCCTGCCTAAGTATAGAACATGCACTTACTGATCTCGAGAGTAAGGAAGCAGCAGCATCTTTGACTTAGAACCTGAAGTATGACTTGGGAATTAGAAGGTGATAGAGGAGATAAGAGTTGGCATTGACATACAGTAGTAGCATAGGCTAGTGAAGTCTATAGAACGACGAAGTACAGGTAGCTGTGTCTAACAACAAAAAGACTCCCAGAATAACATACACTGTGATCTTACAGATTAAGGAAGGAATGTATATGCACATTGCCTGCCTATTTGTGTGCACAGATGTGCAGGAAATTTTGATTTAAATTATTAGACTTTTTAAAAGTTAAATTAACACAGCCAGGAATAACAGGCTTTTTGGCTGGACTCAGGAGTAGGGCCTGGATGAAACACCGTATGCTGCATACACAGTGCCTGCCAATTGGTATGTAGGTGTGTAGTTTACCTAAGTTTGAACAGTTCATTTTAATGTATTTAACATTATTTTTAAAAGCACAGTCAGGAATTACAGGTGTAGTTGCTGGAATTATATAACCTAACCTACCTATTATACTTACTAGCTAACCTAGCTATTAGTTATATGCTAACTAATTTGAAGGGCCATCCCCTCAGAAATTAGGACTGCCCAGAGTAATAACACGTCAAAGAAAAAGTACAGATTAATAGGCTGCTACAACCATCAAGCCCAGCCAGAACCAGGATAACTGTCCCTCTACTTCCTGCCAGGATTGCATTGGCTATTCTAGGTATCAATCACTTTTTATCTCCACCTCTCACACACTCCATTCCCACATTCCACTCTGAAAGGCACAAACGAATGAACAAACCAATTTCACTGAAAACACATGAGATTGTCATTGTTACTCTGAGACTTTTAACACCTTCCACTTAGTTTGTTGTTTTAATCTGAAACCGAATCTCACGTGATTTTTGGTAAAAATTTTTATTTGTTCTGAAACAAATGCACAAGTCTAGCTGTGATCCTAAAGACCATTTGGCACATTTTGTTTGTATGAAAACGGTATATAATGTGAACGGTTGTGAGTTGGAGGCCCACCTCTCATCTTACAAATATAAGCCCAAAGAAGTTTCTTGAAATAAAAAAATTATGCAAGAATAAGTAACATGCATTTCAACTGCTCTTATAACTAGAAATGAGACAAAACAATCAAATTTGATATTTGTACAAAAGACTCAAAACGTTTTGTCAAACCCATATTTCCTATAGTATTTCATTTGCTGTTTCATCCAATCAGATTTCAGGAAAAGTGATCACATAATGTCCAAGAAAAGGATACTACTCATCTCATGACTGTTGAGATTACTTCTCTCTCTCAATCTCTCTCTGTCTTTCTTGTAGATTTGTTCCAAATCAATTAAGTAAAATTAAATCAATAACTAGAAAATTGATCTGTAAACAATATTTTGAACGTTTCGTTCCATTTATATAATTGCCTAATTTCCTAGTAGAGTCCTCACATACCTTTGTATATACGGCCCAGCCCTCTGTAGTCCATCTGGTCAGAGCAGTTGAAGACGACCACATACTTCCCAAGACATTTGCCCATATCCTTGGTGGTTTCAGTTTTCCCTGTTCCAGCAGGACCTGCAGGGGCTCCCCCCATGCTCATTCCCAAAGCCTGAGATAATGTGATGTAGCATCTGTCAGGGAAACATGAACAAGCTAATATCAGAAATGTGTTTTTCCTATTGTACAGGGTATACGCCTATATTCCAAATGGGCTGATACAGCACACACATTCATAAATAGCTTTTTTTCATTAGTGTCACACTCAGTAACTAATACATTTTGATTGTCTGACTTGTTCAAATGCAAGGATATCATTTAAATGAATAGCAATGTTTTTCATGAAAAATATATATTGTGGAGTTTTCCCTACTTTGTAGAACAAAGGTATTCCCACTAGTGACAGATACATTCAAATGTTATTCTAGCCCAAATCAAAATTCATTTTTATTTTCTTATGTTTTGAGAACTTCTGTTCTTGGCAGTAGCTCTCGATAGAAAACTACAGAACAGTGCCACCTAGTGGTGATGTCTCATAAATGGATTTTTTATTAACATTTTAAAAAATATGGAAAAAATATGGAATATATTTAAAGCACCTCCCAGCAGTGAAAATGTCCCTGTTTTTCTCAACAGGAAACACAATACAATAAGTGCTGTTTTTTGGTTCCCATTAAAAAGTAGCCAAAAAAGTCACAATGTATTGGAAACCTCTCTATCATACAAGAGGTAAAAACCTGAACTGCCTTGGGTGGAGGTGGTGATTCTCAGGGGGCGGGGTGTTTGAAGAAGGCACTTACAAGCACAGTTGATACAGTCCCATATTGTTTCTATGTGTTGTGGTACAGGTGGCCCAGGCACATGGATTGGTGATTAACAATTACAAATCACCATCTTATGTGAGTGGGCACTGAACAACGGTATATACATTGAGGAGTCACATTGGTAATTGGTCATGATATATATAGATATTTGTATATGTAGGTTTTTTATTAGTACACATTCAGATTTATTTTTATCTTTTGAGGCAAGAAAATACAGGTATTTTATTATTAGTCTCTCACATTTTGTATGCTTATTTTCAATACTCTTAGGGGGTCTCCTTAAGAGCGAAAGGTAATCCAGACGTGGACCCCTTGCTCTCAGTGCCTAGGGAATCCATCTGCACCCTCCTGACGAGGCTCAACAAGGCCGAAATGTGGGTGGGATTAGTCTAATATGTGCGTGGAAATTTCTCCTCTGTATAGCACTAGAGAGCTTAAACGTGATGCTTCTGAGTGGTGACTGGCCGTAGAACAGGCCATTGTGCTGTTGGTCGTTGCCTCTCACATTTTGTATGCTTATATTATTATTAGGTAACATATATTTGTACGTAGTGTGATGTACACATTCTAGGGATCTGTACATGTATTTCTATATATATTTGCACGTAGCGTGATATATATTTTTTTAAGAATCTGCATATTCATTATAGTATGCACCCGTAGGTGGATATGTTGTTTAAGATGTTTTTAAAAAAGTTTCATAAATATATATTTTTTCTCTACTCACAGATCGGGTATTTGTTGTCATTCAACAGATGATAGATATCATTTTCAGTATTGTGGCACTCCACAATATACACATTTCTATGTTATTTGGTTTCTTTTCTCCTTACAAGTGGGGGTTTTGTGTGTTTGAGCGATATATATATATATATATGTCTTGAGAAAGGATGTTCAGACAGACGGCCAAAATGTTGATTCAATAAATGTAACCGTTTTGCAATCAACAAGAGTGCCGTTTCTACATCTCCAGAACTGTATATATATATATATATATATATATATATATAAAAGAATATTTTAGTCTTACCTGTTAAATCCTTTTCTCTTAATCCAAACAGGCTACTAGTAACTTTGGGTAGGCGATCCACCCCTTTAATTAGGCAGGAACAATTATACAATTGAATGCAGGGGATGGAGCCTACCTTCCCTCCTTGGCTGCAGCTAGCCGACCAGCTCCAGTAAGATTTGAGACATTAACTACTGACTAGATAGTAGAAGGGAAAGAAGACTCCTGTGAGCATGACCCCGAAGGACCCCCACTGTCTGCCACAGGAGAGCCAAGCATGGTCCCTTGACAGGGCGGGAGACCAGTAACCTGTATGGAGTAAGAGAAAAGGATTTAACAGGTAAGACTAAAATCCTCTTTTCTCTGTCATCCAATACAGGTTACTGGTAACTTTGGAATGTCCAATCACTGAGTTTTCCAGAGGCAGGAAGTAAGGCAAGGACCAGGCGCAAGGCCCCGAAAGTCAACAGAGCAGATATGAACCATCAGATCAGAGATAGCCCAACAAAACAAGTGAAGTGTCAACAGACACTGAACAGGGGAAACAACATCCCAGGAACTGTTACACAGCAGACTGATCTAGAGCCAACAGGGCTCAAAAGCGAAGGAAGCACCAAAGAACCAAAGAAGATCCTAGACAGGCAAGACTGCCTCCAGGATCTTCCTCCCAAAACTGGCGTCAGCCGATGTCAGCACATCAACACGGTAGTGCTTTGAAAAGGTGTGCACAGACAACCAAGTGGCAGCCTTGCACAAGTGATCAGTGGGGGCCTGATTCTTGTAAACCCAAGAAGTCCCAATAGATCTAGTAGACTGAGCCATGATCCGAAAGGGAACAGGCTTCTTCCTCAGTTCGTAAGCCTTACGAATAGTGGACTCGATCCAGGACACAATAGTCACTTTGGATGCAGGTCTTCTGCCCTGGGGCCCTCAGGAATGATGAACAGCGCATCAGACTTTCTGATGGACTCAATGCAATGCACATAAAAATTGAGACAACGCACCACATCTAACAAGAGGAGATCCCTCTCCTCGTCAGAGGTAGGGTCAGGGCAGAAAGAAGGCACCACAATCTCCTGATTAATGTGGAACTCAGAGACCATCTTCGGTAGAAACTCCTGAGAAGTGTGAAGCACCTCCTTGTCTCTGTGAAACACCAAAAAGGGCGGTCTACAAGACAGAGCATGCACTTCCATGACACGGCGAACAGACACAATCGCCAGGAGAAAGGCCATTTTCCACATCAGCAGGCATAGAGGAATAGTAGCCAAGGACTCAAAGGGAGGGCACTCCTCTGGGTGGAGTTCCCACTCTCCGCTGACCACCGTGTGTGCCAAAGAAGGCTTGGAAGCCTTAGGCTTGGAGAAGACCTTGGGCTTCCACTGCTGTTTGGGCTTGGAGAAGGCACGCGGAGCTGAGGGAACTGCCTGGTTTGCCAGACGTGTCTCAGTCTGGAAGGAACGAAAAAAACAATTACGCTTGAGAGGCGTTTTCTTCCTGGGGATCATAGGCAGAAGGGTACTTTTACCCCCTGTGGCCTCACTAATCAGATCCTTAAGGTCTGGCCCAAACAATGAAGTGCCTTGAAAAGGCAAGGAGAGCAAGGCTTTCTTGGAAGCAGTGTCAGCAGACAAGATCTTAAGCCAAAGAGCTTGTCTGGCAACCAGAGACATGATTTAAATCCTTGCCAATAGACTGATGGCATCAAATAAGTCAGCAGAAACATAGTGCTGGGCCTCAGAAATGTTGGCAAGAAGCCACAACATATCCAAAGTAGGAGCACCCTGACAGACAGCCAGAGTGAGCTGTTCAGTCTTGACCGCAATGGCCTGGTTAACCCATGCCTCAGCGAACGCTGGACACATGGCAGAACCAGCAGTGGCAACAAATGGACTTGAAGGAAACCTCAAGTTTCTTGTCAGTCCAGTCTTTCTGAGCGGACACATCAGAAACTGGCAAGGCAGTAGAAAAACAATTAAGGGGCTTCTTAGTCTCCTGAAAAACATCAGTGGGATTTGAAGAAACCTCTTGGACTAAGGGAATTTTAGAGTGGTTAAGATAGCCCTGATTAGGCCCTCAGCCGAGGGCTCAGGATCAGCCTCAAAGGAGTTCCCAAAAAACTGAGAGAAGCCCACAGCAGAACATTCCTCAACATCTGAATCCACAAAGAGTTCCTCCTCAGAGGAATCTGATACATCAGGTACTCCCTGCGGTTTTGGCAGGGAAGATTTGACGGAAGAAGGGGTCTGCCAGGAATGGAAGACCCCCTGTAACTGGGATGGAAAGAGCTGCAATGTAGACCAAAGTTCTCTAGTAGCAGCCTTGAACACTTGCACCCAAACTGGCTCTAATGCATGGCTGGAGGTCCCTGGGAGAGACTCAGGGACATCAGAACATGCTGGGCATAAATAACCTGATAATTCTCTAGGTAACCCCGAATGACATGAGGAACAATTCGCAATAGGGGACATAGAGACCCCAGCGTCCTTAGTCTTAGGCATGGCCCCAAGCTCCAACGGATTAGACATTCTCACAGTGTCAAAATGTTTAAAGTATAAGGAATTACCCAAATACAGTGTGCAAGATTAAAATTTCACCCCAGAAATCACTACAATACACTTATCTGGCAGGGGAAGGGTTAATCTGCAGAGAAGAAAAGGAGAGTCCAAGGCCTGCGTAGGATACGCGTTCTGGAAAAGGCACAAAATGGCTGCAGCGGCGGCAGCCAATCATAAACGAGTGCGCGAAGCAAGCGCTCATGGAAAATGTAGTTTTCCCAGAACAGTTTTCCCCCAACAGTGCCCAAAGCACCCAGAGCCCCCCCAACACAATTAAAACATTAACCGGATGACAGAGCAAGGTCAGACAATTAAAATGAGCCATCCCTGAAGTCGTTACATTGAGCGGTTGCAGAGATATGTCCCAAACTGCATAGTCCCATAGAAGTGAATGGAGCAATGGCGTCTATGCAGTAAAGTGCGCCGAACACAATTTTTTTTAAAAGTTGAAACTGTGAATTAAAAGGACATGAAACATTGCTAGAACATGTTAGATGACCCAAAAAAAAACACTGAACCCAGTAGGGAAAGTGCCAATAACCCCCCAAAAGATGCAAATCCAGCAGCTAAAGGGTTAAGTTACCACATAAACTTGCTCCAAAACACCCAACAGACATACAGATAAACCCAATGAATGCCAGAGTGTCCAATAGGAACTCCAAAGGAAAAACCCCTGTGCGGAGGGGCACTGTGGGACATGTGGACCCGCAGCTCTCAAAGGGTTGCTCACCTTTCCTGCAGATCTTCTGTCTTCAGACTACCATGTATTAAGCCTCTGTGGGCAACTCCTGAGGAAAGAACTTGAACTCAAAATTTAAGGTCCACAAAAAGCACCTGGATACTGAGCTAACCACATCTAAGGGCATTGTCAGTTATGGTAGTCCACCTAATGGTGGTATTCCATTTCTAACAGAAAAATAAAAAAAATAGCTAAAACTAAAGCAGAACTGTTCTCTTGCCCGAGTCTTCACCAAGGAACAAATCTTACTGGATCTGGCTGGCTAGCTGCAGCCAAGGAGGGACGGTAGGCTCCACCCCCTGCATTTAATTCTAGAATTGTTCCTGCCTAATTAAAGGGGAGGATCGCCTACCCAAAGTTACCAGTAACCTGTATTGTACAAAAGAGACAAATATATAAATAAATAAATAAATAATAATAATATTATATATATATATATATATATATATATATATATATATATATACTAGCAATTTTGGACGGCGTTGCCCGTCATGTTATGTCGGGAATATATGTTTCAATGGGCTAATATTATCAGTGAGCAGGCAATTATGACATTAATCCCTTCAGTGCAAGATATGTTTTCCTCATATGCAGGGGACATTTGTGGCACTGGTGAATGTATTGATAAAAACTGTATTTGTTGGTCAAATGAATATTATGTGCAAATGGATTTATTAACCCCTTCAGTGCCAGCGATGTTTTCCCAATATGCATGGGAATGGGATATTTGTGACACTGGAGAATGTATTGTTAAAAAAGGTTTATATATTTTGGAGCAAAATAATATTATATGTGTGGTTTTGGATGGATTAACCCCGTGAATGGCAGAGATGTACCCTGCATATGGGGAAAACATCTCAGGCACTGAAGGGGTTAATAGATCCAAAAGCAGACCGATATTATTATTTTAAAAAAAAAAAAAAATATATAAGGTTTTTACAACACATTCTCCAGTGGCAGAAATGTCCCCTGCATATAGGGAAAACATATGTGGCACTGAAGGGGTTAATACATCCATTTGCACAAAATATTAATTTGACAAAAATATAAAGTTTTGAACAATGCATTCACCAGTGCCAGAAATGTCCCCTGCATATGGGGAAAACACATGTAGCACTAAAGGGTTTAATCTAGTAAATGCCTGTTCAGTGATACACTCAGTCTGCTTGCCTCTGTGGTTAATTCACTCACGCAAGCGGACTACCACTCATTATAATGGACGGAGCGCATGAACGCGCTCCGTCTATGCGGACACATTGACCTGCACGCGCGTATGTATGACAGCGCGCCAAGTCAGATGCATCCATCCTCTGTCATAGGAGGAGGAGACGACCCAGTACAAGGGGAGGCAAAACAAATAGACTGACAGGCTGCGGGCTGGAACTTTGGCCGCAGCCTGTGATCTGCTGAAGTCACCGGGACAAGTTTAAAAGTTTTGTTTGTACGAGAGCGGCAGATAATGGCACTGTGTGTGCTGCAAATTAACATCGGATGGAGCGCTTGCAGTCTGACACCCATACTGGAGCGGAGGAGCCAGTGCTTGTGGAGCTGTATCCAATTCTCAGCTCCGTGTTTGGCCAGGTGAGAGAGAAAGCACTGAGGCATTGTGATATGTGTTGTGGACATTATTTGTGGACTGTCGGCTGTGCGTGGGGATGGACGCCTTGAAGAGCAATGTGGGCACAGTTGCAAATGTTTTGTGTTTATTTGAGGCAATGTAAAGAGAAGCAAAGTGTTGATGAATGCGGGCACAGCTGTAGTCAGCGTTCATTCTGCATGCGGCGTGTGTGTTTGTGGTGTAGGAGGCAGTGGCGGCCATTTTCTTTTTTTGTAAGTTGTATAGTCTTGGGCGGCCTGGATAGTGGGGGAAGGGCAACACCCTGCATGATTTTCATAGGCGTAGCAGTGGCCTTCGGCCACTGCAACGCCTATGAAAATCACGCCCCTATTGAATCACCCAATGGGAGCAGTGACTCCTCCTCACTGCCGCCCCTGGGTGTGTTTTGCCAGGCACACAGAAGTCTTCTTTTATATATATAGATATCAGGGCTCAAAATTTCTACTCGCCTCCTTGCATTTGGCAAGGAGAAATTGAGTGAGGGCGAGTGGAAACTGAAGCCTGAACAGTCGCATAGAACGTAGAATTCCAGAGGCTGTGGATGCATGAAGAGCTGTGCAGTAGAGTGTTCAGCCATGGCAGCAATTGTATGACATCTTGACCATGTCAGAGGTGATTTTGGTGTAATGGAAGAGGTAAGAATGGGGCAAGAGGTACTCAAAGGGTTAAAAAAACATTTGTAGAGAAGGTGATCAACACACGGCTTGTTAATGCTTTGGAGACATGTATGGCAATCAAGGGGATAAGATGCTGATTCTGTAACACTGTGAGTTAGGAAATCACCATCGTAACCCTGTCATACCTCCCAGCATTTCAAATTGCCAAAGAGGGACACTTGTGTTTTTGGGGGCGTGGCTGGTGGGCAGAGCATTACCAAGAATTTTTAGGCTATTTCTTGACCTAGTGACACCTCTTTGTGTAACCTAATGAATTATAACAAGACCAATGTATTTTATTTACACAGACTAATTTATAAACACATAAACTGACCTTTAAACAAGCAATAATGTGAGTTACATTGCTGTGGAGCAATGTGATACATTTATATATACATCACACTGTCTGAGCTCCTTAAAAGAGGGACATCAGGGTGGGAAAGAAGGACAGAGGGATTTGGGTCTAAAAGTGGGACTGCCACTCCTAAAGAGGGACACTTGGTAGGCATGCCCTGTGAGTGCCATACACATCTCCAAGGCATTTAGAAGCCGTGTGTCGAACACCTTGTGATGCAAAGATATTTTTTTAACTTTCATAATCACAAGCCCATAGCTGCCAACTTTGGATCCCATTTCCGCTGTCCCGCCGCATTAAGACTTTGTCCTGCTTTGCTACCCATTGCCTCATTTTTCAGTAATGTGCTCACCACTTCAGAGGCTTTTTAAATTGATGTCACGCTCACTGAGCAAGGGATGAGATGCCAAAGTGTACTGCTCATGCGGGGAGCGCTTGATATATGCACACTCACGCAACATACACGCCATACTCCATCCATTTGCCCTTTCTAGAGTGCTCTGCTGCTCATAAGCTGCCTACTACACTTGCTGCACACGGACGCTGAGCAGTTGAGTTCATCAGCATTCAACTTCAGCCTCCCTGTCTGCATGATGAGGTACAAGTATCTGACTCATAATTTTGCAGAAAATGAGTTGCAATGAGCAGGGGTTGGGTAAAGGTTGGCCAGATAGATCATTTTCAGTGAGGCTACATGGCTTGGTAGTCGCATGCTCATGCAGCCAAGCAGGACTAGGTTCAGAGTTTAGTACTAGTTAAAAGCTTAGGAAAATAATTTATTTTCTTTCCCTGATGCTTTCTTATCTCCTTATTTACTACCCTGGTCATTTCTAGACAAAATGGGTGAAACATCTTTATGCTATAAATTATGTATCTCATAATACACATTGTGCGAGTCCACTACTGTGAGATAACATTAATGAGCATTCTGTGGCGTTGTCAGTTTGCAGAGATAACGTACTCTAGGCCAATTGTGTTATTTAGTTTGTCTTTAATACAAAAATCCTGGAACTAGCATCATGCGAAGGAGAGAGCTGTTAACTGTTCTTTAAAAGTACACTAACAACATCTACTAATAAAGGCCCAGGCATGATAAATCTGGGTACAAAATTCTGACGGCCACTATAAGCCATTTCATTGTGGGCTTGCTCCCTCAAAGCTACTTTTTAACCCTTAGAGTGTCAGAGAGGTTTTCAATGCATTGCATTGCATTGAGTTGGATACCTCTGATTTAATTCTGGAGTACCAGTCTATGGAAAATTGATTTATAAAGATATTAGGATTATCTGTTCATGTTATAATAAGGGGGTGGGGTGGGGGGGTTATTTGTGGTATTTGTCACTCCTGGTATAGCATTAACTCTTTAACCCCTTAACAACCCTTGACAGTCATAGTACATCATGGGTCCATCTGAGTTAATGACCCATGAAGTACTATGACCATCATGGAATTCCGGGCTCTTCCTGCGTCTGCACGCCGTTCAGGGAGTCCGGAAGTGGATGGAGCAAAAAAAAATGCTCAGTGGCCCTTAACTGACCACGCCGCGCCGATCGGACGGTCATTAAGGGGTTAAGAACCAGAGGCATGTGCATTGCTTCAGAATGCATTTCACACCCCTCTGATCATTAAAGGGGCACTAATGGCTCCTAACAATTACCACCCTCTTATCTTCACTGTATCACTATCCCTGCACTCACAGTTCTGGACAGAAAGCTCCCTGGAAACATATATTCAGTGAGCTCCCTGTCAGTGGCTGGGGATGACGGATATTGCATACTTCCCAAGTATCTCTCTTTGATACCCAAATCCCTCTTTGCCACCCTGGTGTTCCTCTTTTAGGAGATCAGACTGTGTAGTGTATCACACTGCTGAACAACAGTGTCAAAGAGAACTTAAGATGGGTGGGGTTAATGGTGGGGATATGGGTGGAGCTAGGAATGGAAACTGGTGGTGAGTGACTTTTCAGGCCTGGCTAGTAGCTCAGGACTTTAAATTTTGAGCCATATATAAATATATACAAATAGATAGATAGATAGATAGATAGATAGATAGATAGATAGATAGCTAGCTATAGATATAGTTAAGGGCGCATTCAGGGAGTCTTCTTTGTGTTGTTCACATACAAGCACTGGTCTATGCAGTCTGACACCCCTGCTATGTAGAACAGATACATGAAAGAAAACCAATGTCATCCACAGAGAATAATATGATTGAGCTTGAAGTGAGTTGTCTACACGCAGCAGATTTCATATTGCTATAGCATAACAATGAGTCCTGCAGGACCTGCATCCTATTCATGTCAATGCATAAATGAATTGATGTGTCCAGCAATATCTCCTGAGAACAGCAACAGTATAAGCTTTCCTCAGGTCCCAGCTGTACAACAAGTGAAGATGACTAAGATCATCTGTACACTTTATCATTCATTTTAAACAGCCTTGTGACACACACACACACACGTCATGTCATTACAAGGGCTCATACAGTACCTATCAGTCAGTGGTGTAATGACCAGTCTGTCAGTACAGCCCAGGTATTCGTTGCAGTAGCTGAACTCCACGTCTGTGATTTGAATGATACACTTATCTATGTCTTCAATGAAGTAAAACCTGGACTGCTTTTGCCATTCAAAATCCAAAGCTGATTTAATGTTCATTCGGACCTGAAAATGAAAACACAACTTATTTTTTGCTGGTTGGATTATTATCATAGAGAGAAGCAAATGGATAATTTAAAGGGATAGCAATATGAAGAACGATATAAGTCTTATCTCTCAAACCTTTATGGTTTAAGAGATATTCACAAGCAAATTTTCCCCCTCTTGCCCCTTTTTCCTAGTGTAAGCCATCTCTTCTCAGATGTGAATCTGGTTGTAAGACCAGACAGATAACAGCAGGGGACAATTTTCTTTGTATGAAAACAATGAAAGCCCTGCCCCCCTTGACAAGTTTTTCAACTTTTTCCCTTATCTTAATTGAAGATTGTCCCTCTCTGCAGTTTACCTGGGCACCTCCCTTCTGATCTGGCTGAACGGGGGGGGGGATACTTTGCTTGTGAATATCTCTTAAACCATAAAGGTTTGAGAGATAAGACTTATATCGTTCTTCATGTTTTTTTAATGCCTACAAAATAAAATAAAGATAAAACGAAGTATTACTATCCCTTTAAGTAAGTGTTTATAAAGAAAATAGCGCACAATATTTTATAAAGATAAGTTTAACATCTCTATGAAGGGCTTGTCAATAGCTATACTTCAAGCTGTTGGGAACTTCAACTTCTATCATCCCCAAACCAGAATGGGGATGACGGATGTTGTAGTCCCAACAGCTGGTTGTCTAACAACTGACTAGGCCTGACCTAAATTATGTGAAGCTACTATAAGCTTGAGAACTCATATATAGCAGGAGGGGTAAACAGGTGTGCTTATTCTACCACTTGGATGATAGAGTTTTCCAACTCTTCACAATGAGCTGGAGAACTCCCAGCATTCAAGTGTTTAACCTATTGAGTGCCATAGTGGCACGCAACTCTCTAGCACTAGAAGGGTTAAAGGGATAGTAATACTTCGTTTTATCTTTATTTTATTTTGTAGGCATTAAAAAAACATGAAGAACGATATAAGTATTATCTCTCAAACCTTTATGGTTTGAGAGATATTCACAAGCAAAGTTTCCCCTCCTGCCCCTTTTACCTAGTGTAAGCCATCTCTTCTCAGATGTGGAATCTGGTTGTAAGACTAAACAGATTACAGAAGGGGACAATCTTCTTCCTATGAGAACAATGAAAGCCCTGCCCCCCTTGACAAGTTTTTTCAGGTTTTTCCCTTATCTTAACCCTTTGAGTGCCAGAGGGGTACGCAATGCATTGCAAAGCAATGAGTTGCGTACCCCTCTGGCACTTAGAGGGTTAATTGAAGATTGTCCCTCTCTGCAGTCTACCTGGGCACCTCCCTTCTGATCTGGCTGAACAGTGTTACATCAGTAAAAGGGGCGGGAGGGGGATATTTTGTCATTGAATTACTCTGGAACTACAACTCTGACAGAATTGAAATAACACTCTTCAAAGTCCAAATACTATGAAGATTAATTAGAGCTGATTTTACTATGAAACATTACTATCCCTTTAAAGGAGCAGTAAAAATGCATTAGGCAAAAAATGGTGGTATGCATTTTCAAAAGTTTTTACAATTCAAGCTTTTTTCGTGTTTGTTAATTAAAGGAACACTAACAGCAAAAAATGAAATAAGTTGATATAACTTTAAATATCATATACTTACAGCTAGCATGTGTAAAACATTACTTATATGTTTCCTCCCTAAAATATAATCCTAAATTTGCTTTAACAGGTAACAGCTAAAGTCATTTAACTGATAGTGATTAGTGTCTACTGCTCTTGTATTGTTAAAGAGATAGTAATGTTTCAAAATAAAAGCAGCTCCAATTAATCTTCATAGTATTTGGGCCATGGAGAGTGTTATTTCAATACTGTCACAGTTGTAGTTCAAGAGTAATTGAATGATAAAGTATCCCCCTCCCACCCCTTTTACCTAGTGTAAGCCACCTCCCCTCTGATGTGGAATCTGCTTCTGGTACCAGACAGCTCACAGCAAGGGACAATCTTCTTACTGTGAGAACAATGAAAACCCTGCCCACCTTGAGAGGTTTTTCCCTTATGATGAAGATTGTCCCTCTCTGCAAGCCATCTGGACACCACCTTTCTGTTCTGGCTGAACAGTGTTACATCAGTATAAGGGGCGGGAGGGGAATACTTTATCATTCAATACTCTTGAACTGCGACTCCGACAGTATTGAAATAACACTCTCCATGGCCCGAATACTATGAAGCTTAACTAGAGCTGCTTTTATTTTGAAACATTACTATTCCTTTAACTTATCTGAGCCCATTCTCAACCAAGATACCAATACACTTTAGTGCACCACAGACAACCACTGAAGGTGCCCCCTATTTCTATTATGACAAAAATGTCATAAAAAAAATCTATTATCACAAAAATGGGAATATTTAGTTTCAAGTGCATACTTATGAAAATTGTTATGTACAATATGTTTGTTTTTCTTATTTTGATTGCCATACCCAAGAATAACTTGATAATAATATTTATGTATTCGTACCCATCATTACAACCTTTACTCTTATTACATTTATAATAATTTATTATCATTGTATTTATTATTACATTTAATAAATTGGGAGTGCCCCAAAAATTACAGATTTCTTGTTAGGGGCATCTTGAGCATAAAAAACTAAGAAACACTGGACTAGATGCTAGGCGTCAGAAAACAAATAAAGAATGTTTGCAGATTTTAGTATAAAGTATATGGTATTTAGTGTTCCTTTATACTGCAATTTATTGCGATGAAATAGCCCAGTTTCTATCACTTACTATGTAAAGCTGAAGTCCAGAATTCAAGGGATAGTAATACTTAATTTTAACTATACTCCATCTTGTAGCTCTTAAAAAAACAAAGTAAATGCCCCAGTACCATCTTTCAAACCTTTATGGTTTGAGAGATATACGCTTTCAAAGTTCCCCCCTCCCTGACATCAGCTCTCTAGCTGACTGCAGGGGAATCCGGTCCCGAGACTGGCGGAGGCTCTTCAGCAGAGCCGAGATCATGTTATGGAAAAATAAATCCTTCACGGGAACGTCTTCTAGGTGTGCTTGGTTTGCAGGCACACGTAGAAGATCATTTCAGTGAAGGATTTCTTATTCATTAACACGATCTCGGCTCTGCTGCAGAGCCGCCAGCTGGTCCAAGGACAGGATTCCCCTGCAGTCATCTATAGCGATGACGTCAGGGAGGGGGGAACTTTGAAAGAGGATATCTCTAAACCATAAAGGTTTGAGATATGGCACTGGGGTCATTTAATTTGTTTTTTTTAAGGGTTACAAGATGGAGTAGAGTTACATTTAAATATTACTATCCCTTTCAAACTCTCCCATAGAATGTACTAGCGAATGGTACATGGCATTGCCAGCTCGATTGGGCACACCGTACACGTTGGGGAACCGCTGTGAAAATCAATGTCTCTGGTTTGCTGTGTGTGGCCGATCTCCACCACCCTGCTGCCCCGGGGCAGTATGGACAGTGAGCCAGAAACCACTCTTAACTTAAAGAGTTAAAAACGGATATATATAAAAAACATCCACAGTAACCTAAACATGGGTGTCTGATTCAAGAGCACTGGAATTGTGTTGTTCAACAAACAGCTCAGTATGGTGGGAGAGGGCAGAATAGCCCCTCACAATTAGGCAATCTGCCTTGGCAGTTTGCCTACTGTAAAGGGAATCTGGCCCTGAGTATCAGTGAAGTGCACCATTGGCAAATATGTATTACACACAGACATGTTCTATATATGTTTGTCAGTTTATGAAATGTTATTCATTTTATTAATAATATTAGCATTATTAGAAATATCCTACCAGATCATCAAAGATATCCTTCTGGTGAACGTGAATGGTGATCAGTGTCTCGTACTTGGTCCTGTCCATCTTTGTCAGATCACGTGTTGTCATATCAATCAAATCATTCAACAGATCAAGGAATTTCTGGTTTGTTGTTTGCATGACCTTTATTCAAGGACAATAGACAAATGGAAGTTCATGGGCTGATACATAGATCACTAATTAGAGGACAGCTCTAAAAAAACATTGCAAATAATTGTTATATCTCCACATTACCGAATAGAATATTTGATTTTACTTAGTTTGCTATGACTCAAAACAAAACATTCATTGCATTTCTCTGACAGTTTTGCAAGTCTTGGGAGACTCAATAAAATCACATGATTTTTGTGACAGTCTAAAAAGGTTGTTTTTTTTGCAATGTTTTTCCAGTACCAAACTTTTCTGACTTGTCATTTTATTTATAAAGCTAACGATATACAAAAGTTCAGAGTGCATGCTAACTAATTTCAATAAGAATTACATCTTGTAAACATTTCATCTTCACTGCCATTGCTGCACAGGACTAATTTATTGATTGGCATAAATTGCAAATATTGATGAACAACAACTATATATATGAATGATTGATTGATTGATTGATTGATTGATGCTCTCATATGTGGTCTGCGTGAGAGCAGCAGAACTGTAGACTGCATCGGAGGAGAAACTTTCAGCTCAATTTAGAGCAGCAATAAGTTAAAAGGACCTGCTCACAAAGATTGCAAATAATGGGAAACAGGCAGGTTAACAGCTACCTCATTCTGTATTTCTCCCGAGTCAAACAAAGAATAAAGTTATCATTGTTATATGTTGCATGTCTATCTGTCTATATTCCAGTGGCTGAATCTGCTTGATCAAGCAAATGCAGGCACTGAGAAATTGACACACAGAATATGTAACAATGATCAGTTTGTCATGTGTGTAATTATATAAAAACTATACCTTCCCACACTATAAGCATACCTCCACCCAGAACGCTCAGCTCCCAAGAACTCTTTTCCCCAGAGGTCTTTCTTCCACTCACCCAGCAGAAAGAGAGAAGTGGTAATAGGTTTGGAAAAGGGGAAATGAGTGGGTAAAAGGGCTGGGGTGAGAGAGAGAGCGAGAGAAAGAGAGAGAGAGGTAAAAGGGCTGGCATGAGAAATTGAGAGAGAGAGAGAGAGAAAGAGAGTGAGATAAAAGGGCTGGGGTGTGCTAACATTGTATATAATTACACACACACACATGGAATAGAACACCAGTTAGTGAGACAGTTTAAAAAAATCCCCAGGCTGGTATACTACTACAGTTTGCCTATGGCTACACCTGCAGCATACTAAGTTTCTACAGTTCATATTTACTATATGTGCATTCTTTTTGAATGTTTGTACCAAAGGTGCATTTTCCTTTGGTACAGTATGAGTCTACAAATGAATATTACCTTTTTGTCAGTTTTTGCAATGTTAAGTGCATCTTCTGCATCTCTAGTCCAAATCATCTGAATTCCCAGCAGACCAATCTGTGCAGGGTACATGGCTTGGAAGTCATACAGCTTGAATCCGGAATCACTGATGGCAATGGACGCCTGCCTGATGATGGTGTGTAGCGTTTTCTTTACCCCGTTTAGCAGGAGTCCTAGCCATGTCTCCACATTTCCCTTAGATTGAGAAACACACAATTCAATAAATCTCTATTTTATTGTTACTTTTATAATATACAAAAACAAAAGTGCAGCCATATTACCTGAGCGTTTACTGGTTCAATTAGATTTACTTTTTCACCTTCTTGAGATTCAAAATATAAAATCTGGTCATAGTTCTTTTCATGGAATCCCACTCTGTTGACATTGTCAAACAAGCTGAGAAGATGGGCCTGAAAGTTGGAACACAAAAAAAGAGATAGACCAGGGAAATATTTCTACCACAATCACAGTTCAATTTATACTAAATGCACAGAAAAATAAAGTAATTTACTGTTTTATTTATCAACACAACCAGCACAAACCACTACGAGCACAATGGGTTAAGTGTACAAATACCTCAAACGATTCTGGGTATGCGCTACCACAAACGATCAATGCAGTGCATACCGACACATGAGTGAATGATCACTACAGTGCATAAGACACATGAGTGAACGATCACTGTATGAATACCAAGACGAGTGAATGATCATTGTAGCGCATACGACACGAGTGAATGATCACTGTAGTGCATTCCAACACATGAGTGAATGATCACTGAAGTACATACAACACATCATCAAGACTTTAATCCCAGCAAGTCCCTTGCGTATGCCCCATAGCATGTGCATGGAAATGATGTAAGTTTTAGTTGCAAAAAACATTGAATAAAACCCCCCATCAGTGGGAGAACCTTTGTTTTAGTCAGGAGCATAAACAATACACACACATACAAATACTCACACATATATATAAATCATTATATTTTTTACATTTTTTTTTTTTTTTACACATGAAGTGTTACTATCCCTTTAACCCCTTGAGGACCGCACGGCCCGGGTGGGTGGCTCTAGAGGCCCACAGTATGTACTTCAGTGATCATTCACTCATGTACAGATGAATTCTGGGATGTCAGAGCGGCATGAAGTCTTGCTGCGATCTCAGAATTCCGTGACGTGCCAGAACCATCACCAGTCCTTAGCATCCAGACAGGCATGACGTCCTGGCACATCACGCCATGTTAAGGGGTTAAATATTGGCGATACTATTGAAAATCAATTATTAACCAAGGACTCCACATGCTGCAATAAGATACTTTAAACAGAAGCATTTACCTAAGTAGGAGTCCTTCATACAGCAAACAGGTAAATGTATTTAAACACTTTTTATAATATATCTGCACGTCTGAATTTACTGAGATCCACTTTAGTCTGCCTTTAGTTTAAAGGAACATTAGCACCTATAAATGAGATCCGGTAATATCGTTTAAATATCACATACTTCCAGCCAGCATCTGTAAAATGTTGTTATTTTATGCTAAATCCCTAAAATCTTCTTAACCTTGCATCTTAATGCATGTGTACAATACTCTGTATGGACACAATATGATTTATTGCTTGTGCATGGCTAATGATGTTGATGTTTTGAGATTAATATCCACTGCTCTTCTATTCAGAAAGCCTGTTACAAACAGTAAAACATTATCACTTCTGATATACCTACCAAGATTGCTGGGGTAATGGGGACCCCGAAATGCTGGACTAGATTTTTGGCCTCCAGATGCTAGCATGGATTGAAATAATTGTATATAGTGTATGTATGTATATATATATACTAGTGTAAAAGCCCGTGTACACAGGCCAAGCTCCGGGTAATGTTAACCCTTTGAGTGCCAGAGGGGTACACAACACATCGCAAAGCAATGAGTTGCGTATCCCTCTGGCACTCAAAGGGTTAACAGGCCACTACCTCACTGCTCCATGTGATGCAGCCTTGAGTCGCCTCACTCACGCGATGCAATCATGCGCAGTAGAGACTGCCTGAACATAGGTAGTCTCTACTGCACATGACTGCGTCGTGACAAACATCCTAGTGAATTATTATATAGAATATATATATATATAAATAGATATACAGATATCCTATATAATAATTTGCTAAAATGTGCGTAATGCCGCAGTCATGCGCAGTAGAGACTGCTGCTCCTATTGTAGACATGCGCAGTAGAGACTGCCAGTGACGAGGCTGATACAGAGCGGGGCGCTTCAAAGGCGCGGGCAGTCTCTACTGAGCATGACTGCACCACGACCGGCTGGCAGTGGCACTGTGGCCCGTGTAATGGGCTCTTCAACTAGTAGATATATAAAACACCAGATAATTTTTAACTCTTAGTGTTCTTTTAACTAGTTAAAGCAGGATTCACAGGAATCTGTCCTTTAACCCCTTATACAAAAGGATAGGCATAGTGTCCGTTTCACAACCATTTTCCTTGTGAGTATACTGATTGTATCTTTGAATGTGAAGATTTTAAAGGGATAACAGGCACGACTGGGCGCCCTTTACTTTTTGTGTTTTCTTGCATACGAGTGACCTTCTATTGGTTTCATAAGAGGAGAAGCCTGAGGGATTCCTGTATGGGTGGAAGATTATACTGTTTGGAGGGACAGTTTAACAAAACCCTCGAGGGTGATTTTCAGTGAACAAGAATTTGTTGCACTGAACACTGGAATTTGTGAGTACCATTCTTATATGGGAGGAAGGTGATATGAAGATTTGAAGTAACGTTAATACACTAGGAGCGCCTTCTCTTCTTTTGTCTTTTGCAATTAATCTTCATAGTATTTGGACTTTGGAGAGTGTTATTTCAATTCTGTCAGAGTTGTAGTTCAAGAGTAGTTATATGATAAAGTATCCCCCTCCCGCCCCTTTTACTGATGTAACACAGCTCAGCTCAGCGCAGCAGGGAGGTGCCCAGATAGATTGCAGAGAGGGGCAATCTTCAATTAAGATAAGGGAAAAATCTGAAAAACCTGTCAAGGGGGGTGGGGTTTTCATTTTTCTCACAGTAAGAAGATTGTCCCCTGCTGTTCCACATCTGAGATAAGCAGTGTTACACTAGGTAAAAGGGCTGGGAGGGGGATAATTTATCATTCAATTACTCTTGAACTACAACTCTGACAGTACTGAAATAACACCACACAGACTGATCACCTAAAAGAGGGACACTAGGGAGAAAAAGAGGGACATAGGGATTTTCACCTCAGTACACCCTGAAAAGGGGCACGAACACGAACGGTCATATATTCTATTCAGTCCCTATTAAAAAAAAGAACCAATTGAGAACAAATTATCACATGAAAACATATAAAAATGTTCATTGTTTTTCCATTTTTTATATTACTAGTGTAAAAGCTCGTGTACACGGGCCAAGGTCCGGGGACTGTTAACCCTTTGAGTGCCAGAGGGGTATGCAATGCATTGCTTTGCAATGCGTTGCGAACCCCACTGGCACGGAAAGGGTTAAGCTGCCGCTACCTCACTGCTCCATGCGATGCAGACTTGCGTTGCCTCACTCACGCAGTGCAACCATGCGCAGTAGAGACTGCCCAAACACGGGCAGTCTTTACTGCGCATGACTGCATCGTGACAAACATCCTAACGAATTATTATATAGGATTATCCAATTGAATGGTGGGCTATACATATCACCATAATATCAAAAGAAAGTCCTACTTGTGCTTAAAAATTTGTATACAATTTGTGTGGGTGGACTAAATGAATTGGCCCCTTAACGACCCTAGATGTGTCAGGACAGTCAAGCAAATTCCGGCACTTACAGACAGGTGATAGTCCTAGCACGTCATGGAATTCCGGGTCCGTTGTTACAACAACAACGAAAATGACCCGTGGACCCTATCTGCTGACCGCAAGCTGCGTCAGACGTTAGTTAAGGGGTTAGAAGAAAAATGCAGTTGAACAAAGGCAAAATAAAAGTCCAAAACACCTCTAGTGTATAAAGGCCCTCGTCACTATGTGTTTAACCCTTTGACTGCCAGAGAGGTATCCAACGCTTTGCAACGTGGCACTCAAAGGGTTAAGCCTATTGTCTATTGTGAGGAAATGTAAACATTCATAATGAAAAGCACATTGCTTGGTTCTTTAGAATACAGTGAGCATTTCAGTTACTGAAATGCTAATGTCCGGCTAAACACTACAGAAAAGTTTCAGTGTAAAAATGACACCTGCTAATGAATAAATTAAGAGCTACTGAAGTTTCAGGTACATCTCCCCTTTAACCCTGTGCGTGCCATAGGGGTACGCAACGCATTGCTTTCAATGCGTTGTGTACCCCTCTGGCACTCAAAGGGTTTAAAGAGAATTAAACCCTAGGAATAACTCACTCTTCATTTGTTTAACACACTGATTCATACAACAGTCAGGTGTACCTATCTGTTTATTTCTTGCATTAAATATTTAGGTTCCTGCACATAGCAATCTGTATTCAAAGATGCCTCTAGGTCATACCTCCTCAAAGCAAACTATTAGTTGCAATAGACCAGAATAACCCACAAGGGACCCTAGTTGTTATCAGACAGGAGATGAAACAGAAATCAAAAAACAAAAACAGTGAATAGAAATAATGGACAGCTGTTTGAAGGTAACCTAGCTAGGGACGTACTTCTGATAAACAAATCAAATGCCTGTTACACTTAGGGTATGTTCCCATTTAAAGTGATAGTAATGTTTCATATTCCATGTAGCTCAGAATGTTCAGCATATATAATAGTATTGCTGAGAGTTGCTCCTATGCTTCATAACTTGCTAGTTACAGTGTAATAATATATTGTAGTTGATCTCTCCCTCCCCTTTCCCCAAAGTAAGCTTTTTTGTCCCAGATCTGACAGCGGATCACGAGGGACAATCTTCCCGCAGTGTTAGGAAACATCTGCCCTCCTTCATCAAGTAGGGCAGAATTTTCCTTAAACTGAATGAGAGAAGATAGTCCCTTGGTGTGATCTGCCCGGTCTCAGGACTGGTTTTCAGATCTACGGGGAAGCGGCTTGCTATGGGGAAAAGGGACGGCAGAGATCAACTTCAACATATTATTACACTGTAACTAGCAAGTTTTGAAGCGTAGCATACCTTCCAAGTGTCCCTCTTTAGGAGGGACAGTCCCTCTTTTTGGCCCAAATCCCTCTGTCCCTCTTTCTCATCCTGATGTCCCTCTTTTTAGGAGATCAGACTGGTGAGGTGTATATGTAAGTGTATCATACTGCTCTACAGCAATAAAACTCACATTATTGTTTGTTTAAACATCAGTATATGTGTTTATAAATTATTATGTGTAAATAAAATAATTTGGTCTTGTAATAAGTCATTTATTAGGTCACACAAGGAGTAGTCAATAAGTCATGAAATAGCCCAAAAATTCTCGGTAATGCCCCGCCTACCAGCCACGCCCCCGGCAACACCCCCTAAATGACAAGTGTCCCTCTTTGGCAATCTGAAATGTTGGGAGGTATGGCGTAGCAGAATCTCCCAGCTCAACGTTCTGAGCTGACATGTAATATGAAACTTACCATCCCTTTAAAACAAATATTATAGGAGTATCACATTTTTTTCTTAAAGTATATGTATGTAGAATATTTATTTTACTACAAATATAGATATTCATATTTGAATTATAATAGTTTTTTTTTATCTACCACAAAATACTTTCCTCTGTGGATTTTTATAGAATGGTCAGCAAGTATTCTAGTCATATGGAGTGTATAAATCTTCATAATAGGAGTGCAGTCTTGCATTAACCTGTAATTACTGCCAGGAGTAGCTATATTGACTCACCTAATAATATCATATTTATCTAAAAAATGTTTAATAAAAATAACTGAATAAATCTTTTAGAAACATTGCATTGACTTCTACGCTTTTAATTACAAGGGTAATCTTTCAAAATCTCATTGTTATTCTATGGAAATGCAGCCTACCTATATATCTAAAGTAAGACTCAGACCAGTACAAATGTAACAGGCTAAAATAGACTATAGAATAAATCAAATTATAATTTATGATGGAGAATTTTCAGATAATTTCTACAGCAAACATTAACCCCTTAAGGACCAGGGTTTTTTTTTACCCTACAGACCCAGAGCAATTTTGGCTTTTTTTAGTATGTGATTGTTCAACCATAGCTCGCCTATAATTATTTCACTACATTTAAAGGATACATAGGGCTTTCTTTATACCCATATTTATAGGTATAACCCATCCTATAGTTTGATCATAACATAAAAAATGGGAAACATTTAAAAAAACTAAATTTTTATACGTTTTCCTATGATGTTTTGTGCTCAGTGCATTTTTAACATGGACTGGATGAAAAGGGATGAACATACATTCATACCTCCCAAATGTACATTTTTAGGGGAGTACTGTCCCCCTGAGATGAAAATCCCTCTGTCCCTCTCTCCTTACCAGGTATCCCTGTGTTTAGGAGATCAGACTTTCTGGTGTGTAAATATGTGCATTACATTGCTACACAGTAATAAAATTAAACATATGTGTTTAGAATCAGCCTGTGCAAGTAAAATGCTTTGGTCTTCCTCTAAATCATTTATTTAGTTACATAAAGGGGTGGCAATATTTCATCAAGTGACCAGCCCCTAATCCTGCCCAGCACTACCAATTTAAATAAAACTGCCACCATATTTTGTCATTTAATGATATCCAGCTCTATTCTCTGTTTCTCTCTTCCTCACAGTCATAGTGAGGAAGAAAGAGAGGCAGAGAAGATGGACAGTCAATGTATAGCATACATTGCATTTTGGCTAAACCAGCAAATGTGTAGCAGTGATCTCATGTACTGAGCCACAGGGGAAAGGTTGAAACTGACTGCTCTGATCCTGGAGCAGCCAATTTCAGATTTCCCAGCATGATCACAGTGTGCTCTAAGGGGCCATGTGATCATTTTACACATGACGTGCCAGGACCATCACTGATACGTAAAGGACTGAATTCTGTGACACGTCATTGGTCTTTAAGGGGTTAAATCAGTGTAGGTAGTGTTGGTCCACAAATGTAACAAACAGTGAATGCTTTCAGGATAGCCATGCATGATTATTGGTGAATTAAAGGGACAGTAATGATTCACACAAAAAGCAGCTCCAATTAATCTTCAAAGTATTTGGGCCATGGAGAGTGTTATTTCAATACTGTCAGAGTTGTAGTTCAAGAGTAATTGAATGACAAATTATCTCCCTCCCGCCATTTTTACCTAGTGTAATCCACCTCCCCACAGATGTGGAATCTGTTCCTGGAACCAGGCAGCTCACAGCAAGGGACAGTCTTCTTACTGTAAGTATAAGGAAAACCCTGCCCCGCTTGACAGGTTTTTCAGGTTTTTTCCTTATGCTCACTGAAGATTGTCCCTCTCTGTGATCCATCCAAACAGTCTTGCTGCTCTGAGGTGAGCAGTGTTACATCAGTAAAAGAGGCCGGAGGGGGATACTTTATCATTGAATTACTCTTGAACTATAACTCTGACAGTATTGAAATGTCACTCTCCAATGCCCAAATACTATGAAGATTAATTGGAGCTGCTTTTATTGTAAAACATTACTATCCCTTTAATTAAAGTGAAGGAGCCAGAGAATGAGCCACCTGGATTCAAGCAGATATATTCAGAAAGTATGCACTGCTAGCGGCTCTTGAGGACTTGAGTTGCCTATACCTGCATTACATATCTATTATGACTGACTGTTTAGATGCATGTACAGCCTTAAAAATACATAAAAGACAAAAGTGTATTAGAATTGAATGTTAACTTACACATCCTAATAATAATTCTCACACTTACCTTTCTATGGCCATAAAAATATAACAGCACTGTAAATATTGCCCTTATGCCATAATGCCCCTGTGAATTTTTGCTTTGTGCCTTTGTTCAAGAGATAGCATCTTCAATCAATCCTGGTTGTCATGTCTATGGAAGCGGACATGACAGTTGCTGGCATTTTTCAAACTGAAGCAGGTAAAGTGCATAAGCCTACTTAACAGTTTAATGACCAGAGTCATGCACTGTAGATCCATAAAGGGTTAGGATTACCATGTGCAGTGAGCAAAGTTTCAGGCCTTGTGGCCATGCTAATAACTGTCATGTCTGCCTCTACGGACATGACATGCAGGACAGAATGAAGTTATTTCTTGAACAAAACAATAGGAGCAAAATAAGGCCATTAGGGTTTTCTGGTCATATTAGGGAAAGTGGGTGGTTATTATTATGAGCTGTTTGTTGTCCTTTTAAACAAACTTTAGTGGCAGAGTCAACGCACCAAAGAAGAACAGGGGCTGATGATAAATGAAGCAATGCTGTCACAAACTGAGGTACCATTGAGGACAGACAGAAAGTATCCAAATTGCCACTAATATTTATGAGGTGTTTAACCCCTTGAATTCTAAAGGTCTCCAACACATCGCAAAGTGTTTGGAGTGCCTTGCAAATCTTTTGAGTACATCAATCAGCTGATCAGTGGAAAGTCCACTATGGACTGCAAACAACTGATTAACTGGCTCATGTGAAAACAGAACTAGCAGAGTAGCTGTTACATGTAACAACTGATTTGCCACTTCTGAGTGTCTATATATGATTTGTGAAGCAGGGCAGGGGATTCTTTAAGTTATAACCCTTTGAGTGCCACAGAGGTGTGCAGGGCTGGATTTCCCAATCGGTAGAATAGGCAACTGCAAAGAGCTCCAAATTTTCAGGGAAGCCTCAGCTGCGATGGCCACAACCACATTCTGAATTGTAGTTGTGGCCAGAAAAATCTCAGTCTCTCCACACCAGTTTTCTACCCCTTCACAAGCCATTATTTAAATCTTAGGATGCTAGAGAGATCTGCAATGCATTGTGGAGCAACCAAGGGGTTCAAGGTTTTTTTTAGAGATGCACCGATACCACTTTTTTTAAGACCGAGTACGAGTACCGATACTTTTTTCAAGTACTCACCGATACCAATTACAGATACTTTTTTTTTCCAAGTACTTAAAGCGCATATATATATATATATGCTTTAGGTACTTGGAAAACTGGCAAATGACCGCAAAAAAAAGTATTGGTGAGTACTTGAAATATACACACACACCACCTGTTGACTGTCCCCTTTTGCCTCTTTCTCCCCCTCTTGATTCCAACCTTTTACTTAATTCTCCCCCTCTTGAGCTCCCTCCTTTTGCCTTGGCTTTTTCTCTCCCATTTGATCCCCCTTGTCCCCCTCCTTGACTCTTGATCCTACCCTTTTGCCTCTCTCGCTCTCTCCTGATCCCCCCTCCTTTTTGCCTCTTCTTGTTCCCCCTCCTTTTGTCTCCTGATCTTTCCTCCTTTTGCCTTTTTTTTTCTTTTTCTTAGTCCCTTTTGCCTCTTTCTCCCTCTTGGCCCCCCTCTCTGCCTCTTTCACCACCCGCTCAGTGTCCCATCTTGCCTCCCTTACCCTCCTCTGCCGGGTGCTCGCTGTTCTCTCGCGAGCCCCGGCAGAAGTCAGCGCCGGAGCGTTGCTATGATAACCTGCAGCAACACTCTGACGCTGCAGGAGGGAGAGAGGCGATCGGGGAGCATTGTGAGCAGCTCCCCGGGCTCCCTCACTGCAGCACCGACCCTGACACAGGGTATCGGTGATGGCATCGGCCGCATTTGCGCGAGTACAAGTACTCACGCAAATGCTGGTATTGGCACCGATACCGATACCAGTTTCGGTATCGATGCAACCCTAGTTTTTTTGTTCTTGCTTGTTATAGGCCAAGGGTATTTTCTTTGAGAGGAAACGTGGATGGGACGGGGGACGACGTAATGTAAGAAGTGGGGTGTGGCCATGGGCGGTGCTAATGGTGCCTAGAGTGCCTTGTCTAGGAGTGCCTGGGATGTAAATCCGGCCCTGGAGGTATGCAAAGCATTACAGAGCAATGCACTGCACATTCCTATGGCACTCATGGTGTTCTTAGTGCTGAAGTTTGAGCATATCCTCTCCATTCCCACACTTGCCCTCTGTAACACATACCCAGCAGCATGACAACAAACCTATATGCTTTCCTCTTGCATAGTGCATATGGCCAAGTGTGTGGTATTCTCCATGGTGAAATGATCTCCAAACATCTCCACAGCATCGACCCTTAGTGCACTTACCCCCAGGTGAACAGAATAAAAATTGCAGTTTTATTAATCCTTTGAATGCCAGTGGGCTATGCAATGCATTGCTTTGTAATACGTTCCACACCTCTCTGGCACTCTAAAGGGTTAAAAAAATGTTTGTGCTATAATAGGATTTTAGTGAACTTAACTGTTAAATCCTTTCCGTAGTCCTTGTGGAACACAGAAGCCATGTTGTAAAGTTCACTCTTCCAGAGGGCAAGACACAAAAAAAGGCAGGGACTTTGAGTGGGAGATTTCCCCTTCCAGCTTCCCTCCCACCTCTCAGTTTCAAAGTATAGCAAAGTAACAGAAAGAAAGAAGAGCAAGAGGAAAGCAAATCCCTTCAACAAAGACCCCAAGAGGATGCCTCTGCCCGGGGGGCTTAAACCATGAGGGTGAAAGTTCTGTGTTCCACATGGACTAAGAGAATAGGATTTAACTGTAAATTCACTAAAATCCTCCTTTGTCTTACGTCTAATGTGGAACACAGGAACCATGGTGATATACCAAAGCACCTACCATGATTGCTGGTAGGGAAAAAGGAAAAAAACTACATTGTAGACCAGTATTCCACAGGACAAACTGGTACCATATAAACCCCAAGTGTCACTGGACACCAGACAACTGAACAAGAACAAGAACCAACATGCACCACTGCCTAAAAGTCCTTCCGGCCAAAACTGGTCTCAGCTGAGGCCATGACTTTGACACTATAATATTTGGCAAAGTTGTGCAAAGATGACCACCTCACCGCCTTACACATCTGCTCAGCAGAGGACTGATTTTTTTTTCCGTAGAAAAAATATACTTTTAAATATCCTATTGTGTAACTCCATACAAGTATTGCGTTATATAATACTATTTATACATTACTAATGGCATACTGGGTGCTACTTCACTTTACCTGAATGGTGTGTGAATCAGATGCTTGTCCAAGTATTTCCAGAAGAGCTGGATCAGAGACAAAGAAGAAGCGAGGAAATACCAAGCGTTTCTTTTCCAAGTAGCCAGTGAGAGATTTCTGGCACATTTCCAGTTGTTCTAGCAGATGGGGCAACAGCTGTGCCAAAGTCTCATCACCAACAGAACACTGTATTATGTTGGGTGTCTCATGTGCCCTCTGCATGATCTTCTGCCAAGACTTATCAATGTTCTGGAACCGCTTTGCTTCCTGGAATGGGTTATAAGAACAACACATCAAACACTCCCCAAATCAAATATTACTACAGATAAAACCTTTGGTTTTCAACTGTTTTATCATCATTAAATAAGCAAATATTTATGTTAATGTGGACTGTACTAATACAGTCACAGAAAAACGCAAGCTCTAAAGGGTCAAGGCTAAAAATGGAGTGTAGACAGTTCCCATATTTCCCTACTGGCAGGTTGGCTCCCCTAAGAGTAGACTTGCTAATGAAGTTGGGGCTGCATTGGAGCCCTGCTGGAACAATGGGAGAACACAGTGGATGTCTCACCAGGGGAGGACTGGACTCGGGGGCAGGGGGGCAATTGCCCCCTGGGCTGGCCATGTGTCTGGGCTGGTGGGCCAGTACCTCACTCAATCTCCCACTTGCTGCTTTAAATGGAGCTACACCAGGGCTTATGAAATGAATCAATATGCAAGTGATACCGCAGAGCTACAATCCAAACATAGCTGCACTAGTAGCATAATCCATTTCCCTTGTAAACTCTATAGCATCACTATTCTACCTTTACTTAACCCTTTGAGTGCCAGAGGGGTACGCAACACATTGAAAAAGCAATGTGTTGTATACCCTCTGGCACTCACAGGGTTAAATTGTAAGCACTGTAGTGTCACTAATGTAGCCACCTTTCAACTGTAAGCTCTGTGGTATCACTTGCTTTAATTCACAGCATTAAAGGGATAGTAATACTTTGTTTTATCTTAATTTTATTTTGTAGGCATTAAAAAAACATGAAGAACGATATAAGTCTTATCTCTCAAACCTTTATGGTTTAAGAGATATTCACAAGCAAAGTACCCCCCCCCCCCCCCCGTTCAGCCAGATCAGAAGGGAGGTGCCCAGGTAGACTGCAGAGAGGGACAATCTTCAATTATGATAAGGGAAAAGGCTGAAAAACTTGTCAAGGGGGGGAAGGGCTTTCATTGTTTTCATACAAAGAAAACTGTCCCCTGCTGTTATCTGTCCGGTCTTACAACCAGATTCATATCTGAGAAGAGATGGCTTACACTAGGAAAAAGGGGCGGGAGGGGGAAACTTTGCTTGTTAATATCTCTTAAACCATAAAGATTTGAGAGATAAGACTTATATCATTCTTCATGTTTTTTTAATGCCTACAAAAAAAATAAAGTTAAAACGATGTATTACTATCCCTTTAAGGACAATTTTAAAATTAAGGAAACAGGGGAGGTCTGGGACAATGGGCTTGGACGATAGTAGATATGGGCCACTTGATTGTATTTGCCCCCTGGGCCGTATGTTGCCAGCCCTTCCCTGTGTCTCACAGTTCAATTGTTTGTCCTAAAAGATCCTCTGCACCTGACTTAAAGATAAAGTCCAAAACAGAGGGTGGAGTTTGTGTCCTGTTGTGCTTCTACTGTCATGGCCGCCTCCATAGAAGTAAAGATGTTATCTCTTGAACAAAGAAATAAGGGCAAAGTTAATTAGAAATTTTTGCCATGTTTTACTTTTTTAAAATTGTTTTTTATTTTCTCCCATGAATGTTCTTTGCTCACCTTTTCTTCTAAGTATTACATATTGACTTTCCCCTCACACACAACTCATTTATTATAGGGACGGAGAAATATTTTATTCAGTAGTAAAGGTCATATTCCATCCCAGTGGAGACCATTTGTTCATTTCATCCACAGATATAAATCTTAACTGTAAAATGTTTGTAACTTTGATGTGTAAAAAATATAGTTTTGGCCAAGGGCATTCCCTGATTTATGTGTGGATTTCTGTTAGTCAAAGCATTCGAGACATTTTACAACATCAAGTTGATAGTGCAAAAGATTCCTGGATATGGAACTACAAATGGAATAGATTGTTTATGAAAATGAAAAATTAGACAATATTAAACCTAAAACTACCCTACTGCAATCACTATATGGAAATCAACATATAATAGCTTAGATTTTTTTTTTGTCTCAAGAAAAGTCTCTAGTGAGTAAACGTTGTGCAATGTCAGTGTTTTTAAGACATTAATAACTAGCCTGCATAGATTAATATAAATGTTAGAAACATTTTATTCCAAGCCCAAATAACATCATTTATTTACACTACACAACGAGGCAATGTTCTAAGCATGTTTTGGCACTCGTATTGCTTTTTACACTAAAATGACCATTTCAATGATTTCTGTGAATAATCTACACAAGTTATATATTCATTTTATTTCCTTCTTGCAGCAGACCGTACACTTTTAAATGGTATCTTTGGATTATGGATACTTGCAGCAATACAGCATGCAATTTTTAACTGAAATTCTAATAAAGTGGAATACAACCAGCTTTGTGAAAGTGATTTTTTTAAAAATCTACTAGCGAGTGCATATACTTTTGTGGGGGGGTTCCCTATAAGAAGCAGCAACTGAAAAAGCCATATTTTTTCTTTTTTTTCTTTTGAATAATCTTGTATTTCATGCTTAAAATAAGTATGTATAAAATATATAAACTTACAAGCCATGTAATTAAAAAAAACTAGATACAAATAAACAAAATTAATTTTTTAGTTGTGATTAATTTTAATTTATACCATAAGATTGACATTTCCACAAAATTTCCCAAAAATTAGCACTATAGCAATAAAATATTTTTTTCAACGATACTGAAATATTTTTCAAACATGAAATACAATACCGCATTAAATAGCTACAGCTCTCCTGAGAAAGTTGGTACTACTGATTTATAGTAAATATATTTAGAAATGAACTTCAGAATTTCATTTTAGAAATACTACTTCTTCAAATGTGTTTTCTTATATAGAAAAAGTCAGAAAGCACATAGTAGGTTGGATTGAGATATTATGATTATATTTAAAATGACCATAATTCACTAAGTGGTAAATTGTCCATTTATGCATGCAAATTTTATAAATAGTCATCCCAGGGTGAAATTACAACAACACAGAGTAGGCACAAAGCAGGCAACCTGTCTGGATGCTGGCCACTCCTAACATTCTGAGTTGTGTAAGTGGACAGCATAATCCCAATCCTGAATCAAACACATGCAATTGGTTTACTATGAATGGCTTACGGTATTAACCAGTTAACATATTGCTTGCCACTTTACACAGCTTATTGAACACCTGTGATATACTAGAGAGGTTTTTGCAATGTAATGGTGACTTCTTAAAGGAGCAGTAAACTTTTTTTTATGAAAACATGTATTTTATAGAGTATTTCCTGCTGAATGAAACAGGGTCACTCCCATCGCTGTCAGATGTTTTATTCAAAAACTATAGCAGTTCAAATAATCAGGAAGTGAATTTACTGTGTTTACTACCTGATTGTTCTAACTGACAGGAAGTGACAGGCAGTTTCTATCACATTCTATGGAGAGCTGTATGTCTCTGACTTTCCTGACTTTCCTCTCCATTAGAATCTAACAGGAAATCTAATTAGAATTTGACCACTAGTGGGCACTGCTAATGTAAAAAAAATTGGGTTTAAACTGTAATAACTCTGGAAATATAAATCTCTCGCCAGTGGGAGTACCCTTATTTTACTGAATAGGAAAATCCCTACAATATATATATTTTTTCATAAAAAAGTTTACTGCTCCTTTAATCATCCATGAAGTAAAATCTATGGAAAAAGTTTGCCAATTTTCATTTACCAGAAATAAGCAACCTTTTGCACCAGTGCTATAGTTAGATCACAACTCCCATCAGTCTTAGCAAGCCATTGGCTGGCTGTGGATGACTGGAGTTGTAGCAATAGCTGGAGAGCCACATTTTGCCCACTACTAGTTTATACAGTAACTGAGAGTTAAATAGCATTTGATGAAATGAGGAACCGACCACTCTATTTTAGTCAGGTATCTTGTGGTCTTTCTATTGATAATGAGATATAATCTATGTAGTCATGGCTACCAGGCATTTCTTTGCTTTTGTAAACTATTTTTTCCTTCCTCCCTAAGGGCTTTTCAACAGATCTATCAATTTTCAGCTACAGCCATACACTCTTTTTCAATATTGATCCTTCCTCTCCCGCAGTCTATAAATTGCTTTGTGCTCCATCTGTCAACATTCACATCTGTGAACAAACCATTCAGCCAACATACAGGATTACTTAAAATGTCAGTCCTATAAAAAAAAAGGCATTTACTGTTAATTGGTACATTTTTATTCCCTGTGATTTCTTATTTTTTTGTATTTCCTATTTACTAAAACATTATGCACCTTATTCATTAAGCTGGAGACGTGCAATTATCATACAGGAATATTATTACAAAATAGCAATATCTTTGACAATATTTAAAAAAAAAAAAATTATATATATATATATATATATATATATATATATATATATATATATATATATTAACAATAATTAATAAGAATTCAGTCCATTTATACAGGAGAATTTTGCTTTGCAGACTATGACACGTACTTCAGTTTACAAAAGGTGACTGATTCATTTGTATGCATAGGGACACATTATGGCGGTACAATCAATCAATGGCTGTGACGTGACTCTCTGTATTTAGCTTGTCCACCTGCCTGTTCACCAATCGAATTTGTCATGCCAAATAGAATACACATGTTTAGAATTGTTTCTAATGTGTCAGACAAGTTTATCTGAGGCAAAATGATATTACGTTGGAAACTTATGACTGCTCATTTAAAGGGACAGCACTGCAATATATAATATAGTATCAAAAAAGCACGCGAGAGTGATTCAAAAAGTATCTATAATTCATGTATTTTCAAATAATACAATTACAATGAGTATTTAAAACATCATCAAGTTTCTGTATATTTCCCCTCCTTTTCAACACACTAAGGGTCATACATTCAAAAGAACAGTGTAGGAGCTTTCGGGGAAACCAATTGCATTGTGGGGGAGAACTAAAAATTCTAAAAGTTCCCTACACCTTTCTAACATTCAAGAGGTTAAAATCCCCATTTAAATCAATGGGAAGTTTCAGTCCTCCCTTATAATGCAAATGGTTTGCCCCAGAACTCTTTTTGAACATAAGACCCTAGTCCATAGGTCCTCAAGCTTCCGTTTGCCCTCAGAAAAATGTTTTGGTTATCAAGTCATGCATGCACTGCTTCTTTCACTTCCTGGTCACTATTATGTGGCTTATTTCATGAGCAGAACCATAGTAAGCCATCAATTATCCAGAATCATCGCATGGGTATTTATTTGTATACACATTTCTCTAGGGTTAAGCATTGTTACATTGCGGTGCTGAAAGTCTGCAGTGGATTTCTGCCTCGGTACATCTTCAGCCAACAAAACTCGAATCACTGCAGAGTGATGTTCTTTGGTGCATACGGAAGGCAGAATGGCCATGCTAAGCCTGCCAAAGACCACAACTGGCCGGTCAAGGTCAATGCCATTTCACAATCACATATGGAATTCATGCTTCTACCCCTATGCAAAATAAGCAGTGCAGCCAACACAAGTTTAAAATTAAATTATTGAGGATACTTTCTGACTCACCCTCATAGATTCTAAGGATTTTCCTGCTGAGGAAAACAAGTGTACCCCAGTATTAAAAGATGTTTCATTAAAAAGTTATTGCTGCTAAAATGTGCATTTTTTCATGCACTACTTTCATAAACTGACATTTTATTTACAGTTGTGCTGTTGCTACAGGAGCCAATAGAGGGTTATTATCACTGATAATGGCTTCTACAAGAGCCAATAGAGGGTTATTATACCTTATAATGGCTGCTACAGGAGTTTATAGAGGGTTATTATCATTGATAATGGCTGCTACAGGAGCCAATAGAGGGTTATTATCACTGATAATGGCTGTCCATAAATTGGTGTAGCAACAGTGTCTCCATCAAATTTCAGGCCAGTGGAAGTACTACACTGACAAAATTCAAGATTGAGGTGAAATATATTCTGAATAAAACGTTTTTGTTAAACAGGATTAACATTTTACTTAACAGGATAAACCCTCCAATATATATTTTCTCCATATTAAACAATACTATTCCCCTTATCTGGCCGGCCTAGGATGATGAAACTGTAGTCCGACAATTGCTGAAGTGCCACGGAATCCCCACCCTGGCAAAGACATTTGCACAACAACAATAACATTTTTCATTGTTGGAGTGCTAAAGCTTTTGTGCCCCTATGATCTGAGTGAGGCATTAGTGCCGGAGGATTCTGGGTAACTGGGTAACTGGAATGGCCCTCACAGTTTCCAAGTGCCTTGTATGCTAGAGAGGGCTCTAATGCATTGTGAAGAAATGTGTTGAACACCTCTCTAGTAACCAAAGGGTTAGTTAAAGTTAAGGGGGGATAAACGGACAAAATATTACAGTAGCTTCCAAAATACAATTAAATAACCGTGGTTAATTTCAGAATTCATAGACAAACAATCTATAAATTACATATCTGGGACCAGCATCATTCTAATACACCCAAATGAGGCCTCATAATTACTTTCAACTGGTAGTTGGGCCTAGAATGGTAACAGCTGCTACCTCAAAATATACTTCTACCTCCCAAACCAATTAAAGCAAATTGCTCACATAACACGTGCTGCTCTCCCCAAGCCAATATTAATAACTCAACCAATTTTAAATAAGTACCTTTAGGGGATTTGACTCTTTACATAGCTAGGTATTAGTGCTGCTTCAGAAAGATGTTAATATGATTATGTAAAAGGAAAAAACAACAAAAATTAACACATTGAATAATTAATGTTATTACATGGAAATTATACCTATGGAAATAGTGGAGCTTACTTTTTTAACAGGACTTAGCTAGGTGTGCTTCATACAGCAGCCTGGTATACATAGCTACCTTATATATTTTTGCATTGTATCTGCTATTACCTGTATTCAGTAATCTGCCTTTACTTCACACCTCCTCACAGCAGATAACAGGCTTCAACGGTCTGAATGAAAAAATCATATAAAGAAAACCCCACCCATAATTCTGAAGACTCTTTATTAGATAATACACTCAATTCCACCATCCATAAAATCATAACAGAGTTTGAATGCAAAAAAAAAGGGAGCGATATGGCTGACTGCTATATACGGTCATTTCTTCTGTTGAAGGAACATTAACACCTCCTAAATGATCAAACCCATTTACCTCAATCTGGGCAGAGAATTCTAATGGCCGTTATTAATTGTTTCTGTGTTAACTGATTAAACAATCTGAGTCTTCAACTAGACTGGATATCATGTCCATGAAACGGAACAATATTGGGTGTTGCTGGATTGCAGGAGACAATAATTCTCCCACTTAAAGGGATAGTAATACTTGAAAATAATTTTATTTTATATTGTAGCCCTTAAAAAACATTAAAAATGATAAAAGTCTTATCTCCCAAACCTTTATGGTTTCGGAAATATTCACAAGTAAAATAAAGTTCCCTTTTCCTGGCTGTTTAAGCCAAGTCTGCCATCTAGTGGACAGATTTGGAATCCGGTCCACAGATCAACCGGCAGCTCTTTAGCAGTGCCAAGTTCACGATCTTTAAAAAGAACTACTTAATTGGAACTGTGTACAAAGTGTGCCTGGCTTGCAAGCACACTTAGTAGACCATTCCAATGAAGAAATTATTTTTAAAGCTTGTGATATCGGCACTTCTGGAGAGCCGCAGCCGGTCCCGGGACCGGATTCCAAATCTGAGAGCTAGAACGGTGACGTCACTCAGGGGGAAACTTTGCTTGTGAATATCTCCCAAACCATAAAGGTTTGGGAGATAAGACTCATATTTAATGCTTTTTTAAGGGCTACAATATAAAATACAATTATTTTCAAGTATTATTATCCCTTGAAGCCTTCGTAGGAAGAAAGGAAAATGTCAATCGAAGGAGTTTTAATTTCTGGAGTCCAGCAACAAAGAATCATGTCCATCTCAGTGGATAAAATATCTAGTACTCATTAACCCTTTATGGACCAGAGTGGCATGGAACGCATTGCACACCATTCTGATGCCTAAAGGGTTGAACATTCATAGTGGCCAGTAAGTTTTTCTGCCCAGATTAAGGTAAGTGGGGGGCAATTATTAGGAGGTGTTAATATAACACAATAACATAATAATAGCCACTAAGGGCTCATTCCGATGGTGACAGAGCTGCCACTCAGGTACATTCACCTCTCTCCTGCTCTCCACTGCTTCTCCAGAATGGTGGGGTGTGTCTTCCAGTAATACCACATGAGTGTCAGCCAGTATTACAGGCTGGAGCCCACCTGGTCTGTCATTCACTGGAGGTTGTGATAAGCATCTCTATCTCCAGCTCAGCTTGTGTGAAAGGTATGCTCACTTCCTCATAGGCCTCTGCACAGACATAGCCTACTGCAACTTTATTGCTTTCCAGAGATCTCAGCAAAGTTGCAGCACGTTGGTCTATGGTGCAATCAGCAATCACATGAGGAAATAGTGACTCATGTGAAAGGCCCTAAATTTCAGTACAGAACCTTTCACAATAGGCACAAATCCAATGCACCATTGATGCACTGGAATCACCCATGTGAAAGAGTCCTTATTTACTCTTTAACCTTAGTTTTCTTTTTTAATAAGGGGGAATACTAACCTGAGGTAGTTGCTTTGCAATATCTCCACCAACAAAAACAGCTTCTAAGTAAATCCAGAGGTTCTGCACAGTGAGCCAGTTCTCAATGATCTCCGTTGTGTTGGACAGTTTATGCACCCACTGTTGAATTGTTGGCTTAAATGGTGCGTTGTACCTATTTCAAGGCAAGATTGCATTAAAAAGCATGAACAACATATTTTTACTTTAATTTAAACCCCTGAATGCTAATGATGTCTCCAATGCCTTGCAATGTGTTGGACAAGTCGCTGGCATCCAAAAGATTAAGAACAGCAAATACACTATAATGAATGTTTTGAGCTAATGTGTACATAAGCATTGCAGGTCAAACAACCTAATCATATTAAATGGATAGTAATCCTTAAAATGTAAAAAAAAAATCTGTTGTAAGATTTATCCCCCTGAGTAAATCATGGGTACTCCCACCATTGAACGGTGTTTTATTAAAAAGTTATTACATCTCAAACTTGAATTTTTTAGGTGCAATATCACAGTGGCCTGAAATTACAGTGGCGCTGTTGCTACACAATCCTATGGACAGATCTGGTCAGTTGACCATAAATCTCCATAGGATGAATAGCGCCATTATACAATTTCAGGCCACTGTGATACTGCACCTAACAATTTCACGTTGAGCAACAATAACTTTTGAATAAAACATCTCTTAGCAGTGGGAACACCTTTGTTTTAATCAGGGGGGTAAACACTACAATATGTGTATTTTTTTTACATATGAATATTACTATCCCTTTAAGACCAAGTTAATACATGCAATTTGATTGTAGTAATGAAACAGAATAAAATTTAATTTAAAATGTGTGCATTTTTGCTCATTTCGAATGTTTCTATGCGTCTTTCATACATTTTTATTGTGATTTGAATGCACTGCAAATTGCATCAAAATCATCCCACACAATTTATTTTCTTTTATACAATGCACTAAAATGGAATTAAAAAGTAATTCATATCTGGATACATTTTAACAGTATAAAGAAATATATAAGTGCAGTACTGTGCTAAGAGTATGAGTGGTACTATTGTGATCAAAGGGAATGTGCTGGGATAAATTAACAAAGAAAAGAAAATTCCTGTATATAGCACCAATCCTACCCTTGTTCCATATAGGTCATTGTGGATATACTAGGTAGAGGTTAATAAACAATAGGGGAGAAAGGGTTAAAATTAGGCATTTAAAACTAAACTTTATTCTATACACTTAAAAAGCTGACAAATGAAAAACATAATTGTAACCCATCTGTCTAGTTCTCCTAATGATCAAGATTTAGTGGAGTCAGAAAGCCATCAACACGTGGCGTGAATAGCACATTGATTCGTATCACTGTATACAGACAGACAGCGCGTGTGGATGCTATAATGCAATCTATTACAAGACTAGCAAGTGTAAGAAGTGATCGTTCATGCATCCACCTTTACTCTCAGAGTATTATGCCCCAGCAATGGGTGGGAAGTGGTAATATAGATTTTTCTCAGTGCATCCGAAAAGTTAAGGTGCAAGGTCGGATGAGTTGCAACTTGCGCAAGAGCCGCTAATCAAATCCTTTCATTTTAAATAGGCCACAAAAAGTGACCATTCATTTGCCTAAGTGGTTATGTCTACAAAAATCATTAGGTAAATGAATTATCTTACAGGCCAAAAAAAGGGTGAACAGTTAGAGAAGAAATAAAGGATGGATAACAAGCATTCTGGCTGCAGTAGTTACTGACTGCACACTACTGCATCTAGAATGCTTGTTATTCCTAAAGTCTGAAAGGCCTAATTTTTCCTTGGGTTTATTAACCTCTATGTGCTATATCCACAATTACATTTTAACGGTACAATAAAGCAAAAACAAACTTGAGTTGCAGCAAAAAGCGATCACGCGTTACATGCACTGAGAAAATCGCCAGTGAGAACAGCCCTTTAACAGCCCATTATGCTTAACCCATGCATTTTTTTTCAGTGCCTTAAAATCTCTGCATTACAGGCGTGGGTGTGAACAGGCCCTTGGGATCATACTGATCAAGCAAAGTTGAATAATTTAGAGGCAAGCCAACTGCACAACAGGAGACAACTACATTATATATTTCTATTGATTTAATTGACAATTTTAACTTAACTAACTGAATACTAGTAAGGTCTCCCATGCATTGCAGAGGAATGGAGCTCAGTATAGCACTGATTGTCTGTGTAGTGGGAGGCAATCTTTTGTAACCATGTCAGCACCACAGGGGTTTACAATGCACATCTCTATGGCACTCAAAGGGTTAAGGGGGCAATGCTGTTTGTGGTGCTGAAGTATGAGCACAGTGTCTCTGCTCTTTCACTGGGCAAGTGGTGGAGCAGAGAGGATGGGCTCAGACTTCTGGGTTGCCTCACTGCCTGTTATGTGTAAGGCAGGGGATCCCTTCCACATTGCCAGCAGTACAAAAACCCTGAATGTTAAAGATTAGATTTTCTACCCCTCCCCTTGCTTACTTTATTCTTAGGGTGCGTGGTGATATGTGTCTATATCAACAAGACAATGTGCTTGCCACTCATAAATCCTTGGTGCATCTCCCTTCAGTTCTCTGATCTGAGCCTTTGCAAAATGATTCACACGTAACCTCTTGACTGTGAAAGAAGTCTCTAATGCAGTGCTTTACAATTGCTGATGTCTCTCATAGCCAATGGGTTAATAAAGAGAGACAACAAGGATATGCCACATGACTATGCCAAAAGTTGTACACTTAGTCCATGCTGAAATTCCACTTGTAATTCTGAGGCACAGGTAGGCAACCTATGGCCCTTCAGCTTTTGGGGCCTACAACTCCCACTATCCTCAACCATCCATTAGATGGTTGGAAATAACAGGAGTTGTAGTCCACAACAGCTGGCTATACACATGTTCCCTGCCATAATCTATGGGAAAAACATACATGTGAAATGCAGGTGAAATTGTGTAAAGTAGGATTCTTCACGCAAAATGCATTTTTCTGCTCAGTTTTTGAATATTTCTACATAGGGTACTCTACTGCAAGAAAGGAATTCCCTCATTGATAAATATCCAAAGTTTTTTCTCGGCGATCAAGTGGAACAGCAGTAAAGAGCTATGCATCCAATTTGCTGATTTCTATGCTTCTTAGTAAATTAATGGAATCATACATGATTCTATATACAAAAAAGATACGGCATCTGAAATAAAATACAGTCAAATTCTGTTTTTTTTTACTTTAGAACGAGAAATATTTTAAGCATAGCACTGCTTCAACATTCAAATCTTCCATTCCCTACACTCTCAGTACACCGTGCTTCCTAAAGACCAAATTGAAGAGTGGGGAAATGCACTAAGAAAACAGGGATGGCCACCAGGTACGTTGGACATACATGACTGATGGATGCCCACTTGGGCCAGCCAGTGATTGGATCATTGTGATGAGCATCATAAAAATCCAACCATTCATCATAACAGTCTTCACTGCAGCCCCATAGGATACTGTTCAGACATTTATTAATGCAACTTCCCACTTAACAATGGGAAGTTGTAGAGTGCAGCATATTGGAAGCTTCATATTAGACGCACAGCTCAATATTGTGTAATCCACCATGGCAACCACTGCCATTTGTGCCAAAAATTTTAACACAGGAGTACATGGGAGACTTTAGACACATGGAGAAAGACATACCAAGAGAAATTAAGGAATTCTGGGGCAAACCAAATGCATCACAGGGGACACAAAACATCCACTCATTTAAAAGGCGCTTGTGACCCATTTCATGCTAGAGAGGTCTCCAAAGCTTGATCTCGCTAGTGTTCAAGAGACTAAAAATTCTATTTAAATCAATGGAGATTTGTGGAATATTTATTTTTCCTCTATGGTGCACTTGGATTGCTCTTGCACTGTTCCAGTTCCTCTTAGCAGATCAGCCTCAGTTTGACTTTACCTAAATTTTAACTACTTCTATCTTTATTAAAGGGATGGTAATACTTCGTTTAATCCTTATTTTATTTTGTAGGCATTAAAAATACATGAAGAACGATATAAGTCTTATCTCTCAAACCTTTATGGTTTAAGAGATATTCACAAGCAAAGTTTCCTCTTCCCTCCCCTTTTACCTAGTGTAAGCCATCTCTTCTCAGATGTGTAATGCAGTCCATAGACCAGACAGATAACAGAAGGGGTCACTCTTATTCCTATGAGAACATTGAAAGCCCTGCCCCCCCCCCCTTGACAAGTTTTTCAGGTTTTTCCCTTATCTTAACTGACGATTGTCCCTCTCTGCAATCTACCTGGGCACCTCCCTTCTGATCTGGCTGAGCAGTGTTACATCAGTAAAAGGGGCGGGAGGGGGATACTTTGTCATTGAATTACTCTTGAACTACAACTCAGTCAGAATTAAAATAACACTCTCCAAGGTCCAAATACTATGATGATTAATTAGAGCTGCTTTGATTATGAAACATTACTATCCTTTTAAATGTTTCACGTTGATTTGAAGGCATATGAATCAACAATGGTATTAAAATGCAACCATCACAATTATTTTGCTCTCTGTTTTTCAAAATGGCCCTATGCTTTGAACATGATAACCACAGTACACTGAACTGAACCGTGAAAGCTACAATATCATTGGTCAGTCTGTTTTATGTCAAAATGACAAAACTTTAAAACAAATTGTACACTGAACACTGTGAATACTCTGGAAATTATATAACAGAACATTTTATTTTCCCGTGGGATAAAACTGCTGCTCTCAATTGAGCTAATGTTGGCATGATTCATTCTTTAATTTCCAAACCTTTGCAGAGCATTGATCAAATATGAATATAGAAAACAGAGGTGTCACACTGACTCCAGCATAAATGTCAAAGCAGGACATTTCCCAGCTGGTATCAGCCTTGTCATTGTTCTCTTATTCTCAGCAATTTAGCATGTTGTGAGCGTTATAATATTTCTTTCTTTGTCTGTCTGCTTTGAAGATATTTTTCTATAAAACGGTTCTCCCTTTAAAACTTAACCTTTTTCATGCTACTAAGTTCTGTAATGTTTGATCTTATTTGTCATCTCAAAATGAAAAAAAAAAAGGTTTAAAAGATGAAGTAAGAAAACCCTAATTATTAACCCTGTCAAGAACAAGTAACACCACTTAATACTGTAATACCACTGCCACCACATCCAAACTCTGTCCTAAAATAGGCACTCTGTTTAGAAACAAATCCTAAGTTCAACAGATGTTAGTGCCAGTCAAATACTATGGGGACACAGTGTATGCTTCCGCACCACAAATCCATCTTGTAAGCTCAACGCTCTGTATAATTCATTATGCCGCTTGTCCTCCAATGCAATTACACTAACCATCATTGTGGTATGTTTAAAGAACTAAGCTGGCTAACAACTGATTCTAGATGTACCCTTAAAGGGATAGTAATGTCTCAACAAAAGCATACCCAAACTTGCAGACACAATCAAAAAATACTTAATGCCCTTACTCATATCTCTCAAACCTTTATGATTTGAGAAATATAATAAAATAAAGGTCTTCCTTCCCTCCCCATTCATCGGAATGGTCTACAACGTGTGCTTGCAAACCAGGCACACGTTGTAGACCATTTAGATGAAGTAATTATAGTTAGATATCTCAATGTCAGCGCTCCTGAAAAGCTGCCGTCTGGTCCCGGAAGCTGGATCTCATGCCGTCAGCTATACAGTTGACGTATGAGAAGGGGGAGGGAGCGGGGAACTTTATTTTCTTATAGCTCTCAAACCATAAAGGTTTGAGAGATATGAGTAAGGTCATTAAGTATTTTTTTATGGTGTCTACAATTTAGAGCATACTTATTTTGGGACATTCCAATCCCTTTAACCTTTCTTACCTAGTCTTTAATCACTTATCCGGAAAGCTACCAGACTACCTGAGCAGAATGCTGACTCCAGCTCTCCATACTAATCATAACCTCCGTTCCACCACTAACAACTCACTTATTATCCCACACTATAAGAAAGAAATCGGTCGATCTGCCTTCTCCTTCAGAGTTCCAAAATCCTGGAATAACTTGTCAGAAAAAATCAGATCTTCTCCCAGTCTAAAAGCCCCAAAAATACATGTTATTTTGTATTTAACCCCTTAACGACCCTTGACGGTCATAGTACGTCAAGGGTCAATCTGACTGAATGACCCATGACGTACTATGACCGTCAAGGAACTCCTGGCTCCCCCCGCGGCTGCATGCTGTTCGGGGAGTCCGGACGCAGAATAACGAAAAAAAAAATGCTCCGTGGTCCTTAACTGACCGAGCCGATCGGCCGATCGTTAAGGGGTTAAAAACAACAAGTAAATATTTATTAAAATATTACTTTTTATGCATTGTTATGTATATAGTTATATATATTCTTTTTAAAAACACTTTCTGAATAAATAATCAATATTGGATGTCATGTTAATGAAGGCAGTAATGACAGTTGGTTGCAGGACCATAGGACACAATCTCCATCCACTGGCCATGGTAATCTTAACCTTTTCAGGACCAGGGGTATGTGCAATATATATAGATTTGCAATGTGTTGTGCATCCATCTGGTGTTTTAAAGGTTAAGTAGACTCATACACTCTGCCTGCTTCAGTTTAAAAAAAAAACAAAAACGATTGTAACTGTCATGTCTGACTCCATAGACCTGACCTCAGGGAGGGGCTGACTGAAGATGTTATCACAAATCTAAAGGTAAAGGTGGCATCAGGATTTTCTGTCCATAGTAATGTAAGTGGGCAGTTAATTATTAGGAAGTATTACTTTCTTTTAAGTACTAGGAGATGTGCAGCATATTGCAAAGCAATGTGTTTTACACTCCTTTGGTCTTTAACCCCTTAGGGACCCTTGACGTACCAGGACCGTCAAGGGTAAATTTGCTTGAACGACCCTTGACGGTCCTGGTACGTCACGTACTTTTTACTTACAGCGCTCTACCGGGAGCGCTGTAAGTAAAAATAGGGCATGAAATAGACCGCTCCAAGATCGGAGCGATCTCTATCAGGCCCCATAGTGACGCGCCGATACACGTGACAGGTCACGTGTACCGGCTCGTCAAAGTGCCCCTATGCGGTCGTTATGGGACGGAAATGTCCCATAACCTCCGGTCCTTAAGGGATTAAAGGGTTAAACTATTAGATGAAAGTCCAAATATTCGGCAGTCTCCTAGGGATTTTCAAACATTTGCTTTCAAAAGAAAAAATAATTACATTAATATAATAATTTCCCATTGAAAGATATTCAGATTCCTGCCGTGTCTTCTGAATTTTCATACATTTACTTTCAAAAGAAAAATAATAATTCCAGTAATATAATAATTTCCCACTGACAGTGATTCAAGGTCTGGATGTAATTATGTAATTTTTTTGGCCTTGTATGGAAAATTAAGTGTAGTACATTGCAATAAATCATTATTACATTGTTCTCGGATACAACAATGAAATGGCATAACCAAAAACCTCTTTATTTTTGAAGCTGCAGCCTTATTTGGAGATAGAAGGTGGTGTGTACTAGTACAGTACCTTACTTTAATAGGTGCTGGAATTGATTTACTGGTGCTATGTCTGCCTATTGGCTATGTACTAAGCTATCTACCCCGAAAATTATCCTATTTGCATTGCTTATCCCAAGGGGAAAGTAAAGTTCGATAATATGGGTATTAGCATAGCTGGGAATTCTCCAGATTTGACCCGGAGACTCGTATTATTGCTGTTGATTACAGGGTCTCTGGGGCAGAGGCTGATTCTCCAAATGTGGGGAGTTTCTAATGATACTCTGCCTACTTCTGCACATTCCCAGTCGGTTCCTCCCACTCCCCACCCACTTCTCTTCCTTCCCCAGCCTATTCCTCCCACTTTTTCCACATCCATCAAGCCCCGCCCCACTCACAATTAAGCCCCACCACTTTCTTATGCAAATCATGCCATCTAGCTCCCCCAGTGGCACCACAGGACACCCCTCAGGGAAGTCCACAAGACAAAGTTCCCAGGTATGGGTGTCAGGCATTTCCATTCCTTGTTACTAGCTATATACTAAGAAAGAACAGAGGGAATTCGATAAACAACTACATTTTTCTGTGCATTTTATATGGGTTATATTCTGGGTTTGCTTATATTAAAGTGGAAATTTCACCTTCTCTAAACCCTCCTCCCAACAAACAGAGGGTAGCCATCTCGCCGATATCCAGAATCTGCTTCTCTCAGCTAGAGCCCTGAAGGGGCGGGATCGGGGGAATTTTAGATGCTTCGATCTCTCAAGCCATACATGTTGAGAGATGGGACATAGCTCATTGTACTAATATTTTTAATGTGTACAATATTCCCATTGGTTATAAACAAGCATTACTATCCCTTTAACATATATAGCAATTGAAACTTTGATAGCCTGAGGGCAAATAATAAAAATCAGAAGCTGTATTACTGAATTAAGCCTGTAACAGAACTGTATGTTTTCTGCTACATTTATTATTTAGCCAAGCAAACCAAGCAAGAATAAATTTGCCAACACAGTTGTTTTCTATAGAGCTCAAACGTTCCTTAAGGCAGACGTAATCTATCTTTAGTGGGAGGTCAGACCATATCAACCTCCTCTGTTTCCACCTGAATGTAATGTGATTCCTAATGCCCAAACAAAACAGGGTAGTAAATTTGTCCTCATAGTTGCTTGTGCCAGGCACCTTTCTACCCAACAACTTATGACTCAAGAATAGTAAAGAGTTTCCTGATTGGATACCCAGCACTGAAAGAGTTAAACTAATAAATAAAACACAGCAGGACTGCACGGTGCATCTGTTATTCCAATGCAGTCCTGCACAATGCATATTTTATAAGCAGGCCTTCTCAACTTGTGCAAAAAGGACCCCCAGGTGCTTGGCATATGCGCATACCTAGGAATTCTCCAGATCTACCCCAGAGTTAATTACGGAGTCTCTGAGACAGATGCCAATTTTCTGGTTTTGGTGAGTTTCCAGTGTAACTCATTCCGCTTAGTTCCCACCTTGTTCTACCCACTTCCCATCCATTCTAGAGTTAAACGCCACCCTTCATCATAAAAATCCCACCCACTTTATGTTATGATTCATGTCATTTAGGGTGAGATGTTCAAAAAGTCATCATAATGAAAACATTGTTGGATCTTGAGTTGGTGGTAAAAGAAGGACAATATTTTCAGCAGTAAAACCATCACATTTGAAAATATATCGTAAAGAATTAAGTAAGAAAATCTTGATGAATATTGCCCTTACAAATACTGATGCTAACAATATTATATTTTTTTTGTCTTTGAAACCAAAATGTTCAAAGAAACAAAGACTTTTTTGTCTTTAAAACAACACATTTTCAAACAAACAGACTTTTTTTTTTATTTACTAGTTAACTCTATAGTACAGCTTCTCAGTTCAGCTAACAAAACTTTAATTTGTCTTCTCCAGGCTTGGACCATTTTTATTTTGGCATCAAAAATTACAATAATCAGACAAAAAAGTGATACCATACCATATGACAGTAGATTAACCCGCTCCCACTTTTAAAGTGATAGTAATGTTTCACAATAAAAGCAGCTCCAATTAATCTTCATAGTATTTGGGCCATGGAGAGTGTTATTTCAGTACTGTCAGAGTTGTAGTTCAAGAGTAATTGAATGATAAAGTATCCCCCTCCTTCTCCTTTTACTGATGTAACACTGCTCACCTCAGAGCAGCAAGACTGTCCAGATGGATCTCAGAGAGGGACAATCTTCAGTGAGCATAAGGAAAAACCTGAAAAACCTGTCAAGGGGGGCAGGGTTTTCCTTATACTCACAGTAAGAAGATTGTCCCTTGCAGTGAGCTGTCTGGTCTCAAGACCAGATTCCACAGCTGAGGGGAGGTGACTTACACTAGGTAAAATGGGTGGTAGGGGTAAACTTTATCATTCAATTACTCTTGAACTACAACTCTGACAGTACTGAAATAGAACTCTCCATGGCCCAAATACTATGAAGATTTATTAGAACTGCTTTTTTGTGAAACATTACTGTTTTTTCCCTTTGACGGACATGGCAGAATTGAATGCAAAAAATGATGGTAATATGTGGTCAGATAATTGACAGATCATGGGGTAACATCTTTTTCATTCTGATTACATTCCATTTGTTACCACAACTTTTTGAACATCTCATCCTTCGACCCACCAATTACCAGCCCATTAGCCCTCTCCTCACTAAAGAAGGAAGTTCCCAGGTATGCATATGTGAGGTCATGTCATGGCTGCCACCATAGCAAAATGGGGACTCTCTAAACCAGATCATAACTCCTGAAATCTACCCCTCACATTATCAATAATGGCATGCACCTTAACTACTTATTATTTAAAACTAGATAACGTTTTTACTTCTTTAGTAATTTATTCACTTTAAATCAATCTCTGATTAAATTAACCATCACATTTGCATGTTTACCTATTGCTCATAATGGAGCCCAGTATCATTAGGCTGTCTTCCATTAATGCTATTTTCTCTGAAGTGTCAGACCCTTTCAGGAGCAACTCTCCCCTTGACTTGAACTGAGCAAAAGTAAAGACGTGAGCGCTCCATTCATTGATGACATTTTTCAGCTTGGCTTCGATATCTTTTTCCTTGACCGCACTGATGCAAATGTCCTATAAAATAAATAGATATTAGTAAATACTGAGGCCAATATACCAATTATATACCAATTTTTGTCCTAAAACTTTAAGAATATGCATTGAGACTGATGTATTAAAAGAATGAGAGCACATCCGGGGCAAATCAAATGTATCATAGGGAACAAAAAAATTTTGCAGTCAACCCTTTCAGTGCCAGAGGGGTATACAACGCATTGCTTTGCAATCGTTGCGATCCTCTGGCAAGGAAAGGGTTAACATTAAGGTGCTTTTAACTCCATGAAAGCTACAGAGTTGTCTCCTAAGCGATGTGAAGCAATGTGTTGGAGACCCCTTTAGCTTTCAAGGGGTTAAAAGCCATATTTAAATCATTGAGAATTTGTGCACTGTTCTGTGGTGCAGCCTCAGTGTGATCATGTGATCCATTAAATGCTAGACATGTCTCCAACACACTGCAAAGCAATGCATTAGAGTCATCTCTTGCACTAAGGGGTTAACGCCCTTATTTATACATCTAAAGAGGTGCAATCTGGATCATACCAACTGCACTGTGTGTGGGGGGGGGAATTTCCAGTTTAAAAATGGGCTTTTAACCACTTGAATGCTAGCAAGGTCTACAACACATTGAGAAGCAAGGCTCTAGAGATCTTTCTAGAAGTAAAAGGATTAAATGGCCCATTTAATGTAATGAACATTTGTGGAATGTTCATTTCCCTCCTACGGTGCAGTTGGTTTATTCCAGAATTGTACTTCTAGCTTGATGAATAAGGTTTAACGACACTGAAATTGTCAGAGCCACATACATACATTAAAGAGATTATTAGTACTAAAGCACTACGGCAGTGGTGGGCAAAGTGAAGCCATCTAGCTGCTGCCAGACTACAGCTGCCATCATTCCCTGTCAGCGGTTGGCTGGTGAAAAATAATGGAAGTTGCAGTCTGGCAGCAGCTGGAGGGCCTCATGTTGCTCATCCCTGTGCTATGGCAATGCTCTTTGACAGAATGTATACAGACATTCTCTGTGTCTATTAAGGTATTGATGGACTTTGACTGGTTGTAAAGCTGACTTAGAAGATGTTACCATTAACCCTTTGAGTGCCATATGGGTGTGCAACGCAATGCACTAAGGAATAGCAGTGAGAGAAGAAAAGGACACAACACATATTCCATCATGATTCCTGAGAAGCAAACTATGGTTGCGGCCCCAGTTGAAAATGTTTTTTGGGACTCTAACAAAACAAAGCAAAACAAAGAATCACAGATGTATAAAAAGTACCTATTGCACCGCTGGGCCCTGGTAAAACTGCACCCTCTGTAAATATGTCCCTGTTGCAGTGCATATAACATGTCAGTTTGTGTTGATTAGAGTACAAAATGGCAATGAAATGGTACCAGAAGTCTGATCCAGTCAGAGAACTTTCAGGATTTGCACAGGAGACTTTGGATTTTAATATTAATATATGGGGATCATCAGGGCCGGTTTTCCCAATAGGCAGAGTAGGCAACTGCCTAAGGTGCCACATTTTGAGAGGCACCTCAGCTGCGCGGGCCACATCCACGATATAAATTGTGGGTGTGGCCAGAGCATTCTCAATGTCCCTGTACCAGTTTTATACCCTTTTACAAGCTACTATTTAACCCCTTGAATGCTAGAAAGATCTCTCTAGCAACCAAGGGGTTAAAAATTTTTTTAGCTTTGCTTGTTATAGGTCATGGGTATTTACTGTGCCAGGAAATAATGGATGGGTCTGGGGGTGGGGCCATGTGAAGAGTGTGGGTGTGGCCACGGGCAAAGCTAAAGGTGCCTAGAGTGCCTAGGGTGACCACGTGTCCCCGAATGCCCGGGACAGTCCCTTAATGTTGCCCTGTGTCCCGCGTCCCAAATCATACCTCCCCCGGACAATAAAGAGTCCCGGAATCAGAGTCTCACTGTCAGCCCTGTGTTCTTGAGCCCTGTTCTGCGCTGTGCTGCCAGGCCAGCTGAGCTTAGTCACAGCCTACATATACACACTACAAGCACCACCACACCAGCCAATGAAGGGAGAGGCTTTGCACAGTGTTCCTCTCCCATTGGCTGGCTGGTGACTAGTCTGTGTGCATGTGAAGTGTTACGCACGCTTGCCTCGCTGACACACGCATGCTAGAGTGAGTGAGAGTAAGTAGAGTGAGAGCAGACTGCAGCTGAAGAGAGTAACTGTGTCTCTGGAATCAGTGAGGCAGCTGCAGACACAGAATGGAATACAGAAGTTGAAGAGGAGAGAGCTTGGAAGAGAAAAGCTCACACTGCAGTATCTGAGAGACTGAGTCCCGACTCCCGTGGCTCCTGTGGGCTGGCAGCGCTACAGTGACTTCCTCCTGACTCCCAGTCCCTCCCTGGCTTAGTCCTCCTGAGTCCTGAGTAAGTGTAAGTTAATAAGCATACCAACTACATTAATAAGCATACCAACTACATTAATAACCATACCAACTACATTAATAAGCATACCAAGTCTCGCCAGCTGGTGCTGACTGACTGCCTGACTCCCCTTCTGAGTCCTGACTCTCTGCTGAGAGTAAATGTAACCACTGCAGTAACAACTATCAGAATGAGACTGTCACTGAGTAAGCACACTGTGTAATATACAATGTGATGTGGTGTGTGTACTGTCTGACTCTGTCTACTGTATACAGTCAATCACAGTGTGTATATCCTCCTAGTGCTTAGAACTCTGTGATGCCTCTGAGAAAGCACAGTTTTTGCTCTTACATCCAGTGACATCAGCACAGGGGCATGTGATGTAATTTAATCCCGCCCACACAGTGTCCGTGAATGGCAGACGGGGAATGTTGTCACCCTAAGAGTGCCTTGCCTAGGGGCCCTGGGATGTAAATCCAGCCATATCTTGAAGTCCCTATATAATTCTTTGGAGCCTTTTTTCAAGTTGGAGAGATGTTTGCTCATAGTTTCCACTGAATAACATAGGTATTGGAGAATTTCTCCTAACAAAGCCACTCAATCACGCTCTCATTTAGCCCCACCCAACTTAAGGATTGAGAACTAGTGAGGCACTGAACCAACATGTATATGTTTTTAACCATTTGAGGAGTGCAAACATTGCAATGCAATGTACCGCACGCCTCTCTGGTCCTTAAAGGGTTAATGCCTATGTAATGCAATATTACACATTAAGGATTTCTTTCCATTTTATAATTATCTACATATTGAACTGTACAAAGCAGGGAATCCGTGCCAAGCTCATCTCTAGTAACCATTCTTCATTATAGTGGACAGGATCTCTTCTGCATAACTGATATGCAGTGTAGTTTAGTAAATTGATGTTAAGCTGGCGGGGGCACTGAAAATAAATTTCCGCTCCTGATTTCGAGGGCAATCAATAGTGTACATTCACCCTGCCAACTGTTATATTCTGAGAGACAACAGGACTCTAGCCTTCTGAAAACCAAATAAATAATACTGTAATACAAGTACTGTACTGCTGAGTTGCAATTTACTCACCCCTTTTCTACACACTCACAACATCCTTTGGAGACCCTTCGGGTAACAGAGAAATATACTGAGTGAGCTCCCCTGTTTGTTATATACACATACCTCTTTAGGAGGGACAGTCAGGGCCGGCCCTTACATGTGTCCCAGTGGGGCCATGGACCCAGACGGCACTTTGACAGGGATGGCAAATTGCCACCCCAATGCATGTTATTTCATGCACCAGCCCCAGGTCTGTCACTGTGTCCCACATCCAGGGCTGGCGCCAGCTGTAGGTGCCGGCCTAGGGTGCACGTCTATTGATGACGCAGAGCCGCACACACCTTGGCGGCTGCTGTGCCTATGTGAAGAATCTGGGAAGAGAGAGGGGCCCTCTTTGAGATCCAAATCCCCCTGTCCCTCTTGCCCACCCTGGTGTCCCTCTTTATACAAGATCAGACTGTGTGGTGTGTATATGTGTATGACATTGCTCCACAGTAATAAAACTCATATTAATGTTTGTGTAAACTTCAGTATATGCGTTTATAAATTAGTCTGTGTAAGAAAAATGATTTGGTCTTGTTCTAAATCATATATTCATTTGCACAAAGGTGTCAATAAATCATGAAATAACCTACAACATCTCAGTAATACCCCATCCCCAGAAACACCACCTAAAACACCAGTGTCTGTCTTTGGCCATTTGAAATGTTGTAAGGTATGTAAATATGTCCACCCCTATCTAGACAATGGAATTGAAACATATAATGTTGTGTTCTCCCTTATAGATATTTAGATAATAAGAATTTTTTTGTAATCCAAAATAGACTTTTGGGGAATTATTCTCATACATGGATTTTCATAGCCTGCAAAATATAATAAATAGAGAAATTGGAGACATTAAATAAAAATGCCCTAGTAATTAACTTGCTCATGGAGAAGATAAATATTCGCTGTGATATTCCTACGCATACCGCTGTAGGCTGAGAAGGAATAAAGCAACCTCAATTGTTCCAGCTGACTGCCAGATAAAATGCTTTCAAATGAGCCCTATGGGAAGGATACAATTTACTTGCTATGCAACATAGAGCAATCTCATACTGAACCACAGGGTGTAAGGCTATTTGAATAACACTTTGGGTGCTAGTGGGAAGTACAAAGCAATGCACAGGGTTGCAAGCTGTCAGTAAATTCAATCTCGGTCAGTAATAAAATTAGCTAAAATTGCAGGTGACAGTAAAAAAAAACTTGTGAATAAAAGTACTGATAAAACATAAACATAGCTGAGAACTTTCCGGATTTGCCCCGGAGACTCCGTTTTTTCCTGCTAATTAGCAGGTCTCTGGGGAAGAGGCTGATTCTCAGGGAGCGCTGAGTTTTTAACCCTTTGAATGCCAGAGGGGTATGAAATGTGTTCCATACCACTCTGGCACTCAAAAGGTTAAGCAAACTCTATCCACTTCTACTTCTTCTTAGTCTATTCCACCCACTCCCGTCCACTTCTTCTCCTTCTCCAGCCTATTTCTCCTACTCTGGCCACATATTTTAAGCCCTGCCCACCACTCATGAGAAAGCCCCTCCCCCTTTTGACGCTGATCAGGTAATTTTACTACCCCAAGCTGCACCACAGGAGTCCGCAGAGGTTCCCAGGTACGAAATGAAAGGCATAAATGTTTTGCACATCAGGGTTAATGTAGTATGGTGATCCCACTCTTATGGCGCGATGCAAGAAACGTTCACATCAGATAAAGGCATTTTTGTGCACAGATAGGTTTTGCGCATATTCTAATCCAGGAAGCTAAATACCGAACGCTTCTTGAATTGCGCATGAAAAATTCCATTTTACGACAACAGTACACAGACGTATAAATTCATTTGCAATAGCAGTTCTTTATTAGGCGCATTCGCTATTCCACTCACGCAGATTAGTTAATGTTAACCACGTCCACAAAAAAATATACACGCAGCCATTCGCTAATCTTGAATTTCCATGCGCAATTCAACAAAATCAAGCGCAAACCTATTCCCTAGTGGTTTTCACATGGGAAATAGCGACTGCACACATTTCCTGCATCGCGCCATAAATTATTTGCTAGAATCTAATGTCAATTCACTAAACTACATACACCAGAACTCTTCCAGTTAACACAACCTGCACCTTGGGAGAGCAGTGGATAGTCTATAGGTATTTTGCAGCATTCCTTTCCTCTCTGCCTTGTTTAACTCTTATGTATTAAATGACAAATAGAGGAAATGTAGTACTTTAATGCCATTTCATTGCACATACTATGGGACTGGCATGTAGGGATTGTTAGCATTAAAGTCCTTTCAATGGGAAAGATTGTCTGCTGGTATGTACTACAATCACCATATGCTGTAGGGTAACTCCAATCGAGCTGTACTGGCAAATTAGTGCATTACAATTATAATAAGATAAAGAAGTGCAGTTCTAGAGCAAAACATTGGGGACAAATAAAAATATATCACATTCCCATTTATTTAAAGGGACTTTAACCCTTCAATGTTAGCGTGATCTCCAACACATTGGAAATGTTTATTTCTGCCCTATAGTGCAGACAGTTTGCTCCAGATGTGTACCATTATGGCTTAATGAATTGCATCTTTAATGTGTTCTTTACAATACATTGGTAGCTTGCAGTGCTGTTTAGGTATTAGAGCTGATTTGGCAGATATTCCCTTCCACTTTCATTCATTTTGGAAATAATGGCATAATATCAATGAAACTGTGAGTGTAACAATATGGCATTTGACAGTAATGTGTCAGTAAAAATATTGGATGTCAGTAAATTTGTTCATTGACGTCAATATAAAATATTTTAAGGGGTTTGTAACCCTGGCAATGTGCCAAATGTACATAAACAAAGTGGGACAATTTTGGGGAAAACCAGTTGTATAATAGGAGAAAAATAAAAACTGTTGTTCATTTAAAGTGGAACTAACTTTATAATGATGGATGATTTTGGAACAGCTTTCTAAATCAACTATAGTTATGTTAGACATTCTTTAGTTATATCTGTGGTTTTAGGTATATTTATCTTTAAGTATTTGCCAGCTTATGCAAATTAGCCAGGACCTCCTGGTAGGACGTGACAGTTGGGAGGGTGAGTGGAATGTTAGTATCTGGCAAACCAGGCTTTACCAGCCAGCACTGTTTGATTTGGATATACCGACAAATAAATACAGTGAAATAACTCCTAAATCAGAGGTAGTCAACCCTGGTCACCAAGATCTACCAGCAGTGCATGATTTTAGGTTATTCCTGCTAGAGCACAAGCAGAACACTTAGTGTCTCTGTCACTTTAATTGATCCATATGTGCTCATTCAGGGATATCCTGAAATGCATGGTTGGCAGCACCTAAGGACCAGGGTTGTCTACCCTTGTCCTAAACCATAATTATAAATAAATGGTCAACATAACATACAGATGACCTTGAAAGCTCTTGTTATAAGGTGTTAGTTCCACTTTAAATTGGGCTTTTAATGCCTCCAATAGTATAGGAGATTTCCAATATGTTGCTTTGCAATTCATGGAAGACTGCTCTTGCACGCAAGGGGTTAAAGGGATAGTAATACTTAAGTGTTACTATCCCCCATCTTGTAGCCCTTAAAAAACTGAATTAAATGAGCCCAGTTGCATCTCTCAAACCTTTATGGTTTGAGAGATATCCACTTTCAAAGTTTTGTTTTTTTCCCTTTTCCCTGACGTCAGCGTTCTAGCTGACAGCAGGGGGAATTCGGTCCCGGGACCGGCGGCTCTGCTGAAGAGCCCCTGCTTGCTCAGGGACCGGATTCCCCTGCTGTCAGCTAGAATGCTGACATCAGGGGAGAGGTTTCAGAGATGCCACTGGGCTCATTTAATTCAGTTTTTTAAGGGATACCAGATGGGGGATAGTAAAATTTAAGTATTACTATCCCTTTACAAAACAATGAGAATTTCATTTTGTTCCGTGTCACTTATGGTATTGTTTATTGTTTATTGTGAGGTGATATATGAACCATATGAGTGCCAGAGAGTACCTTTCTGGCACTCAAAGGGTTAAGGAGAATTGAAGAAATTCTATAACAAACAAACTACACCACAGCAAAAAAAATAAAAATTCTCCAAATTGTAACTGACTTGAATTGGGCTTTTAACCCCCTTGAATGGTAGAGATCTGCAATGGATTGTGAAGCAATACATGGTGATCTCTCTAGCATTCAAGGGGTTAAAATCTCGTTAAAATTAATGTGTTTATTTGTTTGTGCATTTATACGAGCAAGCCTCGAATGCCTACTCAGTAACGTGTGCAAAACAAACTAGCGCTAGAACACCACGATTAATACATATCCTATATAATAATTCGCTAAAATGTGCGTAACGCTGCAGTCATGCGCAGTAGCGACTGCCAGTGACGAGGCTGATACAGAGCGGGGCATTCCGAAGGAGCGTCCCACTCTGTATCAGCTGCGGCGCGGGCAGTCTCTACTGAGCATGACTGCAACGTGGCCGGCTGGCAGTGGCATTGTGGCCCGTGTAACGGGCTCTTCAACTAGTTTTAAATACAAAATTAAGAATCTATGTAAATAAGGTATGGAATGCAGCAAGGGATGAAGGGGTTCTCCGAGTCCCCCAACTTAGGGAAAACCTAGAACAACACTAACCTAACAAGACTAACAAACAAAACAAACCTGCATTGCACCATATAAATAATAGGGTTCACATCTGGATTGTTTGTATGGAGCAGCACAGGTTTGTTTTTTGCCCAGTAACATGCACAGGAAAATGGGTTCACGTTATGGCAAATCCTCTGCACTATGTTAGTACATATCGATATACAACACTGTGAACTTTCTGTGTATTATTATTCTCTATTTATAAAGAACGTATTCCACAGGAGATAGCTTAGTACATAGGTTACACATGCACAACACCTAATAAACCTTTTTTTAGAACTGAATCATATTCGTAAAATGGTGGGCAATGTGCAGCCCTCCAGCTGTTGCTGGACTACATTTACCATCATCCCATGGCAGCCAAAAGCTGCCAAATGATGATGGTAGTTGGAGTTCAGCAACAGCTGCAGCGTCTCACATTGCCAAGCCCTGTATTGGTGCATTCCCCCATAACATGTTGCAACCCCCTCAAATACCCAAAGGTTTAACCCTTTGAGTGTCAGGGAGGTATCCAATGCATTGTAATACAATGCATCAGATACCTTTCTGGCACACAAAGGTTTAATGTGTATCTTACTGCGCTGGCCATGCAGGTATTTTCCTTATTCTAATTAATAACATCCTAAAAATGTGAAGTGCTTATTAGCTCAGTAATATAACAATGTGAGGTAGATATAATATGTCCCATGGAGGTTTTTACACAGTTGAAGAGTTTGTGTAGCATGTTAAATGCCAAGCAATTAAACCTAAATAAATTCAATTTGAAAATAAGATGTCAGTGAAATAGTTACTCTTGCTTTAACTGCTATCAACTGAGTGCAGTGCATTGTGCACCCATCTGGCACTTCAAGGGTTAATCCTTTCATGTTCCCATGGATCATTTTCACTCTTCACTAGGTCTGAGGGGCACATTCTCCTGTAACATGGTCAGTGGAGCAATTCTGCAGTAAACTAACTGTTCCATGGGGGACACATAAAATTTCCTATTGACTTAAAGGGATAGTAATACTTCATTTTATTTTTATTTTATTTTGTAGGCAATAAAAACAACATGAAGAACGATATAAGTCTTATCACTCAAACCTTTATGTTTTGAGAGATATTCACAAGCAAAGTTTCCCCTCCCGCCCCTTTTACCTAGTGTAAGACATCTCTTCTCAGATATGGAATGCAGTCCATACACCAGACAGATAACAGAAGGGGACAATCTTCTTCCTATGAGAACAATGAAAGCCCTGCCCCCCTTGACAAGTTTTTCAGCCTTTTCCCTTATCTTAATTGAAGATTGTCCCTCTCTGCAGTCTACCTGGGCACCTCCCTTCTGCTCTGGCTGAACAGTGTTACATCAGTAAAAGGGGCGGGAGCAGGATACTTTGTCATTGAATTACTCTTAAACTACAACTCTGACAGTACTGAAATAACACTCTCCATGGCCCAAATACTATGAAGATTAATTGGAGCTGCTTTTATTGTGAAACATTACTATCCCTTTAAAAGTGGAAGTGGGTTAATCTACTGTCATTTGGTACAGTATCACAGTGTTACATCAGTAAAAGGGGCAGGAGGGGGATACTTTGTCACTGAATTACTCTTGAACTACAACTCTGACAGATTTGAAATAACACTCTCCAAAGTCCAAATATTATTAATTAGAGCTGCTTTTATTATGAAACATTATTATCCCTTTAAATGAGTTTTTAATTGCTGAAGAGGTCTTGAAAACATCAGTCAGGATTTTGATTGTTGCCTCCATGCAGTTGGATTGTCGCAGAATTGCTCCACTTTCTGTGTATATGGACATACCCGGGGGGCTATTTTGGTCTCCTACTCTTGTAGACCAAAGAAGAGCTGGTATGGAAGGGGACTGATTATGCAAACTGTGTCATAAACTGGGTGGAGCTTTACCAGGATAAGCTGTATGGGGGAATGGAAAAGAAAGGGGTTGCCTGCAGAGTAGGTGTTACTGTGAGGAAGTGGGTGGAATGAATGGGGGAGTGGGCAGGGCTACAGGAACCTCTCTGAGAGCCAGGGAAAGATGTTTTATTCATGGGAGATCTACTACTAAAAGCTTAAAGGGCAATTATCACATTTTACTAAGTCTGCTTCTATGAAGGCAGACCTAGTAAAATCTCAGGGGCTGTACTATTCCCCCAAAACAGCTCTTATCAGCTTTTCTGAGGGGTTACTCAGCTAGAATTCAACAGGAATGTGTTCTCAGCCAGAAACTTTGTGGGTTGAGTGCTCAGCCTACACAGACTCGATATTTTAGGCTTTTAAGCCTGATTCAGAGGATGTCATATCTCAAAGCTGTGAACCATTTCTTCTCACAGGGACTAGTGCCCTGGGATCTCTTTTCAAACCGCTGTCCTATTCCCCCATTGGACCGCTGTGACTCTCAGCGCAGAAATGGCTTCATTGCTCCCAGGGGACAATATAATGTCAAAAGGAACTTTTCCTGTAGGCATAGTTCCTCTTTAATTTATCAAAGGCATCATCCCAGTCACACATATAGCCTAGTAATATGCTGTTATGCCAAATTTGTGAGTCAAAGTGTGAACTGCATTTATGTAAGAAGCATGCCAGATGGGAATGTACTGTTACAAGACAATAATCTGTATTAGTTCTTTGGCAGATGTAAAAGCACTTACAGTACAAGAACTCTTTTGGTGACCTAATGATGCTTTTTTTAGTTAAATTTAAGATTAAATTAGCTCACTAAAAAGCAAACAAATAACATTCCCTTAAAAGATTGGTCTTATTGGTGATATGGTGATTTATCAAAAAGCACAGACTGTAGCACAAAAAAAAAATACAACCTGCATCAATGTTGAGATTGATATTGTTAAATAGTTAGTATTCATCACCTTTAAATGAAAAACACCTGGCATTACCCCAAATCCCCTGAAATATAATTCAAATGACTAAGGCAATTCATAATATCAGCATGTTTGCTCATTACTGCATTGCACGTTTAGCCTTAAGATATATTATGTACCTTATATATATGTAGACTGCCTTTCATCTAGTTCTCATTGTTAATCATAAATCACTTCATAATAAAACCTAATGAAATGCAATATAAAAGGCACTGCCTGGGCAACTGATTCTCAAGTGTCACTAACTGGACTGATTGTAAGAATATTGCACTTTGCACAAAGGGAGACTAATCAGACTGAAGTAATAACAGACCACCCAGGGTGTAAATGAAAGTACATTTCCAAAAAATAAGTTAGGCTTAACTTTAACCCCTTCGCGTCCGGTGACGTACCCGGACCGTTACGCTGGTCCGGCAGTTAAGGACCAGTGACAGTCCTGGTACGTCACGTACTATTACTCACCGCACTCCTGCAGGAGCGTGGTGAGTAATACCGGGGACTGAATTTGATCGCTGCAAGACCGGAGCGATCTCTTTCAGTCCCTCAGTTCGGCGTGCCGGTACACGTGATCAGTCACGTGGGGCGGCACGCCGAAATTCCCTATCGGGTCTTTAAAGGACCACATACCCCGTGACCACTGGTCGTTAAGGGGTTAAAGGGATAGTAATGTTTCAGAATAAAAGCAGCTCCAATTAATCTTTGTAGTATTTGGGTCATGGAGAGTGTTATTTCAATACTGTCAGAGTTGTAGTTCAAGAGTAATTCAATGATAAAGTATCCCCCTCCCGCCCCTTTTACTGATGTAACACTGCTCATCTCAGAGCAGCAAGGCTGTCTGAATGGATCGCAGAGAGGGACAATCTTCAGTGAGCATAAGGGAAACACCTGAAAAACCTGTCCCTTGCTGTGAGCTGTCTGGTCAAGTGAACAGATTTCACATCTGAGAGGAGGTGGCTTACACTAGATAAAAGGGCGGGAGGGGGATACTTTATCATTCAATTACTCTTGAACTACAACTCTGACAGTATTGAATTAACTATCTCCATAGCCTAAATACTATGAAGATTAATTGGAGCTGCTGTTCTTCTGAAACACTACTATCCCTTTAAACTATGGAGCCGTATTCCTGAATCTAGGGTCATTCAGAGGCAGACCAACTGCACCATAGGGAACAAATAAAAGTCATCCATATTTTGACTTGATTTAACCCTTTGAGTGCCAGAGGGGGTATGCAATGCATAATGTTGTTTAGCCTGGGTGAGAGCAGTGTTAAAACAAGATAGGATGAATCTGTAATGGTGGAAGTCGCCAAACAGAATGAGCCTTTTGCCAGAGTTGTTCTGCAGCTCAGCAATAGGTGTGTAGCCTATGGACTGATGAATTTAGCCTAGGGTCTGGGATTCCCTGACCAGCCATGTTGAAGCTAGAGAAGCTTGCTGATCCAAAGAAGAAATTAGTGAAGTGTTATATCCATGAACAAGAGAGTCGAAGTTAGTAGAAGAGATGAAAGAAGAGAGCGAAGTTTGCACAGTGGATGCTAGGCCCAGTAAGTTGAGAGAATGCAGGTTCCTGGTTAGGAAAGTTGTTTTAGGGGAAGATGTGTTAGAGAGTCTGGAGATAAAATGAAGTTCAGAGAAAGGAAATAGGGATATTTTGAAGTTAGAAACTGAACAGTTTCTGGTGAATACTAGGTCTAATGACTGGCCTTCCCTGTGAGTGCTGGCAACAGTCCACTGTTGGAAGGTATGACAAGGTCAGACAATGAAAATGGAAGGACTGGATAGGATGAATCATCAATGTGTAATTTGTGGTAGCCATTATCTATTTCAAACAATAGTTAGAGATAGTTAAGAGATAGTTACTTATTTCTCAGTTTATGCAAATGAGATACTTCTGTCTTGCATAGAACTGAAGATAGGAGAGAAAGCAGTGTGGAATGATAACATCTGACAGGCGTGTCAGCCAGTACTTGCTTATGGCAAATAAATAAAGCTAAATAGCTAAAAAAAACTATTGTTTTAAATTTAAAAAAAAAAAACCTAATATAGCTGATTTTGAAAACTCTTAAAATAGGATTTTATTTTTACCTGTTAAATCCTTTTCTCTTAGTCCATACAGGTTACTGGTAACTTTGGGTAGGCAATCAGCCCCTTTAATAGGCAGGAACAATTCTGAGAAGTGACTGCTGGGTGGAGCCTACCTCCTCTCCTTAGCTTGCAGCTAGCCAATCCCCAACCAGTAAGATTTGCAGACTAACTATTGACTAGGTAGTAAGAAGGTAAAGGAAGACTCCTGTGAGCATGAACTCGACAGGACCCCACGTTCTGCGGCAGGAGTGCCAAGCATGGTCCCTTGACAGGGTGAGAGACCAATAACCTGTATGAACTAAGAGAAAAGGATTTTACAGGTAAGACTAAAATCCTGTTTTCTCTATCGTCCAATACAGGTTACTGGTAACTTTGGGATGTCCAACCATTAATTTCCCCAGGGCGGGAAGAAAGGCAAGGACCAGGCACAGGCTCACAAAGTCACCAAATCACCAATGCACCTACAGATCATAAATAGCTCAACACTAACCGCAAAATGTCAACGGATGCTGAACAGGGGTAAAACAAACCCCAGGAACTTTTACACAGCACACAAAACTAGAGCCAACAGGGCTCAAAAGTAAACGAGTACTGAGAGACTAAGGAGATCCTAGACAGGCAAGGCTGCCTCCAGGATCTTTCTCCCAAAACTGGCATCAGACATTCACACGGCAGTGTTTAGAAAAGGCGTGCACAGATGACAACGTGGCCGTCTTGCACAACTGATCAGCTGAGGCCTGGTTCTTGTAGACCCAAGAAGCCCCAACAGACCTCGCAGAATAAGCCGTGACCCTGAAGGGAACAAGTTCTTCCAAAGTTTGTAAGCCTTACGAATTGTGGACTTGATCAAATAAGCGAGAATAACCTTGGAAGCAGGCTTCCCTGCCCTAGGAACCTCAGGAATGACAAACAGAGTGTCAGACTGCCTCAAGGACAATGTGCAATGCACATAGAACTTGAGACACTGCACAACATCCAACAAATGAAGATTCCTCTCTTTGTCAGAAGTAGGGTTTAGACAGAAGGAAGGAACCACAACCTTCTGATTGATGTGGAACTCAGACACAACTCTCTGGTGAAACTCTTGTGAGGTGCGAAGCACCACCTTGTCCTTGTAAAAAACCAAAAAGGGTGGTTTACAGGACAGGGCATGCAACTCTGTGAACGGAAACAAGCTCCAGGAGAAAGGCCATCGTTCACGTCAGCATACGCAGAGGAATAGTAGCCAAAGACTCAAAGGGAGGACGCTGGAGCACTCCCAAGACCAGTGAGGAGCAGGGGACTTAAACACCAGACGGGTATGAGCAACACCCTGGAAGAAAAGGAATGATGGCAAGACGCCTCTGAAAAAGGACAGACAGCGCAGACGTCTGAACCTTGAGATAACTCAGACTGAGACCTTTATCCACTGTAGAAAGGTAAAAATCCTGAGATAGATCTTTGTTAGCAGACTAAGCCAGGAAGGTAGCCCAAACTCGATGGTAGGCCTTAGAGAAAACAGGCTTGTGGGCACTAAGCATAGTAGCCATAGCACCAGAAGAAAATCCTTTCTGCCTCAAAATTGAGGATTCAATTTCCATGCTGTCAAAGCTAGTAGATGAACGTCTTCTTTCCAGAGGTAACCCTGTAGAAGAAGGTCTGGAAAGGAGAGAAGTTGAAGAGGTTCCTCCTCTGAAAGGTCCAGCAGCTCCGGAAACCATGCCTGTCAAGGCCAGTACGGAGCAATCAGAATGACTGGGCAGTGCTCCAGTCTCAGCTTCTGAAGAACTCTGTTCAAGAAGGGAACAGGAGGGAAGATGTAAGCCAGAGGAAACGTCCATGGGATCGACAAGGCATCCATTGCCACAGCCATGGGATCCACCCAGCGAGAGCAGAATGTTGGAACCTTCCTGTTGTGTCTGGTTGTCATAAGGTCAATGCATGGAAGACTCCACTGCTAGATGATGAGGTTGAACACCTCTGGATGCAGCTTCCACTCCCCGCTGTCCACTGTGTGTCGACTGAGGAAGTCTGCCAGAACACTGTCTACTCCAGGAATATGAACTGCGGAAATGGAAGGGACATGCTTCTCTGCCCAAGATAAAATGGCCTTGACCTCTAGCCAATCTGCGAGACTTCTTGTGCCTCCTTGCTTGTTGATGTAGGCTACCGCTGTGGCGTTGCACCCTTACTGGGCAATCCTCCAGTTGTCGTGTCCAGTGATGTAGAGCATGAAATATTGCCTGAAGCTCCAAGACGTTGATGGGACGGAGAGATTCCTCCTGAGACCACTTGCCCTGAACAGTCAAGTGCCCCACCACCGCTCCCCAACCGGAGAGGCTGGCATCCATCGTCACTGTGGTCCAGAAGGGCACCAGGAAGGGTCTGCCTTTCAAGAGATTGTTCAGGTTAAGCCACCATGAGATACTCTGCTTCACGTGAAGAGGGAGATACAGGGATCTTTCCAGGAGATCTAGACGGCCCTTGCAGGCCAGGATCAGAAACACCTGAAGTTCCTTGGTGTGAGCCATGGCAAACGTAACTACTTCTATGGTGGAAATGAACTTCCCCACCCAGGAGGACAACTTCTTGACTGGAAATGGATCCTGAGACAGGATAGCTTGGACCTTTAGTGTTATCTCATGAGCCACTTCGTCTGTCAGAAAGACCATCCCCCTCTGAGTGTTGAAGAGGAGTCCCAGAAAGACCATCTTCTGAGAAGAAACAAGGTCTGACTTGTCCAAACTGATGATCCACCCATGATGGAAGAGAGCATGAACGCAGTCCTGCACCTGCTGGTGAAGGAGCTCCAGAGACGAGGCCTTTAGAAGGAGGTCGTCCATATATGGAGTCACCCTGATGCCATTCTGATGTAGGACGGAGATCAAAGCTCCTAGGACTCTGTTGGAGACTTGAGTAGCCGTGGTCAGGCCCAGGGGGAGGTCAGAGAACTGGAAGTACCATCGGTCGCAGGCTAAGAGGAGATACTGTCGACTCTCTGGATGAATGATGATGTGCAGATAGGCATCTTGAAGATCCAGAGAGGCCAGAAAGTCCCCAGGAGACATGGCTTCTATCACGGTGCACAGAGACTCCTGGTAGTACTGGGACCTGACCACAAAGGAGTTGAGATCTTTCACATCCAAAATGGGATGACAGCCCCCATCCTTCTTGGAAACCACAAAGAGGTTGGAGTAGAATCCCAAGCCCCTCTCCTGAGGGGGAACCGGCTCAAGGACCGCCTTCTCCAGAAGGACCTGTATAGCATCCTTGAAAAGGCGTCTCTTTCCTGCTCCCAAGGGAGAACGAGAAACAAAGGTCCTTGTAGGTGGAAGAGAGGTGAAGGGAATCCTGTATACCGAGGCCACCACAGATGCCTGCCAAGCAGAGAGGTAGTGGCGTAGGAGGCCATCTACCTGCAAGTGGGGATGCGGGTTCGGTGAGTCATACAGAAGAAGGTTTGGAAGCCTTGGGCTTCGTGGAGGACTTGGATCTCCATTGATGCTTAGGCTTGGATGAGGAACCATCTGGGTCGCTTGGCGTGGGTCTGCTGAAAGGAAAGAAAAAGCCGATTCCTTTTGACAGGTGCCTTCTTCCTCAGGACCACTGGCAGGAGAGAAATCTTCCCTTTAGTGGCCTCATGGATGAGATCCTTGAGTTCAGGCCCGAACAAGGAAGAACCCTGAAAAAGTAAGGACAGCAGAGCTTTCTTAGAGACTGTGTCAGCCGACCAGATCTTAACCCTTTGAGTGCCAGAGGGGTACGCAACGCATTGCAAAGCAATGCGTTGCGTACCCCTCTGGCACTCAAAGGGTTAAGCCAAAGAGCCCGTCTGGCTACCACAGACATGGTAGAAGCCCTGGCTATCACGCACAGTGTCAAACAGGGCAGCAGAGACATAATGCTGAGCCTCAGCAATGTTAGTAAGAAGTCGCAACATGTCAGAAGTAGGGGCCCCTTGACGGACAACAGAATTGAGCTGTTCAGTCCAAATTTACCCATGCAACCGCAAAGGTAGGGTGAAGGGCAGAGCCCGTAGTCGCAAAAATAGCTTTGAGAGAAGTCTCAAGATTCTTGTCAGTCCAGTCTTTAAGAGCAGAGGTGTCAGCAACAGGTAAGGCAGTTGATTTAGAAAGCTTGGAAACTGGGGCGTCCACTTTAGGGGGATGAACCCACTGAGTAAGGGCTGTTTCAGAAAACAGATAAAGTTTAGCAAACTTCTTAGACACAGAAGGTTTACACCAAGCGGTCAAGGGTGGGATTAGGTGGAAAGCAGACATGGGGCCTAACAGGCTCCTGGAAAACATTAGAGGGGTCAGAACACACCTCCTGCACCAAGGGAATGTTCAGGTTGAACAACACAGCCCTGATCAGGCCCTCAGCAGAGGGAATAGGGTCCACCTCGAAGGGGTCCCCAAAAAACTGAGATGAAGGAACAGATGAACAGTCATCATCTTCAGAGTCCACCAATAATTCCTCCTTAGAGGAATCAGACACATCAGGTACACCCAGTGGTTTAGGCAGGGAAGATCTGATAGGGGCGGGTGTGGATGGAAGGAGTTGTAAGGTGGACCGGAGGTCCCTTGTAGTAGTCTTAAACTCTTGCATCCATATTGGCTCTAATGCATGGCTGGAGGCCCTAACAGGGGATTCAGGGGCAGCAGCGCATGCTGGGCAAACATGACCTGAGTATTCTCTAGGTAATCCTGATTGACGTGAGGAGCAATGAGCAATGAGGGACACAGACACCCCAGTATCCTTAGTCTTAGGTTTAGCCCCAAGGTCTAACGGAGTAGACATTCTCACAGAGTCTAAACGGTCAAAGTATCAAAATACCCACAATAAAGCGTGTATGATAATTAATGCACCCCAAAAACACTAAAATAACACTTATCTGGTAGGCAAAGGGTTAAGTTGCGGAGGAGAGTCCAAGCCCTGCGTATGATACTCGATCTGCGAATACACAAAATGGCTGCTGCGACAGGAGCCAATCAGAAATGAGCGTGCGAAGCGGGCACTCATGGGAAAAGTAGTTTCACTGAGAGAATACCCCAACAGTGCTCAAAGCCCCCTAAAGCCCCCAACATACCCAGAATGTTGACTGGATGATAGAGCAAGGGAAAACCAACAACATGAGCCGTCTCTGACCACGCTACGTGGAGCGGTTGCAGAGACACGTCCCAAACTGTAAAGTCCCATAGAAGTGAATGGAGCAATGGCGTCTATGCCGTACACACGCGCCTTAAGGGCGCAGAACATAAAGTTAGCAAGGTGAATACGAAATGTAAAACCACTCAATAAACACTGAACCCAACAGGAAAAGTGCCCAAAACCCCCCCAAAAGGTGCTAACCAGCAACTAAAGGGCTTAGTTACCACAGAAACTTGCTCCAAACACCTAACAGACATACAGAATAAACCCAGTGAGTGCATGAGTATGTAATAGGAACTCCAATAGAGAACCCTGTGCGGAGGGGAAGCATGGGACATGTGGACGTCAGCACTCAAAGGGTGCTCACCTTTTTCAGCAGGTCTTCAGATTACCATATATCAAGAAGAAGCCTTGGTGGGCAACTCCTGGGGAAAGAACTTGCAGCCAAGATTTCCCCCCCAGGGCTTAGGTCCACAAAAGAGCATGGTAAACTGAGCTATATACATTTGGGTGATGGGAATTGTCAGTGATGGTAATCCACCTAATGGTGGTATTCCATTTCTAACAGAAAAAAGCTAAAACTATAGCAGAACTGTTCTCTTGCTTGTGTCTTGACCAAGGAACAAATCTTACTGGTTGGGGATTGGCTAGCTGCAATCTAAGGAGAGGAGGTAGGCACTATCCAGCAGTCACTTCTCAGAATTGTTCCTGCCTATTAAAGGGGCTGATCGCCTACCCAAAGCTACCATTAACTTGTATTGGACAACAGAGAAAAATAATTTATTTTGTAACAAAGTGACCCTTCTATTTGATAGAAGCAGTACTTACTGTGCTCCTTTATATAAGTACTAGTTGAACAGCCCGTTACACGGGCCACAGTGCCTCTGGCAGCCGGTCCCGGGGCAGTCACACGCAGCGGAGACTGCCCGCGCCTCGGCTGATACAGAGCTCTGTATCAGCCGCGGCGCGGGCAGTCTCTACTGCGCATGTCGGGCGTTACACACAACTTGGCAAATTATTTTTTAGGATGTTAAACAAGCACCTAAGCCTCTGCTTATGTATAGACACCCAAGTTCATATTACCTCAACAAGTCCACAAGAACAAACCTATTACCTAATCATATAACATGTCTATACTATCTGGGGTGGCGTAAAGCCTCTTTCCTCTGCACCCAGTTTGTGCATAGTTTGTGTGTGGGCTCAGGGCAGGACTAGATTTAAATTTCAAGCTCCTCTAGGCAAGACACCACTTAATACCCCTAGCTCCTTCTCTGCCCACACCCCAATATGTTATTGACCATGACTATAGCCTCATCCACAAAGACTACTGTGCACGTAGCCTACAATAGGCAAGCACATAAAAAGCTCTTAACCCTCTGGCTGCAAAAAGGTATGTAATCTGGTAAATAACCAACCACAAAAAAAGTAAAGCTGAAGGGTCATTCAAAACTTGTCTTTCTAGGCATTTACCTACTCCGCCTAATAGGAGGATTATTATGCCCTGAGATGACCATTAAGTTCTACAGTGCCCATACCTTGGCCTACCCAGTGCAAAGCAAACATTTAGAACTTTGTACTTAGAAGAAAGACTCGATAGGTTCCAAAAAAAAAAAAAAAAAAAAAAGGCTTTTAGCACAGGTTTAGCCAATGTGCCACATCCATACATTCTCCTTACTGTGCTTATCACTAAATAAAGCAATGTTCTGATTTTCAAGCATTCCATTAATAATTAACATACCTCAATATCCTCTTTATATTTGAGCAAAGATGCTTCCATTATATTCCTAAGAGAAAAGGTCTCAGAATCCACATCAAAGCTGTGTCCAGTAAGTTGTGAAATTCTTTCCCAGTGTCTCTTCATCATTGCCTGTGAAAAAAGCACAAGGAGATATTAAGGAAATATAGGAAACAATGTATGTATAGATCTGAAGTAATGAAGAGTCTGTAAAATTGTAGCAAAGACACATAACATTATAACATAATTGATGAGGCTGAAAAAAGTTCAGCACATACCATATCACCCCTGTTGATCCAGAGGTAGGCAGAAGAAAAATACAATTAAGCCCCAAGTTGGTAAAAAAAATTCCTTCCTGACTTCAAATGGCAGAAGATACAAAAGGCGTTTTTTGTCGTTTTTTCCTATCTTCATTGCTTTTATCAGTCATTAGATTCTGAGGAAGCAGTGTATACAGCGAAATGTAAATCTATGGCTTTTTAGCTGATTTGTCAGTATTCATTGTCCAGAGATTATATCTTAAATATGTTTATATATTAAAGCAATTTTCTAAGAGAATCAAGGAGCACACCTTTTTTTCCTGAAGTTTGGATACCTGAGCAGAGTCGGGGTTGTGCTCTCTGCAGGCCTATACTGTTGGGAGAAGGTATAAGCCTCTACCCAACCAATTTAATTGTGAGTATAATACTTTTACATAGTTAAGATCTATTCGGATAACAGGCACTATTGGGCTCCCTTTTCTTTTGTGTTTTCCCATATGTCTACCTTCCTACTGGATATAAAAGGGAGCAGCCCGGCTCTGCAAGTGTTCCTGTTTACCATCAACTATACTGTAGCTGGGTTAGTATAAAACCCCTTCTGCTGGAATTTCACTGAGCATATATATGTGACACTGTACACTTCCAATTGTGAGTAGATTTTCTATAGCAGAAGGTATTTGGTATTGCTGGACTGTATTTGACAATATTACACCAGGAGAGCCTCCTGTTTTGGGGTTCTTTTACACTAAATCAGGAGCTGGACTCAACTTTATAGTCCTGGCAACTACCTAATGTCAATTTACTAAGCTGTGTACGCCAGAATCCCTACTTTTAATGCCAACTGAGTGACGGGAAAGACAATGGGGCATTTTGGAGTGTTGCTTTCCTCTACTCCTTGCTTATGACTATGAACTAACCAAGATGTAGAGGAAGTGGCATGATTGTGCTCCATTTCCCTGTGCATGCTATGGGGCTAGTGGGCAGGACTTGCTGGTATTAACCCTTTGAGTGCTAGAAGGGTATTCAACACAATGCATTGAATTCCCCTCTGTCACTCAAAGGGTTAAAGTCCTAACAATGACAGAGATTGTCATCTTGCATGCGCAATGCTGCTTGTAAGCTATAGTAAATACCTCTTAGTACAACCACTGGTGTTAGAGGCTAATGTCAGTGGAGATGCATTGGCGAATTCATCCATTCCCCCATTGATTTACATGTGACTTTTAACCCCTTAAATCATAGCAAGGTCTCCAACCAATGCTTCATAATGTGCTGGAAACCTCTGTAGCATTCAATGGGTTAACCCTTATTTAAATAAATAGCATTTCTCAGGAATTTAACTTTTCCTATGGTGCTCTAAGGTGTGATAAAGGGGTAATTACTTCTCCAGTGTGATAAACTCTCCAGTTCCTTTGTTATTCCATTGAGCCAAAGCACTCAGATGTGTCCAACATGAATTATATTAGTGCATAAACTCCATAAAATAAGATAGGACTGACAGAGTTTATAACACTGGGGAAGACCAATGCTCTCATCTTTATCACATCTTAGTGCATAACCTCAAGTTCTTCTTAGTACACCAGCCTCAGTAAATGCACAGATGAACGGTATCATCTTTGGATTCAGAAAAATGTGAACAAGAAAATGCGGACATTAGAAACAAGAAAAGGAATGATCAACCCCTTGGTTGTTAGTGACATCTCCAAATCATTACAGTTCAAAGTGTTTGAAAATGTTTGTAGCAGCAACCTGAGGTTGGTGATGTTTGGACTAGAAACTCCAACAGCAGAGGCTGCTCTCAGAGTTTAGTGCATGTGGTAATATTCCACATTCATATATATAAAAATCTAAGCGGTTTCTGGTTTGCTGTCCACCCTGCCCCGGTACAGCATGGGGGAGGAGATTGGCTGCATGAAGCCAATCAGGGGGGAAGCAATTTTCAGAGCAGGGGCAGGGCCCAATCCAGGGGCGGATTGTCCTATCGTGGGATCAGGCATCCCCCAGTGGGCTGCCCGGTTATGGGCCTGAAGGGAGATCATATGATCTAACCTCTCCAGTCCACAACTCTGTGGATGTGAGGCACAACTCTCCAGAGCCAAGCAGCAGTGAAGACCGGGTCCTCTCCTCTGAAACCGTCCTGCCCTCAAGGCTGGCTTAGCCGGCCCTGCTGTGCCTACAATGTGTATCCTAGTGCAGTGCATGATTAGCAGGAAGAGCTTCTGGGTTGCAGTTTCAAATGGTATTATTCAATTTTTCTTAACTAACTGTACTGTTGCTAGAGAGGCTCAATTATTATCTATTAACCCTTTAACCCCCTGTATGATTTAGAGAGGTATAAATAATTAGTTATTAACCCACTGCATGCCAGAGAGGATTACAGCAATATTTTATTCTGCTATTAACCAATTTAATTCCTCAAAGGTGCAGTACCTCACTGTTTAACCCTTTGTATGCTAGAGAGGCATAATTCGTGAGTAACTGACCCCTTGTATGCCAGAAAGGTGAATAAGGATGTTTATTACTGATGAATTATGCGTCTTTAGCACACAAGGGGTTATTCATTGAGGTACACATTCCTCTGCAATTTGTTGTGCACCTGTGGGACAAGTAATGGGTTAATCGCAGAACACATTACTGTGCAACTCCCTGGCATGCAAGGGGTTAATAACTGATAATTTATTGCATACAGTGGTATAAGGGGTTAATAGATAAGCATTTATGCCTATTTATGCTAAACAATTCGCTGTGTACTCCCCCCCGGCACTTGAATACCAGCTAGTGGTCCAGTTCTATTAAAAAAAACCTGGGCTGGTATTGCGCCACAATCCACCCCTGGCCCACTCCTCTGAAAACTCTGCAGCAAGACTCACCAGAGGTCCACTGGGTTCCTGACGTGCACGGTGTGCCCAATCGCACGGGCAATGCACCATTTGCCAGTTAACATATAAACACACCCACATGAAAACGACAATGGCTCATTAAACCTCTATTTCCATATGGAAATGAGCCACGCTACTGTCGATGTGTTAAGTGATAAATCATAAACCTGTCGAAGTTGTAACAGAGCTGCGTGATGTGTTGAAAAATTGCCAGTCTGAAAGCCTAATACACAATTTTGGGCATTTAGATCAGTGTAAGAAATGATGAGGAAATAAGACCCATGTGAACTTGGCATAAAACAAATTTTAAACAGACATAATACAGATATAAAGCAAAATATGAAACTTTATTCTTAAAGAAGAAAATGCAAATAGGGAGTCAATAGCAATGGAAATGAATAGTTTATTAAAAAATGCGTGCACACACACACACACAAGCACACAAACATGCACTCATGCACACACAAACACGCAAAGCACACACACACGCACTCATGCACACACACACACAAAAGCAAACACACACAAACACACACAAAAGCAAACACACACAAAAGCACACACACGAAATCAAACACACACACACAAACACACATACATACATACAAACACACACACATATAAACGCTATCATTCACACACACACACACACATACATACAAACACACACAGACACATACAAACGCAAACACACACACACACACACACACACACACACACACACACACACACACACACAAATAAAAGAGTAATGTTGAATATAGTTGAGCTTACCTTGTTTGCCATCATTTCAAGCAAAGGACAGCTCTCACTGAAATCATCAATCGTTTTTTTCAGGTCAATAAATGCCTGCCATTCCTTCAGGGCTTTTGGAAGCTTGCGGATTCTGAAAATAAACAGCAGGACTCGCTATTCAATATTTACATTTTGGCACATTCCTCTAAACCTGCTACTCATGGTTCATAATATCCTGTCCCTAAACACTTCACAGCTATGGACATTTCTATTGCTCAGCTGTGACTTGGCCACTGAACCTGTTCTTAAAATATACAAAGAAAGAGTTGGCTTTATACAGGGTGTTTTCAATGTGTATCCCAGAGACTCCAATATTACAGGAGAACTAGCACATCCTAATAAAAACCCCACTTACCCTACTATGACTAGAAAATCCTAATGGCACTGTTGAATGTTTCCCTTGCTCTTTTGTTTAAAAGATAAGATCTTCAATCAGTCTTGGAGGTTATATCCATGGAGGTGGACATGAACTAGCAGGGTTTACTATTAACCCACTGAGTGATAGAGTGGTATGCAACGCATTGCAGAGTAATATGTTGTGTACCCCTCTGGCACTCAAAGGGTTAAAATGTCAAGGTCACCCTCCTCATGTCATTGGTTTAGAAAGGGCGATTTCAGAATGACATCGCAGTTAAAAGGGCTGAATGCTATGAAGCATGCAAAGAGGAAATGGCACCAGGGTTAACTGCAGGAACTCCAATGCAGTGTAGTTTATGTTTTTCCCAGTCCTGTTGCCTGTGCTCTTTAGTGTAATAAAAAGATCTCCAGCAACAGCCGTATCAAAGCAAGTTTTCCAACTTCCTAAACAGTTTGCAATACCAACACCAGCCTTGACGACAACTACTTGCCCTTCACTGTCTCCAGTTAGGCCATTACCATGAGAGGCAGAGTTGGACTGTGTGAGAGCTGTGTGGGAAGATGTTTCTTCAGTAACGAGCCCCAGGAACAGGACTGGAAAAAACATAAACTACACTGCAAAGGAGTTCCTGCAACTAACACTGGTGCCATTTCTGCTTCAAATACTTCACAGTCCTCCGGTGTCACTTTTATAAAACAAATTCCTCCATTATCACAGGTTAGGGGAGCCGAGTAGGGTGACAGCACCATATCCTTTTTTTGACTAGGGTCCTAGGCAAAGAGAACGGCATTTAGTACTCCCCAACTGAACAGACAGGCTTCAGAGGTGATCTCTGCCTAGACTGAGAAACGCCCCACACACGGTTCTGACTGCTCCAGCTACAGCTGCAACATTTTGATCCCATTTATCCGACAGCAGTCAGACAACATTTTGATCTCATTTATCCGACAGCAGTCAGACAACATTTTGATCTCATTTATCCGACAGCAGTCAGACAACATTTTGATCCCATTTATCCGACAGCAGTCAGACAACATTTTGATCCCATTTATCCGACAGCAGTCAGGCAACATTTTGATTCCATTTATGTTGCCCTTTTGACATGTGCTACAATGTCGATAGTTTTAAGTTGCCCTTTTGATACAGGTGATATTTTAATGTCGCCTTTTTAAACCAGATGTCATTATGATGTTGCCCTTTTGACTGTCACCATGTAGGCGGTTCCATTGCAATAGAATCCAAACTAGCAGGACTCTGCTCATTGTAAATGATAATCTTAATTCTTCAAGCAACAGAGAGTTGTGTAACTCATTGCTTCTCAATGTGATGTGTACCACTCTGGTCCTTAAAATGTTAAGTTAGGTTCATGCACTCTGCTTCAGTTTAAAAAAAAACTTCCAAAAATGTAATGTCTGCTTCCATGGACATGCCATTGAGGACTCATTGAAGATGTTATCTCTTGGACAATGTTATCTCTTGGACAAATGTACAAGGGCAAAATTAATTGGGGCCATTAGGATTTTCTGGCCATAATATGTTGAGTGGGATTATTATTAACCCTTTGAGTCAGAGGGGTATGCAATGCATTGCTCTACAAAGTGCTGCGTATCCCTCTGACCCTTGGAGGGTTAAGAGGTTTTAAATCTCCTGTAATTGGCAGTTAGCAGGTCTTTGGAACCTGGGCCTTGCTATTGTTCTGCCCCTTACCTGCCCATGTCTAATACATGACATAATCACAAATGAGGAAAGAGGGGGACGCCTATTGATTTCCTGATAATTTTATGTCATATGTTCTGTAAAAAGCCACAGACGCACAGTAGTACATTTTAAACCTTTGAGTGTGAGAGAGGGAATCCGTCATATTGTTTCACAGTGTGTGGACACCCCTCTGTCATTCAGAGTGTTAAAGGAGCAGTAAACTTTTATGAAAAAATATATATTGTAGGGATTTTCTTACTGAGTAAAATAAGGGTACTCCCACTGCCAAGAGATTTATATTTCCAGAGTTATTACAGTTTAAACCCATGATTTTTTACATTAGCAATGCCGTCTAGTGGTCAAGTTCTAATTATATTTCCTGTTAGATTCTAATGGAGAGGAAAGTCAGAAAAGTCAGAGACATACAATTCTCCATAGAATGTGACAGAAACTGCCTGTCACTTCCTGTCAGAACGATCAGGAAGTAAACACAGTAAGTGCACTTCCTGATTATTTGAACTGCTATAATTTTTTAATAAAACATCGGACAGTGATGGGAGTGACTTTGTTTTATTCAGCAGGAAATGCTCTGTAAAATATGTGTTTTCATAAAAATAAGTTTACTGCTCCTTTAAACAAAGCAAAGTAGACACAATTTAGCATGCATACCGGTTTTGGAAGTCCAAAAGCTCGTTGTTGATTTTCTCAATATCAAGGTCAGTCCAGAGAATTTCATAATATCCATTGATATTGTCTATGACTGCATTATACAGCCCATAAAGTTTCTGAAGCAATGTCAGTTCACGTTTAATTCTTTGTAGTTCTGGATGCTCTGAAGAAGACAAAAAGTGGTTAAATTATTTTCTTTGAAACTTTACATCTAAGAGTGTACCAGGTATTCAGAACACATTTCATACTTACTTAATCTCTTATAATGTATTTATCTAACAAAAAAAAAAATGTATAGCTTTAACATTTTTAAAATAATAACACAGAAAATATAATAGCCCCAGTCTATATTTTAGAATGATATGGTCAGTCATGTAGTAACTCCTCTATGCAGACATTTCAGGGATCATGCCTGAATCTGCCAGCACAACATATATTCTGTACTGGGAAGGCTGCACCTCAGGGTATGCACTATAACTAATTTAGTGCCTATTGGCACACACACACCCCACTGTTAATACTTTATTGCATAAACACCTCTCCAATAGGGTGTGTAGTAAAATGGAGTAACAGGGTGCCACTATCCCCTGATCCTTGTTGTTACATAAAGTATGAATGTCCCAACATGCCATTATACTTCTTCCTTGCCCTCTGTTTGGGACAACTGCCATTAAATGGAGACATTTTGGTATTAGAAGCCTAGTAAATTGGCTTTAGGCAGAAGTTCCACTAAGAAATTTGTTCTACTGTTAGTTTATCATGGAATCATTAATGTATGCCTCCTTATAAGTCACCTGCTTTCTTCTCAAGGGATCTTTGTGTCCTCTCCCTACACAACTAGAGACATGTCTCAGTTGCAATCTTTTTCACTGGCTGCCCTCTCAACTTTGAAATGCCCTCCCTATCACCATTCGCCAATCATCCACACTCATCACTTTCAGGCATCTCCTGAAAACCCACCTGCTCTAGGAGGCATCTCAGTAACAATATCCTCCTTGTGCACACTGGCAGTCACATTAGAATCAATCTGCACTTCCTTCACTAAACCTTGTACTTGTACTTATGATCCTCCTCCTACTGTCTCTGTATGTTGTCACGATTACTAATTAGATTGTAAGCTCCTTGGGGCAGGGTCCCTTTCCAAATGTATGATTCCCTTGGCTGCACTTTTCCCCCGTTAATAATGCAGTGATCGCACTTTAGCCAGGTACTCTTAAAGCTGAACGTTCACATTAATTACATTGCCCCAGAATATATTACTAACCTAGCGATATGCAAAGTTATACTAGCATTAAGCTCAATATGTCCGTGGTAGTTCAGTAAAATCACATCTTCCATAGCTATCGAGCTGCACAGAGCTTACAAGAGAAGCTATGTGCACCTGCACGGTCAGTCCCTTCATGTGCCTTAAGGTACGAAGGGATGACATCACCAGTGCTGGCAGAGAACAGGACAGACAGTGCAAACTCAGAGGTACATGTCTGTGCTGTCTGTCCTCTGGTTCCTGCTGAAGATGTGATTTTACTGAACTACCACAAACTTATTGAGCTTAAAGCTAGTATAACTTTACATATCGCTAGGTTAGTAATATATTCCGGGGCAATGTAATTAACGTGAAAGTTCCGCTTTAACCCAGTTCTGTATTTTTGTATTGTACTATTACAATTTCTGTAAAGAGCTGTGTACCTGTATGGATTTATATAAATAAAGATACATACATACATACAAAGGGCCTTTTCTAGGTACCATACAGATCTTCTGCTTGGTGCATATGTGTAAAGCATTCTGCATGTCAAAATGGCCTCTGTGTCATATGAACCAATGAGTATAAAATGTGGAACTGTGTGGGCATGTGTGAGGATGTGCTTCATCTTAACCATTTGAGTGCCAGAGGGGTAAGGAATGCTGCAAAGCAATGCATTTTGTACCCCTCTGGCACTAAACCAGCTCCAATGTGGCATAGAAGGTCTCCACCAGAGGTGTTAAGTGCCTGTATGTAATAATGAGTTGAATATGCACATACATGCAGATATACCTATTGCACTGCACAAGATAGGCTTTCTGGATGTGCTGCACCTGAATTTTATACATCAGCTTCATTGACTTTAATGTACAAATCTTATTCTATGCAAAGACATCTATTTTCACTCTCTGCACCTTCCTAATGACAATTTGCTAAGGCACATGTGACAGATGTCCTGCCACTTGGAAATGGAGCATTTTGTGGCCATTTTGGGGCAGTCCTTTCTTCTATACCTTACTTAGGCCAATCTACTAAGCAAAGCAAAGAGGAAATGGCTATAGTGTGCACCATTTCCTTGTGCATGCTATGGGGCTGGCGGAATGTGTCCCCTGATATGCAGTATAGCGGACATTTGGTACTGTGCATACTCTTAAGTGCAGCCATTGATATTAGAGGCTGACACCAGAGTGGCTGCTCTGGTAATTTGTACATTCTCCTCATTCTCTGCTTATTTTAGTTGACAAATAAAACTCTGAGCGCAATTTCCTGTGTCTTTCTGTAAATTATCCCGGAAGCATAAGTGGTTTAAACTCTATATTTTAGATGCAATATATAATGACTTGAACCACACAGTCCATTTTCTGTTTCTTTTCTTTTTTTTATTAAAATATGCCTGGGTTTTAAAAATGAACCGTTGTGAATGTTGTAATATGGACTGAAGCAAATCTACAGCAAAGAAACTACATTGAATTTGAAACATAGAATTTGATGGCAGAGAAGGACCATTCGGCCCATCTATTTTGCCCATTTTTCCAACTGTAAAAACATCAAAACATGCTTACATCCCCTCACTGTATTAACCTCTACCACTTCTGCTGGTGGGCTATTCCACTTACAGCTGCTTCACAGGGGACAAATTGAAATCCTCATCTAAAACATTACAAAGCAACACACTGAACACCTCTCTAACATTCAACTTGGGTGATAAAGAGATGATTTCTCCACTTTATCACTTCTCCAGTTCCTATGTTATTCTATAGAACCTATGCACTATTATCTATAAAGTTGAAGAAATCTTAGTGCATAGGCTCCATAGAATAACATAGGAATTGGACAAGTGATATCACTGGGGGAGGTAGATTCACTAAGAGGTGAACAAGTGGAGATGACTTTTCCAATTTATGACTTCTCCAATTCCTGTGTTATTTTATGGACCCCATGCACTAAGATTTCTTCAGCTTTGCAGATCTTTGTGCATAAGCTCTATAGAATAACATAGGAACTAAAGAAGTGACATCACTGGATAAGTCACCTCCACTTTATCACCTCTTTATTACCACTTAGGGAATCTCCCCCAAGGTGTTAAAACCCTCATTTAAACCAAGGGTAATTTTGGTGACGCTTTTATTTTCCTCTACATGCTGCTAATTTGCTCCAAAATTGCTTCAGTTCTTCATTAACAATTAATAGCTTTTGTTGTATATATTTAGATGTGATAACTACATAGAATTACATAGATATGAAATGGTTAGTATATTAACCTTTTGAGTGCCAGAGGGGTTGCAATGCATTTCGTACCCCTCTGGCACTCAAAGGTTAATAAATTGACAAACAAACGTTTACAATTTCTTTTATATACACTTATTTTCAGTTCCAAGGCAATTTTGTGTTCATCTGGGTTGATATCCCATTAAAATACAGATTACGTCAGTGCTGAGTTTCAGCTGGGTCAAGCCAAGTTGATGATTGATGCTTTATTTTTCATCTGTTAGTAAATAAGATTTCCAAATCACTGTACCATTACATGCCAGCCGCAATATATCATTACAAAATGAAGTGATGCGATACTTTTCTTTTTGGAAAATAACAACTGAATCCAGGTTCTGGGAGTACAACGCACAAAGTGTCAACTTTTCCTAAAAATATTAACCCTTGAAGGACCTGGAGGGTGTGCAAAGCATTGCTTCTCAATGTTCCGTGCACCCCGATAGTCCTTAAAGAATTAATAAGCCTAAAAGGGATCTTAATTGTACTTTAGACTGTAAGCTTTTGGGAAAGGACCTCAAATCCAGTGTTTCATTCTACAAAGCACTTGTAACCCTGTATTGTATAAACCCTCAAAGGGTTAGAATGCCCAAAATAAAGTTTATTCTATATGGTAGATTTTACAAAAATAAAGTATTTGGAAAAAGTCCTATCTCTCAAACCTTTATGGTTCGAGAGATATCCTCCGCTAAAGTTCCACTTCTCCTGATGTCAGCTGTAAAGCTGACAGAAGGAGATCCATGTCGGCCGACACGAGGAGGCTCTTCAGCAGAGCCGCAATAGTGATATTGGAAAAGAACTTCTTCATTGGAACGGTCTACAAAGTGAGCTTGCAAACCAGGTACATTTTCTAGTCCGTTCCAATTAAGTAATTATTTTCCAATAACGCAATTCTGGCTCTGCTGCAGAGCCGCTGGCTGATCCCCGGACTGGTGCTAACATCAGGAGAAGGGGATGGAGGGGGGAACTTTAGCGGAGGATATCTCTCAAACCATACAGGTTTGAGAGATGGAACTTTCCCTAAATGCTTTATTTTTGTAAAATCTACCATTTAAAATAAACTTTATTTTGGGCACTACTAACCCTTTAAATTGGAAAGTGCTGGGTACACTTGTGGAGCTATATAAATAAACATATTCTTTCATTCATCTTAATTGTATTCCAATATTTGGAGGTCTCACATTTGCCATGTTGTCAGGGACCTTAACCCTTTGAGTGCAAGCGGGGTGCCCAATCCATAGCTTCGCAAAGGGGTGAAAAAAAAAGTGCCTGCCTGACTTACATTCATTTATAAGGAGCTAACAAAATTGATTCAAAATGTAATTATGTGCTTCAGTAAGCAATGTACTTATTACTGACTGACAGTGCATTTTGTTTTTCTATTTTACATTAGCTAAAAATGTCCACTGGTATGGCAAAGCTTGTGTTAAATGATTACTGATTGTTACCTGTCAGTGGTAGACCAAATAGTTCTTCTCCTCCAGAAAAGGTGACGTATTTCCTCCATAACTCATCAAACCTGGCCTGGAACACCTGCAGCCTGTCACTTGCTTCCCTTGGCGCAATACCTTCTACCCCAGGACCACTGTCAGATAGGGTATAGGAATAACATGATTATGGCATTTACTGCATTGCTAAATAGCACAAACTAGTCCATGTGCACATAAGAAAAGTGGAGTAATTACATGGGATAGCAACGGCACTATTAGGAACAAATAACCTTTTGAGTGCCAGAAGGGTAGCAATGTGTTCAGTGGTTAAAATGCCCCATTAATAGAATAGTAACACTTAATATATAAAACATATATATTGTATGGTTTATTCTCCTGAGTAAAACAATGGTATCCCCATTGCTCAGAGATTTTTTTTATTCAAAAGTTATTACAGCTCAAAGTTTTTTAGGTGTAGTATCTCAATGGCCTGAAATTGTACAGTGGCGCTGTTGCTACACCATCCTATGGGCAGCTCTGGTCAGTTGACCATAAATTTACCTAGGATGATATAGCAATAGCACCAGTGTACAATTTCAGGCCACTGTAATACTGTTCCTAAAATATTCAAGTTTGAGCTGTAATAACGTTTGACTAAAACACCTTTCAATGGTGGGAGTGCCATTGTTTTCTTCAGGAGGATGAACCCTATAATAAATATAATATTTTTTGTTTCACATATTAAGTGTTACTTTCCATTTAAAAGCAATAGGGATGTTTATTTCTTCATCTAGTGCAGTTAATGTCCCCCAGAATAACTCTAATTTATATAGGAATTCGATAAAGTGTGAAAACGCTGCTACATGTTTATTGTGATCGATGTTTCGGCTATCAGAATAGCCTTTATCAAGATTACAATAGTGTAGCAGACATACTCCTTATAAACCCTCACAATCCTAACGTGAAAAGAGCGCCAAAAAGTCGGCGTTCTTAATTGGACAACATGTGACACCAATAGTTCAATTAGTGAAATGAATGAATGTCAATATACTGCCAATGTGAACAGTTAAAAACATATTATATGTGCCAAACATAGACTCAGTTCTGTACAAAATATTGAACTGAGTCCAATGAGTGGCAACAAATTAACCGCAGATGAAAAAAGCGGAACCCCTGTTAACAAATATTTAATTGGAGCAAATCAATCAGTTCCCGGGTTGTCTAAATAATAAAAAGAGTTGCACTGAGGATATTGAATCAACCTAAATATAGTGTTAACAAAAAGACAAATGGAAAAAAATAACTAGAAGGTGTGGGCTCAGACAAATTCTATCCAGATATAATACAGTCAAGTAGACTACATACTGTGCGGTCATGAAACTTATATGAGTTCATGTTCGTGTCTCCGTTGTAACACAAAATGTCCAGTATGTAAGGGGAACCTGATAGGATAATGGATCCCTCATAGGAAAGAAAACTGCCAAACTGAGAATAAAACTCCAAAGACTTTGTAAAAATAATATTATAATAAAGGTAAAAAGATAACAATTGTCTCGTAATATAAACAAATAAGACTGCCAGTTCAACGTTTCACAGATCAACTGCTTTTTTCAAGTAATAGGCAGATACACACCTGTACCTATCAGTACATAATGCACAAAACAGCATGCTGTATAAGAGTCCATCCTTCTCAGAGTTCAGGCCAGTGAAAAGAATGCCTGTGTAGGCCTTGCCCATGTTCTAACCATGTATCAAGAAAGGAAAGCTTTATTTCATATATAATGTTAACGTATGTGGATATATCCCAACAGCTATATCATCTAAGAAAAGTAAATTCTAAAACTAATCTTAAAGCCTCTGACTGACTGTTAATATAATATATCACACAAAATAATGATAGGATTGTTTATGTCTATATGTTGTGGATATTGGTCCAAACTGTGACAATATCTCAGGGGTGAGATGATTCCGTTGCTATTTCTTTGTAAGATAGTAGGTGCTATGTGTGATTTAGATTAGCCTCTCAATAATCTTGGCTGAAATAAGTGAGAGCATGTTGTTTCTGTGGAGATTACGTACTTTTCTGGATACAATGACAAGGTATACCTCCAAATTCAGGATGGATGAAGTACTCATATTATGGCCATACATAAGGCTAGAGAAGAGGCTGCCTTGCATTTTGTTCTACCAGGAAGTTGCCCTGCACCATGGCCTCACTTTCTGTTTCCTGAAGGAGTCCAGACTTCAGCTGGTGCTCCCCAATTCAACAGTACTCTTTCAAAGTCCCTGAGGTAGAAGAATGCCTATCATGAACAACCAGCATCTAAACAAGGACTACTTGCTGAAAAAGATTGTCAAGGAAGCATTCCTCTTCTGTGTGATGCATCAATATTTTTCATCACAAACAACAGTGCAGATGACGTAAATAAAATCCAAGAATTGGAGAGAAAAAATAAAATATTGAAATTACAAACATAAGTGCCCTATTATCAAGTTAGAAAAGTAATAACAGTAATAAGAGAAATCACTGCACCACCAATATAAGAGTACTTACGTTAAATCATAGTCTTTGTAAAAGACAGCAGAATCAGCTTGAAATTGTTTCACACCGGCCAGTAAATCAGTTTTCATAGCTGGCTGCACCTTAATCAGTAAGTTCTGGGTTTGAACAACCTAACAGAATAAGGAATGTAAAATTATTAAAAGTGCATACATTCATTAATACTGCTCTGTCAATTTTACATAACTTCAATGTCTTCTTTACCTGAGAATTTAAATTTTTCCAGGCATAGGCCAGCCCATCTACTCTCTCTGCATTCCCATCTTGGAAAACCAACTCATACTTCAGGAGAAGGCTGTTTGATTCCTCAATAGGGCCGATCATCATGTCAATTTTAATTTCTGCATCCCTGATTTCTTTCAGGGCATCCATTGCTCCTCTCACATCATCAAGGTCCTTAACTGGTCTGTTTAATCTCTTACTTAGATTATCAATAAATGAATAGATTTCATCCATATCCATTGCAGCTTTCTTATTTAAGGCAGAGCCAAATACGCGTTTCCACCGTCGACACTCCTGTACTAAAGCCATTTTCAGACAGTTGGTGGTAAAGTCCACAGGCCCTACAATGCAGTGACTGGGAAGTTCATTGATTTGTGTTTCCAGCTCCTGAAAGAAAATAATCATGATTTAAAGTGTAGATTAAATATGAAAATAATGCATATCTGCACTAAACGTTTATAGCACAGAGCAGAAATGGGTAACATGATACTTCAGATGCTGTTGACTATACCTTTTTGGTCCCTGCATGATGCAGCCTTCTAAATTAGGAGCATGGGATATATGCTTCCATGTTGCTGGCTACAAGTCTTATCACCCTCAAGGGTTGATGCACCCCCATTCTTGAATTATAAGAGGTAAATGCAACTTGATTTCAAGTTGATGACATTGTTGCAGTTTATTACTTACTGAATAATAGCTTAGTTGACTTCGAAATTCAGACATTACTGGGTTTGTGTCCAGGAACTCTTTGACTTTTTCCTCCGCATCCTAGAATAAATTAAAGTAAATTCGTAAAATATGGTGTACTACTAATGATCAGCTCCATAAAAAATAGCTAACATTTTATATAAATATAAATATTTTTAATTATGCCAAAGAATCCACATCACCCACTACTAAAAAATATAGGCCAAGAAGAGATCCTCAAGAGGATCTGTAGACTTCAAGTGCCCATTTTAGAACATCCTTTCACAGTCCTCCACTACTCCCTCCTCCAAGAAAATCTTACTCATCACCCCAACACAACCAGCTCCTCCCTGCTCCAGAATACTTCCATCAAACTTATTCCCTCCAGGTTCCAAAAGATTCAGGGCTAGCTATATCTAGCCCTTGCTATATGCAGTGATCTTTATGATGATTGGATAGTACAGATTTAAAAAGAAACTCATCAAGAAAATATTGTATTTATTTTATTAAATATGCTGAAACAATACTTGTGTTGGTATTTTTTTTTCAGTGTTGTATAGTTGTTGTATAAGAGCCTATGATCTGTGGGACTTAAGGTCCCTCCTCCACCTGGCCATTGTATAAGCAGCTCTGGGCAGCTTCTGTAAAATCTATCATCCGTTCTGTCTGTCTCTGTTTGTATGTTAATCCCACATACGCTGCATAGTTTACCAGAAAATAACACATTTTACACTAAGCTTTTCAGCAGTCGGAGTGGAGGGGGAAAAGTGAGTGGAGAAAACGTTATAAATAAGTCTGAATAAAAAGAGAAGAAGAACGTATCGCTGTTGATTTGTGTTTCCTTTGTAACAAGTATAGTCAGATGGTTCAGGCTGATTGGGTATTAATTTTGCTGTTTCTGGACGTAATTGGCTTGGGAATGTTTTGACAAGGTCTTTAAGTTGAAACAACTAAATACAAACGTAAGAATTAGTAACAAAATTGATGAAATATCCTGACTAGGTTGATTACCAGAATAGTACCATGTTGTATCAGAGGTCAATTCAACATTAATTTCTTAATGAAGGTTCCCCTTTAAGACAATTAGAACTGGAGGAATTATAGGTCAAACCAACTGAACCATGGGGGACAAATAAAAGTTCCTATTTAATTAAATGTGCTTTTCAGCCCTTGAATGCTAGAGAGATCTCCAATGCATTAGGCACAAGTTCTTAAGACAAGACATTATGGAACTGGAAAAAGTACAGATATTTGCAAGAAAACTGACAAGGGGATTCAAGGATTTACGTTTCCACAACATATTGTGTGGGTGTGTTCCTGTCTGTGTGTGTGTGTGTGTGTGTGTGTGGTGTGTGTGTGTATTGTGTGTGGTGTGTCTGTGTATGTGTGTGTGTGGTGTGTATGTGTGTGTGTGTGTGTGTGGTGTGTGTGTGTGTGTGTGTGGTGTGTATGGTATGTATGTGTGTGTGTGTGTGGTGTGTGTGTGTATGTGTGTGTGTGGTGTGTGTGTACGTGTGGTGTGTGTGTGGTGTGTGTGTGTGTGTGTGTGTGTATGGGTGTGTGGTGTATGTCTATATCTGTGATGTATGGGTGTCGGTGATTCGGTGTGGGTGTAGCGATTTACATGTTTGGTGTATGACCTTCTGTTGTTGTTCTCGGTGGTTTTGTGTGGTGGTTCCTGTTTTGTACTCTCTGTAGGCTGCATTGTGCTCTTGTGGGTTGCTGGGTTTGGGTTGTGACCCCGACAAGGTAAAAAAAAACACAAAAAAAACTAATAGTTCTGTGGGTGAGGGTGGGCATTTTGCTTGGATGTCTGAGGATGGTTTTTAGCTGGTTGCTTATGGTTTGTCTGCGGGTTTGGTACTACAGAGTGGTTATTGGGTGGTGTGCCCTATGGGGCTGTAGGCGTTGCTCTTAGAGTGCTGGTAGTGTCGTGGGGGTACAGACCATAGCAATAATGGGTGGGGGGGCCCGACAGGTCGTGGCATCGACAGTCGGGCCTGATGGCGGGAGCCCAACTGGTCAAGGTATTGACAGCTAGGCCTCGTGGCGGATAGTACTTGCATGGTTTTTAAAGATCGATAACTGATGGGGTAAAGATAGGGGATTTGATCCTCAGGTGGAAGCCCTTTGGGAGTTTGCCCTGGACTTAGGTCGCAGGAGGTGACGTTACCCATTGAAGCTAAAGTGGCCAGTGGGGTAATTCATTGGGAATCAGCTGTAAGTGCTGAGAATGGTGGAATCAGCTGGGAGTGCTGACGAATAATGGGATCAGCTGTATTGATGAAGAAGGTGGGAATGTTAGCATGAGCCCTTTCAATTTGGCCATGCTTGGTTCAAGGAAAGCGGATTTTAAAAGACTGTCAGTTAATGATTGATTATTGGTTAATTATTCTTATGTTGAATAAGAGCAATAATAATAATGTGAGTAAAAAGTAGTTAAATAAAGCTGTGGTCTGTTAACCCCAAAAAGTAGTTGTGTCTGTACTTATTTATGGATCATACCCCCTCCCTATGACAAGAAAGTCCCAGGAAGGGACCGCAGGGTACAGGAGGGGAAGCATGTCATGGGGAGGGTTGATGCATAAAGGAAGTGTGTGTGATGGGAGGAGTTATAAGAAGGGGCTTAAAGGGTTGGTGACAGGAAATGGGCTGTTGTCTGGTGGAAGAGGGGACAGAGGAAGCGTCCCTCCCTCCCCTTTTATGGTGTGTTCTATGGATGTGTCTAGCTGGGCGGAGAGTACTTGCATGGTTTTTAGAGATCGATAACTGATGGGGTAAACTTAGGGGATTTGATCCTCGGGCGGAAGCCCTTTGGAAGTTTGCCCCAGACTTAGGTCGTGAGAGGTGAGTTGTAAGTGCTGAGAATGGTGCAATCAGCTGTAAGTGTTGAAATGGTGGAGTCAGCTGGAAGTGCTGAAAATGGTGGAGCCGGCTGGGAGTGCTGACGAACATTGGGATCAGCTGTATTGCTGTAGAAGGTGGGAATGTTAGCATGAGCCCGTACAATTTGGCCATGCTTGGTTCAAGGAAAGCGGATTGGAAAAGACTGTCAGTTAATGATTGATTATTGGTTAATTATTCTTATGCTGAATAAGAACAATAATAATAATGTGAGTAAAATGTAGTTAAATAAAGCTGTGGTCTGTTAACCCCAAAAAGTAGTTGTGTCTGTACTTATTTATGGATCATACCCTCTCCCTATGACATGTGTGCGTGTGTGTGAGTGTGTTTTTGTCTGTGTGTGGTGTGTGTGTGTGTGGTGTGTGTGGTGTATGAGTGGTGTGTGAGTGTGTTTTTGGCTGTGTGTGGTGTGAGTGTGTGTGGTGTATGTGTGTGTGCGTATATATATGGGGAGAGAGTTTGAGCAACTGATATCCTCATAGGAGAAATAAGAGAAAAACACTCCCCATTGCCATAGCAACACATCAAGCTTGTTACCACTTGAGGGATGAACAATGCATTGTTAAAGGGATAGGAATGTTTCATAATAAAAGCAGCTCTAATTAATCTTCACAGTATTTGGGCCAAGGAGAGTGTTATTTCAATACTGTCAGAGTTGTAGTTCAAGAGTAATTGAATGATAAAGTATCCCCTTCCCGCCCCTTTTACTGATGTAACACTGCTCAGCTCAGAGCACCAGGGTGTGTCCAAGTGGACTGCAGACAGGACCAATCTTCAATTAAGATACTGGAAAAACCTGAAAAAACAGTCAAGGGGGGCAGGGTTTTCATTGTTCTCGCAGTAAGAAGATTGTCCCTGACTGTGAGCTGTCTGGTCTGTGGACCAGATTCCACATCTGAGGGGAGGTGGCTTACACGAGGTAAAAGGGGTGGGAGGGGGAAACTTTATCATTTAATCACTCTTGAACTACAACTCTGACAGTATTGAAATAACACTCTCTATGGTCCAAATACTATGAAGATAAATTGGAGCTTCTGTTTTTGTGAAACAGTACTTTCACTTTAAGCAATCTTTTGAACAACCCTCTGGTCCTCAAAATAAAAAAAAAAGGAATGGGGGATTTTAAACCTGAATGATAGAGAGGTCTCCAAAACATTGCTTCGCAATGCGTTGGAGACCTCGCTAGCATTCAAGGTGTTAAAATCCCCATTTAAATCAATGGGAATATTTGGAATCTTTACTTATCCCCTATAGTGCAAATGGTTTGCCCCAGAACGGCCCAATAGAACTCCGTGCTGTAATTTAGAGCAAATGACTTTACCTGGTTCCAGATTCCTGAAAATGTAGTAAAATTGTTGAGCACATTGGCCGCATCTGCTTTCAGGGATAACACTATAGTGCTGAGCTGGATCACTACTTTGGTCACATCTTTATGTTCAGCGATTTGCTTATCCAAGGGTTTTAGCACAATCATTTTGGTGAGTTCATCTCCCAGATCTCGGGCAGCATTTTGTTCCATCTGAGGGAAAGAAAGCAAGCTATATGGGTACAGCTACAGACCACAGGAAATATATGGATCCACCTTATAACCATATTTCACCTAGTCTTCCAATTGGGGATATTAATACTACTGAAGATTTTGTGGGGAAATATGACAAACCCAGTGTTGGATTTACATCTCAGGTGAAAGAAATTCTTTGCACTCCTAGCCCAGCTATGGTCAGAAGATACAATCAAAAATATATGAAATAAAATGGCCAATATATACATCCTAAGTGTCCCTTTTTAGGAGGGACAGCCCATCTTGAGACCCAAATCCCTCTTTCCTACCCTAGTGTCCCTCATTTTAGGATGTGTATATAAGTGTATCACATTTCTCCACAGCAATAAAACTCACATTAATGTTTGTTTAAACTTCAGTAAATGTGTTTATACATCTGTCTGTGTAAATAAAATAATTTGTTCTTGCTCTCCAGAACAATCTGGAGAGAAAAAGAGTATAATCCAGAAGGGACTGAGTATCAAGGACTGGTTGTGGGCCTTTTCATCTCATAGATCCTACACTGCCCTAAAATGACAGTATGGTGATATAGGTAGAAATACAAGATTTTAAGGGTTGCTCAGTGTGAGAACCCTGCTTTAGAACCTTGTAGAGACCGTAGATATAAAGACAAAGTAAAAGAATTCTGAAACAAGCCATCAACACTGTAAGGGAGTAATAAGAATTCCCCAAACACCCACTTATTTAAATGGAGTTTTTAACCCCTTAAATGACCAAGAGGTCTCCAACGCATAGCTTCTCTCTAGCATTCAAGGAATTAAAATCCCCATTTAAATAAATGGAAATGTCTTATCTGTTCCCTTACAGTAGGTACAGTTACTCTGTCAAGAATGGCTACATAAGGGCCTTAGGTATGTTCAGATAGTGACAGCACTGTACAGTTATGGAGTACTGCAATTCCAATTAAAAAAAATACACCTAATTGCTCTAGGAAGGACATAAATCAAGGTAAGTCAGATTCTTAAATTAACCCTTTAATGCACTGCACGCCCCTGTGGCCCTTTAAGTGGTAAGAGCCAGTTACTCCTATTTGAATACTGTATTTCCTCCTTTAAAGCACACAGAGCAATCATACACATAAACAAACAATAATACATATATAATGCGATGTTTAAAGCGCTTGCCCTGAACATTAACACACTAGAAAATAAATCAGTGCTTAATTGGAAAGAACACTGTTTGTTGAATAAAATTACTAATTGCAAAATGCTAAATTACTGTCTAAATAAATTCCTTTTCACATGCAACAGTGAAATAATTGGCACACATTATGCAAAACCATCAAATGTGTGACTGTGCCCTCATGAATATTATTGTGTGTTCTCTAAAATGCACTAAGAGCAACACTAATTCTAATTTATGATTCAATATGTTTTGTGTTTTCTTTAGTTTTTAATGTAAACATCATTTCTCTCTCGTGTGCGCCCAGTGGTGTATGTGCTGGAATTTTCTGTTTTATTCTACTTATAAAATGGAATATGAGTAATTGTTACTGTAATCAGATTTTTTCTTTGTTCCTAAAGACCCGGGTACTGCTGAGTTTAACCATTTGAGTGCCAGAAAGGTGTACAATGCATTGCCGAGCAATGCGTTGCACTCCCCTCTGGCACGTAAAGGGTTAAAAATATAATAGGCCTTACGAAAAAGCAAACAAAAAAAAATAAACAAACAAAAAAGAAAAATGAGCAATTCTGTGGAAAACCAACACCAATTAATACAATTTCCCAAATTGGTTTCTTGGGAGAAAACTGACGCTGCCCGCCCTGCCACCCACCCACACACATGCATGGGGGTAGATTCACTAAGCAGTGTTAAAGTGCAGGGCCAGATTTATAAATAAGCACATGAGGCACTTGCCTAGGGCGTTTGGCAACGGACTGTCACACCCATCAACATGTTAACTGGACTGCCCACTTGAGGGCTGCCAGAAAATGATGTGCGGTGAGTACACTCGCTGCTCTTCTAGCAAGCTTTCTTGTTCTCAGCTCAGCTGTGCCCCCCTCCGTGAATCTTTGCTCATCGCTTGCTAAAGTCTTGCAGCTGCGCACTAGCTATCTGTCTCTGCATAGTTTACGCAGCTGCTTAGCTGGCAATGGGGCACACTGTACTGCTGTCATCAGAGGTTTGACAAACTGAGCGGGAGACAGTGTCCTTCTCCAACCTCGTGGTAAGGTAAAATATAATCTTGACTTTTAGCTACACAAACACAATAGGTCCTCAAACCCTTAATGAAAAATGCTAAATTTTAAAACGTGCACATTATTAACCTTCCACTCTTTGCTTTTCAGTATCCCCTATCATACTAGAGGCATAAGAGTCCTAGTGTCCCCTCTGTGTGAGACGAGGTACTCACGAGCAGAGAGGAGAGGGTTAACCCTTTGAGTGCCAGAGGGGTCCGTAACGCATTGCAAAGCAATGCGTTCTGTACCCCTCTGGCACTCAAAGGGTTAATAACATGCTTCTATGGAGGACAGATGAAATACATGACAGTTATACAATTGTCAATTCACAGCACTTTCTTCCCTTTCACCCATGTCACTTTTCCCAGGTCACGTGCACCTCCCTTTCTCTGGATTATGTAAATATCGGCTGATAATTAGGTGTTCCACAAAAAGGGTGATCATGCCCAGTCTGCAGAATGCAGTAAAAATCTAATCTGAGTTGAACTTCTAAGCAGAACACACCAACACAAGCACATGTAACCCTCTGAGTGCCAGATGAGATGCTTTGGATAATCTCTGGTACTCAAAGGGTTAAAATTGCATACGTGCATGTAGTATTTGTAAAGTAACTTGAATAACTATGAAGATTCATCATACAGCAGTCAGGTGTATGTATATAATTACTGTGTGTAACAGAATCACTTACCTAGGTAGGAGTCCATCATACAGCAGTCAGGTGTATGTATATAATTACTGTGTGTAACAGAATCACTTACCTAGGTAGGAGTATATCATGCATCAGTCAGGTGTATGTATATAATTACTGTGTGTAACAGAAGGACTTACCTAGGTAGGAGTCCATCATACAGCAGTCAGGTGTATGTATATAATTACTGTGTGTAACAGAATCACTTACCTAGGTAGGAGTATATCATGCATCAGTCAGGTGTATGTATATAATTACTGTGTGTAACAGAAGGACTTACCTAGGTAGGAGTCCATCATACAGCAGTCAGGTATATCTATATAATTATTGTGTGTAACAGAAGTACTTACCTAGGTAGGAGTCCATCATACAGCAGTCAGGTATATATCTATATAATTACTGTGTGTAACAGAATCACTTACCTAGGTAGGAGTATATCATGCATCAGTCAGGTATATCTATATAATTACTGTGTGTAACAGAATCACTTACCTAGGTAGGAGTCCATCATACAGCAGTCAGGTGTATCTATATAATTATTGTGTGTAACAGAAGCACTTACCTAGGTAGGAGTCCATCATACAGCAGTCAGATGTATCAATATAACTACTGTGTGTAACAGAATCACTTACCTAGGTAGGAGTCCATCACACACCAGTCAGGTGTATGTATATAATTACTGTGTGTAACAGAAGGACTTACCTAGGTAGGAGTCCATCATACAGCAGTCAGGTGTATGTATATAATTACTGTGTGTAACAGAAGTACTTACCTAGGTAGGGGTCCATCATACAGCAGTCAGGTGTATCTATATAATTACTGTGTGTAACAGAATCACTTACCTAGGTAGGAGTCCATCATACAGCAGTCAGGTGTATGTATATAATTACTGTGTGTAACAGAAGTACTTACCTAGGTAGGGGTCCATCATACAGCAGTCAGGTGTATCTATATAATTACTGTGTGTAACAGAATCACTTACCTAGGTAGGAGTCTATCACACAGCAGTCAGGTGTATCTATATAATTACTGTGTGTAACAGAAGCACTTACCTAGGTAGGAGTCCATCATACAGCAGTCAGGTATATCTATAGAATTACTGTGTGTAACAGAAGGACTTACCTAGGTAGGAGTCCATCATACAGCAGTCAGGTGTATCAATATAACTACTGTGTGTAACAGAATCACTTACCTAGGTAGGTGTATATCATGCATCAGTCAGGTGTATCTATATAATTACTGTGTGTACTGTGTGTAATGGAAGGTCTTACTAGGTAAGAGTTATATATATATTTAACAGTTAAGGTGTTTGTGATCCCATCCATCACTCATTAAAGTGGGTGTACCACCTCTATATAACTTACCCTGAATAGTTAGGTTATATATCATATATACCTAGAAGTGTTTTATTTTTATTTTTTAAGCTTTATCTGTGCGAAATTGAAGTTATAAAGTGTGCCCTGCAGCTACTTTTGGATAGACTGCTGTTACCTGCTCTGTACCGCAGTCTGTCACTCTGCCTCTGCTCCCCTACCTCTATCCAGACTCCTCCCACTGAAGTTACAGAGCAGGTACCAGCAGTCTATCCAGACGTAACTGCAGGGCACACTTTATAACTTCAGTTTTGCACAAATAAAGCTTAAAAAATAAAACACTTTTAGTTATATATCTCTGATACATAACCTATTTAGGGTAAGTTATATAGAGGTGATACATCCACTTTAGGTTTGCTACAATTATTCTCTAACAGACGCCATCATTCACTGTTGCCATTCTAGCCTTGTTTTACCTCTCACTTGTAGTCACTGACCCTGATATACACTTCTGCACTGTGAGAGAGCATTCTGTGAGAAAGCATTAAAAGCAACATGAATTTTTATTTGATCCCTGTGGTGCAGTTGGCTTGCTCCAGAAATGCACCACTTTAAGAAACATGGTGCAATTCATTTGAACATTTGAAAATCTCCACATTACTGTGAAGAATAGATCTAAGATAGGTGTGGCCACAAAAGTTGCTGTTTTAAAATAAGAGAGGGTGTGGTTAGGGGTGGGGAAAAGGAGGGGCTATCGGCACCAAAGGGTGCTGTGCCTAGGGGCGCCTGAGATGTAAATCCGGGCCTGATAAAGTGGAGATGACTCTCCAGTGATATCACTTATCCAGTTCCTATGTTATTCTATAGAGCCTATGCACTAAGATCCCTCAATTTGAAGAAATCTTAGTGCCTAGGGTCCATAGAATAACATAGGAACTGGAGAAGTGATAAAGTGGAGATGTCATCTCCACTTTATCACCTCTTTATCTCCACTAAGTGAATCTCCCCCTAGATGTCAAACAGGTGCCAAGCTGACAGACCCAAGGTGCGATTTACCAAAGTAGGATCGTAGGGCTATATTCACTAAGATATTGGAGCAATTCTGGAGCAAACCAACTGTACCGTAGGTGAGAAAAAAATATTCCCCAAATTCCCAGCTGATTTAATGGGAATTTAACCCCCGAATGCAATGATTTGGAGACCTCTCTTGCATTCAAGGGGTTAAAAGCCTCAGTTAGATCATTAGGAAATTGTAGTTGTCTCCTGTGCTGCAGATGGTTTGCTCCAGAATTACGTCTCATTTCTTTTGTAAAGAAACAGAGAGGAGAAGTTATCCAACTGCAGTCAGGATGCTGCACCATGATTTGCAACATACATGCTGACCTGTTTAGTGCCAGAGGGTGTCTGACCCATTGCTTCTCAGTGAGCTAGGACCTCTCTGTTGCTCAAGGGGTTAATCAGGGGAAAAGGAAAGGGCTCACAGATGCTGTTATCATCTTACTAGCTGGCAGTGATCGTGTGTGATGATGTCATCAGCTGACAGACAAGACAGGGAAATGGTCTGATTGTATGGGGATGCAGGACACTACACAGTCAATGGTCCTCCTAAACCCTTTGAGTGCCAGATGGGTTTTGCAATGCGTTGCGTTCCCCTCTGGCACTCAAAGGGTTAAATGCCAGGACCCATCACAACTGCACACTCTGCACTCCCTGTTCTTACACCTCTGATTTCCACCCTATGGTACAACTGGTTTAATCTACCATTGCTCCTCTTTTTCCTTCTGCATGTTGAGTGTATTCCACTATATACATTGCCGTATTGTTAGATGTTTATGCAGTTATTCAACCCTTGGATTCTAGAGGGATATCCAAGGCATTGCAAAGTAATGCTCTGGACACTTTTGTGGCATTTAAAGGAATAGTAAACCTTTATTTTGAAGACAAACACATCGAAGGGCTTTTCCTGTTGAGAAAAAACAATGGTATTCCCAGTGCTGGGAGGTGTTTTGTTCCAAAGTTATAACCATTTAAACAAGGGGCGTTCACATTCGATCCTCAAGAGCTACCAACAGGCCAGGATGTAAGGATTTCCCTAATTAAACACCAGCGAGTTAATCAGTGGCCCATTCATTGTGACTGGCCCAGCTGTGCACAGATAGGAAACTCCTTACTTCCTGGACTGTGGGTAGTTCTTGAGTGCAGGACTTGGACAACACTGATCTTTTGAGTACCAGAGGGGTACACAACACAGAATGTGTTGTGTACCCATCTGGCACTCAAAGGGTTAAACTATTCTTTGCTTTTTTTAAATTAACAGTGCCCTCTGGTGCCCAGAGAGCTCACCTACAAGTCACCTCATATCATGATAGTTATTCTATTGTATTCTATGGGAGAGGTGAGCTTATAGCTACAGTTCTCCGAAGAAAGTAATAATACCAGCTTCAACACTTTGTGACATTATGAAAGTTTGTAAGTTTTAATACAACTGAGAGCAAGGCCAGGTTTCCCAGTAGACAGAGAAGGCAACTGCCTAGATCTCCAGATTCAGAGAGGTACCTTAGCTTTGCTGGCCGCATCCACATTCTGAATGGAGAGTGTGGCCAAAGCAATCTCAGTGTTCCGGCATCAGTTTTCTAACGCTTCACAGTCTATTATTTAACACCTTAGATGCTGGGGACATCTTCAACACCTTGCTTCGCTAGAAATCAAGGGGGTTAAAGTATTTTTTTTTTGTCCTTGCTTGTTATAGGCCAAGGATATTTTCTGTCCCAGGATAGGACTGGGGGCGGGGTTATGTGAGGAATGGAGGTGTGGATATGGGCGAAGCTAAGGGCACCTAAAGTGACTTACCTAGGGGCACCTGGGATGTAAATCTGGCCTTGACTGGATGAGGCGGTCTTGCCCTTGTTTTGCTCAAAATGAAAAGCCCTATAATATGTTTTCTCTAGAATAAAGGTGTACTACGTCTTTAAAGAGAAATGTCTCCCCATCCATCAAGCAATTTCAGGTTCACTCACGGGATTAGCAGTTTTGCGCCTTGGCACTAAGCAAATGTGGTGCCATTTTAGGGCAAACCAACTGCACCAAAGGGAACATTTAAAAATGTCCAAAATTCCAAATAGGGCTTCTAATCCAGTGAATACTAGAGAGGTCTCCATTGCATCATAAACTCTGCTTGGAGATCTCTCTGGCATTTCCGTCAATCATTATTATTTGGCTAGTAAAAGGACAGAAATATCTGACTTATCATAACTCATTTACATAAACTATGTCAACCAATCAAAAGCAAGGAACATACCTGTTGCTGTTTGTGATGCAGATGTGTGAATTTCCATAGAGGGATATCCTTGGCTGCAGAGAGTATAATATTAATAGCTTTGTTCACAGCACTCTATAAAAGAAAAAAGTTTAATTTAAGGCACAATCATTTATTAGTTCTCATTGTTTTCATCCACCAACCTTTATGATTATTTCTGGTTATGTATGTTTTTTAGTATTAGCAATAATACAACTGTGAGGGAACACACTCTAAATTGAGCTTTTCCATTAGCCCCGGGTTCTTCACAGTAATTCCCAGGACACTCCCTGATAATGTTGTCTTACAGTGACTATACGGTGGTATATAAAGCATTCATTGCTGAAGAGTCCTCTTGCAAGCCATAATGCATTATGTGTAGACAAGATTATCATCCTGAAGGGAAACTATCTCTATAGGTTAGTACAAGTGCTGCTGGTGTTTGAACACATTTTGATCTAGGCATTACTATACAACCTACTTATTTTTCCACGTATCCCTAGTCAATAGAAATAATGGCTTTTGTCACATTCTTCTATATTAGATGGCATTCTAAAGCAAATGGCAGCTCACTTAAATTATAATTCTGGTCCTGGCGAAAAGGGAGTTGTTTGTCGGTGATTAACCCTTTGAGTGCCAGAGGGGTACACAACGCATTGCTTCACAAATCGTTGCATACCCTTCTGACACTCAAACGGTTAAACCTTTTAGTTGTGCCAACATAACAGTCCTTTATAAAGCACAGAGCTCTCCAATTCCCAGAGGTTTCTTCTGCAAGTGAATAATTTAAAGTACTGCACTAGAAGAAATGACATGAAGGGGAATTTACAAATCCACCAGCATACCTCCCAACATATCAAATGGCTAAAGAGGGACTCTTGTATTTAGGGGGTGTTGCTGGGGGCGTGGCTAGTGGGCAGGACATTACCGATAATTTTTAGGCTATTTCATGACCTATTGCCACCTCCTTGTGTAACTGAATAAATGATTTAGAGTAAGGACAAAGTATTTTATTTACACAGTAATTTATAAACACATATACTGACATTCAAACAAGCAACAATGTTCGTGTTATTGCTGTAGAGCAATGTGATACATTTATATACACACCACACAGTCTGATCTACTACAAAGAGGGACATCAGGGTGGGAAAGAGGGAGAGAGGTTTTGGGTCTAAAAGAGGGGCTGTCCCTCCTAAAGAGGGACACTTGGGAGGTATGCCAATGAAAACCCTGCTCCCCTTGACAGATTTTTCCCTTATGCTTACTGAAGATTGTCCCTCTCTGCGATCCATCCAGACCGTCTTGCTGCTCTGAGGTGGGCAGTGTTACATCAGTAAAAGGGGCAGGAGGGGAATACTTTATCACTCAATTACTCCTGAACTACAACTCCATGGCCCAAATACTAGGAAGATTAATTGGAGCTGCTTTTATTTTAAACATTACTATCCCTTTAAGCCCTTATGGACCAGCCGTGAGCGCACCCGGTCGGCATTTCAAGACCACGGACCAATTTTTCTTTTTTTTTTGCATCCGGTTCAGGGCTCCTGAATTCTATGACGGTCCCGGCACATCATGGGTCCTTAACGGAATTCTACCAATGTAGTTAAAGAGTAATTAATGATAAAGTATCCCTCTCCCGCCACTTTTACTGATGTAACACTGCTCACCTCAGGCAGCAGGACTGTCTGGATGGATCGCAGAGAGGGACAATCTTCAGTGAGCATAAGGAAAAGCCTGAAAAACCTGTCAAGGGGGTGCAGGGTTTTTCTTATGTTCACAGTAAGAAGATTGTCCCTTGCTGTGATTTGTCTGGTGAAGTGACCAGATTCGACATCTGAAGGGAGGTGGCTTACACTAGATAAAAGGGGCAGGAGGGGGAAACTTTATCATTCAATTGCTCTTGAACTGCAACTCTGACAGTATTGAAATAACACTCTCCATGGCCAAAATACTATGAAGATTAATTGGAGCTGCTTTTATTGTGAAACATTACTATCCCTTGAAAGATGCTAGCACAGAGTTACAATGGTGCAATTCTGGAGCAAGCTAAATGCACCATGTGGCGGGGGGATGAACATTCTTAATGTTTCAGAGACCTCACCAGAATAAAAGGTGTCAAAAGCCCCTTTTAAATGAATGAGAATTTAGGAATATTTTATTTGTCCTCTATGGGGCAGTTGCTTTGACCCAGAATTGAACCAATGTAGCTTCCTGAATAAGATCCAAAGACTCTGCAAAACAACACACTGTTCACCCCTCTGGCACTCAAAGGGTTAATCAGTTAAGCTTTACAGTTTTTCCTATTTACAGCAGAATATATACACAGACATGTTTATCAAGGGAAAAAACGTTACTTTAAGGGCACCAAGCTTTCAAAAAAAACATTTTATTTCTTGTAGAATATATATTGAATATATGACTGTTTGATGGATATTCCCCAATTTTCTACACACAGTTTGAGTCTTTCCAACATGCAGGGCTAGATTTCCCAATAGGCAGAGTAGGCACCTGCCTAGTGCGCCAAATTTTGAGAAGCTCCTCAGCTGTGTTGGTCCTACCCACATTCTGAATGGTAGGAGGGGCCAGAGCAATCTCAGTGTATCTTCAGTAGCTTAGATGCCCAGTGCATTCATCCTCAATGCGTTGGAGATTTCTCTTTAGCAGCCTTGCTTGTTACGGTCAAAGGTATTTTCTGTGCCAGGAAACAATGTATGGGACTGGAGTCATGGTCATATGAGAAATGGAGGTGTGGCCATAATCGAAGTTAAGCGTTTCCTAGAGTGCCTTGCTTAGGGGCCTCTGGAATGTAAATCCAGCCCTGCCAACAAGACAGAGCTGTTAAGTATCATCTGCTTTAGAATGCTGACTTCCATCTTGCATGGACATGTGCCTCCATTACTTTTCTTGGTTATTTAAATATTTTAGGTACATTACTTCTCTTGAATGCTAAAGAAGTTTCCAATGCATTATAGAGCAATGAGCTGCCATCCAAGGAGTTAAATGTTCCTAGAATTTTTTATTGCCTCTTCAGCATTTCAAGTGTTTTTTATGTTTTTGGGGTTGTTTTTGTTTCTTTGCTCTGTTTTTTCCATTTGCTGTTTGTTTTGGCACAATGTATATTCACACATCTATCGTGGCACCTTTGTAACCAGAAATTCCAAACATCCTTGAAATGTTGTGCCCTATTGTGACCTGCTCAGGTCGTGCCCTAGAATACCTTATAATTGAATATTTCCTGTTTCCTGTTACAATAGACAAATGTGTGCACGGCAGAGACAGGTTTTCCTGTGCTTTTTGGTTTGGAGATATTTCTGTGTTACAGAAAAGACTCAGGAAATAAAATGAGAATCATATTAAACATTGTATTCAATATTAATTCTGCTTGTTACATGTTACATTCTCGATTCTATAGCAATTCAGATTACAGTCTGTAAGGGGAGGGCAGTGTATGGGTATTTTGTAGTGTTCTGGTCTAATTAGTCCATTAACTCTTGGAGTACTAGTGGGTTGTTTGCAGTGAATGGGCCAACCCAATGGCACTCAAAGTGTTATAGTATAAATGACAGTAAGGTTTGTTGTGCGCTCATAAGCATTAAAGTGGTTGTACTTGCTTGTGCATACCATTGAGTGCAGAGGAATGATTTTTATGCCAACAAAATGATCTACACTGGTGGATTCATTTATTTAGCCCATTAAATATGGTGTTACAGGTCATAAAGCACTTAACAGGGTGTATATATTGAATCCACTAATCAGGAAGAAGTCTGTCCATTATGCTTCCACTGAGCAGAACGTAGGATAATACGGTATCCTTTTGAAAGGTCGCACGCAAAAGAGCATGCGGCCATTTAAAACATTAACCATGTTGCCTGGATAAGAAGGCGACATGAGAATCTCGCACTGCATGACAGAGCGAGATTCTCATGTCGCCTAGTGAATGGTTGCATGGAATAATTATACAGCCTGTGATTCTGTTCACCTCCCAGTCCCAGCTACTGTACTCCATTTAAACCTTAACAGTTTTGTCTTTTTTTTTTTATACTTTGTGCCGGGGCAGCCTCCTTCTGCAGCTTTTTGAACAGGCTATTAAATCAGAACCCCTACACAAATACGTATATGAGCCGCTCCTGCCTCTATCTCCTTTAAGAAATCCAGAGTATTATATTTTAAGAAAAGTTCAACATCTTTACTCATTTTAAACTGTGCTCTTTCTTATAACAACTTATTTTTAAACATTATTGTTATGGTTTTTTACGTCATCATGGTGCAGTGTTTACTTATAGTTTTTAGATTTCTTACATCTGGTCCATCAAAGAGAGGTAAGTTCCTGCTTATGCCAGACATGTGGCTGGTTTTTTGTTTATGACAGTATAATGTATGTTTCATAAACCTCTTGCATGTAAAGGGAAATCTGATCACCTTTAGCTATTGATAAGCATTGCTCTTTGTAAATGCAAGGTTGTGAATGATCTGTTGATGTTTTTAAGGTCTATAATACAGATGGAGGCTAAAGGAGTTAGGGTTTTTAACCCTTGAAGGACTAGTGTGGTGTGTGTTGCACACTCCTCAGGTCCTTAAAGGGTTAACATTCCTTAAAGGTCCTTAAAGGGTTAGAGGTGCCATCAGTAGACACAGGGATTTATAAAAAAAAAACAAAGCTTAAAAATTGCCTTTAACTCCTTGAGTGCCAGAAAGATATCCAACGCATTAGAATGACAGGCAAGGTATGCAAATTGGTCCTTAGCTGTTTTCAGTGCGTTTTTCTATGTTTAGTTTAATCATACCTCCTAAGTGTCCCTCTTTAGAAGGGACAGTCCTTCTTTGAGACTAAAATCCCTTTGTCCCTCTTTCCCACCCTGGTGTCACTCTTTTTAGGAGATTATACTGGTGTGTATATAAGTGTATGACATTGCTACACAGCAATAAAATTCACATTAATGTTTGTGTAAACTACAGTATATGTGTTTATAAATCAGTCTGTTGAAGAAAATTACGTTAGTCTTGCTCTAAATCATTTATTAAATTAGACAAAGAAGTGTCAGTATGTCATGAAATAACCTAAAAATTCTCAGTAATGCCCCCCCCACCAGTCACACCCCAGCATCACTCCCTAAAACAAAAATGTCCCTCTTTGCCATGTGAAATGTTGGGAGGCATGGTTTAATTAGGGTGCAAACAGAACTAGAATTTATAATACAATTCATATTATACTATTTAAAACAAGGTAATAAAGTAGAGGTGAATGAGTTACTGCTAGGGTGACCACACGTCCCGGAATGCCCGGGACTGTCTCTTATTGGGGGTCTGCCCGTGTCCCGGGTCACCCCCCCACCGGGACAACAAATAGTCCCAGAATGGAGCAACACGCACCAGTCCAGCCAGTCAGCCAATGAGGACCATTTAGTAAATATATTTCATTGGTTGGCTGGACTGGTACGTGCGAGACAGCCGGGGTGGAGCAGGTATGCTGGTGCTGCAAGTGAGACCCGCAGCTGAGGCTCCCGCCGGCGCTGACCATCTTTCTGAGGCTGACACAGAGTAAGAGTTCCCACTGGGAACTCTTACTATGTCAGCCTCAGAAAGATGGTCAGCGCCGGCGGGAGCCTCAGCCGTGGGACTAGGGTGACCACATGTCCTGGAATGGCAGAATGGAAATGTGGTCACCCTAGTTACTGTTGCACCAATACATGAATTTTATATATGATAACACACACTTTATCCATATCTGCAATCACAGTCACACATAGTTTATGACAGCTGTTTTTTAACATATTCTTTTTTGATGTAATTGTCAGCATAGGAAATGATTCCCAGTCGTCTCACCTGTCCAGATGGCTTGGAAGCACTGCCTCTGTACTTCAGGTTTAATGAAAATCGCAACTGGAGTACCAGAGAGTGAATTAAAAGAGCAATCATTTTGACTGACTCACATCTGTTAAAGCACAGATACTCTGTGTCCTGGCATGTTAACAGCACTTGGGGTTTGAAGTTATGCGATCCCAAATTCAGACTGCAGGTCAGAGCATTCAACCTCTCTGTCGTTCCTACTTTAAATCATTAGGACTGACTGAGCTGATCTGTGGACCACAAAGTCAGGAGAGGTGGTGGGCTGCTCTCTGAGCGTTGAAAGCCAGGGAGTGTATGTCACTGCCATGAATCTGAGCACCTGGGTTAAGCACTGGGCCAGCCAGCAATATCTAGGACTACGGCAAACTACTCAGTGATACAGTTAACATGCTCCCCCCAGAAGATTGCCAATAATAAGGCTACAGAAGACAAGGAGACTGCTTCACCCACTAGATTCCATCTGTATGACCTGTTGCTGTGACTGTGATGAGTTTGCTACCTGACTCACTACTATTAAGTTATGTGTTGGATATTATTTTTGTAGCATCAAGGGCTGGTAATTTTTGCTTACACTAAAGCAAAGAGCTAATAGCTTGCCTCTTACAGGCTGTTATTATAAACACATCACATTCCCAAAATTTTGCAAGCACTTAAGTACACATTTTTAATTCTCGCAAAAACAAAGAGATCAAGAGACTTAAAGAAATCAATTTCTTACTTGTATGTCTTCCAGACTTGGTCTCATCACCACATTTGGAATAGCCAGGTGAATCTCCGCTTGAAACAGTGGGGTGGAGGTATGATCCTTTGTAAGCTTAGGTGTCTGGTACACAGAATTAATGGTGTGTAACCGTCTCTTTAAGACATCTAATGAAACTTTTGTGCCTGAAAATAAAATATAAAATTGTAGCACAGTGTGAAAAACCCAAAGAAAAAAGCACTGCTGCTAATCAATATGTACTGAAATTGAAATAGTCTCATCCATCATCCTTTTGTGAATTTTAATTTTCTGTGCCAGAGTTTAACTTCTGCTTAATAGCATTTCACAGACAGAAAAGTACATGATGGTTTTAAGATGAAGTGTTTGATTATGGTGCTTTAAAGAATGAGTAAACTTTTTTTTTTTTTTACAATTTGATCTTTATTTGGTTGAAAAAGAACACTCAGTAAGGAAAGTACAGTAATTTGGTTCAAAGAATGGAGAGTACCCACTTTTTCAAATCTAGTAACCCTTTGAGTGCCAGAGGGTTACACAACGCATTGTTTTGCAATGAGTTGCATACCCATCTGGCACTTAAAGGGTTAAAGAAAACAAACTAATGTGTAACAATAGTAAGGACATATTACCCAAATGCCAGTACAATTGGGGAAAAAAAGAGGGAAAAATAGGGGAGACAGCAATAACAGAAGCAGAGATCTAGAAGTGAAAGGGAGTAAGAGAAAGAGAAAAAAAGAAGAATGAAGAAATAGAATGAAATAGGGCCGATAGGAAAATAAAAGAATGGAATAGAATGAAGTGGGAAGCGGCATGAGCCTGGCCCTGCCAACCTTAAACATCATAAAAGAAACTGGTTCGAATAACAAATCTCCTCAGAACAGGAAGCCCCTCAGTCCCCATACAATTCATGATCTCCTACCTTCAATAGATAGTTTGAGACTGTAGGGGCGAGATTAATTCTTACAGGAAAGTGGTATAAGATCTTAGGCAGAAATAAGCATAGTAAGCAAATGTCACTCATAGGATCCATGGAGCACTGAACTGCTTACTGCTATATGTGGCTAAAGAGCAATGCTGGGGTGTGAGGCTAGAGAGCACAGTCAGTATGTGCAATACCCTTGCTGTGGCTACTGCCATAATTAAAGATGCTGGACACGAAGCCAGATGTTTGGCGCTAATTAAGCCAGGGTCTAGACCAGGATGGGTATTGAGATACAGGAAGATTTAGCAGCAAGAGAGCCAGCAGGAATGATAACTGGAATGGGCCCAGAATGCAGAGAGGTTCAGCCAACAAATCAAAGGTTACAGATCAAGTGGTAATCTGACGAGGTCTCTCAATACACAGACTGACTCTGATGATCAGATTACCAGTGCACCCACAGAAATAGCTGGTGATCAGATTAAGTTTCTCTACAGACAAACGTTGTAGATCTGATTAACTGTGCGCCAAGAATGTTTGGAGCGCCATAGAAATGTATTAAGCAGGTGTGACACCTGCAACAAAAGGTAATAGGGAGTTTAATAAGCAAGGTTTGAAAGAGGTGCAATGTTCACCCATCCTATCCAAGAGATGTGTAATGGCTCCCACTTCTGTAAATCTCTTCTAAGGGAGGCTAGACGTTTAGGGAAATTGGCTTCATAAATCTTATCAAGTGAAGGGGCAAGACAAATCCCATAATACCGAATAGAATTAGTAGTCCACTTAAAAAAGGTATATATTTGAAAGAAGAGAGATTGTCTGAGCGGGAACATGGATCTCCAAAGCCTCCGATTTTAGAATATTAATCTTAACGTCTGATAAATCTGAAAAGACTTGTAATTCCTCCATGAAAGCAGGCAAATAAAATAGGATTCGTAACTGACAGCAGAATATCATCAGCAAACATGGATAATTGATCTGACACACAGATATACAGACCTGTCAAATTCCTCCTATCATGCTGAGCTAGAGCTTCCATATATAGTAAAAATAAAGAGGAGAAAGAGGGCATCCCTGCCGAGTGCCAGTCATTATTGTAAAGGGATCAGAGTAGTAATTTGAGTAGTAGGGTTAGTATAAAGAGAAAGAATCTGTTTACAAAAGAGAGAACCATACCGTATGCTTGTAGGGTGTTATACAGAAAGTCCCAGTTTACTCTGCCAAGAGCTTTTCCAGCATCTGTGGTGAGTAGGATGGTAGGACTTAACTTGGAAAGGCGTAATTTATAAAACTGAGGAGTTTTCTATTGTTGTCTCATGCCTTTCTCCCACGTGTCAAGCCAGTTTGGTCTAACTTTATAACAGAAGTACAAGAGGGTTTCAATCTGTCTGCAAGAATTGTGTCAAAGAACTTAATGTGCAAATTAAGTAGAAAGATGGGTCTATAGTTGCTACACTGCTTGGAATCTTACCGCAGTCTGGGTATTACCATTATATGTGCTATAGAAACCACAGGATGATGTACTAAATCTTCTGGGAGAGAAGAGAATGAGTTAGTAAGGAGAGGGGTTAGGAGATTTTTATAAGTTTAATAGTAAGTTTCAGAAAAAAACATCTGGACCTAGACTTTTCCCTGCCGGGAGTGAATTTATAGCTTTTACGACATCCTTTTCCGTGATTGGAAGTTCAAGAGCAAGGAAGATTGATTCATCAACATGTGGAAGATGGGTCTCTTTCAAGTAAGCTTTAATTCTCTATATATGATCTGGCTTTCATCTGGCTTAAACTGTATATATGAATCATAAAAAGGAAGGAATAGAACAGCTGTATCATCAGTGATTTTTGGGGAGTTTAATACATGAAATATGTCTGTTATAGTTTGATTCCCATTTGATTAGCTGTAATGAACCCAGCCTATTTCCATGTTCAAGATAAGTTTTCCTTGTCCTAAGAAACAGTTTCTCAACTTTGCATTTTCAGTTGATGTCTGAGTTGTATGAGGAGTGGCAGACAGTGGCTTTATATTGCGTTTACAATGTATTCATTTCCCCTGTATATTTGTTTGCTTTTTCTTCCAAGCAGCTAATTTGATAAGTTCCCCTAACCACATATTTTTCCGCCTCCTACATAGATAATGGGGAGACTCCCTTGGATGGGTTTTCTAATTTATAGAGATCATCATTTCAATAGACAGCTTAACACTTGACTGAAGCAGAAGTTGACAGAAACCAAGCTGACGTGTATTCAGAGTATATAGGTTAACTAAAGTACACAATTGGTTATCAAAAGCTCCTTTTACAAAAATATAACTACCATCCTAGTCTTACAAGGTATCTTTAAAGGGATAGTAATACTTCGTTTTAACTTTATTTTATTTTGTAGGCATTAAAAAATATGAAGAATGACATAAGTCTTATCTCTCAAACCTTTATGGTTTAAGAGATATTCACAAGCAAAGTTTCCCCCTCCCGCCCCTTTTACCTAGTGTAAGCCATCTCTTCTCAAATGGGGATCTGGTTGTATGACCAGACAGATAACAGCAGGGGACAATCTTCTTATAATGAAAACAATGAAAGCCCTGCCCCCCTTGACAAGCTTTTCAGCCTTTTCCCTTATCTTAATTGAAGATTGTCCCTCTCTGCAGTCTACCTGGGCACCTCCCTTCTGCTCTGGCTGAAAAGTGTTACATCAGTAAAAGGTGCAGGAGGGGGATAATTTGTCATTGAATTACTCTTGAACTTCAACTCTGACAGAATTGAAATAACACTCTCCAAAGTCCAAATACTATGATGATTAATTAGAGCTGCTTTTATTATGAAACATTACTATCCCTTTAAGAAGGGAACTGGAGTAAACGTTTTTTCTGAAGAAAAAAAAAAATATATATGCCTTTCCCTGCTCAGTACCCCGAATGCTGGGAGATATTGTCCATGAAAAGTTATTACAAAGACCTAAGTCTATTCTGAGAGTATGTAAAATTGTGTATTTTTGCAATCAAAATCTATGTTTCTATCTTTCCATTTAAAGTTCAAAAATTATTTGCCAAGATTAATATCTCTACCATTATCCATGAAAAAGTTGTGACATTTCAGGTTACCACATCCTTTTTTTGAGATCATAAGTTAATAAGAAGACCTTTAGATGTTATTACAAAGATCGAGTTCTGTTGAGAAGACTGTCTTGTGAAAAAGTGGCTTACAGGGGAGAGAAACATTTGTTGTGAAAATAAATATACATTGTAGGGCGTCTCATACTGAATAAAATAAGGATGTTCTCAATGGTACAAAAACAAAACTGCAATTTTGTAGAAAGAGTTCTATGAATGTACAAATCTGCCATTGACGTTCCACCGATATAAGCCTCTAACACCAGTGGCTGCAGAGATGGATTAAGGCTCCATAGGGCCCTAGGCAAGGTACCATTTTGGGGCCCCACATCTCTTGATCTGGTTCTGCAGGTACTGGCATTATGGCTCTAACGCAGTGGTTCTCAATCTTTTTTTGTTTGGGGCACCCCTAACACATAATCTACAACATTCAGGGCACCCCTAACATATATAATATACTTTATCAAGGGCATAACAAAATCTACAATGAATAAATATACAGTTATTATTAGGTTTTATAATCATAATGACAAAACTAAACATATTGTGCAGAACAATTTCTATAAATCTTTATTTTAAAGTCCATTTTTGTCAGTCTTCATAGAAAACACAGGGCACCCTAAGTTGATGTCCGTGGCACACCAATGTGCCACGGCACCCTGGTTGAGAATCACTGCTCTAACGGAAGTGAGAGCAACTGGATAGTGAGGGTGTCTCTCAACAAAAAGGGCATCTGACACAAGACGTTAGTGGCAGCAACAGCAGGGCCTCTGTCTGTCACTTGCAACAAGGGCCCCTTGTATTTCTCTGGGCCCTAGGCAGTAGCCTAGGTTGCCATAATGGATGATACGGCTCTGAATGGCTGTACTTCAGGGTATGCTCTGCAGTGGATAATTGCTTCAGTGAGTGCCGGCAGACACAATCTGTCATTGTTAGGACTTTAATGCCAGTGAACTCCTTTTGCCTGGCCCATAGCATGTGCAGGAAGACAGTGTAGAGTCACCCCATTTCCTCTGCACGTTGTTTAGCACGTAATGTTAAACAAGGCTTAGTCAAAAGGAACACAAACCGTGCAACCCCCTTGGTGCAAACAGCATTAAAGGAATCATTTCTGGTTTATGTAGCTTAGTAAACTGGTGTTAGGGGTTCACTTTTAAAAGATTGCAAGCAAAAGAGTGTGCAACTACATTTCTCATTAACCATATCACTATTATAAAAATGGCAACCTGAGAATCTTGCACTGCATGAAATCACAAGATTCTCAGGTCGCACCATGAAACGTCGCTACCCTGTGAAACGTGCAACCTTTTAAAAGGATACCAGTGTTAGGAATGTGCAGAGTTAGAAAATCAATTGCAGCTCCTGTGTTAATGAGGAATCATACTCATACATTCACCCCAATGTGTGCAGTATATTTACAGCCTTATATTTTAGAGTGACACTGTTGCTGTTAGAATCTATAGAGAGATGAGTATTGCTGGCACATGGTCTCCATACAGAAAAATGGAAAGAGCTCTATCCAAAAACTGAACCATGAAAATATTGCACCCACCATCTCCCTAAATATGCAGTTTCAAGCTGTAATAACATTTGATTACGGCATCTTCATGCAGTAAAGGAACCCTGAAAAACTCATATATATTTTTTTCCCATAACAAGCATACCTTTTTACTTAAATGAACATTAACACCAAAATAATAAATATTTTGAAATAACTTTAAATATCACATACTTACAGCTACAATATGCACAAATTAAGTATGCATATTTTTAATGCATGTGTAAATTGCCTGGTCAGAGAGCATTTATTTAATGCTGTTTGTGCTGTGTAGAGTCAGTTCAGTGGCTGTGATTACAGACCACTACTGTTGTGTTCAGAAAGACAGTTATCTTATTCCAGCCCATTCGCAGATAATTCTGGACAATTAATGTGATCCTTGATAAGGCAGGAATGACTGCTCTTTCTGAGTATATGTAATACTAGATTTTAGGCCTCACAAATCTAATAAAGAATTTTACTGATGCTAGCATGAGCAACAGGGTATTTAAGGATTATATAAGCCCATTTAATTTTTAGGGGTTGTTGCTACTTAACTCAAACGACCTTTTGAGTGCCAAAGGGTTGCGCAACTCAGTTCTCCATCGTTAAACAACCTTCAGGTACTCAAAGGATTAAAGAACCAAGCAAGCTGCCCTGAACACTATCCTTATAACATAAAGTCCTAGAATGCATCGCTCACTGTGTGCATAACCGCACATGCGCAGTAGGGACTCGCAGAATGGGCTGATCTGGAGCAGAGAGCTCCTGAAGGAACTGTTATCCAGTGCCTCCGCTGCTGCTCCGGAGCCGGAAGCACTGACAGGCTGTCAGCCTTCCGGAGCTCCCCACTCCGGATTAGACCGTGTATACGGTCTTTGTAACTAGTATAATATATATTTGATACATTTTGGATACAAGTCAGTAAGAAAATATAATGAAAACCTACATTTGACCAGGGAATCGGTATTCTTCTGACACAAGTGGCCAATCACATTGTAGTAACTACAAGAAAGACATTCCTGGCAGCGGGTTTTTTGCTGCTGCTCCAGAGCCGGGAGCACAGACAGGCTGTCAGCCTTCCGGAGCTCCCCACTCCGGATTAGACCATGTATACGGGCTTTGTAACTAATATAATATATATTTTATACATTTTGGATACAAGTCAGTAAGAAAATATAATGAAAACCTACATTTGACCAGGGAATCGGTATTCTTCTGACACAAGTGGCCAATCACATTGTAGTAACTACAAGAAAGACATTCCTGGCAGCGGGTTTTTTGCTTCGTATCAAGGTGTCCGCAGGCAAATGAGTCCTGTAATTGTAACAAACAGAATGAGATAAGTATTCACAGCACACACACACACAGAAGGATATTTATCAAGGGACTGCACAGAATATTTACCAAAGAATACTGGATTGTATGTAATATTACACCAGCGCAGTCCACTTTCATTAGCCTCCAATACCAGTGGTTGCATTTCAGGGCATATACTAGTGCATATAATGTCTGTACTGCTTACCAGCATACACACTCTGTTATCATTAGGATTTTAATATCAACAAGCCCCTGACACCTGCCCTATAACGTACTCAGGAAAAAAGCAAAAAAACACACCATTTCCTCCACAGACTGTTTAGTACACATCGTTAAACAATGTGTAGAGAAAAGGAACCTAGAAAGGCCCACACACTTGTCCATTGCTATACATTTATCCCAAATACACATACTTTGTTGAAAAATCTAAATGTATGTGATGTGTATGTATGTGTACCCCTCTGGAACTCAAAGGGTTAAAATGCCTGTCGATGGAAAAAATACTATCGAAATGAATGGGATTTGAGCCCCTCACCCACCGCCACATTAAATGGAGCAAATCTGATGCAATCCAAAGGCACCACAGACACAAATTAAAATTCCCATTAATATAAATGGGAATTTTTACCCCTTTCAAATGCTTCTCAATCCATTGCAAACACTCTAGTATGCAAGGGGTAAAACATTGGTGGACAACATGAGGCGCTCCAGTTGCTCCCAGGCGACAGCTCTCTTCGTGAATGTTGGAGTCTTGCAGCAGCTGGACAAGTTAAAGGGATAGTAATGTAAGTTTTTTATAATATTGTAGGCATTAAAAAAAATAATTACATCAATGTAAGTCTTATCTCTCAAACCTTTATGATTTGAGAGATATAACTGGCTAAAGTTCCCTCCCTTCAGGCTGTTTCAGAGAAGTCTGCCATCTAGCTGACAGCAGCAGATTCCGGGACTGGCCGATGGCTCTTCAGCAGAACCGAAATTACACTATTTAGAAATAAATACTTCATTAGAATGGTCTACAAAGTGTGCCTGGTTTGCAAGCACACTTTGTAGACCGTTCCAATGAAGTATTTTTTCCTATATAGCATGATTTCAGCTCTGCCGAAGAGCCGCCATCTGGTCAAATGACCGGAATCTGCTGCTGTCAGCTAAAGGGCAGACTTGTCTGAAACAGCCTGGAGGGGGAACTTTAGCCAGTTATATCTCTCAAACCATAAAGGTTTGAGAGATAAGACTTACATAGTTGTACTTATTCTTTTAATGCCTACAATATTAAAGAAACTTAAAATTAAACATTACTATCCCTTTAACGTTATCCATCTTTGGGGTAATGCTCAATTTTAATTATGTGAATTCAGAGAATTTTACCTTCTCAGGTGCAGTTGTTCTTTCCCAGAAGTGCTCCAACGTTTCTTGGTGTATATAGCCCCATACGAGTAAAATCATTGATAAATCAGAGCTTTATACATTTATCCCTTTGAGTGCCAGGGAGGTATCCAATGCATTGCAATGCAAACCATTGGATACCTCAATGGCACTCAAAGGGTTAATAACCTTAAAAAAAAAAAAAAAAAAAAAAAAGAATGGCTGTATGATTCTAAAATATCAGTTAACTTTTGAAAAGTAGTGGGAAACCTTGGGCTCATCATCTATTAGGGACTACAACTCCCATCATCCCCAGCCGACAGTGGCTGGTTGGGGATTGTGGAAGATGTAAGGCGGAATGCAAGGAAGTGGAGGATTCGCTATTTTATGAAAGCCATAAATGTATGCTCTATTTGCGAGCATTAAAGGGATAGTAATGTTGTTTTTATCAAAGGTTAATATTGTAGATATAAAAAATAGTACAATGAGGTACGTCTCATCTCTCAGATGTGTATAGTTTGAGAGATATAAGCATCTAAAGTTCCCCCCTCCCGCCTCTTTCACAGACGTCAGAGCTCTAGCTGACAGAAGGAGATTCTGGTCACTTGCCCAGCCGGCAGATCTTCAGCAGAGCCGAAATAGCGTTATATAGAAAGAAATACTTAATTGGAATGGTCTACAAAGTGTGCCTGGTTTGCTGGCACACTTTGTAGACCGTCCCAATGAAGTATTTCTTTCTATATAACGCTATTTCAGCTCTGCTGAAGAGCCGCCAGCTGGTCCCGGGACCAGGATCATCTTCTGCCTGTTACAGAGCTGACGTCTCTGAAAGGGGCGGGAGGGGGGAACTTTAGACCCTTATACCTCTCAAACTATACATGTCTGAGAGATGAGATGTACCTCATATTCATATTTTTAATATCTACAATATTAACCTTTGACAAAAACAACCATTACTTTCCCTTTAATGTTGAGTAGCACATGCTCCTAAATTAATGGCAAAGTTAACCAGACGTATGAAAATGTGTGCAAACTGCTTTGCTGAATTTGGTGCAATCGCTCATCCTCTCACAAAATGGCAGACATTTTAACCACGCCCACTTTTTGAAAAGCATTCACACAAAAAAAAATTGCAAACGTTTTACCAATTATGAAAAACACTGGCAATTCAGTAACATCTTGGTGCTAATCATTCTGCCATCAAAAGTGTACTGTAAACAGCAATTGCAAACTTTTCTTGCATTCCGCCCCTAGTCACCTGCAGCTGGAGAGCCAAAGGTTGAATACCCCTCATTTCAACCTTTATTAAGATGATGTTAGAGAGTTACTCTATTGCCGGGTTAGTCATACTACACTTGAACATATATATATATATATATATATATATATATATATATATATATATATATCAACATATTAGTTACCTGTAGACTGTCTCTGTCTGCTGCTTTCAGTTTGTTTCTCAGTGCATCAATCATTTCATATAAACAAAGCTCCACTTGTTTGCTTTGCCTGGAAAATAAATATGCAGGATGGTTAGGCCTTTAACTTAAACCCTTCAGGGCAAGAAGTCTAAGCAATGCATAGCATTTATGAGTTGATGGGATACCAATGGGAGTCATGCTGTTCAATATGCTTCCAGATTGTGATTGGCAGATTCCCCCCAGATAATGTTTTGCAGAAAGTATAGTAGACTGTGATTGGCTGATTTCAGACAATTGCTGCTGTTCCTGCATGGGGAAGATTAAAAATTCCCCATAATAACCATTGGACTGCAATTTGTATACGCAATAGAATAATGCAACTGATGTTTTGTTTTGTATCCAAACTTGATTTGTTTTAACTCAATCTGTGCTAGGGACATTTTAATTTTACATGCCCCTATTTTGTAGATGGGATTTGGATCAAGGGCTTTGCTGATCACCATGTGATTCCTGGACAAGTAAGTTAAATAATGTTTTTTATTTACAGGATTTGAGCAGGGAATCATCATGTCAGTGCTTCTATCCCATATAACTCATTGGTCATTAACCGACCCTGGCTGCAGAAGTCATAGATGTTTCTGGTACGTGGCTGGGCAAGAATCTAGTTCTATAAAGTTAACATAACATCACTCAATAGAAACTGCAACATGCCCTTTAGGAAGTCAATCTTTTATTTTAAACTTGACTCTTTCTTTACAGTAAGGTAAACATTCACGTTGGATGAATTTTATTCAGCATGCAAACCTATTCTGAAGAGGAATTTGCCTCCTGTGCATACTCCTGCAGTTCCTCTCACACAGCTATTCTGAGTCTACTGCTAAAGAGGAAAGGGAATGGAGGAGGGGCCTCTGTCTGAGATCCACACAGCATGGGTTTATATATATATTTATTTACTTACAAACAATACAGCAGAAAAACATATAGTCCGATGTCATAGAATGACATCATCCTGCCCCCATAAACATTTAACATGTAAGGTCCAATAGGCTGGACATTTTGCTAATGTGATAATGTTAAATGCAATAGAAATATACATGATATGTAACAAATGTGTGTTATACATTATTTATGTTTCTATTGCACTTAATGTTTTCACTTTATCCCTTTGGCCATTATAAATGAGGGGGCATTCCCATGCTTATTCACATAGCTTTTCATCCTGTTGGTTTTTACATGTTAAATATTAATGGGGCAGGACGACATTACACTATGATGTAGGATTATGTGTTTTTTGTCAGTAATTTTTAAAATGTGTACTTATAGGGGGGTATAGAGGTTGTGTCTTTGTCCTGATGAAGATGTGTTTATTCATTTTGAAACGTTGACACTATTATGTTAAACATTTGGTGAATTGGAATACCTTTTAGTGCTTGCCTTATTCTTTCAGACTGAAGGAGAAGGGGAGGGTGGGATCACTGGGCCGGCGCAAGTCTGTGTAATGATTTTAACAGGAGTGACCAGGGGGACTCTCGCCCCCGGCCACTCCTGACAAGATCACCACCCCTGCATATCAGGTGCAGTGATGGCTAACTACTCCCCTTTTTGCCCCATGGTGTGGCTGACAGCAAACCAGAAAAACTTAGATTTATATTTTATATGTATATGTGTATATATATATATATATAGATATATATATATATATATATATATCATAGTTGAAGAGCCCGTTACACAGGCCACAGTGCCACTGCCAACCGGTCGCGGGGCAGTCATGCGCTGTATCAGCTGTGGCACGGGCAGTCTCTACTGCACATTACTTTGTCGTTACACACATTTTAGCGAATTATTATATAGGATATATATACTAGTTTTAAAGCCCGTATACACGGGCCAACACTGGCAGCGCTGCAGTCATGCACAGTACAGATTGCAAGCACCGCGGCTGATGACTGTAGCGTGCACAGACGTCTCTACTGCGCATGATGGCTTCTGACCAACATCTTTAGCAAATTATAATATAGGATATATATATAGAGAGAGAGAGAGAGACAGACAGACAGTATCACGGTGCCCGTGATTACCCTCTGGGAGTGCTGTTGCTATTTGCAGGCGACATTGTCTATCACTTCCTGAGTGTCGTGCTTATGCGCGTTCGCTATTCTTATAGGCCTGTGGTAATTGCCACAGAGTCAGTCTCCGCCTACTTGCTAGGCCTTATAGGCCTCATTCTGCCAGTACTCCTTTGCCCTTTTGTGCTGTACCTGTGCGCTAGCTCTTGTGATTACTTCCTATGCTCTGATCCATATATGAACTCTGGCTACATTAGATTCCGGCTGTGTTCGATCCCTGACTTATTGCCTTCCGCTTTGGTCTGACCCTTGGCTCCGTCTGACTACCCGCTCTGTGCTGACCCCGGCTCCGGCTGACTATCCGATATGGTACAGACCTTGGCTTGGCTGACTAACCACTCTGTGCTGACACCAGCTCCGGCTGACTGTCCGATACGGTACTGACCTTGGCTTGGCTGACTAACTGCTCTGTGCTGACTCTGGCTCTGGCTGAATATCCGAAATGTTTCAGACCCTTGGCCTGACTCAGCTCCTATGCTAGACTATGCTCTAGCTGATCTCTCTGGTACAAGCTGTGCTCAGTATCCTCCCGCTGTGCAGGACTTTGTCTCTGGCTATCCTATACTGCTTGATACCGACAGATAGTGCCTTTGGGTGCACCCTAGAGTACTAGGGATTTGAGTCACCGTTGCCCATAGCTACCCTAGCATTCTGGGGAATGCTAGTCGCCATTACCTGTAGGTTTACCCTAGCGTTCTAGGGGATCCGTGTCTATTACCTTGGTGCACCCTAGCTTTCTAGGGGAGCATTTCTAATTTTTGTTTGGGCAATTCCACTTTACCTGCACTAGTAGCTACTGCTATCCTTGCTACCTTCCCATTCCGTAGTCAGATTGGGATCAGTTCCTGTTCCGTCAGTGGATCGTGTGCTGTCTCCACACCTTGTCCTCTGAGGGTTGTGGAAGTGCTTTCTGTATTTATTTTTTTATCTTATTTTAATAAAGATATTGATTTTACTGTATCTGTCCTTGTCAGTGTTGTTATTCCATATTCACTCCGTGACAGACAAAGAGACAGAGATAGATGGATGGATGAATTGATAGATAGATAGATAGATAGATAGATAGATAGACAGACAGACAGACAGATAGACAGACAGATCCACATGATAACCTGTAATATGTGTTGTAATTATTATTTGTACATTTAACAAACTTCTAATTAAATCGCTTCTTAAAAGGATAGTAATGTTTCAAATAAAAGCAACTCTAATTAATCTTCATAGTATTTGGGCCATGGAGAGTGTTATATTTCAATACTGTAAGAGATGTAGTTCAACAGTAATTGAATGATAAAGTATCCCCCTCCTGCCCCTTTTACCTAGTGTAAACTGCCTCCCCTCAGATGTGGAATCTGGTCCCTTGACCAGAAAGATCACAGCAAGGACTTACTGTGAGCATAAGGAAAACCCTGCCCCCCTTGACAAGGTTTTTCAGGTTTTTCCTTATGCTCACTGAAGATTGTCCCTCTCTGTGATCCATCTGGACAGTCTTGCTGCTCTGAGGTGAGCAGTGTTACATCAGTAAAAGCGGCGGGAGGGGGATACTTTATAATTCAATTACTCTTGAACTACAGCTCTGACAGCATTGAAATAACACTCGCCATGGCCCTATGAAGATTAACTGGATGACTTTTATTGTGAAGCATTACTATTCCTTTAAGACACCTGACTCTTCTAACTACGCCTATATGAGTATTTGTTATAAGCGAGTTCACTCTATTCCAAACATAAGCCTTATTGCAGATTGTCTTTATTTTGGGGTTGAGAATTAGTTTTCTTTAAGGACAAATTCACTGAGAAAGAGGAGCAATTCTGGAAAAATAAACAGCATCATAGTGTAGAAAATAGGATTTTAGTCTTACCTGTTAAATTCTTTTTTCTTAGTCCATACAGGTTACTGGTAACTTTGAGTAGGCGATCAGCCCCCTTAAGTAGGCAGGAACAATTCTGAGAAGTGACTGCTGGGTGGAGCCTACCTCCTCTCCCTAGCTTGCAGCTAGCCAATCCCCAACCAGTAAGATTTGCAGACTAACTATTGACTAGGAAGTAAGAAGGTAAATGAAGACTCCTGTGAGCATGAACCCAAAAGGACTTCCACGTTCTGCCTGCAGGTCCCTTGACAGGGTGGGAGACCAGTAACCTGCATAGACTAAGAGAAAAGGATTTAACATGTAAGACTAAAATCCTATTTTCTCTGTCGACCAATACAGGTTACTGGTAACTTTGGGATGTCCAACCATTAAGTTTCCCAGGGCAGGAAGAAAGGTAAGGACCAGGCGCAGGCCCCCAAAGTCACCAGAGCACCAATGAACCTACAGATCATGAAGAGCTCAACGCTAACTGCAAAGTGTCAACTGACACTGAACCGGGGTAAAAACAAACCCCATAACTGTTGCACAGCTCACGAACTAGAGCCAACAGGGCTCAAAAGTGGAGTACTGAGAAACCAAGGAGATCCTAGACAGGCATGGCTGCCTCCATGATCTTCCTCCCAAAACTGGCATCAGCCGATGCCACCACATCCACACGATAGTGTTTAGAAAAGGTGTGCACAGATGACCAAGTGGCCGCCTTGCACAACTGATCAGCTGAAGCCTGGTTCTTGTAGGCCCAAGAAGCCCCAACACACCTTGTAGAATGAGTCGTGACCCTGAAGGGAACAGGCTTCTTCCGAAGTTCGTAAGCCTTACGAATTGTGGACCTGACCCAAGAAGCAATGGTAACCTTGGAAGCAGGCTTCCCTGCCCTAGGACCCTCAGGAATGACGAACAGAGTGTCAGACTGCCTCAAGGACTCAGTGATATGCACATAGAACTTGAAACAATGCACAACATTGTGGATGGAAGTAGTTGTAAGGTGGACCGGAGGTCCCTGGTAGTAGCCTTAAACTTTTGCATCCATATTGGCTCTAGTGCATGGCTGGAGGCCCCAGCAGGGGATTCAGGAGCAGCAGCTCATGCTGGGCAAATATGACCTGAGTATTCTCTAGGTAACCCTGATTGACATGAGGATCAATGAGCAATGGGGGACACAGACACCCCAGTATCCTTAGTCCTAGATTTAGCCCCAAGGTCTAAAGTAGCAGACATTCTCACAGAGTCAAAACAGTCAAAGTATCAAAACACCCACAATAAAGTGTGTATGATAATTAATGCACCCCAGAATCACTAAAGACTGGTAGGCAAAGCATTAAACTGTGGGGGAGAGAATGAGAGTCCAAGCCCTGCGTAGGACACTCGATCTGCGAATACACAAAATGGCTGCTGCGATGGGAGCCAATCAAAAACGAGCACATGAAGTGGGCACTCATGGGAAATGTAGTTTCGCTGACAGAGTACCCCCAACAGTGACCAAAGCCCCCTAAAGCTTTAAAGGTGCGGAGCATAAAGTTAACAAGGTGAATACCAACACGTAAAACAACACAAAGGCCACTCTAAATAAAACAGTAGACCCAATAAACACTGGTCCCAGTAGGGAAAGTGTCCAAACCCCCCAAAATGTGCTAACCAGCCGCAAAAGGGTTAAGTTACCACAGAAACCTGTTCCAAACACCTCACAGATATACAGAATAAACCCAATGAGCGCATGAGTATGTAATAGGAACTCCAATAGAGACCCCTCTGTGGAGGGGAAGCATGGGGCATGTGGACTTCAGCACCCAAAGAGTGATCACCTTTTTCAGCAGGTCTTCTGTCTTCAGATTACCATATATCAAGAAGAGGCCTTGGTGGGCAACTAGTGGGGAAAGATTTTCCCCCCAGGGCTTAGGTCCACAAAAGCACCTGGTAAACTGAACTATCCACATATGGGTGATGGGAATTGTCAGTGGTGGTAATCCACCTAATGGTGGTATTCTATTTCTAACAGAAAATAATAAAAAGTTAAAACTATAGCAGAACTGTTCTCTTGCTTGTGTCTTGACCAAGGAACAAATCTTACTGGTTGGGGATTGGCTAACAGCAAGCTAAGGAGAGGAGGTAGGCTCCACCCAGCAGTCACTTCTCAGAATTGTTCCTGCCTATTAAAGGGGCTGATTGCCTACCCAAAGTTACCAGTAACCTGTACTGGACGACAGAGAAATAAACATTAAAATGGAGTTGTAACTCATTGAATGCTAGAGAAGTCTTCTACATCTGGGTTATTTTTAGTATTCAAGGGGTTAAACCCCAGTTTAAATCAACCAGGATGTTTCCTTGTCCACTGTCGCACAATTTGTTTGCCCTTGTCAGTATGGTCCTAAGACTACTTAAAGGGATAGTAATGTTTCACAAAAATAGCAGCTCCAATTAATCTTCACAGTATTTGGGCCATGGAGAGTGTTATTTCAATACTGTCAGAGCTGTAGTTCAAGAGTAATTGAATGATAAAATATCCCTCTCCTGCCCTTTTTACCTAGTGTAAGCTGCATCCCCTCAGATGTGGAATCTGGTCACTTGACCAAACAGATCACAGCAAGGGACAATTTTCTTACTGTGAACATGAGGAAAACCCTGACCCCCCCCCCCGACTGGTTTTTCAGGTTTTTCCCTCATGCTCACTGATTGTCCCTCTCTGCGATCCATCTGGACAGTCCTGCTGCTTTGAGGTGAGCCGTGTTACATCAGTAAAAGGAGTCGGAGGGGGATACTTTATCATTCATTTACTCTTGAACTACAACTCTGACGGTACTGAAATAACACTCTCCATTGCCCAAACACTATGAGGATTAATTGGAGCTGCTTTTGTTGTGAAATATTACCATCTCTTTAACACTGCATAACACATTGCTTCGTAATCCTTTTGCACACCCCTCTGGTCTGTAAAGGGTTGCTTTTTTAAGCCTTTCATTGCCAGAGAGGTACACAAAGCATTACTTTGCAATGCTTTGTGTAGCCCTCTGGCACTGAAACGGTAAATACCCAGACATCCGCGTTGCCTGATTACTTTCTTACAACAGAATGATGACTGGCATTTATAGATATGACTGTACAATATTAATGACAGAAACAACGAAAATAGAAAACATGTTCACTGATCCTAAAAGTGTAATTGGATCTATTTATGATATTGAAAATATAATTGTGTGAGCAATTTCGTCTTCTAAATTATGACAAAGCAGGCATAAGGAGATGACGGATTGTCACAGATATATTTATTCATACAATAAGGAGAACTCTCTGGAATCTAATTCATATGTATTATTTTTACCAGGCAATAAAATAACTTTCAAATCATTTGACCGTATTCAATAAGCTAAAAAAGAGCAGTTCTGCAACATACCAAGTGCACCATAGGGGACAAGTAAACAAAAGGAAATTTCCATATTCATATCAGACTGGACCCACCCTCAGACAGTCCAGCTCCAAAAGGGCAGGCAAATCCTCCCTGCATGAGAGAAACAGCAAAACCACAGATGTACATTTCAGCCTATGTGGCGCCCGTTGGTGTGCTGCAGTTGATTCCCTCTAGGCACATGGAAAGCAAGGGCCCATGCCTGGGAACCCCTTCCAATTAGGGAGACAAAGAAACAAATGTTGTGACAAGCACCCGTCGAGAGCGAACAAGATAAAGTGTCTTGTTCTTGGGCATAGTAACCCCTCAATGGTGCTACAACTCACGTTTTTCACTCCCATATGCCATCGCAGAGAGGACATTTCCATATACATATCAGACTGGTCCCACCTTCAGACAGTCCACCTCCGAAATGTCAGGCAAATTCTCCCCACACAAGAGAAACAACAAAACCAAAGAAGTACATTTCGGCCTATGTGAGCCTCGTTGGTGTGGTACAGCTGATTCCCTCTAGGCACATGGAGAGCAAGGGCCCATACCTGGGATCCCTTTCCACTTAGGGAGAAAAAGAAACAAATGTTGTGACGAGCTCCCATCGAGAATGAACAAGATAAAGAGTCTTGTGCTTGGGCAAAGTAACTCCTCAATGGTGCTACAAGTCCCATTTTTCACTCCCATGTGCCATTGCAGAGAGGAAATTTCCATATTCATATCAGACTAGTCCCACCCTCAGACAATACAGCTCCAAAATGTCAGGCAAATTCTCCCTGCACAAGAGAAACAGCAAAACCACAGACATACGTTTCGGCCCTCGTCGGTGTGGTGCAGCTGATTCCCTCTAGGCACATGGAGAGTAAGGGCCCATGCCTGGGATCCCCTTCCACTTAGGGAGATAAAGAAACAAATGTTATGAAGGGCACCCATCAAGAACAAACAAGATAAAGTGTCTTGCTCTTGGGCATAGTAGCCCCTCAATAGTGCTACAAATCACATTTTTTACTTCCATGTGACATTGCAGAGAAGAAATTTCAATATTCTTATCAGGCTGGTCCCGCCCTCAGACAGTCCAGCCCCGAAATGTCAGGCAAATCCTCCCTGCACGAGAGAAACAGCAAAACCACAGACTACATTTCAGCCTAGGTGGGCCTCATCAGTGTAGTGCAGCTGATTCCCTCTAGGCACATGGAGAGCAAGGGCCCATGCCTGCGATCCCCTTTCACTTAGGGAGACAAAGAAACAAATGTTGTGATGAGCACCCATCGAGAACGAACAAGAGTCTTGTTCTTGGGCAAAGTAACCCCTCAATGGTGCTACAAGTCACGTTTTTCACTCCCATGTGCCATTGCAGAGAGGAAATTTCCATATTCATATTAAACTGGTCTCAGACAGTCCAGTTCCAAAATGTCAGGCAAATCCTTCCAGCACGAGAGAAACAGCAAAACCACAGACTATGTTTCAGCCTATGTGGGCCTCATCGGTGTGGTGCAGCTGAATCCCTCTAGGCACATTGAGAGCAAGGGCCCATGCCTGGGATCCCCTTCCACTTAGGGAGACAAAGAAACAAATGTTGTGACAAGACCCATAGAGATTGATCAAGATAAAGTGTCTTGTGCTTGGGCATAGCAAACCCTCAATAGCGCTACAAGTCACATTTTTCACTCCCATGTATCAGTGTAGAGAAGAAATTTCTATATTCATATCAGACTGGCCCCGCCCTCAGACAGTCCAGCTCCGAAATGTCAGGCAAATCCTCCCCACATGAGAGAAACAACAAAACAACAAACATATTTTAGGCCTAAGTAGGCCTCGCCGGTGTGGTGCAGCTGATCCCTTCTAGGGACGTGGAGAGCAAGGGCCCATGCCTGGGATCCCCTTCCACTTAAGGAGACAAACAAACAAATGTTGTGACGGGCACCCATCGAGAACGAACAAGATAAAGTCTCTTGTTCTTGGGCACTGTAACCCCTCAATGGTGCTACAAGTCACGTTTTTCACTCCCATGTGCCATTGCTGAGAGGAAATTTCCATATTCATATCAGACTGGTCCCAACCTCAGACAGTCCAGCTCCGAAATGTCAGGCAAATTCTCCCTGCACAAGTGAAACAGCAAAACCACAGACGTACGTTTCGGCCTATGTGGCCCTTGTTGGTGTGGTGCAGTTGATTCCCTCTAGGCACATGGAGAGCAAGAGCAAAGGCCAATGCCTGGGATCCCCTTCTGCTTCGGGAGACAAAGAAACAAATGTTGTGACTGGCACCCATCGAGAACAAACAAGATAAAGTGTCTTGTTCTTGGGCATAGTAGCCCCTCAATGGTGCTACAAGTCACATTTTTCACTCCCATATGCCATTGCTGAGAAAAAATTTCCATATTTATATCAGACTGGTCCCGCCTTCAGACAGTCCAGCTCCGAAATGTCAGGCAAATTCTCCCTGAACGAGAAAAACAGCAAAACCACCACCGTATTTTTTCGGCCTACGTGGGTCTTGTCGGTGTGGTGCAGCTGATTCCTTCTAGGCACATGGAGAGCAAGGGCCCATGCCTGGGATCCCCTTCCACTTAGGGAGACAAAGAAACAAATGTTGTGATGAGCACCCATCAAGAACGAACAAGATAAAGAGTCTTGCTCTTGGGCAAAGTAACCCCTCAATGATGCTACAAGTCAAGTTTTTCACTCCCACGTCCCATTGCAGAGAGGAAATTTCCATACTCATATCAGACTGGCCCCACCCTCAGACAGTCCAGCTCCAAAATGGCATGGCAAATCCTTCCTGCATAAGAGAAACAGCAAAACTAAAGACATATGTTTCAGCCTATGTGGGCCTCATCGGTGAGGTGCAGCTGATTCCCTCTAGGCACATGGACAGAAAGGGCCCATGCCTGGGATCCCCTTCCACTGAGGGAGACAAAGAAACAAATGTTGTGACAGGCACCCATCGAGAACGAACAAGATAAAGTGTCTTGTTCTTGTGCATAGTAACCCCCTCAATGGTGCTAAAAGTCACATTTTTCACTCACATGTGCCATTGCTGAGAGGAAATTTCCATATTCATATCAGACAATCCAGCCCCGAAATGGCAGGTAAATCCTCCCTGCCCAAAAGAAACAGCAAAACCACAGACGTATGTTTCGGCCTATGTGGGCTTCGTCGGTGTGGTGCAGCTGATTCCCTCTAGGCACATGGAGAGCAAGGGTCCATGCCTGGGATCCCCTTACACTTAGAGAGAGAGAGACAAAGAAACAAATGTTGTGACGAGCACCAATCGAGAACGAACAAGATAAAATATTTTGTTCTTGGGCATAGTAACCTCTCAATGGTGCTACAAGTCAATTTTTTCACTCCCATGTGCCATTGCACAGAAGAAATCTCCATATCCATATTTATATTTATATCTATAACTATAACTATATCTATATCTATACCCAACTGGTGCCACCCTCAGACAGTCTAGCTCTGAAATGTCAGGCAAAACCCACAGACATACATTTCAGCCTATGTGGGCCTTGTCGCTGTGGTGCAGCTGAATCCCTCTAGGCACATGGAGAGCAAGGGCCGATGCCTGGGATCCCCTTCCACTTAGGGAGACAAAGAAACAAATGTTGTGACGAGCACCCATAGAGAATGAACAAGATAAAGTGTCTTGTTCTTGGGCATAGTAACCCCTCAATGGTGCTACAAGTCACATTTTTCACCCCCATGTGCCATTGCATGGAGGCAATTTCTTTGTCTCCCTAAGAACAAATTAGGCACTCAAGTGGTTAATCTTCATATTCTTATAATAATCCACTAGGATGTTTGTCACAATGTGGTCATGTGCAGTGCCTGCGTTTGGTCAGTCTCTTCTGCACATGACTGCATCGCATGGACCAGTGAGGTAGCGGCCGCTTAACCCTTCAAGTGCCAGGACACTCAAAGGGTTAACATCACCCAGAACTTTTACACTAGTTATTAATTAATAACACTGTTTATTACATTAGTTAATATGGAGGGGCTATTTAGTTGTTTGGAGACCTTTGGAGCAGTGATATACATATACTGGGACATATTTCACCAGTACCATATCATCCTTCATCTGTCATCCATTCCATTTTGACAGCTAAAGATGGCAGTTTTATCCGGTTGCTTTACCGTAAGGAAAATGAGGCAAATATGTACATGAGTCAAAAGCAAAGGAAATTGTTGTTGACAGTGCAGGTTTTAACCCTTTCAGTGCCACAAAGCACATCCCTACGGCACTGAAAGGGTTTGTGGTGTTGCAGTCTGAGCACATCCTGTCCATTCCCCCAGTGGAAGAGCACAGAAGATACTTTCAGACTTTAGAGTTTTCAGATTGCTGCCCATATGTATCTGAAAGCGTTCCTTCCATATCTCCAGCAGTTCAACAATCCTCTATGCTAATGAGGAGCTTCTCCCCTCCTCCCCTGCATAATTAATTTTTAGTGCATATGACGATTTGTATCTCCATTGCCAAGGTGACATGCTCATCCACACATCTCCAGACACACACATTGCCATATCATCTCCCCTTAGTGTATACCCCCCGGAAACAAGATGTATCTTGCATTCAAAAGGTTACATTTCATTTTCAGCAATTTTACAGTGACAATATTCTACAAGTAATTTGCCTACATTGTTTTTTTCTTTTCATCGCCACCTATTTTTTTCCATAGTTCTGTGTTCTTGACAGTGAGTTACTAGTTGAACAGCCCATTACACGGGCCACAGTGCCACTGCCAGCCGGTCGTGGGGCAGTCATGCGCAGTAGAGACTGCCCGCGCAGCGGCTTATACAGAGCTGGATGCTCCGAAGGAGCGTCCAGCTCTGTATCAGCAGCGGCGCAGGCATTCTCTACTGCACATGACTGCAGCACGCGCAGCAATCTCTACTGCGCATGACTGCGTTGTTACACACGTTTTAGTGAATTATTATATAGGATGTTTTCAGTGAACTTTCTGTCAAAAATGGTGAAAGCAGGCATAGTGATCCAATGTAATACTTTCCCTGCAATATAAAAGCTTTCCTCCTGTCCCGTCTGTATCACTAACCCTGCTTTTGCAGTCCCTGTAGAAAGTTCAGGAAACAGAGATCCACTGAACTCACTCATTCACCCATTCTTTATTTGGTCATTAGGCCTAAGCTCTAGTCTTAGATATGCCCTCTGGAGGCATCCAGTAATGTACTTTGCAGGTCTCCATGATATTAGTAATGCTGAAAAGTGTCTCTGAAGTTATAGTGCAGAATTGTTTGTAAACTGTCAGATAATAGATAAGGACAGTGGGATAGATACTAATGTCTAAAAATTAACTGCCTTAGATATTGTCAGTCATTACAAGCTGCACAAACAAAAGGAAACAAACCGTGCTCCGGTTTTATAGACACACAAGCATGCATTGGAGAAGCAAGTTTAACCCTTAGTGCCGGCTGGCACTCAAAGGTTTAAAATGTCCAATGGCATACTTAATCAGATCAAAATGTATGGTAGTGAGGGCCCTGCTTGAAAGAGTTTACAGTCTTTTAACCCTTTGAGTGCCAGAGGGGTATGAAGCACATTGCAAAGCAATGCGTTGTGTACCACTCTGGCACACAAATGGTTAACCCATTGTATTCCTGAGACTTCCCCAATACATTGCTTTGAGATGAAGTGGCAATTCCCCTAGAATCCAGTGAGTTAGCACAAATTGTGATAACCCATTGAGTGCCTGAGGGCTACCCACACTTTGCAAAGCAATGCGATGAATACCCCTCTGGCACTCAAAGGATTAAACCTTTGAGTGCCAGAGATGTATCCAATGCATTGCAGTGCAATGTGTTGGATAACTCTCTGGTACTCAAAGTGTTAAAAGGTTTCTTCCAGAGTTCAGATATCAAGTTTAAATAGGCATGGCCTTCAACAATTTATATACAGAGCAAACCTACATTGACAATGTCTCTGCAGCTGCAGTGATGACTTTTTCTGTCCTTTCCAGAAAAGCAGGAACTGAAATGGCATTGTCTTCTGGCAGATGTACCAATGGGGTTTCAGAAATGTCCTGCATTATTTTCTCAATACGGTACTCCAGTGTGTCAGACGCCTCTTTACAGATCTGCTCTACTTCTCTCAGAGAGTTGTAAACATTTGCAATGTCTAGGAAAGGAGAAACACGGCATTTGATTATCATCCCCTTGGTACTGAATCAGTCACTATTATGAACCTTATATAAGATGTAGCAAGAGAGTGGTAAAGTAAAAATTATACCTTTATTGGCTATCATTTTTACTCTACCAGACTCCTGCTTTATCTATGGCTAACATGGTACCAACCTTTACCTATAAAAGATGAAAACATCAGCACAATGTGTTATTTAGTGGCATAAATAAAGGGGATACAGAGGGTGTGGTTGTGACGGGGCATGATTTTCAAGGGCAGCCATTGGCTCTGCACTGTCCTGTGACCCCTTACAAACAGCCCAGTTTACTCTCTTGGCTGCCTGTTGACATCATCACACACCTGCAGCTAGCCAGCCAGTAAGATAAGAATAGCATTTGTGAGCTACTTCCAGTTCACTCTGGAACTAAATGGTTCACTGTCAAGAAGGGGCTTTTGAATTATGATACATCAGCTGTGGCTCTGCAAACAAACTGATTTTCCTCTCTGGGGGTGAAGGATGAAAACGATTGTGCTTAATTACAAGTGCTTGGATGGATCTTCTGACCCTACATCTACCTACTAAGCTATTCACACTGAAAATCCTCCCCTTAATGCCACTTTTGCCACAGGGAGGACAATGAACAGTCTATGGACATTTTGCACATTCCTTTACCTAAACACCTGTTTAAAGACATGTATTAAATAAGGTGTAGAGGAAAGAGTGTAACTTTACACCATTTTCTTGTGCATGCTATGGGCCAGGTATGTTTGCTGGCATTAAAGCAGAACTTTCATTCAAATTAAAGTGCCCCCAAAATCATTATTCAAATAGTGATACACATATCAATACTTGTATTATCCTGAAAAAGTCCGGCATTATTGAGAAATCCAACTTGTTTGGAGACTCACCGGCAGACATCTTGCTGTAGTAGCATCTGTGCACCTGCACCACCAGTCACTTCCTGTTCCTTACGGTACAATGCAACCCCCCCCCCATCAATAATAGAGGTGACCGGAACGGACAGCGCAGACTCACAGATGCCTCTTCGACAAGATGCCTGAGCTGATGCCTGCCAGTGAGTCTCCAAACAAGTTGGATTTCTCAATAATACAGTACTTATTCAAGATTATACAAGTATTGAAATGTGTAGCGCTATGTGCATACTGATTTGTAGGGCACTTTAATTTGAATGAAAGTTCTGCTTTAAAGTCCTAACGAAGGAAGTACGTGTTTGTTAATATGCATTAAAGCAATGATAAAAAGTAGTTCATACCCAGAAGTGCAGCTGCTGGCATTTAACACCAATGGAGCTGCATTGGCAGGTTTGTATATTCACCCCAGAGTCCCTCCCAGGAAATCAGACCTTCAGAGATCCTCCATGGGTCTGTGTCAGCATGTGATTCAAACTCATTCAAGGATTTTAAATCAGGTGTGTGTAAGTTGGTTATTCAGTCTTGTCCCAGTTTAAGTTCACTTTGTGTCCCACATCTTGTCCAATGGGTTCTCATTACACTCTTGATGTTATGTTTTTTAATATATTATGCAAAGGTAAAAAGGACAAAAGCACAGATTTTTTTCACAGCTTTTTTACATTTTATATACAATGCTGCATTGTGTTTGTTTTTATTTCTAAAACACAAACACATCTATAGGGGCTTTTGAAGGGACAGTAATGTCCCAGAAAAATATATTAATAATTTTGTAGTGCTTAAAATGTTGAACTAAATGCAAAAAACCCTATCTCTCAAAATGCTATGGTTTGAGAGATATTCACTGTCAAAGTTCCCTCCTCCCTCCCCTTTCCCTGACGTCAGTGCTGTGCTGTCTGCAGGGGAATCCTGTCAGGGGACCAAATGGCGGCTCTGCAGCAGAGCCACAATCGCGTTATTTAAAAAGAATGACTTCATTGGAAAGTTCTACAAAGTGTGCCTGGTTTGTAGACCATTCCAATGAAGTAATTTGTTTTAAATAACGAGATTGAAGCTCTGCCGAAGAGCCTCCTCGAATCAGCCACCACGGATCTCCTGCTGTTAGCTTTACAGCTGACAGCAGGAAACGTCAAACTTTCAATGTGAATATCTCTCAAACCATAGTGGTTTGAGAGATATGTTTTTTGCATTTAGTTCAACTTTTTAAGCACTACAAAAAGATAAATTTTTTTGGTACATTATTGTCCCTTTAATTCAGTTCAAGTAAAAAGATTTCAACCTGTATGCAGTCAATAACACAGACAAGCCTACCTTTCATATCAAATGACTGTTAAAACAGGAACCTGACTTGAGTGCTACAAGTACAAAATGTATTTGTCCCCTAATTGCTCCATACATCAGAGTCATTATTCCGGGAGGTATTTTGTACAAAACATCAGAGGTATAGTATCCCCTACAAATCTGGGGGGATAGCATTTTTTTCCCCCAATAGCCCCCCTGTGTGTCACTTTGCCCCCCCCCAGCCCCTCTCTACCTATTTTGTAGCACGGCCGAGCGGACTGCGTTAGAGGAGCTTCTGATCCTCTACCCGGTCTGACAGGACGGTGCTCGTTGCGCTCGGTGAGCAGCTTCCTGTCAGACCGGGGTAGAGGATACAGAAGCTCCTCTACCCGCGGTCCACTCTGCTCAGCCACACTACAAGGAGGTGACCAGCAGGAGGGAGCGCTGTGCAGTGCTCTGCCCTCCTGCCGATCACCCAGAGCCTGCACACCCCAGGCCTGTGTGCCTAGCGCCTGGGGGGATTTCTACATTATCTGTCCCCCGCATGTTTTCCTGGAGCACCCCTGCAAAACATCCAAACAACTTGAGTAAAAATTATAATAATTCCACATTATATAGATTCAAATCACAAGATTCATATTGATTACACTGTACCCATAATCCTTTCTGTAGCCCTTAAACAATAACAAGTGAATATGTATATTTATATGCATTTTCTTTAGGCTAGATTCCATTACAGGATATAAAGTTATCATTGATATTATATCACATATTCCTAAAGAAAATGGGGTATCGTATACAGGGCCAGATTTACATCTCAGACACGCCTAGGCAAGATATTTTAGGCATCTTTATCCACCCGTGGCCACAACCATATTCCCCACATGGCCCCATACCCAATCCAATCCACTGCTTCCTGGCACAGAAAATGACCTTGGCCTATAACAAGCAAGGATAAAAAAACGCTTTATCCGCCTTGGTTGCTAGAGAGATTTCCAATGCACTGTCATCCAAGGGGTTAAATAATAGCCTGTAAGGGGTTATAAAACTGGTGCAGGGATATTAATATTACTCTACCCACACCCACAATACAGAATGTGGGTGTGGGCAGCACAGCTGAGGTGCCCCTCAAAATTTGTAGCTTTAGGCAGTTGACTACTCTGGGAAGGGGGTAGCATTTTTACCCCAGCTCCCCTGTGTATCACTTTTCATCCCCCAGCCCCCCGTGCATCTCTTTACCCCCAGCCCCCCTGCATGTCACTTTGTCCCCCCAACCCCTCTGTACCTCCCTTGTAGTATGGCTGAGCTGACTGCGTTAGAGGAGCTTCTGATCCTCTACCCGGTCTGACAGGAAGCTGCTCATTGCGCTCGGCAAGCAGCTTCCTGTCAGACCGGGGTAGAGGATACAGAAGGTCCTCTACCAGCGGTCCGCTGTGGTCAGCCACGCTACAAGGAGGTGACTGGCATTAGGGAGCACTGCAGTGTTCTCCCCTACTGATGGTCTCCCCTACTGATGGTCCCCCACATGATTTGCTGGGGGGATGCATCCCCCCCATCCCCACCCCGGTTCATAAACCCCTGGTTATACCCTTACATTTTTCAATATTCAGAGAGGTCCATGAGAGCTGAGTGAGGCCTGGAGAAAGGACTTCCTCAATCTGTGTGATAAACGGCAACATCAGCGGCTTCAGCAGTGCGGGAATCCCTTTAGTGAATGTCTGATAGTCCAGCAACATATCTTGAAGCCTGAAAATAAAGTCAGAAACTTAATGTACAGCCATTTAACCCTTTGAGTGCCAGAGGGGTATCAATGCATTACTTTGCAGCACACTGGATACCCCTCTGGCATGTATAGGTTTAATGATTAAGGACTCATAAATTAACAATACTGATTTCACAAGAAGAACTGGAACAATTCTGGATTATTAGGGAAAAAAATATCTCGGTTGATTTAAATTGGGTTTTTAACATCTTGAATGCTACCATCAAGGAGAAAAAGCCCTATATCAATTCAATGAGAATTCATATTTGACCCCTATTGCACATTTGGTTTGCTCCAGAATTGTTTCACTTTTTCTAAATAGATAATAATAATCCTTTATTTATATAGCGCACACAGATTCCGCAGCGCTTTACACTCATATTGGTTCCTGTCCCCATTGGGGCTCACAATCTAAATTCACCTATCAGTATGTTTTTGGAGTGTGGGAGGAAACCGGAGTACCCGGAGGAAACCCACGCAAACACAGTGAGAACATACAAACTCATTGCAGATGTAAGGCCCCTTTGTATCTACATGATAGATTCCAAATGACACTCAGGTTATCTGATGTGATTTAACCCTTTGAGTACCAGAGGGGTACACAATAGGGTGACCACATTTCCATTCTGCCATTCAGGGACACTGTGGTGACAACAGTACGGTACTTCTCTCCAGCTCCAGGGCAGCTATGCAGGAGGGGTCAATATACATCACTGGACATCAGTACTCAGCTTGCTTTTTATCTGGCATACCACAGAATTCTAAACTCTATAGGGAGAACTGTCCATTGACTGCTGTGGCAGAAAGCAATGCCTGTGGTGGGCTACAAGATAATATACATCACTCCCAATGCATTAGATTAGTGTTACACTACAATAAAGTTGCACTGCAGGTCATGTTTGATGTCAAGATCAAGGCCCAGTTCTGTCTCTAGTGTTTAGGGCTCTGTCTGGGAGTCATTTTCTTGTAGCCTAGCAGAGACATCACTTTGTGTCACAGTAGGCAATGGTTAGTCTATTTCTAGTTATTCAGGGACTTTGTATTGTCCCTGAAGGGGGCTACCAGGGACATGGGACACACACATAAATTCCGGGACTGTCCCTGGCAATCCAGGACATGTGGTCATGCGTTGTGTATACCTCTGGCACTCAAAGGGTTAATAATGGACAACTCTATAAACAGCATTTTCAAATAATCCCCCATTTGCCATTTTTGAACAGGTTTGAGGAGGCAGAGTGAGTGATAACAGAGTTGTTTGTGAGACAGAGTATGGTATTTGTGTGTGACTGCATCTGTGTGTCTGTGAGAGATATAGAAAGAAAGTCTGGAAGAGTTGTATATGTGTCTTTAAAGGAAAAAAATTCAATTTGTGTCAGGATATTCTCCTTCATATATTACGTAATGAAAACTTATTGGATCTTATTAGTTAAAGCGGGACTACCATGTCACAAAATGTTTAGCTTAACTAAGTCCCCTTCTGGCGACTAGCTTCTTAGTAGCGCTAGTCACCAGAATTATTACCTGATTTAATAGATATATGCTTTATTCCCCAGCTGTCAGTAGCACGGACAGCGGACATGTTGACAGAATGACGTCTGCGCGCCTGCGCTGTCAGTCCCAGCCAGGTCTAGGAGGCGTTGCTAGGAGCCATTTGGCACCGGCTGGGACTGACGGTGCAGGCGCACAGACGTCACTCTGGCAAACTGTCCACGCTCCATGCTACTGACAGCTGGGGAATAAAGTATATATCTATTAAATCAGGTAATAATTCTGGCGACTAGCGCTACTAAGCAACTAGTCGCCAGAAGGGGACTTAGTTAAGCTAAACATTTTATGACATGGTAGTTCCGCTTTAAAGTATAAAAAACAAGAACAGAGTCATTGCTAACCCTCACCCTTATGAACACTGACTGGAATTGTATTGTCTATTGCAATCAATCCTTATTTCTGTTCCATCACTAAGTGCCCTAAGCTCTGCTCAGAAAACTAGCTATAAACAGTAAGACATGGATAGAACTGTTTTTTCCTGTTCTTTCTGATCACAAGAACATTGAAAATTAGAATAGGATTTGACGGCATTACAGATAGTGCTGTGCTCCTGGCTCCTTGTCAACTGTTAAATCAAATCCAAGTTATCCAGTTGAGATGGCACTACACTTGGCCCCAGTGGAGAATAGCAGAGGAACTAGGGAGATAAACTGTGTTCTGCCCAATGACCTGAAATTGATTGCAACACTTAGGGAACTTTTTTATGTGTAAATCTGGTAAGGATGGGTCAGAGTTTCCACTGAAAGTTTGCAGCCTTCTTATCCTTGGTTGGTCATGTCAAGTATAATATAAATCACTTTCTGCTTGGCGCTTCACTGAAATCCCTCGTTATACCTTTTTTTTGTCTAACTTGAAGAAACAGTGTTTATTTGTGTTTGTAATCACAGCTGCAAAATTAACTTTTCATAACTAAAATGTAAATTTTATAGCTTCATTTTTTCTAAATATGTAAATAAATTGTTTACTACATTGGCTATAAATGTAGATTCCAAAAGAAAAAGCAGTGATCAGTAGAACTATATAGAAGTCTGTTATCTTAGGTTCTGCTCTAAGACCTAGAGCTCCCATTAGGCAGAGTAGGCAACTATTTAAGGCTCTGTATTGTGAATGAAGCCTTAGATGTGCTTGCCACATCCACTTGTTAGTGTGGGCGTGCCAGAGAAATCCCACTGACAATGCTGATGCTGCTTAATGGTGGCATTTATATGCCACTTAATATACTGCTGTATTGGCCACTTCATAAACTAATTTATTTAAAAGTTTAACTAACCCCTTACTTGCCATTATTTAACGGAGGCATGTCAAACTCAAGGGCCGCATACTCAACATCTCCCTCAACACTGGCTGCCAGGGTACGTGCGTGTGGTGTATTTATGTGTGTGTGTAATGCTTTACTCAAAGGGTTAATGTGACTGAACCACTGACTTGTCCATTTGTGATCAAACAGAGCTATATGCTGACAACATTGGGCCTTATGTATAAAAGCAGTCAGGAGCAATTCTGTGGCAAATCATCTGTATTGTAAGGAACAAAGAAAACATTCATTGATCTAAATGGGGAGTTTAACCCTTTGATCCTGGGCTGCAAGGCAGGCACTTAATACGTTTCTCTCTATGGTTAAGAGCTTTGTTTATGCTTGGCTGCTCTAGGCTAAGGGAATAGTAAGTCAACAGTGGGTGGAGGTAGACACATATGACGAATGGGGGGAGGGGTCATGAGAGTGACCAGTCATATCTAGAATGCCTTGCTTAGTGAGATCCGAGAGGAAAATCCACCCGTGAATGTGCTGTCTACCAAAGAAGCTTGAAATGATTTCAATTATTTAAACCCTTAGAAGCTAGAGAAGGTTTCCAGGGTATTGCTTTGGAATGAGTTCAAGAATTAACTAGGATCCAAGGCATTAACAGGCATGTTAATGCTAAAATACATGTTGTCCTATACAAAATATGTTGTAGCATTTACAGTTATATGTAAATATTGGCATTACATAGATTACATTGCATTTGGCATTTTGTTTCCAGGGGAAACAATTTTCCATTCCATTCTTCACTTCATGATACAGCAGGGGTAGTCAGCTGCTGGAGCTCCAGCTGTTGGGGACCCTGTATCGACTAGGTAGGGATGATGGGAGTTGTAGTGAGTAAGGGGTACAACAATTGCCTGCTACTGCTCTATTATGGGACTGAGGATGTGCAAGGAATATTACTTCCCCCAGTTATTAACAAGACTGGAGGAAAGGTAATGTCAACAAAAGCAAAGGCAGGGATTTTTTTACAGTAAGGATAGTAAGGTAGTAGAATTCTTTGCTTCAGGAGGCTGTGTTTGCTGACACTGTAGATGCTTTCAAAAATGTATTAAATACTTTGTAGCTCAGAAAAATACTGAGAATTATGACTCTTGGTTTCAATGCAGATATTGTGTTAATCCAGGGAAATACCCAGCTGCCTTTTGGAGTCAGGGAGGAATTTTTTTACCCACTTTGGTCTTAAATGTGTATATGTATCAACAAGGGTGATATGGCAAAGGCTGAACTTTAATCAACCTCATCAACTATGTTACTATGTATGTATCTGTGAATGTAACAACAGACTCTAGAATATGGTATCTAGGTGCATGTATGTTTCCTTTAAGGAGTGACTTGAATCTTTTGAGTTCAGAATTCCTTTTCTCATATTAGTAATGTACCTTTCCACTGTTGTCCGCCTGTTCCATAGGATTGTTATGCTTTATCAACACAGGCATTATGATTTATTAACACAAAGCATGGTTTTAGGCTGGTCTGGTTTCTGTGAACATTGGAATACAATGAAGAAATGTCTATTAAATATGAAAATTATTTTTATAATGACCTACTGAACTTTTGGTATAAATGTCATTTTGTAACAATTATATGATTTTGAAAGAGCTTTCAAAGTCCCCTACATTTCTAATAATATTTTTTTTATTTGAAACCATAATGTAGGAACTATTTAACTTTATTTATTTGTCAGTTTATGCAAATTAGACAGTACTGACTGGCATTTTAGCCACATACTAACATACTAAATTGCTTGTCCTCCCACCTGACACTCCCTGCCAGCCAGATACCAACACTCCACATTGCTTTCCCTTCCACTCGACACTTCTTGCCAGCAAGATGTTAAATTCACGATGCTCTCCCTCCAATCTGACACTCCCTATGGCCAATACTAGCTCGTGGATAAGCTTACAGTTGTAAAAATCTCGTGATGATGGCTGTTCACAATGAGGTAAGAATGTGACAATTCCACTTTAAACATAAGAAACTGGGAAGAATGTAAAAATTTGCCCACACAACCACACTGGTTTAGTCTCTAACACCAGTGCCTGACCTTCAGGGTATGAGTTCCATCCTGCATACCACCAAGGCATATTCCGTTACAGTAACACTTTAATGAAGAATGTCCCATATGCATTTCCTGTATGCCTTGCTTAGTAAATGTAACTAAGCAAAGCCTACAGACTGTCCCAATGGCCTTCCCTTGGTGCAAGTGGCAAAAAGGGATACATTTGGGGCTAGAATGGTCTCCAGCACGTTGCATAGAAGACCTCTGTAGCTTCCAAGAGGTTAATGTGAAAGTAGAGTGGAGGAATGTTATATGTGTAGCCAGTAATTCTCAGGAGATATCTGCATAATATGTGACACTTGTAGCAAATGGATTTTGTTGGCAGCAGTTGGCTGAGCTAGGGATGGGGGATTTTAGTGACTGTATGCCATTAACCCCTTCATGCTAATGATGACTCCAATGCATTGCTTCTCAATGCACTGGAAACATCTTTAGTAGTCAAGAGGTTAACGCATTCTCTCTTTGGAGAAATGACATATTACAAATTGTTTTTTATTTCAGTTATGTTTGATTTACAGACATTGTTAACCCTTTGAGTGCCAGAGGGGTATTCGACGCATCAGGGGGCAACAGCTCAGACTCACAGATGTCTTTTCGTCAAGATGTCTGCACTGTTTCTAGCTGTTGCCTTCCGAAACAAGTACATTTCTCAATAATGTCTGTCCAGGTCTCCTACAGGATTGGCGAGGGGAGTTTCATTGTACCTTAAAGGGATAGTATTACTTCAAAATTACTATCCCTCATATTGTAGCCCTTAATAAACTGAGTTAAATGACACCAGCGGCATCTCTCAAACCTTTATGGTTTAAGAGATAGCCGCTCTCAAAGTTTCCTCTCCCCTGCTGTCAGCGTTCTGCTGCCAACAGGAGAATCTGGTCTCTGAATCAAGAGGAGGCTCTTCAGCAGAGCTGATATCTCGTTATGGAAGGAAAAATGATTAATTGAAACATCATTCTACGTGTGCTTGGTAACCAAGCACACGTAGAAGATTGTTTCAATGAATAATTTTTCCTTCCATAACGAGATATCGGCTCTGTTTAAGAGCCTCCGCCTGTCCCGGGACCAGATTCCCCTGCTGGCAGCAGAACGCTGACAGCAGGGGAGAGGAAACTTTGAAAGTGGCTATCTCTTAAACCATAAAGGTTTGAGAGATGCCGCTGGTGTCATTTATTAAGGGCTACAATATGAGGGATAGTAATTTTGAAGTAATACTATCACTTTAAGGTACAGGAAGGGATTGGCGGTGTAGGTGCACAGAGCGTGTACAGCAAGATACCTCCTTCTGATGCCTGCCGAACAAGTTCTATTTCTCAATAATGCCAGACTTATTCAGCATAATAAAAGTATTTATATTCGTATCGCTTAACAATAATTTGGGGGCACTTTAATTTTGATGGAAGTTCTGCTTTAACAGAAGTATACCACATTCAAGAACATAAAATCAGTAGTTTTCTTCAGAAAGGAATCTCAAGTAATTTGGCCTAATACAATACAACACAAAATTTTAGCACAAGTAAGGGTAAATGATGATACAAACAGACAAATCCCTACGGTGACCTTTAAAATGGAAGTGATAGATTTCAAGATTAATAATTAGATACTCTAATGAGAAACACAGCTCTGTCCATTAGTTAATATGCAGGCCAAGGACGGCAGTAAGAGAGACAATTCAAACTGATCAATTTTGATCAATGTCATGTTTAAAAATTAATGATCTCCTTAAGGGAATAATTGAAATTCTGGAATATGAATGCTGAATACTCATCTTTTTTTAACCTAATTTGGGGGAAAATTGACTGTATTACTAAAATTGTTAATAGTTCAGCTCGTCATAAGTCAAGTAAAAATCCTGGAACTCATTTTGTGTTATCTTTTAAAAAATGATAAGAGGAAGATTGATTGAAATGGAATTAAAGAAGAAAATGAAGACAATTATGCATAGTGCATATCCCCCAACATGTTCTGGAGCAGATGTAATAATGAGGTATAATAAGTTAATGCCTCAAATTGACAATTCCACTATTAGTGCCAGCTGGGTAGTTGCATACCTCCCAACATTTCAAATTGCCAAAGAGGGACACTTGTGCTTTAGGGGATGTTGCTGGGGGTGTGGCTGGTGGCCGGGGCGTTACAGAGAATTTTTAGGCTATTTCATGACCTATTGACACCTCATTGTATAACCTGATAAATGACTGATAACAGAAACAAAGTATTGTATTTACACAGACTACTTTATAAACACATATACTGATGTTTAAAAAACAATAATTTGAGTTTTATTGCTGTAGAGCAATGTGATACACTTATATATGCACACCACATAGTCTGATCTAAAAAGAGGGACATCAGGGTAGGAAAGAGGGATGGAGGTATTTGGGACTAAAAGAGGGACTGTCCCTCCTAAACAGGGACACTTGGGAGGTATGTAGTTGCTAGTTCCGTGGGGATTGTGCCAGCCTAATGCATTATGGGCCTTAGGCGGAAAGTAAAAGCTATGCAATTCTGGAGTACACCATCTGCACCATAGGAGGAAAATACAAATGCCCATCATGTGTGGTGTTTCTATACGGTTTTCTGAGGTTAGAGGGGAACTATCAGCCCTAAACAAGTTTGGCGAAAAAGTAAGTTTATAGCTCAACTAGCTGGAATACTATTGTCATTTTTTTTTTTATTCGTTGTTTGGCCAAAATTAAACCTTTAAAGATGATCCTGTGCCTTTCTTCTGGACAGACTGCTGGTACAGCTCTGCACCACAGTCTGTCACTCTTCCTCTGCTCCCCTCCCTCGATCCAGCCTCCTCAGATGATGAAGGATTTCTCCTTGTATGCTGGAGCAGGCTCTGAGAGAGCTCCAGCTTGCATGCAGAAATCCTCCGTCATCAGAGGAGGCTGGATCGAGGGAGGGGAGCAGAGGAAGAGTGACAGACTGTGGTGCAGAGCTGTACCCGCAGTCTGTCCGGAAGGAAGGCACAGGATCATCTTTAAAAGTTTAATTTCGGCCAAACAACGAATTAAAAAAATAAAAAGACAATAATATTCCAGCAAGTCGCTCTATAAATTTACTTTTTAGCCAAACTTGTATACGGGTGATAGCTCCCCTTTAAAGGGATAGTACTGTTTCATAATAAAATCAGCTCTAATTAATCATCATAGTATTTGGACTTTGGAGAGTGTTATTTCAATTCTGTCAGAGTTGTAGTTCAAGAGTAATTCAATGACAAAGTATCCCCCTCCCGCCCCTTTTACTGATGTAACACTGTTTAGCCAGATCAGAAGGGAGGTGCCCAGGTAGACTGCAGAGAGGGACAATCTTCAATTAAGATAAGGGAAAAACCTGAAAAACTTGTCAAGGGGGGAAGGGTTTTCATTGTTCTCATAGGAAGAAGATTGTCCCCTGCTGTTATCTGTCTGGTCTATGTTTTTTTAATGCCTACAAAATAAAATAAAGATAAAACAAAGTATTATTATCCCTTTAATGATTTGTACTCAGGTTTTTACTGACATGATGGAGTCTATCTGATATCACCTTTGCTTTGCAATATGTTAGCGATCACTCTAACATCTTAAGAGGTTTAAAAGTTAAAACCACCCACCACAAAGGTAGAAAATGATCGCTGGAAAACAAGTTTTCCATTTCTTTTATTAATTTGATTAATCTGGAGGAGTAAATTGGACGGTGGGAAAATGTACTTTGAGCAAAAAAGCAACTTCATTGACCTAAAAAACAGTTTACCAGTGAAAGTGTGCATTGTGCTAAAAGAAAAAGTAAATATATTTTTCTTCCACCTTCTTATGTTTTGATAGGAAAATAATATTTTAAGGAGCATTACACCTTAAAGGAAAATGAAAGAATAATAAAACACCAGTCACAGTCGGACATAAATGAATTTGATAAACTATGCGCCCTTCCTTTCTTCTCTTTGTATTTGGTTCTAAAAGATGAGACAAATGAATTTCCAGTGCAAGATGTAGGCTTCCAACCAAGACGAAACATAGTCTATTCTGTAAATATTTAATGAAGCCCTGAGGATAAAAGAAATGTTAGTATTTTGTAGCTCTCATTCTTGACAGTTATAGTTTCTCAGCATGGGAAGCTACTTCTGTGTTACAAAAGCAGCACAAATACTACAACCTGAAGGTGGATTTATTTGAGGGGTCTCATGTATGCATGTTTTTTCTATGGATTATACTATACTTTTGACCCCATGAATGCCAGAGATGTCTTCAACACAGTACAAGCCCCATTGAAATCAATGGATATTCTGGCTAATTATTTCTTGTATACACAAACTTGGGTTGCTACTGTTGCCAATACAATTTATATCAATACATAAAAGTATACACTCACCCGGCCTCAAAGGCCCACGTGGACCCGGTTGCATCTCCCAACAGCCTCGGCACGGGCTTCAGGAAATGAGAAGACACAGGATGGGAGTGCTCATACGGATCCACTCGTCTTTGTGCCAATAATCGTATAACATAAAGTGATAGAATACGTAGCTCCCTGTGAGCTCCTTGTGAGACTATTCCAGCAGTCTCTACTGTGCATGTGTGGTTTCGAACACAGGGCGCTTCTCTGTGAGCCGTCTGGAGCTCCCTGTTGAGAATCAGCACGTTCCAAATGCGCTGATCTGGAGTGGGGAGCTCCGGACGGCTCACCGCCTGTCTCTGCTCTGGAGCAGTAGCTGGGGCTGCTGGGTGCACTTTAGCCCGTGTATACGGGCTTTGATACTAGTAAGTCATAATTAAAAAGTATAAACTTTTATTTCTAAAAATTAAAAATCTCAAACAAATAAATGAACTCCGGTACGGGTACAATAGGTCAACCCGCCCTAACGAATTTCGGGAATAGATGCGTCCATCAAGTACAGCTCAAGCCAAAACACCCCTGTTGATCCAGAGGAATACAAAAAAAGTCCAGTGAAGCCATTTCAAATTTAGCTCCAAATGGGTAAAAAAATCCTTCCTGACTCTAAATGGCAGTTAGTTAGTTCCCTGGATTTACGACCTATCTGTACTGAAACCATCTGTCATAAAAGATAAAATAAATTCTAGCACCCAAAAATTTTTATTTTTATTGCACAATGTATGTATCATTGAAACTATGGTAGTGGCTTACAGCATTACTGTAGCTTGAATGAGCATGTCATCCGCTGGACAGATCTTCTAGCTGCCTCTGGAGAGGGTCAAGGTGATGGAAGTGAGTAGAGGGAGGGCAAAGTTGGAGCATATTGTTGTGGTTGAAAGGAGGGAGAGAGATTGAGGGGATCAGACTCCAGAATTGTAATTTTTTTCCTGTGTGTTTTTTCTTGTGTGTACCCCCACGTAGCATTAGGTGAAAAAGGGCATAAAAGAGCATATTATACCAACAATTTTATGGTAAATGTCTGCCTCATTTCTAAAGATCAGTTTTATTTGTGTTGCACCAGATCGCAGTTTATTATTTAATAGAATTATCAAGGGCATGAGTACTTACACATTAGGGCTGCAAATGACCACCAGGCCTGATTTTCGACACCCTGACCTAGACAATGCTTTAAATATATGCCTTCTCCTTTGGGAGAGAATCCAACAGTGACGCTGAGGCTTCACAGTGAGCCCCGGGGGATCAATGAGAGAGATGAACAAAGGTCGAAAAAGTAACTACCAATAAGAAACAGAACCGGGGATAATTTTTTCACCCTCATCGCATGAAACATACTGAACTGTGTAACTTTGTAGTCTTTCAGTTCATTCCTCATAGACTACACACACAGCTTCCAGGGATGCAAATGAAGGGTTTTTAAGCACAGTCATAACTGATACAGACTTTCAGGTTACATCCCAGCCTGCTGCCGCCAACGCTGATCAGTTTACTAACTCCCCGAATGGCTGACAGGAGCCATTTTGGGGCTGCAGAGTGTACCCTTTTACTAAACCTGCTCCAACAGGAGCCTATTTAGTAAAGTATTATAACTGACTTCTGATTAAACCAGTGACAAGCAGTTCCACAAGTATATGATTTGCAGGAATAATATTTCACCTGATCATGCTGAGGCAATTCTAAGTTACATTAACTTCAAAATCACTCAACAGATAGGCCACAATATCTTCAGATGATCTGACAATGTTAAACATATTTTAAACTGCATGTGCTTCCTATAGTGGCAGGACCATTTAGAATTATTGTTTGTGATACACTATGCAAAGACCTGATGTACATACATTTTTTTTGTGATACACTGTGCAAAGACCTGATGGACATATATCTAGAAGGGCATTAGCTCCTTGAGGACCAAGTATAATACATGGATGGCACAATGTGTTCAAGGGGAGTAACTCTTAATACTCCAGGATTTTTATCCTGAAATAAAAACAGTGTTTGGCAACACTATGCTGGAGAAATGCTTGTTCTGCATTGCTGTGATGTCTACCATCCATATTTGTACGAAGAGTCTTCATAGTCCTCCCTACATACTGCATTCCACATATGCATGTGACATTCATCATATATGTGAAATTGCAGTACATACGACTGGTTAATTCAAATTATTCCCTGATAGCAATATATTTAACTGGTCTAGTCTTATGAAGAATATATTTACATGTAAGGCAATGGTTAACTCTATACTTATAACTACCTTTTGCCATGAGGAAATATCAACTTTTGTCACGTTCATTAAATTCTTATGAAATGCGTTGGGAGCTACATAATTCTGTAACCCTTTGTGTCCTGGAGGGGTATGTTATGCATATTGGAGAGTAATGCGTTGTGTATCCCTCTGGCACTCAAAGCATTAAGGTTTTAGCCCATCCTATAATATAAAAGCCAGAATGTTTGTCTGATGCAGCCAATCACAGTAGAGACTGCCCAAAAGCACAGAATGCTGGGAGCATTTGTGCAGTCTCTACTGTGCATGACTGCATCGCATGTACTGACAGTGAGGCAGCGGCAGTACGCAGAGCAGGACCAGCCTCTTTACCTCACAAGACCTTGGCCCGTGTACACAGGCTTTCACATTAGTCTAAATACTATTCTATGATTTGTAGTGAGCTTATCTTTAATTAAGGAGGCAAATATAGTTCTTGATACCTTTTATTGGCTAACTAAGCAGATTTAAAATGCAAGCTTTCAAGAGTAAGGTCTTGAAAGCTTGCATTTTAAATCTGCTTAGTTAGCCAATAAAAGGTATCAAAAACTATATTTGCCTCCTGTATTTCTACGGCTAACACAGTACCAACTCTCATCTGTTATCCAAGGAATAAATTCACCAATGTTTATTTAAAACATTCATAATCTGACCATAATTTTAACTATACCTAATAATTTACATGGTATCCTCTATTTCATTTTCCTTATTTTTGACTTTAGTTTGATACTTTAATAGGGATTTAAATCCATTGGATATTTCTTCTCTAAAAAACATTCTTTCAAAACATTTGCTTCAATATCATAACTTGCTTTTATTTTGATGGAATTGACTATAGGGGACATTCCATAGACAACTAAAATAATGGTTGATAAAAAAATCCAAAAAGGTATTGGAAGAAACAGTTTTGAAATAAGTTCTAGAGCCCACTTTATTACACTCAGTCACAAATAACTCAACATCCAAAAATGTAATCACTCTGTCACAAATGTACGTCTGGATCCCCAAAAGCTTGGGATTGATGATTAGAGAGCAATGCTTGGGTTTGCAGCCTGCCACCAGATTCCCTTGTGGCAACAAAAGCTGGGTAAAGGTGCTAGCCATGAAGCCAGATGTCCGACCCCAGCTGACCCAGGGCCATGACCTGAAAGGGAAACCTGCTGTCCCAGAAGAGTGATCCAGCCCTAAGAAACAGGACCTCTATTGCAGAAAGTACCAGGCACAGGTAATGCAAAGTAGTAAACACCAGTGTTGATGCAAAAATGGCAGAGCAAGACCGTTACGACAACTAGAACGGAATGGCAAGCTGTTCCCCTGAGACAGGTGAGCCAGCACTGAACCGTACAAGACCAAAGTACCAATGGGGGTACCTGAATGAAACAAACACCTAAATGGCAGGAGAAGCCTGCAATGAAGTGGGCTAAGACCACTATAGACCACCTATACTGGACAGTGGTAGGTCAGCAAAGAGGGATTAGCCTAAAATATAGCAGGCTTAGACCGCAATGCAATCTGGGGTGCTGACTGCAACAATACCCAAAAGGCAGGGCAAGCCTGCAATTCAGTAGGCTAAGACCACTATAGACTGCCATTACTGGCTGGCAGTAGGTCATCAGAAAGGAGTCTGGCTGAAAGGAAGTGGGCCACCTATACTGTCCTGAATAGGTTAGCAGACAGGAATCTGCTAGTGAGGAAGCGGACTTAGACAGCTATACCAACGGGGGGGGGGGGGGAATGGGACTGGCACCTCAATGGCAGTAACAGTTTGTCTGAATAGCTGTCCAGCTCCAAGCCATAGCTAGACCTTAGACATAAAACAGAAAACAAGGCTGAACCTAGGGGTGACAACAGAAAGGTGTGCCAGGCAGAGCCTGCAACGCTAACAGGGCTATGAGGTCATTCGTACCTCAGCAGAGAGAAAACTCTGTAAAACAGCACAAACCTAACAAAAACACTCATTGCTGGTAATCTTCAAGAAGTCTGTAGACAACAAAATAGAAACACCAAAATCATGGTCAAATGGAGATCTGTGGTCAAACAGGAGAAATAGTAACAATGGAGGAAGAAAAGCCAGAGTCAGAAACAAGCCAGGATATACTGCCAAGAGACAATCGAATCAAAAACCAGAACCAGAAAGAGATCAAAACAATGAAGCTCAATAATCGGGCAACACAGGATAGGCAGGTAGACTTATAAGTTCTGGCTAACCAATAGGAGGACGGGGGAGTATAGAATACTGAACAAAGAGAAAATAGGTTCAAAAAAGAAACAAGGATGTTAGTGACACTCTCTTAGCTGCAACTCTCTCAAATCATTAGCATTCATGTATTTCACAAACTTATGAATATGAATATCTACCTCACCTTGTCAGATGAGGATAATATTATCAATGAAAGACCTATATAGGACAAGATTTGTGCCAAAGGAACTAATAGGCTTATATTCAAATTACCCCATAAACAAACTGGCAAAACATTGCGCAACTCTGATGATTATGCTGATTTTGAAAGCTCTTTTAAAATCATCAAAGGTCTTTTAGGAGATACCACCCCTTTATTAGTCATGGACATCGTGAGAAATCACCTTGAATGTTTTATCTCTCTTATTATGCTAATACAACTTCTACTGTTTGTCTCAAAATGTCTGGCACCCAATTATTTCTTGAATACACCATCTCCATGAGGGCCCACTCTAGAAGAAGACCATATGAGGCAATGGCAAGGAGCCAAGATTATCTCCATGGGTGAGCTGGGCTCTGGCACCCAAAGCTCAATGGGCAACACTGGGATAAGGGATTTACAAGATGAAGGGTTACTTTGAGGATTTCCTAGTACTGTGCTTTAAGGAATTTGTCTCCTATAAGCTATACAAATCTGTTATTTAATGGTATTTGAAATGTTAATGTTTGCGTAGACTGACAGACTATACATTGGCATAATACACCATGTGCCAGCAGGAGGCATTCAAAGGCTTGACATTAACATTAAATATAATATATAATACACAGGAGCTGCATTCATGCAATCCCGGGTAGTTTTCCAAGTCTGCTTTCAAAAGAACAGGAGGCAAATATAGTCAAGCTGATACCTTTATTGTCTAACTAAGCAGAATTAGGATGCAAGCTTTCAAGACCTCTTAGGTCTATTCCTTTCAAGACCTCTTAGGTCTCTTCCTCAGGCAGGTATTACATGCTTGAGGAAGACACCTAAGTGGTCTTGAAAGCTTGCATCCTAAATCTGCTTAGTTAGACAATAAAGGTATCAACTTGACTATATTCCCCTCCTGTATTTCTATGGCTAATATGGTACCAACTTTCATCTTGGGGGAGATTCACTAAGTAGAGATAAAGAGGTGATAAAATGGAGATGACTTCTCCAGTGATATCACTTCTCCAGAGCCTATGCACTAAGATCTCCAAAGCTGAAGAAATGTTAGTGCATTGACTCTATAGAATAACATAGGAATTGGAGAAGTGATAAACTGGATAAGCTATCTCCGCTTTATCACCTCTTTATCACTCCTTAGTGAATCTCCCCCCACCCCAGGTTTCAAAAGAACAGACTTCATTTTCCAGAGTTGTCCTTTAAAGGAAATGTAATATAAAACAGTATGTATTTCATTTAAGTATACTTCATAAAATATTTGCTAATAAATAATGCACATCTAAACAATATAATGAAAAAAGTATTTCATAATAAATATTCATGAAAACTCCACAGTGGAATTGCATTCCGTTCATTTCTCCTACAGTAAAGTTTATATTCCCATCAAGTTCATAAGTATAAGCAAACAGTTTTCCTTTTGTTTTTGCTGACTACTAAGATTTATATGATTGTATATTTTCTTTTGGTGTTGCAAAGCGAAGAGCTGGAAAATATTACTGTTTTTAGTTATGGAGCAGAGAATGAGGCTGGTGGTAGTCAGAAGACCTGGAGCAATTCTGGGGTAAACCAAACACTCTGTAAAAATGATTATTGCTTTACATGGGTCTATTAACCCTATTAATGCGAGAGAGCATTCAAGGGCTTAAAAGCTGCATTTAAAACAATGGGAATTTGAAGAACTGTAGTACTTTCCACCAGTGCACTTGGTTTGATCCAGGATTTCTCCAGGTCTTCTACGGACAATCAGCCTCAGTGATGGTGATGCACTAAGCAGGACTTATGCACTAAGCTGTGATAAAGAGGTGATAATGCGGAGATGACTTCTACAGTGATATCACTTTTCCAGTTCCTATGTTATTCTATAAAGCCTATGCATAGAGATCTCCAAAGTTGGAGAAATCTTAGTGCATAGGGTCCAGAGAATAACATAGGAACTGGAGAAGTGATATCACTGGAGAAGTTATCACCACTATATCACTCCTTAGTGCATCTCCCCCTGGTGCAGCACAGGGGAGAGAAAACAAAGCCTATTGATTTAAATGGGGCTGTTATCCTCTTGATTGCTAGCATGATAATATTTACTCCAACAACATATGCTAATAATCAGTGAGGCTGATGAATGAAGACAAGTTTGTGGGAGATGTACTGAGGTGCTATAAAGAGGTGATATAGTAGAGATTCCTTCTCCAATTATATCACTTCTCCAGTTCCTACGCTATTCTATAGAGCCTATGCACTAAGATTATTCAAGTGGGAGAAATCTTAGTGCATAGGCTCCATAGAATAGCGTAGGAATTGGAGAAGTGATATCACTGGAGAAGGAATCTCCTCTTTATCACCTCTTTATAGCACCTCAGTACATCTCTCCTCCTGGAGTAATTCTGGAATAAACCCTTTGCCCCATAGGAGACAAATAAACATTTCCATATATTTAAATGGGGAGTTTAACCACTTGAATGCACTGCTTCACAATGCTTTGGATACCTCTAGCTTTCGAAGGGTTAAAGACTCCATTTAACTCAATCAGAATTTTAAGAATTTTCATTTGCTTCCTATGGTGCAATTGGGTTACAACAGAATTATTCCCGTTCTCCAACTTCAATATCTTTACCCCCACCCCCTCTATACATTTATAAAGGCCTGTCACAATGAGGTGTACTTTTCCTAATACATCTCACCTCCAAATGCCTTAGTTATAGGAGGTTGTGATGGGCATGGTAACCCCAGGAGTTACTGTGCAGATCAAGACTACTGAGCCTTCTCTTAATTTAAAAGCAAAGTGTAAGGAAGTTGCAGCATGGTGTCACAAGATGCACTCTCACAGGGAGGTGGATGCCAGGACTCTCTCTGTTATGTTTTTGGGACATTAACATACATGGGACCTCTCTGGACCTGCCCTGGAGACTCAGGTCTCCAGGGACTGAGGCTGATTCTCTGGTGGTTGTATCTTCTGCATCCTTCCTGCTTTTCTCCCACTTCTCCTCCTTCCCACCCTGTTCTGCCCACTTCCCATACACTTTATGACATGCAGACACACAAGCCCTGCCCACTTGAAGAAGCCCATTTATGAAGCCAATTGCCCTCTCCTGGTGCTCAAAGAGAAGAAGTTTCCAGATATGGACATCAGCAAATTAGTGACTTTTGTCAGTGTCAACAAGCCATTCAGAAGACACATGCATTTTATTGTTCATCATGATGAAATCAAATCCTTAAAATAATTCTTAAAATGATTCAGTAACATTTTGGTGCTAGCCATTTTTCCACCCAAAGTACTTAGAAAATAGCAGCTGAACATGATTCTTGCATTCCAGCCGAAGACTTTGTAGTGTCCTAGGCTGGCCCCCAAATTGGACCCTGCCCCCCCCCCACCACCACCACCAAGCTCTCAGTTTGAGCATTGCTCTTGTTGTTTTAGGCATTAGTATTAACTTAATAAAATAAAAAGGATGCTTTAACCCCTTGATTGCCAGAGAGGTCACCAAAGCACAGCAAAGCAATGAATTAGGCACCTCCCTGGCATCCAAAGGACATACTATATATGATATACTATAAATGTACAGCAGAGCTTACAATTGAAATGAGGTGGGCCCCCTCACAATTCCATGGACCCTAGGCACTAGCCTAGGTTACCTTGTGGATAATCCAGCTCTGCTTTTTACTGCAAATCATCATAGATTTTCATTATTTTTGCATTATGGCAATATTTCCAAGTGTACCCATTTTCCCTCCTTCTGGCAAAAAAAGATTTCAGAATAAAGCACTGAGTACTCACTTGATTTGCTGGTTTTTAATTTGCTGCTCTCTAGTGACCATACTGAGAATGACATCTGGCACTTCAAAACCCATTTTATGAAGGTATTTAGTTTCATACAACACTTCAAGAACCACTGGGTCCAAATTTACATATAATTCCTACAGACAAAAAAGAAATTGAAAAATTACACTTTTACAATATATATTGTTTTCAAGTAAAAATAAGAGTGGTACTTTGACGTTGTCATAAAAAATGTAAATGTGATTTAATATGTAACCTACAATAAACAAGAATGTTATTTAAGATCTAAAACACATTTTTACAAGTCACAGTCTTATTGGTATCCCTGAACTATCTGATTTAGATAATGATGTGACTTGTATCTGCTTCCTGTCCCACTTTGCCACTCTGAATGGATATCTTTTAGGCTACAGTTAAATGAGTGATTTCAACAGAGCTGAATGTAACTTTGTGAAAGATCACCATAAAATAAAAAGGGCTCATATGATTTAAAATATTTAAAATCTTTGAAATTGAAAGTGGAAAGATGTTAACGAGTGGAAACAGTTATCAGGCTTGTTAAACAAAAATTATATAACCATACACAGCGGTCATTGTTTTGACACTGCATTATATTTAAAAGATATTGTTCCTTTAAAAGACTCCTGTTTGAGTTTCCCCATCAGTCTCATAGATGGTGGAGGAGTGGCTGATGGTAGGCCCTGGCTGAACTATCTACATGTCAGCCCTATGGCCACTTTGCATGTCAAGCCTACTGAGCTTTCCCTGAATTCAAAGCAAAATGTAAGGTAGTTGTCACAGAATCCACATGTATAGGAAGTATTAATTTGAATTTTGTTGTATCTACCTTTGTGTCTGGATGTCTAACCAGCAGTGATGCATGCAGTCCGCTCTTGGCTAAATCAGCACATTGGCACCATCCTCTGTGGTATAGTAGCTCAAACTCCATAAGCACGGAAGCCATTTTGTTATAATTCCGAATAACTTTTTTCATTTCTATACCCTAAATGTGAAAACATTATCTTAAATGGATATCGCATTAAATCTTATATGATTAGATAGAAAACAATAGAGTTCACATACACATTTACATACACATTCACAAAAATGCACTGTTTAAACTCAAGAAAGCTGATTAAACATTTTTGAAAACCATAGGTGGAGAATAGTGAAGATGTAGGAAGGCTTAGCATCCCCACGGGAACCACCATCATTAGCAGAAGCATCTGCCCAATGTAAGGATATATTCAAGAACAAAGGGAGAAAAACAGGTGCACGCTATATAAGGATATATTTCCGATACCTTTTAATAGTCCCCTTAAAGAAAAAAAGTTACCTAGTCCTATGTTGGCAAGGCTTATCAATATATCAATATATAAAAGATACTCAAAGTTACAGAATGGATTTGTGTCACCCAAGGCTAGATTTACAGCCCTAAGACTAGGTGAAAAGATGTGAAACAATCTGGAGTGACATTACAGTAGCTAAGGAAAAACAGCATTGCCTTTGTGAGAAGAGGCAGGGAAAAAGGAGGGAAACCTCACTGTCCCACTGTCAGTCACAGATCCACACATACACTTTCTGATACCCCACTGGTAGTCGCAGAACCACATATTCACTATCTCACACACCAGCTCTGTTCCACTGTCCCAGAGTTGGTGGTCACAGAAACAGATATACACTGTTTGACATCCCAGCTATGTCCCACTCTCCAGTGGGTTACAGAATAACACATGCACTGTTAGACACCACAGCTTTGTTCCACTGTCCACTTGAGTTTAGTGTTCCCAGTATCTTTAATATGCCCTCCCCTGCTATTCTGTCACCCTTCTCATAATGTCCCGTCATGGTGCTCCTCTGCTTTGCAGTGTGTGGAGACTCAGTCTACCATGGCCATTGTCAAAATAAACTACATTCTGGTTTTCCTCTGAAAGTGGTCTATTTTTACCACCTGAACAAGTTACACAGAGTCTCCTCCCAGTACAAATCTGAGTAGTACTGAGAGGAGACACAGACAGTGCGGGGTTAGATTAAGAGATGGGGTAACAGGAACAGCATAAACCGATGGGTAGGGCATACTAAAGAGAGTGCGGCCAGCAGGCAGCAAAGAGGAGGACTTTACATAGTGTCTCTCTCCTGCTTACGTGTTGTACGGTATCCTTTTGAAATGTTGCACGCATAAGAGTGTGCAACATTTAGCCACTATAACTAGGTCGCCAGCTTCAAGAGCGCCATATAAGAATCTTGCACTAATCAAAAGGGCGAGATTCTTATGAAGCCTTGTAAAACATCGCCACTGCCAGCACTTCATTCTTTAATGAATTAATAATGGCAGCTCCCGCACAGTCTTATATAGCTTGTTTGTGCCATCCAACCTGCACTCCAGCTGTCTTTCCAAGGCAATGAAACTTAAAATGACCTCGGTGTGGGCGTACATCATGATGTTTTTTTTAAAATGTTTCACTTTCATTGCCCAGGAGAGACAGCCGGAGTGCAGGTTGGATGGCACAAATAAGCTATAAAAGGCTGTGCGGAAGCTGACATTATTAATTTACGAAGGTATGCGGGGCATTAATTAATGAAGTTATGTGAGGAATTAATTAATGAAGGTATGCAGCAGTGCGACGTTTTACAAGGCCCCATAAGGATTTCACCCTTTTGATTCGTGCGAGATTATTATATGGCAGCCTTGAAGCTGGTGACCTAGTTATAGTGGCTAAATGTCTCACGCTCTTATGCATGCGACATTTCAAAAGTAAACCGTGTTGTACACCCCTCTGGTTCTTAAAGTAATAACAAGGCCCATGCACTCTGAATGCATCAGTTTGAATAACTTCCACAAACTCTCATGTCTGCCTTCTTGGAGTCAATTTCCTTTACTAATTGAATATGTTATCTCTTGAACAAAGGCGTAAGAAGAAAGTTCATAAAATAGGATTTTAGTCTTACCTGTTAAATCCTTTTCTCCTAGTCCATACAGGTTACTGGTAACTTTGGGTAGGCAATCAGCCCCTTTTATAGGCCTGAACAATTCTGAGAAGTGATTGCTGGTTGACGCCTATCTCCTCTACTTAGCTTGCAGCTAGCCAATCCCCAACCAGTAAGATTTGCAGATTAACTATTGACTAGGTAGTAAGAAGGTAAAGGAAGACTCCTGTGAGCATGAACCCAAAAGGACCCCCACGTTCTGCCACAAGAGAGCCAAGCATGGTCCCTTGACAGGGTGAGAGACCAATAAACTGTATGGACTAAGAGAAAAGGATTTAACAGGTAAGACTAAAATCTTATTTTCTCTGTCGTCCAGTACAGGTTACTGGTAACTTTGGGATGTCCAACCATTAAGTTCCCCAGTGCAGGAAGAAAGGTAAGGACTAGGTGCATGCCCCCAAAGTCACCAGAGCACCAATGAACCAACACATCATGAATAGCTCAACACTAACCGCAAAGTGTCAACGGACACCGAACAGGTGTAAAAAACAAACCCCATGAACTGTTACACAGCACACTGAACTAGAGCCAACAGGGTTCAAAAGTGAAAGAGTACTGAGAGACTGGATGACAAAGAAAAGACATTTTGTGGAAATTGTAATTTAAAGCAGAACTACCAACCCTTGTAAACTTTGCCCCAAATAATTACCCATCTGGCGACTAGCTACTCAATAGTGCAAGTCGCCAGAATTATTACCTCGTTATTAAGAATTCTATACTGCTCCCGGACAGACAGTTAGGAAACAACGCAGACATCTTTCCATAGTGAAGTCTTCGCACCTGCGCTGTCAGTCCCAGCCTGCTCTAGGAGAAGTTGCTAGGAGCCGTTCGGTGCCGAAAGGGACTGACAGCGCAGGTGCGCAGACATCACTATGGAAAGATGTCTGCACTGTTTCCTGACTGTCAGTCAGTGAGCAGTATAGAATGCTCATTAACGAGGTAATAATTCTGGCGATAAGCACTATTGAGCAGCTAGTCGCCAGATGGGTAATTATTTGGGGTAAAGTCTACAAGGGGTGGTAGTTTCGCTTTAAGTGGTGGGAAGGTGTTTTATTAGAAGTATTATGTCTCCTTCAGGAAACCCCTACTTGAGTTCCAGCACAGACGGAAATGAATTCTTCACACCTCTGGTTCTCAAGGGACAAAATGTCTTCATAAAAAAAAAGAGTTTAGTAGTCAGAAAAAAAAATCCCCCATAATGATTTAGCTAACAGTGAGTAGTAAAAACATAACTCAGCACTGCCATCTCCTGTCTTTCTTTGCACATTGCTAAATGATTGCAAATTCAATTTGTTTACAGGTCAACAAATTTATATCTATACCAACCTTTAAAAGTTCTGGCTTTGTTTTGAGGAATTTCATTGGCTGATCAATTTTCCGGAATAACTGTCGAGCCCACATTATCTTTCCAGTGATCTAAAAAAAATGGACAATTAAAGGACTTAATAAAGTTCAGGAGGGAACCATTTTTACAAATTATTAGAACCAGAGGCCAGGATCTAAAATCAGAGGGTGACATACAATATATATATATATATATATATATATATATATATATATATATATATATATATATACAGGCAGAAGTAGGGATGGAGGCACACTCTCTTACAAGTAAAAACACCCAGGTGTGCAATCCTCTAAATATCAAGTATACATGAAAAGGAGGGGAGGCTGCCTCTGTGATCCTTATTTATTTATTCATCTATGTATTTCTCTTTAAGTCCCATGACATCTTACATATGATTACGTCCAGATACACCCCTCCAGGGTGGGGTGGGCATAGATCCTGTCGGATGATGGGTGTTGCTATTTAAACACCCCCCTGTCATAGGACTGGGTGACCTGGACTGATCATCATATCATCTCTCCTCTTTAAACATGAATGTGCTTGCTGCTCTGTGTGTCGTTAGTCCAACTTTGATTCAGCACCGTATTGTGTATACACACTAAAAAACTGTGTGAGATTTAGGATGTTCAGTCTCCTGCATGAAGAGATCACTGGAATAGCACTTGGCATTATATGTAACTTATTTGCTGCATTGTTTAGTCTGTGACACTCGTCCTTAGTCACAGACACTGTACTGATACATTGATTAGCTCAGATGTATGTTAATGCACGCTGTTTCCACTTCATATCCAACTTCCAAAGGCCAATATCTCAGTGCAAATACATGTCCCGCTCTGTCTCGGGAGAACTGATTAGGGACATAATACTCGAGCGGTGCAATGCACTGGAGCCGGATCTCTCCGTGCATCGCTATATCTCTTATCACAATTATGAGGACTTCTGTTCATCACGGATTTAACTCATGTTATTCTGTTTAGTTAAACATTGTTTCGTTATTGTGAAGCAGTTTATCCTATATAATAATTTGCTAAAACATGTGTAACGACGAAGTCATGCGCAGTAGAGACTGCCCGCTCCGCGTCTGATAAAGAGCTGGACACTCCTTACGAGCGTCCAGCTCTGTATCAGCCGCGGCACGGGCAGTCTCTACTGCGCATGACTGCCCCGGCTGGATCTGGCACTGTGGCCCGCGGAACGGGCTCTTCAAGTAGTACTTTATATTTTAATTACTGTGTTGTCACATTACAATATTTCTTACTGTAGGGTGCTGACGTCAGTCATGGGGGCCATCTCATCAGCTCCATTTGACTGACGTCATCATCTCCCCGCGGGCCACGAGGAGTAGTTCACGGGATCTATAAATACTTGTCCTCTTTAACGTTTAATTGTTTTGATAAAGGTCCTGTTACAGGACCGAAATATTGCCCCTCTGTATTACCATATTGCCTGATGAAATAAATATATTTAATAAGACCCACTGGTGCTGCCTCCCCTCCTTTTCACATAAAAGGTACAGGTAATTATTAGGGGCTTAAACAGCAAGTGCATTTAAGAACTATTAGGACAGAAAAAGTCTGAGCTTTTTAAACAATAATTATATTTTAGGAATCCTGCTCAAATGGGAATAGTCATAGTAAAAACTACTATGCAGCTTCAAATTGCCATTTGGAGGGGGCAGAAAAGTCACTCCCTTGGCTGGAATACAACCTGAAAATATGTGGCTCTTACAGGCTAACCTGCATAGCCTCCAGAGCCTGAAGCATAGGGTCTATGGAAACTGAATCACATAGGACAAGAGACTGAATTTCAAAACTTCAAACTCAAAAGTTCAGTATCTTCTCACGGGCCCACTGAGGAAGCCTGGAGGTGTCTGTTTAGACACCCATTCCATTTTCCCATTTGTCCACCAGGGAACACAGTGCAGTCACAGGAGAGGAGATCTGATGATGTGGCACCATCTTGTTATGGCTTCCCTTTAAATAGACAGGGAAGTGGGCAGGCTAGAGGGGCCAGTTGCTTCTTATTGTCCATCACATGCTACGTTCCTACATTTAATAATATGACTTGTTTCATAAATCTGCCTTATGTGTTTTTTATAGCTACTCACAGGAGGTACGTTACGAGGTGTCGGAGGGTTTTCTTTTTGCTTTTGATACAGTTTCCTCACCATATCCATGTCACGGCTGTATCTTTGCAGAACGATCATATATTTTTCACCAAAATCAAGATGATCCTTACCAATTCTTTCAAATTTCATCAACAAATTGACCATCTGTTCCGTCTAAGGAATAAGAAAACACTCAGCTTCACTCCAGTATAAAAAAATTATAATAATGATTAGTCATGAAGTATTTTAACCCCCTGAATATTATAGAGGTCTCCACTGCAGTGCAATGCATTGAAAGCCTCTTTGCCATCCAAAGGATTAACAATTTGAGTGGCAGACAGGTGCACAACGCATTGCTCTGCAATGCTTTGCATATTCCTCTGGCACTCAAAGGGTTAAAACTATAACGACACTACATGAACATTCTACCATTATTTATATTTTTAACCCTAAAGGACAAAAGGGGTGTGCGAGGTATTTCTTTACAATATCTTGGGCACCTCTCTGGTTCTTAAAGGGGTTCAAGTGTGACCATTAATATAGCTTTTCTGTAAAATTCATATCTTATAAAATGCTTTAGGTGTTTAACTCCTTAACGATCAGCGGTCTGGGGAAGTTACTTTCCCTTAAGGACCACTTTGATCGTTGTCATCGCCCCAGCAAACATGATTATATGTGCCTGCAAGCCGAACAGGGGTCTGAGAGAAACTGCTTTGGTCTTGGAGTGGTCAATTTCAGGCTCAGTTTGTGCTTACAGCACTCCCACAGGAGTGCTGTAAGTAAAAAGTATGTGACAGGGCAGGACCGTCATGGGTCCTTAACACAAGTTTATCCATGATGGTTCTGACATGTCATGGGTCCTTAAAGGTTTAAGTTAAAAAAAAAAATCTGTGGCGGTTGTGGCACATCACCGCTCATTAAGGGGTTATGGTTCAGTGGTTAAAAAGTTATAGTAAGTGAAATTGTCGGTAATGAGTATGAAAAGTTTTTTTTTTTTTTTTTTTTAAATTGTCATTTACCTTTAGATGTAATTGGGTTGTCTACAATTTTCAAGGGCAGTATTCATCAAGCTCATTTTTTGTAAGTCTCTGTGACACATTTCAAAAGTAACAAAACTTACTTCTGAAAATACTGTCCTCCTTTTACCACCAGCCCATAATCCGACACTGTTTTCATTATGAAGACTTTTGCAATAATGTGCCCTTATGGGTTACTCTTCAAAAATTCATTGTAATGAGAAAAATTTGGATTGTGGGTTGATGGTTAAAGGAGGACGTAAGTAAATAAATGCTTGAAAATATGAGAATTAAAAAACAAACGAAATATTAGGGCCTAGATGCACTAAATGTTGATGTGGTGTCGGTATGATATTGTCATTTGTGTTCAAATCACTCCGACAACTCGATCTGCACTTACATCGACATACTCACGAAAATTGCCTGTGGAAGGGAAAGGTTGGAGGAGTTCCCTATTAGCATACAGGATTTTTGAAGTGCTGTCGGTGTGGAAGGGATCTCCTCCCCTCACACATCACCAACTCTATGGCAATTCTGAACAGCATTCTCTCTGCTTCCATACCCACCCAGTAGGGGAATAAAGAGAAGGCTTTCAGCACCATGGACAGCACTGAATGCCATAGGGATGTGCATTGCTCACCCTTGTGGCATTCAAAGGGTTACAATAAACAGAACTAGTACACCAAGCACTACACAATGTGCCCCCCACTTAGTATGTCGACATATATTGCATATATTCATCCATCCGACTTTCACCTCAGGGACTGCCATTTAGTCGACTACACTTTTATTCGACTCCATTTTTTGTCTACTCCATTTTTAGTCGACTCCATTTTTATTCTACTCCAATTTTAGTCGACTACACTTTTAGTGGAGTCGTTTATTCGACACTTAATCCTCTGAGTACCAGAGAGGTAGCAAATGCAGTGTATGTCAGAGAATGTATGTTGGAGAATGCTGTTCAGAATTGTCGTAGCTCTCCCTGCTGTTACTCCATAGGAAAGTACAGGGGAGATCCCAACTATGACAGCCTGAGTTTGGTGAAGTGGAGACTGTGAACTCCGACAACAGAGGCTGCTATCGGAGTTTACTGAATGAGTCGAAGTGTCACATTATTATATCAACACACCCCCTTGCATACGAATGTGTCTCATTATGCTTCATTTCCATATGGAAATGAGCAATTGTCGATGCGAAGAGTAAAAATTCATAAACCAGTTGAAGGAATGTTGGATTGATGTCGATGTTGGCATTTTTTTGTCGGAATCATGTCGATGTGATGTAGAGACTTTGGTGAATACCGCGGATGTGCCTACGACCCTGCTCCGACAGGACATCGACATTTGTAGCCCTCTTCGACCTTTAATGCATCTAGGCCCCAAGTGATTTTTTTATGCTAATATTCTTTAATCTGTCTTTTTCAGTTTTTTTTATTTTGCTGAAATAAATTACAGAAATAATACAAAAAATTACAGTAGACAATTGTTTTGGTAATAATTTACAATATAAAGGCTGATGATGCCACTCCCAGTTTTGAAAAGTTGGAAATTGAGCACAAGAAATATGGCAATAAGTGTGAAAAATTACAGATCATGCCATGTTATACAAACTCTTTATACTAACTGCAGATAACCTCTGTTATCACAGCTTTTTGAACATTAAACCCTTAGACAGTAAGTTACATCTGTCAGAAGACTTGTAAACCTTGTATTATTGTTATTAAGTATTGTTATTGTTATCTTACTACATAGGCTCCATAGAATAACAGGAATTGGAGACGTTTCTCTCACTGGTGATACTTTTCTCACCTCAATGTCCCTTTGGTGCCCTGTCATATTTATTTCAGTCTGGCCAGTTAGGGTGAAGAATATAAAAGTCTTACACACCTTGCCCCCTACATAGGAACTATCCTATGTATCATAATGCAACTCATAATAATTAAAACTTTGAATGCTACCGACAACACCAGTGTTTTGTAAAGCAGTTAATTAGAGATGTTTCCAGCCTCCATTGGCTTCCAGATAATAAAAAAATATATGAACAATTATGTGAATCCTGAGACATAATCATAGCCTTTAGTGTTAGGTGGGTATCGCTTTTATAAGCAGCAACATACTTACAGTCAGTGGCTTCTCAAACCATGAGTCCACAAAGGCTTGCAGTGACTGGTAAAGGCCTTCAATCTGATTCTTGAATTCCACGTAGTCTTTATCAAACTAAAAAATAAAACACGCTATAAAATTGTCCTTTGTAAATCTTCTATACGTTCATTTGATTTTCACATGTATTGATTCAACATTAACCTTTAACCGACCAGGTGGGTGTGCAATGCATTGCAAAAAAATGTATTGGACACACTTCTAGTACTTAAAGAGTTAACATGATCCCAGGCACATTGCTTAGTACTGGCTAAGGGGGGGTAAAGTTGCAGATTTCATATTTTAAGCAACATGTGCTATCACCAGCTTGGAACATTTAATTATGCCAATTTCTCTTTTACTAGTGGTTCAATTGAGCTGAATTGTGCACTAATAATGCATTAGGTTGGAACAAGCCCTAGGTCCTTTGGGCTCTTGCATTATCTGCCATTGGTGTCTACTTTATTTTTCACAGAACAGCTGTGTGTTTTTTTTGTTTTCTTTCCAGTTACAAATATCATTTGTGTCACAAGACAGCTAACTTATTAAGGCTGAAAAAGGGGAAATATATCCTAGGAATAAGTGAATCTTAATAGGACTTGCATAGGTAGGTTTCCTGAAACAGCAGTTAATATACTATTTACTTGCATTTGAACTTTGTTTTAGTATACTGTTAGCTGTTTCATTTGATCTATTAAAGACAATTGACCCATACGAGTCATTCAGGTCTCTTGTAGCTAGAAGGAACGCTTGAGGCTCATTATCAAAACAGTTGCAGCGGGCAGCAAATTATCAAGATTTCATCCTTCTCGTCAGACCTCCACGACAAAATAGGAGTGCAGACATCATTAGCCATTGCTGTGGCTCTTCTTAGAGGGGATTGTTGAGCATTTCTCACTTTTTAGAGGGGATTCTGAGTATGAGAGCCTCTTTAAAGGGAATTTTTGAGTATGCGTCCCTCTTTAGAGGGAATTGTTGAATACTCGGCCCTCCTTAGATGGAATTGTTGAGTATTCGGCCCTCCTTAGATGGAATTGTTGAATGTGCGTCCCTCCTTCGAGGGAATAGTTGAGTAAATGGCCCTTCTTAGAGGGAATAGTTGAGTAAACGGTCCTACATAGAGAGAATAGTTCAGTATATGGCCCACCTTAGAGGGAATTGTTGAGTGTGCGCCACTTTGTGGAGGGAATTTTTGAATATGCAGGTTTCAACTATGTCTAAATTTGACATATCTGCATTAAAGGGATAGTAACGTTTCATAATAAAAGCAGCTCTAATTAATCATCAGTATTTGGACTTTGGAGAGTGTTATTTCAATTCTGTCAGAGTTGTAGTTCAAGAGTAATTCAATGACAAAGTATCCCCCTCCTGCCCCTTTTACTGATGTAACACTGCTCAGCCAGAGCAGAAGGGAGGTGCCCCGGTAGACTGCAGAGAGGGACAATCTTCAATTAAGATAAGGGAAAAACCTGAAAAACTTGTCAAGGGGGGCAGGGCTTTCATTGTTCTCATAAGAAGAAGATTGTCCCCTGCTGTTATCTGTCTGGTCTATGGACTGCATTCCACATCTGAGAAGAGATGGCTTACACTAGGTAAAAGGGGCGGGAGGGGAAACTTTGCTTGTGAATATCTCTCAAACCATAAATGTTTGAGAGATAAGACTTATATCGTTCTTCATGTTTTTTTAATGCCTACAAAATAAAATAAAGATAAAACGAAGTATTACTATCCCTTTAAACAAACAAAGAGTCACTTATCCCTAAGGCATAGTTCCAATTTAAATGGTGATCGTGTGATTTTCTACCATGTGGATATCCAGTAATCCTGCTCCAGGCAATCATTAAGAATAGAGGACAATGGCGAAGTAATTTTGGCTACATCTGTGTTAGGACTCAGACTTTATTAGTTTTACAACTCTTCCATTTATCAATGGTGTGGATGTAAAATTTGCTGCGTACCCCTCTGGCCCTCATGAGGTTAAGCCCTGTCCTTACGCCTGCCAAACATCAATCTTTTATGCTATGTACACCAGACATCCTCCCCTTAATGCTGCTTGCTCCAAGGGGATGACAATGGAGCAGTCTGTGGAGGTTTCTGGGTGTTGTTTTCCTCTAAGCATTGTTTATGGGTTTACACCCTTTCTTTGCAATGCTATAGGAAAGGCGTAAAGGGCTTCCTGACATTGCGTGCAGACTTTTCTCTCTTTATTTTTTTGTACTTCTCATCCCAGATTGGATCTCACTGGTATAAATGGTAGCATTGTACTACAAATAGACAATGAATACATATGTTGCAAACAAAAGGCAAAATGTATTACCTGAGAATAGCAGTGTTGCCATCTGTATAGCTATCAATGAATTTGTAGTCACCTATTTGTGAATCAGAGTGTACAAGGACATGCCACAGAAAATTTGTATTTTTTTATTCTGGGTACTGGAAGTGGAGATACAATTCTGTGAATATGCAGAAAGCATAGGGCCTGATCCATATCTCAGGGACTACTAAGCAAGGCAAGTACAGCCCCTGTAGTCCCATCTATGGCCACACCCTCACTTCTCACATGACTCCGCCCCTAGCCCCGCCCAGTGCTACCTACCATAGAAAATACTATTAGGGCCTTATGTTCAAAAGAAAAGCAGGTAAGTTCTGGGGCAAAGATTTGCACTATAGGGGAGATTTTAACTCCTTGACTGCTACCAAGGTATTGCCTAACATTCAATGGGTTAAAATACTAATTTAAATAAATGGGAATTTTTAGTTCTCCCCTGTAGCACAAATGGCCTGCCCCATGACTCCTCTACTTTTCTTTTGAATATATTGCCCTTAGCCTGAACATACAAGGACAACAAAAGCCCTTAACTCCTTGGCTGCTAGAAAGTATTTAATGTGGTTAAATAATGGTCAACAAATGGGTCTATAAACTTATTGATAAACCAGTCACAATAAATCAGGAGCAGATGTCTGGTACAGAGGGGATTGCTCAGGCCTCACCCATAATTCATTATGTTTGGAGTGGCCAGTACTACTGAGTGGCTCCCATCAAAATTTGGGAGTTCTCTGCAGTTGCTTACTCTACTTAATGGAAAATACAGCCCTGATAAAGTACACACATAGGCAGATGCATAAGTAGCAATTTCCACACAGAAAGTCTTACATTAGCTGGTTCCTTATTTTTATGCCTACTGCATTGATTCTCAACTCTAGTCCCTAGGACATACCAACAGGTGACATTTTCAGTAAATCCCTGCTTGTTACTAGATAGGCTCAGAGATTTTCATTGCTCTGACTGTGCTTAAATAGGGATATCACCATGAGGACTGGTGCTGAGAATCACTGGCCTAGTGTATACTGGAAAGTATGCTCAGTCATTCAGAAACACTCACAGGATATGTGTGTGAATGATTATGCCTATTAGATAGTGACAGAAAAAAAGATTCAGTTCTCTCAGTGCTTTCTAAAAAAATTACCCCAAAAATATTTGTACTTGAAGCTATAGTAACAGCAGAATTTGTATTCTGTTTTTGCATTATACAGCATTAAAACTTTAGTCAGTGTACAGGAGGCATTAAAATTACTCACATGGAGACAAATGTCTCTATGTGAATGAAACTGCCATGTGGGTTGCCATGGAAAATGGAAAAATGACTATTCATCTTGTTCTCTAGAGAACCACGTACTATCAGGAAAAAGGTTGGGGGGGGGTCTTAAAAGCTAAGTAAATCTGCTCCTCTCTAATACTGTATAATGCAATAACATAAATCATTTTAAACCATTACTATTAATTTAATGTGAAAGCCAAAAGCCCCAGTTATTATTTCTAAACACCAGTTTGCATATGATATTTAAAAGATCGTGGCTACATAGGTGCACATCTGTTGGGTTGATTTTGCCACTGCCCTGTTTTCACTTACTTCCTGCTTGCGGTGGTCAAGGACGTCATAGGTCTTTGATTTTGTGTTGGTAACAATAGTTTGATAGCGAATGGCAATCTTCTCAATTCCCTCAGTTCTAATGTTCTGAAGATCCGAGAGACTTTCTAAAACATTGCTCATATCAGAGATCTTTTCGAGGCGCTTGCAGAAAGTGTCAAGTTTCCCAAATATATAATTCTCACTGAAAGTACAGTTGGATGAGATGACAATTTATGGGCCCATTAAAAAGCAATAGCACACAATTAGAATTGTATTCATTTGATTCATTCATGAAATTGGATTATTGAAACTTCATTTATTTCATACTTTTCAATTACGATACAATCTATTAATCGTGTTTAATTTAATTCAAGGCATATTGTTTCTGTATTTTTTTTTTAAATCACAGGCAAAATAAGAAGACAGACGATGACACAATTCTGCCTTAGCCTTTAGAATTATAACATGGTGGAAAATGCCTAAGATGGGCACCAAAAAAAATGTAACCCCTTGAATGCCAAGAAATGCCAAAAAGTAATGCATTGGAGAACCCCAAATCATCCAACTGGTTAATAAGAATTAAAATCAAAAAGAAAATTTGCATTATGCTGCAATAATTCCTCATCTGAGAGAGTGTGACCTGAAAACTCCCTTCCCTAAACTTATTCCTGTATCACTGCTTTCCTTGTGGAACAGACAGGAAGTTTCAAGACACCCCTTATAGGTCTACGTTGTACAACACTCCCTGAAGCCAATGAGCATTACTCCAAGCAGTGGAAACACGGTGACTGGGTTCTTGGTAAAGCACAAAGTAGCCCCCTATCATCTAGGATGCTAGAAATGTGTCCAATGTATTGCGTCACAAAAAAAATCTGGGGCCGCACACACAACTCCTATCTTTAAACTAGTTATCACTAGATTTAAGGATTTCTGAAAAAAGAGCATATCTCGGATCAAAGGTTTGTAACTAAAGCAGATGATCAAAATATGTAGAGGGAATTGGAGTGAATCTAAATGGAATTAAAGAAAATCTTCACCTCTTTTCATCAGAAATATGAACCAATCTTTCAACTGTATTCCTGAATTACTTTGGAATTAAGTCACAAAATACTAGTAATAAAGTATAATATAGGTGGGTTAGTATGTTACTGGAAAGTCTGTAGCAATCAGATTTGATGCTAAATATTAGTAAGTGTATATACAATTACGTGGCTGGTATTGGTTTTGGGAAAAAAATGGCAACCCTACCTAAAAGGCAATTTGACTGTGATTTGTTGTGTTCATCTTCCAAGTTTGTGTAGGGTAAAATGTATTAGTAATTTACCTGAATTCAAACTGTCTCTCATTTGGAGTTTCTTTCAGCTTCTCTTTAACTTTATGGAAAGAATTTTGGTATTGTTCGTTCAAAAAGACACATTCCTGGATCCTCCTAAGAAGTTCTTGTCTGGGAATAAAACAATACATAAACATTTTAATGGTACAATTCTTGATAAACAGACTGATAAAGGGTTTTCGATCATGTATGACAATAACCCAATAAATTATTTGAATGTGAAATTCAGGGAGTTGAAAGTTGACCCCAAATTAACCCCAATTCATCTAATTGAATTTAAGAAATCTCTTTTTTAAAACTGGCCCATCATATAACTTACAGGTATTATGGGAAATGCACACCATGGTTTAGGGTGCTCACTGTTGGCAGCTACTGCAGTTAAAGTTCTGTTGAAAGTGAAAGTTATGCTCAAATGTTGATTCCATAGGTGTGCGCACAGGGTGCGCCGGGTGTGCCTAGGCACACCCAAATCAGCCCTGTGCGCACCGGCTTTTCAGAAGTTAAATGGCCGTTTCCGTATATTAATGCGGCGGCGGCACCGGCTTTATACCTTAGCCGCTTGCCACGGCTATCTGCTGTTGACTGCTGTGCTCGGGGAGACCAAGGGGGCATGACAAGCTCTCGGGCTCAAATGCTGCAAAAGCCTGCATAAGCCTTCCCTCCTTCATTGCTGCGCTGAGAGGAAGTGATGTCACTTCCTTTCAGCACTCATTACATTGGGGGAAGGTGTCATGGAGCGAACAGTGGGTGAGGAGGCTGCAGGCACTGGCACTGACTCCGCTGTGAGACAGACACCCTCAACTTCACAACTTAGTTACTGTGCGCAGACTGCAGACAGAGGCAGCACTGTCTTTAGTGGTCTTAACTATGGATGATTTTGTGAACATTTTTTTTTGATTAGTGTAATGGCTTTTCTGGTGTGTTAATGTTTAATGTGTGTGCTTGTGAAAGATAACTTACACCTAATCATTTATTTAGCACACACGCACACATGTGTGTTTGTGCTTTTGGGTGCACACCCTAATGCAATTGGCTGCGCACGCCTATGGTTGATTCTTACAGAATCAAAGTGTTATCATCTGAGAAGACTGAGGTACCATGTTACTTCTTGTGCATGGATCCACAATATAACATAATCATACACCTTCAGATCTCTTGATCCCAAATGTTCCCAAAATCCCTGTAGAGTTTATGCCCAGATGCTAGAAGAGTAAAATAATTTAGTAGTGACCCACTGGGGATCATAGGGATTAAAATCTAAGGGTTGTATCTTCAAAAGAAAAGTGGAGGAATTCTGGTGCAAACCATTTGCACTATAACAATTCTGATTGATGTGAATGGGGATTTTAAGCCCTTGAATGCTAGAGAGGTCTCCAAACCGTTGCAAAGCTTTCAATGAGTTAAAAGTCTCATTTAGAGCAATGGGAATTTGGGGAATTTTTAGTTTTCCCCTGTGGTGCAGTTGGTTTACACCAGAATTACACTTCTTCAACTTGAGGAATAAGACCCTGAATATCAGTGTTCTCACATTCATTTCTAAAGGTTTGTACTTTGTAACTTTATTTCCTATTATCATTCTCACAATGTACAATACAATACATTTTGGTTATAACAATAATGTGATGATAACCGTTATACCTTTCATGATCCCATATTCTGACGACTCCGTGGTTCAGATAACTCTTACACGTGCTAACAATTTGATTAGTGACTTTGAGGAAAAGTGATGTCATATGCTCAGAAGTATTGTAATACTGTGATGTACTGTAAATCATACGGATACTGTTCATTAGGCTTGGTATGTGTTCTACCATTGTTGCCTAGAAATTTGAATTAAAGATAATTTAGTTTTTTTGGCCGTGAAAAAAAGAAAGAAATACATTAAATAAATCCATGTGTTACATAGATATATACACAACTGAGTAATTCAAACAAATGGGAGATAAGAAGCTAGGTCATCTTGAAAACAAACACTTTCACATAGGTGACACTTACCTTCTCCTGCATCCCATCACTGATCCAGATGCTGGTGAGGTATACCTTACAGCAAGCCCATGTGAATGGATAGCTACCATGGAGGTCCATTCAATGGATGTTGCAAATAAGCATTGCAACCTCTAAAAGCACTCTTGTGTAAGGTCTGCCAGTGGTCCCATAGGCCAGAACCTTCTTTACTTCAACTTTACTGCATTCCTGAGGAAATGCAATAGGGGTGCAGCATGCTTGACTTTGGTGTGTTCATGCAAGGTGATAGTCACCCATGTGAAAGCCACCAATGGCCAGCATACAACCTATCATACTGGTCAACAAACCATAGCAGCAGTGCTGCACTGGTGTCTCCCATGTGAAATAGCCCTATAACAGACAATTGCAGTTTAATAATGAATGATGAAAAATCTAGAATCTAGTCTCTAAACACATTCATTTATAACAGATTTTAGAACGTTAATAACTAATACATGCTTTTAACAAATTATGGCAAGGAGTACATAAAATGTAAATGTATATGGAGACTTTACATTTTTAGATGACCACTAATAATGCCCTATCAAGTAATTTAAACTCTGCTATTACACAGTCTGTAGAAGGTGCAGAACCTTGCATGTCTAGATTTTACACATATCTTCCATCTCTACTTGCCGGTTCTTATTGCCAGAACACTTACAGGAGAAGCTTTTCCAAGAGGACCAAAAAATCTATCCAGGGTATATAAATATTTCACATTATCTTTTGCTTCATTGGCAGCATTTGTAACATTGCAATCCTGTTTGGAAAAAAAAAAAAAAAAAGATTTAGTGCTGAAAAACATACTTAATTTTGCTAGCAAATGTTCAAAACAAAACATGAGCAAACCAACTGCACCACAGTGAAAGAATAAAAATTCCCACAACCTCCGATGATTTAAATGTGGCATTTAACCCCTCGAATTCTAGAAAAGTCTCCAATGTATTCCCTTAGCATTCATGGACTTAAAAGCCCCATTTCAATCATTGGGATTTTTATTTCTCCCCTATAGTGCAGTTGGATTGCTGCAGAATTCCTCCATTGTACTATTTTTGCATAAAGCCAGAACGTGCCCGGACCGTCATGGGTGAAACGTCCAATAAGGACCCATGACATTCCTGGCACGTCATGGAATTCAGTGATCCCTGTGCGGCCGCACACCACTCGGGGACCCCTGAATCGATTTCAGGGGGGAAAAAAAAGCTCCATGGTTCCTTAAAGGGTTAGTAATGGCTTAAAAGAATAAAAAGTAATATTGTAGATAATGCAAAAAGAAATAGATCGGTGCAAGTCCTATTTCTCAAACCTTTATAGAACGTTTAAAATTTCTCCTCTCCCTCCCCTTTCCTTGACATCAGCATCTAGCTGACAGCAGGAGATCCTGCCCGGGAACCGTCAGGCCGCTCTTCAGCAGAGCGAGATGCTGAAATCTAAAAAGAACTACTTGATTGTAATGGTCTACAAAGTGTGCTTCCAAACCAGGCACACTTTGTACACCGTTCCAATGAAGTATTTCTTTTTAGATTTTGGTATCTCGGCTCTGCTGAAGAGCCGCTTCGAGTCGGCCAACATGAATCTCTTGCTGTCAGCTTTACAGCTGACATCAGGGAAAGGGGGGAGGGGGGAGTTTAAAACCTTATAGATAGATAGGAGCAGACATTGTAATAGGTGATAACTGACTTTTAAGGGATTTTTTTTCTTCACACCTCTCCTATTTATGTCTTAAAACAAAGGGTGAAAAAAGGGAGAAAAAGAGAAAGGAAAAGGAAAAAATGTTTGCAGAACCTGTTAGGAGAGATGGTTTGGAGTGCGGCCAGGGGATGGAGGGAATGGTGGGACTTCAAGAGTATTGGGAATCTTGTGGTATAGATGTGATAAAATGCCGTAATGGGTGTTTAGGGGAGGGGGGTGGGAGTAGAATGGGACCCAATAATTTGAGGAAGGGAAAAGTGGGGAAGGGAGATGGAGGTCACTTAATTTTGTAACATTTAATGTTCATGGGTTAACCCCTTAAGGACCAGAGGTCCCGGGGTGTGTAGTCCTTTAAGAATCAGATAGGGAAGTCTGACGTGCCGTCCCACGTGACTGATCACGTGTGCCGGCACACAGAACGAGGGACTGAAAGAGACTGCTCCGATCTTGGAACAATCAACTTCAGTCCCCGGTATTCCTCACCGCGCTCCTGCAGTAAAAGTACGTGAAGTACCAGGACCGTCACTGGTCCTTAAGTGCCAGACCAGCGTGACGGTCTGGGTACATCATCGGACGTGAAGGGGTTAAACACTCAGCAAAAAAGATTGATGCTTATGGATTTGTTGTTTTCAAAATGGGTGGATGTTTGTTGTTTGCAAGAAATTCACATGCAGGAGAAGGATGCTTTTAGGATGAGGATTACGAATTTTCCCATTGTTAAGCATGCGTCCCTGGTTGGAAAGAAAATAAGAGGAGTAGCTATATTGATCTCTAGATCTGTCAAATATGAGTTATTGTATAAGTGTGGGGATGAGCAGGGAAGATTTTTGTTACTTATTTGCAAATTGAATGATAAGGTATTTACGTTATTGAATATATACGCCCCAAATAAAAGACAAATTCACTGTTATTGGTATACTGGATACATTTTATGATTTGATACAAGGCACTTTTTTGTTTATGGGTGATTTTGTGTGATGGACACAAAGACAGATAGTAAATAGGTAGGAAGCAAAGTATGAGTTCATCCTACCTTGGACTGGCGAAGTCATTTATTGAAATGCTCAAAAAGTACAGACTTTTTGATATATGGAGGACCCTTTGATAGGGAATATACTTATTTTTTACATTGTCATAATTCTTACTCCAGACTGGATATGTTTTTGACAAAGTCTAGTGGTATAGGTGATTGTAAGAAAATTAGCATTGGGTTGTTCCTTGGTCGGATTAAGATCCAGTTTTCTTGGAGATCAAGGGAAATTATGCAGGAAGGGGTCATGTTTGGATGAACGATGCTTTGATTTTGAACCAAAATAATTTGGAAAAGATTAGGAAAGAGACTGAATGTTTTATTGAGGAAAATTTAACAGGGGATGTGGGGTTAGCACTAGTATGGTGTGCTTTTAAGTGTGTTATTAGAGGGTGTTTGATAAAGCTTGGAGCACAACAAAAGAATAATAGAAATGTAAACCTTTCTGATTTATATATTAGCTTGATTCAATTGGTTATTGAGCACAAGAGGACCTTGGGGGGAGGGTTTAGTTAAAGATACTGACTCAGTAAAAAACAGATAAAGGAATTATTGATAGCTAGATTTAACAGGACCAATGTCAAAATGAAGCAAAAATGGTTTTATTTGGGGAACCGAGCAGAAAAGTTACTGACTAATCAATTAAAAAAGCAAAATATAAAAACTAGAATACATATGTTAATAGTTAAGGGGAAGGAGTGTCGGAATCCGCATCAGATAGGGGCTGCCTTTAGGGACTTTTACTCTTCTTTGTATAATATTCCTAACCAAGTTAGGGATAAAGGATTGATTGGAGAATATTTTAAAAAATTAGGTTTGCCAGTATTATCTATGGAGCAGATGAATTCTCTAGAAGCTCCTTTTTCATTAGAGGAAGTTAGGAGGGTGATTGAGAAGTTAAAACCGAAAAAAAACCCAGGGCCTTATGGGTTTTCTAATCTTTTTTATAAAAAGGTGACAAATATTATTAGTCCTCATTTGGTTGATGTATTTAATGAAGTACGGATAAGTAAAAACTTCCCATCAGAGATGATGCAAGCAGTTATCTTACCTATTCCTAAACAAGGGAAAGATGGTACGCAGGTTACTAATTATAGACCGATCTCGTTAATTAACACAGACACCAAGATATATTCAGCTATAATTGCAGAAAGGATGAAACAAGTAATACCCCTTTTTGTACACATAGCCCTTTGAATGGCTTACTACACGTTAAAACACCCGGTGGTGTTTTTTTATCCTAACACCTGCCTTTAAATCTACCCCTTAGGCCTTAATGACGCCATTCTTTATAAGAGGAGCACTGACTATTGTAATTATATTGAATGTCAGTGGTTCAGCTACTATGACAGAGCTTATTGAGCACAGTACTTAACATTTCATTAAATTAAGGTCACACACAACTTTATTTCGGTCAATTTGTAAATGTTTGGCAGTGACTGCAGTAAATATGTTTAAACAGAACAAACACTGCTGAAAGAAAATCTGTAACCTATTTTATTGTTAACCCCTTAATGACCAGAGGCTGTGCATTCTATGTACATCTCTCTGGTCCTTAAGGGTTAATGTAATAATAAAAGGTACTATACCATTCTACTGTCCTTGGGAAGCTAGAGAAGCATCCAGCTCATTCTAGGATCCAAATGGCTAAATGTGATCAGGTAGGCAGCGTTTGGCTCTCCAGCTATTGGGGATTAAAACTCCCATCATCCACATCATCCCATCATGGGAGTAGTATTTTCCAATAACAAAAGATCCAAAATGGTCTAGATATTGCTTGACTAGCAAGTCTACTCGTGTAGGTACAGACCTACTGAAGAAACTGCAATGCGCTGTGGATCAGCAAGTCCAAGGTCAGCAAAGTGATCTCTGCAGCCCACCTTCTGATCCTTCAATGAGACTGAACTGCCAGACTTTGAAGCTCCCATAAACTACTTGTGTCACAATACAAAAGCAATTCCTGTGGCTTAAGCTACAGATCCCCCTTTTTTAAATCAGCCCCCTCCCTGCCACCTGAGAGAGTCAATTGTCCGATCTCTGAAATGTCTAACAGGAACCTGCTACTGGAGGATGTATAGTATGTATGATGACATGCATGCATTGTGCGGGAATGTCATGCCTGGTGTGGGAATGTGGAACCTGGCACAGGAACACCTTGACGGAAGGTTTCTCACATTCTGTAGATGAGTTTCACTGACATTTACTCTCCACAGAAATTATAGATGAAAGGAGAGATATTGTCTCTTTTCAGCAGAAATTCTAAAAAGGAGCATATTTATCTCATGCTGAAAAGTTTCAAAATTCAGTAAAATTTAGGTATGGAAACTTTTACATATAGATATGTAAAACATACCATTTTACATACAGCAACTTATTTTTAAACATTACTGCTTCTAAAATATTCAACTAAAACAACTCAAAAACAGGGTATACATGAATAGACTGTATGTCTGCCTAAAACCTTTATACTAAACTGCTTACATGAAAAAATGGCTGCTTTTCATCATTTGCACCTAGGGGAGGGAAGAGTAGGAATATTTTGGCATTTCTAGGTATGCTTTATCTCAACACCTTGTCTTAAGCTATGTAATAACACTGCACAGAAGAAATAATAGGATTTTAGTCTTACCTGTTAAATCCTTTTCACTTAGTCCATACAGGTCACTGGTACTCTGGGAGGCGTAAGTCCCCTTTAATAGGCAGGAACAATTATGCAAATAATTGCAGGGGGCGGAGCCTCCCCTCTTACTTAAGCCACCTTCTGGCCAGAGCCACTTAGATTGATTTGAGACCCTAAAACTGACCTCAGGTAAGCAAGAAGAAAGACTCCTGTGAGCATGCCCCAACGGTCTCCCACTGAATGCCACAGGAGAGCCAAGTCTGGTCCCTTGACAGGGTGGGAGACCAGTGACCTGTATGGACTAAGTGAAAAGGATTTAACAGGTAAGACTAAAATCCTATTTTCACTGTCGTCCAATACAGGTCATTGGTACTCTGGGATGTACAAACATTGAGCTGACCCAGAGGCGGGAAGTAAGGAAAGGACCAGGCGCATCAGCCGGAGCCAGTACATCAACTCGATAGTGCTTTGAAAATGTGTGCACAGAGGACCAAGTGGCCGCTCTGCACAGCTGATCCGCAGATGCCTGATTCTTGTAGGCCCAGGAGGCCCCAATAGATCTGGTGGAATGGGCAGTCACCCGGAAGGGAACATGCTTATTCCTCAACTTATAGGCTTCACGGATGGTAGCTTTAATCCAAGATGCAATAGTAACTTTGGCAGCCGGTCTCCCTGCCCTAGGTCCCTCAGGAATGACGAATAGAGCGTCAGACTTCCTGATAGACTCGGTGCGATGAACATAAAACTTGAGGCAACGCACCACATCCAACAAATGGAGATCTCGTTCCTTGTCAGATGAAGGATTAGGGCAGAAAGAGGGAACCACAATCTCCTGATTGATGTGAAACTCGGACACAACCTTGGGTAAGAATTCCTTGGTAGTGCGAAGCACAGCCTTATCCTTGTGGAACACCAGGTAAGGAGGTTTACAAGACAGAGCTTGTAACTCTGCAACCCGGCGAACCGAAACAATAGCCAAGAGAAAGGCCATTTTCCAAGTCAAGAGAAATAAGGGAATGGAAGCCAAGGATTCAAACGGTGGTCGCTGGAGTACTCCCAGCACCAAATTGAGGTCCCACTGGGGAGTAGGACTCTTGAAGGCAGGCCGAACATGAGTCACACCTTGGAAGAAAACCCTGACATCAGGAAGGATAGCAATCCTTTCCTGGAAAAACACAGACAAGGCAGAGGTCTGAACCTTGAGGGAACTCAGACTGAGCCCCTTATCAACACCGTCCTGCAAGAAGGCCAGGACAGTGGGAAGATGAAATTCAAGTGACAATTGCTTATCAGTGCACCATGCAACAAAGGTTGACCATATGTGATGATAGATCTTGGAGGACACAGGCTTACGAGCACTAAGCATAGTCGACACCACAGAAGGAGAAAATCCTTTCTTTGCTAAAATCGAGGATTCAACCGCCATGCCATCAAATGGAGAGAGTGAACATCCTCCTTCCACAGATAACCCTGGAGAAGAAGATCGGGACGGGCAGGGAGCGGGATCGGATCCGACACTGACATGGCCATCAACTCCGGATACCAGGACTGGCGAGGCCAGTTTGGAGCGATCAGGATGACAGGACAACGCTCCTGCTTCAACTTCTGGATAACTCTGATCAATAGAGGAAGAGGAGGGAAGATGTAAGCCAGGGAGAAATCCCAAGGGATCGACAAGGCATCCACTGCTAGTGCAAGGGAGTCCCTCCACCGGGAGCAAAACACCGGAACCTTCCTGGTGTGTCTGGTAGCCATCAGGTCCACCACAGGCATCCCCCACCGCTGGGCGAGCATGTGAAACACCTCTGGATGAAGAGCTCATTCTCCGCTGTCGACGGTGTGACGACTGAGGAAGTCTGCCATGACGTTGTCCACGCCTGGAATATGAACTGCAGATATGACAGGCACGTGATCTTCTGCCCAAGACAAAATATCCTTGACCTCCCACCAGGCGGAACCGCTTCTTGTGCCGCCTTGCCTGTTGATGTAAGCCACCGCCGTGGCGTTGTCGGACTCCACTCTGATCGGAAGACCGGTCAGTTGAGACTCCCAGTGTCTCAGGGCAAGCCGGACAGCTCGAAGTTCCAGAACATTGATGGAGAGAAGGGATTCCTCCAGACCCCATTTCCCCTGAGCACTGAAGCGACCCCAGACTGCACCCCAGCCCCGAAGGCTGGCATCCGTTGTGACTGTGGTCCAACGAGGAACTAGAAAGGATCTCCCTTTCAGGAGATGAGAAAGATCCAACCACCAGTGCAGACTCGACTCGACATGAGGAGGTAGAGAGACGGCCAGATGTTGATGATCTGGATGATTCCTGCACGTCTGGATCACAAATCTCTGAAGTTCCCTGGAGTGGGCCATGGCAAATGGTACTGCTTCGATCGTGGAAATGAACTTCCCCACTAAAGACGACAACTTCGGTACCGGAATTTCGTCCATGTCCAGAATCCCAGCTACTCGGACGGCTATCTGGTGAGCCACATCCTCTGGAAGAAACACCATGCATTGGCGAGTGTCGAACAGGAGACCCAGGAACAGAAGCCTCTGAGATGGAACCAAGTCCGACTTGTCCAGATTCAGGATCCAGCCATGACGGTTCAGAGTGTGCATACACTTCTGTAATTGCTGATGGAGAAGCTCCGCTGAGGAGGCTTTCAGTAGGAGATCGTCCATGTAGGGGGTCACTCTGATCCCATCCTGATGAAGCACCGCTATCAAGGAGCCTAACACCCTCTGGAAGACCTGAGGGGCTGAAGTCAGCCCAAAGGGAAGCGCTGCAAACTGAAAGTGTCCCCTGTGGCAGGCAATCCTGAGATACCGCCTGCTCTCTGGATGAATAGGGATGTGAAGATAAGCATCCTGAAGGTCCAGGGAGGCAAGGAACTCCCCTGGAGACATTGCTGCAATCACAGAGCGCAGGGACTCCTGGCGGAAGTGGGAAGTCACCACATAGGCATTGAGATCTTTGAGATCCAAAATGGGACGAGCCCCTCCGTCCTTTTTGGCTACCACAAACAGGTTGGAATAGAATCCTGAACCTGTGTCCCCCTGAGGAACCGCCTCCAGGACCTCTTTGTCCAAGAGATCCTGAATAGCGTCGTCGAACAGACGCCTTTTTGTGGGTTCCTGAGAAGGACGAGTAAAATGGAACCGAAAAGGAGAAAGGGAGGAGAAAGGGATCCTGTATCCCTCTGACACCACCTGAAGAACCCATGGGTCCGCCACTGACTCCTCCCAAGTCCGGCGAAAGATGCGGAGACGACCACCTACAGCCGGATGCGGACCCGGGTTCGGCGAGTCATGCTGAAGCAGTCTTGGAGGTCTTGGCCTTGGTGGCAACTTTGGGCTTCCAGGACTGTTTGGGCTTGGAGGAGGAGCGCGTAGTGGGAGGACCCGTTTGGGCCGAGGAGCGTGTCTCAGTCTGAAAGGAACGAAAGGACCGATTGCTTTTGGCTGGAAACTTCTTCTTAAAAACTTAGGGTAGAAGAGTACTTTTACAGCCAGTAGCCTCACTGATCATTTCTTTGAGTTCAGACCCAAAAAGCAAATTCCCCTGAAAGGGCAAGGAAAGCAAGGCTTTCTTAGAGGCTGTATCAGCAGACCAAATTTTCAGCCAAAGGGCGCGTCTAGCCACCACAGAAGAAGTGGAGGCCCTCGCCATCATGCGCACAGCATCAAAGGCAGCGTCAGCAATATAATTCTGAGCTTCAGTGATATTAGCAAGAAGCTGCAACTGTTCAGATACTGGTGCATCCTGGCGAACTGCTTCGGTCAGTCGTTCAGTCCAGGCCGCAATGGCTCTATTAACCCATGCCACAGCAAAGGTTGGACGCATGGCAGTGCCAATGGAGGCAAAAATAGATTTAAGAGAAAGCTCTAGCTTTTTATCCGTCCAATCCTGCAGGGCAGAGGCATCAGAGACAGCCAAAGCGGTAGACTTGGATAGTCTAGAAACAGGAGCATCCACCTTGGGAGGATGAACCCATTTTGCCAGCTCAGTCTCAGGAAAAGGGTACAGTTTAGCAAACTTTTTAGAGACAGAGGAGGATCTATCAGGATTCTTCCATGCCTCAGAGACTAGACGGGCAAGAGTAGGGTTAGTTGGAAAACAAACAACTGGCTTAGATTGCTTTTTCTGAAAAACATCAGTAGGATCATAAGTAGATTCCTGAGTCAGAGGAAGGTTGAGCGTATTCAGAACCGCTCTGATCAAACCCTCAGCCGAAACTTCAGGGTCACACTCATAGGGGTCCCCAGTGGATCTGTTAGATTCAATAACAGTACGTTCCTCAGCATCAGAATCCTGCAAGAGTTCTTCTTCAGAAGAATCAGACACATCAGGAGCCCCCTGTGGCTTAGGCAGGGAGGTCCTGATAGTAGAGGGGGTCTGCCAGACCTGGAGAGCCCCCTGTATCTGAGAGGGAAAGAGTTGAAGCGTGGATCTGAGATCCCTAGTGGCAGCTTTAAACTCCCTCACCCAAGATGGCTCAATAGCATGGCTGGGAAGCCCAGGGTTGCTATCTTGACCAGTACAATTAGGGCATAGATCCCCCACATTATCGCTAGCCAGCCCAATGTGGCAAGAGGAGCAACACGCCATGGGGGTAGCAGACCCCCCATCCTCCTTAGACTTGGGTCTAGCCCCTAGCTCCAGTGAAGTAGACATGCTCACAGCGTCAATATACCCCACTAATAACACTATTACCCAGAAAAAGTGTAAATGATTAAAGTTTCACCCCAGAAATGTCTAAATTCGGACTTATCTGGCCAGCGAAGGGTTAATCTGTTGAGGAGAGAGAAGGCTCGGTCCCTGCGTAGTGTACTCGCTTAGGAAAAGTTCCACAAAATGGCGTCCGTCATAACAGCCAATCAGAAACGAGCACGAACCAGGCGCTCATGGGAAATGTAGTTTTCCCTTCACAAGTACCCCAAACAGTGCCCGAAGCCCCCCTGAACACCCCACATAAATAAAACACATTCCGGATGATAGAGCAGGAGCCTAGCATTAAAATGAGCCCTCTCTGAAGTTGCTGTGACAAGCGGTTCCAGAGATATGTCCCACACTGTGAATTCTCATAGAGAGTAAAGGAGCCCTTGCGTCTGAGCGGGAAAAAGCCGCGCTTAAAGGTGCGGAACACCATTTTTAATAAAGTTTAAGAAAACATTAAAAAGTGCCCAAACAAGTATGAAACACATAAGAAACATAAGTAAACGAATACCCAAAGCTCCAAAACCCAGAGAATACCACAGAAATTGCATAAAACAGTAATAATGCAATAAAAACACCCTATGAGTGCTGGAGTGTATTGAAACTCCCAAATACAAGCCCATCAAAGGGACACTGTGGGGACAAGTGGACCTTCAGCACTCAATGGGTGACTCACCTTTCCTGCAGGACTTCTGTCTTCAGGTGACCATGATGAAGTGGGAAAGAACCCAGTAGGGAAGCTGCTTAACACAAGCTGTCCCCTCTTCAGGGCATAAGGTCCACAGAAAATCCCTGGAAGCTGCACCAGCCACTTTAAAGAGGGCAATTCACAGCCATGGTCACCCTCCTAATGGTGGTATTCCATATTTGAATAAAAAATAATAAAACACTAAGATGCATAGATGTTCTCTACCTGGTGTGCAAAGCACTCCAGGAACAAATCAATCTAAGTGGCTCTGGCCAGAAGGTGGCTTAAGTAAGAGGGGAGGCTCCGCCCCCTGCAATTATTTGCATAATTGTTCCTGCCTATTAAAGGGGACTTATGCCTCCCAGAGTACCAGTGACCTGTATTGGACGACAGTGAAAAGAGCAAAATTCTTCCTTTTCCCTTATGTTTGTATAGAGTGGTATTGGGGCTTGCTGGCATTAAAATATTGCAATGACAAAGTTGTAAGTGCTGGTACTATAGGCATCGGTACCTAAAAACAAGTGCAGATGCTGGATTTGCAAGCCTTCAAAAGGATAGTAATGTTCCATAATAAAATCAGCTCTAATTAATCATCATTGTATTTGGACCTTGGAGAGTGATATTTCAATTCTGTCAGAGTTGTAGTTCAAGAGTAATTCAATGACAAAGTATCCCCCTCCCATCCCTTTTACTGATGTAACACTGCTCAGCCAGATCAGAAGGGAGGGGCCCAGGTAGATTGCAGAGAGGGACAATCTTCAATTAAGATAAGGGAAAAACTTGTCAAGGGGGGCAGGGCATTCATTGTTCTCATAGGAAGAAGATTGTCCCCTGCTGTTATCTGTCTGGTCTTACAACCAGATTCCACATCCGAGAAGAGATGGCTTACACTAGGTAAAAGGGGCAGAAGGGGGAAACTTTATCCTTCAATTACTCTTGAACCACAACTCTGACCGTATTGATATAACACTCTCCATGGCCCAAATACTATGAAGATTAATTGGAGCTGCTGTTTTTGTGAAACATTACTATCCCTTTAAGTTAGAGCAGCAGATAAGATGCACTTGCAGATTCAAACATTACCATCAGGGATACTGTAAGACAGGAATGCCCAAGGCCAGTCCTCAAGGGCTGCTAAAAGGATTGTAAGGATTTCCCTTCCTGAGCACAGATGAGTCACTGATTAATTCACCTGCGCTTAATCAGGGATATCTTTAAATCCAGGACTGTTGGAAGCTGCATATATCTATATATATAAAATAGAAAGGCTCATTATATAATGTATGTCTCCTCAGGAGACACACACCCCCAGGGGCAGCAGTAAGGAGGAGTTACTGCTTCCATCGGGTGATTAAATAGGGGTGTGATTTTTCACAGGCATTGCAGTGGCCGAAATTCACTGCTACTCCTGTGAAAATCATACAGGGAGTTGGCCCGCCCTCACTATCCACCCCGCCCACCACTATACAACTCACCAAAAAAAAAAATGGCTGTATGTGCTAACAAACTTATCCTAAGCCCCCCTCCATGCTACTGCCCTTTGCGCTAAAGTGTGTTCTGTATTGAACACATTGTAATGCAAAAACGTAACCATATTGTGGATGTCAAAATGACAATACATTTATATACATCCTTCCTGGAATGTCACTCACTTCCGGTTACTGTGGGTGCTCTGCGGCTATTTTTTTTAACTACACAGCCAGCGCTTTCTTTCACCCCATTCAACACAATCCTATCCCTCTACCAATGTTGCCAAAGGTGTGGTCTTTACTTTTATTGTTTAACACAGCTGACTGTCCATACCTCCCCTAATGCCCTTTTACCACTTTGCATTACCCTCAATCCCTTTCAAAGCTTCACATCCTCCTCCTGCCCTTTTACCTCTTCTCATCCAAATCTCTCTCTTTCACTGCTTTGCCTCTTCTTCCCTCCCCTTCATAAACTGCCCACCAGTTTTATTCACACTGTACTCTAAACTATGTAATACACAAAGGGGGAAGGACACCCAAAGTACTATGTATCTGTGTGTATTTGCTGTGTATGTATCCGTGCATGTATGCGTATGTATGCATAATAATATGTGTGTATGCATGTATGTGGGTGTATATATGAATGTCTATATATGTGTGTCTCTATATATCTCTGATTGTCTATGAATGTATGATAATGTCTGTCTCTATGTATGTATCTTTGTGTTAAGTGTGTACTACACACCCCTCACAACACACTTGAACCCACAAAAAAATCAGATGGGCAACGCCAACCCACTTTTATAATATTTATATATATATATATATATATATATATATATATATATATATATATATATATATATCAGGGCTTAAACGTTAAAGTCCTTTGCTACTAGCCAGACCTGAAAAGTTACTCGCCACTGCAAACTATAACATACCAACCAAGGCTGAATTTCTACTCGCCAGGGCTAAATTTTCACTCGCCATTGGCTAGTGGAAATTTTGAGCCCTGTATATATATATTATATACACATGCAGACTTCCACAATAGAAATATGGCCCTCAGGCTAATATTGCCCACCCCTGGTCTAAGTGGCAAAATAATTACTATTTAGAGATATATTCAAGGCCAATATAAGACACTCTTTGGGGAATTTTTTACTCAAGGAGCTGACCAAAAAAACAAAAATAAATTCAATAAAGACTAGTGAAAAGGAGCTTTCCAGTTAATCCCTTAAGGACCAGCAGCTCGTGCACGCGGCCAGCACTTAAAGACCACGGACCTTTTTTTTTTGTGATCCTGGTTCAGGGCTCCCCGAACGGCGTGCAGCCGTGTAGGGAGCCTTAAAATCCATGACAGACCTGGCACATCATGGTTCCTTATGGCTCGCCAACCCATGATGTACCAGGACCGTCAAGGGTCCTTAACCCCTTAAGGACCCATGACGGTCCTGACACATCATGGGTCCAACATGCAATAAGGACCCATGATGTGCCAGGACCATCAGGGAATTCAGGGATCCCTGCGCGGCTGCACGCTGACTGGGGAGCCCTGATTTGGAATCTCGAAAAAAAAAATGGCCCTTAAGTGCCGGCCGCGTGCACGTGCGATCGGTCCTTAAAGGGATAGTAATGCTTAAAATGTAAAAAAAAATATGTTGTAGGGTTTATCCCCCTGAGTAAAACAAGAGTACTCCCACTGCTGAAAGGTGTTTCATTCAAAAGTTATTAATTTTCAAAGTTGAATTTTTTAGGTGCAATATCACAGTGGCCTGAAATTGTACAGTGGCGCTGTTGCTACTTGCTACTGGAGATTTATGGTCCCGGGACCAGAGCTGTCCATAGGATCGTGTAGCAACAGCGCCACTGTACAATTTCAGGCCACTGTGATATTGCACTTAAAAAATTCAACTTTGAAAATTAATAACTTTTGAATGAAACACCTTTCAGCAGTGGGAGTACTCTTGTTTTACTCAGGGGGATAAACCCTACAACATTTTTTTTTTTACATTTTAAGTATTACTATCCCTTTAAGGTGTTAAACACAGGTAGGGATTTTGTACCGTAACAGCAGTAAGCATGTGAATTCTTTGCATTGGTAAGCTGCGTTGGCAGATAATATTGATCATTTCAAAAAAGGATTTGATACCTTTCTAGGACAGAACAAGATTTAGAATTATGACAGTTGGTTGCAATTCAGATAGGACGTTGATCAAGATAGATACTCGAATGTATTTCTACCCTCTTGGTCAGAATTGTAAATTACTTCAGCGTTTTGTTTTTGTTTGTGTTTTTTTGATTTTGTTTGTTTTTTGTTTTTTTTTTTGTTTTTTTGCTATCTGCCAGACAAGCAAGAAAGAGGTCATGCGGCAGGGGTTAGACTTGATGGTCGGATGTCTTTTTCCAACCTTATTGGCAATATTCATACCTGGGAACTCTCCGGTTTTGCCCCGGAGACTCCGGATTTCAAACTGAATTACTGGGTCTCCGGGGCAATGTGTGAATCACCAGGTGGGCAGAGTTTAAAGGAGCAGTAAACTTTTTTATGAAAAAATATATATTCTAGGGATTTTCCTATTGAGTAAAATAAGGGTACTCCCACTGCTGAGAGATTTATATTTCCAGAGTTATTACAGTTTAAACCCATGTTTTTTTACATTACCAGAGTCCTCTAGTGGTCAAATTCTAATTAGATTTCCTGTTAGATTCTAATGGAGAGGAAAGTCAGAAAAGTGAAAGACATACAAGTCTCCATAGAATGTGATAGAAACTGCCTGTCACTTCCTGTCAGTTAGAACTATCAGGAAGTAAACACAGTAAATTCACTTCCTGATTATTTGAACTGATATAAGTTTTGAATAAAAATTCTGACAGCAGTCAGAGTGATTTTGTTTTATTCAGCAGGGAAAGCTCTATAAAATACATGTTTTCTTAAAAAAAGTTTACTGCTCCTTTAAGTAGAAACTCTGCCCACTTGTGCTCCATCCCACCCGGTTCCTCCCACTCCCCGCCCTCTTACCTCCATTTTGCAGGGGGGTTTTTGTCCCACCCCCAGCGACTAAGCCGCTCCCCTTTTATGACGCAAATCGCATCATTTTCCTCCCCGGTCGGCACTGACAGGGTTACCCTCTGGGTAGCCCTGCTTCAAAAGTTCCCAGGTACAGCAATATTACTATGTAAATGTGCAGACTAGGACACAGAGCAGCACAGGACCTTTAGTAAAAGTATGTAATGTCACCAAAATGTTGTTATTTAAATGAAAAAAAAAGCTACATTACCAATTCTTTCCACTGCTTTAGAATTCTGGATTTTGCAGCTTGGAGAATGCTTAGAACTTTCTTGACTTTGGGACTTTTTATCTCATCTAAAAGGCTTAAAGAAAAAATAGCGGAATTTTATTAGTTGTCAAAAGTATGGAACATGCTCTTTATAGGTAAACGCAAAAATGGAGCAAACCAAAGACACTTAAAGGAATTAATAAAATAATCTCAAAATTCACATTCATTTAAAGGAGTAGTACACTTTTTTTTATGAAAAAAATATATATTGTAGGGATTTTCCTATTGAGTAAAATAAGGGTACTCCCACTGCCGAGAGTAGGGTGACCACATTTCCCTTCTGCCATTCCGGGACGTGGTCACCCTAGTTGCCCCGTCATACCTTAAGTCCCTGGTGGTCTAGCGGCGTAGAATGTGCTCTGTGCCTCCTCCGGCACAGAGCTGAAGCTCCCGCGCGGTATGGCCAGTAATGCAGAGCGCTGGGAGTGATGTCATCTCCCAGCGCTCTGTATTACTAGAGCGCTTGCCTCCAGGTAAGCTGCATTGCCGCCCTGGATGTCAGCCTGCAAGGCTGACATCCAGGGCGGCTTGCCTTCATTCCGGGACACTTCATTGTCCCGGTTGAAGGGGACCCGGGACGCGGGACATAGCCCTGAAATAAGGGACAGTCCCGGACGTTCAGGGACCCGTGGTCACCCTAGCCGAGAGATTTATATTTCCAGAGTTATTACAGTTTAAACCCATGTTTTTTTACATTAGCAGTGCCCTCTAGTGGTCAAATTCTAATTAGATTTCCTGTTAGATTCTAATGGAGAGGAAAGTAAGAAAAGTCAGAAACATACAGTTCTCTATAGAATGTGATAGAAACTGCCTGTCACCTCCTGTCAGTTAGAACTATCAGGAAGTAAACACAGTAAATTCACTTCCTGATTATTTAAACTGCTATAATTTTTGAATAAAACAGCGATGGGAGTGACCTTGTTTTATTCAGCAGGAAATGCTCCTTTAAATGGGACTTTTCAATCCTTGAATGCTAGAGGGGAATGTTGTAAGAACCTGTGAAGTATGTCTGATAATAAAAAAACTCTTTATCTGAGCTGCTCAAAGGATTCCCAAGGCCTGTGTCCATCACTAAAAGTAATGCATTAACCCACTGGATGCTCTGACATGAGAGAGGTTAATAATGATTTCAATTGGATAACCCAGATGAGCTACGAGTGAAGGGAACTAAAAATGAATCGGGTTCATACCCTTTTAAATATCATAAACTCCTAGCCAGTATTTATAAAAATAGCTTTTTAGGTGTATAAACCCAAAAATATATTATAAACATGATTTTCCTATTCATTTGGAGACAGCTGTGCATGACCATCTGACCCCTCTTTGTTTATACAAGTGATATGGGCAATACATGGCATAAATTAGCTAAACAAAATAAGAGATGAGAGTTTCAATGAACTGAAATGAGTGGGTTCTTATCTCAAAATATTTATCACTGATTTTTGTGTTACTGGCTTGATAAAAAAAGTCACCAAAAGTGAAAGATCGTAGCACTTTATCACCAAAGAAAGCAATTTTTTTAATGATGTCTATGAATACTTCTATGTATCACCACACTCATTAATCATATACAGTCTTTCTATTCACGGTATTGCGATATTTCTGATTCGTTCAAATGAGGGTGCTTCCATTCAGTCCACCTCTCTCCACGGTGGACTCATGAATAATTCAGTAACAAGAATAAATGAGGCACTCACCGATCATTGCTTCAGGCAATTATTTTTTATAATGTTCAGTGCATCCCAAAATAGACAACTTACAACAGGACAGAGATGCTTGGGCTAATCGTGAACATTTGGAGGACTAACACAGTCCTCTTCCTCAGCACAGCCCGCCATAACATACACCACCTTGAGACTATATTATATAGCCTTATCAAACACAGAAGCTAGGCCTCATTCCCGCCGGTGTACATCGTCACGCCGTCACTGATGTCACACGTGCAACTACACTCATCCGCAGGCAGCCAGCCCAGTGTGAGAGACTCACCATGGCAAACCAACAATATAATATAGTCGCAAGGTGGTGTATGTTATTATGGGCTGTGCTGAGGAAGAGGACTGTGTTAGTCCTCAAAACGTCCACGATTAGCCCAGACATCTCTATCCTGTTGTAAGTTGTCTATTTTGGGATGCACTAAACATTATAAAAAATAATTGCCTGAAGCAACGATTGATGTCTATGAATACATAATATATTAATGGTTTAATGGATTTGAGCCCTTTAATGTGGATAATATCCCTTTAAATTATGAGGGATTTTTCTGAGTGTGCGTGATAATGGTATCATCACCAGCACTGCTCATCCTATCCTATCCTCCTATAATATAAAAGGCCAGATGTCTGTTTGTCCAATGCAGTCATGCGCAGTACAGACTGCCCGAATGTCCAATGCAGTCATATGCAGTAGAGACTGACCGAACTCAGGAACATAGGTGCTGGGAGGCCCGGGTACACTGGCTTTTACACTAGTAGGCAATAAAATGGTGAAAAGATTAAGCCAATGTGTAGTTAGTTAAAGGAATTAAAATAATTGAGCCACTAATAAGTCCACCTGTGCTCAGGCTGAGATATCTCAAAAATATACATTGTTGGAAGCTCTTGAGGACCAGGGTTAGTTAATGTGGGCTCGCTGTTTGAGTGTACAGTGGTTGCCACTGTGACCTACTTCTGGCTACTCCTCTTATTAGTACTAAGAAAAATAAAACCTGTTAAATGATGACATCCGTGACTTCCAATGTTCTAGTTCAGCAAAGGGGCCAATATCATCTGCTTCTTTTCTCATCTGTTCACTTTCTGTCAGAACCTGCTGAATCTGCTTAATCCATATGGACAGCATGCCTTCCAGCTTCTCAATGATTTCACTGTTGCCCCCTGCAAAAAATGTCATTGTAATTATACATCCAGTGGTAAGTTTCTAAACAAAAAGGAACCAGGGGCTTAATTCACCAAGCTAAAGTGACACACCTTTGGGTACATGAAAATTCTCCAAATTCCCATTGAGTTAACCACTTAAACCCTTAATGACCCATGATGCACATGTACATCATGGGGTAGATGTCCCTGAGGGACCAAGGACGTACAGGTACGTCATGGAATTCAGGGCTCCCTGCGCAGCTGCACACCGTTCAGGAGCCCTGAATCCGGATTGCAAAAAAAAAAATGGTCCATGGTCCTTAAGTGCCGGCCGCGTGTCCTTAAGGGGTGAAGCAATATGTTGCACACCAGTCTGGCCCTCACGGGTTAAAGGGTTAGTAATGTCTGATTATAATACCATGTTATATTGTAGATATTAAAAAAATAAATTAAATGGCGCAAGTTCCATCACTCAAACCTCTACAGTTTGAGAGATATAAGGTTTTAAAGTCCCCCCCTCCCCTTTCACTGACGTCAGCTGTATAGCTGATAGAAGGAGATTTGGGTCGTGTGACCCAACATCGGCTCTTCAGCAGAGCCGAAACAGCGATATCTAAAAAGAAATACTTAATTGGAATGGTATACAAAATGTGCCTGGTTTTCAACCACACTTTGTATACTGTTCCAATTAAGTATTTCTGTTTATATAGTGTTATTTCGGCTCTGCTGAAGAGCCTCGGCTGGTCCCGGGACCAGGATCTCCTTCTATCAGCTATACAGCTGACGTCAGTGAAAGGGGAGGGGGAGACTTTAAAACCTTATATCTCTCAAACTATAGAGGTTTGAGAGACAGGATTTGGACCAATTAATTTATTATTTTAGTATCTACAATATAACATAAGGGCTCAAATTTTCCACTCACCTCCTCACATTTGGTGAGGAGAAATTGAGTGAGGGCAAGTGGAAATTGAATCCCATGGGGATTTGTGGCTACCAGGAGGCAATGGAATAAGTCTGAGGGGGTCAAACAGTGTACATTGGGTTCTGTGGCTACCAGATGGTAAGAGAACAAGGCTGGGGGCAGCTGATAAACACAAATCCCCATGGATGCTGCCTGACCCCAGCCTTGTTCCCTTGGAAGTGCACAACATGTATGAAATATGATACAGAGCTGTCAGACTTCAGGGTTGTTGTACTGCTGGTGATGTGTAAGGGGCAGCATCCCTTCCACCTCAATAGAAGTTCACAACCCTCCCTACTTCTGATTGATGGAGGGCTGTTACTGCATAGGGAGATCCCAACTTCGCCAGCCTCAGGAAGGCGAAGCTGAGACTGTGAAATCCAACAGTAGAGGTTGCTTTTTGAGTTTATTGAATCTGAAGTGCCACATTAACATATAACCACACCCCTTGAATATGATAATGCGTCATTAACCTGTAATTCTGTATGGAAATTAGTCATTATGTTTCATTTTCATATGGAAATAGGCCATTGTCAATGTGAGTGAAAATTCGTAAACCTGGTGAAGGCCTGTCAGATGAATGTCGATGTGTGCACATTTTTTTCGGACTGATGGGAATGTGATATCGATGTGCCTTTGACACTGCTCCAACAGGACATCGACATTTTGACCCCCTCTGACCTTTAATGAATCTCCCCCAGGACTGATGAAAGATGTTATTTCTTGAACAAAGGTACAACAGCAGAATTCATAGGGGCGATTAGGATTTTTTAACTACAGATTAAGTTTGTGGCGACTGTATTAGGAGGTATTCGTTCTCCTTTAAGATGACGACAGTAAATAGGATTTTACCACGTATGGATGAATATACACGAGATCTAGTAACTGGTGAAAATGATTCACTTTATTTGTTTCATTATACCCAGGAGAATTAAGAGTTTTACAAAGCTTTGGTGGTCCCCAGCATCCACGAGCTTAAAGGGATAGTAATACCTAAAATGTAAAAAAAAATATGTTGTAGGGTTTATCCCCCTGAGTAAAACAAGAGTACTCCCACTGCTGAAAGATGTTTCATTCAAAAGTTATTAATTTTCAAAGTTGAATTTTTTAGGTGCAATATCACAGTGGCCTGAAATTGTACAGTGGCGCTGTTGCTACACGATCCTATGGACAGCTCTGGTCTCAGGACCATAAATCTCCATAGGATGGTGTAGCAACAGCGCCACTGTAAACTTTCAGGCCACTGTGATATTGCACCTAAAAAATTCAACTTTGAAAATTAATAACTTTTGAATGAAACACCTTTCAGCAGTGGGAGTACCCTTGTTTTACTCAGGGGGATAAACCCTACAACATATTTTTTTTTACATTTTAGGTATTACTATCCCTTTAAGAGTCCCAACAAATTGTTAATACAAAATTGCATTTACGTACCTGCATTTATAATGTCTGACGGTTTATTCAAGTTATCAAGGAAATTGCCAATATCCACTTTCTTAAGTTCAATTTTTCCCTCCAGATTGAGTCTTGCCGATGACAAGGTTCCCACAAATTTATCAAGGGAATCTAAGAACTCTTGTATTTGAAGGTTCTGCAGACCATCTTCAACAGCTCCCCAGTTCTGAATATAAAGGACAAATTGAGTGAGCCATGGTTTGACAAGTAAGCTCATCATTAACCATTTGAGTGTCAGAGTGCATTGGATAGCCCTCTGACACTCAAAGGGATAGATGCATTCATCTATATTCATTTACAGCAGATGTGCTCAAACTTTTTCCTTTGGTGGATCCCTTTATTTTCCGATATCTATATAATAACACTTCTGTACATTTATATGCCTGATCAAAGTACCTGACTCCAGCATAGAATCCAAACGTTATAATATATCCGTTACATCACCAATATTATGTGACTACATGCATATGAATGCATAAAATGTTGCCACTTTATATATTAGTAACACTTAATATATAAAAAATATATATTGTAGGGGTTTGCCCTCCTGAATAAAACAAGGGTACTCCCAATGCTGAGAAGTGCTTTATTAAAAAGGTATTGCAGCATAGACAAGGTGCAATATCTCAATGGCCTGAAATTGTACAGAGGCACTGTTGCTACACCATTGTATGGAGGTTTATGATCAATTAACCAGAGCTGTCCATAGGATGGTGTAGCAACGGCACCACTGTAACAGTGCAGCTCAAACCCGAAATGTTACAGTGGTGCCGTTGCTACACCATCCTATGGACAGCTCTGGTTAACTGACCATAAACCTCCATAAAATTGTGTAGCAAACGTCAAGTCTGTGCTGAAATTACTTTTTAATAAAGCACCGCTAAGCAGTGGAAGTACCCTTGTTTTACTGAGGTAGATAAACCCTACAATATGTATTTTTTACATATTAAGTATAACTATCCTTTTAAGATTCTAGACCAATACAAATATTGGCCCCTTAGTTTATGCTTGTTGTTTTATCACAGTCTATGCAGCAAAGCATGTGCTGGAAATGCCTGAGCACTGTGTGTGTGCACTTCTAGGTTGCTGCATGGAATTCTGGAGACCGGTTTAATTTCAGATATAATCCCTGTGGAACACTGACAATAAATGATAAAACTTTTAACCACCTTTAGACCAATGCATTGATGTAGCTAGCATCCAAAGGGTTCATTATGCCTAGCACGGCTTTATGTTCAAACAAGCTTATTTTCCACATAGGTAATACTCCATATGAACTATTATTTTGAACTGTATTAAGGGATATAGGCAAAAATAAAAACAGATTATTAATTTTGTCTTTTCTAAAGAATAAAGGAATATTTCATGCTAAAACTCCTTTTTACCCAAGTATGCCCTGGGTAAAAACTGTATCTACCTCAGCAGGGCAAAAGGCTGAGTTGACCTATCAAGGACTAGAACCTGTAAAACCTATGGTTATGAACAGATTCTACACCTGGTACATTAACCAAATGAGCTATTTCACTGGAACCATACCAAACTTAGAGGTTCTCAGACTACACTGAGATTCACCAGCATTGCCTGAAGAAGTACATGGGGTTCCCCAGAACAAACTTAAAGGGATAGTAATACTTGCAAATGACTAATTACCATATTGTAGCTTTGTTAAAAAGAAACTTATTGCCCCCAGTGTCATCTCTCAAACCCTTATGGTTTGAGAGATGATAGAGCTCAAAGTTCCCCCCTCCCTCCCCCTTCCCTGACTGAACACTGAACGCTGACTGCAGGGGAATCTGTTGTACGACAGTCTTATGTGCATCAGGCAAGCACACGTAGAAGACCGTTTTAGTGAAAGATTTCTTTTTTATAAAAGCAATCTTGGCAATGCTGCAGAGCAGCCTGATGCAAGTAATACCGGATATCCCTGCAGTCAGCGTTCAGTCAGGGAAGGGGGAGGGAGGGGGGAACTTTGAGCGTTATTACCTCTCAAACCATAAGGGTTTGAGAGATGACACTGGGGCAATAAATTTCTTTTTAACAAAGCTACAATATGGGGATTAGTAATTTGCAAGTATTACTATCCCTTTAAGTAATGGTGGACAAGGGAATAAGAGTAAAACGTTCATTAACCATTGCACAGCCCTCTGATCCTGAAAGATTTCATGTATGTGTAGTTCTGTGAATACCAGTAGATATGTCGAAGATTAAAACATTTCAGATTATCCTATCCCTTTAAGAAAACAATAACAATGATCAATTAGTCACATAACAATTTTGTCTAATGTATTGTTACAGAGGAACTATAATCATTCCAAGTCATCCCCTAGTAGGATTTTGCATGTTGAAAGGATATGATGATCTTTCCTCCTTATCAATTTATTCCACCCTTCTAGTGGGAATTGAGATTTATCAGTCTAAGAGGATGGAGAGAGGTGATTTTCTGGATATTTGAGTAATTAATTATGCATGTTTTATCTTTATTAGATTCCACAATTACTTAATCAAAATATCTAAAACTATTAACCATTTGAGTGCCAGAGAGGTATGCAACACATTGCTCTGCAGTGCATTACGTACCCTTCTGGCACTCAGTGGGATTAACTGACTGTAAACATAAAAGCACATTTTATAGGTAGTTTAAAGATATTTATTTAAACAGGAATTATAACCCCAACTAAAGTCCACCCCACCTAATTAGGCATCTAGCGATAAGTTTAACAATCAAACTGTTATGCAGAATAAAGACCGTGTTAGACAGAAATCCTTCCTCAGCCAACACTGACGGCCAGGCAACGGCGCTTTAGCCGCATCTGCGGTCCTGCGCCATCAGTCCCTACCTTAAGGTACCATGCAATGCCTCCTAGAGAACTCTGGGACTGATGGTGCAAGCGCGCAGAAGTCTGTAAGCAAAGATCTCTGCACTGTTGCCTGGCTGTCAGTGTCGGCTGAGGTAGGATTTTTGACTAACACTGTCTTTATTCTACATTACCATATGATTGTTAAGCTTATCACTAGATGCCTAATTAGGTGGGGTGGACTTTAGTTGGGGTAATAGTTCTCCTTTAATGAGACTAAAAGCTGTGTATGTAACAGTTCTACTTCAAACTATCAGTAACAACTGTTGTTCCAAAATGTTTGATATAGATATTATTGAATTAATCCCTTGGATGTCAAAAAGGTCTCCAACACACTGTAATGCAATGTATGGTGGCCTTTCTACCATCCAAGGGAAAATCAAGTTTGATTCTTAGGAATCCAAGGGAATTAATTTGAAACTAATAGGAGCACCATTGCAAATAGTTGAGAATCATTGACAAATGATAGTATTAGCTATTTTAAGCGCATCATATATATATATATATATATATATATATATATATATATATATATATATAATAATTTGCTAAAATGTGTGTAACAACGCAGTCCTGCGCAGTAGAGACTGCTGCGCATGCTGCAGTCATGCACAGTAGAGACTGCCCGCGCCGCGGCTTTGGAGCATCCAGCTCTGTATCAGCTGCAGTGCAGGCAGTCTCTACTGCGCATGACTGCCCCGTAACCGGCTGGCAGTGGCACTGTGGCCCATGTAACGACTCTTCAACTAGTTTTATAATAAATTACCTCTTGACACTTCAGTGATGGCACCAACACTTGAGCCAATAAAGTTTCTAGGCCTTGAAGAATGTTCCCATTTGTGCACTCAAACATGCTGAAATTAACCTCCTGAAACAGACAGATGATTGATGTTTCACTGAGCAGGGAAGCAACAAGGAAGTACGGCTTAATGATCAAAAACAAATACATTACTTATTGTTTAGATTGTATCCATGTTTTAATTTCCAAGGCGATACACAACTAAAATTATACTTCCAGTTACTCAGTGTGCAAGAGTAACAATGAAATGTGTTAAGATCCCATGACCTGTCAGCAAGAGTGTTAAGTTTCACTGCACTGCAACATGATAGGTTAACAATAAGACAATGGGCATGTTTCATTAAAAAATAAGTTATTTTGGAAAATACAATAAAAACCTGTGTTGTGAAAATAGAAATAGGTACATGGGGTTAAAAAAAAAAAAACAGGCCCTGGTGTTGTTTTTATTTTCATCTCCCTGAGGAAGATTTCATCTTCAAATGCCAGATTTCCTGCTGCCATCTATTAAATCAGTGATGGGCAAGGTGGCTTAACACATTTGTTATTGAACTACAACTTCCATCATCCTCAGCTGACCATTCTGGTAAAAATACTAGCAGTCTGGAAAACTTTAGCTTGGAGCCAATAATAATAAGTAAATGGCAGCAGAAGGTGACAGCCCTATTGGCCATATGCTTTGCAATGCGTTGCGTACTCCCTCTGACACTCAAAGAGTTAACAATCTAAAAATGTAAAATGTCAACATGCAAGGCTTCCATATTCTTATTATCATATCAAAATAACCTGGACAATGTTGGCTGTAGTAATTGCTTTCTCTGTTGTTCTCAAGAAAAAAAGGCAAGTCCCAGTCAGCCCCTAAAACAAAAGATAAAATGTAATGAACCAAAGAATCATAATCCAAGATATAATAGAGCTTTATTTTCATTAGGGGGTATCAAATGGCATAAGTAGAATTTGGTGAATAACCTAACCCAATTCCATTCAGGGGGCAGCAGAAGTCAGGGTAGTGAGGTGATAAGAGAAATACAATTAAGGTCCAAAGAACCAGAGTACATTTTAATTAACAGGTAATCTGAGGACAGACAGGGAATGGATAAAGGAACACTAACACCTGATAATAATAACCTTCCACTTACCATACAATATACTGCAAAGCTTAATGCCCACTGTGACTTTTGCCCTTAAAGGGATAGTAATACTTCGGTTTATCTTTATTTTATTTTGTAGGCATTAAAAAAACACGAAGAATGATATAAGTCTTATCTCTCAAACCTTTATGGTTTGAGAGATATTCACAAGCAAAGTTTCCCCTCCCGCCCCTTTTACCTAGTGTAAGCCATCTCTTCTCAGATGTGGAATGCAGTCCATAGACCAGACAGATAACAGCAGGGGACAATCTTCTTCCTATGAAAACAATGAAAGCCCTGCTCCCCTTAACAAGCTTTTCAGCTTTTTCCCATATCTTAAATGAAGATTGTCCCTCTCTGCAGTCTACGTGGGCACCTCCCTTCTGATCTGGCTGAACAGTGTTACATCAGTAAAAGGGGTGGGAGGAGGATACTTTGTCATTGAATTACTCTTGAACTATAAGTCTGACAGTACTGAAATAACACTCTCCAAAGTCCAAATACTATGATGATTAATTAGAGCTGCTTTTATTACGAAACATTACTATCCCTTTAAATCTTGGTTCACGAAATATCATCTTCAATCAGCTCTGGATGTCATGTACATAGAGGTGAACAAGACTCTTGCTGACAGGACTCCTGGACCCCAAAATCCACCCACTGAAATTTCAATTTTTTAATTATTATTCTTAAATCAAAGCAGGCAGAGTGCATGAGCCCAAAGAAGATAGGAATACTGCTGGCTCCAGGATTTCTGCCAAAAAGAATCATGTCCTCCTTCTTGGACATTGCATCCAGGACTGTTTAAAGATATTGGGGTGAATGTACAAGTTCACCAGTACAGCCAAACTGATACAGGTCTCTAACACAAGTGGCTGCACTTTAGGGTATGCTCTACAGCATATGATTGCTATAGCACATACTAGCATTAATACCAACAAACTCCACCCATCAGCCCCATCGCATGCACAGGAAAGTGGCATAGACTATCACCATTTTCTCTACACTTTGCTTAGTACACATTGATCTACGCAAGGTGTAAAGGAAAGGACAGTCTGAAACACCCACAGTCTGCCCTCACTGTCCCACCCATGGCACAAAAGATGTGAAGGGAATGATTTTGTCAACATGTACAGGGCCGGATTTACATCCCAGGCACCCCTAGGCAAGGCACTCTAGGTATCCAACATTAGCTCAGACTCACTCCTCAAATGACCCCGCCCCCAATCCCATCCACTTTTTCCTGGCACAGAAAGTATCCTTAGCCTATAAAAAAGCAAGAAATAAAAAAGTCTTAACCCCTTGGATGATAGCAAGATCTCCAACGCAATGCATTGGAGATCTATCTAAAATCCAAGGGGTTAAATAATAGCCCGTAAAGGGGTATACAGCTGGTGCAGTGACATTGAGATTGAGCTGGCCACACCCACAATTCAGTATGTGTGTGTGGCCAGCAGAGCTAAGGCACCCCTCAAAAGTCTTAGGCAGCTGTCTACTCTGCCTATTGGGAAATCGGGCCCTGAGTATGCACCTTAGTAAACTGAAGTTAGGCAAGCGTAGGGACTCTCTATGTCTATCTCTGTACTTGCTTTCACCTAGAATCAGATTTGTACGTTCACCCTTAATTCATAGTGACTTCTAGGAATTTCTGGACATAGTAAGGTAAGTCATGTGATTATTATTAGTGTTATTGATGGTGTTCCTTTAACCCTTTGAGTGCCAGAGATTTCTATGGCACTAAAAGGGTTAATGCCATAGTCTATACATTCGGAAGCAAAGGATGGGGCTCACACCTTCCTAGACCTCAGTGGTCGATTATGAAAACCACAGAAACAGCTGCTTGAGAGATTACATATCCCATCCATTACTTAGTGGCAAGCAAGTATTGTATAACACTAGTCAGTCACATACCTCACTGGAACCCATAGTAATAAAAAGCTTCTTCTGCAAATTTGTATATGAGGAATTCAAGTTGGCGCCATCTACCCACATTGAAATGGATGGCTTATTTTGCTGGTAAAACAAAAGAGAAAATGTGAGACATCTAATAAGAATATATTTATGGATTTAGTACTGGTATTTTTCTGTCATTATCTATTTATTGCCAAAAGTCTTACCTGAACTTCTTGGTAAAAAAAGATTAACTTTTTTGAACCATTTGTTGCAAAGAAATCTGCTATTAACCGGAACTGTAAAGAAACCACAAAGATAGCAACACTATTAATATGGGATTTTCATGTACGTAGTATTTTGGAACATAATAAAAAAGAAAGGGTTTTTATGAAAACCTGCTGAGTAAAACAAGGATACTCCCACTGCTGGCTATTTTTTTGTTTATTCAAATCTTATAACAGTCCATATTGTCAAGAAGTGAGTAATAGCGTGATTACTTCCTGAAAGTTAAAAAATGACAGTATGATTCAGCAGTTTTTATCACATTATATGGAGAATTGTTTGTCAGTGACTAACCTCTTCCACTGCATGCAACAGACTAGCTAATTGAAATTTGACCCCTAGAGGGCACTGCTAATGTAAAAAAAAAAAAAAACAGTTACAACTGTAATAACTCTGGAAATGTGGATCTCTCATTGTTTCTCTCATATGTTCATAAAACTGCTCCTTAACACTTGAGTGCCTGAAGGGTCCCCAGTACAATGAAAAGCAATTCAGTGGATACTCTTCTGGCTCGGAAAGGGTTACGTCAGTGGTCAACAGCCTATTGAAGCAGGGACCAAAATGACAAACGGTGTAAATGCCACCATTCTGGTAATACTTATGCATATCATATACATACATACGTCATATGTATGCATGAGTCCACCCCCCATAGAATTCTATAGGATCTGGCAGCCTGAAGCTGGTGGATGGAATTGTCAGATGTACCTGGCCCTCATGCAATGATCAGTCATTGAAAACCAGGCAAAATCCAGCCATTGACGAATAGGCGAATAGCTAATGTGCAAGGGAATCAGCTGATTGCCATGTGTATTATGCAAGTCTCTGTCCATCTTAAGTGTGCTCAGCCCATCACCCCTTTCTTTTCCCTAGGTAGAGTACATTGAATACTCACTCCCTTTAACACACTACCTACAAATAAACTCAGAATTAGTAATATTCATGCACATCCTAATTCTCCATTCAGCTACATTTTTACCGTGTTCAAAGGACATTATCACTAAAAAAACAATGTTGCTGATTTTGAAAGAGCTTTCAGAATCACCTATATGTTGTATTAGATTTTTTTTTAATTTAATAAACTATTTTTTGTTATTTAGATTTTTTTAATTATGCTTATTAAGGCATGCCTTGCATGTCCATTTTAGCATTCCTTTCTAGCAAAGTTCAGAGTTTAGTTAGATGGAACAGATTTTTATTTTTTGGTTATAAATATATTTTATTAATTACTAGTGTAAAAGCCCGTGTACAGGCCAAGGTCCGGGTAATGTTAAAAGGCCGCTACCTCACTGCTCCACGCGATGCAGTCTAACGTCGCCTCACTCACGTGATGCAATCATGTGCAGTGGAGACTGCCCGAACGCAGGCAGTCTCTATGCACATGACTGCATCGTGACAAACATCTTAGTGAATTATTATATAAGGATGTACAGTAGATGACTGAATTTTTCTGTAATAGTATCAAATAGATCTGCGTAGTCAATTATTGGATTTCCAGCTATTGTGGATGATGAGAACTGCAGTCCTTAATCTCTGTAAGTACAACAATTGAATACTTCTGCCATGGGTCTCAAATATGGTTCTAAAGCCTCACCAACAATTTTGATTCAGGATCTCCTTATATGAGCTCAGGTGTATCAATCTATGGCACTAACTTTTATGAGTTCACATACTGAATTAGTGAAAACCTGCATTGTTAGTGACATTATGTGTCTCACTTTGAGAACTGATGATTAGTCTACCTGGTTTAAAAAAGTACTAACAACTCCAAATAATACCCCCCACACTTCTGTTACTGTGAGAATAAACTATTAAAAAAACAGATTAAAACATATTAATTTTGCCCTTGCACCTTTGTTCAAGAGATAATATCTCCAATCAGTCCTGCATGTCTTATCTACGGAGGCAGACATTACAGTAGCTAGCAGGACCAAAATACCTTCATCTCTGTTCACTGCACATGCTAATCCTATGTACCTGCTTCAGTTTAAAGAAAAACTGCCAGAATCTTGTCATGTCCACCCACATCCACGGACATGACTATCTGATGTGTTTGAAGATATTATCTATTGAACAAAGGCACAAGTGCAAAATGCACAAGGCTCATTCTGGCCATAATACGGTAAGTGGGGTCATTAACAGGTGTTATTAATGGAGAGTGGAAAAAGAACTGGAAAAAACAACATTACAGAAAGGGTTACAGATAGATGTAATAGTTTACCAGAAGACGCGTTTTAGACTCTTATGGTAGATATATGATTAATCTAAGTAAAAATAAGTCTGAGCTATCTAGATAGGGAAATGGGCAGACTACGGTAGATGGGCTAATCAAATGCCATCAAAGTCTATGTTTCTGCCTTTCTATTGTGGTAGACTAAAAATCATACATTCTCCTTTAATAAAAAACAGAGTTGCACATATGCTCCTGTATTTGAATGTTCAGTAGTAGTGATTGTCACTGCTGGCCTTTGCTCAGTAGATGGCACTGTTGCATTACAAGAAAAGAACATGTTGTCGTGAGTTCACCTTTTCATCAGAAATAAGAAAGTCCTCCACTTCGTTTTCACCGATACCTATCCCATCTGCCAACTTGGAGATCAGATACTTGTGCCTGGAATCCAGTTGAGCTCTCCTCTCATCTTTAGTGACTTTGGCTAATTTTGCTATTTCTTTTCTGGCCTCATTGGAAAACACGCTATGCTTTTTTCCGGCTGGCTGTAAAATAATAATGCAAAAACAGTTAATATGAGTAAAACTGGAAACCTGCTGAAATATTGCTGCATTCAGAAAACGATAGAGAAACAAGACTGGGAAAAACCAATTACACCATAGGTGGCAAAAAATGTATTCCCTAAATTTCAATTGATTTAATCCTTTGAGTGCTGAGCGGTATCCAATGCATTGCAAATACCACTTTGGCACTCAGTGGGTTAAAATGGACTGGTCAACTACACAACTTTTAGCCTCGTTTGGTTTTTTTTTTTAAATCTCTTAGGGGGTCTCCTTGTCTCAGTGCTTAGGGAAATCAGCTGCAACTCACTGATGAAGCCCAACATGGCTGAAACATACATCTGGGGTTAGCTGGTGTTTCCGTACAGAGGGGACTTGCCCAGTCATTTTGGAACTAGACTGCCCTTTTGGGTGGGATTAATCTAATATGTATGTGGAAATGTATTCTCTGTAATGGAACTAGAGAGCTAAAACAGACTAACAATAGAACAAGCAACATATGCTTTTGTTCATTCTCAGAGTTATTTGGGCTACAAGTTAGGTACCCTAGTTTTAAAGAAATGGCAACTCACCGGGATCACTGAAGTGGGAGATGACACAGTATTGGCTGATCCTGGAACTAAGCTAGGCCTCTTTACTGCACCTCGTCGCCTTTGACCTTTACTTTCTGCATCTAGAATAGAAAACAGATTATCTATCTTTGATCAGATGAAATGTCATTGAATACCCCCAAAGACCTGCAAGGCTTGAATATAGCTGTTTGTATTAATCATTTCTGTTACTGGAAACAATTCAGCCAAGGATCTAATGATCTTCTTAGATATTAACTACAAGTCAATCAAATGGTCCATCTCACAGAAAATACACAACAGCACTGTAAAAAGATTGATCAACACCAAAACATAAGTGCAATTCAAGCTTTTAGTAACATGCTAAAGTATTGGTAGATTAATCAGTGGTTGGCATTCAAGTAAATTCAACAATGCTGGAGTCATTAAAGAGAAATGATCACATAAAACATCACTTTATTAAATGCAAAATGGTGAAACATATCTTATGTCTTTTTATTTCTAATGATACATGCCATTTTAGACTCAATTTGTTGTTAAAAATAATAATAAAAAAGCTAGTTTTGTTTCAGTGTCTAAAACAATCTCACTTCTTGATTAATAAACTCAATAGAATAAACCCCCTTGAGGACTAGACGAGTATGTAATGCTTTGCCAAACAATGCACTGCACACTCCTCTGGTCCTTGTATGTTTGCACATTTTCATATTATAGTCTTGAATTTCTTGTTACTACATATTTTTTATTTTTATTTGCTTAGTGAGATTTAGATTTGTGGTTGCTCATTTCCACAGATAGATCAGACATGGATGTCCCACTAGCTCAGGGCCACCATCGGCAGTATACCACAATGATCATGGCGTGAAGTGTGTTTCAGACAGGTTGTTCTTCTGGGTTTTGGGATCCCCTTGTCCAGCCACTGAAGGGAGTGCACAGACATGGTTTAGGTAGAAATAATTTATGTAAATGATTGCTTTATATGCCTAAAGACATATTGTATTGGCCAGTGATCTGTTTACATTTCTGTTGGTGACACTGGCAGGGTTGCCACCTTTTCTTCAAAAACATACCAGCCATGGCATTCCCTCCATAGACTTAACATTGGACAGAAGCCAATTTTTTACCGGCCTGCCAGTAAAATACCGGCTGGGTGGCAACCCTAGACACTGGTGGCTATGCAGGACATATACTAATAGGTAATATGAGAGGTGTGAAAGCATGATACCATTCTATTTGCCCAAAATTTAGATGTAATGTTGGGGATTATCCTATTTCCAATCCTATAAAGCCCACGGGTTAGATTGATTTAAATGGGGCTTTTAATCCCATGAAGGCTAGAGAAATGCAAAGCAATGTGTTGGAGAGTTCCCTAGTATTCAAGGGATTAAAAGTCCCATTTAAAGTGACATTATTACCTAAAAAACAACTTTGGTGACTTTAAAAGGGCATTCAAAATCATCTGTCTGTTGCATTAGTTGTTTTCAGTTAGATAACTAGTTTTAGTTATTTAGATCAGGGCTTAAAATTTGAAGTCCTTTGCTACTAGCCAGACCTGAAAAGTTACTTGCCACTGCAAGCCATAGCATACCAACCAGGGCTGAATTTCTACTCGCCAGGGCTAAATTTTCACTCGCCATTGGCTAGTGTCGAGTGGAAATTTTGAGCCCTGATTTAGATGTATAGATTATGCTAATTAAGGAATACAGTGCAAGCATTTCCTTCACTCACTGGCACTGCTTAGTAGTGCAATGCTCACTGTTTCTAGCATAAAAGAGTTTAATATCAATGAGTATGAGAGGTAATATAGAGCTAAGACAGAAAGTACCTGCATGACATGCCTTAATTAGCATAATCTATACCTTAAATAACTCAGAAACTATTACTTGAAATATAAAATGGCTAATATGACATATATGTAATTTTGAAAGCTCTTTCAAAATCAGTAAAGTTGTTTTTAGGTGATAGGGTCCATTTACGTCAATAGGATTTTTTTTATTTCTCCCCATGATGCAGTTGGTTTTCTCCAGATTGCACCACTTTATATTATACTGAATAGCTCCATAAATGGGCTGCTTGATTTAACCTTTAACCCTGAGTACCTTCTCAGTTTCTTTTGTGCTACACTTGCTATAAAATGCTATAAAATATAAGGAATAGTTTAGCTCTGACCTTAAAATTGTGTTGGCCTAAAGGTAGCTTTAAATAATCTCAAATCCAGCTAAAAAGTAAACAGCGTCTCTGAACTGATTCCCAGTACAATGTTTGGCTAAGATAGTAACAGCAAGAAAATAAGCAGTAAGTGCACTGAAACAGTTGACTGTTTGATGACACTTCTGTCCCTGTTCTCATCCCACAAGTACAGAACATTTGTTATGGCAATTCCCCACACTGTACTGATGTCTATGGGGAGAACTCGTGTTACAGCAGTTCTGCTCCAAGTTATAAGAGGTGTCTGAGACAGAACAGTCTCAGGTGTATGTTTTAGTACTGTACTACTAACAGACAGTCATAAATGTTAGCATGTTAATGACCAACATATATTAAGTAATGTGCAATCGCCAACTGCTGTTGGAAGAGAGATGAATAATGTGACAGAAAAAATGTGATAATATAGTATGTTGAGCAAGGATAATATCAGACCAAGGATAAATGAAAACTTCAGTGCTGGAAGAGGAGGACACTGTGAGATAAGGAAGTGTGTGTGTGTTTTGTGGTGGAAGACAGTGGATGCTTGACTCTATATCTACCAGTGCACAGAAGAATAATGCTCAGGAAGCATCTTGCCACCACCTCTCTGAGCACGGGCAACATTGTGCTTCTCTTGGTAATAAATAATAATAAGAGCAATAATTTGTGGCATTATTGATTTGCTATAGAATTACCTTTCTTTTGATTTCTGCATAAGGCCCTACATGTACAATTCAATAAACTAAAGAGGTGCGATTTAAATGGGGCTTTTAATTCCTTGGATGATAGAGAATTCTCCAACCCATTGAGAAGCAACATGTTGTAATCCATACTAACAATCAAGAAGTTAAAAGCTCTGTTTAAATGGACAGTAAAGGATCTATATAATACCTTATTAAGCTACTGACAGTGCCCTCACAGCTATGGGAGATGAATTCACATAGCTTGAAATTCACCCATTATCTTTCAATTACCACTGTAGATCTCTGTGATCTTCAGGGCTGGATTACATCAGCTCCTCACTCTAAGCTTAGGGGAGATTTTTATATAAGCACTGAGTGAGCATACCTGGGAACCTTCTCATCAATGGCCCCTGAATAAACTCACAGGTCTGTGAATGGAAGTGCCCAAATGACACTGTTCATGTCATAATATGGAAGAGGCTTAATCAGGTAACATAGAGTTGGAGGGCTGAGAGGTGGGATTTACACCTAAAGAGGCAGGGAAGTGGGCGATACATTGTGGGAGTGGCTGGAATGGGTGGCAAAGTAGGCGGGGTTACCACTGATGTCACAAAAAACAAAGTATCAGCCTCTCTCCCCGGAGACCCAGTAATTCATTCTGTATACCGGAGAGTTCCCAGGTATGTAAGGGAGGTACTAATGTCACCCAACCCTGCAGATCTCTGTGACCTGCAGGTAGTAATTGCAAGAGCGTTTTAAACTATAAAAACTCACTTTCCCACCATTTAACCCCTTAAGGACTGAGGAGTGTGTTGCCCACTCCTCTGGCCTTTTAGGTTTTCAATATGTTGCCCACTCCTCTGCCCTTTATATTGACCCTTTACTGCCCTTTTAAATCCAGCTGAATTATCATTTTTCCTCTGTGGTGCAGTTGATTGCTCCAGAATTGCTTCTCTTCAGCTTATTGAATTGAACTATTAGTTTAAAAAAATTTGTTAAAAACCTTTTGGGTTATAAATGCAAGAAACAGATGTATTACTGTTTATTCCATCATGCCAGCGGGCAAAGTAAAGTGCACACATGAGATCATTAACATGCTACATCTCTACAGTTGTATATGTAAAACAGTCCATGGAGCCCATTACAAGAACAGTTTGAGTTCTGAAATCCATATATATAACCAAAATAAGACCTACAAACAGAATACAGTAGCTATTGTAAGCATCTGCATGTGCCAATGCTATTTAGCAGCAAATATTAAACGTTGGAAACAAAAAGAATGAAAAACAAATATTTAAACTGACTGTGCTAATTGATTTGCATTAAGAAAAAGGCTTCTTGGATTTCTGTAGACAACATAGTACAGTAAATACATTATGTATGAACCAAGGTATTAATTAGTTAATATTTACACAGTAATCTGTTTGTCCAGATTAACCCATTGTGGACCACTGGGATAAGTCCTGCATTATGCACGCCTCTGGTCTTCAATTCATTTGATTCAAGTAGAGACCAGAGACTGATGTACTAATTGAAACAATCCTGGAGCAAACCAAACAGCGCAGGGGACAAATAAAAGTTGCCGCAGCTCTCATTGATTAAACTGGGTTTTTTTAACCCCTTGAATACTAGAGAATTTTCCATAGATTTGCATCTCAATGCATTGGCAACCTTTTAAGCTTTCAAGTGGTTAACAGACCCATTTAAATGAATGAGAAATTGTACTGGTCCCCTATTGTACAGTTGCTTTGGCCAAACAGTTTCATGTGAGACTTTAACAGGGGCAGAACCAGGATTTCAATGGGAGTAAAAATAAACACAAAATAAATAAGTACCACTGTGGCAAGTTGAAAGTAGACAAGCATTTTTGGCTTTGACTATACCCACTTTATTGCCGAAAGTAAAAAAAAAAACACAAGTTACAGAAGTTAGTGAGTATTTCAACATCAACAATCAATGGGAAAAGCACTTAGGTCTTGTTCACACATGGGATCCCAATGCAGCAACACAACCACCAGGTTGAATCATTTGTCTCCTGATCAATGTACTCTCATTTGATGCCAAACACATGAGGCTCTGTACATCAGCCCCATAGGCCACCTTACAGACATTCACTGCTGTAATTTCACTACAAATATCACTCATCACAGAGGAGTTGCAGCAAACTCCATCTGTGTTGTCCGTGAGCATCGTTTCAACATGGAATTAACATCATGTAAACAGCAACATTTTCTTTGTGAGGTCAGACCGAGAGGATTCAAGCCTTTGAGTTCCAGAGGAGTACATATGCATTGTGCTGCTTCCAGTCAGTGAAACTTGAATCAAATCAGCCAATGAAAAAAGAGCTACTTTGAATTACAGTCAAAGATCTGACCTTCTGAGATAGACATTGGTTACCACTAACTAGAATAGTTGAAGAAGGATAATTTAGAAACCTATAATTCATATCAATACTGTACATCATATATAATGGTGTATGCAATACAAAATATATAAATACAGTACATATATTCACATCTCTTTGTAACAACCCTATTCTTAGCAACTTGTGTTGGATAACTAACTTGTTGATATAAGTGATCATTTATTCACCTCTAGTAGTACTTACTGCCACCTATATTGTGCCATGTCCAAATAGAGTACCCATTTTCACCCAAATTTAGGGTTTAAACACCCATATTTAAACAGCACCTTTACTAACCCACCTAATAGTATAGAAATATAGTACAACCTATCCATTACCATGAGGTGAACCTTTTTAAATTATCATTTTAAATTGTTACTATATATTTTGGGCAAGGGTCAACATATTTTAATATTTGAGTTCAAATACTAGTGTTATTAAAGGGATAGTAATGTTTCATAATAAAAGCAGCTCTAATTAATCATCATAGTATTTGGGCCTTGGAGAGTCTTATTTCAATTCTGTCAGAGTTGTAGTTCAAGAGTAATTGAATGATAAAGTATCCTCCCCCTGCCCCTTTTACTGATATAACACTGCTCAGCTCAGAGCAGCAGGGAGTGTCCAGGTAGATTGCAGAGAGGGACAATCTTCAATTAAGATAATGGAAAAAGCTGAAAAATCTGTCAAGGGTGGCAGGGTTTTCATTGTTCTCACAGTAAGAATATTGTCCCTTGCTGTGAGCTGTCTGGTCTATGGACTGGATTCCACAACTGAAAAGTGGGGGCTTACACTAGGTAAAAGGGGCGGGAGGGGGAAACTTTATCGTTCAATTACTCTTGAACTACAACTCTCACAGTATTGAAATAACACTCTCTATGGCTCAATTGCTATGAAGATTAATTGGAGCTGCTGTTTTTGTGAAACATTACTATCACTTTAAGGCTTGTTAAAAATCCAGGCACATAGCCACACAGTCTTTTGTGACTGACAAACCATTCAATGACAAACACAAATCAGTTAGTAGGGTTGCTATGGTACACTTCTTTTCCATTTTCCCCTCACTGATTTGAAATAAAATTTTCATATATATGTCTATCAGTCACAAATTTACTTTGTCCTATACACCCATTCTACAGAATATTATCCAATATTGTCCACTCTTCTTACAGGTTAGTCATCCTCCATTTAGGGTGACCACGGGTCCCGGAATGTCCGGGACTGTGCCTTATTTCAGGGCTATGTCCCGCGTCCCGCGTCATCTCCAACCGGGACAATGAAGTGTCCCGGAATGAAGCCAAGCCGCCCTGGATGTCAGCCTGCAAGCGGTGTGTCACATCATGGACGCCGCGAGGGAGCGCTTGGTAGCATAAACCAGCGCTCCCTCGCGGCGTCCATGATATGACACACCGCTTGCAGGCTGACATCCAGGGCGGCAATGCAGCTGAGCCTGATCTGGAGGCAAGCGCTCTAGTAATACAGAGCGCTGGGAGATGACATCATCTCCCAGCGCTCTGCATTACTGAGCACAGAACGCGGGAGCTTCAGCTCTGTGCCGGAGGAGGCACAGAGCACTTTCCACGCCACCAGGGACTCAAGGTAGGGCGATGAAGAGGCTTTTGTAGGGTGACCACGTCCCGGAATGGCAGGACGGAAATGTGGTCACCCTACCTCCATTGTCTCTCTTGCTGCCTACAAGATTTCAAATATGTATCTAGGTTGGCTTGTCTATGTTCAAAACAATCAACCCTGGTCCCACTTACACGGATTAAAACTTCCATTTACTCTCTTCAAATAGATCTCTCATTACAACTAAAGGAGCACAGAGTTTACTTTATATTGTTCAGTGTCTAAGCTTAAACTCTCAAATGCTTTAGATTCCCTCTTGATACAAGCTTGTGAATAATAAATACCATCTGTCAAGCACTTAATGCATTACTTAAACTGATATGCAATATCCATATTACTTTTTTACTGTATTATGTTATTGATCTACATCTGTTCTGATACACAATTGTAAAGCTCCTGGAGCACAATAATAAAAAAAACAAAGGCTGTTGAGACATGTAGTAGGAAGTTTTACTCAGAAGAATATCCATGTATGCTGAGGACTATTACACTCAGTTTACTGAACCTGGTATAATCTTGCTGGTTGTCCATGACACCTAGGACATAATGATGTACTCCTATTGGTGTCTACTCCCACATACAGTAGGCACCAATCACAGTACATCATTGTGCCCTAGGTGTCAGGGACAGCCAGCAAGATTATACCAGCTTCAGAAAGCTGGGTGTAATAGACCTCAGCATTCATGGGTATTTTTCCTATTAAAACCTTGTTCTCCATTAAATATGGTATACAGTCCTCTGCTCCATTCACCAAGATTTGTTTTTGGATATTACAGAACTTACTAACCCTTTGGGGGTCAGAGGGGTATGCAATGAGGTGCAAACCACTCTGACACTCAAAGGGTTAAGCATTAGCATCCTTTTACACTCTTGTATCTTCTTTACATCAAATTGTCTGTTTTACTTTTTAGTATTTTGCATTTATCAACATGTCTTTCACTTCAAATGTCACTTCAGGGTAAAATAAATGTGAATGTGTATCTTTAAAGTAATGTTTCACAATAAAAGCAGCTCCAATTAATCTTCATAGTATTTGGGCCATGGAGAGTATTATTTCAATACTGTCAGAGATGTAGTTCAAGAGTAATTGAATGATAACGTATCCCTCTTTCCTCCCCTTTAACTGATGTAACACTGCTCACCTCAGAGCAGCAAGACTGTCCAGATGGATAGCAGAGAGGGACAATCTTCAGTGAGCATAAGGAAAAACCTGTCAAGTGGGGCAGGATTTTCCTTATGCTCACAGTAAGAAGATTTTCCCTTATTGTGAGCTGTCTAGTCAAGGGACCAGATTCCACATTCCATAGCACAATTTATCACACAAAATTGACGATTTAATTTTTAAATCCCAGTGCATTAAAATGGTTATGTAACTGATTCACTTCACTATAAATGTCATATTCGAAACACGTTAATTTTATGTTGTTAGCATGCTCCCTTAAAGGGATAGTAATACTTCGTTTTATCTTTATTTTATTTTGTAGGCATTAAAAAAACATGAAGAACGATATAAGTCTTATCTCTCAAACCTTTATGGTTTAAGAGATATTCACAAGCAAAGTTTCCCCCTCCCGCCCATTTTTCCTAGTGTAAGACATCTCTTCTCAGATGTGAATCTGGTTGTAAGACCAGACAGATAACAGAAGGGGACAATCTTCTTTGTATGAAAACAATGAAAGCCCTTCCCCCTTGACAAGTTTTTCAGGTTTTTCCCTTATCTTAATTGAAGATTGTCCCTCTCTGCAATCTACCTGGGCACCTCCCTTCTGCTTTGGCTGAACAGTGTTACATCAGTAAAAGGGCGGGAGGGGGACACTTTGTCATTGAATTACTCTAGAACTACAACTCTGACAGAATTGAAATAACTCTCCAAAGTCCAAATACTATGATGATTAATTAGAGCTGCTTTTATTATGAAACATTACTATCCCTTTAAAGAGATAGTAATACTTCATTTTAACTTTATTTTATTTTGTAGGCATTAAAAAAACATAAAGAATGATATAAGTCTTATCTCTCAAACCTTTATGATTTAAGAGATATTCACAAGCAAAGTTTCCCCCTTCCGCCCCTTTTACCTACTGTAAACAATCTCTTCTCAGATGTGGAATGCAGTCCATAGACTGGACAGATAACAGAAGGGGACACTCTTATTCCTATGAAAACAATGAAATCTCTGCCCCCCTTGACAAGCTTTTCAGGTTTTTCCCTTATCTTAATTGAAGATTGTCCCTCTCTGCAGTCTACCTGGGCACCTCCCTTCTGCTCTGGCTGAACAGTGTGACATCAGTAAAAGGGGAGAGAAGGGACACTTTGTCATTGAATTACTCTGGAACTACAACTCTGACAGAATTGAAATAACACTCTCCAAAGTCCAAATACTATGATGATTAATTAGAGCTGTTTTTATTATGAAACATTACTATCCCTTTAAGCCCATGACCGCCAAAGAGGTATCCAATGAATTGCTTTTCACTGTTTTATATACCTCTCTGGCACGCAAAGGTTCAAAAAAGTCCCAAATCAGATTGATCAAAATATATACTATCCCATGTCACCAGTGAACAAGTTATTATCAGCTGTTACCGGTAAACACAGGACCGGACGCCAGTAAGCTGTTTGATGTAAACACAAGACTCATCTGGCGTCTAGACACTCCAAAAGGCAAAGCAGTAGCACCGCTTATCTTGTGGAATGTCCAGAAGCCAGCTGAGGCTTGTGTTTACATCAAACAGCTGTTCAGCAGCTAGTCCTGTATTTATCTGACAGCTAAGTGTTTTGCGCTCTGGAGAGCCACTACTGTGGCTATGGGACTGCGTATGTTTTAATTCATCTGATTCGGAGCGTTTGTGAATAGCCATTTAACTAGTTAGTTAATATCATAGCCAGGCAGGAAGTAACCACCCAGTAATAAGATAGCATTACATCATTGTCCATCTGGCAACTGCTCAGTAGCGCTAGTCGCCAGAATTGTTACCGGATTAAAGAGAAATCTCTATTCTTCAAGGACTGACAGCAAGACGGAGAGTGGAAATCTTGCCATAGTGACGTCCATGCGCATGCGCTGTCAGTCCCTTGTGGAGTCGTCCAGCCCCTAGCAACGCCTCCTAGACCTGGCTGGGACTGACAGCGCAGGCACGTGGACGTCACTAGGGCAAGATGTCCTTCCTCCGTCTTGCTGTCAGTCCATGAAGAATAGAGATTCCTCTTTAATCTGGTAATAATTCTGGTGACTAGCGCTACTGAGCAGATAGTCGCCAGATGGGCAATGATGTGATGCTATCTTATAATTGGGTGGTAGTTCTGCTTTAACACTTTTTATAAGGTACTAAGATAGTTGCCTTTCTTACTGCATGGAACACTATGGCAAAATCCCCACATCCACCAGCATGGAGGAGGCAAATCTGTGTCTGTAGGCTCAGATAACATTGCCAGTTACAGGAGTTTAGTGCATATGGTGAATAGTCACAATAACTTTTAAACAGTCCCTCAGGTATACAGTAAGGTTTCATTAAGTCTTATTTCAACATGCAAATTAGCCATTGGCACTGAAAAATCAGGCAAATGGAGATATGGTGATATTGGTGTCTTTACGGTGTAATCACAGGGATATTATGAAGTGAAGATAGTACATACAATGAGATGGCTACGGGTCCAATTCACCACAGAACTGCTAGACTGGACCCTTATCAAAATGTAATGCTCCCCCCCCCCCAGTGTGAAAGCTATTGACTATTAACAAACACCTTCACACAGTGCTGGTCTCCAGACCTCTCTAGCATTACAGGTGTTAATCCCCCCCACACTTACACCATTAATATCGATTGGAAATTAGCATTCCTTATGTTATATCGTCAGGGCTCAAAATTTCCACTCTCCACTAGCCAATGGCGAGTGAAAATGTAGCCCTGGTGAGTAGAAATTCAGCCCTGGTGGGTATGTTTTGGCTTGCAGTGGCGAGTAACTTTTCAGGTCTGGCTAATAGCAAAGGACTTCAAATTATAAGCCCTGATATCGTTATCAAGTTCTAGCAATAATGTGGTTGCTGATTCCACAGTGTCCATCGCATAAGCATGGAAGAATTGTAGCTATGCTGTGTTATAAACATATCATGTTGATATAGCATGGCTGAGCCTTATTGTCCTAATCCACAGTCCCACCCCTTCCCCTAACTAAACCAATCCTAGGCAACCTTCTGGTTGCCTAGGCCACTCCCTCTTCACCCATGACACATTTCCCCTCCTTTATGCCTCTTGCTGCCACTCCGGAGAATACTCCCTGATGAAGGGGTGGTAATAACCCTAAAACATTTACTGAAGAATAAACACTATACGGCAATGAATTTATTGTTAGTACAACTTGTCTATTCGTATGCCTTTTAACCCCTTCAGAATGAGAAGGGTGTGCAATAACTTGTGAAGCATCTATGGGAATGTTTATTTGTACCCTATGGTGTAGATAGTTTGCCCCAGAATTGCTCCCCATTGCTTTTATACATAATGTTCATAGAGTTGCCCTTAACTGGGAGTGGAGTTTTCCAGCAGTGGACCATAGGTCGCTGCCTACTTTCCCTCACTGTTCAAGTGACCCTGCTTATACCATCATGGGTATCTTTTGAAGCAGACCAAGGCCAAGCATAGCAAGCTAATTGGTATGCACAGAAAAACTGTCACTTTGCACTTATTTAGGGCTCATATAAAAGCATGCAGGATGAGCAGGTCTGACTTCACATGCTTATACAGAGAAGTTATAGTCTTGCATGATTACTATTGCCCTAAACTTGTTGAACTTAGATTCTTATGTGTGATTACAGGTCAGAACCATGCTGGCCTGAGTTGCTGAGGGATCTGCCGGGAATTGTGGATGATCAGCATGTAGCTTGTATATTGTGAATATTTTTTTGTTGTCTGGGTAACCAGAGACTTACTGCAGTCAAGAACAGCTATAATTGAACTTCCATTTAAGCACTTTCACTGAATGCTTAAAAGCCACATACCATTTAGTAGGTTGCCTAATAATAAAGAAACAAAACCTGGTAAATTATTTTCACCCATATCACACTTTCAAACGATAATGTATTATATGTTTTTCAATAAATATGCCAAATGAACAAACATAAAGCATTCTCTGAATCAGTGATTTTCATCCTATCATTCAGGGCCCACTAACAGGACAAGAGTTGAGGATTTCCCAGCCTGAACACAGGTATGTTAATCATAATGAGCCTCTCACTCATCTAAGCACAAGCAGGGAAATTCTCTATTCACAGCATGTCTGCAGGTGTGAAAACGCATGCTGAGAACCGCCACTCCAAATCACAAGGTATTCAAACAAAGAACTTATAAATAAGTATACATACAAAGTAAAATAACAGGGAGGAAAACAAACCATATATAGAAGCACACACCTATGCACAAGAAATATTATATATTTATTGTTACCATAGAAAAATAAAAAAATAAAAAGGACAGTTAAAAACAACACTCCACAGACCTCCTAAAGGAACTAGTACTCCAAAATAAGGGATCAAAAAGACCACTCTATAGAGAAGACTCGGGTCTGTATAAAGTGCCAAATAACCTTTATTAAATGAGGTAAAGATAAACATATATAATTAAAGCAGAACTTTCACCCACTATAAAGTCACCCTGCAATAATTAAGCAGGTAGCAACTAGCTTTATAATATATATGTTATCTCTGAAATGTAGCCGATTATAAAGAAATCCTTTACTGTAGGAGACTGGAAGCCAGGTGTCAGCGCAGACATCTTGTCTGCACGCCTTCTCTGTCAGTTCTGGTCCCCACTTAGAAGCATTGCAGTGTGCCACATGGTAACCGGAAGGGACTGACTGCGCAGGTGTGCAGACTGCACTAACCTGGCCATCAGCCTCCTACAATAAAGGATTTCTTTATAATCAGCTACATTTTAGAGGTAACATATATATTATAAAGCTAGTCCCTACCTGCTTAATTAATGCAAGCGACTTTATAGTGGGTGAAAATTCCTCTATAATATAATCCTATATAATAATTTGCGAAATAGTTTGTAACGACGCAGTCATGCGCAGTAGAGACTGCCCGCTCCACGGCTGATATGGAGCGGGGCAATCGGAGGTATCAGCCGCGGCACTGGCAGTCTCTACTGTGCATGACTGCCCTGTGACCGGCTGGCACTGTATCAGCCGCGGCACGGGCAGTCTCTACTGTACATGACTGCACAGTGACCGGCTGGCACTGTGGCCAGTGTACACAGGCTCTTCTACTAGTATAATATAAAGCACATAAACAGGTTAAGAAGATACAAGAGCAAAACACAATGGTCTCATCAGACCTACGCAGATGTTCAGAGGAATAGTCACAACCCGATGTGCATGTCACTTCTCTCCTTGGATGCTTTAACTGGGGTATTAGTTCACTTATTTCAGAATTGTCCTGTTATATAGTCTGTTCAATTACCAGTCAAGGATCCGTTACTTCTCACTTTGAAATGATGTTTCTTCCAATCATTGCAAACTCTCATGATACCTGAACAAAGCCTCAACCTCATGGTTGACTGGTATATTAGATCATAGTTCTATATTGGCTCTCAAAGATTCAACTTATTTCTAACATATTTCAGTTCAACAATGCATATTTTTATCATGTCGTATTTAGAGTCGACTTCATTTCAGATTAGCATTAAAATCCCTCCGACTTTATTATAAATCCTAATTAAATGGGCATGAAGGGACTGTATTATTGTTTCACATACATTCTTTTTGACTATCCATATTATTATATTGTGGTTAATTCGACTTTGTGTCAACTCAAAGCAACTCAAATTTACAGGTTTCATTAACCCCTTAAGGACGCGGGCAGCATTTAAGAACCACAGAGCATTTTTTTTTTACTCGATCAGATTCAGGGCTCCCCGAACGGCATTCAGCCGTGCATGGAGACCTGAAATCCATGACATATACTTCATGGGCCTTTAATGAGGTAATACGCAATTTGTTTTAATCATTATTATGTTTTCTTGTTTTAGATTGTGATGGTCCATGCCGTACCGTTTGTGTTTGACCACAAGAGCAGTTGACTGACAGACATATTGCATAAAAATAGGAATGGTTCATATTGGAGAGTGAACCTCAGCAGGACAGAATCAGAATGAAAGGAAGAAGTTCATCAATGTGAATTTAGCAGGATGTATGAACATTTCTATCTCGTGTTCTTAATCCCTTAAGGACACGTGCCGTAATGGTCCTGGCACATCATGGAATTCTGTGATGGCAGCGCGGCTGCATGGCACTCTGCCATCCCATAATAATATGATGCAAAAAAAATATGCGCCGTGGTCCTTGACAGCCGTCCACACTCTGGACCGAGCAGTCCTTGAGTGGTTAAATGGATTTGTTCTTGGAGGGATTGAATACCAATCTGATATACATTTGAATATAACCACAACATAATAATATGGTTAGTCAAAACGAATGTATGTGAAACAATAATACGACACCTTCATGCCCATTTAAAGTGAATCGTAATAAAGTTGGACAGATTTAATGATAATCTGACATAAAGTTGAATATAACTACGATTTGATACAAACATGGATCGTCGAATGGAAATATGTTAGAAATACACTGAATCTTTGAAAGTCGATATAGAACTATAATCTGATATGCCAGTCAACCTCAAGGAAATGGTTAATATAAGTTAAATGAGGTTGAGGGTTTGTTCAGGTATCATATGAGTTTGCAATGATTGCAGGAAACAGCATTTCAAAGTGAGAAGTAACAGATCATTGACTGGTAATTGAACAGATTATATAAAAGGATTATTCTGGAATAAGTGAACTATTACCCCAGTTAAAGCGTCCAAGGAGAGACACGAAACGCGTGTCAGGTGGTGACTACTTCCCTGGCCACCTGTGTAGGACTGATGAAACCACTGCAGTTTGCTTTGTATAGTGTTAGCCCGTTTATGTGCTTTATTTTATATTGTATTGATTATACATATGTTTATCTTTACCTCATTTAGTACAGGTTATTTGGAACTTTATACAGACCCGGTTTGCTCCATAGGGTGGTCTTTTAATCACACAATCTTCTGTTATCATAAGTAAAAACCTGCCCTCCTCCTTCAAGGGGGGCAGGGTTTTCCTTATGCTCACAGTAAGAAGATTGTCCCTTGCTGTGAGCTGTCTGGTCAAGCGACCAGATTCCACATCTGAGGGTAGGCGGCTTACAGTAGGTAAAAGGGGCAGGAGGGGGATACTTTATCATTCAATTACTCTGGAACTACACATCGTAGAAAATGATAATACCATGGTCCAAAAACTATAAAGAATAATTGGTTCTGCATTTATTTTGAAACATTACTATCCCTTTAAGTGCACCCTTTTCACCTCCTGTAGTTGAGTCCCTGGTTAAAAGATGGATTTCAATCAATGGGAAGTGTTATTTGTCCCCTATTGTGCAGATAGCTTCCTGAACACTTGCTCCAGGTAACCTTAGTATATCAGCCTCACTGAAATAGTCATATTTTATTTTTATTATTTTTTTCATTTATCGGGTTCAAAAGATACTGATAATATCAAAAAGCAATCCACAGAAGAGGATTAAGACTGCTACCCAGAGTGAGTTCTCTTTGGAGTTATATAGTTTGTACAATCAGTGTTGTAATTAGCAAGTGTTGCCTTTCAGCTAAACAACCCTTCTGAATTATAGCAGATAAATAACTGTGCCCTTTAGTCCATTGTTTTGTGCTGCTAGGAAAGGCAAACAAACATTGGTTGCTCTGTTTGCAGTGAGAGTATCCTACCTGTTTTAGGACAATGGATTAAAACACCCAATCCGATAGAAATAGTTTACACAGAACAAGATATGGATGAGAGAACAAACTCAAAATACATAGTGTTAACAGCTCCTGATAACCTTTAGCTTGTATACATAACAGCACTAGAAATGGTGCAAACCAGGCTTAGCCGGTTGTTGGATCTTCAGCTGTGATGGGACTACAGGTACCATCACCCCCATCTCCTAATGTAAATTATAGGGGGACATGCACTAAGATGTGATAAATAGGTGATAAAGAGTGGAAATTACTTCTAAAGTGACACCTATTCTCCAATGTATATGTTATTCTGTGGAACCTATGCATTGGATCTCTCCTACTTGATAATTCTTAAGGCATAGGCTCTATAGCAGAGGTTCTCAACCTGTACCCTCAGTGGCCACTAACAGGCCAGGACTTAGGAATTTCCCTGCTAGAACACAAGGGTGTTGATCAGAGGCTCAGTCATATTGATTAACTCACCTGTGCTCTTAAAAGGAAATTCTAAAATCCTGGCCTGTTAATAGCCACTGAGGGCACGGGTTGAGAATCACTGCTCTATAGAATAAAATAGGGACTGGAGACTCGAAATCACCAAAGAAGTCACCTCCACTTTATCACCTCTTTATCACATCTTAGTGTATAACCCCCATAGCGTGGTGGGATGCAGAAGTGGCAGATAGTAGGCAGTTAAACAAAAAAAAATAGGAGCAATTCCAGGGTAAACCAATTAAACCACAGGTGGAAAAAAAAACACAAAAAAGCTTGTACTGCATTGGAGACTTCCATAACATTGAAAGGTTGTTCCTACTGATGTAAATGGCTTTCTCAAGAACTGTGCCTCTTTTTCATTATGCATAAGAAGCCAATGTGGGCAGGTTCATGCCTGTTTGCAGCTATTGCAGCATTTTTGCAATCCATCTGTTTAGGCGTGATTCCTGTGGGTAACTTTCTTGTTTTATATGACAAAACTTTATATTGTTTTATTTTTTTTCAGAAAATCATCAACATTTCATTGAAACCAGACAAAAAGTAAATGCTGTCATTCAACAAGATATGATGCCACAAATCCTAAAAAAAAAAAAATAAAAAGTATTTATTTGACTAATAACATACACTATGGGCTCACTGTTCAAAAAGTCGTAGTGACAATAATTGTCAGTGATTATTCTGGAAAAGTAATGACACCATGGTCCGTTAATTTCAAATGTATTGTCATTTGTTCCAATCAATTCCACCATCTTCATCAAAGAAAAAAAAAGTCTTAAAATTGTGTGGTTTACTGTACCTTCATATTGCAACTTATTTAAAAAAAAAATCTAGCTGTTTATTGTTTTTTTTGTTGTGTTTTGTTTTTAATTTCCACCATTTTTTCCAACATAATAAAATTATGTTAACTCATAGAAGAAGACAACTTTAAAGGAGAATTTAAAAAAATATATATATAAAAAAATTGTTATTCTGCCACTTCTCATTCTTGCAGTTTTCAATACTTCATGACATTTTCAAAAGTGACAGATTTACATCTGAAAACACCAGCAACCCAAGATCAGGTATTTTTTTCATTTGGAAGACATTTGAAAATTATGCCCTATGTGGCAAACATATGTAAGCTTGTAGCTGAAGCTTCAATAATTTAAAAAAAAAAAAAAAACTTTATTCCCTGAGAAAATTGATATTTAACATGTATAGATCTACATACAAACAAGGTTGTCACATAGCCCAAATTAAGAGGAAAGTGTGTTTTCAACTTTGTCAACTGAAAATGCACAAATCAGTGTTATATTGCAAAAGGATCCTAAAGCATCTCAGTAGCGATATAAACATATTATCAAACAATTTTATTAGTAATACGGCATTTCTTATTTTAGCAGGAGAAATTATACCTCCTGACTGTTCTATTTTTTACTACCCTTCCATTTTCAGTTATGTGAGCGCCCTATATATAAGTCTCTAAAAAGAGTCTGAAACTTATCAGTCTCTGCAAAGGGGTCATCAGAAGTCTATTTGCTTGTGCTAACTTTTCAACTGAACAGAAGTTGCACAGTGAGTGGATCAAGCACAGACATAGAGGCAGATTTAAAAAAGAGGAGCAAAAAGAAAATATGCATTAAAGGGGAACTACCACCCCGCAATAAGTTCACATTATTCAATTCTTCATCTGGCGACTAGCTGCTTAGTAGCGCTAGTCGCCAGAAATATTACCCAGTTTACAAGATATTCCACTTTTTCGGAGGCTCACAGTAGCACGAAGCACGGACATCTCGTCATAGTGACGTCTGTGCGCTTGCGTTGTCAGTCCCTTTTGGAGCCGGCTGGCTCCAAAAGGGACTGACAGCGCAGGTGCACGGATGTCACTATGACGAGATGTCCATGCTTCCTGCTACTGTGAGCCTCCAAAAAAGTGGCTCCATTTTCTTTGTAAAATGGAGTAACAACGTTTGTAAAAAGCTGAGCATCAATTTATAAAGAAATGTCGCTATTTGTGCCAATTTTGCGACAGAATTATCTCCAGAACCTTATCACCATGTATATGCTGTCCTTAGTATAATATGCATAATAAAGCCATATTTATAAAAAAGCCTTTAATCATTTTTAAATCAGACTTGGCGTTATATCCACTTGCTGTGCCATAAGGAAGACTGTTCTTTAAAAGGATAGTAATACTTATTTTTAAGTGTACTCCATATTGTAGACATAAAAAAACTATGAAAAACGATGTAAGGCTTATCTCATTTGACCGGATGGAGGCTCTTCAGCAGAGCTGAAAACGTGCAATCAGAAAATGAATACTTCACTGCAATGGTCTACAAAGTGTGCTTGCAAACCAGGCACACTTTGTAGACCATTCCAATGAAGTATTAATGTTCAGATTGTGCGTTTCCGGCTCTGCTGAAGAGCCTCCACCTGGCCAAATGACTGGATTCTGCAGCTGTTAGCTACAGCGACTTCCTACAAACAGCAAAGGAGAGGTAACTTTAGCAAGGCATATCTCTCAAACCATAAAGGTTTGAAAGATAAGCCTTACATCATTTTTCACAGTTTTTTTAGGTCTACAATATGGAGTACACTTAAAGATAAGTATTACTATCCCTTTAAAATAACATTTTTTATAAATCTCCCTCATAGTTCCAATGTTGGTCTCAAACTAATGTAAAAGAATTGAGCTTGAATTTTTATTTAAAGGGGAACATTCACATACAGAAAACTTTTGAGCATTTGTTTAATTACATAAACATTAGAAAGGTGCTCTCTCTTTTTTTTTACTTAATTATTAAGATATTACACTTCAAAGTTCTCAACTTGCCTCAGTATAATGCTAGTCGCCGCTTCCTGTAACGCTAGGAGCCGTTCACACCACACCGAAGTGAAGCATGGACACGCTCCCGGGGGCAGCTGGGAAGGAGGTGGGAGGAGAATGACAGGCTGCTGGGAAGTCCTGAGAGCCGCGCCACAGCTACAGTATGTGGAAGTTGAGAACTTTGAAGTGTAATACCGTAACAATTAAGTGAAAAAAAAAGAGAGCACCTTTCCTAATGTTTCTTATGTAATTAACCCATTAAGGACCAGTGGTCCTGGGACGTTTCTGTCCCATAAGGACCGCTTTGATCCTTGCCAACGCGCCGGTACACATGACCTGTTGCGTGTATCGGCGCACTTCTTTGGGGCCTGAAAGAGATCGCTCCAGTCTTGGAGCGGTCAATTTTAGGCCCTATTTTTACTTACATCTCTCCCGGTGGAGCACTGTAAGTAAAAAGTAAGTGACGTACTATGACCGTCATCAGTCCTTAAGGGTATAAGGACCCTGACGGTCATAGTGCGTCGTGTAGTCCTTAAGGGGTTAAACAAATGCTCAAAAGTTTTTTGTATGTGACTGTTCCCCTTTAAAGTTGCCCTTACTTGATATGTACTAGGCTTGACAAAAATCATAGTGACTGAAACAGTGTAACTCTTTGTATAACTATTTCTTTTTTGCAGAGCCGATATGATTAAATGCTTTTCAAACTAGACATATGTTGCATTGGCCCTTGATAAGTACACCCACTGCAACAGGTTTCAAAAGAACTGTGAGATGCCTCCACATCTAATCAGGCTGTTTTTACGTACTGCAGAAAGAGAGCCCTTGTGTTAATGAAAATGGAAGGAACAAAACTGAAATAGTAGATGGAAGGAAAATACACATAATTAAAGAACACCAAGTCCCAGCATGTAAACTGTTTTAAATATATATTACTAAAATAGGAAAAATTCAAATCTTATATTATTATCCATTTAAACATATAATCATAAGACCTGTGCCATCAATGGTGTTGCTTTTTAATGTTGGAGGGGGATAAAAAGCCAGGTTTCATTATCAGAGCCCCAAGACTTGTTGCCAGCCTGAGGCGTGTAATAGTGCCACTCTCCCTTTGCCTTTTGAGTTCCAGGAAGGTATCTAATGCAATGAGTTGGATAGCTCCCTGGCACTCAAGGGTTACAGTACTAGTAACATTGGACTGCTTAAAGGGATAGTAATACTTCGTTTTATCTTTATTTTATTTTGTAGGCATTAAAAAAACATGAAGAACGATATAAGTCTTATCTCTCAAACCTTTATGGTTTGAGAGATATTCACAAGCAAAGTTTCCCCCGCCCCTTTTACCTAGTGTAAGCCATCTCTTCTCAGATGTGGAATGCAGTCCATAGACCAGACAGATAACAGCAGGGGACAATCTTCTTCCTATGAGAACAATGAAAGCCCTGCCCCACTTGACAAGTTTTTCAGGTTTTTCCCTTATCTTAATTGAAGATTGTCCCTCTCTGCAGTCTACCTGGGCACCTCCCTTCTGATCTGGCTAAACAATGTTACATCAGTAAAAGGGGCGGGAGGGGGATACTTTGTCATTGAATTACTCTTGAACTACAACTCAGACAGAATAGAAATAACACTCTCCAAAGTCCAAATACTATGATGATTAATTAGAGCTGCTTTTATTATGAAACATTACTTTCCCTTTAACCCTGTGAGTGCTAGAGAAGTATCTAGTGCATTGCAGTGCAATGCATTGGGTGCCTTTCCAGCATTCAAAGTGTTAAGCCCTGAGTGTTTTGGGAAAAAACTCCTGATATTTTGGGAACCTAGTAACTACCCTTTGTGCAATCATTACCATTAATGATTACAGAGCAAGAATGTGTTAAACAATTTAACACAATGATCGTCCTTTCTATACATTTGTGATTTTTTTCAGTTGTCTTACCTTTATTCATAGAGATTAGTGGTGGGGAGATGGATTGTTCAGGGTCCCCTTTTGCTGTATTATTTGAAGAATCAACTTCAGTTTCTTCCTCTGGTATAGGAGAAGAAAGTTCTTCTTGATCCATATCGACTCTCCCATTCTCATCCATGGGATATGAACTAGAAATATAAGAATATTAAAATATTATTAATACAATGAAAAAATAAAGAAAATATCAGTCTTTGCAGCTGATGTACTAGGACATACCTCTCACCATTTCAAATGGCCAAAGAGGGATACTTTTGTTTTAGGGGGTGTTACTGGGGGCGTGGCTGGTGGGCGGGGCATTGCCAAGAATTTATAGGTGATTTCATGACCTACTGACACCATTTTGTGTAACTTCATAAATTATCTAGAGCAACACCAAACACTAATGTATAAACACATATACTGAAGTTTAAACAAACATTAATGGGAGTTTTATCTCTAAAAAGAGGGACATCAGGGTGGGAAAGGGGACAGAAGGATTTGGGTTTCAAACAGGGACTGCCCCTCCTAAAGAGGGACACTTGGGAGGCATGCTAGGAAGAACTGCAATAATTTTGAGGCAAACCAACTGCACCATATAGGGCAAATAAAAATTCCAGTTGATTTTAATCCCTTGAATGACAGAATCATTTTGCAGTCCATTAGAGAAGTCTCTAGTAGAGGCATAACTACATGGTGCGCACAGGGTGCATTTGTCCCCATCCCAACATCCAAGGGGGCCCCATCCAACCCAAGGCCCAATAGATACTAGTTATGCCTCTGGGTGAAAAGGTGTGTATGTTACGGTTGTTCACAAAATGTTTGCACCAGGACCCACCAATAATAAGTTACACCAGTGCTATCTAGCATTCAAGGGGTTAAAAGAGTGGTACCCCTCTGTCACCTAAAGGGTTAAATGAATAAGGTTTGGGGAATGTTTATTTGTTCCCTATGGTGCTGTTGGTTTGCTCCAGATTTGCGCTACTTTTCTTTTGTGGATAAAGCTCTTTTTGACATAATAAAGGAATGGCATGCTCTAAAACACCCATACAGGTGTGGTGACTGAAGAATAAATCAGCCATTTTGTCATTCAAAAAAAACTTTATATATAGGCATTAGGCAGGTGCTATATCATTGCCATACGGGGACATGCAGCGATGCTGTACTTTACTAATATCCCTAATGATAACGGCACAAGTCACAGTCAAGTACAGTAAAGTTATAATGCAATAGCTAGGCCCATGCCACAATTTTTCGAGCAACACAGCAATGCCCTTGGCATAAAAGGAATGTTAACCCTTTGAGTACCATTCACAATGCATTGGATACTCCTCTGGCATGCCAATGATTAACCCTTTGAGTGCCAGATAGGTATCTAACACATTGCAACACTAGGGGAGGAGATTCACTAAGAGGTGATAAAGTGCAGATAACTTCTCCAATTCCTGTGTTATTCTATGGAGACTATACACTATGATTTCTTCAACTTTGTAGATCTTAGTGCATAGGCTCTATAGAATAACACCTGGAGAAGTCATCTCCACATTATTACCTCCATATCACCGTTTAGTGAATCTCCCCCAATATGTTGGATACCTCACTGGCACTCAAAGGGTTAATGGTTTACTGGGGCATCAAAAGTACACGTGCTTCTGTATTTTTATATTGATATGACTAAACAAACATATCTCTAAAGTGCGATTACCATCGAAAAAGCTTTCCCATGTAATTTGTAGTCAATGGCACCTACACATACAGGCACAATGTGAATAATTTACTAACACACGGCAACCACTTCAGTGCATACCCCAACACACACACACAAGCAGAAGTTGGAAATACAAAGCAAGGAAATAATGAACTGCTTTAGTACATTTCCTATACAACACACATATGGCAGTAGCATAAAGAAAGAGGAGTAAATGAACTTCACCATACGGGAAAAAAAATCCCCAAATTCCCATTGCTTTAAATGGGGCTTTCAACCTGAATGCTTGAGAGGTTTCCAAAGCGATGGGTTGGGAACTTCTTGAGCATTAAAGTGGTTAATCCGTTGCGTGCCTGAGGGGCACGCAACGCATTGCAAAGTCATGTGTTGCATACCCCTTGGCACTCAAAGGGTTAACGCTCCATTAGGGTTTTTCATTTGTTGCCTGTTGTACAGTCGTTTTGCCACAGAGTTGTTCCGTGTGTCTTTGTGTATATGGCCCACTGTCTCTAGGACAATCTAGGTCTAGATTCTATTGCAGGTGATACATTTATCATGCATATATCAGTACATAAATACTACTGTACGGAAAGGGTGACAAACTCATAGAACGGCCTCCCAGCAGAAGTGGTAGGTTTTACCTACACATTCCTCAGTGTACTTCAAAGGGAATCTATTAAATAAAATCAGCTGATAACTGCAATGGAATCTAGGCCTTTACCCTTTGAGTGCCAGAGGAGTGCACAACGCATTGCCACGCAATGTGTTGCGCACCCCTCTGGCACGCAAAGGATTAATAAGAAAACCTGGAACAATTCTGGGGCAAATCAACTCATCATGAGGGACAAATAGTTAAATGGGTCTTTTAACTAGCATTCAAGGGTTAAATGTCCCATTAAACGCTAATGCACGGGCTTCCAAAGTGTAGCCAAATGAGGCCCACTTGACCCCAGGGTGCAACCCTCCTGAGATTTAAAAAAAAAAAACTATATACCTAATTATTTACCACACAGGAACTAGTAGGCCAGTAAGACCTAATTCCATGCCTGCCAGTACTGTGCAGCTCTTGAATAGATACCTGTTACATATCTGTCACTGACTTGATCAATAAATAAATTAATAAATCCATATATCTGAATAGCAACAGAGAATAATTTACCATCAATGAAAAAATAATAATGTAGCCCTGACACTTAAGGCTGCCCCTGATCTAAAGGGTATTTCTGGCTCTGCACAATAGCTGTGTATGCTAGGCAAGGTGAAGACACATACATACCTTTAGTAATCCTCCTGAGATCCTGAACTGTGCTGAGAGTGAACTTGTGTGTCTATCTGCTGCTCTCAACCCTCAATCAGGTCGTTGCTGTTTGGTATCTTCAGTTTGGCTCTTCTCTTGCTCTCCTTTTTTCTCACTATTTAGATGATGCTATAGTAACCATTGTAATCTGATCTCACTTCTTTTGTTACAAATCTCTGTAATTAGCATTGCTTAGGAAAAAGCAGTCTGTGAACATGTGGCATGCATTAGTCCATTTTTACCTGTCAGTGATCAAAATTCTTCAGTGGTGTATGGATTTAATGATGACGTTAAGGGTTTATATTTTATTATCGTATATTCAAGGTCAGTCTGTCCATGTCTGTAGCTTGGCTCTTAGGAGCTGCTGTGTTGCTATGGCACAAAGTGTCTGGACGTGTACACTGACTCAGAGGGGGTATGGTTATTCAGTTGTATCCCAGCAATCAAGTTTTCCTTCACCAGGCTACAAACCTCCCCAGGGCTGGGAGCACAATGAATATACCTTTAACCTTTCAGTCCGGTTGGTAACAGAAGTAATAAAAAAGTTGTTTACTTTAAACACCGTGTGTCTTTTAGAGATCAGGGCACATATGCACAAAACAAAAGTGGAATCGGTGTGGGGCAAGCTAATAGCACCATAGAGGAGAAACTGAAGTGATAATTCATTTAAATGAAGCTTTTAACCCCTTAAATGCTTGAAATGTGTTGGAGACCTCGCTAGCATTCAAGTGGTTAAAAAAAACATTTAAATCAGTGAGGCTTTGGGGATTTTCTCTGTTCCCTATGGTGCAGTTGGTTTACCCCAAGCATTTCTCCTCCCTCTTAGTGCATATGACCCCAGATATTTGCCTTTCATTGTAAGTCTGGTCTTTCAATGTGGAGACCTTTAACTAAGCAAATCCCCCCCAAACAAGCACACACACACACATGCATACACATGCATACACATACATCAACACACACACATGTATAAATATACATTTACACATACAAAAATACACACATATACGTATACATAAACAAAACCAAATATGCACACATTCACTTAAATACATACATACATAAACCCACATGTACACATACATTCATACATACATCTGCACACACACACATTTGCACACACACACACACACATATACATACATTCATACACACATATATACACAAACAAATATATACACACACATACAGATACACATATACACACGCATGTACACACATATACATTAGGGTTGCCACCTTTTCTTCAAAAAAATACCGGCCATGGCATTCCCTCCATAGACTTAACATTGGACAGAAGCCAATTTTTTACCGGCCCGCCGGTAAAATACCGGCTGGGTGGCAACCCTAAAATACATACATACATGGATATACATGTATACACACACACAGATACACACACATACAGACACACACATACACATACCTCACAACATTTCAAACTGCCACAGAGGGACACTTGTGTTTTAGTGAGTGTTTCTGGAGGCGTGACTGGTGGGCGGGGCATTATCAAGAATATTTCAGGACCTATTGACACCTCCTTGTATAACCTAATAAATGATAAATGATGTCTAACAAGAACAAAGTATTGTATTTACACAAACTCATACCTCCCAACATTTCAAATTGTTAAAGAGGGACACTTGTGTTTTAGAGGGCATTGCTGAGGGCCTGGCTGATGGGCGGGGCATTACCAAGAAATTTTAGGCTATTTCATGACCTATTGACACCTCCTTGTGTAACCTAATAAATGACTTATAACAATACCAATATATTTTATTTACACAGACTCATTTATAAACACATATACTGATGTTTATACAAACATTCATCTGAGTTTTATTACTGTAGAGTAATGGGATACACTTATATATATACCACACAGTCTGATCTCCTAAAAAGAGGGACATCAGGGTGGAAAAGAGGGACAGAGGGATTTGGGTCTAAAAGAGGGACTGTCCCTCCTAAAGAGGGACACTTGAGAGGTATGCAAACTAATTTATAAAAACATATACTGACGTTTAAGCAAACGGTAATGTGAGTTTTATTGATGTAGAGCAATGTGATACACTTATAAATACACCACACAGTCTGATTTCCTAAAAAGAGGGACACCAGGGTGGGAAAAAGAGTCAGTGGGATTTGGGCCTAAGAGAAGGACACTTAGGAGGTATGCATACATGCATACACACATATACATACACACACATACAGGCACACGCGCATAGACACACACAGGCATACACACATACACCATATTGTTATAGTTCCTAATTACTTTTCATTTGTATACCCTAAATATGAAAACAATGTTTGAACAGATATCCCATGAAATCTAGTTTGAGTAGATAGAAAACAACAATAGACTTCACATACAGGGCATGCACACACTTAGAAATCTAGACTGCAGCCCATTATACATTTTACCGATCTCTCTCTTTCAAGGGGTTAATATCTCGATACAAATCAAAAGGAGTCAGGGGATTTTATATTTGTCCCGTTTTGTATTTGTTCTGTAGTGCAGTTGGTTTTCTCCATAATTGTTCCTCTTCATTTTCTGCATATGGCCCTAGGTTTATATGTAATGTAACAAATTTACAGTGGGGGCAGGGAGAGCTGGGAGTGTTTGATTTCTTTGTAACCCCCAACCAAAAAGATGTTGTTTGGCACCTGTCTAAGAGTTAGTACCATAATTATTGTACATTAGGCTTTAGTAGCACCACGTAACAACAAACCTATAATTGACAAGCATTCTTGAGTGAACTGAACATAACCTAAATGATGTGAGATTAAGCTCATTATTCTTATAGGTAATAAAGGGCTAATGGTAAACTAATGAGGGATTATCATACATTTCATGTTTAGCCATTATTAGGTACATTAAGATTAGAAAGGTAATGGGAATAAAAAACCTGAAACCAAGTAGGTCAAAGCTAAAGATGGAATTTGCTGTGGTTTTGATTTTACACACATTATCCTCCTACACAGGCTGAAGTGGACTTCAAGCCAGTAAGAAAAACAAAGCAAAAAAACCAAAACATTAATTAACCCATTGAGTGCCAGAGGTGTATGCAGCACATTCTCTTCTGGCACTCAAAGGGTTAAGAAGTATGCTTCTAAGGCTCAGTCGGATTTGCGTAACTCTGGGTAATTTTGAGCAGTTGCTGGACACAGGACAAGTGTAAAATCAAACACCTCTTGAACCGTTTGGATGCTAGAGGGGACTCCAATGCATTGCAGCTCTGGCTACATTGACAAAGACATTTTGAATGCAACAGCATCACCTCCATATCTGATTTCCCTGTGTTCTGTGCTCTACTCACCCCCTGTGAGCCAATTTCAGGATGTCCCTTACTAAAAAGCTAGTTACCATGGACATAGCAGTTCTGGCTAGGGGTGTGTGACAGTGACCACTGTGAGAAGAGATAAGGCAGAAAATACGGCCTTCTGCCTTCTGTGGGAATTCATATAAGAAGGCCTTTTCCATGAAAGCTTCTTAGTGCCAAACTGAGGTAAGTGTGTTTTCTGCATGAACACATGTGTGCGTGATAATGTATGCATGAATGTGTGATGACAAATGCATTAGTATGTGTTGACATGCATTTGGAAATGGCAGAATGTAGAGTGGAAGCATGCTGGGGAAAGGTATCACCCAAAGAAACCAGTGGATTTAACTTTCCATAGGTAAATTTCACCTGTGTTTTTCTCTCTGCACCAATTTCCACAAAAAGAAGAAACACAGCATTCTTTCTATGGAAGTAAAATAAATCATTCATACATTACTGCAGACTTTCATTATTGCAACTTTGAATGACTGTTGTTTGATTCAGTTTCCCATGTGAACAACACTAAATAGAACAATACATCCTATTTTTGACTAGTGTTGTGTTGCCATGGCAGAGTCTCCACTCTGAACATAGCCTTAGGTAAAACCTTTAGGAGTGCTTTTAACATAATGCTAACCATGGTTGTTTTAACCCTTTGAGTGTCAAGAGGCAGGCACGCATTGCAAAACAATGCAGTGTGTACCCCTCTGGCACTCATAGGATTAAAGATCACATGTAACAGCTATGCGAGTTACACTGCTAAACACTTGCATGCTTTGCAATCCACTGGAGACATCTCTTGCATGTTAGAGGTGCAAAAAATGCATCTGTCACAGTAATAAAAACTTACCATCATTTGTTTTACAGTGCATTAAAATCTGCTTATGTATTGTACTAGTCATTTTTCTGTAACATAAAGAGTTTTTGCGAAATTCACGTTTTATAATTTGATGGCACCATTTGGCACTTTATGCTAATTATCCTCAGAAAATGATCATTAGTTCAGTTTGATGAAAAAAAAACATCACTTACTGTGCTATTAGAAATATTCCCACAGTGTGGGCTCTGACAAGATTCATTCACAGCACACTGTATGGTAATATCAACCCAGCACAGAAACTGCTGGCATAAAGTGCCACACTGTGTCACTGACAAATAAAGATTAATCAATCAAAAAAAAAAAAAAAAAACTATAAAAAAAAAAGCTAGCACTACCTATAGGCAGTTTTTCGTTCTCTTTAAAATTAAAGGGATAGCAATGTTTTACAATAAAAGCAGCTCTAGGTAATCTTTATAGTATTTGGACCATGGAAAGTGTTATTTCAATACTGTCATAGTTGTAGTTCAGGAGTACCATAATTGAATGATAAAGTATCCCCCTCCAACCCCTTTTACTGATGTAACACTGCTCAACTCAGAGCAGCAAGACTGTCCAGATGGGTCGCAGGGAGGGACAATCTTCAGTGGGCATAAGGAAAAACCTGTCGGGGGGCAGGGTTTTCCTTATGCTCACAGTAAGGAGATTGTGCCTTGTTGTGAGCTGTCTTGTCAAGGGACCATAATCCATATCTGAGGGGAGGTGGCTAACACTAGGTAAAAGGGGCGAGAGAGGGATACTTTATCATTCAATTACTCTTGAACTACAACCTTGACAGTATTGAAATAACACTCTCCATGGCCCAAACAATATGACGATTAATTGGAGCTGCTCTTCTGTTTTTGTGAAACATTACTATACTTTTAAGTAAACTTATCTTAGAGCAGTTGTTTTCAACCCGGGCATTTTGGTGTACAGTGGACATCCACTTAGGCCACCCGTTCTTTTCTATAACATTTTTTTACAACAATGTCAATGTTAACTCAAATACATATTTATGGAAAGTTTTCTGCACAATATGTTTGTTTTTCTTATTCCATTTGTGAGACCTAAAAATAAATGTATTTTGTATTCTTATCATTTTTTACTCCTTATCAAATCCTATATAATAATTCGCTAGGATGTTTGTCAGAAGCCGTCATGCGCAGTAGAGACTGCCCGAACGCACAGAATGCTGGAAGCATTCTGTGCTTTTGGGCAGTCTCTACAGTGCATGACTGCGTCGGCGGCAGAACGCAGAGCAGGACCGGACACTTAACTCTTTGAGTGCCAGAGGGGGTACTCAATGCATTGCAAAGCAATGTGTTGCGTACCCCTCTGGCACTCAAAGGGTTAACATCACCCAGACACGGACTTTTACACTAGTTACATATAAAATGTTAGGTGCATCCCAAAAATTCCAGACTAAGTGTTGGGGTGCCTCAAGCAAAAATAATGGTTTAGAACCACTGTCTAAGGGTGACAGGTCCACTTTAACAACATATTTTTTGTAAGAACGTATTAATCCATAGGGGTACTTAACTCTTTGCAAAGCAATGTGTTGGATACCCCTCTGGTACTCAAAGGGTGAACCTTGCGTGGTATGTACTGTGGCCCATATGTGGAAATTAAAGGGATAGTAATGTTTCACAAAAAAAGCAGCTCCAATTAATCTTCATAGTATTTGAGCCATAGAGAGTCTTATTTAAGTACTGTCAGAGTTGTCGATCAAGAGTAATTGAATGGTAAAGTATCCCCCTCCTACCACTTTTACCTAGTGTAAGCCAGCTCCAGTCAGATGTGGAATCTGGTCCCTTGACCGCACAGCTCACAGCAAGGGACAATCTTCTCCCATTACAGGTTTTTCAGGTTTTTCCTTATGATCAGTGAAGATTGTCCCTCTCTGTGATCCATCCGAACAGTCTTGCTGCTCTGAGGTGAGCAGTGTTACGTCAGTAAAAGGAGGATAATTTATCATTCAATTACTCTCGAACTACAACTCGGATAGTATTGAAATAACACTCTCCACTGCCCAAATTCTATGTAGATTAATCAAAGCTGCTTTTTTGTGAAACATTCCTGTCACTTTAAGATAGTAAACCAACTGCAGCACAAGGGACAAATATAAAATATCAAAATTCACATGGACGTAAAAGGAGATTTTTAACCACTTAGATGTTAGAGAGGTCTCCAACATGAAACATCTCAAGCATTCTCCAACATTCAAGGCATTAACAGAATTTTTCATTTGTCCCCTAAGGTGCAGTTGATTTGCTCCAGAATTACTCCTTTTTTACTTTCTGCATATTGCCCTGGAAAAGGAAAGAAGACAGAAACATAATATGCTGAGTTTCGTGATAATACCTTGAACAATACAGAAACACTCACTTGATGTAACCTGACACTGCTTCAGAGTAAAAGAGCAAAATAATGTTTGTTGTACTAGCAAATTGCTGTTGTATCTCAGTGAATGGGTTTTCAAGTCAAGCAACCCTACAACCAATGTAATTTCATATAACCAACCATGACAGCAACCCCTTTAGCATCCATTACTGTGTGTGTTTTTACATGTACTATGTAGGCCATAGTTTCTCAGCTGCAGTTCTCAGGTAGCCCTCACAGTGTTTATTTTAATAGACTTCCCTATCTGAGAACTGGTGAACTAATCAGAATGAGTGATACCTGGGTTAGACTGCAGTGCGCAGTCAGGGAATCCATAAAACTTGCAGTGTTAAGGGTAATTAAGGACTGCTGCTGAGAAACTCTGATATAGACTACCTAAAGCAGCAACAGTCTATCTTGCAAGTGGAGCACAAAAGGATAAATGTTGGAACCTACTTATCCATGGTGAAAGTGTACATGTGGTAGAACCTTCTTATCCATGGTGAAGGTGTACATGTGTGTGTGGGGGGAGGGAGCAGAGGGTGGTGGAGTTGCACTAAGGTCCAATTATGAAGAGAGATCTACCATACCAGACAAGGAGATAATCTCAGCTCACCACCATGGATATCACCTCACCAGAGTCCCAGAGAATTATTATATTTATAGAGAGGCAGTAATATGTGTAACATACTACACATTTGAACAGAAAGGTCTTCCTGTGGCACATTACAATCTGATCATTTCTGAACTTCTCAATGGTTGTCCCTTTTTAAAATGGGTTATTTAGGTATGCATTTGCTTGTCTTAATTACTGTAGTAACGTTGCTCTGATTTAGTAAAATAAAACTCTGGCGGTCTAAACATGGAACTCACCTAACCAACAATACCTATTGCCTTCTACCCGTACTCTCTCGAACAGTTCCACTGTACCAATCTTTTTAATCAATCCATGGAAAAAGGAGCTTTTGTGTATGTGTACTGATAAGGGAAACATTTACTTCTTATACTCTCCTCATCATTACATGGGGGGAAGCGGGAACCTTGTTTGGTACTGTCTCATGGGGCTAAAACCCTAGGTCTCATACTTAAAGTTCTGGGTTTTGTTGCCAGCTTGGGGCATGTAATGGTGATAATCGCCCTACTAGTAATGATGTGGTTGGGCTGCACAGTGAGGTAATGTTGCACTACATATACACACACACACACACACTACCTTTCAAAACTTTTGGGTTACTTAGAAATGTCCTTGTTTTCCATCAAATGAGTTGAAAAATGAATAGGAAATACAGCCAGGACGTTGACAAGGTTAGAAATAATGATTTTTAATTTAAATAATAATTGTGTCCTTCAAACTTTGCTTTCGAAGAAGAATCCTCCATTTGCAGCAATTACAGCCTTGCAGACCTTTGGCATTCTAGTTGCCAATTTGTTGATGTAATGTGAAGAGAGTTCACCCCTATGCTTCCTGAAGCACCTCCCACAATTTGGATAAGGACCGTACTCGCCATTCCCCCCCTTTTCCCTCAGCCACCACACACCCCCAAAATCCCCCCACCCGCCCCTCCCCCCATATTTCACCCCCAAATAAACACACTGACAACAATATAAGGTGGCAAATTGTGAGGTCACAGCTTTATTAATTGGGATATTGACCTATTTATGGGACCCCAGGAGTACCCTCCCCCCTCCTATGTGGCGCCTCCAGGGCCCCTAAAAGCTTGGGTCATGCCTGCACCCAGCCTGCGGCCATGGGAGGTAAAGGGCGAGACCTTTCAGGCAAACCACTGCCTCCCCACCTCTGGTCCCTCTCCATGGCCGCCTCTCCAACGTACCAGGGGAGGCAAACAAGGCCCAAATGTCAATCCGCCATGACAATACCTACATGCCTCCCCTCCTCCACAGTGCTTGATGGCAATCGCCCGCCCTTCCTGCAGGCTGACCTGGCCGCACAGCACAAGTCTGCCCGCCCACTGTTACCGATTGGCTATGCCGCACTGCCGGGGCCCTGTAAGCGCCACACCCGCCACCCATAGAGGGGACTCCTAACCCTTGACCCTCTATGCCCCCCCCCACGCTGTGACCCCATACAAACCCCTAGGGCCTCCCTAACTGCCTCTGTGAAGACCTGCAACCCCCTGTCCCCCAGGTGCACACCATCTCCCCTGTACCAGCCCTCTTCCTCCATTTTTATCTTATTATGACTAATGGTAGCACCCCCACAGGAGACCACGAACCTGGCTATAGCGTGGTTCACCTTACGCCTAGACCTCTCAATGGCCCGGGGCGATACCGCCCCTTTCCATGAACGTCGTGGCGTAATTTGTGACCAGATGATCTTCATCTCAGGGCAGATGGAGCTCCATACCCTACATGTGGCTTTAATGCGTTCAATCAAGTCTACCGATACCGTGGAAGTAAGATCGTTACCGCCAGCATGCACTACCAAAATGTCAGGACTCCCCCACCTCCAACAGGCGTCCTGAAATAGCTCCTCCATCTGCCCCCAGACCAAGCCTCTCTTACCACACCATATGATTTTCATGCTCTCCTGTGGTATTCCTACATTCTGCCTCTGCCGCTGCTTAAGGTATTGGTGAGCCCAATAGATGAACGAATGGCCTAAGACAAGCACTCTGATCTGCCTCTTCCTCACCCTTTCTGTAAGCAAAACACAATGTTAAATCATTTCCAAACGAATGTAAGTTTTAAACGCATTGGAGCGCCAGCGCCCTAACCTTTTAATTTCTCCCTCACTGTCCCCCTTTTGTGCTGCCGCCGTTGCTGCCCCTATTCTGAATGAATGTGTTCCATACCCTCTTGGGTCTGACCCCATTCTATACAGAACCTTATCCATCACCTTTCTGAATTGGTATTTTGATAGTGCGCTGCCATCCTGGTGTATCAACAAACAACCTTTTCGTGGGGGCCTAATCCTCAAGAATTGCTTCACCGCCCTTACAGGGCACACCTCTACACCGCTCTTGTTGAGCACTACCCACTGGCCCCCACCTTCCTGACTGTTTTTTGCCTTAGCCAGCCAACAGCGCACTACCTGACTTGACCATTCCACTGCCTCCCATTGCAATCCTGTATCTTGCCTACCCTTTGCTACTGCTACCAACTCACTAACCCTAAATGCTCCAAAAAACGCCATCACAAATGCTGCCTTAAACAATAGCCTCTCATACTTGTCGCTACACACCTCCTTCAACGTCCTACACATTTGCCTCAACTTTAACAGGTCTATGGGTCTTCTCGTATCCGGCACTTTACGCCGCTTCCTTCCCCAGCCTTTCATAAGCCTCCTTACTGCAAAATTATCAGTTAATGACTCCCCCCCCCTGACTTTGGTGAAGAATGCAATTGCTGCCAATGCTGTCACTGCCTTCCCCCTGGCCGCCCCCTGCTGCCACAGCCTTTTTAGATATTCCAACAATAGCCTTACATTAACCACACCATTTCTCCCCACCTGCCCTGCAGTAAACTCACCCCAATCCTGGAAAGCCTTCTTGTACGCCCTCCAAGTGCTTGGCGCTAAGGATGCTGTTATGAGCTCGTCTATATCTTCATCCCCAACTGCCAAACATAGTGTGGACATAAACAACCATGTTTGTTAGCTTCTGGAGCCAATGCAAAAAAGACATCCCACTTCTCCCTGGACAGCGCATCAGCCAACCTGTTATCTACTCCAGGTACATGACGCGCTGTAAACCTAATATTATGCCTCATGCACCTCCATACCAATCTTCTTAACAGCGCCAACACATATTGACACCCAGATGACAATTGATTTATGGCATAAACCACACTCATATTATCTGTCCAAAATACCACTTCCTTATTCGCCAGCCCCTCATACCACAACTCCAAGGCTACCACAATAGGAAAAAGCTCCAATAGCGCCAGATTCCTTGTCAACCCCAGCGAGTGCCATGCCTCCGGCCACCTTTCAGCACACCATTGGCCTTGGAAAAAAGCGCCAAAGCCAACCGCCCCTGCTGCATCCGTATACAACTGCATCTGGCTATTTGCCCTTGGTGGCTCCCTCCATAACCTGACGCCATTAAAATGTATGAGAAATGCCTCCCACACTTTTAAGTCCTCCCTTAGCTGCCTAGTAATCCTAATCTTATGCAACGGGCACCTAACTCCTACCGTAGCTCTTTCCAGCCTTCTACTGAAAATCCTACCCATAGGTATGACCCTTGAAGCAAAATTCAACAAGCCCAACAGTCCTTGCATCTCCCTTAACGACACCTTCTGCCTGCCAACCATCCCTACCACCGCCGCCCTGGCTTTCAACACTTTATCCCAGGGAAGACGCACCTGCCCCTCCTCTGAATCAATTTCAATCCCCAAATATGATAATTTGGTGGTAGGCAGTACAGTCTTGTCATGCGCCACTGGCACCCCCACTTCCTCAAATAGTTGTTCCGCACACCTCAACAGATTCTCAGCCTGCTCACTCCCTTTCTCCCCCACGAACAAAAAATCATCTAGATAGTGAGCCACCCCTGTAACCCCTGCCCTCTTCTCAACTGCCCAATGCAACGCTGAACTGAACTTCTCAAAAAATGCACACGAAACTGAACAGCCCATTGGCAAACATTTGTCTACATAAAACCCCCCTTGAAAATAACTCCCCATAAACCGAAAACTGTTAGGATGCAGAGGTAGCAGCCTAAATGCTGCTTCAATATCTAATTTGGCCAACAATGCCCCCTTTCCGTGTCCTTGAACTAATTGTAATGCATCATCAAATGACTGATATGCGACACTACAATCTTCCTGGGGAATAGCATCATTCACTGACCCCCCCGCTGGGAAGGACAAGTGATGAATTAGCCTGTATTTCCCCTCCTCTTTTTTGGGCACCACCCCCAGTGGTGACACAATGAGTCCTTCCACTGGCGGTTGCACAAAAGGGCCCGCTATTCTGCCCAATGAGACTTCCTTTGCTAACTTTTCCTTAATGACTTCCGGCATAATTGTGGCTGACTTCAAATTCCTCAACTGCTTCCTCTGTTTAACCAAACCTTGCACTGGAATCACAAAACCCTCCTCAAAACCTTTCAACAAAAAACTCACAACCCCTCTATCCGGGTGTTCCTCCAACACTCTACTTAACAGGCCTACCCTCACTGGTGTTACCGCTCTTTCCAGGGAAGTTGCGAAAATCACTCCTCCCCTCATTCTCTCCTTTCTTAAAGCAGACTTTTGCGGCATGGTTTCCCCCACAGCTTGCGCATGCATGGCGAAATCTGCAAGCTGCCCCCCTTACGCAACCGCGGTCATTAAATGCGTAACACACATCTTTCGTCTTAAAGCCCAGCACTCCTGGCTTCCCTTGCAGCCTACCTACGCTCTGTCTTCTATCCTGCGTGAGCAATCTCGACCATGTATCCATGTCCCTAGTCCCAAATGACAACACCTTGCTATCCGCCATCCTGCGCCTGAATGATTTATCATAATTGCACCAAGCCTGTCCCCCAAAAGCACTATGTATATCCACAATAACGTCAATATATTTCACCACATTCCTGCCCTCCTTTGGATGATGTTTCAAATACAAACTTGCATATGGCAGAAAACCTTTAAGCCATTCCATAAAATGCCTTGGTCTCACCTTCCCTTTTTCCTCCCGCACACCTTCCTCCTTTGCCTCTACTGCGTCTCTAGAGATCTTATAAATATCCACATACCTCCCCTCCTTTATCTGCCTCTGTATCTTTTTGGGTACATGCGCATGTGGTTCCGCTACCTCACAAGCAATAGCATCCCTCTTGATCTTTTTCCTAACCTCTTTCTTCCTAGCCTGCATGTGCTGACCCCTAACCTGCTTCCCCTTAATGGCTTTAAAACATTTCTTCAACATATTAAAAGTTCTGTTACTATCATTGCTATCATCCGAATCCTCTGAGTCAGAGGCGGACTCCTCTGTGTCCGTCCCTGACTCAGATGAGTCAGCAACCCCTTCTTCCACTGTCACAATATCAGAAACATTATCATCACTCTCAAAAGACTCACCCAACTCCATGTTGATCTCCTCTGCAGACGCCTGCCCCTCCTTCCGCGCTCTCTTACCGGTGCCTTGTGCTTGTTTCCTTCCATCTGGATTCTTTTGTTGCAACACTTTTTCCTGCACCTTTCTTCTCTTACTTGCTGCTGCTGGAGAGAATAAAGGATAAGTCCTTTTCCACCACTCATGGGAGCCCACTCCACCATCCTCCAACCCCCATTGACTTCCTCCCTCCCCCCCTAGATCCCAGCTCTCCTCCCCCCATTGGCTATCCCACTGGTTTCCAAAGGTCCCATCCAGCCCTGCTAACCTCTTACCCCCCCCCCCATCCCTGTGCAAACTCTCCAGCTCCCCCCATTCCTCCTCCTCTTGGCCAGACCCCCCCTGACCCCCCAACCTCTTATCCAACCTGACCCTGCTCCTGAATTGCCCCCTTTCTACTTCCCTGAACCTACCCCCACCTAAACCTGATTGCTGACCCCCCAGACCCCTACCTCTCCCCCCTCTCTTCCCTACACCTAAAGGCTGCCTAACCCTATGCGCCTCCCCAACCCTCACTGCCCGTGCCTGCACCTTCCCTCTACCCCCCTCCTGCCTACCTTCTTCCCTATTGGCATAATCTCGGGCACCAAGATGCACAGGCGCCCGAGACAGCCCTACGCTTAGGTCCTCCAAAGGACCCGATGCAGACCAAGTCTCGCGAGTAACCGAAGTCCCGCGAGACTTGGCCTGTCCATAGCCGGAAGCGGCGGCCGGAGCAAGCAGGCTCAAAGCCTGCCGCCGCCGCTTCCCACCCCGCGATCCCCTGCCCACCCCAGCATACAAAGGGGCACTTATCTTGGAGCCAGTTCCAGGGGAGTCCAGGAATCTCACGGGGCGCCTTCTTCTTCGCTCTGGTCGGTTGGATCCCAACTCCATCACTTCGTCTTCAGCTGCTTCGGTAGCCCAGCGCCTGGAACAAAAAGCAAAAATAGTTATAGCTCACCTCTTCAGGTAAGCTTCTTTTAAAGGGTAAGCCTCGCCCCCTTTGTTTCCCACCTCCCCCTGCTACGTGACTCCAGCAAGGGAGAGGGAGAGAGCCCAGACCTTTGTCCCAGGCTCCCTCCCCCCACCCCCACCGAAACCCCGCAACAAAGGAAGGGGGAAGGGGGTTTCGGCTCCCCAGCCCTTATCAGGCTTCAGGCGCCATCCCGGCGCCCTCCGCCTTTTGTTGGCTTGATGGGTACTTCTCATGTACCAGAAACAAGGACATTTCTAAGTGACCAAACTTTTTAACGGTAGTGTACGTGTGAGTGTGTATATATCTGACACCCCCTTTCAAATGGGAAGCCCCTGAGGCATACCCGCCCTTCCCTTTCCCCCTGGTGGCTGACTATGTGAAAACATTTTAATTTATTTTATTTTTACCAACCTCCCCATTGTCAGAGTTAAGTTACTATATATTGCCCCTTCTGTAACAGCAGACATAATGGGGGAAAGTGGTTGCACATACTCTACCAATTAGTAAGATGGGGTATATAAAAACAGCAAATCTGATAACTAGACTGTAAGCTTATTGGGACAGGGACATCTTTCCTATTGTTTCTACAATTGTGGCCCTTAATGTAACCTGTATTTTATTTATTGTATATTCTCCTTCTGTAAGGCACTGAATACATTCTGTGGCACTACATAAATAAAACGATAGATAAATACAAGCCATCTGCACCACGGGGACAAATAAAAATTCCCATTCACGTAAATTACGCTTTTAACCACTTGAAAGCAAGAGAGGAGGGGGGCTCCTTTTTATACAAAGGAAATTTGTATTTGCAACTGATTTGCCCACAGATTGCTCCTGTTCTTTTAAACCCTTTAAGACCAAAGGAGATTGCAAAGCATTGTTAAGCCAAGCAGATTAAACCTAGAAGGTCCAGGGGCACAGAAAAGCAGTGCAAAGCATTGTTTTGTACACGGATTTAACAAAATTGGGGTGTTATATTTTCATCTTTGTCAATAGGACAGAAAATACACTGTATCTTTTAATTTGCTCTGTCTGCTTAAGGGTAAAAATCATGGTGTAAGAGATTGTTTGGATGCTGCAGGGGTAGAGGAGAGGGGCGAGCTGGGTTTAGGTGGGTTCTGGAGTGAAAGATTTGGCCTGCTAAGGAATATTTACTTCACTTTCTACATGTTGACCCTTGTGTTGCCACAGGTACTACACATTTTAAAAAGGGTATTGGCTCCTGGGACAGAATTAAGAAATGTATTGTAGTATGTTAAAGGAGCAGTAAACCTTTTTTATGAAAATCTATATGTTCTAGAGCTTTTCCGGTGAGTTAAACAAGGGCACTCCCATCACTGTCAGTTGTTCTATTCAAAATTTGTATCAGTTCAAATAATCAGGAAGTGACAAGCAGTTTCTATCACATTCTATGGAGAACTGTAAGTCAGTGACTTTCCTCTCCATTAGAATGTAACAAAATAACTATTTGAAATTTGACCACTAGAAGGCACTGCTAATGTAAAAAACCATAGGTTTAAAAGGATAGTAAAACTTTGATTTAAAAATGTCTAATATTGTATTTACTAACCCCATTTCTCAAAACTTAATAGTTTTTGTGTTCGTAGCATTTAAAGTTCCCCCCTCCCCTTTGTCATATGTCAGCACTCTAGCTGACAGAGGCAGATCCTGGTCCCTGGACTGGCAGAGACTCTTCAGCAGAGCCCAAATCACAACATTTATGAAGACATACTTCATTGGAACGGTCTTCAAAGTGTTTTTGCAAACCAGGCACATTTGGTATACTGTTCCAATGAAGTATTTGTTCATAAATGCTGGGACCAGGATCTGCCTCTGTCAGCTAGAGAGCTGATGTATGAGAAAGGGGAGGGGGGGACTTTAAATGCTTCGAACGCAAAAACTATAACGTTTTGAGAAATGGGAAGTAGCTTATTCTACCTCTACAGTTAATAGGTACAATATTAGACATTTTTAAATCAAAGTGGTAATAACTTTGGAAGTATGCATCTCTCAACAGTGGGAGTACCCATACGTTACTCAACAAGAAACTCCCTACAATATATATTTTTTCATAAGAAAAGTTTACTGCTCCTGTACGGTGAATATCTTATTTTTTTGTCCTCACATATTTTATTTACATAAACTATTAAAAATAGCTCAAGAATCTTCTTGTGCTGCTATGGTAAGTAGGAAAGTCTTTACTCTCAATTTTTCTCTGGATATGTCAGCTGCTCAAACCACACCCATCATTCTTATTATATGCTGTTGCTTCAAATGTATTTCAGAGAGTAGAATTTATCATCAGTGAGATGTTTAAAGGAAGAAGGACCAGAATTAATAGGAAACCAGTAATGTTATACATTTCAAAACTAACTATGGATCTTTAAGGTTTTTGGGCCACTAAATTGTGTTAGGGATAGGTTCCCCCACTGCTGTAAAAAAAAAAAAAAAAAAGTTTATTTTTTTTCTCAGTGGTACAGCCCCTCTAATCCCTTAAGGACCAACGGTCCCAGGGTGTGTGGTCCTTTAAGGACCACATAGCGAAGTTTGACGTGCCGGCACACGTAACTGATCACGTGTGCCGGCACACTGAACGGCGGACTGAAAGCGACTGCTCCAGTCTCGGAGCAGTCAATTTCAGTCCCCACTACTACTCACAGCGCTCCCACAGGAGCTCTGTGAGTACAAAATATGTGACATACCAGGACCATCACTGGTCCTTTAGGCTAAAACAGCAGAGACGGTCCTGACGTGTCACTGGACGTTAGGGGGTTAAAGGGGAACTACCACCCCGCAATAACTTAAGCTTGATTGATTGTTCATCTGGCGACTAGCTGCTTAGTAGCGCTAGTCGCCAGAAATATTACCCGGTTCTGCAGATATCGGCGTTTTACCGATGGTGACAGGAGCAGGAAGCACGGACGTCTCTTCACAGTGACATCCGTGCGCCTGCGCTTTCAGTCCCTTTTGAGCCGGCCGGCTGTGATCCTGTAGACAAGTTGTGCCCACTTGCATGAAGTAAAGTATACATTTGTGTGAAAAAGAAAGTACACCCTCTTTGAATTCTATGGTTTTACATACCAGGACATAATAACAATCATCAGTTCCTTAGCAGGTCTAAAAATTAGGTAAATGCAACCTCAGATGAACAACAACACATGACATATTACACCATGTCATGATTTATTTAACAAAAACAAAGCCAAAATGAAGAAGCCATGTGTGAAAAACTAAGTACACCCTTACTACTTCCATTGGAATTAAGATGCTAAATAGCAAACAGGTGCTGCTAATCAAATGCCCTTTATTAATGGATCATCAACAAGTGTAACCACCTCTAGAAAAGCCAAGGTTTTAGCAGTTTGCAGGTGTGTTAACACATGCTAAGGAGGAAGGACATAAGAAATGATCTTAGAGAAGCAATTGTTGCTGCCCATTAATCTGGTAAGGGTTATATCATTCTACAGTGAGAAAAATTATTCAAAAGTGGAAAACATTCAAGACAGTTGCCAATCTTTCCAGGAGTGCACGTCCCAGCAAATTCACCCCAAGGTCAGACCGTGCAATACTCAGAGAAATTGCAAAAAAACCAAGAGTTACATCTCAGACTCTACAGGCCTCAGTTAGCATGATAAATATTAAAGTTCATGACAGTACAATTACAAAAAGACTGAACAAATATGGGAAGGGTTGCCAGGAGAAAGCCTCTTCTCTCTAAAAAGAACATGCAGTATGGCTTAGGTTTGCAAAGTTGCATCTGAACAAACCACAAGACTTCTGGAACAATGTCCTTTGGACAGACGAGACCAAAGTGGAGATGTTTGGCCATAATGCACAGCTCCACATTTGTTGAAAACCAAACACAGCATATCAGCACAAACATCTCATACCAACTGTCAAGCAGGGTGATGGAGGGGTGATGATTTGGGCTTGTTTTGCAGCCACAAGACCTAGGAACCTTGCAGTCATTGAATCGACCATGAACTCCTCTGTATACCAAAGTATTCTAGAGTCAAATGTGAGGCCATCTGCCCGACAGCTAAAGCTTGGCCAAAGTTGTCTCATGTAAAAGGACAATGATCCCAAACACACCAGCAAATCTACAACAGAATGGTTGAACACAAAAAGAATCAAGGTGTTGCAATGGACCAGTCAAAGTCCAGACCTCATTGATATGCTGTGGCAGGACCTTAAAGGGATAGTAATACTTCGTTTTAACTTTATTTTATTTTGTAGGCATTAAAAAAACATGAAGAATGATATAAGTCTTATCTCTCAAACCTTTATGGTTTATGTGATATTCACAAGCAAAGTTCCCCTCCCCGCCCCTTTTACCTAGTGTAAGCCATCTCTTCTCAGATGTGAATCTGGTTGTATGACCAGACAGATAACAGAAGGGGACAATTTTCTTTGTATGAAAACAATGAAAGCCCTTCCCCCTTGACAAGTTTTTTACCTTTTTCCTTTATCTTAATTGAAGATTGTCCCTCTCTGCAGTCTACCTGGGCATCTCCCTTCTGATCTGGTTGAACAGGGGGGGATACTTTGTTTGTGAATATCTCTTAAACCATAAAGGTTTCAGAGATAAGACTTATATCATTCTTCATGTTTTTTTAATGCCTACAAAATAAAATAAAGTTAAAATGAAGTATTACTATCCCTTTAAGAGAGCTGTGCATAAACAAATGCCCACAAACCTCAATGAACTGAAGCAACATTGTAAAGAAGAGTGGGCCAAAATTCCTCCACAACGATGTGATAGACTTATAAAGTCATACAATGATTACTTCAAGTTATTGCTGCTAAAGGTGGTTACACGAGCTATTGAATAATAAGGTGTATTTAGTTTTTCACACATGGCTTCTCAATTTTGGCTTTATTTTTGTTAAATTAATAATGACATGGTGTAAAATGTCATGTGTTGTTGTTCATCTGAGGTTGTATTTACCTAATATTTAGACTTCCTAAGGAACAGGTAATTGTTACTATGTCCTGATATGCAAATCATAGAATTCAAAGAGGGTGTACTTTCTTTTTCACATGACTGTATACTGCAGAGAAATGAAAGAAACAGGGGAGCAAACATTGTACATAGTACTTTATTCATCCAACTTAAAATATAGTAAAAACAGAACTACCTCCTTCAGGGCATCTGCTCACAAGATCCTCTGTGAAAATCAGCAATAAAAAATCCCTATACACATCTCCAGGTTAACAGTCATAGGGTGTCAGTTCCTTTCTCACCATGCTAGTGGTCCTGTACGCTTTCAACCAGCCGGTATCCCCTCGGTGACGTTGATCTGACAGGATTTCACAGCCTTGCATTCCCAGCCTCGCTTTGGTACCGAACTTCTCACTTCCACACTGATTCAAACCTAGAGCCTCCAATTGCTCAATGTACGTTTCTTTGGTAAACCCACTTCATCAAGAGGTACTAACCATTACATTGCTCATATATTTATACCCTTTAGCTGCCAACTATTATAATCATGTAATTAATAAAATATCTCGTAAAACACAAACACATCTAAAAGTTTTTCACACAACATCACATATATAAAATTATTTAAAGAAATAAAAAAAGGATAATATATATATACATATATATATATATATATATATATATATATATATATATATACATTTGCACTGTTGTGTGTCAGACTGGGGCTCCACAGAGACGGGAGTGCTGGATCATAGTGCCATATGTATATATATTTATATATATATATTTACTAGTTGAACAGCCTGTTACACAGGCCACAGTGCCACTGCCACCCGGTCGCAGGACAGTCACGCGCAGTACAGCCTGCCCGCGCCACAACTGATACAGAGCTGAACGCTCCTTTGGAGCGCCCAGCTCTGTATCAGCCGCGGCGCGGGCAGTCTCTACTGTGCATGACTGCAGCACGCGCAGCAGTGTCTACTGAGCATGTCACGGCGTTACACACGATTTAGTGCATTATTATATAGGATATATATATATATTTATATATTTAGGGTATATATATATATATATATATATATATATATATATATATATATATACCCTAATGCCAACCTATACCTAAAATGTACTCATTGATCAGAACAGCAAACTCACGCTTGGATAAGTAATTGAGCTGTTATTAAATACACTGACCAATGGATCACTGTTGTAGGCCCCTATGCTAATTAATCAATTCTGACCACAGTATCATCCATGTTACCCCGGTATCATTAGAAAAAAATCAAAGTCATATTAGTTAACAGCTCTGTGTTGTTCCTCAATGTGTTTCACCAAAAAACAGCTTCATCAGGAGGAGAGGTTATAGCTTATAGCCCGTAGCATATATGTATACATAGGTGCATGGATGAGTAGGACTTACTACTGCTCATAACAATTTAGTATATCTCTGCCTAAATTCCTAAATTACACTTGATAGACAGGGAAATATGAATGATCAATTATGAAAAGTCACATATATTTATCCATGATCCTTGGGTATTGACAGCGAATAACAGGGGAGAGTAATATATGCAGTGCCCTCCCAGTATATTCACAGACTAACTCTTTAGTAGGGTTTTTTTTCAATCTGGATGCTATAGGTATCTCCACTGCATTGCCTCAGAATATGTTAGAGAAGTCTCTAGCACCCAGCAATAGCACCCAGCACTACAGAATCAGAACATGCCTTTAAATATTAATACTTATTTGTAACTCTTTACTGCCCTTAGAAATGTGACGAGATTAAAGGAGGAGTAATATTTTTAAAGGAACATATGCTATAGCAATTTTCCATTAGAGGGAGATTTTTCATTCAAATGGTATAACAGCTCAAAATGTCAGTACCATCTAGTACATAAAAGACATTTTTTTCTAATGCGCTCTAAGGGAGAACTTGAATTATTGACCATGGCTCTCCAGAGTAAGTGATAGGAACACAAGCACCAACTGGTGGCCATAATAAAAAAATATTGAGATGAATTAGAAAAATTATGTTTTCTTAGTAATTTCTCCCAGAAACTGATGTATTCTTATTTGAATTACAGTAGAAGACCTATTACATTTTTTTATTAATAAAGATATACTGCTCCTCACCCCCATTTACAAAAACCCATGAGATAGCTGAATGTGTGCCCAGAGGCCTTAGTTATGTACACCTCACTGTATACTCCTCTAACACTCCAAGGACTAAAGACATAAAGCTTAGTACTTCCTCTTACCTTTAGATTGCCAGGAGTAAATATGTACATTATCCATCTTGCCAGGGCCAGATTTCCCTGCCTATATCTCATAATATTGAGGGGCACCTCAGCTGTGATGGCCACACCTGCTGTGCTGATCACACCCACATTTTGAATTGTGGGTGTGGCCTGAACAATATCAATGTCCCTGCACATGTTTTATGCCCATTTACAGTCTATTATATAACCCAATGGATGACAGATAACTTTCCAGTGCATTGTGGAGTAATGAACTGGAGATCTCTCTATCAAACAAGAGGCTAAAGCTTTTTCTTATCCTTGCTTGTTATAGTCCAAGGCTATTTTCTGTGTCAGGAAACAGTGAATGGGACTGAGGGCAGGGTCATGTGAATAGTGTGGGTGCAGCTAAGAGCTTTACCTAGTGGAACCTAGTATGTAAATCCATCCCAGCTTCTTGCACTCCAAGCATATATGATTGCTTTTGGCCATTTTTTTCTCTACAAAGGTGCATTGGCATTTTGGTGTGTCATGGGCACTAGCTTAAGATGCTCAGTTTTCCTAAGAATTATTTAAAACAAATGGGAATCTTGCATTTAAACTATATAGTTGTGGCGTGTATTATGCACAGTACAGTCGTTATTGTCACTGTGATTGTGAATAACTATGTATTTTTTATTTGTCCCTTTCATTATTCCCTTGACAAATTACTTTAACATATTTGGTGCGCTCTGACAATTTCAGATTGCTTGTCAAGGGTGTCATGGCTCAAAAAATATTAAGAACCACTGCTTTATATGATACTAGCAATTTGGGATATCATTGCTCGTCATTTACTCAGCCTCACATTAACCCTTTGAGTGGCAGAGGGGTACACAATGCATTGCGTACCCCTCTGCCACACAAATGCTTAAGCGTTGGTTAAAAAAATAAACAAGCAGATGGCCAATGTGTCCCACACTGCTAGTATCTCCTAAAGAGGGACACTTCGGAGGAATGGATCCTACTATCTTCTAAAGAGGGACACTTGTTTGATTTGGACCCCTACTATCTCTTAAAGAGCGACACTTAGGACATATGGGCCCATTTATCTTCTAAGGAGTGACACTTGGGAGGTATGCACCCCAAATATCTCCTAAGGAGGTACACTTGGGAGGTATATACCCCTAATAACTACTAAAAAGGGACAGTTGGGGACAGGCCTTAAAAGTTGAAGTCCTTTGCTACTAGCCAGACCTGAAAAGTTACTATCCACTGCAAGCCATAACATAACAACCAGGGCTGAATTTCTACTCGCCAGGGCTAAATTTTCACTCGCCATAGCTATAGCTATAGCTATACACAAGATGCACTACACACACAATTTACACCCACACATACCCAACACACACAAAAAAACACATGTAATACACAAGCACCATGCGCATGCAATACACAGACACATGCACCACACACGCAATAAACACAATATACCACAACACAGACACACGTACAACACACATGCATAAAACACACTATGATAAACTTGAGTGGGCAGCAAGCACAGTCTTCTAGGATATCACACACAGTCCACAGTTCTTAAAATAGTTTTGCAATTTTATTTTGACATTGCATCAAACACAATCAGCAGGCAGTGTTTAACAAAACAAAATGAAAACACACTACAAATAAAAACCTAGCTCAATCTGAGCACTAACTTTACTTGTAGAAGATTCCCCTTCTACTTCAAGGTTTTAAACTAGCAAAAATAGCACAGGTTTAACCTACCTTTTCAAGTCCTGCTTTGTTGCTCTGCTCTGCTCTGCACTTCTTGCTCACAGCAAATCAAATTCCTAGTTTCAGTACCACCAGTGCCAGTAGAAATAAAGAACTATATAAGAAGAATACTGAAGACAACAAGTCGCATTCAAGTGTTTATGATGCTGACAATAGAATAATAAAGGAAGGTGTAGCACCTGAACCACCTGCTGCATCACATAGTGAGACAAACAAGCACCAAAACACACATCCTCAAAACAGTAGGGAACTTTGTTACAGTAAAAGTAAAAAGAAATTGTTTGAGACCTCTAAAAGATTAGAGGAATATAAGGGTAATAGTGGGCAAGAATTGCCAGGTGATGCTGATGCTGCTGGGGATGACCTAATGATGACTGATGATGATGCAGATCTAGAATATATCCCTCCAGCATCAGTCTCTTATTCAGATACAGATGAAGTTGAGAGTGAGGATGATGACAGGGCTATAATGTTAGCAGAAAGTCAAAGGCTGAATCTTCCATCACTTTTAAGGAGCACTGTGTCTGTCTATAAACTGTTTGAGAAAGCCATTGGAAAGTCTGACCCTGGACAAGTACAGATGTCAAAAAGCACACAGTCACCCTATCAGTCATCCTCAGCATCATCGCCTCTTCAAAGTCCAAGTCCCACTCAACCACACACACCTGTTTTGAGTACCCAGCAACAGCGACACATGTTAACATCCACAATGTTAGATATGACGAGTGCCTCTGCTGCTTCTGTAAGTGCTGCACCTTTGACACCTAGTAGTAGTGGCAGTAGAATTGCATCAACATCTAGCCCCAGTAGCAGTAGCAGCATAACCACCTCAGGAACCCCTCATTCCATGAAGTCCACAGTATGGAGATACTTCACTCAGGATCCTCAAGCTAAGCATGTTGCTATCTGTTGTCTGTGCAAAAAGCACATGAGCAGGGGGAAAGCAGGCTCATGTCTAGGTACCTTCTCTATGAGATCCCACCTGAAGCACAACCACAGGTCTGACTGGGAGACACACTATCAGCAGGCCAAAGGTGCCACAACTAACATGAGCAGAAGCTCTTTAAAAAGTTCCCAGGGCTCCAGGCAGAAAAAAGAAGTAGTGAAGTTATTTATGTGTCAGAGAGTGTGCTACTGCCAGTGCCAACAGTTAGTTCAATACAAATAACACCTATGGCTCCTGCTGCAGAGGAGTATGGCAGACAAAGCCAAGACAAATATATTAACAACAGCTCAGATTAGGAGGTGGAGGAGGGATGTGAAGAAGGGTTTCCACCATCTACCCCACTTGGGACCACTGCTTTGAGCGACAAGTAATGTGTGTCAATAATCTGAGGATAGAGATTTGATGCAAACATGACAATAGTAAAAACTATATACACACAAAAATCACACCATACTAGCCAGTCCCCCCCCCACCACAATACACATCTGCCACATACTAAGTTGTGCTTTATTTTTTTTTATTACTTGACATCATCATGAATATGTGCCAGTGTCACTTAAGCAGGAAGTTAGTGTTGTGGGCAAAAGACAAATGCATTCTGCACGCTAACACATTTTTCAAGGCATATGTTGTTGTAGGACTCAGAACTTTGACTTTCAGACACTTATTTCTAAACTACAGCCCTCAGAAGAAGTAATATTACAGTAGAAAATGTAGTACCTATAGGAAATATAGGCAAAAAATGTGTTAATATAGGTGAAACATTTGTTAAAATAGGTGAAAAGGAGGACATTTTTGCATAGGCAGAAAGGCAAAATGTTTAGTTGAAAAAGCGAAAAATCAGCAAGTTTTCGCGAAAAGTCATGCTGGAAACTTTTCACCCACCCTATTTATTAGTGAGTGGATGTGAGGTAATCTGTGGGATAATGACTGATAGGTGAAGGCACAATGCTCAAAAGTGTAACCCTTTGAACGACAGAGAGGTATGCAATGCATTGCTCTGCAATGCGCCGCATACCACTTCTGCCACTCAAACAGCTAACAACATAGTGTAAGTGCAAGTACGAAAATCACACCCCTGTGTATGTTGTGGAGTAGCAGTAGGGAGGAGACATGAATATCTCCTCCTTACTTCTGCTCCTATGTGTATGTGGCGGGAGACACAGGTTTTCGCTTTTATATATAGAAGAATAGTAGTTAATCAAAAACGCAAGCTGCAGTACCACTATTTCTCCATAAGGTGTCAGTGCTACACATGTATTTTTATGAGTCAAGCCAAAGTTTGTCATATGCTTGACCCGAAGAAGAGAGTATCTCTTGAAACTGGTCTTAAAATACAAAACGTCCATATACAAAAGTTGTTACAAAATACTAGAGTAAGCATATCTTTAGATTATCCATATTGTTACATTTGGAGACATTTATAAAGAGAAAAGCATATGGTGGCGCAATATTTTAGTATTTCATGATTGGTGTGGAGAAATGGTTCTTGCACACATGGAAGTAACATGAACATATAATATTAACTGCTTAGATTCTAATAACATCTCCAAAGAATTCCGTTAACCCCTTAACGACCAAAGGTCCAGGGAAGATACATTCCCTTAAGGACCGATTTGATCGTTACGTGTACCAGCAAGCAGAAAGGGGGTCTGAGAGAGACAGCTCCAGTCTTGGAGAGGTCAAATTCAGACTCCATTTTTACTTATAAGGTTCCCACAGGAGCGCTGTAATGAAAAAGTATGTGACATGCCAGGGCCGCCACCAGTCCTTCAGGAAAAAAAGGTGATGGTCCTGGCATGTCACAAGCCATTAAGTGGTTAAAAGGTGTTGGTATCCAATGGGTTAAAGTGGAATTAACACTTTATAATGAATGGTGATTTTGAAAGAGCTTTCAAAATCATCTATACTTTTATTAGCCACAAAAGCTTCCCTTGGTTTTTGCAAACCAGGCGATGTCAATAGCATGGAGCACCAGCACTCTGGCAGCCAAAGGAGAGTAGATTTTTTATTTTCATTTGTACGATCATGTTCCAGGAGATCAGCATTTTTGGTAGGTGACTTTGGGGCTGATTGGTAACAAAAAATAAATAAAAAACAACCATGGGAGACCTTCACAGCCAGCCAGTTCAGTGATTCATTGTAACCAATATGGATTTCCTCATTGGACAAGTAGTTCTTCAACAGCTCCAGGCAATTGAAGCAGCTACATTTTACAGATATGGGGATGAATGCTAGTCTCAATCACAATAATAACAATTCCCTAAATTAAAGAAGGCTTTAATTTTAATATAAGTGAAATATTTAATAGAGTGCTGTAATGGTGAAATGTACATGCATTGCAGCTAAAAAGGTGCATTTTATATAGTTCTATGATGATCCAATCAGTAGCTGAAATAGCTCAGCTGGGAGAGTGTTATACTGAAGATCTAAAGGTCCCTTGTCTAATCCTGGGTTTGGAGAGGAAAGTTTCTGAAAACATATTAAAGTCAGCATGGATATCTTTAGATGGAGTCCAGGACAAATGGGATTATCTGAAATGTGTTTTATTAAAGGCAACAGAGCATTTTTGACTTGTTAGTAAGTGTAAAAGAAAAAGGAGAACACTGTGATACTATGCAGAAGAGGCAAATATAGATCTAAAGGTCCCTGTTTTTATCCCAGGTTTTAGCAGGCAAGTTCTGAAACCACAATCAGATTATCTCTAAGCATTATTGTAGTTTAGGAAAATGATTGCCATATTGATCTGAGGGAAAAGCAAGTTTGTTGTAAACAACATTTCAATCACCTATTTTCATTACAAAGTATCATCTAAATATATGTTAGGCTTGGTTGAGGTGTCATCTTTTGATATTGCAAAAGGTGTTCAATGTAAGGTATGCCTTTTTGAAGATGATACAAAGATCTGCAACAAGATAGACATTCCTGGGGGAATAAGATGGATGGTAAATGACTTAAGTGAATTAGAAGAAGGGACAAGAGTGTGGCAGCTGCAGTTTAATGTTGATAAATGTAAATAATGCACTTGGGACATACAAATCCAAAGGTAGACTATAGTTTTAAGGCTACTGTGCTGTTGACGACAACACAGGAAATGAACTTGGGGACAATTATTTCTCATGTCCTAAAGGTAGCCAGGCAATGTAAAAAAAACAGCAGAGGATGCAAGCAGGGTACTGTTTGTATAGCTAGAGGCATTAGTAGCAGAAATAGGGTATCATTTATAGTACTGGAGACCCAATATCCAGAAGAATGAAGTTATTCTGGAGAGTTCAAGAAGGGCTACTGAAATGGTGAATGGTTTAAATTATACAAAATCTTCACTTGCGGGCGGCATGCTTCTATTCACCGCCCTCTTCCTTCCGGCTATGTACTGCCCTGTGAGGACCTTCAGATCCTCACAGGACATTACCATTGGCTGGAGCCGGTAGGTCCTGAAAGCCAATTGAAGGAAGCGGGAGGGGAATGGAATCATGCCGCCCACAGGGGAAGATTGACATTGTTTATATGTTTTCTGATAATCTTGAAAATGCAGGGACTTGTCTTTTGAAGAAAGTAAGTGGTATTGTAGCATCGGATAGCACCGGGGGAGGGAGGGAAGGGTTCTGGCAGTCTTAATTTTTTAAAATAAAAAACTCTTGGGTATAATATGCACCCCCCACTTCACATAAGGTGAAGTGGGGTAAAATTGTGTGTATTATACCTGAGATTTTACGGTATTTTTTTAATCACTACAAAACTCTAAACATTTTTTATGGGACATTACTGTCCCTTTAATACAGTAATGGAATTTAAGCATACATAGGACAGGCAGAAGGCTATCATAAACATAGGACAAAACCAAAAACCGAATAAGGTTTGCAAACTTATACATCGCCTTGCAAAATTATATAATAATGAAGAGGTTAAAATGGTGTTTGTATGTGTGGGGGAGGAGGCTGTGTTTGGGGGAACTAGAGGACACAGAGTTCAGGCAGGATGGCTAGGGTCAAACCCCCCACCCTGTACTGTGCCTGTCTGAGCTAGGTGTAGAGAAAAAGGTGTATAGATTTCTCTATACATATGTACCACGAGATGATAACATCCTACCTTACCACATCCACCTATCCACCACAGGCACATACAGGTTTGAGGCAAGCCAAGAGACACCATTTTCCTGCAGATCCCCTTTGTACATGAGCTCAAAGCGGGAGCAGTCTAGGTGCAATTCACCTTCAATCTACCAAAAAGTAATTTGGTAAATTCCTCAGTCTGGCACTCAAAGGGTTAAAAATGTATCCTAAAATGACCTGTTTAAAGGTTGTGCAAGCAACGCATTGCTTCTCAGCAAGACTGATATTCTAAGAGGATGAGGAGCAATGCTGGGCTAAACCAACTCCTCTATAGGGTAGAAATAAAAATGACATTTACTTAAATACAGTGTTTAAACCCTTGAATGCTAGAGAGGTCTCCAGTACATTGCAAAGTAGCCTAACACATTTTAAAGCAATGCATTTGAGACCTGTCTAACATTCTAAGGTTTAAAAATCCATTTAAGACCAATGGGCATTTGGGTTTGTTTTCTGTTTGTCCTCTGTGGTGCAAATGGTTTGCTCCAGAATTACTTATTTGCTCCAGAATTACTTCCCTCTATAGTACAATATACTTCATATCAACTTTGCCACTTAAAGATCTAACATCACACAGACCTGAAAGCAATATAGAATCAACGTCCAGTTGTTACCTGTCCCAAACTCTCTTTTAATGGCAGGTTCACTTTAATCCAATTATCTATTGTATATCTATATCTAAGTGGTTTCTGGTACTATCAGCCACGACCCAGGCAATACAGAGGTGGAATTATGCAAAACTCTCTTTTGTGTGTCCAATGGGATGTGGTTGATGACATAGTGTATTCTTCAATTGGCTGAGGCTATAATAATAGCATACTCATTGCCTTCTGTCTCCTCAGCAAGGGAGTCCAGGGAGGTTATGCACTAAGGCGTGATAAAGTGGAGATGACTTCTCCAGTGATATCACTTCTCCATTTCCTATGTTATTCTATAGAGCCTATGCACTAAGATTTCTCCAGCTCTGGAGATTTTACTGCATAGGCTCTATAGAATAGCATAGGAACTGGAGAAGTGATATAAACGGAGACATTATCACCACATTAATACCTCTTTATCACAGCTTTGTGCATAAACCCCCTAATCTCTCTCGATAGAGGTGACACAGGAGAGCAACAGGGCTCCCCTGCTTTCATCCTACCAGAACTACCAGGTAGGAGTGGGTGGGATCAGGGAAGTCTTCCCATATTGACGTGAAAGGCTTTCCCTATTCCGCCTACTCCTACCCAGTAGTTCAGATATGATGGAAGCAGGAAAGCCCTGTTGTTCCCCTGCTCCTCCTCGGTTGATCCCCCAATCAGTTCAGCTGGGAGATCAGTAGCTGGAGGATCATCAGGAGCTGTCCTGATGCCCCACCACTAGGTCTGATTTAAAAAATTACACTATGAATTAAAAAAAAAACACATAAGGGTTAAAAGAATGGGGAGAAGGCATGCCAATAATGCTAGTGAACAATATAGATTACCATTTTAGGTGACAGAGAGGTACTCAAGACATCATAAGATGATGTTTTAGGGTCTTTGAAACTCAAAGTTAAAAGGTCCGCTTCCTTCTATATAGAATGAATCATGTGGCCATAAATGACTGATTCTTTAAATCGTTTTCTATCAATGAGAAATTCTCCCACTGATATAAGTGCTTGCTTTCTAACTACTCTGATACAACCTTTAGGGCTCTATTTTAAACCAGGCATACCTCTGCTGGGAGCATTTGATTTCCCAATTCATGTGCTCAGCTTGACCAATTTTCTCCTTTTGCCCACACACAATGAACAATTTCAAGCAAGATTTCAAGTTACTATTTTTTTCAGATGATCTGTATTAGCAAGGATCATCTCCACATAATCAAGTGTGCTTTTGTGGTAACTTTACTATTTATTTAGGAACATTTCTGCAGCAGCTAACGCATACTGTCAACTATTTCTCTTTTTCTGTATAAGTTTTCATAATTCTTTGAATAACCCTGAATGGGCCTTGTGCACAAATGAAAAGTGAACCAATTCTGGGACAAACTAACTGCAAAATAGGGTATTAATAAAAGTTCTCCAAATCCCCACTGATTTAAATTGATATTTTAACCCCTTGAATGTTTGAAAGGTCTCCAATGCATTACGTAGTAAAATGCATTAAATATAGGCACAAATTGGTGACACAGCCACTTTGCACATCTCTTTTGTGGGTTTTGGTGGGTCTTGTTTTACTGGCATTTACAACGCCATTTTGTGGGTCTTGGGGAGACTTGTTTTACTGACATTCTCACACCTGTTTTGTGGGTCTTTGGGAGACTTGTTTTACTGACATTCTCACACCTGTTTTGTGGGTCTTGGGGAGACTTGTTTTATGGACATTCTCACACCTGTTTTGTGGGTCTTGGTCTTGATTTCCAGGCATTGCAGAATTAGAGGGTGCACTATCTAGACAGCTACACTAATGGGAACCAAAAAGTAAAATGCCTGGCAGGGTCATCCTATATATAATGTCAGAAGCCCATGTAGATGCAATTATCTAGAGACAACGCTAAAGCATTGCAAAGCAATATGTTAGAGATGTGAATAGCAGACGCAGCTCAGTGACAGACTGAGTATTCTTCATCTTGTAGATTCACCATATTGTGAGTTAGAAGAACCTAGAACCCCATACATTCCATGGTTGGCTCCAATGCATTAGCCTATGGTGTGCTGTTTTTGCCGATTTTATATTTTATCACAAAATCACATATAAAATAGCTCTGTCTACACAATTTGCTAAAAGAACATTATGTTTGTCATACAAAATGAATATAAAGCTCACAAAACCCATTTTGTGGCATGACTGACTTCTTATGGCACAAAAGTGTTTTTGTAGCACACAATTAGGGTGATTGTCTCTCAAAATTGATTTTATGCCACAAAATAGATTATTTTATAGCACAGAATTCATTTTGTGACACAAAATTGCTTTTAAGTCACAATATTAATGTGATATAAAATAAGGTTGCTTGTTGCACAAAATCTATTTTGTCCTACAAACATCAGCTGTGACAAAATAATAGAGAAATATACACGGGGCAGCAGGTGTCCAGCCAACTTTAGAGGCCCATCGCTTCCTAAAAGTAAAAAATATTGGTGGGTTTTTAGTAGCCGACATGGGGGCAAAATTAATTTTTCACCAGGGATCTCATTCACCAGATCCACCATTTATTGTATGAATATTATTCTGCACTATAATAGGCTCGGATTTACTTCTAATTGCTGAATTGTCCTATGCCTGATTAACATCTCTGTACAATTCTTTCTGTGCAACAAAACAGATGCTTAGCACTGCATATGCAATAGGGGTTGTGTTCGAGTTTATGGGCATTTTGGGGTGTCTTTCTGCTGTGCCTAGAGTACTGGGTGTGTCCATATTGGGGGCAAAATAAATCAGAACAAAAGTCTTTCTTTTCCTTATACCTGCTATACGGTGTGGCATTTAAAGAATTTGTCATAAATGCACACTGTATGAGTTCTGCTCCAAAATATTTGGTTCTACAGCAGCATCTAGAACACAGGTTCTCAACCCATGCCCTCAGTGGCCACTAAAAGGCTAGGACTTGGGAATTTCCCTGCTAGAACACGAGTGTGTTGATCAGAGGCTCAGTCATATTGATTAACTCACCTGTGTTGTTAAAAGGAAATTCTCAAATCCTGGCCTGTTAGTAGCCACTGAGAGCACGGGTTGAGAACCACTGATATAGAAGGAAATAGATGTAAAATGAGCTCCGTATTTCACGGCAAAGCATGGTGTATTTTCTCCTGAGATTTGAATTTCTCCCACTATATGGACTGCCATGCACATCAATGCTGTCTCTCAATCATGGTACAGTGATCCCTACCAACTACTGAAGGATAATTCAACCACAGCATCATGCTTTGTGTGTTTGCGCTGTGGCACCTACAGTGCAATAAAAAGTGAGCATCCGCAGATCTAAAGGTTTTTTTATTTTTCTGTGTTGTCTTTTTTTTTTTTTTTTTATTGGTGTAGAATATATTTTGTATTCATTGTTTAGAATCTGTGTGCGGTCACATACATGGTGGTTATCTGGTTATGTTGGTTTACTGAAGTTTTCTGGTATTTATCTAGTTAGTAACTCATATAAACAGGTTAGGATTTCCAACTTTAGGCTTAATTCAGCTAGGATAAAGAAGAGAGCATAGCTCTGAGAGTAGCACCGGTTCTTGTGGTTAAAAATGCTTAAAGGGACAGTAATATCCCATAAAAATGGTTATAGTTTTGTAGAGGTTAAAAAATTAAACTATATGCCACAAATCCTCTCTCTCTCAAACTGCTATGGTTTGAGAGATATTTGCTTTCAAAATTCCCCCCTCCCCTTCTCCTGATGTCAGCTGTAAAGCTGACAGCAGGAGATTCGAGTAAGCCAACTCAAGGAGGCTCGTCAGCAAAGCCAAAATCGCATTATTTAAAAAGAATTACTTAATTGGAAGGGTCTACAAAGTGTGCTTGCAAACCAGGCACACTTTGTAGACCTTTCCAATTAAAGGGATAGTAATACTTCGTTTTAACTTTATTTTATTTTGTAGGCATTAAAAAAACATGAAGAATGATATAAGTCTTATCTCTCAAACCTTTATGGTTTATGAGATATTCACAAGCTAAGTTCCCCTCCCCGCCCCTTTTACCTAGTGTAAGCCATCTCTTCTCAAATGTGAGTCTGGTTGTATGACAGGACAGACAACAGAAGGGGACAATTTTCTTTGTATGAAAACAATGAAAGCCCTTCCCCCCTTGACAAGTTTTTCAGCTTTTTCCCTTATCTTAATTGAAGATTGTCCCTCTCTGCAGTCTACCTGGGCATCTCCCTTCTGATCTGATTGAACAGGGAAGGCATACTTTGTTTGTGAATATCTCTTAAACCATAAAGGTTTCAGAGATAAGACTTATATCATTCTTCATGTTTTTTTAATGCCTACAAAATAAAATAAAGTTAAAACGAAGTATTACTATCCCTTTAAGTCATTCTTTTCCTATAACGTGACTTCAGCTCTGCTGCAGAGCCACCGACTGGTCCCCGGACCTGGATCGCCTGCTGTCAGCACAGTGCTGACATCAGGAGAAGGGGAGGGAGAGGGGGAACTTTTAAAGTGATTATCTCTCAGACCATAGCACTTCGAGAGATAGGATTTGTGGCATATGTTTAATTTTTTAACCTCTACAAATCTATAACCATTTTTTATGGGACATTACTGTCCCTTTAAAAAAATATACTCACAATTCTTGAAGTGGAAACTCCTGTTTTGGGGCTTTTAATATATTTTGGCATGTTATTTAATTTCATGGACAAGTAGGAGTGCATTTGTTTCCTTTCTTTCTTCAAGCTACAATCGGAAAAAATGACTTGCGTCCATCTTCCTTAAGGAGATCTTTCGATTACAAGATCTTCTCCTCCACATTGTCTCTGACCTAGGATCACAATTCATCTTTTTTTTTTTTTTAAGGCTTCTGCGTTAGAGTGGGGATTTTTTTTTCACAGTTTATCATCCTCAATCCATTGCACAGTCAGAACTGACCATCCAGAGTCTGGAAGCCTTTCTGTATCATTTTTTTTGGAAGAAGAGCAGAACAACTGGGTGGATTTGTAAACATTTGCCAAGTTTGCCTTCAGTAACCTCCATCATGATTCATTGCAATGTTCCCCATTCTTTCAGCTCTTGGCTTCAATCTTCAGACCATTACCATCCTAACCCCTGTTAGGGGTTCCTGCCACAGATATCTTTGTGGAGGATCTTCACCACGGCATTTAAACATTATAAAGCTGAGGGATCAGGAGAGACACTTGCAAAATACAAAAATGCCAACAAAACCTGTAAAAAGGCGATTAAATTAGCTAGACTGGAAAATGAAAAAAATATTGCTAAGGAGACAAGAGCAACCCCAATAAAATCTTTAAATACATTAATGGCAAAAAATTAAAGGGATAGTAATACTTCGTTTTAACTTTATTTTATTTTGTAGGCATTAAAAAAACATGAAGAATGATATAAGTCTTATCTCTGAAACCTTTATGGTTTAAGAGATATTTACAAACAAAGTATCCCTTCCCTGTTCAACCAGATCAGAAAGGAGATGCCCAGGTAGACTGCAGAGAGGGACAATCTTCAATTAAGATAATGGAAAAAGCTGAAAAACTTGTCATGGGGGGAAGGGCTTTCATTGTTTTCATACAAAGAAAATTGTCCCCTTCTGTTATCTGTCCTGTCATACAACCAGACTCACATTTGAGAAGAGATGGCTTACACTAGGTAAAAGGGGCGGGGAGGGGAACTTTGCTTGTGAATATCTCATAAACCATAAAGGTTTGAGAGATAAGACTTATATCATTCTTCATGTTTTTTTAATGCCTACAAAATAAAATAAAGTTAAAACGAAGTATTACTATCCCTTTAAAGTCTGATAATGTTGGGTTTTTGTTATCCGAAACGGGTGAGATGGTCAGTGGGGACAGAGATAAAGCAGATATTTTAAATAATTTTTCTTCTGTTTTTACCAAGGAAGACCTGATGGACAAGAACCTGCAAACTACTTTTACAGAACACTCACAGCTAGCATGGGATTGGATAACACAAGAAAAAGTGTTAAAACAATTGAATGGTGTTAAGGTAGACAAAGCCCCGGGACCGGATGGTATACACCCACGGGTACTTAAAGAGCTAGGCCAGGCCCTGGCCAGACAGATATTTTTGATTTTCAGGGATTCTTTTGTTTTAGGTATAGTGCCCACAGATTGGTGTGAAGCGGATATGGTGCCCATATTTAAAAAGGGATCAAAATCCCAGCTGGGAAATTACAGACCTGTAAGCTTGATATCTGTGGTAGGGAAACTGTTTGAAGGGTTGCTAAGGGAATATATTCAAGAATTCATCTTGAACAGGAATATCATTAGCAGGAGCCAACACAGCTTTGTGAAAGACAGGTCTTGTCAAACTAACTTGATTGCATTTTATGAAAAAGTGAGTAAAAATATAGATTTGGGAGCGGCAGTTGATGTGATCTATTTAGACTTTGCCAAGGCATTTGATACGGTTCCACACAAGAGGTTACTGTATAAATTGAATGAAATAGGCTTAGGGGCAAACGTCTGTGCGTGGATTGGAAATTGGCTGAAAGATAGAATGCAAAGAGTGGTAGTAAATGGGAAGTTCTCCAACTGGACAAATTTGATAAGTGGAGTACCTCAGGGATCTGTCCTGGGTCCTCTTCTTTTTAATTTGTTTATCAATGATCTCCCAGAGGGAATAGGGAACCATGTATCAGTGTTTGCCGATTACACAAAATTAAGTAGGGTAATAAAGTCTGAACTGGATGTGTTTTTATTACAAGAGGATTTGAGCAAATTGGGTAACTGGGCAGACAAATGAGATTCAGTATAGACAAGTGTAAAGTTATGTATTTTGGTTATAATAATAAAAATGCAACATATAGTTTAAAAGTTGTTTCTTTGGGGAACTCTACTAATGAAAAGGATTTGGGAGTAATGGTAGACAATAGACTCAGCAGTAGTGTGCAGTGCCAGCTGGCAGCTGCAAAGGCCATTAAGATATTGGCATGTATTAAAAGGGGTATTGACTCAACGGAGGAAGATATTATCATGCCTCTTTACAGGTCCTTGGTATGACCCCTCCTAGAATATGCTGTTGAATTCTGGGCGCCCTTTCTGAAAAAGGACATTATGGAACTAGAGGAAGTGCAGAGGAGGGCTACAGTGCCTTGCAAATGTATTCACCCCCCTTGGCATTTTTCCTATTTTGTTGCATTATAACCTGGAATTAAAATGGAATTTTGGGAAAATTGTATCATTTGATTTACACAACATGCCTACCACTTTGTAGATGCAAAATATTTTTTATTGTGAAACAAACAAGAAATAAGACAAAAAAACAGAAAACTTGAGCGTGCATAACTATTCACCCCCTCAAAGTCAATACTTTGTAGAGCCACCTTTGCAGCAATTACAGCTGCAAGTCTCTTGGGGTATGTATCTATAAACTTGGCACATCTAGACAATGGGATTTTTGCCCATTTTTCAAGGCAAAACTGATCCAGCTCATTTGAGTTGGATGGGTTCCACTGATGTACAGCAATCTTTAAGTAATACCACATATTCTCAGTTGGATTGTGGTCTGGGCTTTGACTAGGCTATTCCAAGACATTTAAATGTTTCCCCTTAAACCACTTGAGTGTTGCTTTACCATACTCAGGGTCATTGTCCTGCTGGAAGGTGAACCTCTGTCCCAGTCTCAAATCTCTAGAGGACTGAAAGGTTTCCCTTAATAATTTCCCTGTATTTAGCGCCATCCATCATTCCTTCAATTCTGACCAGTTTCCAAGTCCCTGCAGATGAAAAACATCTCCATCAGCATGATGCTGACACCACCATGATTCACTGTGGGAATGTTGTTCTCAGGGTGATGAGAGGTATTGGGTTTTCACCAGACATAGTGTTTTCCTTGATGGCCAAAAAGCTCAATTTTAGTCTCATATGACCAGAGTACATTCTTCCATATGTTTGGGGATTCTCCCACATGTCTTCTGGTGAACAGTAAACGTTTTTGCTTATTTTTTTCTTTAAGCAATGGCTTTCTTCTGGCCACTGTTCCATGAATCCCAGCTCTGTGTAGTATATTGCTTAAAGTGGTCTTATGGACAGATACTCCAATCTCCGCTGTAGAGCTTTGGAACTCCTTCAGGGTTATCTTTGGTCTCTTTGTTGCCTCTCTGTCACGGTTTTTGATGAACACTCAGACAAGACTTGTAAGGTTAAAATATCTTTATTGAAAATAAAGAACGAACAGCATACACGTTGATACCCACACAGGGCCAGAATAAGACAGTACAAGTACGGTCTACAATACACAATGGTAGGAAAGTACAGGATGTCAGCAAAGAACAAACAAGTGGCAGGTTTCCTAGCGAGCTAGGATGAGGGAAAGGCAACAACTTGCTGATGTTACACAGAACCCTTGAACTCTAGGGATGACTGGAAGCCCAAGACCAACAGATACTGGCAACTTAGCTCCTAAAACGCTAGGGTAACCACTGGCACGCTGACCACGAATACTGACAGGATGACCCTAGAACGCTAGGAGTCCCAAGGCTCTCAACCTGCGATACAGACCCTAGAACGCTAGGGTCAGTTGGAGGCTCCGTACGGATGTTGGCGGCAAGGACCCTAGAGTACTAGCGTATAGGGAGGCCCAAGACACAGTTACTGGTAGCAGAGACCCTAGAACGCTAGGGGTGATATAGAGGCAACAAAACACGGAAGCCCACTGGTGTCCAGGTACGAGTGACAGAGGCAATTACACCACCCTACAGCTGGCTCTTTAGCCAAAGGCTACAGCAGATGTAAAGGCTGGACAAGAAGTGAACTGGGCCTAGGGAAACCTAGGTACAGCAAGGTTCACAGATGGTATTGTGCCCAGAGTACAGCCTGTAACTCCCAACAGGGGATGAGCCCAGCTTAAGGAAGTGGTGTATGGACACGTATATAGTAGTGAGTAACACGGCCGAACTAAGATAGCCCGAGATCCGGTACTCCATGCGTGCACACCACCAGAGGCGGTAGATACCAGAATGACTGGCTGAAGCAGAGAGTGCTCCCCCCAACAGTCGGCAACATAACGGGTTAGCACAGCACAGCCAGCCACAACCGCTGTGTCTAGCCAGTACGGTCAGCAACGGATGCTGATACTCAGCCAGTCGGGGCAGCATTGTAACGAGTACACAGCCAAAGCAGTCGGCAACGTATCAGGATCACAGCCAGATCAGTCAGCAACGTAGCGGGTTCTCAGTCAGCAACGTAGCAGGTTCTCAGCCAGATCAGTCAGCAACGTTGTGGGTTCTCAGCCAGATCAGTCAGCAACGTAGCGGGTTCTCAGCCAGATCAGTCAGCAACATAGCGGGTACTCAGCCAGATCAGTCAGCAACATAGCAGGTACTCAGCCAGTTCAGTCGGTAACGGAATCGGAACAGATCAGGATACACAGGAACGTTGTCAGGCAGGCCAGGTTATATATGAACAAAGCAGCAGCAGGAACTAGCGCTGAGTACAGGTACACCACGAAAGGGCCCTAGTCTATAGACATGACAGGATTTAAATACGGTTGGCCCTGGGTGGAGTCCATGAGTTTTGGTGGGTGACCCTCACTTGGCAGGTTTGTTGTGGTGCCATATTCTTTATGTTTTTAATATTGGATTTAATGGTGCTTCGTGGGATAGTCAAAGTTTGGGATATTTTTTTTATAACCCAACACTGATCTGTACTTCTCCACAACTTTGTCCCTGACCTGTTTGGGGAGCTCCTTGGTCTTCATGGTGCTGCATGCTTGGTGGTGTTGCAGACTCTGGGGCCTTTCAGAACAGGTGTATATATACTGGGATTGTGTGACAGATCATGTGACACGTACTGTAGATTGCACACAGGTGGACTTTATTTAACTAATTATGTGACTTCTGAAGGTATTTGGTTGCACCAGATCTTATTTAGGGGCTTCATAGCAATGGGGGTGAATACATATGCATGCACCACTTTTCCATTTTATATTTTTTACAATTTTTTTTAAAACAAGTTATTTTCTTCATTTCACTTCCCCAATTTGTACTATTTTGTGTATATCCATTACATGAAATCCAAATTAAAATACATTTTAATTCTAGGTTGTAATGCAACAAAACAGGAAAAATGCTAAGGGGGTGAATACTTTTGCAAGGCACTGTGCAAAACTAGTAGGGGGCATGGAAAGTTTTAGCTATGAAGAAAGGCTAGAAAAGTTAAACTTGTACACACTAGAGAAACGGCGTCTTAGAGGGCATATGATAACATTATATAAATATGTTCAGGGCCCATACAAAGGGGTCTCCAAAGACCTGTTCATTAACAGAACAGTACAAAGGACAAGGGTCACCCGCTTTGACTTCAGGAAAAGAGATTTCATCTACAACAGTGGAAGGGATTCTTTAAGGTAAGGATAATAAAGGTATGGAATTCACGGCCTGAGGAGGTGTTGCTATTGAATACATTAGATGCCTTTAAAAAGGGCCTGGATACTTTTTTAAAAGAGCAGAACATAGAGGGCTATGTATGTTAGTATTGGAATTAATATTTAGTTACTGCTTGTGGATCCAAGGAGAAATCTGATTGCCATTTGGAATCAAGAAGGATTTTTTTCCCCCATTCAAGTCATAATTTGAAATTGCTGTATTGAGGGGTTTTTTTGCCTTCTTTTGGCTCAATGATAGTAAACAGGAATAGGAAAAGGGTTGAACTAGATGGACGCAAGTCTTTTTTCAACCTAAACTACTATGTTACTAAATTACTATGTTACCGCTGGTCCCGAGTTCATACCCATCTCTCCAAGTCCACCTTGTATCAGAGACAAGTGGCTGATTGTTGTTGCAGACCAGGTCTTACCTTTAAACCTGGAGATGAAGTTTGGCTTTGTACTCAACATCTATACTTGCGCAGCCATCTTCCAAACTGGGCCCCTGATTTGCAGGCCCCTTCAAGACATTGAACTGCATTACTCCTGTCACCTTCTACCTGGCATTGCCACCTTCTAATACCTTTCATGTTTCCCTCCTGAAACATGTTATTAAAAATAATTTTCCTTCTTGTACTTCCCCTCCTCCTCTGATTCTTGTACAGGCCAAATTTCTGGTGAAAAAAATTCTAGATTCTTACATGGTTCGATGTTCCTTAAAATACCTTATTGACTGGAAAGGCTATGGTCCTGGGGAATGCTCCTGGATTCCTGCTGATGATGTCCATGCTCCAGCTCTTACCAAGTCTTTTCATCTGGCTCATCTTGATATTAAGCTGTGTTGGTAAGTGTGTGCTATCCTCCCTTTACTTCCTGGTATCCTGGCCTTACATTTTGGCTTGCCTTTGGTACTTCTGTTCACACTCCAATTTGATTCTGTGCTCTGGGTGTTTACTTTCTTGGTCCCTGACTCCTGGCTTCAATCCTTCATCTGGCTGTTATGAATGTCCTGGTGACTCTCCTCTTCTGCCCCCTGATAGGGACTTCTTCCCCAGGCATCTAGTTCTCGTGCAAAGTGCCTCCTTAGTCCATTTCCATACCCAGAGCCTCTTTCAGCACCCGCAGCTTTTTACCCATGCCAGGTCCCAACTGCTGCACTTAGCTGATAACCAGTTTGTTCTGAAAAGATACCTTACCTGCAATGGGGGTTGACCCTATAGTGTATGGTACAAATTAATTTAGTATTCACGTGGGGAATCAGCACAAGCTGTACAAATACTTGGAAGATGGCAGCCAGGGTATTTTAAAACATATATAGGGCCTTTGCAACCATGAGCTAATCATTATTCTTTCTTCCCACAGTTCAAACAAGGAAGGCTCCACTGTACGTCTGAATGTTTACATGGACTGGGTGAAGACACATACATTGTCAAGTCCCGTGGGTAGATAGCTAAGGATCTCCTAGGAATGAATGTGAGTCCACTGGTTAGAAAAAAGGGTGATACAGTGGAAAGGGATCTGAGACATGTTGAGAAAGATGCACACCACTTGTAGGAACCCTGACATACATACAGGTGGAAATGACCTACCCTCCCATAAATCCATGCAGCTAATCAGATGCATCGCACTTGTTGCAGAATATTTACTCTATCCCCTGACACCAGACTGCTTTGGTCTAATAATTTCTTAGAAGTCCTGGTGGGGAGAAGTGCCCTTATTGGCCGTAGTGATAGAGGAAGGTACACTTAGCCATTTATAAATTCATGCATTCCTACTGGCTTTCTCTGTCAAGTAAAGTAAAGCTCTTTTTTAGGAATCCAACTGGTATAGATTTAACAGTATGCATTTATCAGAGAGGAGCCTTGATACGTTTTAGGCACCATTAAATCAGTGCTGTCTGGAGTAGGGGGATAGTCACGTTAGATGGGCCTATAGGTGTCCCTTAGTTAGGTCTCTATTTAGTGGGTGGTGATATGTGCGTACATGGAAAGCCTGTTGACTCTGGCCAAAAAAAGGGCAGGTGCTGACTCAAAATGCAAGTCTGCCTTGCAGGAAGGCTTTAACAGTAAGCAGAAACTAAAGGCAGAAAGTGATGAGCTACAGGGGAAGGTGTCAAGGTATCATGGTCCAGGGAGCTCCAAGTCACTGGGTAAAAGGGGGTCATGGGGTAAACAGATTAATAGGCAAAAAAAGAAAAACTGTGACCTCTATTTGCCACACATAAATAGGTCTATGGAGTTATTTTTCACAAGACTGTGCTCACCTAACAGGTAAAGCAGTTTGATTTATTGTATGTTGCCTGATGAGTTTAGATTTTGGAAGAGGTAGGTTTAGACATGTACAACTCAAGGCTTAACATGTCAACCACAATCACATAAAATATGGTGTTGAGAGTAATTTTTAAAACCGGGGATAACAGCATCCAGGGACAGGGAGCCAAAACCATGGACTGTACCTGGAAATGAGGGACAGTTAGCAGGTACAAAAAAGTGGACATGACAGCTGGTGGAAATTTTTTTAAAACTAAAGCAGCCAAAGTGCATGAACCTACTTAAACCATTTAGGACTAGAAGGAGTGTACAATGAATTTTGAGACAATGCGCAGCACAGCCCTTTGGTCATTAAAAGGTCAAGAACACCATGTGCAGTGGGAAGAGTTTGCATCCTGTGGCTCTACTAGGAATTTCAAATGCAAGTATTAAAGGAAGGGTGTTATAGCTACACAAGGCAAAGACAATTATTTACGGGAGAGCAAGGAATACAGACAGAAGCTCTGAGGATGGATGTTAAGGGGTTCACAGGGAAAAGATGGGGGTTAATTGATGCACAGCTGAAAGGAAAAGCGCTAGAGAGATGGTACTACGTGGCAAAGGAAAGTGTTGTGGGAGATGTTGTGCATGGCAAAGGAAAGTGCAGGGGGGGGGGGAGATGATGTACATGGAAAAGGAACATCCTGGGGGAATTCGTTACATAGCAAAGGACAGTGCTGGGGGTCATGGTTAATATGGCAAGGGAAAGTGCCATTGATGTCTCACGAGCAGGGCCCTCTGATCCTTCTATTCTCCACATTTGATTGTACTATTTAATACCTCTGTATGTCTATTCCCAATTATACAGCGTTGCAGATGTAGTTGGCGCTATATAAATAAATAATAATAATAATAATGACATGTGCATTGCAAAAGAAAGTACTGGGGGAGGCAATAATTCACAAGGGTGTAACAGAAGTACTTACCTATTAAGGAGTCCATTATATAGCAATCAGGTATATATGTATTACTATTGTGTACAACACAAGGCATACCTAGGTAAGTGTTCATCATACAGCAATCATGTATATTTATATAACTACTGTGTTTGACAGGAGGACTTATCTAGGTAGGAGTATATCATACAGCATTCAGGTATATCTGAACAATTATTGTGTTTGACAGAAGAACTTACATTGGTAGGAATCACTTACAAATTTCTATACAATTACTGTGTATAACAGGAGTTACCTAGGTAGGAGTTATCCATTCAGCAGAGTGTGTGTGTATATATATATATATATATATTTATTTATTAGGTGTTATTTCTCCTTTAAAGCTGCATTCCTACAACAGAACAGACCTTACCCACAACTGCATAAACTTCTAATAAGCATTCATATACTGAGAATTTAACTCTAATGCCGAGCTTAAAAATGGATTCAGCTTTATAAAAGGCACAAAGACAGTGACAGAGGGCCAGGGACGTCCCCAAAAATATAGGACTGTCAGCAGTGATAGCAGCCCTAACGATTTTAAAAGTCCAAGGAATTGTAATTTGTCCTCCTGTGCTGCAATTGGTTTGCCTCAGAATTGTCCTACTTTTCTTTCTACAATATAGATGGGTAAATAACACCCGTCTACTAATTGGAAATAAACTACGAAGACACATAAACAACCATTATCCAAAATCGCAGTTGTTATAAGTACAATAAAGTTATGTAAGGAAAAAAATGGAGTAGAAAACGCATGCGCAAGCATGGCACAAGCAGGAGGCTACAGATCTGTACGTTGGGTGACGTCACAGGCAGGCAGGGCAACGGTGGGAACCTCAGCACTAGAGGCGATCGGAGGATCGTTTGCAACGTTACTCCGGGACTGGCAACCACGCGACCACAGCGCCACCTGTGGTGGGAGGCAGCGGTTGGGACGTTCCGTCTGGTGACAGCATGGCGGAGGCTCAGCCGTCAGGTACAACATGGGCTCCACTTACATACATGTAATGGTTTATACTGGGTTACCTAGCGCACTGTCATGTGCCAACGAGGACAGGGTACATTTATTGGTTAAGAGTAACCTGTGGCGCTGCAGAATTTGTTGTACTACAGTTCCCATCGTTCTTGACTGGCTAGGGATGACAGGAGTTGTAGTCAAACAATAGTAGGAGCGCCACAGATTTCCCTAGATTAAAAATTGGCAACGTGTTTGCCATACGTCCCATATGGGAAAACTCTACCCGTATTAATTATGGCAGTGCTGGGCAACCTGTGTCCCCAGTTGTGGAGGACTACAATTCCCATCATGCCGACGGTTGATTTGGACTGAAGGGAATTTTAACCCTTACACAACTGGAGGACATCATGTTGCTCATGTCTGAATTTGGGTCTCCTTTATAGTTTGGCAATACCGAAACTGCCATCACTTTTTGATGGCCTTTCAGTTAGTCCTTGGCATTTAGTATGGGCTTCTTTAAAGTCCATTACAGTGGTGACCATTTTGTTAAGTATGTCCTCTACCAGTTAAACTGGTGGAACATCTATTTCTTTATTACATATTTTTATTTCCTCTGTGTTTCTCATGTTGTCTTAGATAGAAAATTATATAGCGCACCAGTAGCGGCTCTTACAATTCTAATTTTTACGTCTAAATATTTTGCTGTATGTAGGTATGTTCATATTTTGTTTATAGGTCTTTTTAAAAAAAATTCTAACCTAAAATTTTACTCAGTGGCTGCCCTTATGTCATTGTGGTGTCAGCAGTAGTACTTGGCATGAAAGGGTATGACAGTGCAAATAGTTTGCTCAAATGCAATGAATATTGTTACTGTTTAGGTATTTCCATGTTATACAGCTTAATCTGTTTTGTGGTTCAGTGAGTCAGTTTATTGTAGAACATGTTCAAACTAATGGTATTTCCTGTAACTGTATTTTTTTTATCTCAGATGGTAAAAATACCAAAGCTTTACCCACTGAGACCCAGATAGGTGTGTAACTCATTGTGAACGCCTCTGATTATCAAGAATTTAACTCTTTAAAGTGGTGGTAGCCAAGCCTTAAACCTTCAGCTGTTGGGGACTACATCTCCCAGTATCTGCAGCCTGTCAAGCTTGCAACTGTTGCATACTTAAACTTCCATCATCTCTGGGGTGATCTGATTTGTACTCTCTAACAGCTGGAAATCCAAAGATTGACTACGACTGCCGAGAGTCAACATTTTATTGATTGGAATAAGAGCAGATGTGTTCTATGTAAACTTTTTCAGAGTAGATAAAGCTTCTTTTCAATCCCATATTTAACAATTACTTCACTCATTTGAGTAATATATTAAAAAACAAGTCATGATTTTGCTCATGCTTTGCATGAACACATCTAAATTATTACAGTTAGAATGTGTGTGTCACAACTATGTGGTTTTTTTAATTGGGTAATAACTAATTACACATTCTATTAATATGTTATGGTCATCTACAGTTAATGCTATCCAAATAATTATGATACTTTCTAAAAATTAATATTCCAACCTTCGTCTGCAGAAAACAAATCTGTCGCTCTAAAGTTCATTCTGGGTTGGAGCCGTTATTACATTTATTTTTTCCCCCACTTTGGAATGCACTAGAGAATACTATAAACAATTTTTGTGTCAGCTATTGTCTTTTTTAAGCTATAACTTTGTTTAATTTTTATGATTGAGCCACAGTGATCACATGGTCATGAACAATACTGATTACTTCCCAGTCATGACCCAAGACTGTTAGCAACCATTCATATCTGTCTGTACCTGACACCCAAGATATAAGCTATGGGAACTCTGTTTGCATAGTTCTGTCTGGGGGCACTGGTAGTGGTTTAAAGTTATAGTAATGTTTCACAAAACTGCAGCTCAAATTAATCTTCATAGTATTTGAGCCATAGAGCGTGTTGTTTCAATACTGTCAGAATTGTAGTTCAAGAGTAATTGAATCACAAAGTATCCCCCTCCTGCTCCTTTTACCTAGTGTAACACTGCTCACCTCAGATGTGAAATCTGGTTGCTTGACCAGACAGATAACAGCAAGGGACAAACTTCTCACTTTGAGAACAATGAAAACCCTGCCCCCTTGACAGGGTTTTCAGTTTTTTCCCTAATCTTAATTGAAGATTGTCCCTCTCTGCAATCTACCTGGGCACCTCCCTGCTGCTCTGAGCTGACCAGTGTTATATCAGTAAAAGTGGTGGGAGGGGGATACTTTATCATTCAATTACTCTTGAACTACAACTCTGACAGAATTGAAATAACACTCTCCAAGGCCCAAATACCATGATAATTAATTAGAGCTGCTTTTATTATGAAACATTACTATCCCTTTAAAAGGTTTTGTTATTTACGCTATACTACCCCTTTAAAGAGAAAAGCTTATATTTTACTGCTAAACTAAGGTCAGAAGTTGTAATATTATTTAAATTATCCAGCAGAACCTAATGTTGCTGATGAGTATATATGCTTCCCATATGATGGTATAACAGTGATAATATAACAAAAGTATTGTTGCTTATGCATTGGGGTCAGTTCATGGAATAGCCCTGGCATACATAGCAGTAGGTGCTAACACAGTAAGAAAACCCAGGGATGATTGATTCATATGTGCAGTCAGTGTATACTTTGTTAGAATGCATAGTTGCCTTTAAATTGAGTTAAAGTCCACACTATGATCTGACTCAAAAAATGCTAGTATATGACAAGATATTTTGTACATATAAAGATAATATTCCGTGAGTCACTTGTAAACATTTTCGGTTCAGATGAAGCTGCAAGTGCTTGCATATTTAAGTATATTTATTATTTGTTCATGCTAGACCTCTGGCAGCTAAACAGTTCTGTATCTAGAAGAGGGCAAAATATTGGCTCTGGGAGTAGTTTAACCCTGTGAGTGTCAGAAGGGTGGTGCACACCTCTCTGGTGCTCAGAGGGTTGAGTGAGTGTAGAAAGTGTTGCATAACTGTGTTGACTGGTTGAGCCAATCCTATATAATAATTTGCTAGGATGTTTGTCAGAAGCTGTCATGCGCAGTAGAGACTGCCCGAACGCACAGAATGCTGGGAGCATTCTGTGTTTTCAGGCAGTCTCTGCAGTGCATGAGTGTGTCGGTGGCAGGACGCAGAGCAGGACTGACCTCTTAACCCTTTGAGTGCCAATGCTTTGCGTACCCCTCTGGTATTCAAAGGGTTAACATCACCCGGACCTTGGCCTGTGTACATGGGCTTTCACACTAGTAATTCTATATGCAGCAGTTTATTATGGCATATGGAAACTCAAAGCTTTGCTTACTAATGTGACACATTATGTACAATTTAAATACTCCATGTAACATAAATCTATGTCACAATTCCATGAACTGAGAAAGGAGGATTTCACATGTTCCTTCATAATCCAGATGGTATTAAGATTCCACTTACAATTACATACATCATCACATAATTTGCTTGGCTGGAAGTCATCTGTTAGTCTCTCAGGTTCATCTATTTACTTAGCCGATCAAAAGTTATAATTATTTTAGCGTAAAGTGAACATTTTTCATGTGTATTTTAAACACTTTGGGCAAGATTCACCCAGGCCTATGTTATTTTATCAATTGTTTATAAAGCACCAACATATTCTTTAGCTCTGTCCAGTTGTGAAGTAATAATTACAATCAATATGGTAAGCAGATTCAAATTAATAAAATAGTGGTGAGGGCCCTGTTTGTAAGAGTTTACAATAAACAGGCCAACAAAAATAACATGAGCTGCAAATAGTACATAGGGCATTGTGTAGACCAACCAAAAGCAAGGTTTCAGAGTATAATGGACCAGAATGATGTTTAGATTAGAGGGTAAGGTTCAAAACTGGATGACAACTAGGCCATCTGTAGAACTTGGTCTTTTTTGAGATTGACTGGTTTTAGATGTTGAGAGATTCACCTTGTTGAGATACTGAGGGATGGTTGATGGAAGCATGTTTGTAGATTTGAAAGTTAGGGCTTTGCCTGGTAAGAAGTCTTTGTGGCTTGAGTAAGAGCAGGTTATTAGATGTGAGTTAGTAGGTTTTGTATTGAATGTAGAGAGTGATCAGTGAAATCTTCACAAGGGAAGAATTGTGGCATAGAAGAGGACCAGATTTCCATTTGATTGTGGATGCTGTGGGGAGACTTATATGGGAATCATTTGTTTACATCAACATTTCACAATGGTGGCAGTAGGTGTAGTCTGTTTACTAGAATGCAGTTATATTACAGTTTGGTGGGAAATATTTTGGGCATTTTGATGATTATATTTATGTGAAGATGACAGGACTTAAAATGGATATAGAGAAGGCTGAGTCAAAGACAACCCACGGGCTTGTGTATTTAACAGTATTGTGGTCATTACTAAGATGGTCAATTTTAGGTGCGAGGGAGAATTAAAAATGCACATTTCAGATAGAGATGGCACACAGACATAGAGGGTGTTCAGGGGAAGAGGTGTCTATATACAAACATACGGATTGCAGATCAGGTACCTTTCCCTCCATTTGAAAATAAATGTAATGCTTAAAAACAGTTATTTTGAAGAATCATGCGTCAACAATAATGGTTGTGTAAAAGTCCCTGAATCTGTATAGTACACTGACTATTTGGAATGTTACTCTGACCTCTCCAGTGAGCTGATGGGTGTTTTTATTAATTCTGACTCTATACATTCAGTTTTTAAATGAGCACTATCATCTAAAACATAATTAGGTGATCTTCAAATAGCTTTTAGAATCACTTGTATGTTGCATTAACCATTAGTATTTAGAAAATTAGTTTTCAATTTTAGATTTTTACATAGTGCTAATAAAGGCATGTCACATAGGCACTTCCTGCCTTAGCCCTTCATATTATCTTCCACTAACTGAAACTTCACACTCTTCGTGCCAGGAGAGAGAGGTAATACAGTTCTGAGCAGTCTGTGAGTGGGGAAGGTAATATAGAGCTAAGTCAGGGGTTCTTACATAGTATGTCTACATTTAGACCAATAGGAGTAAGAGATTTCTGCTCAATGATCTAAGAGCTTTCAATTTATCTCCATCCCTATAATGGTTCCTAATGTCCATTAAATCACTTTGATGCACCTTCAGAACTTGCAAAGGGACATTGTGGTTTCATAATAGATCTAATAATCTTTAAATGCTTCCCAAGCTGGACCTTTAGTTTCTTTTTGTCCTATTGGAGTTTGTACTTGCACTCCAGGAGATACACCGTGCATGTTTCACAGTTAATACATTGTTTAATTGTATACATTTGCATACTTTGATTAGGACTTAAAATTAGCTGTATTGTTACTAGACATATGCATTTATGTAGAACAATTCATTTTCTGGAACTTTAACATTTCTGGTATTTCTTTCAATTAATCTGATCTAGTGCTTTCACCAGTATCATTCGGGGCAACTACATTTGTTTTTTCTCTATGTTTTACTTCTGTTTTTCTGAATAAAACTTGTGGTCCATCTCCTAATTCCTGTCCTAATTATGAATCCCACATAAGGATGTGCCAGTGTTTCTGGAGAACTTTTTTAGTATGTGACAAAATTTGGTAATTGTTTTTGCTGAAGCAAAATGCATTCCTTTTTAATTAAAAGGTCTTTCTCTGTCGTCCAATACAGGTTACTCGTAACTCTGGGTAGGCGATCCGCCCCTTTAATTGTAGGCAGGAGCAATTCTAGAATTGTATGCAGGAGGTGGAGTATACCTTTCCTCCTTGGCTGCAACTAGCCAATCAGCTCCAGAAAGATTTGTTCCTTGGTGAACATAACACAGGCAAGAGAACAGCTCTGCTATAGTTTTAGAAATGTTTTTATTTTTCTGTTAGAAATGGAATACCACCATTAGGCAGATTACCATAACTGACAATGCCCTTAGATGTGGCTAGCTCAGTGACCAGGTGCTTTTTGTGGACATTAAGCCCTGGGGGGGGGATCTTGGCTACAAGTTCTTTCCTCAGGAGTTGCCCACTGAGGCTGCTTCTTTAAACATGGTGATCTGAAGACAAAAGATCTGCAGGAAAGGTGATTAACTCTTTGAGTGCTGCAGGTCCACATGTCCCACAGTGCCCCTCTGCACAGGGCTTTTTCATTTGGAGTTCTTATTGCACACTCCTGCACTCATTGGGTCTATCTGTATGTCTGTTGGGTGTTTGGAGCAAGTTTGTGTGTTATTTAACCCTTTAGCTGCTTGTTTTGCATTCATTTGGGGGGTTTCTAACACTTTTCCTACTAGTTCAGTGTTTTTTGGGTATTATAACATGTTCTAGTGATGTTTCATGTCTTTTAGTTTTACACTTTCAATGTTGTAAACTTTGAGTTCCTTTACCGCATAGGGACCATTGCTCCATTTGCTTCTATGGGACTGTAATGTTTGGGACATATCTCTGCAACCGTTTAATCTAGCGGCTTCAGAGATGGCTCATTTTACTTGTCTGCCCTTGCTCTATCATCTGGTTCATGTTTCTAGTGCGCTAGGGGGCTCAGGGGGCTTCGGGCACTGTTTGGGGTTCTTTTCTGGGAAAACTACATTTCCAGTGAGCGCTTGTTTCGTGTGCTCGTTTCTGATTGGCTCCTGCCGCATCAGCCATTTTGTGCTCTTTCCAGAAAGAGTTTCCTACGCAGGGCTTGGACTCTCCTTTTCTCCTCTGCTGATTAACCCTTCGCCTGCCAGATAAGTTTATTTTAGCGATTTCTGGGGTGAAACTTTAATCATACACACTGTAATTGGGTGAATTCTTATACAGTAAGGTTATTGACATTGTGACACTGTGAGAATGTCTATACTGTTGAAGCTTGGGGCCAGACCTAAACTAAGGATGCTGGGGTCTCTGTATCCCCTATTGCGCATTGCTCTTCCTGTAATTCAGGGTTACCTAGAGAATTCTCAGGTCCTTTATGCCCAGCATGTTCTGATGTCCCTGAGAGTCTCCCAGGGACCTCCAGCCATGCATTAGAGCCAGTTTGGGTGCAAGAGTTCAAGGCTTCTACTAGGGACCATAGGTGGTCCACATTGTAACTCATTCTATCCCAGTTACAGGGGGTCTTTCATTCTTGGCAGACCCCCTCCTTCGTCAAGTCTTCCCTGCCAAAGCCTCAGAGTGTACCTGACGTGTCAGATTCCTCTGAAGAGGAACTGCTGGTGGATTCAGATGTTGATGAATGTTCTGTGGTGGGCTCCTCTCAGTTTTTTGGGGACCCTTTTGAGGTTGATCCTGAGCCCTTGGCTGAGGGCCTGATCAGGGCTGTTTTAAATACCCTAAACATTCCCTTAGTTCAGGAGGTTCCTTCTGACCCCTTTGATGTCTTTCAGGAGCCTAAAAAGCCCCTAACTTGCTTTCCACCTAACCCCACTCTTGACCACCTTTTATCTGAAGAGTGGAAGTCTCCGGACAGGAAACCTTCTGTCTCCAAGAAATTTGCCAAGCTTTATCCCCTTTCTGAGGCTACGCTTTCTCAGTGGGTTCATCCTCCTAAAGTGGATGCTCCTATCTCCAGGCTGTCTAAGTCTACTGCATTGCCAGTGTCTGATGCGTCTGCTCTAAAGGACTGGACTGACAAGAAACTTGGTCTCCCTCAAGTCCATCTTTGCTGCTGCTGGTTCTGCCATGCGGCCAGCATTCGCAGCAGCATGGGTGAACCGGGCCATTGCGGTCTGGACTGAACAGCTCACTCTTGCTGTCTGTCAGGGTGCTCCTACTTTGGATAAGTTGCGCCTCCTTGCCAACATTTTTGAGGCACAACACTATGTTTCTGCTGCCCTATGTGATGCCATCCGTTTGGTGGCTAGGGTTTCCACCATGTCTGTGGTTACCAGACGGGCTCTTTGGCTCAAGATCTAGTCTGCTGATACTGCTTCTAAGAAAGCATTGCTCTCCTTGCCTTTTCAAGGCACTTCTTTGTTTGGACCAGATCTTAAGGATCTGATTAGTGAGGCTACAGGGGGTAACAGTACACTTCTACCCTTAGTTCCTAGGAAGAAAACACCGCTTAAGCGTAACCGGCATTTTTGTTCTATTCAGAATGAGACACGTCCGGCGAACCAGACGGTTCCCTCAGCTCCGTGTACCTCCTCCAAGCCCAAACTGCAATGGATGCCCAAAGTCGCTTCCAAGCCTTCTTTGGCATTACTCACCGAACCCGGGTCCACACTCTTCTGTGGGTGGTTGTCTGCGTCACTATCAAAGCAGTTGGGAGGATTCAGTGACAGACCCGTGAGTTTTACAGGTAGTGACTGCAGGGTACAGGATCCCTTTCATCTCTCTTCCTCCCTTTCACTCACTTCCTTCTCATATGCCTCAGGGAGCAGAGAAACGCCGTCCGTTTGATGGCGCTGTTCAGGCTTTTCTGGACAAGGATGTTGTAGAGCCGGTTCCAGTTCAGGACAGAGGTATGGGTTTTTACTCAAACCTCTTTGTGGTCTCCAAGAAGGACGGCGGCTGTCATCCGATTTTGGATTTTAAGGATCTTAATTCCTTTGTGACCCGGACTCATTATCACCAGGAGTCTCTGCGGATGATGATTGCTGCTATGTACCCGGGGGAATTCCTTGCGTCTCTGGATCTTCAGGACTCGTACTTACACATTGCCATTCATCCAGAGAGCCGGCAGTACCTCCGATTTGCCTGTGACCAGGGACATTTTCAGTTCTCAGCTCTTCCCTTTGGTCTGATGACAGCTCCTCAGGTCTTCAACCGTGTCTTGGGAGCCTTAGTGTCCTTCCTCCACCGGAATGGCATCAGAGTTACTCCATACATGGATGATCTGCTTCTGAAAGCCCCTTCTGCGGAATTCTTCATCAGCAGGTTCAGCAATGGATTCATGCTCTCACCCATCACGGGTGAATCATCAACTTGGACAATTAGATCTTGTCCCATCCTAGCATCTGGTCTTCCTGGGCCTCCTCTTCGATACCCAGAAGAAAATGGTGTTTCTCACGGATGAGGTGGCTCACCAGATCGCCCACAGGGTTTCTGCGATACTGGCTCAAGATCCAGATCCAGCCAAGAAGCTGTCATCTCCACCATAGAGGTGGTACCGTTTGCCATGGCGCAAGCCAGGGAACTCCAGCGGTTTGTGATCCAGGTGTGCTGGGGTCAGCCGGACCTTCTGAAGACGTCGGTGTCACTTCCTCTTCATGTGGAACTGGGTTTGTCCTGGTGGCTTGATCTCTCCAATCTGCTGAAGGGCAAGTCCTTTCTACTGCTGAGTGCAGAAAGTCGGTGGTCTCTGGTAGAATCTCTCCTTCCCGTCAACGTGTTAGAGCTTCGGGCAATATTTCATGGCCTTCGTCATTGGATTCGCCAGCTGAAAGAATACCCAGTCTGGGTAGAGTCCAGCAATGCCACGACCGTGGCTTACATCAACAAGCAGGGCAGAACAAGAAGTCTCACCACTTGGTTAGAGGTCAAGGCTATTTTGTCCTGGGCAGAAGAACTCGTTCCTGCCATATCCACAGTACACATTACTGGCGTAGACAACATCATGACGGACTTCCTCAGTCGTCACACAGTGGACAGCGGAGAGTGGGTGCTGCACCCAGAGGTGTTCACCCACATTGTTCAGGAATGGGGTCTTCCTTACATCGACCTGATGACAAGACACAGGAAGGTTCTGAGGTTCTGCTCTCGATGGAGGGACCCTCTAGCTCTGGCAGTGGATGCAATGTCCATTCCTTGGTTATTCCCTCTGGCCTACATCTTTCCTTTCCTCTCAATGTTGCACAGGGTGTTATGAAAATTACGACTGGAGCGCTGTCCAGTCATTCTATTTGCTCCGTACTGGCCTCATCAAGCTTGGTTTCCGGTGCTTCTGGATCTGTCAGTGGTGGAGCCATTCCGGCTCCCTTGCCTTCCGGATCTTCTTCTACAGGGTTACGTGTGGAAGGAGGATGTCCATCTTCTAGCCTTGACGGCTTGGAAATTGAATCCTCAATATTAAGGAAGAAAGGATTTTCTTCTGATGTGGTGGCTGCTATGCTCAGTGTCTGCAAACCTGTTTCTTCCAAGATCTACCATCGTGTCTGGTCGACCTTCCTATCTTGGTGTGCTGACAAGGACCTGTCTCAGGAATTTGATTTGCCTACGATCCTGACTTTTTTGCAGGACGGCATGGATAAGGGCATCTGTTTGATTTCCCTTAAGGTTCAGACTGCTCTCTCTGTTTTCTTTCAGAGGCACTTTGCCATCCTTCCTGATGTCAAGGTTTTCTTTCAGAGCGTTGCTCATACTCGTCTTGGGTGTTTTTCAGCGTCCTCCATTTCAGTCTTTGGCTACTGGTCCTCTACGCCTGTTGACATGGAAAATGGCTTTTTCTCCTGGAGATTGTGTCTGTCTGCCATGTCGCGGAGTTACATTCTTTGTCCTGTAAACCACCCTATTTGGTGTTTCACAAGGACAAGGTGGTGCTTCGCACCTCTCAGGAGTTTCTCCCGAAGGTGGTTTCAGAGTTCCACATCAATCAGGAGATTGTGGTGCCCTCTTTCTGCCCTGACCCCACCTCTGACAAGGAGAGGGATCTCCACTTGTTAGATGTGGTGTGTTGTCTCAAGTTTTATGTACATCGCACTGAGTCCATTAGACAATCTGACGCTCTGTTCCCTATTCCTCAGGGCCCCAGGGCAGGAAGACTGCATCCAAGGTGACTATTGCTTCTTGGATCAAGTCCACTATTCGTAAGGCTTATGAGCTGAGGAACAAGCCTGTCCCTTTCAGGGTCATGGCTCATTCCACTTGATCTATTAGGGCCTCTTGGGCTTACAAGAATCAGGCCTCAGCTGGTCAGTTGTGCAAGGCTGCCACCTGGTCATCTTTGCACACCTTTTCGAAGCACTACCGTATTGATCTACTGGCATCGGCTGATGGCAGCTTTGGGAGGAAAATCCTGGAGGCAGTCTTGCCTGTCTAGGTTTTTCTTCGGTTCTTGGTGCTTCCTTCACTTTTTGCGCCTCGTTGGCTCTAGTTCAGTGTGCTGTGTAACGGCTGAGGTGTTTTTACCCCTGTTCAGTGTCCTTTGACACTTCATTGTTTGTTGAGCTATCTCTGATCTGATGGTTCATATCTGCTCTGGTGACTTTGAGGGCCTTGCGCCTGGTCCTTGCCTTACTTCCCGCCTCTGTGAAACTCCAATGGTTGGACATCCCAGAGTTACCAGTAACAGAGAAAAGAGGATTTTAGTCTTACCTGTTAAAGTGTTAGTAATGTCTAAAACTTTTTTGCATTTAGTAGAATGATCTAAATGCAAAAAATGTATCTCTCAAACCACTATGGTTTAAGAGATACGGGCGTTTAAAGTTTGATTTCTCCTGCTGACAGCTGTAAAGCTGTCAGCAGGAGATCCATGTCAGTCGACACGGTGGCGCTTGAGAAGTGCCGGGATCTCGTTACTTACACAGAATCCCTTCATTGGAATGGTCTAAAACATGTGCCTGAACACTAGGCACACGTTTTAGACCATTCCATTGAAGGGATTCCGTGTAAGTAACGAGATCCCGGCACTTCTCAAGCGCCAGCGTGTCGACCGACACGGATCTCCTCACAAAAACAGCAGCTTCCTGACCCCCCCTTCCCCTAATTAATTGTCTATACAGTGGGATAGACTATCAATGCTGTGACTAAAATGGCAATAACCTCCTTCTCTCTACTGCCACCTGCTTAACCCAAGAGCATTCACCATGGTGATGGTTTCACTCATAGGACACGTTAGACTGGGAACTATATAATTTTAGGGACATAATAGGTAGAACTTCTGCAATTTCACCAGTTATATATATAGTCACTCTGGAGCAACACAGTTAGATTCTGGATCTCATGAAATCCAACCTGTTCCTTTTACTAGTCACTATTATTGTAAGGGATTACATTCAACACACAGAACATTAAAAGGCATTCTTACCATAGAACTAGATTCAGAGGTTTCAAACAGGGTGTGTGTCAGTTAATATGGCACGATGAAGGTGACTGTATGAGGAAAACAGTGGTATCCACAGTGGCGAAAGTTCAATGCCAGATTCCCCAAAACTTTACTTCAGCTGGAGATTCTGATGAAACTATCTAGTCTGATCGAACATCTGTCTCAACACATCTCATTATAGTTTAAACAGTCCAATTCATGGCCTAAGGTCTAAACTGGTTAGTTCCTTTCAGATCAATTGCATGGATCTTCAAGCAGCAATAATTGCTCTAGAAGGTTGGGCACAGCCATTGAAAAACCATACAGTATGTTCTGAGGCAGACATTACCACAACAGTAGCATACATAAGCCAGAATGGAAGCACCAGGAGCAGTGTGGGAGGTTCTGAGAATGAGATTAATATTTTGGGCATTAATGTATATTCTGAACATATCTGCTGGTAGCACACCATGAAGGAGCAAAACTGGATCTAGGTGATTGCGAATTTATTCAAAAAGTGTTGACACTATAACAAGGAAATTGGGAAATTGGGAAACCAAGAGGTGGATCTGATGGAAACAAGAAAAACACCAAAAGGTACATGAGTTCTGCAGAAGAATAGGAAATCTATTTGAGTTGGTGTATGAGATTATAATACTGTGGTAATACAAATCCGATATGTTCTCACAAGGATCATTATGTCATCAAGACCTGAACAAGAGAGCATCAAATAATTACATGTATCAGGACTCCATGTTAAGGTTTCTGTAAATAAATAAAACTAAGAAACCAACATCATTCAAGATCAGCCACGGAACATTGGAGTGATACTTAATGGTCCAACAAGAGTCAACAGTCCTGTAGAGAATTTCATTTACTGAGGGTACTAATTTTCCTAAAAACAATGTCGAAAGGACTACGAATTCTATTAGGATTCAGATATCTGCACTATCAATGTCATTTCAACTTAGAAACACAATTATACATAAAGTTCAAACATTTATACAAGGAACTGCCTAAATTAAAGCTAACTCCTGAAACTCAACATTTTCCTGTGATTGGGGCTTAGTTTAGGCATAATTGCAGAAAGATCCTTCCAGACCCATGGAACAATAGAAATTCCTCTGGTTAACTTTCAAGACATTATTCTTCATGGCAATTTGATGAACACACAGACTTTCTGAAGTACACACTGTATCCTGTGTAGTATGCTTTTTGATATTGCTTTCAGACAGCTATGCATCTTGGCCTAGGCGACTAGGCCGAGGTCTAGGGCAGCACTTTACCAGGGTCGACATAAAAAGGTGCTCTTGTTTTTATTTTTTTTGTCTCTGAATCCTGCCTGCATGGAACCAGTGTCAGGAGCTGGGGGCTCACATCTGAGACCTCTGCAATGATTTGGGTATGTGCCGGCGTTTTCTTCCACTATTGGAGCAGCAGCTTCAATCATGCCCTCTTACGACAGCAAGTGTGATTTGAGATACCAACAGCTGTGATGAATCGAATTGGCATTATGGCCGTATCCACCATGGGCAGAGCAGTGCTGCATAGTGAGTGTATGTTTATTCTTCATTTTAACAATACTTATGGATACTGGACAGTTGGTAATAAACACAGTGTAAATTGGTGTAAACTCAACAGTGTGGGTATCTTCATGCATGGCAGAAGAACAACCCTGGTACATGTTCTGGGAACATTCATAACGCACTGGCACATAGGTCTGCGTGTAGAATCCATCACCAGTCCAGTTCTCTAGAATATCACTTGCTCGCATTATCCCCCCCCACACCTTATTTAACTTTGACACAGGAGTTTTTTCTTAATAGGTTATAAGGTTTCTCTCCCACCCAAAAATTAATTGGGACAGCGTTAGGATGACCCCGTGATCCCGGAGTTCCCCATCCTATATAATAATTCGCTAAGGATGTTTGTCAGAAGCCATCATGCTCAGTAGAGATGGCTGCGTGCACTGCAGTCATTCGCATTAGAGACTGCTTGCTCCGCGGCTGATGCGGGGCACTCCGAATTCAAACCAGAGTCCTCTCTGCGCACCTTCCTGAGACCCAGGAAGGTGCGCAGAGAGGACTGCAGTCTGAATTCGGAGCGCCCCGCTCCATATCCGCGGCAGCGCGGGCAGTCTGTACTGCGCATGACTACAGTGCGGCCAGTGACAAGATAGGATCCGACCTGTTGCTGGGTGGTACTGTGGCCCGTGTAAACGGGCTTTTCACCTAGTAGGAACATAAGAGGGAAAAAATTGTGTTAGTTATTCTGGAGTACATGGGGGACACAAGACATGTTTCCTGGAGAAAAGTCAGGCAGGGGTGCTCTGGTTTTTTTCTTAAGGTCTCCTAGAGTGGTGGTATGTTTCTTTGCTCTGCTTTATATTAACCCTTAGAGTGCCAGAGATGTGTGCTGTGCATTGTTTTGCAATGCTTTGGACATCCATCGTCACTTAAAAGGTTAAGTGATCTTATGGGCTAGCTTGGCATTGCTAAGTGAAAACTAAGGAGGGATGGAGCTGAGAGCCTATTTTTTTTTTTTTTTTTCCCTTCTGAAAGGAGTGATGACCATGGACTCCAGAGAAAATAATTTGTCAGTAAGTACCACAACAATTCTCTTTTCTTTTTTTTTTTTTTTTTTTTTTTTTTTTTTTTTTTTTTTTTTCCTTCTCTAATTCAAAAAAATGGACTGTGCTACATATAGGTGATTTCGAAAGTTGTTTTTAGGTGATAGTGTCCCATTGATAACAACTCTCAAATTATTTAATGCGTGGAGGACCCATTTGAGCATCTGTCAGTGTAGACACACATCAGTTTACTACTGCCAAGTCCCTCATGCTATGTGCTCACTGGTGGAATGTAGGTGTATTATTGGGACAAAGTGGATGGCTTGAACTGTATCTCAACTCTTACAGGGAATATGTGAAAATACTACATGTTTGCTGAAGTGGTAAGGGATAGCATGAAATAATGCCTTACATGTAAGGCTTCTATGAGTAATATCTTTCTTTTTGTGTAATATTGCTAATAATTAACTTATACCTGTACACTACATTTTTTTCAGGCATATGTTCTCAGGCTGTAGCATTGAAATCAGGTGGAAAAGAGACATTTTGACAGCTTTTTTTAATGTGTTTTCCTTATATTCTTGCGGGCAATTTTTTTTTCCATTAAAATTTTGTTGAAACCAGTTGTTAAAATTTGATGGTCAGACCAAAGTTGCAGAACTCTGCGATGATGTGTGTTGACAAAATTACCCATATGGCTAGCTTCATAAGATACTTTTACCAATCTTGTTCATTTTCCTCATTCATTCAAAGCAGTTCATGTAAAGTTAAGCTAATACTGTGTTCACATGGGACAATCAGGTACAGAATTATTATTAATGCACCCTTGTGAAAACCATTGCACCGTTTATGGTGCTTTCCACATGGGTGCTTTTTGACTCTTATAACTCATTCCAAAAGCAGAATGCATTAACTGATGTGTCCATGCATGAGCAAATCCAAGTATAATTATGAATGACCTGCACTGCCTGTGTGAGCATAGCCTAAATCTTGGAAAATGTAGCATATTTAAAGGGATAGTAATACTTGGAATTAAGAAGGTTTAATATTGTTCATATGAAAAAAATAAATGAAATTCAGTAAATCCCATTGTTTCAAGATGTGTATTTTAAGATTTATAAACTTTTAAAGTCCCCTCCCCCTCGCCCCTTTTACTCAAGTCAGCACTCTAGCTGACAGATCGAGATTCTGGTCATGTGATTGGACGGCTTTTCAGCAGAGCCAAAACAGCGGTATCTACAAAGAAATACGTCATTAAAACGGTCTACAAAGTGTGTCTATGAGACTGTTCTAATGAGGTATTTTTTTTTTTTTCTCCATTAAATAAATAACGTTTTAATCGCTATCACAATATACTGGACATAATAAGCCTAACATTTATAGGGGTGAGAGATCCCCTTTAAATCATTTCTAGCTCTTCTAGTGCAGTGGGTTTAACCCAGAATTATTCTGCGTTTCTTTTGAAAACATAGCTCTTAATGCAACCAGACTCCTATTGTAATTGTTGTGGAAAACATCAAAGCATTTATGTTTGTAGGTGAGACTTACAAGAACTATGGGCCATATATAGGAGGCTAGATGAGAACATCTGGGGTAAGGCAACTGCACACTAGGGGACAAATAAACATTAGCAGCATTTACACTATAAATACTTGAAAGGTTTCAAATAAACTGCGGAAAAGCAACATTTTAATCTGTGAGAACTTTCATTTGTACCCTATGGTGCTGTTCCTTTACTTCAGAATGAGTCCTCTTTCCTGCATAAAGCATTAAAGGAACACTAAACCTTAAAACTACCTGGGATTATACATACTTAAACTTTATTGTAGACATTACTATCCCTTTATCTCCTAGTCTTCTCTATTGGTTTTATAACACTTTGCACTGTGTTTAATAACTTACTGTTCTGTAGTTCAAAACATATTCAATGTAAAAGGATCCCAGTTCTGCCCCTTCTGGCCGCCACCCCTTATACTTGCAATTCGGTTGTGGGACTGGATGGATGCAGTGAGGGACAATCTTCATTCAGTAAGTATAAGGAAAACCCTGCCCCCCCCCCTTCTTGACAAAGGAGCGCAGGATTTTCATTTTGTTTACTGAAGATTGTCCATTGCCACTCTCCATCCAGACCACTCTTAGATGCAGCATGACCTAGCCAGAAGGGGGTGGGAGGGGGATCCTTTTACATTTAATTCCTTTTGAACTACAGAACAGTAAGTTGTTAAAAATAGCGCAAAGTGTTATAAAATCAATAGAGACGTCTCGGAGATAAACTTTTTTTGACATTACTATCCCTTTAAATGCCTTGTACTTAATGCTAGCCATTGTAAAAATATTTTTTTTTGTTTTTCAGAGGCTTAAATCTAGTCTAAAATATTATCTGGGGGGGCTGCCATTACAATCGCAGTCTTGATGGCACATCTACTAAGTTATTGTTCTGCCGTGCCTTTGAATGTACGGAGAAATAATGGACCATCTTTTGTGAAAAGAACAGTGGTTGCTAATTTCAGTATATTAACAGATTAATGCTGCACAAGCAATTAGCCAAAATGTGTCTGTTTAGTATACACATGCATTAAATATGCAGTTAGGATTAGGTTATAGAGATCTACCATAAAATAACAACATTTTGCAGATACAAGTGTGGAAGTACATGATATTTCAAATTATGGAACCCAATTTTCATTTTGGGTGTTAATGCCCCTTTAAACTGAGGAGGGGTTTGATTTGTTGTAATTTACCGGTAAAAATGGAGCAGACATAGTGCAGAATCTAGTAAGTCAGTCATAGAGGGTAAATAAACCTGGATTAATGTAGCTTCCAATTTAATGTTTTAATTTTAGAAGTGCATACACTGTGAGTGCTTTTTATTTTTCAGAACCTGCTTTTTATACATGATTAAATATAAAGAAATGAAAGTATGACTTAAAAACTAAGCACCATGCTACTTAGTATTGAATTAATGTGCTTAGTGCCTGCATTGTTGAATAATATATAAAACAGTGGAATATGTGTTGATAAAATAAGTAAACACAACATAGTCCTTTCATTGTGGAAGGATTGGTTTATTTGGCTCTTCAGTTGATTAACATTTTGCTTCTGATCGTTTAAGCTGATAATTAAAAAAGCATAACAGGAGCATACCATTCTGTCATTTCCAAATATGGCTTTGGAAAGAACATTCTGTGTAGCTGACATTGCTAAACATAATGCATTGTGTGTTGAAACGTGACGCTTCCCATATGTCTACTCATTTTCAATTCAAAGTGAATGATCTATTCTGATGAATACTCAGTTTTATTTCAGCAAGTATCCGTTTATCACAAACTTATTTTCTTTTCCTCTTTTAGGGCCAACAAAATACAACCCTGATGCAGCAGATTTCATTCCCAGAGAACGATCAAGCAACCATTTAAATTGGAGAAGTCATGCAGTAGCAGAAAGTAACAGAAGTTGGAGCAGGCACAGTAATATGCCTACATCTCACCAGCCCCAGCAACCTAGAGAAAGCAACCATGATAGTCCGGTAACAAAAATGCCCACATACAACAGCTCCACCAAAAGTAATAATGGGAGAAAACAGCAGGGTTCTCCAGAGACCACCAGTGCAAGCAAACCTGTTAAGAACCATAGCTTTCAGAACCAGAGATGGCACAGGTCAAGAAGTGAGCGGTCGCACACTAGAAACCACCCAAGGCAGCCTCTTTCGGACACATCAGCAAGGCCATCTCATGGTGTAGCCACTCCATTAGGGGACTGGCGCATAAGGACAAGAGAACCCAATGACATATGTTCATCTGAAAGTGAGAAAGAGGTAGGCAGTGCTGATAGCAGAGGCGCAAAGCCAAAGAGATTGACACATGTGTCAGGAGGATCTCTGAGGGGTCCTAGGGATCGGCCAAAACATTCGTATGATCGTGAGAAAAGAATAGCTCCAAAACAAAAGACAGAGGATATGTTTGAGAACATCCCACCTCGGGAAGGGGGGAAATCTGGGCTGGCTAAGGAGGAAGTTTTCAAAAGAAGATCTGAAAGGTATGATGATGATGATGCAGGGAATGAAGAGAAACAAAGGCATCAGTGCCCTGGGAAAAAGACTCCACGTGAACCTTTGGATTGGAGCAAGCCACAAGAGGAGGATCGGGAGTGTAAACCAAATGAACCACAGGGTAGTAAAACTTCAAGACATGGTAAAAGTCAATCGACAGCTCTTCCGTTAAAAGAGAAAAAAACTGATAGGGGAAAAGAGCATGTTCTCACCAACTCATACCAAGAACCAAAGCATCGTAGTCACCACTGGTTACCTGATGGAGACAAACATTCAGGAAGGAAACAGCCTGCTCAGGACCATGCTCACAAAACCTCTATGCAGCAGGGATGGGCTCGACAGTTGAAGAAACAAGATATGCCAAAGAACAAGGAAACACATACAGGTAGGTTGTTCACAGAAGCTAGTAAATGACTTTGTTGCTTTGTATGGAAAAAGCTATATATGGTAAAGCTAGTTTGTGTTTTAGGATCACTCTGTATTATTTTAATTAAGGATTTTAGTAGTAGGTTGTTTTAGGGTGGTAGAGGGAACACCCATTCTTATTTGAAACGCCCAGTCTGATTTGAAGAATTTGGACCTTCAGCAGTGTTTACTGTGTTTATTGTATGTGTTATACTTTGAGTGCCAGGGGCATTTATTTTCTTCATGGGAGGCTAGAATATTTTCAATGTTTAGGTGTTTATCTGTACTATGCTCTGTACTATGCTAGTATCATATGGAGAACTGTACAATGAAAAATAAAAAATAACCACAAAAGTAGCGACGCAAAAGAGTCTCTCTAAGTGTAGTATTTCAAATCACCAGTTCAGTCCTTCACCAAACACCACAGGAAAAATCTTTCAAAGTTCTACTAACATTTTATTGAGGCTTTCATCTGCCTCTCTGTTCTTACGCCTTCACTGGCTCACACCCCAGTACGGTGGATCTTTTCACTCCAATTCAAGTAGCAAAGCCACTCCTCCTTCTGCCGATATGGGGCGATATATCCTTATTCTTCCAATGTGGAAACGGTCACTTGAACAAAGGGTGGACCGACCCGCACCCAATATTACCATGGGCCGAACCTGATTTTATGTATATATAGATATATCGTCTCCCAATTACAATAGTAATGGAGCTTTCAACAGATGAGCCAGTGTACTCAAATGGCCTCAAGTACAAAATGTATTCATGGAAAAACAAACTAAAATAAAATAATGGAATATAAAGATATATATTGCCCTTAAGGACAAATTATTGTAACGGATCTTATCCGTTACTTGGGCCCTTGTCTGGACCTCGAACGTTTTACCTAAAGACTATGGCCCCTTGGCCTCCTTTGACCTCAGATGGGGGTTTACTATCTTTATGTTAAAAGATTTATGTTTTATGTATTGTCAAATATTGTATGTGTTTAATTGTACTTGTCCCTAGGATGTGTATTGTAGCCACTCCAGCCATTTCACTCAAGACCTCCTGCTGGGTGTTAATCAAGTCATTGTATTGAGAACTGTCCTGAGACCCCCTGCTGTGTGTGTTAATTCATTCACGCCCCTCAAGTCTTTGTTCAATCAAACCCTTTTGTATCTGAAATGTAATCATGTCTGAGTTATTGTATCTGTTAAGACCATCTGCTTCTGGCCTTTTGTCTGATGTGTTATGATTTAATCATGTTCCCTATTGTTTCAGGTTTCCCCATGTAATCCAATGTACTGTACTGTATATAAATATCTGTGGTTTGTGACAATAAAGTGAGTTATGTTTTGGAGTGAACAAGGAGTCCTGGAGTCTTGTATTGCTTATGGTCTAAAGTGTCCACTCTGATACCCGTCTGCGCCAAGTATCCTGAATCGTCGACCGCCTGCTGCCAGCTTCCTGCGTCCCAACTTCATATGCCGTCAGGCGGCGACATGGACTCTTCCCTGCTTCCAGCGATCCTGCGGCTGTTTCCAGTGACTGTCCATACTTCAACTAGTGCATCTGACGGCGCTTATCTGCGTCAAGAAAGAGAGACCCGGGAACGACGGCGGAAGGCGACGTGGTCCCTTCTCAGCTTCCGTTACATTGGTGGCATAGCGGTGGGATTTCTCCTTCTTTTATCGGGTGTACCAGCTAAGAGATGGCGGTGAAAGCGCAGCTACCGGAGGCCACAGGAGTGTACGACATGCGGTACCACTACATCGGATGTCAATGGGAGACCTTCCTAGGTGATTTAGCTGAGGAGTTTTACCGGGAGGTCACCACCTGTATCACAGAGGATCTCCGAGTCCAGGACGGATACTGGGAAATGATCAAGTGCCTTCACAAGGAGTATACAGGAGTTATGGTCGACTTTTTCCCGTTCAACTTGGCCTGAAACTCCAACAACTGGTGTGAATGGCCTTTCAGGAGGATGCTACTTTCTTCCAGAGGAATTACAACCGCTACTGGGAGATTTGGGAGAAAAGAGAGACCATGTTTGGAAGCTACTTTCCTCCAGACCTGGAGGGGAACCTAGATCGTTTAGTCGAGGAGGAATGGAACTTGGAGCTAATGTACATGGGCTGGATAGAGGAAGCCCAGGAGATACAAAGAGAGGAAAAAGACTGGGGGGGTTACTCATCTGAGGAGGACTTCAGTGGAGCTGAGGACTTAGATGGAGCTGCCCCTGTTCACTCCACACTGGTGAGTGGGAATTCGTTCCTCACCAGTGCCCCTGTTGTTTCCCCTGCATCAGGAAGTGGGACAACGGTCCTGCCTGATACCCCTGTGCCCCAAAACTGTATTTTCCCTGAGCTGAGGAGTGGGAATGCGTTCCTCCTCAGTGAAGAAGATGCCTCTGCATCAGGGGATGGGACAGACGTCTCCGCTGATAGGCATGTTGCCCCTTACCCTGCCTTCCCAGCTGCGGTGGATGAGACGCAGGTCACCACCAGCAGCAATTGTATGCCCCAACTGATGGGTGGGAGAAAGCCCATCAGTCCCCAGGACCCCCCTGCTGTGGTGAGTGTAGAAGAGCTCACCAGCAGCCCCAAGATGTTCCCCCTGGTTTGTTGGGGAATGCCCTGGGAGCGGAGCAGTATGTGCTCCCCAGGGTCAGGGATGATGCCGCCTTGAGGGATGGGACTGCGGTCTCCCTCAAGGCAGAAGAAGGGCCTGTGAGTGATGGTTTCCCCATGTGATCCAATGTACTGTACTGTATATAAATATCTGTGGTTTGTGACAATAAAGTGAGTTATGTTTTGGAGTGAACAAGGAGTCCTGGAGTCTTGTATTGCTTATGGTCTAAAATGTCCACTCTGATACCCATTTGCGCCAAGTATCCTGAATCGTCGACCGCCTGCTGCCAGCTTCCTGCGTCCCAACTTCATATGCTGTCAGGAAGCGACGTGGACTCTTCCCTGCTTCCAGCGATCCTGCGGCTGTTTCCAGTGACTGTCCATACTTCAACTGGTGCATCCAACGGCACTTATCTGCGTCAAGAATGAGAGATCCGGAAACGACTGTGGAAGGCGACGCGATCACTTCTCAGCTTCCGTTACAATTATATATTCCAAGAACAGCTGTACTTGTACAACAATGTAAAATCTAAATGAATAAGAAAATAAAATATGCGAGTAGCAATATCAAATATACCAAACGGCTGACACATTTCATGACAAGATGGCACTTCTCTTCTTTTGGGCTCTGGAGAAGTGACATCGTCACAAAATGCGTCAGCTGTTTTGTATATTTGATATTGCTACTTGCATATATTATTTTATAAATCATTTAGAGTTTGCATTGTTGTACAAGTGCAGCTATTCTTGGAATATATAATTTGTCCTTAAGGGCAATATACACCTTTATATTCCATTATTTTATTTTATTTTGTTTTTTATGAATACATTTTGTACTTGATCATTTGAGTACACTGGCTTATCTGTTGAAAGCTCCATTAGCCAAAGCTCCATTACTATAGACGATGTATCTATATACACATAAAATCAGGTTTGGCCCATGGTAATATTCGGTGCGTGTCTACCCTTTGTTCAAGTGGCCGTTTACACTTTGGAAGAATAAGGATATATCGCCCCATATCGGCAGAAGGAGGAACGGTTTTGCTACTTGAATTGGAGTGAAAAGATACACCGTACTGGGGTGTGAGCCAATGAAGGCACGAGAACAGAGAGGCAGGTGACAGCCTCAATAAAATGTGAGTAGAACTTTGAAGATTTATCCTGTGATGTTTGGTGAAGGACTGAACTGGTGATTTGAAATACTACTCGTAGAGAGACTCCTTTGCACCGCTCCTTTTGTGTTTTTTGTAGTTTTCGTCTGTTAAGTGGGGACCCAATCTCATGGTGGGCATGCAGCATTGGATTTGAAGCAAGTAAATTTATATACACAAAAGACAATTTAATATCTTTATCTGCATTGATTTCGTGGACTTCTTGATATTTCTTAATATATTTTTTCCTGTTTTTGTTTTATTTTTTATCTTGTATGTTAAATATTTAAATTGATATTGAGAAAATTGTGGTTGTATTGGGAGAAGATGAGCGGTTATTTAGGAGATTTTTCTATCTATCTTATATTTGTTGTACAGAACTGTACAATGAGTCTCTTGTTTTAGGTCAAGTTCGCTAGAAGTAAATTTTGCATAATCTGTGAAAACAGATCATCAAACAACATTGTTGTGAAAGATGAGTATTATTTTTAAATGCCACACATGCTCAGAGTACATTTACAGATATAGTTTATATTGAGATTACCTGTATAGACAGTTATTTTCAATGTTTTCCACTCAAAATGCACACTCATTGTTACTAGGTAAAACTACCCTATATCACCTCAGTAATCGTTAAAGGGATAGTAATGTTTCATAATAAAAGCAGCTTTAATTAATCATCATAGTATTTGGACTTTGGAGAGTGTTATTTCAATTCTGTCAGAGTTGTAGTTCCAGAGTAATTCAATGACAGAGTGTCCCCCTCCTGCCCCTTTTACTGATGTCACACTGTTCAGCCACAGCAGGAGGGAGGTGCCCAGGTAGACTGCAGAGAGGGACAATCTTCAATTAGGATAAGGGAAAAACGTGAAAAGCTTGTCAAGGAGGGCAGGGATTTCATTGTTTTCATAGGAATAAGAGTGTCCCCTGCTGTTATCTGTCCAGTCTATGGACTGCATTCCACATCCGAGAAGAAATTGCTTACACTAGGTAAAAGGGGCGGGAGGGGGAAACTTTGCTTGTGAATATCTCATAAACCATAAAGGTTTGAGAGATAAGACTTAGATCATTCTTCATGTTTTTTTAATGCCTACAAAATAAAATAAAGTTAAAACGAAGTATTACTATCCCTTTAAAAGCCTATTTCTTAGTTCTGTGTAGAACATAGGAACCATGGGGTAAGGTATCCTACTGCATGGCACTTGCATTAAAAGGCTCTCCGAGATGGAGACTCACTCCCTGCTTCACTTTACCCCCACCAGTCTAATTCAGTTTTAAAAGTGGCTTTTTTATTGTCTGTAGGATGTGGTTGTTTTATCCCCCTTTATCCCGCCTTCATTGTCTGTTTCAACCAGAGTACAGACTTATGGCACCTGGGTCTTGGTGGACAGCTTGCATTATCAGCCCTCTCCTCACAGTTTCTGTTACTTCAGTTGGAGACATGGGCAAGCTACCAAGTTTTGGGCGTCCCCCCCCCCCCCTTATCCCTTTAACCCATTGCTCCTCATGCCAGATCGGTCCTACTAGGCATTTCTCTTGTACTTTGTTCCTCTTGCTCCATGGCTCCTACATGGCTCCAGGGACCATCTTCTAATGAACAGGAGCCTGCATGGGTTTAGGCCCTAACTCTCAGGACTGTCTTGTTTGCAACCATTTCACAGAGAAATATTTTTTGATGATACTGGACTTCTCAGTGGAGGAATGGGACTCTGATGAGGGTGTTTTGTATTTTTCAATCGTTATCGGGGATTCTTTTGAGAAAGACCCTGGTTCTCCTGCTGAGGGTCTCATCCAAGCTGTCGTGAAAACTCGGAAGGTATCTGAATCCTTTGATTCCAGTTCTTCTTCCCCTCATATTTTCAAAAAAGGCAGAAAAGGGAGGCTGTTCCCTTTTTTACCGTTCCTTAGACCAGGTACTCCTGGATGAATGGAGGATGCCTGACAAGATATTGTTTCTTCCCAGTGTCTGTCTGTCTCTCCTCTCTTTCCGTGCAGTAGCCTTACCCTAGTAGTAGGCCCTACATTTGTTTGCCTTTCCTAGAATACAGCCATGCAGCTGCACTTAAGGATCAGGCTGATTAGTGCCTGGGTTCTCTATTGAAGGCAAAGATTGCAACTTTTGGTGCTGTCTTATGTCCGAGCTGACTAGGGCCATGGCTGTTTAGGGGATCAGCTCTTGAAAGCAGTCCACTCAGAGACACCGAAGAAGGATATTGTTATGCCTTCCTCTAAGATCCTTGAGCCCACTGTGCATCTGACAGAAGCAACCATTGCTACAGCCAGAATTACTGGGACGTCCACAGCTTTTTCTATTGCTGTGGCTAAAGATCTCCTCTGCTGTCCTATTTTTGGTAAGGTCATTGGTGACCCTTTTGTTTGTGGGCAAACAATTGTTTGGCTCAGATCAGGAGTACGCTTTTAGTTGTGCCACGGTAGGTAAGAATGCTTTATTATCTTAGATTACTCTTGAACTTTCCTTCTTTCCACAGAAGACACTTGTTCTTTCTTACGCCCACCGCTATTTCTTTGTGCCAGGGCTTCTACTCCTTCAGCAGCCCAAGCACGCTCTACCCCAAAAGCCAAACAGTCCTGGACAGGCAGGAAGACTGCTAATAAGCCCACAACTGTCAAGTCTTGCAGGGGCCTGGTCTGCCTTGGGCATTAGATTATTTATTCCTTTTTCAGTGTTTGGACTCTTTCTGTGGAAAATCATTTGGTTTTACCGTTATGTTGGAAGGGTACCACATAACTTTAAAATACCTTCCTCCCTGTCCATGTCCAGAGTTCCTTGCAATCCTGTGCGGAGTTGTGTATTAGCAGATGCAGTTTCCTCCCTGATGTCCAGATTTTGGGACCTGTTCCTTTCAGGAAAAGTTCTTGGGACTCTATTCCAGCATCCCGAGGAAGTAGGGTTTTTGTGACTGTCATTGCCACAATGTTAAAAGCTTGTAAGCTGGTTTCATCCAAGGTAATATCACAGACTATGGTCCTTATTCTATAAGTGGGTTGAAGTCTGGGGCTGTGGCAACAACCTTTTAGTCTTCTGGTCATTTTGGCCTTTCTTTGGGATGATCTTCAAATAGGGCTTGGCCTTAGTTCTGTTGAAGTCCAGATTTTAGCTCTTTATTTTTCCAGAGGTGTATTGCCTCATGTTTACACATTTGTGTAAGAGGTAGCGCATGCCTACCAGGATTTTGGGATCCCATTCCTCTGTGAGACTTGAACTTTTTTTGGGGAGTGCTTCAGAATGCTCCTTTTGTATCTCTGTTTTAAGTTTCTCTGCTTTTATTGCAGCTCAGGACAGCATTTCTGCTAGCTGTTGTTGTATCTGTCTTGCGGGTGGCTGAAATTCAGGCTTTATCCTATAATCGTCTTTTTCTGGTTTTCACAAAATTAAGGCCAGTCCAAATCTATGTCAGTAGTAATGGACTTGGGATCTGATGGGGTTCTTGGTTTTCTTTGTGGTCACACCAGGGACTTTAATCCAGTGGTCATTTCAGTCTTTCAGCTGTAGTAAATTAAGTTTGAGAGTGGAGGTAATTAGTCTTGAAAGGTCTAGTTGGGCCATTCCCAAAGTTTGTAGAAGTTAGGCATTTCCTGCAGGTCACATAGAATTTCTGTTGCTCCATTGTAGCTGGTGGATAAGCTAAAGGGGAAGCCCCATTTGTATTTGATTGCAATATTGTGTATTTGATGAGTGATGGTCTCAGGGCACATCATTTTTGGGGTATGCATCCAGCATACTTTACTTCTCTGCTTTGTTTCATGACTTAGCTATGCACAAAACAGATGATATTGCAGTGTCTAGAGTTCAGAGCTCCCCTGGGCCTCAGGGCGCTATGAGCCCGGTCAATTTTTTATCTGTGAAACAGCAGGAATATCATTTAGCTTTGCAAAAGATATGTTGAAGTGACTAGCGGGAAATTATTCCAGATAATCTTTTACAGCGAATATTACACTGTCTGTTCATGCTGTTAAGATCATCGATGAGAGAAGTTAAATAATTGATGGAGTTGTCTTGCTGGGTGTGCATCTGTTTTAAATTGTGCATTTGTGCCCATGATGCTTCCTTATCTTCCTCTGTGAGAGAGATTCTGTGGCCCAGCTGACACGCATCTTTTTTTTTTTTTTTTTTTTTTTTTTAAGGTTGGATCGTTTTATCTTCACATTCTTGAGGTCACGCTTAGTTTCTGACAGGAAGACCTTCATGATCTCTTTAGTCTGAAAGTGATCTAAGTATGCTCTTAACTTTCTATGAGCAGAAAATCCTAACAGCCACTGTTACTTTTGCCCTTCTGCCTTGGTTCAATAGATAACCTCTTCAATCGGTTCTGTATATCTTGTCCATAGAGAGAGATATAACAGTCTGAGAACATGAGCCTGTTAATCCTTTAAGGACCAGAGGCTCCATGGAAATGACATCCAGGATTGATAGAGGAGTTTATCTCTTGAACCAAAGCACAAGGTCAAAATTCATAGGAGCCCTTGGGATTTTCTGTCTGTAGTAAGGTAAGTAGGGGGTTATTGTTATCTTTTTAGGCCCACACAGTACCTTTTGTGTAGTGATTCCATAGTTCTGCTTAGTCATATGACCTCAAAAGCAGGTCTATTGTTTTAGAATAAAAGCAGTCCACAGTAAGTAAAGGCAGGTTGCTATGGGAAACTGTAGCAACGGATCACTTAGAGTAGTGGTGATGGGGGATTGGAAACTGTTCTCCTGTCGTTTTTATGACAAATGAAAATTGTGCCATTATCAATTACTCAATATTCTGTTCCTTGAAGGTGCATGTTTTTCTCAAAGAAAGTTAGTGTACTAATTGTAGTGATGTGTTTAACACTTCAATTGACAAAAGTTCTTGGAGTTTTAACACATGGGAGGCCACACATTTTGTGAATTTTTTGCTCTATAACTGTCTGTAACCGGACTGTTGTTAGCAACTTTCTATTTACATATAGGGTCTTTTATTCAGAAATCTAAAGAAGAGCAGTTCTGGAGCAAGCCAACTGTGCTATCTGGAAGGGTAGGAGGACATTTCCATTGATTTAAATTAGACTTTTTACCACTTGAATGCTGGAGAGGTTGGAAACATATCTGGCACTCAGTGGAATAAAACACTATTTCTCTTGCATACTATGTGGAACACATGAACCAAGGGTTCCCTTTTGCAAGCGGGCAGGGCACTTAAACAAAAAAGGTCTCTAAGGTAGACACTCACAGTGTGCACTACCTTATCCTGTCTGGACATGCTCAGTTTTAAAAATGGCCTTACTGGAACATGCAAGAACAAAACTTCTATCTTAGTTTTTTATTTATGCTGTAGGTTATTGGGCTGTATTAACCACCATTAGTTGGGCTCCTATTCCTGGCGTCCTTTGGAAGGCCTGACCAGTGCTCAGGCTTCCAGACTCGAGTGTGTGGGGGATAGTTTGTTTTATCACCTTGTTTTTTCATAACTTCTCTGAAGCTTCCCTAATTGAATAAGAGCCTGAAGAGACAGGATTATCTCCCCTGAGTTCACAGGTCCTGTGAGTATGTCACTATTACTCTGTGTGGCAGCCTCATTTTTCTGTGGTTTGGAAGCCTGACTTGCACTCTGTTGATGAACTTCCTGTCTGTGGGCATTCCTAGCCTGGTTCTTCGTTCTTTTGGACGTTTCATTTAGAAAGTGTTTTATTGGCAGTGGCGTTTACATAATTTCTTATTTTGTTTTAGCAGCTTTTACTAACTTTTATTAGTTCTTCAAAAGGGTCAACTTTTTTTTTTTTTTTTTTTTTTTTAATGTGGTGCTTTTAAGAATGTGGAAAGAAAGAGAGTAACTTATCCAGCTCCCTGATGGACTGGTCTGGGTCTCGGGCTTCTTGGTCTTGTTTTGCAGCCGTTTCCAGTGGGTATCACTGACCCAACTCACGTCACTAAATATAGTAAAAATCACAAAAGAAAAAAGAACAGCGCAAAGACACTCTTCTGAGAGTAGTAGTACTGTAAAATATAGCAAAATATATCTTGCCCCTTTCCCACATAATCCTACTCACTTGCCTCCCAGTATTTATGAAATATATTTATATACATGCACATACATACCGGGAATCTTTGCTTATAAAGTGGAGAAAAATGTTAGGGGAATGGATCCTGATAAATAGATGAATATAGAGGACATGAAAAAAGGGGATAATAAAAGCTATATTTTAATAGTAGTACTATATAACAACAATAATCTGTGGCTAATAAAACTAAATAGGTATATTGATATGTTACATATGCGAGGTATTATCCATAAAGGCGATATGACTAATAAAATACAAGTAATAATCTAAAAAAAAAATACAAGTAGTGCATAAAAACCAACGCCACTAATGCAAAGAAACAGTGATGACAATAATAAAAAATACAGTGGCCAAGACCTGGTAGTAAGTTCAAGAATTGACTCTCTACGCGTTTCGTGACTTTCACAATATGTCACTCTGTCAGGAGCTTAAATATAAATAACATTGTACCTCCATTACTCCGTTTATGTGCTTCGATTTTGGTGCCTATAACTCCAAACAGAGGCCGGCTGTGCTTCCGCTTTTGCGATCCACTCTCTTTTCCGTTCAGTGTTAAGGTGCCAGTGTGTTCCACATTTGGAATGCACTCGTGACACTCATAACCTCACTTCCCTTTTTGTCCAGATAGGCGGAACGGGAGCCCATCTTAGCAGCCCTAGGTATACATCAGAAGTAATAAAGTGAATAAGGAAGCTGTGCATGTCCTTACCACATGAACAATAGACAAATCGTGTAGATGTGGCACTACTGTCCCACAAAATCACCAAAAACAAAACTCCCACGTGTAATAGGCTGAATAAGGGTCCCCTATACATCAGGGGACACGGGGTTTCACCAGAGGTAATGAGGAATATACACCCACTTAGAATTCATCAGAAGTTTGATAGAAATACAGACCCAGCCTCCATACTGATTATGGAGAAAAAGTGGCTCAGAATTAAAAAAAAAAAAAATAAAAAAAAAAAAATTATTTATATATATCACTGGAACACTTCTAATATATATGACTCATAGGCAAGATGCCACATCTAGTTCATCATTAAGGCCGCCTACACCCATTGTTTTGCACAGCTTACTTTATCTACTGTTTGTATTTTCACTTAAGTGTTCTAGCCCTATTGCTTTCACATTTTTTTAAACCCCACTAATTTGCATTCATTAAAATGTCTTGGGACACCATGGTTCTTGTCTTCTGATTTTACCTCTGTTAATTTATGCAGATCTTATTGGGGGTGTTATTCTGCCCACCTATTTTACTCTGCATCCGCATAGTAAGAGGTAGACAACAAAGGTTGTATTGCAATTTATATGTTGCTTACTTTTTTTTATACCTTGGTGTTCTCCACATTGGGGAAAGTAGTACTCCCATGTATCATATGTTTACATGTCATACATCTTAGGTGGTGGCATTTATATGTTCCCCATGGCTTAGTTCTTTCATTTGTGTCCCTCTCTTTTAATGGATGGAACGTAGAATGCTTTTCTGGAATGTCTCCTGCCTCCATGCGTGCTTTGGAGGCTGTAAGGGAGATGAATAAGAGCCTACACTTATACGCTGATTACCAGAGCACTGTGGAACAACCCCCGCCCCCACCACACATGCACACCTATATCTGGGGGTGCTGTTTAGCAACTCCTACAGAACCACCAAGACCTTTTTAAATTGAAATGGTTCTCAGCAGCCTATTCTTCCCAGGATTGTTGTCAAGGGATGGGGTAGTTCTTAACTGACCCTCTTCCTTTTTGGATTCCACTTGCTATGCTGAGGCTGGCCTGTCCTTCCTTCTTGCTACATAACTCCTTGCAGTCAGATAAGCACTTTTGAGGATTCATAGGTATTTTGTCTACTCTTTAGTACTTTGACAATTTTCGCTTTATTGGGGGGAGGGGTCTCCTGCATATGTCAGAACTTAAGGGACGACACAGGCAAGTCCAAGATGGCTAATGTTTCAGGGGTTCCTTTAATCCTTTTAATCCATTTCTCCTCCTCCTACTCCTTGCTCTGTGGCCCCTACTCAACATCTGTGGGCCCTCTCCTGCTGAATAGGAGCCTGCATGGTTTAATGTCCTCCGTTCTATCCCCTCATCTGTTCAAGGGGTTTTAGATTCTTGGTTTACAGGACACCTTGCACCCCAAAAAAACACTTAACTCCTGTTATACAGGGTGATACCCTCCTTGTTGGGGATTCTGCCACTGAGGAAGGGAGAACTGATGCTGACAACCTAGTTTTCTCCTTCTCTGTTGGGGACTCTTATGAGGAAGACCCAGTACTTCCAGTGAGGCTCTTATTTGGACTGTCCTATAGACACTTGAAGTATCTAAGACCTCTGATTCTTGTTCCTCAACCCCAAATATTTTCAAGAGACCTAAGAAGGAGGTTGCTGTTTCTTCTCCTCACCATTCCATAGACCAGTTACTCCTAGAGGAATGGAAATGCCTGGCAGGTTATTCCTTAAACAGATACTCCTGATCTATTTTATGCTGTTTTTCTGCTGAAGGTTTAGTGCTGAAAAAGGGTAAAAAAAAACAAAACAAAACATAGGGATTCTCCCTAAGGTTGTCTCAGTGAACCAGCAAATTGTTCTTCCTTCTCTCTGCCCTACTCTATCGAACAAACAGGAGCTTCATCTCTTGGGTGTGGTTAACTGCATGAAGTACTATGTCCACTGCACGTAGTCTTTTTGTAAATCTTATTTTCTCTGTCATCCAGTACAGGTTACTGGTAACTTTGGGTAGGTGATCCGCCCCTTTAAGTAGGCAGGAACAATCTAGAAGTGAATGCAGGGGGTGAAGCCTACCTTCCCTCCTTGGCTGCAGCTAGCCAATCAGCTCCAGTAAGATTTGTTCCTTGATGATGACACAGGCAAGAGAACAGTTCTGCTATAGTTTTAGCTAATTTTTTTATTTTTCTGTTAGATATGGAATACCACCATTAGGCGGATTACCATAACTGACAATGCCCTTAGATGTGGCTAGCTCAGTATCCAGGCGCTTTTTGTGGACCTTAAGCCCTAGGGGGAAAATCTTGGGTTCAAGTTCTTTCCTCAGGAGTTGCCCACTGAGGCTTCTTCTTAATACATGGTAATCTGAAGACAGAAGATCTGCAGGAAAGGTGAGCAACCCTTTGAGTGCTGCAGGTCTACATGTCCCACAGTGCCCCTCTACACAGGGGTTTTCCTTTGGAGTTCCTATTGCACACTTCTGCACTCATTAGATTTATCTGTATGTCTGTTGGGTGTTTTGTAGCAAGTTTCTGTGGTAACTTAACCCTTTAGCTGCTGGTTTTACATCTTTTGGGGGTTTATTGGCACTTTCCCTACTGGGATCAGTGTTTTCTGGGTCTGCTGACATGTTCTAGTGATGTTTCATGTAATTTTAATTCACAATTTCAACTCTGAAAAATTTGTGTTCCAGGTGCGCTTTACCGCATAGACGCCATTGCTCCATTCACTTATATGGGACTGTACAGTTTGGGACATATCTCTGCAACTGCTCAACGTAGCGACTTCATGGATGGCTTATCTTAATTGTCTGTGCTTACTTTGTCATCCGGTTAATGTTTTATTTGTGTTGGGGGGCTCAGGGGGCCCTGTTGGGGTACTTTTTCTTCGAAAACTACATTTCCCATGAGCACTTGCTTTGCACGCTCGTTTCTGATTGGCTTCCACCGCAGCAGCCATTTTTTGCCTTTTTCTGAACAAGTATCCTACGCAGGGCTTGGACTCTCTGCAGATTAACCCTTCGCCTGCCAGATAAGTGCATTTTAGCGATTTTTGGGGTGAAATTTTAATCTTACACACTGTGTTTGGGTGATTCCTTATACTTTAAACATTTAAATGTCTAATCCGTTAGCGCATGGGGCCAGGCCTAAGACTAAGGACGCTGGGGTCTCTGTGTCGCCTATTGCGCATTGCTCCTCATGTCATTCAGGGTTACCTAGAGAATTCTCAGGTCATTTATGCCCAGCATGTTCTGATGTCCCTGAGTCTCTCCCAGGGTCCTCCAGCCATGCATTAGACCCAGTTTGGGTGCAAGAGTTCAAGGATGCTACTAGAGACCTCCGGTCTACATTGCAAATCTTTCCATCCCAGTTACAGGGGGTCTTCCACTCCTAGCAGACCCCTTTTTCCATCGGATCTTCCCTGCCAAAACCGCAGGGAGTACCTGATATATCAGATTCCTCTGAAGAGGAACTGTTGGTGGATTTGGATATTGAGGAATGTTCTGTTGTGGGCTCCTCTCAGTGTTTTTGGGGACCCCTTTGCAGCTGATTCTGATCCCTCGGCTGAGGGCTTGCTCAGAGCCGTCTTAACTACCCTAAACATTCATTCCCTTAGTTCAGGTGGTTTCTTCGGATCCCTCTGATGTATTTCAGGAGCCTAAAAGGCCCTATACTTGTTTTCCACCTAACCCCACTCTTGAACTCCTTGTGTCTGATGAATGGAAGTCTCCGGACAGGAAACCTTATGTTTACAAGAAATTTGCCAAGCTTTAACCCTTCTCTGAGGTGGCGCTTGCTCAGTGGGTTCATTCCCCCCAAAGTGGATGCTCCTGTCTCCAGGCTATCGAAGTCCAGTGCCTTGCCAGTTGCTGATGCTTCTGCTCTGAAAGACTGGACTGACAAGAAACTTGAGGTTTCCCTCAAGTCCACTTTTGCCATTGCTGATACTGCCATGCGTCCAGCGTTCGCTGCTGCATGGGTGAACCGGGCCATTGCGGTCTGGACTGAACAGCTCACCCTGGCTGTCCGTCAGGGTGCTCCTACTTCGGATATGTTGCGGCTTCTTGCCAACATTTCTGAGGCCCAGCAGTATGTTTTTGCTGCCTTATTTGATGCCATTCGTTTGCTGGCAAGGGTTTCCACCATGTCTGTTGTTGCCAGACGAGCTCTTTGGCTCAAGATCTGGTCTGCTGACACTGCTTCCAAGAAAACCTTGCTCTCATTGCCTTTTCAAGGTACCTCTTTATTTGGGCCAGATCTTAAGGAACTGATTAATGAGGCCACAGGGGACAAGAGTACCCTTCTGCCTATGGTCCCCAGGAAGAAGACGCCTCTCAAGCGTAATCGGCTTTTTCGTTCCTTCCAGACTGAGACACGTCTGGTGAACCAGTGGTTCCGTCAGCTCCGCGTTCCTTCTCCAAGCCCAAACAGCAATGGAAACCCAAGGTCTCCTCCAAGCCTAAGACTTCCAAGCCTTCTTTGGCATGAGTTGCTGAACCCAGGTCCCCACTCGTCTGTAGGTGGCCGTCTGCGTCACTACCACAGCGTCTGGGAGGATTCAGTGGTGGACTCGTGGGTTTTACAGGTGGTGGCGGGAAGGGTACAGGATCCCTTTCTCCTCTCTTCCTCCCTTTTGGTTTTTCCCCTCTCATACGCCCCAGGGTGTAGAGAAACGCCATCTGTTCAATGGCGCTATCCAGGCCCTTCAGGACAAGGATGTTCTGAAACTTGTTCCAGTTCGGGACAGAGGTATGGGTTTTTACTCAAACCTCTTTGTGGTCTCCAAGAAGGATGGCGGCTGTCGTCCCATTTTGGATTTGAAGGATCTCAATTCCTTTGTGATCAAGACTCATTAACACCAGGTGTCCCTAAGGATGGTGATTGCTGCTATGTCCCCGGGGGAATTCCTTGCCTCTCTGGATCTTCAGGACGCGTATCTACACATCACCATTCATCCAGAGAGCTGGCAATATCTCAGATTTGCCTGCGACCGAGGGCATTTTCAGTTTTCAGCTCTTCTCTTTGGTCTGACTACAGCTCCTCAAGTCTTTAACCATGTCCTGGGAGCTTTAGTATCAGTCCTCCACCGGGACTGCATCAAAGTTACTCCATACATGGACGACCTGCTTCTGAAAGCCCCTTCTGCGGACTTCTTCATCAGTAGGTTCAGGACTGCTTTCATGTTCTCACCCATCACGGGTGGATCATCAACATGGACAAAACAGATCTCGTCCCATCCGAGCGTCTGGTCTTCCTGGGCCTTCTCTTCGACACTCAGCAGAGCATGGTGTTCCTCATAGATGAGGTGGCTCACCAGATCTCCACAGGGTTTCTGCTGTTCTGGCTCACGATCCAGTTCCAGCGAAGAAGCTGTCCTCTCTAGTGGGAAAATTAATCTCCACCATAGAAGCAGTCCCATTTGCCATGGCCCACACCAGGGAACTCCAGGGGTTTGTGATCCTGGTGTGCAGGGGTCAGTCGGACCTTCTGAAGATGTTAGTATCCTTCCCTCTTCATGTGGAACTGAGTTTAATAGTGGTGGCTCGACCTCTCCAATCTGCTGAAGGGCAAGTCCTTCCTGGTATCCTTCTGGACCACGGTGATGACGCATGCCAGCCTCTCCGACTGGGGAGCTTGTCTGAATGCTCAGGGTCAGTGGTTTCCGGAGGAATCTCTCCTTCCCATCAACATGTTGGAGCTTCGGGAGATATTTCATGCCCTTCGCCATTGGACACCCCAGCTGGAAGAATGTCCAGTCTGGGTCCAGTTCGACAACGCCACGGCCGTGGCTTACATCAATAAGCAGGGTGGAACAAGAAGTCTCGCTGCTTGGTTAGAGGTTAAGGCTATTTTGTCCTGGGTAGAAGAACATGTTCCTGCCATATCCGCAGTGCACATTTGGATCTGTCAGTGGCGGAGCCATTCCGGCTCCCTTGCCGTCCGGATCTTCTTCTACAGGGTTACCTGTGGAAGGATGATGTTCATTGTCTAGCTTTGACGGCTTGGAAATTGAATCCCCAATACTGAAGAAGAAAGGTTTCTTCTGGTGTGGTGGGTACTATGCTTAGTGCCCGCAAACCTGTTTCTTTTAAGGCTTACTATTGTGCCTGGTCGACCTTTCTTTATTGGTGTGCTGATAGGGCCCTTTCTCAGGACTTTGATCTGCCTATGGTCCTGGCTTTCCTGCAGGACGGTGTGGATAAGGGCCTCCGTTTGAATTCCCTTAAGGTTCAGACTTCTTCTTGCTCTGTTTTCTTTCAGAAGTGCATTGCTATTCTTCCTGATGTCAAGGTTGTCTTCCAGGGCGTTGCACATTATCGTCCTGTCTTCTAGACTCCCGCTCCTCAGTGGTATCTTAACTTGGTTTTGGGCGTCCTTCAGCGCCCTCCCTTTGAGTCCTTGGCTACTATTCCTCTACGCCTGCTGATGTTGAAAATGGTCTTTTTGCTGGCGGTCGTGTCTGTTCGCCATATCACAGAGTTGCATATTCTTTCTTGTAGACCACCTTTTTTTGTGTTTCACAAAGACAAGGTGTGCTTTGCACTTCGCAGGAGTTTCTCCTGAAGGTGGTCTCTGAGTTCCACATGAGATTGTGGTGCCGTCTTTCTGCCCTGACCCTACCTCTGACAAGGAGAGGGATCTCCACTTGTTAGATGTGGTGCATTGTCTAAAGTTTATGTACATTGCACTGAGTCCATTAGACAATCTGACGCGCTGTTCGTAATTCCTGAGGGCCCCAGGGCAGGGAGACCTGCATCCAAAGTGACTATTGCGTCTTGGATCAAGTCCACTATTCGTAAGGCTTACAAGCTAAGGAAGAAGCCTGTTCCCTTTCAGGTCGTGGCTCATTCTACTAGATCTATTGGGGCTTCTTGGGCTTACAAGAATCAGGCCTCCGCTGATCAGTAGTGCAAGGCTTCCACTTGTTCGTCTGTGCACACCTTTTCGAAGCACTATCGTGTTGATGCGCTGGCATCAGCTGACGCCAGTTTTGGAAGGAAGATGCTGGAGACAGCCTTGCCTGTCTAGGATCTTCTTCGGTTCTTTGGTGCTTACTTCAGGTTTGAGCCCTGTTGGCTCTAGTTCAGTGTGCTGTGTAACAGTTCCTGGGGTATTGTTACCCCTATTCAGTGTCTGCTGACACTTCATTTGTTTTTGTTGGGCTATCTCTGATCTGATGGTTCATATCTACTCTGGTGACTTAGGGGGCCTTGCGCCTGGTCCGTGCCTTACTTCCCACCTCTGAGAAACTCAGTGGTTGGACATCCCAAATTTACCAGTAACCTGTCTTGGACGACAGAGAAAAGAGGATTTTAATCTTACCTGTTAAATCCTTTTCTCTTAGTCGATACAGGTTAATGGTCTCCCACCCTGTCAAGGGACCATGCTTGGCTCTCCTGTGGCAGACTGTGGGGGTCCTTCGGGGTCATGCTCACAGAAGTCTTCTTTCCCTTCTACTATCTAGTCAATAGTTAGTGTGTCAAATCTCACTGGAGCTGATTGGCTAGCTGCAGCCAAGCAGGGAAGGTAGGCTCCACCCCCTGCATTCACTTCTAGATTTGTTCCTCTCTACTTAAGGGGGCGGATTGCCTACCCAAAGTTAACAGTAACCTGTATGGACTAAGAGAAAAGGATTTAACAGGTAAGACTAAAATCCTCTTTTTGTTGTCCCTGAGAGCCCCCTATTGGGACAGGCTGCATTTAAGGTTACAGTAGATTGTTGGATTAAGGCTGCCATGTTCTCAGAAATAAGCTACTGCCTTTTTGGGTTTCAGCGCATTCTACGAGTTCGGTGGGTGTGTCTTGGGCCCATAAAAATTAGGCCTCTGCTGAGCAGTTGTGTAATGTGGTGTTGTGCACATCTTTCCACACACATGTCAAACACTATTGTGTTTGTGTGCTGGTTTCAACTGTAGCCAGTTTTGGCTGTAAGGTCCTGCGCTGTTGTGCCTGTGCAGGTGTCCTTCCTGATTTTATTTTGGCTAGTAATCGGTTTATTCTTATTATTTGGTTTGCTGTTTTAGTATCTGTTGACACCTGTGGTTTATGTTGTACCAGTTTTTTTCTGAACTGGTATGTATTTTGAGGGGTTTTTCTTTTTCCCTCCCTTGAATCTTGGTGGATGCTTTGGTATTCCCTAGTGGTTCCTGTGTTTCACATAGGACATAAGAGAAAAGGGGATTTTTGTGTACTTCTGATAAATCCTTTCCCCTTAGTCCATGTGGAACTCAGGACTTCCTTCATGAAGAAAAAAACAATGGTATGAGTCCTGGGCAGGGGAATCCTCTTGGGTCCTCTGGTTCAGGGGATCTCCATTTCTTGTTTAACTTCTTTCATTTATTTCATCTTTGCTATGTTTTAAAAGTGAGCAAGTCCAGGCATGGGTAAAGTGGTGCAGGATGGGAGTGTCTGCATCATAGGCCTTTTTTGTTTGTGCCCTGCCATCCTGGAGGAGGGAACTTTTTACCCCCACCCCCATGGTTTTTGTGTTCTACAGGGACTAAGTGAAAAGGCCTTATCAGTAAGTACCCATGTATCCCCTTTTAAATTGGCGAGATTTTTAATCCTTCCCCAGCCCCATATGCTGCAGTCGGTGTGCTACTGAATTTTTCTCTAGTATTCCATACCTCCCAACATTTCAAATGACCAAAGAGGGACACTTGTGTTTTAGGTGGTGTTTCTGGTGGCGTGGGTGGGGAATTTTTAGGTTACTTTGTGACCTACTGACACCTCTTTGTGTAACTGAATAAATGATTTAGAGCAAGACCAAAGTATATTATTTACACAGATTCATTTACAAACACATATACTGAAAATTAACTAAACATGTATGTGAATTTGATTGCTGTGGAGCAGTGTGATAGACTAATATATACACCACTCACTCTGATGTCATAAAAAGAGGGACAACAGGGTAGAAAAGAGGGACAGGGGGATTTGCGTCTCAAAGAGGGACTGTCCCTCCTAAAGAGGGACAATTGGGTGGTATGGTATTCATGGGGTTAAAAGCACCCATTTAAATATTTGGGGGATATTTGTCCCCATGGTACAGTTGGTTTCTTTCAAAACTGCACATTCTTAGCTTATAAAAATATGGTCAAAAATGAACAAGCTGCTAACCAGTGCTTGAGAGGTTTATTACTGGTAGCTAGCTAATAAATGAAAAACATGCATACTGATTTTAAAATGTAGAAGTTGCATTATCTAATCTCTTGCTAATAACCCTGCTTTGCAATTGTCAAGTTGAAGGTACAGTACTATTGTTCTTTTCTTTTGTCCTTTAGTAAAGTAATTATGATGGCATAATTAATCAAGAAGCTGTACGTAATTAATGTCAAGTATTAATTCATAGCAGAGCATAGCATGTTGGTTTTTGATTGAATGCAACAGACTTAAAGAAATATAATGAGATTTTATTAATTTCAAAATCTTGTTCTCCAAGTTAGCATCTGTGATCAGTCTTTTTCTCTTATGTCCTATGTAGAACACAGGAATCATGAGTTAAAGTCTCCTCCTCTAGGTGGTCAGTACACTTGACTAAAAGAGGGAGAGACTCCATCCTGATCCTCTTTACTCTCACATTGACATTGCTCCTGCCGTGGAGCAGGATGGATGCAGCTCAAAGACTCTTAGTTAGCCTTCTTTTTTATTTTTTTTTTCCCCTCCTCCTGATAGGCATGGAGCTGTATATACTTCCATGTTGCCTACGTTGTTGGTTTTCACAAGAGCATTGGTTTCCGGGACCTGTGTCTGGTAGAGGATGACTTGAATTTTCAACCTTATCTTCGTGACTTCTGCGCAACTCTGTTGCTTGCTATATGGGACCTTGCAGACTGAAGATTGGATTCTAAAACTGCACAGGTCCTGCGAGTATGTGCCTGTTTCCTTGTCTGGCAGCCATATTTCACTCACTGGTGCTGGAGCCTGACAAGCACTTTCTTGTCTGATGTTGTTTCGGCAGTGCATATAAACAATTTTAAGCATATGTTTGTATGTTAGTATCCCTTACTGTTTCTGTAGGGGAATTGCCATTTGACCATTGATCTACCTTTCTGGCAAGGCATTTCTTGCCTTTTCAATTTGTGACTTGTTTTTTGGATTTAATTCTTGTGGCAGTGAAGCTACAGTTCCCATAAGCCTGTGTTTTTACCCGGCTTTTTGGCAGAGTGGAAGGTGGTCCTATGGTTACATTCTTTCTTTTTTAACTCAACTGGCAACTCAGAGGCTGGTTTCTCCCTCTTTTCTTGCCACATTAGCCCTTTACTGCTAGATAAGTACTTTTAAAACTATATACTCTGCCTCACATAGCTTTTTTTCGAAGTGCCTTGTCCTGGAGGAGGGGAGATTTTACCAAATTGTTCCTGTGTTCCACGTGCACTAACAATAGATTTTAATGGTATGTACACACAAATCCTGTGTGTGTGCACACTCCCTTATCTATAATCACTACTAAAAACTAATATCACCTGTCTTTTTTTTTTCCTCTATAGAAGTAATATTGCCTCTTGTAATGCATGTTTGATTGCAGCGTCCAATTGTCTTTATAATTGCAGGGTCTCTGATAGAACAGCTGACGGCAGAGAAGTACGAGTGCATGGTGTGCTGTGAGGTGGTTAGAGTCATGGCCCCAGTCTGGAGCTGTCAAAGCTGCTACCATGTGTTTCACCTTAACTGCATCAAAAAGTGGGCCCGGTCCCCTGCATCACAAGCAGAAGGTAAGTAAACCGTAAGATGCTATCCACTGTAATCTTGTGAGGGAATTGTTGATGTAAACTGTACACTGAAAAATGTTCTGCCTTGTTCCATAATTAAAATGTTTGTATGTAGCATAAAAGGGGGAGGGGTGTCAGGCTGATGATCTCTCTCTGTCGTTAGACTACTCTTCCCATGATCACTAGCTGGTCCTTGGCTGACGTTGATGGGATTTGTAGTCCCAACAGCAGCAGTGCCTCAGGTTCTCCACCTTTTGACAAATATATATTATTTTTTACAATCTGCTTTAGAGAGTCAGGCAAATGAGCAGGGCCGGATTTGCCATAAGGCAAAGTAGGCACCTGCCTACAGGCGCACGCCACCGAGGGATTTTTTTTTTTTTTTTTTTTTTATTCTTTAAAGAAAAAAAAACAAAAAAAAACTAGCTACCTCGCTGGCTGCGCCAGCGCCCACTCCCATTGTCTATTTGCTACCTCCCTGGCAGGACAGGTCTGTGCCTCCTTTGGCACAGTCCTGTAAGTGCTGAGCTCCCTCGTCGGCTCTGTAGGAATGCAGAGTGCTGGGAGATGACCAGCGTTCTGCATTCCTGAATAGGAGACCGAGCGGGAGATCCAGCGCTTACAGGACTGTGCTAAAGGAGGCACAGACGACAGATCTCCTGCCAGGGAGGTAGGAAACTGACAATGGGAGGGAGGCAAGCAATGTGAGGGCAACATGGAGCTGATAGGGGCAAGTTGAGGGCAATAAAGAGATGATGGGGGCAATGTGGACATTAAGAGCATTGTGGAGGTGTCCAGTGGAGATGGCCAGTGGGGAGGGGGGGCGCTCCAGATTTCTGTGCCTACAGGCTCCTGAGATGTAAATCTGGCCCTGCAAATGAGGCTGTAATCCACTGAACAATACAGTGTACATGAGCATGTTCAGTTTTTCTTGCGTAAACCAACAAAAAAAGTAAATTTGCAATTGCACCTATAAAAATTCTCATTTGAGTATCCAGTGACACATACGACTTGTGTTATCAGTTAAGTGTCTTTAGGATGTAAGCTGACAATGTCCTTTTACCAAGTATGTACCTGTCATTGCATGAGATATGCTTGGTGTATTTCACTTCACCCATATTAGTCACATGTCATATCCTCTTCAGGATCTCCTTGCTCGTGCACAGTGCAGTTAATTAAATGACTGAGACTTCGATCATCTCTCCTGTGCAAAAGCATGGAAGTCCTAAATGCGTGGCCTGTTAGCTGTAACTGAGGATACAGTTGGGAAACAGTGTTCTGTACTGCAGCTTTTCCATTAAATTCACTTGGATATGCACTTGGATAGGCCTCCAAAAAATGCCCCATTCTGTATTCAAAACCCCATTATTAAATGGGAGAGTGTAAACATTGTGGGGGGAAATTATAATTTTGCACATTAAATTTTCTTTTATAGATACCAACCTAATGTCCTGATTTGGTGGGGGTTTCATTCACAGAAACATTCACTCTCCTTAAAGGGGAATTTCACCTCTAAAAGACTTGTAGCCAGGTTCTTAAATTATTAAAATACTATTAGGATTGGTGTGTTTTTTTTGTTTTTTTTTTATACTTTCTAAGATGTACACATTTCATTATTGGCACACTGAATCTTCTGCACACTCTGTAGGTCTTCCCAGTGCAGTAATTCTTCTCCCCCTCCCTCCCATCTGTCCCAGGGAGCGCTTTCACACTTCCCTTCGTTGTGGTGTGAGTTGTGTCTATCATTACAGCAAGCTCCGTTTATCGTTATACTGAGCTTGCACCCTCAATATAATGATAAGCGGATTCACACCAAACCAAAGTAAATTTATAAATAAATTTAAAAATACTTTTTATGCAAACTTTTTACATTTTTAAAAAGAGGATCGTGAAATTTTCTATTTCTCCTATTGGTTGCTACAGATGTGTCTGATACACTTTGAGTTAAAGTAGCAATACATCCTTCTTACAACACTTTACTTTTGTTATATCTTTTTCTTCCAGTGCCGATTACCAGAGCTTCCTAAACTGTCCTCAGGTAGTTTTAGATTGGAGTCTGGTAAAAAATAATGTCCTTTCATTGACATGATTTCCAGTACTGTTTACAGATTAATTTTGGAGAGCCAATCTACGTAGAACGGACTTAAAAGGTCCCTTGCCCATGGGTGACACTATCACAATGACAGCACCTCACTGAAAAAAAACACACAAGTTGTAAATCATTGTGTTGTTTGGGCCATTTCACATGAGCAACAATCACAGCACATCTTTGGGAAATGCATCATACTGCCACTTTGATATGACAGTGTGTTAACTGCCAGTCCTAGAAACCCCCCACTTCTTTCAGGCTTGTGGCCCCTAAGGCCCCTGGCATTCCTGATTTGTCTGATTCCTCTGAGGAGGACTCATTTGAGGAGTATGAGGATGGTATGTGTTCAGAAGGGGCTTCTTCCCAGTTTCATGGCGATCCCTTTGAGGCTGACCCTGAACCCTCTGCTGAGGGTCTCATTAAGGCAGTTTTATCTACCCTTAACATTCCTGTTAACCATGTAATGTCTCAGTCTACTTCTGATGTCTTTTCAAGGCACAAGAAGTCCTGTACTGTTTATCCCACTCTGGATCAAATTATCCTGGGTGAGTGGAAGACTCCCGACAAGCGTCTCACTCTTTCTAAGAGATTCTCTAAGCTGTACACCTTTGCTGATACAGTGGGCTGCACCTCAGGTTGATTCCCCTATTTTTAGGCTTTCTAAATCTACTGCCTTTCCCGTTGTGGATTCTTCAGCTCTCAGTGATCTTGCAGATAGGAAGAAAGAGGCCATCCTTAAGGTTCTCTTTGCTGCCATAGGTTCGTCCTTGAGACCTACCTTGGCTTCAGCATGGGTTAATAGAGCCAGTATTGTTTGGACTGAACAGCTGACTGACCCTGTCCACAAAGGTGCCCCTAAAGATGACCTTTTGCCCATTTTGACTAATACCTCTGAGGCTCAGCACTATATTACTGATGCCCTGTTTGATGCCATTAGGCTTGAGGCTAAGACCTCCGCCTTCTCTGTGGCTGCCAGACGCACACTTGTGTCTTAAGATTTGGTCTACAGACCTGATCTCTAAGAAGTCACTGGTCTCTCTTCCCTTTCAGGGTACATCCCTTTTTGGCCCTGAATTGAAGGATATCATCCGTGAAGTCTCTGGGGGTAAGAGCACCTTGTTGACTCAGGTTCCTAATCACAGTCCTCAGGCGAGGAAACAGCGTTCCTTTTGTTCTCGCCAAGGTGAAGTACAAAGGCTGAACCTGGTGCCTCCTCAGGCCGGCACCCCTCATTCCACCCCCAAGTCCAGGCAGCAGTGGAGGTCAAAACACCCCTCCACCAAACCTCCTTCGGCATGACTCTCTGAACCCTGGCCCGCATACACCTGTAGGTGGTCGCCTGCATCATTTTATGAGTACTTGGACAGACTCTGTTGTGGATCACTGGATATTACAGGTGGTTTCAGGAAGTTACAGGATTCCCTTCACTTCCTACCTCCCTTCAGATTCTTCCTTTCTTGCTCCCCTCAGGGACAAGAAATGCTCAGTTCAGGCTCTCTTGGACACGTGAGTCCTAGCTGCGGCACCTCAGCCAGAGATAGGTTTCTATTTTTTATTTCAACCTCCTCTTTGTTCCCAAGAAGGATGGGGGCTGCCCTCCTATCCTGGATTTCAAGGATGTCAATTTGTTTGCAGGCTGTACTCATTACTAGTCTTTGAGCTCTGTCATTGCAGTGATGTGTCCAGTGGAATTTCTGGCTTCCTTTGAGCTGCAGGACGTGTACCTGCACATTCCAATTCATCTGGACAGTTAGAAGTACCTCAGGTTCTCCTGCGACCTTGGGGCATTTCCAGTTCACTGCTCTGCCCTTTGGGCTCACCACAGCCCCTCAGGGGTTCACCCGGGTTTTGGGGGCATTGATTACTTTTCTGCACACCAAGGGGATTCAAGTAACTCCTTACATGGACACACTTCTCTTGAAGGCTCCCTCCAAATATCTCCTGACTGTGTACAGATCCTCCTCCAACAGAAGGCACCAGAAATGCAGCTGCTTGGTTGGAGGCAAAGGCTATTTTAGTCTGGGCAGAGGTGCATGTTCCTGCCATTTCCGCCGTGCACATTCCAGGAGTAGAAAACATCTTAGCAGATTTTCTTAGTTGCCAAATGGTGGACCCTGGGGGGGTGGGAAACTCCACCAGGAGGTTTTTGATCTGTTGGTGCTGAAGCGGGGTGTTCCTTGGATAGACCTGATGGCCACCAGGGACAACTGGAAGGTTCAGTTCTTCTACTCTTGCTGAAGGGATCCTCTGGCATTTGCTGTGGATGCTCTTTCAATTTACTCCTTTTCCTCTCCTTCCCAGAGTGCCGAGGAAGATTCGGATGGACGCCTTGTTGGTCATTCTGATCGCTCCTTATTTGACCAGACAGCATTGGTTTCCAGAACTACTGGCACTGTCCACTCAAGATCCTTTTAATCTGCCACACAGACCTGATCTCCTTCTACAGGGTTACCTCTAGAGAGAGGATGTGGACAGTCTGGCTTTGATGGCATGGCTGTTGAAACCTCCATCTCAAGGAGCAAGGGCTTTTCTTCTGAGGTGGTCTCCACCATTATCCATACCAGGAAACCTGTGTCCTCTAAGGCCTACCACAGGGTCTGGTCTATTTTCCATTTTTGGTGTGTGGACAGGGATCTGTCCTCACAGGAGTTTGATCTTCCATCCACCCTATCTTTTTTGCAGGATGGCTTGATCAAGGGCCTTAGCCTTAGTACTTTGAAGGTCCAGACCTCAGCTCTTTTGGTCTTTTATCAGATGTGCATTGATTGCCATGTTGCCGGATGGAACCAATGACAAAATAGGAGGAAGATGGAGGTCCCTAAAGAATGATTTCAGGGATTTAGGGTGCAAGCTTAAGGCAAGGACCTCTAAGGTAGTATTTTCTGAAATACTACCTGTGCCATGCGCCAGTGCAGGTAGGCAGAGGGAGCTCAGGGAGCTTAATGCATGGCTCAAGCAATGGTGTAGGAAGGAGGGTTTTGGGTTTTTAGAACACTGGGCAGACTTTGCTCTTGGGTACAATCTATATGGAAGAGATGGATTGCACCTAAATGGTAGAGGAGCCTCTGTGTTAGGGGAGAGAATGCTAGGAAGCTTGGAGGAGCTTTTAAACTAGGAAAGGGGGGGGTGGGTGTAGATAGCAAAAATGGGGTAGATAGAGCAGATAGGAACTGGGTCCAAGTAAATGACCAGGGGGGTGGAGAAAGGGTGGGGAGAAATTTAGTCAGTAGGGAGGAACTCCTAGTAAATGAAGGTGAAGAAAAAAGGCATGTAGGGATTAATATATGTAAAGACTTTAAAATCAATTGTATGCTAGCAAATGCAAGAAGTATGGTAGATAAAATAGGAGAACTAGAATTGCTGGCGGTTAATGAGCAATTGGACATAATTGGAATAACAGAAACATGGTGGAACGATGCACATGACTGGACTGTAAATATAGAGGGCTATTCCCTGTTTAGAAGAGACAGAATTAATAGAAAAGGTGGAGGTGTGTGTTTATATTTGAAAACAGAGCTAAATCCAGTTTTGCGAGGTGATATTAGTGAGGAAACTGGCCAAACTGTGGAGTCCATGTGGGTAGAAATCGAGACTAAATGTGGTGTGAATGGTAAAAAAAAGTTGTTGGTGGGCATATGCTACAAACCACCAAATATAGATGACAATGATGAGGCCCAACTGCTATTGCAAATGAGGAAAGCTGCCCAGTTTGGGCATACTATAATTATGGGAGATTTTAATTATCCAGATATCAACTGGAAAAATGAGACCTGTCAGAGTGCTAAGGGTAGCAGGTTTTTGAACACGCTTCATGAAAGCTACATGTCACAAATGGTGGGAGCGCCGACAAGAAATAACAATGTATTGGACCTAGTGATCACTAATAACACAGAAATGGTATCCAATATTAAGGTAAGAGAACATTTGGGAAACAGTGATCACAACATGGTTACATTTGAGATCTGTCTGGCAAAGCAAAAATGTATAGGTTCAACCAAAACTCTTAATTTTAAAAAAGCAAACTTCAAATTGTTAAGGGCCTCAATGCAACACATAGACTGGGATATGTTATTTAAAGGCAAAAATACTGAGGAAAAATGGTCAGAATTCAAATTTAGGTTGCAGAAATGTACCCAACTGTATATACCAATGGGGAACAAGTGCAAAAGAAGTAAGTCACAGCCAATGTGGTTAACTGCACATGTAAAGAAGGAAATGGCAAGGAAAAAAAAAAGCATTCAAATTATTTAAGTCAGAAGGAACTGAACAATCTTTCTTAAAATACAGGGAGAGCAACAAAGATTGCAAAAAGGCAATTAGGGTAGCAAAAATAGATAATGAAACTCGAATTGCAAGGGAAAGCAAGACTAATCCAAAAAAGTTTTTTAAATATATAAATAGCAAAAAACTTAAGAGGGAGTGCATTGGACCATTCAAAAATGAGATGGGTGAGTTGGTTAGTGAGGATAAGGAAAAGGCTGATGTTTTAAACACTTTCTTTGCATCAGTATATACAAGGGAGCAAGGAATGGTAGAAGAGCCTCCGCAAGTATCAAATAAAACAATACAATTAATAGATATTGGGTTAACTCAAGGAGATGTCATGGGAAGACTGAACAAAATTAAGACCGACAAAGCACCGGGTCCTGATGGTATACATCCAAGGGTTCTTCAGGAACTCAGTGCAGTGTTAGCAAAACCCCTATATTTACTCTTTAAAGATTCTATTACCACAGGCTCAGTGCCACAGGATTGGCGAAGAGCTAACATAGTGCCTCTATTTAAGAAGGGAACTAAAACAGAACCTGGGAATTATAGACCAGTGAGTTTGACCTCTGTAGTGGGAAAACTATTAGAAGGCATAATAAGGGACTATATTCAGGATTACAACACAAAAAATAAGATCATTAGCACGAATCAACATGGTTTTATGAAGAATAGGTCATGCCAAACTAATCTTTTCAGCTTCTATGAGGAGGTAAGCAGCAACCTTGACAATGGCAAGGCAGTAGATGTAGTATATCTAGACTTTGCAAAGGCATTTGATACAGTACCACACAGAAGGCTGGTGTATAAAATAAGGAAATTGGGGCTAGGAGATAACCTTTGCAATTGGATACAAAACTGGTTGAAGGATAGGGAACAGTGTGTGGTTGTAAATGGGAAATTCTCCAGTATAGTTAAAGTGGAGAGTGGAGTACCTCAGGGTTCAGTATTGGGTCCGCTGCTTTTTAACATGTTTATAAATGACCTGGAAATAGATATAGAAAGCAAAATATCAATATTTGCAGATGATACTAAACTATGCAAAGTCATTAATTCAGAACAGGATATTTTCTCTCTACAGAGGGACTTACATACAATGTCAGATTGGGCAAACATGTGGAATATGAAGTTTAATGTGGGGAAGTGTAAAGTCATGCATTTGGGAGGAAACAATCCCAAGGCTACTTATAAACTTAATGGAATAATTTTAGGTGACTCGTTGCTAGAAAAAGACCTGGGTATCCTTGTCAACTACAAACTTGGAAACAGTGACCAGTGTCAAACAGCAGTAGCAAAGGCAAACAAAGTCCTGTCTTGCATAAAAAGAGGTATTGAAGCAAGAGTGGATAACATTATTTTGCCATTATACAAATCATTGGTAAGACCTCACCTTGAGTATGCAGTGCAATTTTGGGCACCGGTTCTGAAAAAGGATATACTAGAACTAGAGAGGGTACAGCGGAGAGCAACAAAATTAATTAAGGGAATGGAGGACTTGACATATGAGGAACGACTAAACAAACTTGGTTTATTTACTCTAGAGAAAAGACGACTAAGAGGAGACCTTATCACATTGTACAAGTATATGAGAGGTCAATACAAGGATCTCTGCGGTGAGCTATTTATTCCAAGGCCTGCTCAGGTGACCAGGGGACACCTCTTGAGATTAGAGGAAAGGAGGTTTAAACTTCAGCAGAGGAAGGGTTTTTTTACGGTAAGGTCTGTCAAATTGTGGAATTCATTGCCCAGGGAGGTAGTTATGGCAGATACAATGGACACATTTAAGAGAAGATTAGATACATTTCTTTCAAAAGGGAACATACAGAGTTATACTGTTTATCAGTAGGCAGATCAGGAAGGTCTGATAAAGACTAATTTAATTGGTAGCAGGAAAGCTATAAAATTCTTAGTTACTGAGGTATGAAGCGAAGGTTGAACTTGATGGACTTGTGTCTTTTTTCAACCTAATTTACTATGTTACTATGTTACTATGTTACTATGTCAAAGTCTTCTTTCAGAGTGTTGCTCATGCTTTCCCTGACTACAAGGCTCCCACTCCCCATTGGGACCTTAATCTGGTTTTGTGTCTTGCATCGGCCTCCCTTTGAGTCTTTGGCTACCATTCCTCTGTCTTCTGACGTGGAAGATGGCTTTTCTTTTGGCCGTAGTCTCTGTCCGCAGAGTTACTGAGTTGCAGGCCTTGTCCTGCAAACAGTCTTTCCTAGTGTTTCACAAGGACAAGACTGTTCTCCGTACCTACCAGGAATTTCTTCCAAAGGTGGTTTCTGAGTTCCACATCAATCAGGAGATTGTCCTGAACCTAAATCTGACAAGGAGTGGGATCTCCACTTGTTGGATGTAGTGCCTTGCCTCAAGTTCTGTGTGCACCATACTGAGTCCATCCACAAGAGGGATGCTTTGTTTGTCATCCCTGAGGGTCCCAGGGTTAGTCTGGCTGCGTCCAAGGTGACTATTGCATCCTGGATTAAGTCTACCATCCGCAAGGCTTATAAGCTTATGTTCCCTTCCACATTAGGCTTCTGCTGAACAGTTGTGCAAGGCGGCCACTTGGTCTTCTGTGCACATCTTTGCCAAACACTATCGTGTGGATGTCCTGGCTTTGATTTGGCAGCAAAGTCCTGGAGGCAGTTTTGCCAGTCTAGGACTTTCCATTCCTATGCCTTATAGCTCTTTAACTGTTTGAGTCCTGTTGGTTCTTGTTCTTGTGTGCTGTGCTTTGTTATTTTTAGTGTCCGTTGACACTTTGTTAGTTTGGGCTGTTCCATGTCATGCTTAGTCCATGGGAATTCTGGTATCATGGGGGACCGGCTCTGGGCCCTTTCCTTCTCTTCCTGCCCATAGAAGCTCAATGTTGGTACATCCCCATGTTACCTGAAAGCTATATTGGACGACAGAGAAAAGAGGATTTTAGTATTAACTGTTAAGTCCTTTTCTCTCTGTGGTGGCCAGACGAGCTCTTTGGTTCAAGATCTGGTCTGCTGACACTGCTTTTAAGAAAGCATTACTCTACCTACCCTTTCAGGGTACCTCCTTGTTTGGGCCAGATCTTAAGGATCTGATCAGTGAGGCCACAGGGGCTAAGAGTACTTTCCTACCCTTGGTTCCCAGGAAGAAATTGCCGCTTAAACGTAATCTGTATTTATGTTCCTTTCAGAATGAGGCACGTCCGGCGAACCAGACGGTTCCCTCAGCTCCTCATACCTCCTCCAAACCCAAACAATGTTGAAAGCCCAAGGTCTTCTCCAAGCCCAAGGCTTCCAAGCCTTCTTTGGCATGACTTGCCAAACCTGGGTCCGCAGTCTGCTGTGGGTGGTCATCTGCGACACTATCACAGCATTTGGGAGGGTTCAGTGGTGGACCCATGGGTTTTACAGGTGGTGGAGGAAGGGTACAGGATCCCTTTCATCTCTCTTCCGCCCTTTAGTTTTCATCCTTCTCACATGCCTCAGGGTGCAGAGAAACACTGTCTTTTCTACGGTGCTGTTCAGGCTCTTCTGGACAAGGATGTTCTAGAGCCGGTGCCAGTTCAGGACAGGAGTATGGGTTTTTACTCAAACCTCTTTGTGCTCTCCAAGAAGGATGGGGGTTGTCGTCCCATTTTGAAGGATCTCAATTCCTTTGTGACCCGGACTCATTATCACCAGGAGTCTCTACGGACGGTGATTGCTGCCATGTCCCCGGGGGGAATTCCTTGCTTCTCTGGACCTTCAGGACGCGTATTTACATATCGCCATTCATCCAGAGAGCTGGCAGTACCTCTGGTTTGCCTGCGACAGGAGACCTTTTCCGTTCTCAGCTCTTCCATTTCGTCTGACGACAGCTCCTCAGGTCTTGAACCATGTCCTGGGAGCCTTAGTGTCCGTCCTTCACCAGAACGGCATCAGGGTTACTCCATACATGGACGACTTGCTTCTGAAAGCCCCTTCGGTGGAACTTCTTCATTAGCAGGTCCAGCAATGCATTCATGCTCACACATCACAGGTGGATCATCAACTTGGACAAGTCAGATCTTATCCCATCTCAGTGTCTGATCTTCCTGGGCCTTCTCTTCGACACTCAGCAACCGTAATGTAATCCAAACTCGTCCGTCTCCCACCTACCCAACGCGTATCGCCGCTACAAGGCGTCTTCATCAAAGCGACAATACGCGTTGGGTAGTTGGGAGACGGACGAGTTTGGATTAAACTACGGTTGCTGCTATTATATGATAAGTATTTGATTACTCTCACTGCTCATTATTTCTGTTGTATGCTGTATTGTTGTAAACACTTTTTGCACTGGGATTATTTATATGCTTCCTATGTTATATCACTGTGGATAGTATTTCACAGTATAGTGGTACCTATATATTTATATATATCTCGTCTGTCTTATGTATGTGTTTTTTAAATGTTTTTATGTCACCACTTAGTTAATTTTTGTACTAATTAAAGATTATTTTGGGTATCTTGTTATACCCTGTGAGTGTGCCTCTCATTAAAGGGTCTCTGCATCTGAGGGATGGCCAGGTAGTTTTTGTCCTGTGCCTAACATCTGTCCATATAAATATGGTTTTCGATCCTGAGTGCACCTGGACCATTGTGCCTATATTATTATAGGGTTTGTTTATTTGCTTGTGCAAACCCCACATTTTGAGTTTTTAAGCTTTTTTCCAGGGCGTTGATCATGCTCGTTCTGCCTTTAAGATTCCTGCTCCTCAGTGGGATCTTAACTTGGTTTTGGGCATTCTTCAGCACCCCCCATTTGATTCTTTGGCTGCTATTCCTCTACAAGGACAAGGCGGTGCTTAGCATTTCTCAGGAGTTTTTCCCGAAGGTGGTCTCTGAGTTCCACATCAATCAGGAGATTGTGGTGCCCTCTTTCTGCCCGGACCCCACCTCTGACAAGGAGAGGGATCTTCACTTGTTAGACGTGGTGCGTTGTCTCAAGTTTTATGTACATCACACTGAGTCTATCAGGAAATCAGACGCGCTGTTCGTCATTCCTGAGGGTCCTAGGACAGGAAGACCTGCATCCAAGGTGGCTATTGCTCCTTGTATCAAGTCCACTATTGGTAAGGCTTATGAGCTGAGGAAGAAGCCTGTCCCCTTCAGGGTCATGGCTCATTCTACAAGATCTATTGGGGCCTCTTGGGCTTACACAACTGATCAGCTGAGGCCTGATTTTTGTAAGGCGGCCACTTGGTTGTCTGTGCACACCTTTCGAAGCACTACCGTGTTGATGTGCTGGCATCGGCTGACTCCAGCTTTGGGAGGAAAATCCTGGAGGCAGTCTTACCTGTCTAGGATTTCCTTCGGTTCTTTGTGCTTCCTTCACTTTTGAGCCACGTTGGCTCTAGTTCAGTGTGCTGTGTAACAGTTGGGGTGCTGTTACCCCTGTTCAGTGTCTGTTGACACTTCAGTTGTTTTGTTGGGCTATCTCTGATCTGATGGTTCATATCTGCTCTGGTGACTTTGGGGGCCTTGCGCCTGGTCCTTGCCTTACTTCCCGCCTCTGGGAAACTCAATGGTTGTACATCCCAGAGTTAACAGTAACCTGTATTGGACGACAGAGAAAAGAGGATTTTAGTCTTACCTGTTAAATCCTTTTCTCTTAGTCCATAAAGGTTACTAGTCTCCCACCCTGTCAAGGGACCATGCTTGGCTCTCCTTTGGCAGGCTGTGGGGGTCCTTCTGGGTCATGCTCACAGGAGTCTTCTTTCCCTTCACTATCTAGTCAATAGTTAGTGTCTCAAATCTTTCTGGAGCTGGTTGGCTAGCTGCAACCAAGGAGGGAAGGTAGGCTCCACCCCCTGCATACCCTTCTAGAATTGTTCCTTCCTACTTAAAGAAGTGGATCGTCTACCCAGAGTTACCAGTAACCTGTATAGTCTAAGAGAAAAAGATTTAACAGGTAAGACTAAAATCCTCTTTTTCACCTCACGGGGTACATTTTGAGTGCATTTCTTTCTGCACTGTCCTGCACGTCTTTTAACTGGTTCCATCAAATTGGCCTGTCAAAAGCTAAGTCCACTTGTAGTTTCTAGGTACCTTTGGAAACCAGCAAGTTAGCTAATTAAACATAAAATATTAGACAACACTTTTATATTTGTGAGGCTTATTCACCCTTTAAGGACCAGAGAGCTATGCATTGCTTTGCTATGCGTTGTGCACACTTCTCGTCTTGAAGGGTTAAGTGGAAAACCATGTGTCATCAAAACATACCATGCATATATGACTTTGACTTGGCATTGATAAGTTGGTGAGGTTGTTGTACTATGAACTGGAATAGTTTTGGAGCAAGCCAACTGCATCACAGTGAATAACAAAAAAAATTTCTAATTTCTTTAACGTGGATCTATCACATTTAGATATGTAATGCTCATTAGATAGAGCATTTAGTGAAAAAGTTTAATGTTAGTCATTTTTGGAAAAAAAAAAAAAAGAAAACTTTATCTATGCAAAAATTAAAGTTTAAAAGGTGCCCAGCAGCCTACCTTTGTTTGCCGCTGCAGCAAGCTGCTTGCCGCACAGAGGCTGCTCCCGTCCCACTACCCAGAATCCTCCGATGATGGAGAATGTCTGTCTCTAAGCAGGAGCAATCTCATTAGCTAGATATCGATCTCTGCCAATGAGATTGCTCCAGTTCAGAGAGAGAGAGCCTCCGTTATCGGAGGATACTGGGTAGTGGGACGGGAGCAGAGGCAGTGCTGCAAGCAGGAAGTAGGCTGCAGGGCACGTTTTAAACTTGAATTTTTGAGCAGATAACGTTTTTTTTTTGTTTTTTTTTAAATGACTAACATATTAAACTTTTTCGCTAAATGCTCTATCTAATGAGCATTGGATATCTATATGTGATAGATCCACTTTAAATGGGGATTTTAACTGCTTCAATGCTGTGGGGTTTAGGGGTTTGCTTTAGTATCCATGGGGTTAAAAGCCCCACTTAAATAAATGAGAATTTGGGAATTTTTATTTCTCCCCCTGTGGTGCAGTTGGTCTGCCCCAAATGTCTCCAGCTGTTTTTAGAACATCATGGTCAGAGCTGTATTTTCAGCACTAGGTATTGACTTCTATGGCATCTCCGTGCCCTGCTGTTCATGACCACGCTCATGGCGAGCGCAAGCTGCGACTGACAATATTCTTAATCATTCAGGTATTATGTAAGACGAAACAAATTGACAGGATCAAGCTGTTGTTTTACTCAGATGTTGTAAGCTTTTACTAACAATAAGCATGAATAAGAAATCACCGTTTTCTTTCTCGTTTGATTATTCGCAAAACTGTGTTGTTATAGCAACCATGCTTGAGCGGTCCTGCTGAGCCATTGTCAACGGGGAAGAAAAACAGATAGGAAATAGTTTGCTATAGGAAGGGTGAAAATTGACAGAATCCGAAGCTTTGTGCGAAGTGTCCCAGTGTTCTATTCCAAATCCAAAGCTTTATTTGCTTCTGTACTCCAACAAGTATTCCCATAATTCGAATGCCTGTTGGTTTTCACTTCCAACTAATCCTGGTGTGCTTTAACCCATGGCACTCAAAGTCTTAAGGACCGGAGGTATATGGAATGCTTTGAGAAGCTATGATTTGCACACCCCTCTGGTCATTGCAACAATATGGGCCAAACCAGCTTCACTATAGGTAACAAATTCCCTAAATTCCAGTCCTTTAAATGGGGTTTTGGCACATTCAATACTAGAGAGGTCAGGGTTGGGGACCTCTCCAGAATTTATGGGGTTAAAATTCCTATTAAAATCGGTGGGAATTTGTACCTGTCCCATAAGGGCAGTTGGACTGGCCCAGCATTTTTTGCTCTTATTTTATGCATATGGCCCTACATTTCTGATCTTTTCCCTTTTAGGTTTTCTGTAAAATCACTGCAGTAAATGCGCTGAGCACCTGAACATTGACCCCAGATTGTGGTTCCGGTTAACCTTCTTTTTGAGTGCCAGTGAGGTATCCAAACCATTGCATTGCAATGCATTGGATACGTCTCTGGCACTCAAAAAGATAAATATTCTGCACTTGCCTATACTTTTATTTAGTTATTCATTGTCTCCCTATACTCTCTATATTTTTACACTTCTGTTCCTGACATTGTGCTCCCTGGATCTGTGTATCCAGAGAGTTTTCTGTCAGGGACTGTGAAAGCAGAAATATTTATATAGTGTTGCAGTCTCCCCGCAACACTGACACACATCAGGCTTTTCTACATTATTTATAATGTATCTTTTTTTGCATTGTTGCACGTTTGCTTTCACAGTACCAACCTGAAATCTTTCTTGAAGTGAATTCAGGTAGCTCCTTGTCATGGACATAACATAGGTGGATGGGGGGGGGGGTTGCCCTTTACAAAGCCCTCTCTCTTGTGTGCAGTTAATACATTGGTTCTGCACTCAAGCCATGATTGGCATAGCTGGTATTGAGAAAAATTATGCAATTATGGTGTAAACAAGCACCCCCCAATGGGGAGAAATAAAAATTACTGAAATTTCCATTCATTTAACCCTTTGAGTGCCAGAGACAATGCGTTGGATACCTCTCTGGCACTGAGATGGTTAAAAAGGAGTTCAGAATGCTAGAGGAGATGTCTTTTGCATTCAGTGGTTTAAAAGTCCCATTCATATCAATGGAAACTGCTAATCCTATCCTATATAATAAAAGGCCAGAAAGTTTGTCACGATGCAGTCATGTGCAGTAGAGACTGCCCGCGTTCGGCCAGTCTCTACTGCACATGATTGCATCGCGTGAGTGAGGCAGCACAATCGTGTGGAGCAGTGAGGTAATGGCAGTATGCAGAGCAGGTCTGGGTAATGCTAACCCTTTGAGTGCTAGATGGATACATAACGCATTGCTTTGCATTGACACACAGTAATATTCCCTTTTATAGTTCAGTTGGTATTGCTCCACTTTTCCTTACATATGCCTCACTGTGGGAAAATATGTAAGGCCACATCCTATATAATTCGCTAGGATGTTTATCACAATGCAGTCATGTGCAGTAGAGACTGCCCGCATTCGTGCAGTTTCTACTGTGCATGATTGCCTCACGTGGAGCAGTGAGGTAGTGGCCTCTTAACCCTTTGAGTGACAGAGGGGTACGCAACGCATTGCAAAGCAACTCAAAGGGTTAACATTACCCGGACCTTGGCCCGTGTACATGGGCTTTTAGGTTAGTTTATTAATAATCTGAAGGTGTCACAAAATTTATTTTTGAGTTGCTCATGGCCAGCAGCTCATTAGTGAAGTGCCATTCACAACTACGTAGCAGGCTCTGGTTCAAAACACAGTACAATCAAAGTCTGGACTCTCAAACAGATCAAGCATACTGATGGGATAAAATAACTTATTTATTAAATTATAGATATATAGACAGACACAGGGCTGTAAGATCAAACAGTGGTATAACTTGGCCTGCACTGCAGGGAAACCCCTTTCTTAGGTGCAGGGCAAGTTTGCTAGGTGCCAGGTCTCAATTTCTAGTTGCCATGACGACCTGGTGCCCTGAATTTGTAGAGCCCTGTAGAAAGGTATTTTGGGAGTTTATTATTAGAAGGTATTATAGTTCCACTTTATGAATATCTACCTGATTAAGCACAGGTGCTTTAATCAGTAATTCATTAATTTCTTCTGACCCACCAGTGCTCAAGCAGGGAAATCCTTAAATTCGGGTCTTTTGCAGCCCTTGGGGACCAAACGTAGACCCCCCCAAGGCTAAATTAAAAAAAAAATCCCTCTACTTCCTGCATCATAGAAACTGCCAATTCTCCACCTCATCCTTCTGTTCTATCCTAATCCAGCTCTAGCACATTTCTTACAATCTGACCATGAGCTACTGCAAGCTGCTTTGATCGCTAATTAGCAGACCTGAGAATTTCTTGACAGGATTGATGTGGTTTTCCTTTGAACATGCTGTGTGTCTTCCCACACTGCCCATACCAGCAGAGAGGGGTCTTCGAGTTACTTGTAGTGCCTGTGGTTGAGGCAGTACAAACAGCAGCATGTGTAGAATCACTCAGATTCCCACAGAGAAGCAAGCCCTCTGGTTTCACACACGCTTCACTGCAGCTTTCCCAGTTCTGATCATTAGGAAATCCGTAATTATAGGACTAAAGGGATTACATGAACTCCTTTTGTGTTTAAATCCACATTACACCAATACTAATAAAGGTGGAAGCCCAGGCAGCACAATTGATACCTAACCATAAACATTAACCCCTTAAGGGCCGTCATTCCCTTAAAGGGATAGTAACACTTCGTTTTAACTTTATTTTATTTTGTAGGCATTAAAAAAACATGAAGAATGATATAAGTCTTATCTCTCAAACCTTTATGGTTTATGAGATATTCACAAAATAAAAATAAAATAAAGATAAAACGAAGTATTACTATCCCTTTAAGGAACCGTGACAATCCTGGCACGATATGAAATTCAGGGGTGTCTGCGTGACTGCACTCTGCTCGGGGACCACTGAATGCGGTGCACAAAAAAAAAAAAAAAGTCATTAAGGGGTTAACAAAACTGAAGTCTGTAAGCCACAAAATAAGAGGAGTGATTCTGTGGTAAATTAACTACAAAATGGGGAGAATCGAAAATAACCAAATTAATTTATTTTAAATGACACATTTAACCACTTCTTTACTCATCAAATCTGCTCGGACTAAACCTCACACAACACTAGATTGCTGGCTTTAGTACACTTTCTGGGTTACGTTATGTCTGTACTGTGCATTGGTATTTGCCATTCTCAAATCTGCTAGGAGCCTGTTTCCCGCATGCTCCTCTATTTCTAATAAGTACTTTATATATTACACTTGACCCAGTTCCTTCACACCTTCAGACTATAACATTTTTATTCTAGGTTTTTGCTCTTGCTTGGATTATGTTTTCTTACTGTACTTTGGTTAAAGGGACAGTAACACTTACTATAAATTAACATTTATATTGTAAGGTATACCCTCCTGGGTACAACAAGTGAACTCCCACTGCTGAGAGGGGTTTCATTTAACCCTTAGGGTGCCAGATGGGTGCGCAATGCATTGCTCCGCAATGCTTTGCGTACCCCTCTGGCACTGAAAGGGTTAAAAGTCATAGCAGCTCAAACTTGCATTTTTTTTAGGTGCAATATCTCAATGTCCTGAATTTTTACAGTGCCACTGTTGCTACATCATCCTGTGGAAAGTTCTGGCAATTGACCATAAATTTCCATAGGATGGTATAAGCAACAGCGCCACTGTAAAGTTTCAGGCCATTGAGATATTGCACCTAAAAAAAAATGCAAGTTTGAGCTGCTATATCTTTTGAATAAAACACCTTTCAGCAGAATGAGTATCTTTGTTTTACTCGGGAAGATGAACCTTACAATCTAAATGTTAATATTAAGTGTTACTCTGCCTTTATTCTACAAATACATTTGAATGTTTCGAGTGTTCGTACCTTCTTCACTCCCTCTACCAAAAAATGCATTTTAAGAGTAACCATACATATAGGGTTATGAGCCCTAATTTAACATGTGCCTGGATTACATTGCAACAAAAATTCACAGAAAAACTCTTGGAGGAGGGGAGGGAGGTTGTTGTCCATCTCTGAACTTGACACCCATTTGATTTCCTTACATATATATATAATATAGATATATATATATATATATATATATATATATATATATATATATATATATATATATATACAAATATGAATAATGAAGAAGCACTCTCGGAGTTCCATACAGCTAAGAGATCACATAAATGTTTATTGAAATCGACGTTTTGGCCAACCACCGTGGCCTTTATCAATCTTGATAAAGGCCACGGTGGTTGGCCGAAACGTCGATTTCAATAAACATTTATGTGATCTCTTAGCTGTATGGAACTCCGAGAGTGCTTCTTCATTATTCATATTTGTATCTATTTCACACATCGGAGCAGCACCCGGACCATAAGGAAGACATCTTAACAGTGAGTGCTGCCATCACCCCTATGTTTCCTATATATATATATATATATATATATATATATATATATATATATATATATATATATATATATATATATATATATATATAATCCACACAGGCATGCAAAGGGTTATACAGCACTTTGCTGATTCACCTCAGTCAAACAGACGTTTCCATAACAACTGCCAGATCTGCAGGTTGAGGCCATTCTGTTATTCAATCGTGGGGTTGTTTGGGAGCAGATTGAGGCTCCTGTTCATCCAGACATTCCACGACAGCACCAGCTGGAAAATCAGGCTTATTCAAGAGTCCAATTGCTGATGTGTGTGGCAGTGTAATAGCTCAATGGGAAATCTTGCTAAGCTAAAAAAGCTGTATCGAGAGACCAGCGCAGCTGGAATATAAGCCAGCCTTTACTTAGCAAGGAGTCCTCCATACAGCAGTCTGATATTTGTGTATGTATAGGTGTGTATAATAATAATTAAAAAAAAAAAAACCTCTCTTATGGAGTTCAGCAAACTTTTTAGCTGAGTTCTGGGAGTTAGAGAAGGGGTGCTTGCATACAGAGGTGTATATAACATTCTCAAAAATGTAGGTGCACTGACTCCCAGGCTCCTGAGATTTTTTTTCACCCCTGAAATAACAAGAGAGTATACTTGATATATGAAAGACAGATACCTTGGAAGGTGATCATGTGTTTACTATTAAAGACCAGTAGGGCGTGCAGTGCTTTGCATTCTCTTGTCCTTAAAGGGTTAAACAAACTAATAGCCACTTATTCTTATTTGTATATTTCCCTTCTAAGAGAGAGTCAGGCTTTTTTTAACCCTTTGAGTGCCAGAGGGGTACATTGCATACCCGTCTGGCACTCAAAGGGTTAAGACCATGTTTGCCCAGATAATAATGAAGAACCTTCGTAGCAATGGACCTGGTTTTCTGTGTCCTGTTTGAGTGTTCTCTCCATTGTGAGCAGCATTGCGCACATAGCCAACTAGCAAGTTGGAAAGAGAGTGAGGTAAGCTGTAACCCTGTAAGCCTTCACTCTACTCTCTGCAGTCCTTGTGTAGAGAAAATGGAGAAATTATGGGGAAAAACAATTACACTGTAGGGTACAATTAAACATTTCAGAAATTTCCACTGATTTAACTCTCTTGAGTGCCAGAGGGGTATCCAGTGCATTTTGAAGTAATTGCATGCTAGAGAGGTTGCATTTCTAACATTCAGTTGGTTAAAGGGATAGTAATTCTTAAGTATTACTAATCCCTATATTAAAGTCCTATTAAAAATAAATGTATTGCCCCCAGGGTCATCTCTCAAACCTTTATGGTTTTAGAGATAATTGCACTCTCCCTCCCCAGTCTTATGATCGGCAGGCGGCTCTGCAGCAGAGCCGCAATCGTGTTAATTTAAAAAAAAAAAAAAAAAAAAAAAAAAAAAAAATATATATATATATATATATATATATATATATATATATATATATATATAATTTCACTAAAACTGTCTTCTACGTGTGCTTGCAAACCAAGAGCACACAGAAGACCATTTCAGTGAAAAATTTATTTTTTATTAACGCGATCGCGGCTGTGCTGCAGAGCCGCCTGACGGTTGTACGACAGGCTTCCCTGCAGTCAGCTAGAACGCTGACTACGGGGAAGGGGGAGGGAGAGGGCAAATTTAGGAGCGATTATCTTTCAAACAATAAAGGTTTGAGAGATGACACTGGGGGTAATACATTTATTTTTAATAGGACTTTAATATAGGGATTAGTAATACTTAAGTATTACTATCCCTTTAAAAGGCCAGTTTTAATCAGTAGGGATTTTCATTTGACCCTCACAGTGCAACTGGTTTACCTCAGAATTTCTCTACTTTCTTTTTGTGTGTAAGGCCCTTCCTGATTATAGCAGGAGCGAGGAAAGGACAACACAGGTGAAATGATTCTGCTTTGTGATCATAGTTCAGTAGGTGCACAACAAAAAAGCCACTTGCTTGTGCTGAATTGCAGCTTTTCTATAAAACAATACTCAGCTCCTTTACAGCTTTGTAGCTTAGACCCTGCTGAGATTGTATTCTGGTACAGTGTTTGGCCAAGTTTATTTCCGAGGTAATTTTCTTTGATCATTGCTGCTGCTCTTTCTTCTACTAACCTTTCTTACTGAAGCCATGCTGTTTCTGTGTTTAATGACATTTCCTTATCTTAGAGGGCACAAAGCATGAACAATTCTTTACCTCAGAACAGTAAAAATGTATGCTGTGTTAAAACAGGCACTGTGAAAGAGTTTAGTTATGTTTACTGTGAAGTCTAGTTATACATTTATTAACAACGCTCTGGATGTTAACTTGTGATGTAGCTGAGATCAGCCTGCAGAAGTCCTCTGAAGCCAGTATTTACTAAGTCACAAAATTAAAGTGGACATATAATGTGCGCAGCCTTTAGGGTGCAATACAAGAAAAGTGCGCAGTAGCTATTTACAATATAATTTTGATGGAAAAATGGTTAGCACCAACGTTGCTGAACTGTGCATGATTTTTATGAATTGGCAAACATTTTTTTTTATTTTGTGAAAGTATGCCAAGTCATCTGTTTTGTGAGAAGATTAGCGATTGTGTCTAATTCAGAAAAGCAGTTAGCCTACATTTTCATATGTCTGGCTAACTTTGCCTTTAATTACCTAACGTGTTTAGGAGCATGTGCTATTCAGACTCAAGGCATCAGTATATTTCTTGCATCCAAACCTGAGCAGTCGCAAATGGCACATAAATTTATGGCTTTCAAAAAATAGCTATTTCTCCGCTTTCTTACATTCTGCCAGTACAAACCTATAACATGGGTGTTTTTTTGTTTTCCGACTTCAGAGTTGTATCACCTTCACAATGTGCAGATTTCTCAGATTCAGATTAAACTGATTTACATTACTTATGCAAATTAAAAAAAACAGTCCTGTGTGGCACCATACAAATTGTTTAAATGTGAGACAAAAAGAGTTGTGAGGAGCACACATCAAGCACGAACAAGATTAAGTGTCTTGTTCTAAGGCATGGTAGCCTCTCAATGGTGCTACAACTCACGTTTTTCACTCCCATGTGCCATTGCAGAGAGGAAATCTCCATGTCCATATCAGACTGGTCCCGTCCACAGACAGTCCAGCTCCGAAATGTCAGGCAAATCCTCTCCGCACGAGAGAAACGGCAAAACCACAGACGTACGTTTCGGCCTATGTGAGCCTCGTCAGTGTGGTGCAGCCGAATCCCTCTAGGCACATGGAAGCAAGGGCCCATGCCTGGGATGCCCTTAAACTTAGGGAGACAAAAAGAGTTGTGAGGAGCACACATCAAGCACGAACAAGATTAAGTGTCTTGTTCTAAGGCATGGTAGCCTCTCAATGGTGCTACAACTCACGTTTTTCACTCCCATGTGCCATTGCAGAGAGGAAATCTCCATGTCCATATCAGACTGGTCCCGTCCACAGACAGTCCAGCTCCGAAATGTCAGGCAAATCCTCTCCGCACGAGAGAAACGGCAAAACCACAGACGTACGTTTCGGCCTATGTGAGCCTCGTCAGTGTGGTGCAGCCGAATCCCTCTAGGCACATGGCACGTGTTTAGGAGCATGTGCTATTCAGACTCAAGGCATCAGTATATTTCTTGCATCCAAACCTGAGCAGTCGCAAATGGCACATAAATTTATGGCTTTCAAAAAATAGCTATTTCTCCGCTTTCTTACATTCTGCCAGTACAAACCTATAACATGGGTGTTTTTTTGTTTTCCGATTTCAGAGTTGTATCACCTTCACAATGTGCAGATTTCTCAGATTCAGATTAAACTGATTTACATTACTTATGCAAATTAAAAAAAACAGTCCTGTGTGGCACCATACAAATTGTTTAAATGTGAACCCGTTTCACAGCATTTATAATTACCCGCATATTAACTCGCTTGTTTCAGAATGAGGTTTTGTTTCATAGGTCAGCCCAAATCTGTCTATAAAAAGTAATATTTTAGTGCAGAAAATAAGAAATCCATTGGTGCTATTCCTATCTCTCGAAACGTTTCGGTTTGAGAGATAGAGCGTTCTAAAGTTCCTCCCTCCCCTTCTCCTGATGTCATCTGTAAAGCTGCAGAAGGAGATCCAAGGTGGCCGACTCTAGGAGGCTCTTCAGCAGAGCCGAAATAGTGTGAATGAAAAATAAATACTTCTTTGGAACAGTCTAAAAAGTGTGCTTGCAAACCAAGCACACTTTGTAGACTGTTCCAATGAATTATTTCTTTTTCATTCATGCTATTTCAGCTCTGCTGAAGAGCTGCCTGTCGGTCACCGGACCAGGATCTCCTGCTGTCAGCTTACAGCTGGTATCAGGAGAAGGGGAGCAAGAGGGGGACTTTAGAATGCTCTATCTCTCAAACCATAAAGGTTTGAGAGAGAGGAATAGCACCAATGGATTTCTTATTTTCTGCACTACAATATTACTTTTTATATCATTAAGTCATTACTAACCCTTTAACAGGCTTGTATTCAAAAGGGAGCTCCTGCATTGAGTGTGTGGGGAAACACAAAAATTGGTATGTATCCACAGTTGACCACATATTTTAAATCAGGGGCCCTTCTAAAAAAAAAAAAAAAAAAAAAAAAAAAAAACCACACACTGTAAAGCTGTAATGATTTCTGTGCATAATATGTGGTCCCCTTAAAGGGATAGTAATGCTTGATTTTAATAAAGTTTAATATTGAACATATAAAAAAAATCCTATATAATAATTCGCTAAGTTGTGTGTAACGCCCGACATGCGCAGTAGACACTGCTGCGCGTGCGGCAGTCATGCGCAGTACAGACTGACCGCACCGCGGCTGATACAGAGCTGGGCGCTCCGAAGGAGCGTCCAGCTCTGTATCAGCAGTGGCGCGGGCAGTCTCTACTGCGCGGCTGCCAGAGGCACTGTGGCCCGTGTAACGGGCTGTTCAACTAGTATATATATATATATATAAATGTTGTAAGTCCCGTCCCTCAAGCTTGTACAATTTAAGAGTTATAAGCTTCTACAGTTCCCTCTCCCTCCCCTTTTACACACGTTGTCGCTCTAGCTGACAGAATAAGATCCTGGTCCCAGAACCGTATGGCTCTAGGCAGGCACGCTTTGTAGACCTTTCTAATTAAGTATTTCTGTGTAGACAATTCTGTTTCAGCTCTGCTGAAGAGCCGTCCTGCTGCCTTGCGTAAAAGGTGAGGCGGGGTGGGAGGGGACATTACAAGCTTGTAACTCTTAAACTATACAAGTTTGAAAGGCGGGACTTACATAATTTCATTTATTTTTTAATATATACAATATTAAACTTTATTAAAATCAAGTATTACTATCCCTTCAGTTTGCAGGCCATTTATATAGAGGTTGCCCCACCTACTAGAATTAACTGCATGGAGCCTGACCAACAGCTTGCCAGCTTGCATAGAATCTCATTTTCATTTTCTCTGTTGTCCAATACAGGTTACTGGTAACTTTGGGTAGGCGATCAGCCCCTTTAGGCAGGAACAATTCTGAGAAGTGACTGCTGGGTGGAGCCTACCTCCTCTCCTTAGCTTGCACCTAGCAAATCCCCATCCAGTAAGATTTGTTTCTCGGTCAACAGACAAGGCAAGAGAACAGTTGTGTTTATAGTTTTAGCTTTTTTATTATTTTTCTATTAGATATGGGATACCACCATTAGGCGGATTACCATCGCTGACAATTCCCATCACCCATATGTGGATAGCTCAGTTTACCAGGTGCTTTTGTGGACCTAAGCCCTGGGGTGGAAATCTTGGCTGCAAATTCTTTCCCCAGGAGTTGCCCACTGAAGCTTCTTCTTGATATATGGTAATCTGAAGTAGAGATGCACTGATACCACTTTTTTTTAAGACAGAGTACCGATACTTTTTTCAAGTACTCACCGATACGAATTACCGATGCTTTTTTTTTTTGCGGTCATTTGCCAGTTATATATATGCTTTAGGTACTTGGAAAACTGGCAAATGACCGCAAAAAAAAGTATTGGTGAGTACTTGGAATATATATACACACACACACACACCACCTCTTGACTGTCCCCTTTTGCCTCTTTCTCCCCCTCTTGAGTCCCACCTTTTATTTATTATCCCCCTCTTGAGCTCCCTCCTTTTGCCTTGGCTTTTTCTCTCCCTTTTGATCCTCCTTTGTCCCCCTCCTTGACTCTTGATCCCACTCTTTTGCCTCTCTCGCTCTCTACTGATCCCCCCTCCTTTTTGCCTCTTCTTGTTCCCCCTCCTTTTGTCTCCTGATCTTTCCACCTTTTGCCTTTTTTTTTTTTTTTTTTTTTTTTTTTTTTTTTTTTTTTTTTTACTTTGTCTTAGTCCCTTTTGCCTCTTTCTCCCTTTTGGCGCCCCTCTCTGCCTCTTTCACCACCCGCTCAATGTCCCATCTTGCCTCCCTTACCCTCCTCTGCCGGGTGCTCGCTGTTCTCTCGCGAGCCCCGGCAGAAGTCAGCGTCTGAGTGTTGCCATGGTAACCCGCGACAACTCTCCGATGCTACAGGAGGGAGAGAGGCAACCGGGGAGCATTGTGAGCAGCTCCCTGGGCTCCCTCACTGCAGCACCGACCCTGACACAGGGTATCGGTGCTGGCATCGGCCGCATTTGCACGAGTACAAGTACTCGCGCAAATGCTGGTATCTGCACTGATACCGATACCAGTATCCGTATCGGTGCAACCCTAATCTGAAGACAGAAGACCTGCTGAAAAAGGTGAGCACCTTTTAGTGCCAAGGTCCACGTGCCCCACTCTTCCCCTCCGCACAGGGGTCTCATTTGGAGTTCCTATTACATACTCATGCACTCATTGGGTTTATCTGTATGTCTGTGGGGTGTTTGGAGCAAGCTTATGTGGTACCTTACAAAAAAGGAAAAAGGCAAAGTGCTCCTATCCACACAAAAAAAATGTAAAAAATATGATATAAATCAAAGTCCCAAAACAGTAGTCTATGTAAATATGTAACTGTCTTCAGTCCTGCAGCTTCTTCTCTGATGTCAACAGCAATCGTCCACATATAGAACATACATATCTAGCAGAAAAAAAAGGAAAGAAGAGCGCAAAGGGTCTGAAAGCTACCGTTGATATTGCAACATGGGACTATAACGTTAGATTGCACTTACACGATCACTTCTTTGTTATATTGCCTTAATATCAGGATAATCAAAACGTCTTAATGTTCCAGATTCGTTCCCCTGTCTCATACACCTCTTTTCTTGTGGATCTTTGGTTCTCCCAGCTATACCGCCAACTGGAGTGTGGCTGTTCCTTTATGATGTAAAAGAGCACTCCAAGCGTTATCTGTATACAACAAAACCCTAATATATGCCTCCAAATGCAAGCACTCAGCAGATGTAGCAGAAAATACAGCACTGGAAATAATAACCACTCCACTGTTAAGAAAGGATGACGGCGGGTACCAAATGTGAAAAAATAAATACTAATTTATTTGATATATTAGCCCTACGCTTTTCGCGAGACCACTCGCTTCGTCAGGGGATAATACAATAAACACAAGATCAATAAATGACAATTTCTCTGTCGTCCAATACAGTTTACTGGTAACTCTGGGAGGCGATCCGCTCCTTTAAGTAGACAGGAACATTTCTCTAAATGTATGCAGTGGGTGGAGCCTCCCTTCCCTCCTTGGCTGCAGCTAGCCAGCCAGCTTCAGAATGATTTGTTCCTTTGGTGCAACACCACCAGGTGGAGAACAGTTCTGCTATAGTTTTTAGTTTCTTTTTTATTTTCTGTCAGATATGGAATACCACCATTAGGCGGATTACCATGACTGACAAATGCCTTTCAATGTGGCTAGCTCAGTATCCAGGTGGTTTTTTATGGACCTTAAAGGAGCAGTAAACTTTGTTTTATGAAAACACATATTTTATAGATCATTTCCTGCTGAATAAAACAAGGGTACTCCCACTGCTGTTAGATGTTCAATTTCAAAATGTATAGCAGTTCAAATAACCAGGAAGTGAATTTACTGTGTTTACTTCCTGGAAGTTATAACTGACAGGAAGTGACAGGCAGTTTCTATCACATTCTATGGAGAACTGTATGTCTCTGACTTTTCTGACTTTCCTCTCCATTAGAATCTACAGGAAATTAGAATTAGAATTAGAATTAGAATTAGAATTTGACCACTAGAGGGCACTGCTAATGAAAAAAAACATGGGTTTAAACTGTAATAACTCTGGAAATATAAATCTTACAGCAGTGGGAGTACCCCTACTTTACTCAGTAGGAAAATCCCTACAAAATATATTTTTTCTTAAAAAAAGTTTACTGCTCCTTTAAGTCCTGAGGGGGAAAATCTTGATTCCAAGTGCTTCCCCAGAAGTTACCCACTGAGGTGCTTCTTGCTGCATGGTAATCTGAAGACAGAAGATCTGCAGGAAAGGTGAGCTACCCTTTGAGTGCTGCAGGTCCACTTGTCCCACAGTGCCCCTCCACACAGGGGTGTATTCTGGAGTTCCTATTGTACACTCCAGCACTCATTGGGTATATCTGTATGTCTGTCGGATGTTTGGAGCAGGTTTATGTGGTAACTTAACCCTTTCACTGCTGGTTTGTCATTTTATTGGGTTTCCTGGCATTTTTCCTACTGGACTAGTGTTTTCTGAGTGTCTACACATGTTCCCTTGATGTTTTACACCTTTTCATGGTTTACTTTAATTTGGGTAAAAATTGTGTACTGTGCTTTTAAGGCACGCTTTACCGCATAGATGCTATTGCTCCATTCACCTCTATGGAACTACACTGTTTGGGACGTCTCTCTGCAACCGTTTAACCTAGCAATTTCAGAGATGGCTCATTTTACTTGTCTACCCTTTCTCTATCATCCGGTTTATAGTTCAAGTGTGTTGGGGGGCTCAGGGGGCTTTAGGCACTGTTTAGGATACTTTTTTGGGAAAAACTACATTTCCCATGAGCACTTGTTTCGCGCCTAAATTCTGATTGGCTCCTGTCGCGGCAGCCATTTTGTGAGCTTTTCTAGCGAGTATCCTACGCAGGGCTTGGACTCTCGTTCTTTCCGCTGCAGATTAACCCTTCGCCTGCCAGATAAGTCTGTATTTAGCATATCTGGAGTGAAATTTTAATCGTACACACTGTAATTGTGTGATTTACTGTACATTTGGTTAGTTTGACTCTGTGAGTATGTCTATACAGCTGGAGCTAGGGGCTAGACCTAAGACTAAGGAGGCTGGGGTCTCAGTATCCCCCATTGTGCATTGCTCTTCCTGTTACTCTCTAATATCAGATCTTCCCTGCCTAAACCTCAGGGGGCACCTGATGTGTCAGATTCCTCTGAGGAGGAACTGCTGTTGGATTCAGATATTGAGGACGGTTCAGTTCTGGAGCCTTCTCAGTGTCTTTGGGACCCGTTTGAAGCTGATCCTGCTTTAGGTACTTGGAAAACTGGCAAATGACCGCAAAAAAAAGTATTGGTGAGTACTTGAAATATGTATACACACACACACACACACACACACACACACACACACACACACACACACACACACACACACACACACACACACACCCACACACCACCTCTTGACTCTCCCCTTTTGCCTCTTTCTCCCCCTCTTGATTTCCACCTTTTGATTCATTCTCCCCCTCTTGAGCCCCCTCCGTTTGCCTTGGCTTTTGATCCCCCCTTTCTCCCCCTCTTTGACTCTTGATCCCACCCTTTTGCCTTTCTCGCTCTCTCCTCATCCCCCCCTCCTTTTTGCCTCTTCTTGGTCCCCCTCCTTTTGTCTCCTGATCTTTCCTCCTTTTGCCTCTTTTTTTTTTCTTTTTCTTAGTCCCTTTTGCTTCTTTTCCTCCCTCTTGACCCCCCTCTCTGCCTCTTTCACCACCCACTCGATGCCCCATCTTACCTCCCTTACCCTCCTCTGCCGGGGTGCTCGCTGTTCTCTCGCGAGCCCCGGCAGAAGTTGGCGTCGGAGCATTGCCATGGTAACCCGCGGCAACGCTCCGTTACAGGAGGGAGAGAGGCGACCGGGAGCATTGTGAGCAGCTCCCCGGGCTCCCTCTCTGTAGCACTGACCCTGACACAGGGTATCGGTGCTGGCATCGGCCACATTTGCGCGAGTACAAGTACTCGTGCAAATGCCGGTATCGGCACCGATACCAGTATCGGTATTGGCGCAACCCTACTGCTGAGGGTCTGATCAGAGCCGTATTAACCACCCTCAACATTCCCTTGATTCAAGAAGTTCCTTCTGATCCCTCTGATGTTTTTCAGGAGCCCGCAAAGCCTCTTACTTATTTTCCTCCTAACCCCACTCTTGACTGTCTGGTTTCTGAGGAGTGGAAGTCACCGGACAAGACTGCTTCTGTGTCCAGAAAATTTGCCAAGCTTTACCCCTTTTCAGAAGCTGCGCTTGCTAAGTGAGTTCATCCCCCCCAAGGTGGATGCACCTATCTCCAGGTTATCTAAGGCTACTGCCTTGCCATTCTCTGATGCTTCTGCTCTGGAAGACTGGACTGACAAGAAACTTGAGTTTTCTCTCAAGTCCATTTTTGCCACTGTTGGTACCGCAATGCGCCCAGCATTTGCTATTGCGTGGGTCAACTGTGCTATTGCAGTCTGGACTGAGCAGCTCACTACGGCTGTCTGTCAGGATGTGCCTACTTCGGAGAAATTGCGTCTCCTTGCCAATATCTCTGAAGCGCAACACTGTGTTTCTGCTGCCGCCTTTGATGCCATCCGCATAATGGCTAGGGTTTCTACTACATCTGTGGTGGCCAGGCGAGCCCTTTGGCTTAAGATCTGGTCTGCTGACACTGCTTCCAAGAAAGCCTTGCTTTCTCTGCCCTTTCAGGGTGTCTCCTTGTTTGGGCCTGATCTTAAGGAATTGATCAACGAGGCCACTGGGGGTAAGAGTACTCTTCTAATCTTGGTCCCCAAGAAGAAATTGCCGCTTAAACATAACCAGTATTTTCGTTCCTTTCAGAATGAGACACGTCCGGCGAACTAGGTGGTTCCCTCTGCTCCGCTTACCTCCTTCAAGCCCAAACAACAATGGAAGCCCAAGGTCTCCTCCAAGCCCAAGGCTTCCAAAACAGCTTCGGCATGACTCGCCCAACTCTGGTCCGCACCCTGCTGTGGGTGGTCGTCTGCGACTTTTTCACAGCATTTGGGAGAATTCTGTGTCAGACCCATGGGTTTTACAGGTGGTGAAAGACATATACAGGATCCCTTTCTATTCTTTTCCTCCCCTTCGCATTCGTCTTTCTCATACTCCTCAGGGTACTGAGAAACATCGTCTGTTCGTCGGAGCTGTTCAGGCTCTACTGGACAAGGATGTCCTGGAGCCGGTGCCTCTTCCAGACAGGGGTTTGGGGTTCTATTCAAACCTCTTTGTGGTCGCCAAAAACGACGGCGGATGTCTCCCTATTTTGGATTTGAAGGATCTAAACTCCTTTGTGATCAGGACTCACTATCGCCAGGAATCTCTGTGTATGATTGCTGCCATGTCTCAGGGGGTGTTCCTTGCTTCTCTGGATCTACAGATGCTTTTTACACATCTCAATTCATCCGGAGAGCAGGCAGTACCTTCGGTTTTCTTGCGACAGAGGGCATTTTCAGTTCTCAGCTCTTCCATTTGGTCTGACGATGGCTCCTCAGGTGTTCCAACGGGTTCTGGGGGCCTTGATATCCTTCCTCCACCAGGACAGCATAGAGTGACTCCTTACATGGACGACTTGCTTTTGAAAGCCACCTCGGTGGACCTTCTTCATCAGCAGGTTCAGACCTGCATCCAAGCTCTGGATCTTGTCCCATCCCAGCATCTGGTCTTCCTGGGTCCTCTCTTCGATACTCAGAGGAGCATGGTGTTCCTCCCGGACCAGGTAGCTCACCAGATCGCCCACAGGGTTTCAGCGATTTTGTCTCAGGATCCGGTTCCAGTTCAGAAGCTGTCTTCTCTGGTGGGGAAGTTCATATCCACGATAGAAGCGGTCCTACCCACACCAGGGTACTCCAGCGGTTTGTGTTCCAGGTGTGCAAGACTTGGCCAGATCATCAGCGGATGTCAGTTTCCTTTCCTCTTCATATGGAACTGAGCTTGGCATGGTGGCTGGACCTTTCCAACCTGCTGAAGGGGAGATCCTTTCTGATTCCCTACTGGACCATGGTGAGGACGGACGCCAGCCTCTCGGGCTGGGTAGCTGTCCTGGGTCGATTCAGCTCTCAGGGAAAATGTTCCAAGGAGGAGTCCGTCCTTCCGATCAACATCTTGGAGCTTCGGGCGATATTTCATGCCCTGCATCATTGGGTGTCTCAGCTGGAAGACTGTCCAGTCCGAGTGGAGTCCAACAACGCCACGGCAATGGCCTACATCAACATGCAAGGCGGAACAAGAAGTCTCGCTGCTTGGTTAGAGGCCAAGGCTATTTTGTCCTGGGCAGAAGATCATATTCCTGCCATATCCGCAGTGCACATTGCAGGCATAGACAACGTCATGGCAGACTTCCTCAGCCAACACACAGTGGACAACGGAGAGTGGGAGTTACACCCCCAGGTTTTCCAGCTCATCGTGCAGAGGTGGGGGATGCCCCACGTGGACCTGATGGCGACAAGACACAACAGGAATGTTCCGGTGGAGAGACTCTCTAGTTCTAGCTGTAGATGCAATGTCCATCCCTTGGATATTCCCTCTGGCCTACATCTTTCCTCCCCTTCCCATGTTGACAAGGGTGTTATGGAAATTGAAGAAGGAACGTTGTCCAGTCATCCTGATTGTTCCGTATTGTCCTCGTCAATCCTGGTTTCCGGAGCTTCTGTGGCGGAGCCCTTTCCGCTCCCCTCCCGTCCAGATCTTTTTCTGCAGGGTTACCTGTGGAAGGAAGATGTTCATCAGCTCAGTTTGACGGCCTGGAGGTTGAATCCTCGATTTTAAAGAAGAAAGGTTTTTCTTCTGCTACGGTGACTACTATGCTTAGTGCCCATAAGCCTGTTTCTTCCAAGATCTATCACCGTGTCTGGTCGACTTTTGTGTCTTGGTGTGCTGACAGGGATCTATCCCTTGATTTTGATCTACCTACTGTCCTGGCCTTTCTGCAGGATGATGTGGATAAGGGACTCAGTTTGAGTTCTCTTAAGTTTCAGACTTCTGCGCTTTCTGTCTTCTTTCAGAAGTGCATCACTGTCCTTCCTGATGTCGAGGTTTTCTTCCAGGGCGTTGCTCATGTTCATCCTTCCTTCCGGAGTCCCGCTCCTCAGTGCGATCTTAATTTGGTCTTGGGCATTCTTCAACGCCCTCCCTTTGAATCTTTGGCTACTAGTCCTCTACGTCTCTTGACGTGGAAAATGGCCTTTCTCCTGGCAATCGTGTCTTTTCACCGTGTTGCGGAGCTGCAATCTTTTTCCTGTAAACCACCATATCTGGTGTTTCACAAGGATAAGGCGGTGCTTCGCACCTCCAAGGAGTTTTTACCTAATGTGGTCTCCGAGGTTCACATCAATCAGGAGATTGTGGTGCCCTCTTTCTGCCCTAACCCCTCCTCTGACAAGGAGAGAGATCTCCACTTGTTGGATGTGATGTGTTGTCTCAAGTTTTATGTCCATCACACTGAATCTGTCAGGAAATCAGACGCTCTGTTAATTATTCCTGAGGGTCCTAGGACAGGTAGACCGGCATCCAAAGTGACTATTGCGTCATGGATCAAGTCAACTATTCATAGGGCCTACTAGTTGAGGAATAAGCATGTTCCCTTTCAGGTCACAGCCCATTCCACCAGGTCCATTGGGGCCTATAAGAATCAGTCTTCTGCTGATCAGCTGTACCGGGCGGCCACTTGGTCCACTGTGAACACTTTTTCGAAGCACTACCGTGTGGATGTGCTGGCTTCGGCTGATGCCAGCTTTGGGAGGAAGGTCCTGGAGGCAGTTTTGCCTGTCTAGGATCTTCTTCTTAGATTCTTGGTGCTTCCTTACTGTTGAACCCTGTTTACTCTAGTTCAGTGTGCTGTGTATCAGTTCCTGGGGTGTTTTTACCCCTGTTAAGTGTCCGTTGACACTTTAGTTTTGTTGGGCTATATCTGACCTGTTGGTCCATAGCTGCACTGGTGACTTTGGGGGCCTTGCGCCTGGTCCTTGCCATCTTCCCGCTCTGGGGAACTCAATGGTTGGACATCCCAGAGTTACCAGTAACTTGTATTAGACGACAGAGAAAATAGGATTTTAGTCTTACCTGTTAAATCCTTTTCCCTTAGTCCATACAGGTTACTGGTCTCCCATCCTGCCAAGAGACCATGCTTGGCTCTCCTGTGAAAGACTATGGGGGTCCTTCTGGGTTATGCTCACAGGAGTCTTCTTCCCTTCTACTATCTAGTCCTAGTTAGGAGGGAAGGGAGGCTCCGCCCCCTGCATACATTTAGAGAAATGTACCTGCCTACTTAAAGGGGCGGATCGCCTCCCAGAGTTACCAGTAACCTGTGTGGACTAAGAGAAAAGGATTTAACAGGTAAGACTAAAATCCTCTTATTTAAAAGAATGGAAAGTACCATATTGTTCTTTATACGCAGGGTTCTTTTTCTCATTGTCTCTACTATGAGATGGGGCTCCCGCCAACTTGCTTGGTCATCCATGCCTGGTTCTCATGGTAAATGCACCACTGGAACTGCCGATAGTTTTGACCTCTCTTTCATTTAATAAATGTACAATCCCATAGAGAGAAGCTATACATTAATATTGAGTTACATAGAGAACAATTAATTGTGGATATAAACAGTAACAAAATATGCAGTTACAAAAGAATTACAATGATAATGATTCGCTCTGTGAATAAGCACAATAACTAAACATATATAGTTACAAAAATAGTATCCAATAGAGTTATATCAAAAAGCAGATCACTTGAAATAAATCTTATAGGCAAAGTACATTCAGACTTCAGAGATTCATGATCCAGGTGTGCAGGGGTCAGCTGGACCTTCTGAAGACGTCGGTGTCACTTCCTCTTCATGTGGAACTGAGTTTGTCCTGGTGGTGTCACACTCACCACCAACAGATGTCGTCTGGCCGAAGCTGGGGTACGAAGCTGGGGAGCGACACCCAGAGGGTGGCAGAGAATCTTCTTCCGAAACCTGGAAAACCTGGGTACAAGTCTCCCAGAGAGATGACTGCGACAAGGCCTCAGGAATCTACAGCAGAGCTGGTCCGAGAAGGAAGCGAGGTCCACAGATAATCCAGACAGAACAGAGAGTCAGCCCCAATGAATTTAGTGATGAGGGATTTCTGGACTGCTGGATGGGACGGCGGCAGACGTCTCTGGATGGTCTCAGTGAAATGATCAGATGAGTTGCTGAACTGCAGGGCAGGGCAGTTGAGGATGCTCCCCAGACAGTCTATTGAAGATCAGATGAATTTCTGGACTGCTGGATGGGATGGCAGCGGACATCTCTGGATGGTCTCAGAGAAATCATCAGATGAATTGCTGAACTGCAGGGCAGGGCAGTTGAAGATGCTCCCCAAATAGTCTAGTGATGATCAGATGAAATTCTGAAACTGCAGGTCAGGCCAAGGATAACTGATGAATAAAATACAGGTCTAAAGCCAAAGGAACTGAATGGACCTGTAATTCTAGGCACTGACATCAGAGGGAGCAGTCAGTAGGAAATGAAGGGCTTGAAGTAGCCTCAGATAACCTCTGAAACAAGAAGCAGGAACCCTGGAGCAAGCGGATAGTAGGGGCACCAGAAGCAGCGTAGAGGAGCTGGCTTGGGAGGCTGACTGCTGCCTCATTTGTCTCTCAGTACTCTTTCACTTTTGTGCCCTGTTGGCTCTAGTTCCGTGTGCTGTGTGACAGTTCCTGGAGTCTGTTTTACCCCTGTTCGGTGTCCGTTGACACTTTGTGGGTAATGTTGAGCTATTCATGATGTGTTGGTTCATTGGTGCTCTGGTGACTTTGGGGGCCTGCGCCTGGTCCTTGCCTTTCTTCCCGCCCTGGGGAACTTAATGGTTGGACATCCCAAAGTTACCAGTAACCTGTACTGGACGACAGAGAAAATAGGATTTTAGTCTTACCTGTTAAATCCTTTTCTCTTAGTCCATACAAGTTACTGGTCTCCCACCCTGTCAAGGGACCATCCTTGGCTCTCCTGTGGCAGAATGTGGGGGTCCTTTCGGGTTCATGCTCACAGGAGTCTTCCTTTACCTTCTTACTACCTAGGCAATAGTTAGGTTTCAAATCTTACTGGATGAGGATTGGCTAGCTGCAAGCTAAGGAGAGGAGGTAGGCTCCACACAGCAGTCACTTCTCAGAATTGTTCCTGCTTACTTAAAGGGGCTGATCGCCTACCCAAAGTTACCAGTAACCTATATGGACTAAGAGAAAAGGATTTAACAGGTAAGACTTAAATCCTCTTTTCTTAAGTGAGAGTGATTACAGACTAACATGGACATTGAGCAAACCAGTTAAAGGGATAGTAAAGTCCAAAAAAATATGTTCATGAATTGATAGGAATAATTAAAACATACTTAACGCCCTTATTCCCATCTCTCAAACAGTTATGGTTTGAGATATGTAAGAAAATAAAGACCTCCGCTACCTCCTCTTTTTGACTGACGAGCTGTAAAGCTGTCAGAGGCAGAATCCGGTCGACCGACTTTAGGTGGCTCTTCAGGAGTGCTGACATCGGGATATCTAACTATAATCACTTCATCGGTATGGTCTGCAACGTGTGCCTGGCTTGCAAGCACACATTGTAGACCATTCCGATTAAGTAATGCTAGTTAGATATCTCGATGACAGTGCTCCTGAAGAGCCGCCATCTGGTCCCGGAAGCAGGATCTCATGACGTCCGTTGTACAGCAGACGCATGAGATGGGTGAGGGAGTGGAGGTCTTTATTTTCTTACATCTCTCAAACCATAACGGTTTGAGAGATGAGAATAAGGGCATTAAATGTTTTTTTTATTATTCCTATCAATTCGCGAACAGTTTTTTTGGACTATCCCTTTAAAATAAGGCCATCTACTATAATTTTAAAACATCTGCAGTAATAATCAATTGTGCATATTCAATAACACATTTTAGTGGACTGCATTATGTACCATCATTGGCATTCATGACAGAGACATTTACTGAGATATGTGAAAAAGCAGCTTGAATAAAACAGAGAAAGTGTACTTCAGGAAAAAAAGAACTCTCCATGCTAAACCCAGCACAATATATACAAGAAGGGAACATAAGTGAACAGAATATTCAGTGCTGCAAGGAATGAGGGGGAAACCACAGTCCCCAAATTAAAAACAAAATAAAACGCAGTCCTTGCTGCTCCATTGTTAAAATGTGAACTTTGTGCATAGAATACGTTATACCCAACATATTATCTCACTTATTTCAAAATGAGGTTTTATTTTATACCCGTTCATTGGACTTTCTAGAACCCTGGTACATCAGTGGTTTAATGCTGTAGGTGCTGGGATGATGTGTAACCTTTTTCATTGTACTCCATAGCAGAAGGCAGCATTTTAATTAATGATTATGTGCTATACACTGCCACTAATGGATTTATTTTAAAGTGTACTAAAATTATAATATTTATTATATTTTGGAGAGTGCTGTCTTGTAGATTAAATGATGGCTCAGTTGGTTAAGGCACCAGCTGTAGAATCTGTTCAAGCCACAAGGTTGCAGGTTCTAGTCCTGGTGAGGTCAGCTCAGCCTTTCAACCGTCTGAGGTAGATAAAATTAGTCCAGGACATACTTGAAAATGAGAGATAGTCTCAGTATATTCTTCCTGGTAAAATACTTTCACAAAAAAAAAATAAAAAAAACAAATGTACACCATTATGGAAGAGATGGGTACATGATTGCATGTCCTAAACAAATCATGGTGCATCGATCCCGCAAAAGGAAATAATTCTGTTTTTTTCCTCACTCTATCTAGATGGAAACAGTGGATGGAGATGCCCCGCTTGTCAGAATGTCTCCTCTCGTGTTCCAAGCAGCTACACCTGCTTCTGTGGTAAGTCAGCATTCATCACTAAACAGCCACACGCACAAAGGCAATTCCGGGACAAATCTGCAGCACCATGTGGAACAAATAAACATTCCTATTGATTCAGATATGACTTTTGAATCCCTTGAAAGTGAGAGAGGTCTGCAATATATTGGAGATCTCTAGCTTTCAATTGGGTAAATGGGAATTCTTGTTTCCCAGCCTTTTGTGCAGTTTAGTGATGTAATATAAAATGCTGGGGCCTCTGATGCCCCTCGCCCAGCATTAAACTCCTCCCACACAATAACAAAACAACAGTAATGGTAAAAAATATAATTCCAAAGCGCTCTGTGATGAAACATATTCATTATCACGACCACACATGAGCAACCCCCCAGCCCTGAAATACAGTAGTTTACTCTTCAGCACCCCATCTCCCCCTGTACTAAAACACCTGTTTGCAGGGAGAAAAGATGGAGGGAGAAGGAAAGGAGATGGAGAGAGGATGAATGTGCAGGGATGAGCGGGCAGAACTGCCATCAGAAGTTTTGGGGCACAGTACAAAATAAAGTGAGTGTCCCCTGCCTCTGGCCCTCCCCCCCCATGTCTCCTGAGGACAGCGGTAGAGTGACTTGTACATTCATTGGTGACTAGGATCCTCCTGCTGCCTGGAGAGCATTTACATTAACCATTTGAGCTCCACAATACGTTGCTCACCTCTCTGAGTTAATGTACCTTAACTCTTTAAGTGCCAGAGGGGTATCCAAGACATTGATTTGCAATGCATTGAATACACCTCTGGTACTCAAAGGGGTTAAAGCGGAACTTTCATCAGATAACAATAGAGCCTCATATGATAATTATATTAGCGATATGCACATACCTAGCTTTATTTTCAAGTATAATTGATGCATTAAACAAAAATAAAACCTTCTATGCAGGCAGGCAGCGGGGAACAGCACAGATATCTTGCAGAGCCGGCATCTCTGAGTCTGTGCTGTCCGTCCCCTTCAACTTCTCCATTGGTGAGTTGAATGCCTTTGTGCCGAAAGGCACAGGAAGGGACTGACAGCACAGGCACAGAGAGCGCCTACAGCAAGATCCCAGTTGGTGCCTGCCTGCTTAGAAGGTTTTATTTTTGTTTAATGCTGCAATTATTCTTGAAAATTAATGCTAGGTATGTGCATATCGCTAATATAATTATCATATGAGGCTCTATTGTTATCTAATGAAAGATCCACATTGATTGACTCCAGGGCAAGGGACAGTGTCAGAAATTTGGTGATAGTCTGGGCAATACAGCAGGACATGTGGACACCCAAGGCAAAGTGGCACATTGGCCCAGACTTATGACATGGGCGAGATCACTGAGCTTTCCTAACTCCCTTGCCTTGCTCTCACTGTTAACTAACATTAAAGGGATAGTAATACTTCATTTTAACTTTATTTTATTTTGTAGGCATTAAAAAAACATGAAGAATGATATAAGTCTTATCTCTGAAACCTTTATGGTTTATGAGATATTCACAAACAAAGTATCCCCCCCCTGTTCAACCAGATAAGAAGGGAGGTGCCCAGGTAGACTGCAGAGAGGGACAATCTTCAATTAAGATAATGGAAAAAGCTGAAAAACTTTTCAAGGGGGGAAGGGCTTTCATTGTTTTCATACAAAGAAAATTGTCCCCTTCTGTTATCTGTACTGTCATACAACCAGACTCACATCTGAGAAGAGATGGCTTACACTAGGAAAAAGGGGCGGGGAGGGGAACTTTGCTTGTGAATATCTCATAAACCATAAAGGTTTGAGAGATAAGACTTATATCATTCTTCATGTTTTTTTAATGCCTACAAAATAAAATAAAGTTAAAACGAAGTGTTACTATCCCTTTAAAGGAGCAAGCCGACCATATGAAGGCACAGAGGCTTTGAGCCGCCTTGGGACACCAGACCCAGTTGTCACGGCACCACCCACCCTCCACCCGCTGTAGTAGTTCTGTTAGCCACTGATGTAGGTGGCTTTAACCCCTTAATGACGGGCCAATCGGCGCAGTCAGTTAAGGACCACAGAGCATTTTTTTTTCTTCTGCTTCCGGACTTCCCAAACGGCGTGCAGCCGTGGGGGGAGCCCGGAATTCCATGAAGGTCATAGTACGTCACGGGTCATCAAGCCAGATCGACCCATGACGTACTATGACCGTCAAGGGTCGTTAAGGGGTTAAATTAAACTTACCTGACTGGATGCTTCGGCCATCTCTTCCAAATGGTGTCTCTGTGGGATTGCTCACTGCATATACCCTCATGCTTCTTTTTCTGGCAGCGCATGAGGGACATTACCATAGTTTATTGCAGTGCTTCCTGGCAACCCAGACCGCATATATATGCAAGGGTGCATGTAACAAAGCTGTCTGTGGTCTTAATCTTATTTGGAGTGAGGGAGAGAGGCTACAAGTACAGTTCATTTCCCTCACCTCACTTCAAGTAGAACCAGAGTTGAGTCAGACTGAAGCAGAGGGCCTAAATGGGATATTTAAGCTTGTCTCAACTCTGAAAAGTCTTCCCCAATCCCTTTTTACTTAAAGGGATAGTAATACTTAAAATGTAAAAAAAAAAAATGTTGTAGGGTTTATCCCCCTTAGTAAAACAAGGGTACTCCCACTGCTGAAGGTGTTTTATTCAACACTTATTACAGCTCAAAGTTGAATTTTTAGATGCAGTATCACAGTGGCCTGAAATTGTACAGTGGCGCTGTTGCTACACCATCCTATGGAGATTTATTGTCCCGGGACCAGAGCTATCCACATGATGGTGTAGCAACAGCGCCACTGTACAATTTCAGGCCACTGTGATATTGCTGTAATAACTTTTGAATAAAAGACCTCTCAGCAGTGGAAGTACCCTTGTTTTACTCAGGGGGGTTAAACCCTACAACGTTTTTTTTTTTTGTTTGTTTTTGTTTTTACGTTTTAGGTATTACTATCCCTTTAAGTAGCTTCTAAGGAAGGGCTGGACATTTTGATAGTAAATCTTACCTCTCCCACTAGTACTACTATCTCCTCACCAGAAGTAATTCAATTATATGTCAGATAGAGAGAGATTCCCCCCCCCCCCCGGCACCACTGATGCTGGGGTCTCTTCTGTGATATTGGGTGCAATTGGATTGATCTATTTAGTGTTCTGAATTCGAACCTCCTTATGAATTTTATATTTGTGACGACTTTAGTAGCCTGTTCTAGAGCAGTGTTTCTCAAATCTTGTCCTCGGACCCTCTAACAGGCCAGGATTTGATGATTTCCTTGTTAGAGCACAGGTGAGTTAATCAATGTGAATGAGCCTCTGATCACCACACCTGTGCTCTAACAGAAAAATACCTAAGACCTGGCCTGTTAGTGGATCCTGAGGACAGGAGTTGAGAATCACTGTTCTAAAGCAACATATCTTATTATAAATAGTTTTATTTTTCAGCATTTGACAGGGATTTCTTTTTCTCATTTGTTAGGTAAAGTGAACAACCCTGAATGGAACCGGAATGAAATTCCTCACAGCTGTGGTGAGCTATGTGGGAAGAAACGCTCGGGCTTAGACTGCCCTCACACCTGCAACATGTAAGTTTTTTGAAATCCACAAATCCTTTCAGTAATAATATGATAAAGCAATGCTTTGCTCACCCCTCTGAACCTTAAAGGGATAAACTGGGTAAAGCTGGTTGATCTCTAACATTAAAGTGTTAGTAATGTCCAAAAAAAGTTTTTGCACTTAGAAGAGCTTAAAAAGCTCAGCTAAATGCAAAAAACATATCTCTCAAACAGCTATGGTTTAAGAGATACAGGCATTTAAAGTTTGTCTGTATCTCTTAAACCATAGCTGTTTGAGAAATACGTTTTTTTCCGTTTAGCTCAGCTTTTTAAGCTCTTCTAAATGCAAAAAAAACGTTTTTTGGACATTACTAACACTTTAAAGCATTTATTCAGCCAGGTATGATGAATTGCTACTGAATTGAATTTCTTTAGATGATGAATAAGCCCATAAACGTTCCAGTGTGGTTGATTAGGGGCGCATTGGCCAAGTATATCCCTGTGTTTAGGCCAACTCAGATCAGGCAGACCAAACTGGTCATTTTGGTTGGTCAGCTCAGATGATATCTTAGATTGCCCTATGTGTGCTTTCAACAGATTAATATCTGGATTTGCTATATAAAAATGTGTAGGCAGCCAAGATCCATTGTGCCACTGAAATGTCAGATATTGTCACTATTGCTGCTATATTTACAGGAGCACTCTTTAGCTCTTATCAATACATGACTGAGTAGTATGCCTTTTCTGAATTTGGATTTCCAGCAGACCAAGCAATCTTACCTGGTGCTATGAAATTGGAAATTGCCTTTGATCTGGTTGATGCTAAATAAAATCATCCTGCATGTGGGCACTTAAAGTGTAGTGTAAGGATGTGCAACGTGAGGCATCCAGCAGTGAAATACTACATTTCCCATCCCCAAACAGCCACCTTGGAACTCTCAGGGTTTGATCTTGTATTTCAGGGTTTTTACCTCAAACTTGGGGTGAATGGCCAAAGTCTCCGGGTGAGATATTCCAATATCATTATCTGCATCAATTAAGTTTTTCAGTAGTCTCTGAATTGGTGCCATTTCTAACAGAAACACAGAGGCAAAGTCTTGATTTTCAGCACAAAGCAAACCCAATCTAGTGGATATGATGTCGATCAGCAGTTCAAAATAATATCAAAATATGTATAAATGACTGAATTAGTGCATCCCTGGCTATCAATTGTAAAGCTGTCTACTATCCCAAGAATAAGTGTGCCATGTCCTGCCCCAAAAAATAACTAACTACATAGGAGAGCACTAGACAGTATATAAGCTATCCTTTCATTTCAGTGCAATGAAACACAGAAGTCCAATGAACAATATAGGTGAAGTATCAAATATTTATTTCTCTGTCGTCCAATACAGGTTACTGGTAACTATGGGTATGCAATCTGCCCCTTTAAATAGGCAGGAACAATTCTATAAGTGAATGCAAGGGGTGGAGCCTACCTTCCCTCCTTGGCTACAGCTAGCCAATCAGCTCCAGTAAGATTTGTTCCTTGGTGAAGACACAGGCAAGAGAACAGTTCTGTTATAGTTTTAGCTAATGTTTTATTTTTCTGTTCGATATGGAATACCACCATTAGGCGGATTACAATACCTGACAGTGCCCTTAGATGTGGCCAGCTCAGTATCCAGGTGCTTTTCTTGGAACTTAAGCCCTGGGGGGGAATCTTGGGTTCAAGTTCTTTCCTCAGGAATTGCCCACTGAGGCTTCTTCTTAATACATGGTAATCTGAAGACAGAAGATCTACAGGAAATGTGAGCAACCCTTTGAGTGCTGCAGGTCCATATGTCCCACAGTGCCCCTCTGCACAGGGGTTTTTTCCTTGGGAGTTCTTATTGCACACTCCTGTACTCATTGGGTTTATCTGTATGTCTGTTGGGTGTTTTGGAGCAAGTTTCTGTGGTAACCTAGCCTTTTAGCTGCTGGTTTTGCATCTTTTGGGGATTTGTTGGCACTTTCCCTATTGGGTTCAGTGTTTTTTGGGTCTGCTAACATGTTCTAGTAGTGATGTTTCATGTAATTTTTATTCACAGTTTCAACTTTGAAAAATTTGTGTTCCAGGCGCGCTTACCGCATAGATGCCATTGCTCCATTCACTTATATGGGACTGTACAGTTTGGGACATATCTCTGCAACCGCTCAACGTAGCGACTTCAGAGATGGCTCATTTTAATTGCCTGCCCTTGCTCTGTCATCCGGTTAATGTTTTATGTGTGTTGGGGGGCTCTGGGAGCTTCGGGCACTGTTGGGGTACTTTTTCTGGGAAAACTACATTTCCCATGAGCGCTTGCTTTGTGCGCTCGTTCTTGATTGGCTCCCGCCACAGCAGTCATTTTGTGCCTTTTCCTGAACGAGTATCGTATGCAGGGCTTGGACTATCCTTCTCGCCTCTGCAGATTAACCCTTCGCCTGTCAGATAAGTGCATTTTAGCAATTTCTCTTACACACTGTATTTGGGTGATTCCTTATACTTTAAACGTTTTGACACTGTGAGAATGTCTAGTCCGTTAGAACTTGTGGCCAGGCCTAAGACTAAGGATGCTGGGGTCTCTTTGTCCCCTATTGCACATTGCTCCTCATGTCATTCAGGGTTACCTAGAGAATTCTCAGATCATTTATGCCCAGCATGTTTTGATGTCCCTGAGTCTCTCCCAGGGACCTCCAGCCATGCATTAGAGCCAGTTTGGGTGCAAGACTTCATGGATGCTACTAGAGACCTCCAGTCTACATTTGCAACTCTTTCCATTCCAGTTACAGGAGGTCTTCCACTCCTGGCAGACCCCTTCTTCTGTCAGATCCTCCCTGCCAAAACCACAGGGAGTACCTAACGGAAGGAAATGTTGGTGGATTCGGATGTTGAGGAATGTTCTGATGTGGGCTTCTTTCAGTTTTTGGGGACCCCTTTGAGGCTGATCCTGATCCCTTGGCTGAGAGCTTGATCAGAGCCGTCTTAACTACCCTAAACATTCCCTTAGTTCAGGAGATTTCTTCGTATCCCTCTGATGTATTTCAGGAACCTAAAAGGCCCTCTACTTGTTTTCCACTTAACCCCACTCTTGACCGCCTTGTGTCTGATAAGTGGAAGTCTTCCGACAAGAAACCGGTTTCCAAGAAACTTGCCAAGCTTTACCCCTTCTCTGAGGTGGCGCTTGCTTAGTGGGTTCATCCCCCCCAAAGTGGATGCTCCTGTCTTCAGGCTATCTAAGTCCACTGCCTTGCCGGTCGCTGATGCTTCCACTCTAAAAGACTGGACTGACAAGAAACTTGAGGCCTCCCTCAAGTCCATTTTTGCCACTGTTGTTACTGCCATGCGTCCAGCATTCACTACGGCATCGGTGAACTGGGCCATTGCAGTCTGGACTGAACAGCTCACCCTGGCTGTCCGTCAGGGTGCTCCTACATTGGATATGTTGTGGCTTCTTGCCAACATTTCTGAGGCCCAGCAGTATGTTTCTGCTGCCTTATTTGATGCCATCCGTTTGGTGGCAAGGGTTTCCACCATGTCTATGGCTGCCAGACGAGCTCTTTTGCTCAAGATCTGGTCTGCTGACACTGCTTCCAATAATTCTTTGCTCTCATTGCCTTTCAAGGCACCTCTTTGTTTGGGCCAGATCCCAAGGATCTGATTAGTGAGGCCACAGGGAGCAAGAGTACCCTTCTGCCTATGGTCCCCAGGAAGAAGATGCCTCTCAAGCGTAATCAGCTTTTTCGTTCCTTCCAGACTGAGACACGTCCGGCGAACCAAGCGGTTCCCTCAGCTCCGCGTTCCTCCTCCAAGCCTAAGGCTTCAAAGCCTTCTTCAGCATGACTCACCGAACATAGGTCCCCACTCGGCTATGGGTGGCTGTCTGCGTCACTACCACATCGTCTGGGAGGATTCAGTGATGGACCCGTGGGTGTTACAGGTGGTGGCGGAAGGGTACAGTATCCCTTTTGTCTCTCTTCCTCCCTTTCGGTTTTTCCCCTCTCATACACCCCAGGGTGTAGAGAAACGCTGTCTGTTCAATGGCGCTATCCAGGCCCTTTTGGACAAGGATGTTCTGGAACCTGTTCTAGTTCGGGACAGAGGTATGGGTTTTTCTCAAACCTCTTCGTGGTCTCCAAGAAGGATTTTGGATTTGAAGGATCTCAATTCCTTTGTGATCTAGACTCATTATCACCAGGAGTCCCTAAAGACGGTGATTGCTGCTATGTCCCCTGGGGGATTTTCTTTCCTCTCTGGATCTTCAGGATGTGTATCTAAACATTGCCATTCATCCAAAGAGTCAGCAGTATCTCAGATTTGCCTGCAACCTAGGGCACTTTCAGTTTTCAGCTCTTCCCTTTGGTCTGACTACAGCTCCTCAAGTCTTCAACCGTGCCCTGGGAGCTTTAGAATCCGCCCTCCATCAGGGCAGCATCAGATTTACGCCATACATGGACGACCTACTTCTGAAAGCCCCTTCTGCGGAACTTCTTCATCAACAGGCTTAGGACTGCATTCATGCTCTCACCCATCACTGGTGGATATCAACATGGACAAGTCAGATCTTGTCCCATCCCAGAGTCTAGTCTTCCTGGGCTTTCTCTTCGACACTCGGCAGAGCATGGTGTTTCTCACAGACGAGGTGGCTCACCAGATCGCCCACATGGTTTCTGCTGTTCTGGCTCACGATCCAGTTCCAGCCAAGAAACTCTCCTCTCTAGTGGGGAAATTCATCTCCACCATAGAAGCGGTCGCATTTACCATGGCTCACACCAGGGAACTCCAGAGGTTTGTGATCCAGGTGTGCAGGGGTCAGCCGGACCTTCTGAAGATGTCAGTATGCCTCCCTCTTCATGTGGAACTGAGTTTGTCGTGGTGGCTCTACCTCTCCAATCTGCTGAAGGGCAAGTCCTTCCTGGTATCCTTCTGGACCACGGTGACGACAGATGCCAGCCTCTCTGGCTGGGGAGCAGTCTTGGGTCGTCTGAGTGCTCAAGGTCGGTGGTCTCCATAGGAGTCTTTCCTTCCCATCAACGTGTTAGAGCTTTAGTCGATATTTCATGCCCTTCGCCATTGGACACACCAGCTGGAAGAATGCCTAGTGCGGGTCCAGTCCGACAACGGCAAGGCCGTGTCTTACATTAACAAGCAGGGCAGAACAAGAAGTCTCGCCGCCTGGTTAGAGGTCAAGGCTATTTTGTCCTGGGCAGAAGAACATGTATCTGCCATATCCGCAGTGCACATTCCTGGCGTAGACAGCGTCATGGCAGACTTCCTCAGTCGACACACGGTGGACAGTGGAGAGTGGGAACTGCATCCAGAGGTGTTCACCCTCATTGTTCAGAAGTGGGGTCTTCCTTGCATCGACCTGATGGCGACAAGACACAGCCGGAAGGTTCCTAAGTTCTGCTCTCGCTGGAGGGATGCTCTAGCTCTAGTGGTGGATACCATATCCATTCCTTGGTTATTTTCTCTGGGTTACATCTTTCTTCCCCTCCCCATGTTGCACAGGGTGTTGCGGAAATTAAGACCGGAGAGCTGTCCAGTCATTCTGATTGCTCCGTACTGGCCTCGACTGGCTTGGTTTCCGGAGCTTCTGGATCTGTCAGTGGCGGAGCCATTCCGGCTCCCTTGCTGTCCAGATCTTCTTCTACAGGGATTTCTATGGAAGGAGGATGTTCATCGTCTAGCTTTGACGGCTTGGAAATTGAATCCTCAGTACTGAAGAAAGGTTTTTCTTCTGGTGTGGTGGGTACTATGCTTAGTGCCCGTAAACCTGTTTCTTCTAAGGCCTACCATCGTGTCTGGTCGAACTTTCCCTCTTGGTGTGCTGATAAGGACCTTTCTCAGGATTTAGATCTGCCTACGGTCCTGGCTTTCTTGCAGGACGTTGTGGATAAGGGCCTCAGTTTGAGTTCCCTTAAGGTTCAGACTTCTGCTCTCTGTTTTCTTTCAGAGGCACATTGCTATTCTTCCTGATGTCAGTTTTTTCTTCCAGGGCATTGCTCATACTCGTCCTGCTTTTAAGACTCCCTCTCCTCAGTGGGATCTTGGTATGGGTATCCTTCAGCGCCCTCCTTTTGAGTCCTTGGCTACTATTCCTCTATGCCAGCTGATGTGGAAAATAGCCTTTCTGTCTCCTTCATGTTGGGGCTCTTTTATATGCATATTTGTGCTTGCTTGGAAAGCTCCCACCTGGCTCCTAAAAGTTTGGTCCGGCTCCTGAGAGTTTTAATCCCGTGAGGACCAGAGACATGTGCAACGCATTGCGATTTAGTACGTGGCACACAGCCTTTGTGTCCTTCCAGAGTTATACAAAAATAAATTATAGACAAAGCCTATTGTACCTGAGGTTAAATTTTCCAAAACTTTCATTTAATTATATGGGGCTCTTCTTGATACCACAGAGGTATCCAGCTAATTGCTTAGCAGCGCATTCAAGACCTCTAGCATTGAAGCAGTTATATAAATTAAGTCAAGCACATACTTTTTGTTCATTTGACTTGCTGCTGAGTTTCTCATCTTTTTCAGTATGGCCTAAGGGCCGTATTCAGGAAACTAAAGAGGAGTGATTGTGGAGAAAACGATCTGCACCAAAATGGACACATTAAAGTCTCAAGTATCCCATTATTTTAAAGGGGAACTATCACCCCAACTAAATCCACCCCACCTAATTAGGCATCTAGTGATACGCTTAACAATCAAACTATTATGCAGAATAAAGACAGCGTTAATCAGAAATCCTTCCTCAGCTGACACTGACGGCCAGGCAACAGCGCTCTAGAGGCATCTGCACTCCTGCGCCATCTATCCCTTCTGGTACCTTAAGGTACCACACAACGTCTCCTAGAGGAGACCGGGACTGACAACGCAGGCACCCAGACGTCTATAAGCAAAGATGTATGCGCTTTTGCCTGGCCGTCAGTATCGTCTGAGGTAGGATTTTTGACTAACACTGTCTTTATTCTACATAACAGTTTGATTGCTAAGCTTATCGCTTGATGCCTAATTAGGTGGGGTGGACTTTAGTTAGGGTGATAGTTCCCTTTAAGCGAGGCATTTTTTTGGTTGGATGCTGTAGAGAAGTATCCTATTGAAATCTCACCCTCTATTTGGCAACTAACAAAAGACAGCATTAAAAATGTTGTTTGCGTGAAAAGGGTGACATCAGAATGTTGCCTGCATTGAAAAAGCGACATTCTGATGTTGCAGGCTTAAGTGTAGAGTAGCTTCCATCTGTACATTGCAATCTGTTGCGGACCCCTCTGGCATTCAAAGGGTTATTAACAAATTACCATAAAGTGTTAAGATTCACCTTAAAAAAAACCCATGTGGCAGATCCGCTCGCCGTTCTGTGACCCAAAGCTGTGCAAGCCATGGATTATTCTTCCACATCCATTTGTTTCTATACTGTAAGTTCAGCCTCCAGATAACGCATAGAGATCAACTTCAGCAACTGCTTGTTGGAGAACAGAATCTGCTACGTGGATTTTTTTTTATCCATGCTGGCGACATTTTTAATGCAGCTTTGTTGCTCGCCAAATAGAAGGCAACATTTTAATAGTAAACCCTAGAGAGATCTCCAGTGTACTGAGAAATTTCTTCAGGCATTTCACAAACACAAACATAAGGTCCTATGTATGTGTGTGTAAACAATTTATATTGTCTTCTATTGGTATCATAACCTTTTTTATATTACATATATATATATATATATATAATATTAGGAAAAACAAAATACAAGGAGAGCGCTGAATACTCTTGAAATAATAATGTATTCAAAATACTAACATGACCTGTATAAACAACAATAAATATAGTAATAAGTCCAGAATAGCCTAAACATATACAAAATAGCTCTATAAAATAGTGATATCACTATAAAAATGAAAACATGTGAGCTCACAGTTCACCTCCGTCAATAGATGTATCCAGTATTGAAATGGTTCCAGTCCAATATAAGAAGCTAGTCCCAGTACAGATGGTAACTTGTTGTAATGTATATAAACTCTGGGCTAATACCCGGATGAGATATTCCGGTAACAGGGAACAGCGGGAAGGTGCTAAAGAGAGCTGTGCTATAGGGAACTGCTCTCCCAACTCTGTTCTGTAGTTCATTCGGTGTGGGTCCAATCAGATTTCCTATCACCTGGTGGGCAGAGACTTTAGGATGATTTACAATGCACCACCTGTCCTGTGTGCCAGCAGTGTGGTATCTTAAATTCACTATTGAGGTAGATATGTGTAGTGTAGGTTCAGGCAATAATAAATAGGGATGCAATGCGTTTCGTATCAGTATGATTCTTCTTTAGGGATAAACATGGTAATATCGGATGGGTATCACACAGATTTCGTGTCCCTTCCACCACACTTCTTTTTTGTCAAGAATGCCAAAGAGCCGGACGAGGCGCGGCTGTTTCAGGAGGCAGTGGATTCACTACTGGCAAAGAATGTTCTGATTCTAGGAGCTGGTGTTCCTAGGGCTGCGGTTCCTCCTGGAAGAGAAAATTATTCTGGTAATGCAGTTGGTATCGCACAGGGTGTCTGATAACTCCAGTGAGAGCTGGATGCTGAGTGGGAAATCTCCTGTCAATCTGAGTGACTAACTTGTATTGACTTATCAATGTTAGTCAGTATATAAGACTACACTTGGCAGTAAAAAATGTTTGACACCTGAAGAAGTGACAGTTCATGAAACGCTTTGGGTTAATGTATTTGGTAGTAAATTTATCATAATATCTCCCTATTTGGAGTATCCGTGGTGATTGTCTGCTGTGGAGATCTCGGTCCCGGCCTAGAGCACTGCTAACCTGGGGCATAATCCAGAGCATGTGTTTATTCTGAGAGGCATGTTGTAGCCTCTATCTGTAGTAAGTATCATGTATTAAGCTGGGTACTACACTTAGAGGTGTATTGCACTCTCTTGTTTGTTTAAGACACTGAGGTGATGGATATTACTACCCTCAAAAAAGTGGAAGCAGCAGTGCCCGAGGACTTCCTACTCTGATATAGAACACAGAGAGACTGTATTGCACATGGTTAGATTCTGTGGTGGGCTCCAGAAGGAGGGGATTTTGTATTTTAGTGTTGGCATGTACCCATGGTACCTGTGTTCCATATTGAACGTAAGAGAAAATAGGATTTTCTCTGTCGTCCAATACAGGTTACTGGTATTACTGGTATTATTGCTGGGTGGCACCTACCACCTCTCCTTAGCTTGCAGCTAGCCAATCCCCAGTAAGATTTGTTCCTTGGTCAAGACACAAGGCAAGAGAACAGTTCTGATATAGTTTTAGCTTTTTGATTATTTTTCTGTTAGATATGGAATACCACCAATAGGTGGATTACCATTGCTGGCAATTACCATCACCCAAATGTGGATAGTGCAGTTTACCAGGTGCTTTTGTGGACCTACGTCCTGGGGGGAAAATCTTGGCTGCAAGTTCTTTCCCCAGGAGTTGCCCACTGATGCTTCTTTTTGATATATGGTAACCTGAAGACAGAAGACCAGCTGAAAAAGGTGAGCACCCTTTGAATGTTGAGGTCCACATGTCCCATGCTTCCCCTCCACACAGGGGTCTCATTTGGAGTTCCTATTACATACTCATGCACTCAGTGTGTTTATCTGTATGTCTGTGAGGTGTTTGGAGCAAGTTTCTGTGGTAACTTAACCCCTTTTGCTGCTGGTTAGCAACTTTTGGGGACTTTCCTTACTGGGACCAGTGTTTACTGGGTCTACTGTTTTATTCTAGTGGGCTTTTGAGTGGTTTTACTTTTGGTATTCAACTTGTGAACTTTATGTTCAGGCGCACGTTTGCAGCAGACACACCATTGCTCCATTCACTTCTATGGGAATTTACAGTTTGGGACATATCTCTGCAACCGCTCCATGTAGCGAGGTTAGAGATGGCTCATTTTGTGGGTTTTCCCTTGCTCTGTCATCCGGGCAATGCTTTGGGCATGTTGGGGGCTTTGGGCACTTTTGGGGTACTCCGTTAGCGAAACTATGTTTCCCATGATCTCTCACTTTGCTTGCTCATTTCTGACTGGCTCCCGTTGCGGCAGCCACTTTGAGTATTAGCAGACTGAGTATCCTGCGCAAGGCTTGGACTCTCCTTCTCTCCTCTGCAGTTCAACACTTCGCCTACCAGATAAGTCATATTTAACGTTTCTGGGTTGCATTTATTTATCGTACACACTGTTTTGTGGGTGTTTTGATACTTTGACCGTTTGACTCTGTGAGAATGTCTACTCCTTTAGACCTTGGTGCTAAACCTAAGACAAAGGACACTGGGGTGTCTGTGTCCCCCATTGCTCATTGCTCCTCATGTCAATCAGGGCTACCTAGAGAATACTCAGGTCATGTTTGCCCAGCATGCGCTGCTGCCCCTGAATCCCCTGCAGGGGCCTCCAGCCATGCACTAGAGTTAGTATGGATGCAAGAGTTTAAGGCTACTACCAGGGACCTCCGCTCCACCTTTCAACTCCTTCCATCTACTTTTCAGGGGGTCTTCCACTTGTGGCAGGCCCCTGACCCTATCAGATCTTTTCTGCCTAAACCGCAGGGTGTACCTGATGTGTCTGACTTCCCTGAGGAGGAATTATTGGTGGATTCTGATGATGACTACTGTTCAGCTGTTCCTTTATCTCAGTTTTATGGGGACCCTTTGAGGCTGATCCCATTCCCTCGGCTGAGGGCCTCACCAGGGCTGTGCTTACCACACTGAACATTCCCTTGGTACAGGAGGTATCTTCTGACCTCTCTGAGATGTTTCAGGAGCCTGTTAAGCCCCATACTTGTTTTCTACCTAAACCCACCCTTGACCTTTTGGTGTCTGAGGAGTGTAAATTTCCAGACAGGAAACCATCTGTGTCAAGGAAGTTTGCTAAGCTTTACCCATTCTCTGAAATGGCCCTCATGCAGTGGGTCCATCCCACCAAAGTGGATGCCCCAGTTTCCAGGCTTTCTAAGTCCACTGCTTTGCCTGTGACTGACGCCTCTGCTCTCAAAGACTGGGCTGATAGAAGCTTGAGACCTCCCTCAAGTTTATTTTTGTGACGGCTGGCTCTGCCCTTCTCCCTGCCTTTGCTGCAGAGTTGGTGAATAGGGCTGTGGCTGTTTGGACTGACCAGCTCAATTCAGCTGTGCGTCAGGGGGCCCCTACTGCTGACATGTTCCGACTTCTCGCTAACATTGCTGAGGCTCAGCATTATGTCTCTGCTGCCCTGTTTGAAGCTGTGAGTATGGTAGCCAGGGCATCTACCATGCCTGTGGTAGCCAGACGTGCTCTTTGGTTCAAGATCTGGTCTGCTGACGTGGCCTCCAAGCAGGTTCTCCTGTCTTTGCCTTTTCAGGCCTCTTCCCTGTTTGGGCCTGAGCTCAAGGATCTCATCAGCGAGGCCACTGGAGGGAAGAGTATTCACCTGCCAGTGGTCCTGAGGAAGAAGACGCCTGTCAAAAGGAATAGACTTTTTCATCCCTTTCAGGCAGACTTGCGCCAAGCGACCCAGACGGTCCCTCAGACTCCACGCTCCTCATCCAAGCCTAAGCAGCAATGGATATCCAAGTCCTCCGCGAAGTCCAAGGCTTCCAAACCTCCTCCTGCATGACTCGCTGAACAAGGGTCCCCACCCGCAGGTAGATGGCCGCTTACGCCACTACCCTCTCGGCTTGGCAGGCCTCTGTGGTGGACCCGTGGGTTTTACAGGTGGTAACTACGGGGTACAGGATTCCTTTCACCTCACTGCCTCCTCTCAGGACCTTCTCTTTGTGGTCTCCTATAGGAACAGCAAAAAAGCGCCGCCTATTCGAGGAACCTATCCAGGCCCTTCTGGGCAAGGCGGTCTTGGAGCCCGTTCCTCCTCAGGAGAGGGGCTTGGGATTCTACTCCAGCCTCTTTGCGGTTTCCAAGAAGGACAGCGGCTGTTATCCCATTTTGGGTATGAAAGATCTCAACTCCTTTGTGGACCGGTCACAATACCGCCAGGAGTCTCTGCACAGAGTGATAGCGGCTTTGTCCCCTGGGGAATTTCTGGCCTGTCTAGATCTTCAAGATGCCTATCTGTACATCACCATTCATCCAGAGAGTTGGCAGTATCTCCACTTTGCATGTGACCGAGGGCATTTCCAGGTTTCTGCCCTCCTCTTTGGCCCGACCACAGCTTCTCAAATCTTCAGCAGAGTCCTGGGAGCATTGATCTCCATCCTACATTGGAATGGCATCAGGGTGACTCCATTAATGGATGACCTCCTTCTGAAGGCCTCTTCTCCGGAACTCCTTCATCAGCAGGTGCAGGACATTCATGCTCTCTCCCATCAAGGGTAGATCATCAATTTGGACAAGTCAGACCTTGTTCCTTCCCAGAGGATGGTCTTTCTGGGCCTCCTCTTCGACACTCAGAGAGGGATGGTATTTCTCACGGATGAAGTGGCCCATCAGATAGCACTGAATGTCCAGGCTATCCTGTCTCAGGATCCGGTTCTAGCCAGGAAGTTGTCATCCTTGGTAGGGAAGTTCATTTCCACCATAGAAGCAGTTCCTTTAGCCATGGTTCACTCCAGGGAGCTTCAGAGGTTTCTTTTCCTGGCACGCAAGGGTCGACCAGATCACCTGGAAAGATCCCTATCTCCCTCTTGGCGTGGAACCGAGATTCTCATGGTGGTTCAACCTGAACAATCTCCTGAAAGGCAGACCCTTCCTGGTTCCCTTCTGGACCACCGTGACGACGGATGCCAGCCTCTCCGAATGGGGAGCTGTGCTTGGGCACTTGAGTGTTCAGGGCCGGTGGTCTCAGGAGTAATCTCTCCTTCCCATCAATTTCTTGGAGCTTCGGGCGATATTTCATGCCCTACATCACTGGGCAGAGCAGCATGTCCCTGCCATTTCCGCAGTTCATATTCCTGGCTTAGACAACGTGCTGGCAGACTTCCTCAGTCGGCACACGGTGGACAGCGGAGAGTGGGAACTACATCCAGAGGTATTCAACCTCATCATCCAGCAGTAGGGTCTGCCATGCATCGACCTGATGGCAACCAAACACAACAGGAAGGTTCCAACGTTCTGTTCTCGCTGTGCGGATCCCCTGGCTCTGGCAGTTTGGAGGCCTTGTCGATCCCGTGGACATTTCCTCTAGCTTACATGTTTCCTCCCATTCCCCTTTTGAACAGGGTGCTACGGAAACTGAGACTGGAGCGCTGCCCAGTCATTCTGAATACTCTGTACTGGCCTCGACAAGCTTGGTTTCTGGAGCTTCTGGACCTCTCAGTGGCGAACCTCTTCAATGACTCCCCCCCCCCCACCACCACCACCACCACCACCACCTTCTTCTACAGGGTTACCTCTGGAAGGAAGACTTTCATCGTCTGGCGTGACGGCATGGAGATTGAATCCTCAATTTTGAAGAAGGGATTTTCTTCTGGTGTAGTGGCTACTATGCTTTGTGCCTGAAAGCCTGTTTCCTCTAAGGCCTACCATTGTGTATGGTCTACCTTTCTGTCTTGGTGTGCTGACAAAGACCTGTCTGAGGATTTTGACCTTCCTACAGTTCTTTCCTTTGTCCATGATGGTGTAGATAAGGGTCTCAGTCTGCGTTCTCTTAAGGTACAGTCTTCTGCGCTCTCTATCTTCTTTCAGAGGCTTCTTACTATCATTCCTGATAAGGTTTTTTCCAGGGTGTTGCTCATACCCGTCCTGTGTTTGTCCCCTGCTCCTCAGTGGGACCTTAACCTGGTCTTGGGAGTGCTTCAGCACACTCCTTTTGAGTCTTTGGCTACCATTCCTCTCCGTATGGTGACATGGAAGATGTCCTTTCTCCTGGCAATTGTTTCTGTTCACTTGGTTGCGGAGCTGCATGCCCTGTCTTCTAGACCACTCTTTTTGGTCTTTCATAAGGACAAGGCAGTGCTTCACACCTCACAAGAGTTTCTCCCAGAGGTGGTGTCTGAGTTCCACATTAATCAGGAGATTGTGGCCCCTTCCTTCTGTGCTAGCCCTACTTCTGACAAAGAATCTGTTGGATGTTCGTTGTCTCAAGTTCTATGTGCATCGCACTGAGTCCTTGAGGCAGTCTGACACTCTGTTTGTCATTCCTGAGGCTCAATCTGCGAGGTCTATTGGGGTTTCTTGGGCCTATAAGAACCAGGCTTTAGTTGTGCAAGGAGGCCACTTGGTCGTCTGTGCACGCTTTTTCTAAACACTATCGTGTGGGTGTGCTGGCATCGGCTGGTGCCAGTTTTGTGAAGAAGATCCTGGAGGCGGCCTTGCCTGTCGAGGATCTTTTTATTCTCTCAGTACTCTTTCACTTTTGAGCCCTGTTGGCTCTAGTTCAATGTGCTGTGTAACAGTTCATGGGGTTTGCTTTACCCCTTTTCAGTGTCCATTGACGCTTTGCAGTTAGTGTTGATCTATTTATGATCTGTAGGTCATTGGTGCTCTGGTTAATTTGGGGTCCTGCGCCTGGCCCTTGCCTTTCTTCCCGCCCTGGCGAACTTAATGGTTGGACAACCCAACGTTACCAGTAACCTGTATTGGACGACAGAGAAAATAGGAGTTTAGTCTTACCTGTTAAATCCTTTTCTCTTAGTCCATACAGATTACTGGTCTCCCACCCTGTCAAGGTACCATGCTTGTATCTACTGTGGCAGAACGTGGGGGTCCTTTCGGCTTCATGCTCACAGGAGTCTTCCTTTACCTTCTTACTACCTAGTCAATAGTTAGTCTGTAAATCTTACTGGTTGGGGATTGGCTAGCTGCAAGCTAAGGAGAGGAGGTAGGTTCCACCCAGCAGTCACCTCTCAGAATTGTTCCTGCCTATTTAAAAGGGCTGAAGACCTGCCCAAAGGTACCAGTAACCTGTATGGACTAAGAGAAAAGGATTTAACAGGTAAGACTAAAATCCTATTTTAGTGTTCTTACCTGTTAAAGAGATGGCAATGTTTCACAATAAAAGCAGCTCCAGTTAATCTTCATAGTATTTAGGCCATGGAGAGTGTTATTTCAATACTGTCAGAGTTGTAGTTCAAGAGTAATTGCATGATAAAGAATCACCTTCCTGACCTTTTACCTAGTGTAAGCCACCTTCCGTCAGATGTGGAATCCGCGCCTGGGACCAGACAGAACTCGGCAAGGGACACTCTTCTTACTGTGGGCATAAGGAAAACCCTGCACCCCTTGATAGGTTTTTCCCTTATGCTCACTGAAGACTGCCCCTCTCTGAGATCCATCTTGACAGTCTTGTTGCTCTGAGGTGAGCAGTGATCTATCAGTAAAAGGGGCTGGAGGGGGATTCTTTATCATTCAGTTACTCTTGAACTACAACTCAGACATTTCTGAAATAAGTCTCCATGGCCCAAATACTATGAAGATTAATTGGAGCAGTGAAAGGGACCTCTGTTTGGTCTCTACTGTCTAGGCTTGCGATGTCCTATTAGGGTCTTTCTTCTCACAGGAGGTTTTCTTCTGTCTCTTGCCTTGTTTGTTTTGCTTCTGTCACATTAATACTGGGAGCTTTGGGCTAGGGGAGAGGTTAAGTTGGAGGAGTGACTAGGAGTCTTCACGTACAAGACTTTGGTATTTTGAGATGTGTCTTGCCCTCCAAAGGAGTGACTCGACCCCCAATGTCTTTTGAAATGTTTCCTTCCCCCATATGGTACCTGTGTTTCTTTTGGACTTTAAATTAAAGGATTTAAAAGGTGAGAACACTGAAATCTTATCATGTGTTTTATTGCTTTGCAGATCTTTGCGCACCCCTCTAGCATGTAAATGATAAGTCTTGCTGCATTCTCCTTGGATTCTGTATGTTATGGTCTCACATCAATGTTTTAGGAACACCATAAAGATCACTAGATACAGCAAGAAGATTAGTATGAGGTACATGTTGATGTCTCTCATCAGCATATTGCCTCACTTAGGTTGTCACTGCTTGTTCTTGTCAGCCAGTGTGGATTAATACATCTGTATTAGAATCAAAAGCAGATCTGTAAACACTCAAGGGAATGTGGAGTGATATTTAACAAATCCCGTAGTGGATCAAGTTATTGTCAGCAATTAAATCAGGAGAGATGGATAGTGAACATTAACCTTGTCGTGTCAGCTTTAATCATGTGAGTGTTGGATGGGTGAGCTACACATTTTATAGTTACTTAGCTGGATACTAGTTACTTAGGTTGATATGAAAATTGATCTATGTGCAGCATTTGAGACACTGCCAGAAGCAGCTCCAGGGGGCATGTCAGAACCTGTTATATGAATGCCATGTGTTTTATAGGACAATTTAGATCAGTGGTTCTCAGTGTTTTTGTTCATATCAACCCATCTGGGATTTTCAGTGCACCCCTACCATCTTACATGTCATTTCTCAATAGTATATTGAAGAAGAAAAAAAAATTAATTCTTAGGTCTCACAATCAGGATGGAAATAAATATATACTGCTATAAAATGCCCATAAACATATGTTTGCAAATTAATTTTTTACATTTTTGTCCGTCTTAGAAAAGAGCAACCTAATTGGGTGTCCACTGCATAGCAAAGTGCCATGGCACCACACTTGAGGACCACTGATGTAGCTAGAGGTAACTTGCACAGATGTAATGTAATCTTTTGAGAGAAAATAGCTATTCAGTGTTGTGGCACAAACCTACCATGCATGCCTCCTATTAGACTTGCACAATATGACTATTAAACATTCCGGAAATTAATTTATATGTGCATTAGAGAGAGATTTACTGCAAGAGGAATGGGTAAACCTGGGACAGACCGTTGTTAGACTCTCAGCTCTTGTGGACTACAATTGCCCTCATCCACTACCAGCAGTTGGTTCAGGATGATGAGAGTTGTAGCCAACAATCACTTCAGGTCCTAGAGTTGACTACCTTTGGAGTCATATTTACTAGGACAAATACTGTAAACTTGGAAAAGTTTTGCTCACTCTAACACTGACTGTATCAAATAGCATGAGAATATATCAAATGTATCTGAATGCCTGTGGCACTGGTATCTTCAGAAAAAAATGCATTGGCCTATAGTTCATCAGTTAAATCCTTGAGAAATTGAGGGCTATGTACAATGCATTTCTTGCTTCAGTTTGAAAAAGCTGCCAGTAACAGTTACGTACATCTCCATGGACAAGACGTCCGTGACACTTTTGAATGTTATCTCCTTGAGTGCCAGAGAGGTTGAGCGTTGGATACCTCTCTGGCACTCATATGGTTAAACCAGTGGTTCTCACATTGATGGTGCCATGAATATCAACTTAGGGTGCGTTTGTTTTTTTTTTTGTTTTGTTTTTTTTCCATATCATAATTGTGAGACCAAAGAATAACTATATTTTTGTAAGTTACTATTCATTATGTCCTTGATAAATGACATAAAATATGTTCTAGTTGCCCAGGAATATTCCATATATTGTGAGTCATGGGTTCCTTTCACGAAAAAGCAGCTCCGGTTAATCTTTATAGTATTTGGGCCATGGAGAGTGTTATTTCAATACTGTCTGAGTGTAGTTCATGACTACTTGAATGATATAGAATCCCCCTCCCGTCCCTTTTACTGATGTAATACTGCTAACCTCAGAGCAGCAAGACTGTCCGGATGGGTCACGGGGAGGGACAATCTTCAATGAGCATAAGGGAAAACCTGAAAAACCTCTTAAGGGAGCAGGGTTTTCCTTATGTTTACAGTAAGAAGATTGTCCCTTGCTGTGTGGTCAAGTGACCAGATTCCACATCTGAGGGGAGGTGGCTTACACTAGATAAAAGGGGCGAGAGGGGGATACTTTATCATTCATTTACTCTTGAACTACAACTTGGAAATAACACTCTCCATGGCCTATATACTATGAAGACTAATTGGAGCTGCTTTTTCTGTTAAACATTACTATCTGTTTAATCCCTTAATGACTGATGACGTGCTAGGACCGCCACAGCTGTCCGGGCACGTCGTGGAAGTGCCCGGTGCACTGCGATCACAGATCACATCTGTTAAAATTGTGCTTTGGTTCTCCAGAGCACCCAACCCCCAGACTTTGTCCTTAACCCCTTAGGGACCCTTGACGTACCAGGACCGTCACGGTCCTTGAACTACTCAAGGACCGATGACGGTCATGGTACGTCACGTACTTTTTACTTACAGCGCTCTACTGGGAGCGCTGTAAGTAAAAATAGGGCATGAAATAGACCGCTCCAAGATCGGAGCGATCTCTTTCAAGCCCCATAGTGACGCTCCGATACACGTGACAGGTCACGTGTACCGACGCGTCAAAGTGCCCCTATGCGGTCATTATGGGACGGAAATGTCCCATAACCTCCGGTCCTTAAGGGGTTAAGGGGTTAACAAAGGCACAAGGGCGAATTCATTGGGGCCATTACAATTTTCTGGCCATAGTAAGGTAAGTGGGTTGTTATTAGTTCTTTAAATTCTTGTTTCGGCTGGAAATGTGTCATAAATAATTATTTCTCAAGCTTTTATTGTTCTGAAAATGTATTGGTGTAAAAATGTGTTCCAGTGCTATTTGTTTTTGTCTTTCAGTCTCTGCCACCCTGGACCCTGCCCATCATGCCCGGCCTTTGTAACAAAAACCTGCGAGTGCGGAAGAACAAGGTGAGTGTGTCACTGCCTCAGGCTTGTGTTATGCACAGAAAGTGCTTTTAGTACATCTTACATGCCCTAAGGTCCCCAGAATCACTGGTGTAGTGTGTAGTACTATGAGCCACATGCACAGATGTAAGAATAGAGCAAGCCAACTGCATCATGGGGATCATATCAAAATGGCCACTTTCAGTTTGCTTTCTATATTGTTGGTTTGCCTCAAAATTGTTCTGCTTTTAATCTTTGTTCAGATGGACCATTGCGGCTTTCCCAGATAGCTAGAGCACCAACTGGGCATATAGCTCTAGGATAGGGGTGGGCAAATATTTTGTGAGTGAAAAGGTCAGTGGGTCACATCTTGCTGTTTTCCTTGCTTCTGATCATACCCTGCTTTAAAGTCAATACTCACACCCCACGCAATCTGCTTTCTCTGTCATCCAGTACAGGTTACTAGTAACTTTGGGCAAGCGATCTGCCCCTTTAAGTAGGCAGGAACAATTCTAGAAGTGAATGCAGGGTGTGGAGCCTAGCTTCCTTCCTTGGCTGCAGCTAGCCAATCAGCTCCAGTAAGATTTTTTGCAAAAGAACAGTTCTGCTATAGTTATAGTTAGAAATGGAATACCACCATTAGGCAGATTACCATAACTGACAATGCCCTTAGATGTGGCTAGCTCAGTATCCAGTTGCTTATGTGGACCTTAAGCCCTGGGCGGGAAATCTTGGGTTCAAGTTTTTTCCTCAGAAGATGCCCACTGAGGCTCCTCCTTAATACTTGGTGATCTGAAGCAAGAACATCTGCGGGAAAGGTGATCAACCCTTTGAGTGCTGCAGGTCCACATGTCCCACAGTGCCCCTCCGCACAGGGGTTTTCCTTTGGAGTTCCTGTTGCACACTCCTGCACTCATTGGTTCTATCTGTATGTCTGTTGGGTGTTTTGGAGCAAGTTTCGGTGGTAACTTAACCCTTTTGTTGCTGGTTTAGCATTTTTTGGGGGGTTATTGGCACTTTCCCTACTGGTTTCAGTGTTTATTGGATCTAGTGACATGTTTTAGTAATGTCTGGTGCACATTTACTTCTCAGTTGCAATTTTGCAATATGGAGCGCTTTTACCGCATAGACGCCATTGCTCCATTCACTTCTATGGGACTGTACAGTTTGGGACATATCTCTGCAACCGCTCATCATAGCGACTTCAGAGATGGTTCATTTTGTTTGTCTGCCCTTGCTCTGTTATACGGTGAATGTTTTATGTGTTTTGGGAGGCACAGGGGGCTTCTGGCACTGTTGGGGTACTGTTGGGGTACTTTTTCTGGGAAAACTACATTTCCCAAGAGCGCTTGCTTTGCACTCTCGTTTCTGATTGGCTCTCGTTGCGGCAGCAATTTTGTGTCTTTTCCAGAACGAGTATCCTACGTGGGGCTTGGACTCTCCTTCTCTCCTCTGCAGATTAACCCTTCGCCTGCCAGATAAGTGCATTTTAGTGATTTCTGGGGTGAAATTTTAATCTTGCACACTGTATTTGGGGGATTCCTTATACATTAAACGTTTTGACACTGTGAGAATGTTTAATCCCTTAGAGCTTGGGGCCAGGCCTAAGACTAAGGAGACTGGGGTCTCTGTGTCCCCTATTGCTCATTGCTCCTCATGTCATTCAGGGTAACCTAGAGAATTCTCAGGTCATTTATGCCCAACATGTTCTGATATCCCCGAGTCTTCCTCAGGGACCTCCAGCCATGCATTAGAGCAAGTTTGGGTGCAAGAGTTCAAGGCTGTGACTAGAGACCTCCGGTCTACATTGCAACTCTTTCCATCCCAGTTACAGGGGGTCTTCCACTCCTGGCAGACCCCTTCTTCCGTCAGATCCTCCCTGCCGAAACCGCAGGGAGCACCTGACGTATCAGATTCCTCTGAGGAGGAACTGTTGGTGGATTTGGATGTTGAGGAATGTTCTGCTGTGGGCTCCTCTCAGTTTTTTGGGGACCCCTTTGAGGCTGATCCTGATCCCTCGGCGGAGGGCCTGATCAGGGCCGTCTTAGCTACTCTAAACATTCCCTTAGTTCAGGAGGCTTCTTCGGATCCCTCGGATGTATTTCAGGTGCCTAAGAGGGCCCCATACTTGTTTTCCACCTTACCCCACTCTTGACTGCTTTGTGTCTGATGACTGGAAGTCTCCAAGAAGTTTGCCGAGCTTTACCCCTTCTCTGAGGCGGCGCTTTCTCATTGGGTTCATCCCCCTAAAGTGGATGCTCCTGTCTCTAGTCTATCGAAGTCCTCTGCCTTGCCAGTTGCTGATGCTTCTGTTCTGAAAGACCGGACTGACAAGAAACTTGAGGTCTCCCTCAAGTCTGTGTTTGCCACTGCTGGTACTGCCATGCGTCCAGCGCTTGCTGCGGCATGGGAGAACCGGGCCATTGCGGTATGGACTGAACAGCTTACCCTGGCTACTACTTCGGATATGTTGCGGTTTCTTGCCAACATTTCTGAGGCGCAGCACTATGTTTCTGCTGCCTTATTTGATGTCATCCATTTGGTGGCAAGGGTTTTCAGCATGTCTGTTGTTGGCAGACAAGCCCTTTGGATCAAGATCTGGTCTGCTGACACTTCAAGAAAGCTTTGCTCTCATTGCTTTTTCAAGGCACCTCATTGTTTGGGCTAGATCTTAATGATCTGATTAGTGAGGCCACAGGGCGCAAGAGTACCTTTCTGCCTGTGGTCCCCAGGAAGAAGACTCCTATCAAGTGTAATCGACTTTTTTGTATTTCCAATCTGAAACACGTCCGGTGAACCAGACTGTTCCTTCAGCTTCGCATTCCTCCTCCAAGCCCTAACAACAATGGAAGCCCAAGGTCTCCTCCAAGACTAAGGCTTCCAAGCCTTCTTTGGCATGACTCGCCGAACCCAGGTCCCCACTCGGCTGTGGGTGGCCGTCTGCGTCACTACCAGAGCATCTGGGAGGATTCAATGGAGGACCTGTGGGTTTTGCAGGTGGTGGTGGTGGAAGGGTACAGGATCCCTTTCTTCTCTCTTCCTCCTTTTTGTTTTTTTCCCCTCTCATACACCCCAGGGCATAGAGAAACGCCGTCTGTTCCATGGCGCTATCCAGGCCCTTCTGGGCAAGGATGTTCTGGAACCTGTTCCCGTTCAGGACAGAGGTATGGGTTTTTACTCAAATCTCTTTGTGGTCTCCAAGAAGGACGCTAGCTGTCATTCCATTTTGGATTTGAAGGATCTCAGTTCCTTTGTGATCAAGATTCATTACCACCAGGAGTCCTTAAGGACGGTGATTGCTGCTATGTCCCTGGGGGAATTTCTTGCCTCTCTGGATTTTCAGGATGTGTATCTACACATCACCATTCATCCAGAGAGTCGGCAGTATCTTAGATTTGCCTGCTTCCAAGGGCACTTTCAGTTTTCAGCTCTTCCCTTTGGTCTGACTACAGCTCCTCAAGTCTTCAATCGTGTCCTGGGAGCCTTAGTATCTGTCCTCCATTGGGACGGTTTCAGTTACTCTATACATGGATGACCTGCTTCTGAAAGCCCTTTATGAGATACTTCTTCATCAGCAGGTTCAGGACTGCATTCATGCTCTCACCCATCACGGGTGGCTCATCAACATGGACAAGTCAGATCTTGTCCCATCCCAGTGTCTGGTCTTCCTGGGCCTTCTCTTCGACACTCAGCAGAGCATGGTGTTTCTCACAGATAAGGTGGCTCACCAGATCGCCCACAGGGTTTCTGCTGTTCTGGCTCACGATCCAGTTCCAGCCAAGAAACTCCTCTCTAGTGGGGAAATTCATCTCCACCATAGAAGTGGTCCTGTTTGCCATAGCTCACACCAGAGAACTCCAGAGGTTTGTTATCCAGGTGTGTTGGGGTCAGCCGGACCTTCTGAAGAAGTCAGTGTTCCTCCCTCTTCATGTGGAACTGAGTTTGTCATGGTGGCTCTACTTCTCCAATCTGCTTAAGGGCAAGTCCTTCCTGGTATCCTTCTGGACCACAGTGACGACGGATGCCAGCCTCTCTGGCTGGGGAGCAGTCTTGGGTCGCCTGAGTGCTCAAGGTCGGTGGTCTCCGGAAGAGTCTCTCCTTCCCATCAGCATGTTGGAGCTTCGGGCGATATTTCATTCCCTTCACCACTGGACACCCCAGCTGGAAGAATGCCCAGTCCGGGCCTTGCTTTCTTGCAGGACGTTGTGGATAAGGGCCTCAGTTTGAATTCCCTTAAGGCAGTGATTCTCAACCAGGGTGCCGTGGCACTTTGGTTTGGCACAGACATCAACTTAGGGTGCCCTGTGTTTTCAATAAAGACTAACAAAAATGAACTTTTAAATAAACATTTATATAAATTGTTATGTACAATATGTTTAGTTTTGTGATTATGATTATAAGACCTAATATTAACTGTATATTTTTGTATTGTACCCTTCATTATACCCTTGATAAAGTACATTAAATATGTTAGGGGTGCCCCGAATGTTATAGATTATGTGTTAGGGGTGCCGTGAGCAAAAAAAAATTGAGAACCACTGCCTTAAGGTTTAGACTGCTGTTCTCTCTGTTTTCTTTCAGAGGCGTATTGCTATTCTTCCTGATGTCAAGGTTTTCTTCCAGGGAGTTGCTCATATTCGCCCTGTTTTCAAGACTCGCACTCCTCAGTGGGATCTTAACTTGGTTTTGGGCGTCCTTCAGCACCCTCCCTTTGAGTCCTTGGCTACTATTCCTCTACGCCTGCTGACGTGGAAAATGGCCTTTCTCCTGGCAATCATGTCTGTTTGCCTTGTCGTGGAGTTGCATACTCTGTCTTGTAGACCACCCTTTTTGGTGTTTCACAAAGACAAGGTGGTGCTTTGCACTTCTTAGGAGTTTCTTCCGAAGGTGGTGTCTGAGTTCCACATTAATCAGGAGATTGTGGTCCCTTCTTTCTACTCTGACCCTGCTTCTGACAAGTAGAGGGATCTCCACTTCTTAGATGTGGTGCGTTGTCTCAAGTTTTATGTACATCGCACTGAGTCCATTAGACAATCTGACGCACTGTTCGGCATTCATCAGGGCCCCAGGGCAGGGAGACCTGCATCCAAAGTGACTATTGCGTCTTGGATCAAGTCCACTATTCGTAAGGCTTACGAGCTAAGGAAGAAGCCTGTTCCTTGTCGGGTCACGGCTCATTCTACTAGATCTACTGGGGCTTCTTGGGCTTACAAGAATCAGGCCTCCGCTGATCAGTTGTGCAAGGCTTCCACTTGGTCGTTTGTGCACACCTTTTCGAAGCACTACCGTGTTGATGTGCTTGCATCGGCTGACACATCTTTGTGTGGAAGATCCTGGAGGCAGTCTTGCCTGTCTAGGATCTTCTTCGGTTCTTTGTGCTTCCTTCACTTTTGAGCCCTGTTGGCTCTAGTTCACTGTGCTGTGTAACGGTTCCTGGGGTGTTATTACCCCTCTTCAGCGTCCGTTCACACTTAATTTGTTTTTTTTGGGCTATCTCTGATCTGATGGTTCAAATATTCTCTGGTAACTTTGGGGGCCTTGCGCCTGGTCCTTGCCTTACTTCCTGTCTCTGGGGAACTCAATGGTTGGACATCCCAAAGTTACCAGTAACCTGTATTGGACGACAGAGAAAAGAGGATTTTAGTCTTACCTGTTAACTCATTTTCTCTTACTCCATACAGGTTACTGGTCTCCCACCCTGTCAAGGAACCGTGCTTGGCTCTCCTGTGGTAGAACGTGGGGGTCCTTCGGGGTCATGCTTACAGGAGTCTTCTTTCCCCTCTACTATCTAGTCAATAGTTAGTGTGTCAAATCTTACTGGAGCTGATTGGCTAGCTGCAGCCAAGGAGGGAAGGTAGGTTCCACCCCCTGCATTCACTTGTAGAATTGTTCCTGCCTTCTTAAAGGGGTGGATCGCCTACCCAAAGTTACCAGTAACCTGTATGGACTAAGAGAAAAGGATTTAACAAGTAAGACTCAAATCCTCTCTTAGTATTAAAGCATACATTGTGTGTTTTAGTACAATATCTGTCTGAAAGGCAACATATTTCTGTCTGTCTATAAACAAAAATATTCAAAGGTTTTCTGAAGATGTGGAGGTTGAGCTTCCCAACATACAATGTGCTGCAAAACCTTCTTTTGATTCCAGTGTGGATACAGCCTCTGTACCCTTGCTGGGGGTCTCTTTGGATGCATCAGCAACCCTTCATGATGTCATGCACCTCTCTGTCTCCATGTGATGCAGTGTGAGAATGTGGCCCCGTCCCAGATAGATTTCTTTCAGTAACCTGGATAGAGGCTGGGAACTTTTCTGCTTAGTTTTTAGAAATTGTTATTATATTCTTATTAGATATGAGGTGTCAGAATTCCCTCATTAGGTGGATTACCATTCCTGGCTTCCCCTGGAGGATTGTCCAGCTATCAGGCGCTGTTGTGTGACCCTTGCAGCCATGTGGAGAGAATCATGCAGCCCATGTCCCTCTCCTGACTGGGTCTCTCTAAGGCTCTGTCTTTTTAACACCTTAAGGACTACATGACGTACTATGACCGTCACAGTCTTTAAATACTTAAGGACCGATGACGGTCATAGTACGTCACGTACTTTTTACTTGTAATAAAAACTGGGCCTAAAATTGACCACTCCAAGACTGGAGTGATCTCTTTTAGGCCCCAAAGCTGCGTGCCGATACACGAAACAGGTCACGTGTACCAGCACGTCGGCAAAGATCAAAGCGGTTCTTATGGCATGGAAACGTCCCAGGACCGCTGGTCGTTAAGGGGTTAATGGTAATCTGAAGAAAGAAGTCAAGTAAAAAGGTGAGCAATCCTTTGAGTGCCATGGTCCACTTGTCCTTCTTTTCCCTTTTATACAGGGGTCTTCTTGGTGTATGCAACTCCAGCACTCATGTTGAGTACCTTGTTTGGTTTGATTCCAGGGTTTTTGGAGCTTTGATGGCTGCATTTATGTAAATGATCCCCTTCCCTGCAGGTTCCATTGGGTTATGGGCTTATTTTTTGGGTTTTCTCTTAAGGATCATCCATTTTATTTATCCCTACATGTTCCCTTGTGTATTTGGGTAGTTTTAATCACTTTGAAAATACTGTGTCTTTAAGTCGAGTTTACAGTGCTTTACCACATTTGCTCCATAGACTTCAATGGGACAAACTGTTTTGGGATATATCTCTGCAAGCTGTTTGAGTTGCAGAGTTGAGAGAGGGCTCTTTTTTCTTGTCTCCTTTTGCCCTACAATCCAGTTCACATCCCCAGTGTCTAGGGGGCCCCTGAGGCTCTGCGAGTGCATGTTAAAGCGTTGCTAGGATACAACATTAAGAAATTACTTCAAGTCCCAGAATGCCTGTGTTGCAGGCTTTCTTCTGATTGGCTGATGGTTTTCATACTCCTTTTTCCTTCTTTACCGGAGTATCCTATACATATGCTTGTATCTCCTTGCTCTTCTCGGATTAACTCTACGCCTGCCAGATAAGTACTTTCTTGGACTTCCTGAGGTGAGTTATTGATCTGTGACACAGTACTTGTGATTTCATATACTGTTATGACACTTCTCCTGTTAGGATGTCGGACCCAAAAGGATATGGGGCTAGACCTAAGACTATAAGGAGTCAGAGGTGTCTTTTGACTACCCCCCCCCCCCCTCTTATTGTTCCTCATGCGAAAAAAGGGGCTCCCTAGAAAATACTCAGAACACCTATGCTCTCCTGCGCTGTGACCCCCACTACACCGCCGGGGCCCTCCAGCATTGAACAAGAGCTACTATGGGTAAAGGTCTTAAGGTCCTTTATGGCACAGTTCCCTCTCGCTCTCCAGGGGGTCCTCCATTTATAGAAGCGCTCCACCATCTTCAGGTTTGTGGCCCCTCTGGCCCCAGGTATACCTACCCTCACTTAATCCTTTGAGGCGGACACTTTTGATGGTGACAAAGAGGAAGGGAAACGTAAGGAAAGAGGGATGATCCCTTTGAGGATGACCCTATGCCCTCTGCTTAGGGCCTGTTAAAGAGGGTTTAACCATTGTTCAGGCCACTAATAACCCTGATGAGGGCTAGTATTCTTCTGACGTCTTTCAAAGGGGTAAGAAGTCCTACACAGTGTTCCGCCCAACCCCACTGTAGACCATGTTATATTAGATGAGTGGACAGGCAACTTTCTGTTTCTAAGAGATTTATTAAGCTGTTCCCCTTTTCAGAGGCAGCTTTGGCTCAGTGGGCTCCATCTCCTACAGTTGACCCCTCTATTTCTAGACTTTCCAAGTCTACAGCTCTGCCCCTGGATGACACTACTGTGTTTAAGGATATGACTGATAGGAAACTTTAGGCTATCCTCAAATCTACCTTTGCTGCAATTGGTGCTGCTCTGCAGCCTACTCTGTCATCCGTTTGGGTTACTAGAGCTATCGATAGCTGGGGCAAACAACTTACTGAGGCAGTCAGAAATGGCACCACTAAGGATCTTTTAGCCCTCTTGGCCAGCATGTCTGATGCTCAGACATATGTCACTGATGCTCTGTTTGACACTGTCAAACTTTCAGCTAAGGCTTCTGCCTTCTCTGTCATGGCCAGACGCACCTTGTGGCTCACTGATTTCTCTCTCTCTGCAGGGAACATCTTTTTTTGGGCCTGAACTGAAACAGATTATCAGTGAGGCCAATGGAGGCAAGAGCACCCTGCTGCCCCAGTTCTCCAAACTCCCTCACAGGGCAAAGAAACAGTATATTTTTCATTGCGGCCGAATCAGAGCATGTCTCAAACTTGCACCCTGTGCCCCACCACCAAACCCAGACAGCAGTGGCACTCCACCGCCAAGCCCAAGTCTGGCAAGTCTACCTCCTCATGATTCACACAATCCTGGTCTGCAGCTGCCTGTAGGTGAGCGCCTGTGCCATTTTTCAGCTGCCTGGGCAGAGTCAGTGGTGGACCAGTGGGTTCTGCAGGTGTCTTTAGAAGGGTACAAGTTTGCCTTCAAATCCCTTCCTCCCTACAGATTCTTCCAGTTCAGGTTCCCCCTGACCCAGCAAAATTTAAGTGTTTTCCGTGAGGTGATTCAAGCTCTCTTGGACAAAGGAGTTCTGATCTCTGTTCCTCCTCAAGAGGGGGAGGTTCAGGTTTCTGTTCCAACTTCTTTGTAGTGGCCGAGAAGGATGGCAGCAGCCGTCCTATTTGGACCTCAAAGACCTCAATTATTTTGTGGTGACTGCACACTTCAAGATTGAGTCCTTGCGCTCTGTCATCGTATCTATGTGTCCAGGGGAATTTCTGGCATTTCTGGATCTGCAGGATGCTTACCTGCATGCCCCGATTTATCCGGACATTCAGAAGTACCTCAGCTTTGCTTGCGACTTGGGGCACTTCCAGTTCACCTCTCTGCACTTTTGACTTACATCGGCTCCTTCGGTGTTTGCCAGGGTTCTGGGGGTACTGATTGCCTTCCTTCATACCCGTGGGATTCGGGTGATTCCTTACATGGACGACCTTCTGCTGATGGGTCAGTCAAGTTGCCTTCTGGACCATCCAGGATTGGGCTCTGATTCTTCTCCAGCATGGGTGGATTCTCAGAATGGAGAAGCCTGCTCCGGTCCCTTCTCAGGACCTGGTCTTTCTTGGATTCAGGTTTGATACTCTCTAAGGGAAAGTTTTCCTGACAGAGGACTCCATTCAGCAGTCCGTGCATTTGGTCTCACAATCTCTGCCCTCCGCTCCAGTCCGCCAGTTGATGTCTCTTGCAGGTCGCAGGGTATCCACCATGGAGGTGGTTCTGTACTCCATAGCACACACCAGGGAGCTCCTGAGATTCATTGTCTGCTCTTGGCATGGGAAACAGGACCTCTTGCCTCTCAGGGTCTCTTCCCCCATGAGTCAGGCAAGACCTGCTCTGGTGGTTAGACTTGTCCAACCTGGAGAAGGGGAAACCTTATGTGATCCAAGATTGGCTCTTTGTGATGATGGATGCCTGCATGTGCAGCTGGGAAGCAGTCCTGGATCACCAGGGGATCCAGGGCAGGTGCACCTTGGAGGAATCCCTTCAGTCCATCAACGCTCTGGAACTCAGGGTGATTCGGCATGCTCTGGTCCCTTCAGTTAAGGGGTTGTCCATTCCATGTTCACTCAGACAATGCCACGGCTGTGGCATATATCAACAAGAAAGGTGATGCAAGAAGTTATCCCGCTTGGTCAGAAGTCTAATCTATTTTGGCCTGGGCGTAAGATCATGTTTCAGGTATTTCGGCCATGCACGTTCCAGGCGAAGGCAACGTCCTTGCTTCTTACTCAGATGGACCTAATGGCGACCAAGGACAAAAGGATGGTTCCAATGTTTTGTTTCCATGGGAGGGATTCTCTGGCCTTCGCGGTTGAAGCTTTGGTGATCCCATGGCAATTTCATCTGGCCTAAATATTCCCTCCCATTCCCAGGGTGCTTCAGAAGATTTGGATGGATTCGGAAATCATGATTGCCCCCTACTGACACAGGAGGGCATGGTTCCCAGAACTTGTAGCACTCTCCATTCAGGGTTCATTTCCACTGTCACTCAGACCAGATCTCCTTCATCAGAGATACCTTAAGGGTGTAGACTTTGGCTCTCTCTGTGTTTTTCCAGAAACGCATCACTATCTTACCATACGTCAAGGTGTTCTTCCAGGGTGTTGCTCATTCTTTCCCTGCCTAAGGTCCCACTGGGGAATGGGACCCCTGTAATCTGGTGTTGGAAATCTTGCAGCAGCCTCCCTTTGAGTCCATTACCACCATTCCCCTGCGTCTTCTGACATGGAAAATGGTCTTTCTTCTGACTCTTGTCTATGTGCGCAGAGTTGCTGAGATGCCGGCCTTGTCCTGCAAACCGCCTATCCTTGTGTTTCATAAGGATAAGGCTGTTCGTCGTGCCTCCCAGGAATTCCTTCCTAAGGTGGTCTCTGAGTTCCACATCAGTTAGGAGATTGTTGTGCCTTACTTTTATCCTGACCCCAAATCTGACAAGGAGAGGGATCTCCACTTGTTAGATGTGGTACACCATACTGAGTCTTTCCAGAAGACTGATGCTGATTTGTCATCACTGAGGGTCTTAGGGCAGGTATGACTGCATCCAAGGTCACTATTGCGTCTTGGGTTAAGTCTACCATTCGCAAGTCTTACGAGCTCAGAAAGAAACCAGTTCCTTTTGTTATTACAGCATACTCCACCAGGTCTTTTGGGGCCTCCTGGGCCTACAAGAATCAGGCCTCTGCTGTACAGCTGTACAAGGTGGCCACTTGGTCCTTTGTGCACACTTTTGCAAAGCACTATCATGTTGATGTTCTAGCTTCAGCTGAAGCCAGCTTTGACAGGAAGGACTTGGAGGCAGTTGTGCCTGTTTAGGACCTTTATATTCCTGTGCCTTACAGTTCGTTAACTGTTTGAGCCCGGCTGGCTTTTGTTCTTGTGTCCTGTGTAATTGTTATTCATTGTCTGTTGACACTTAGTTTTGTTTGGGCTGTTCCTTGTCCTGGATAGTCCTTGGGAACTCAGGTAACATGAGGACTGGCGCTTGGTCCTTTCCTTCTCTTCCCACTCTGGGAACTTAATGTTGGTACATCCCCATGGCACCTGTATGTCATATAGGACGACAGAGAAAAGATGATTTTAGTCTTACCTGTTAAATCCTTTTCTCTTAGTCCATATGACATACAGGTCTCCCAGCTAGTGAACGGAACCAAGCTGGGTCTCAAGGTGCTGGACGTGGGTGTTCTCCTGCTGCTCACAGGAGCTTTTCTTTTCTTCTTTCTTTCTGTCCTACTTGGTAGGCTTGTTTCAAGTCTATCTGGGGTGGGGCTAGTGGGATAGCTTGATAAGAAGGAAGAGGAGGCTTCTCCCACAAATTCTTCTAGAATTGTTCCAGCCTACAGAGAGGAGCTGTTGCATCCCCATGGTACCTTTCTGTCATATGGACTAGAGAAAAGGCTTTAACAAGTATGAATAAAATCCTCTTTTAAATGATATTTCATCTAAAAGGACAAGCAATACACAGTTTTAAATCACATTACATGTGCTTTAATACAATGTATTGCTTAGAGTGGGTCCATGGGGATGGGTGTGTCCCTGTAACAGTTGCTGCTTCTATGTAAAAACCCCATTTAGGTTGATAAGAATTTTTATATGTCTACAAGGGCGCAGTTGACTTGCTTCAGAATAAATTCAGTTCTTCTGGGTGCATCAGCCTCACAGTGACATAATTTACTGTTTCAGGCCCCCAGGCATATGTAAAGTGTTGTATACAACACTTGTTTCCAGTCAGTATGTTTCCTTTTGGATGCTAAAGCCATCTGCAACAAATTGCTAAGCAATCCATTGGAGATTGTTACACCATCCAATGTGTTAAGATGTAGGTCCTCTACAGTGGAATAATTGGAGGGATTTATTCAGCCCTTTGAGTGCCAGCAAGGGAGCCAACAGATCCCTTTCTGGTACTCAAAGGGTTAATGACACATGTGGACATGCCCTTTAGTCAAATAAACATTTTTTTAGCTGTATAACTTGTAGCTACAAATGTGCTTAAATACATGAAGAGTTGTCTGTTCTAACCTCTTTAGTGTTGAAGTGAGGTGATTGGCTAACATGCCGATGCCTATTTAGTTTTGCTATTTTTGTATTTATTTGAAATGTAAAATACTGAAACAACAGTGTTTGAGTCACGGAGTCACTTAGCAGCTTTTAAGCGTCTTAGTAGGCAGCCATTTAAGTTGCCATTTACAACACAGCAAATGTCATGTCACGTAATGGAAAAGACCCATACAATTTTAGCACAGTACCCCCAACAACTGAACACATTGGAAATCTCTGTTAACTCCTTGAATACGAGACCCCTCTAATCCATCGATTGGTTAGTAAGTGCAGACAGTCAAGCATTATTTATATGGACATTTTAACTTTTTTGCCATTTTGTTTTTTTAGTTAAAACTGCAGTTAATACCAAAATAAATTATGTTAAAGGGATAGTAATGTTTCATAATAAAAGCAGCTCTAATTAATCATCATAGTATTTGGACTTTGGAGAGTGTTATTTCAATTCTGTCAGAGTTGTAGTTCAAGAGTAATTCAATGACAAAATATCCCCCTCCTGCCCCTTTTACTGATGTAACACTGTTCAGCCAGATCAGAAGGGAGGTGGCCAGGTAGACTGCAGAGAGGGACAATCTTCAATTAAGATAAGGAAAAAACCTGAAAAACTTGTCAAGGGGGGCAGGGCTTTGATTGTTCTCATAGGAAGAAGATTGTCCCCTGCTGTTATCTGTCTGGTCTTACAACCAGATTCCACATCTGAGAAGAGATGGCTTACACTAGGTAAAAGGGGCGGGAGGGGAACTTTGCTTGTGAATATCTCTCAAACCATAAAGGTTTGAGCGATAAGACTTATATAGTTCTTCATGTTTTTTAAGCCTACAAAATAAAATAAAGAGAAAACGAAGTATTACTATCCCTTTAATAACACTTCCTTTGAGTGCCAGAGAGGTATGCAAGGCCTTGTTCTGCAATGCATTGCGCACCCCTCTGACATTCATGGTATTAGTGTAAAAGTAAGGTTCTCTATAAAAATTGACAGTAAAATATTTTCATGCCTATAAGGACATTTTGACACTTGCTAACCACCTTCTGCAATCTTCATGAAAAGGTTGGCTGGAGGGTGACATGTGGCCCTCCAGCTGTTGGATGACAATGTCCTTCATCCTTAGCCTTCTGAGTATGATATAAGTTGTTGCCCAACACTAGATGTAGAGCAATTGGCACACAATGTCCTAGCTGTAGTATTCTATGACTTCACACACAATGTTTAATAGAATTTGACATTTACATTGTTTAGTATTATCATCTTTCTGGAAACACTGGTTTGCAGACTTATGTACTAATAACACAATGCATGTCTGTACCTGTGATGGGTTGGCATCCAGAATCCTGCATGTCTCAAATCTTTTTGTCTTTGAGCCAAGGAGATCAGAAAATTGAAAACATTTTTCCAGAGAGTTCAAGATCTTTGTTGTTTCATAATTCTTCTCTCTCTTCCCCCACCCCAATAATGGCCATATGGAGTGTATGTGTAATTGTTTCCTTTGGCATCTTAGCTGTGACATATGACAGATCAAGTGAGTAATGTGGAGATGTAATTAACATTGTGTTGTCGATCCTCAGAACAGAAGTTTATTGAAAATGTAAAATGTCTCATTAGTCTAATCTTATTCTTTGCAATTTACAAATTATTAGTCTTCTTGAATAAATGAATACATTGGATGCAGTAAAATGCTAATTCTATTCATTCTTGCGCTACATCACAACAAGCTTCTGACTAATCTGAAGGTCCATTTCAACTTGAAATGCTAATGCATCAAACATTTTAATTCTTTGATTGCCAGTGTATTGCAATTCTTTTGACAATCCTCTGGCACTCAGAAAGTTAACTGCAGACTGTCCGCTAAAACCAAGGGTCATGGACTTCTCTTATATGAAACGATCACTCATTATACCTTCAGTTTCCTGAAAATATTAACCTCTGAAGCCTGCCTCTTTGTCACACCTCCTGACCAAAAATAATGGCTTTAATAGACCTGAATACTTGTGAGTGTTACCAGTCTTTATCAGATCATAAACTTTAACAACTATCAGCAGACAGTAACACAGATCGAAAGCATATACGTAGGTGTGCCTAACTGCTGTTTGAAGGTCATCTAGTCCTGCTATTAAACACAGTTGGGAGTGAAAATTGAGATGGGGAGCAGTATGGCAGTGCCTGACAAATTTGCACTAACGTTACCCATACACAGGAACATTTTGTCCTTAACGACCAAGGACGTACATGTACATCATGGGTAAAAGTGCCCAAAGGACCCATGACATGCATGTACGTCATGGATTTCAGGGCTCATGTATGACGTTCATGGAGCCCTGAATTGGATTCTGGACAAAAAAAAAAAAAAAATGCTCCATGGTCCTAAAGTGCCGGCCGAGTGCGTACTTGCCAGTCCTTAACCCCTTAAGGACTACGTGACGTGCTATGACCGTCACGGTCCTTATACCCTTAAGGACCAGTGACGGTCATAGCACGTCACGTACTTTTCACTTACATCGCTCTACCGGGAGCGCTGTAAGTAAAAACGGGGCCTAAAATTGATCACTCCAAGATCTTTTTTTTTTTTTTTTTAAAGCACACAAAATTCTAATTTTAGACAGGAGTTGTGCTTCTGTCTCAAATCTGGGCTGCTATGAGATCTGCAGAAGATGACACTAAAAAAAGTGTGTGTTTTTTTCCGTTTTCACTACATAATATTAGAACATTTTTAAACCTTGGAATTTACCACATAAATATGCTGTAGACTTCTGAAAGCTCTTTCAGAATGAACTATTTGTTACAAAATTACATTTCCATTTTAATTTATCTTCAGTCTGCAAATCTGCCTCAGAGCAGATTATACCACCCACAATGGGGCCCTCTGTATAAAGGTTTAACCATCCGCACCATTTTAAGCTGACATTTATAGTATATATACTCCCACCTGTAAGAGTTGTTTTAATCAAACAATACTGTAGCTCAGACTTGTATTTCTAGATTCTATACTTCCATGGTGTAAAACTTTACAGAGCTGCTTTTAATACAGCAGACTATGGAGGTTTGTCACTGATGATAGCTGTCCATTTGACTGCTGTAACAACAGAGCTGGCATATCTTTTCAGGCCATGGGGGACATTGCACACAAAAAAGAAATGCAAGTTTGAACTGCAAAAACTTTTGAATAAAGCATCTCAGGCATTGGGGTATCCTTGTTTCACTCAATAGGATAAGCTCTGCATAATATTTTTTTTCCAAAATTAACTAATACATTTTAAAATGCTAAATAATTTCATAAAGGTGCTAATTTATACTGGAATGCTTTCCGTTCCACAGAGGGAAGTGAGTCTTTTGAATAACCTTCAGTGTTTTTCTTTCAGTCAGTCTGTTCGCTGTGGGCTGTCCACCACCATGCACTGTGCAAATGTTTGTGGCAATTCATTGAACTGTGGGGAACACAGCTGTACTCAGGTGTGTCATGCAGGGAAGTGTCAATCATGTCAGCAAATTATACATCAAGGTAAGGCCCTACAAAACACTGAGGCAATCAAAGTGGCTCATTTTCTCTCTAAAGTGATCTTTACCTATACCTATTTATTTAGTAAACCATTTGATTTTAGAGATGCCATCAACACATTTTAAACCACATTTTTTGTTGTTGTTGCACATACTAACAAGGAGCATCCCTTAACACTTTGAGTGCCAGAGGAATATGCAACACATTGCAAAAACAATACTTTTCTTACCTCCCTGGCACTCAAAGGGTTATTTTGCTACTTAATTGTTGTACATCTCTATTGTGTCAGTGTTTATCCTCTTTGTCTCCATATTGTAAAGCCCATTGAATTTTTAATAAACAATAATAACCCAATTAAAATATTTTTTTCTCTGCCGTCCAATATGACATACAGGTACCATGACGACTGCTCCTCCCTGTAGGCTGGAACATTTCTAGAAAGATGATGTGAGTGGAGCCTCCCCTCCTCCTTATCAGGCTATCTCACTAGCCCCGCCCCAGTTAGACTTGTTCCAGTAACCTGGATAGAGGCTGAGAACGTTTCTGATTATGGTAGTTTTTTTAGCATTTTATTATTTTCTGTGTTAGATATGGGGTGTCACATTTCCTCCATTAGATGGATTACCATTTATGGCTTACCCTGGAGGATTGTCCTGCTGACAGGTGCTGTTGTGGGCCCTTGCAGCCATGTGGAGAGAATCATGCGACCCATGTTTCTCTCTTGTGACTTGAGTCTCTCTGAGGCTCTTTATCTCAGATGGTAATCTGAAGACAGAAGTCCAAGTTCAATGGTGAGTACACATTTGATTGCTATGGTCCACTTGTCCCAGTGCTTCCCTCCATACAGGGATCTTCTTGGAGTCCTCCTGCACTCATGTTTGGTATCTTGTTAGGTTTGATCCCAGGGTCTTTGGAGCTTGGATGGCTGCATTTATGTAATTAACCCCTTCCCTGCAAGTTTATCTGTGTTATGGGGCTTATTTTGACTTTTACCTTTAGGATTGTGTGTTCTTATTTGTCCCTACATATTCCCTTGGGTATTTGGATATTTTCATTCAGTCTTATAAAGTTTGTGTTTTTTGAGTTCCGGCAGGCTTACCCAGCCACAATTGCTCCATTGACTTGTATGAGACAAACTGTTTGGGACATATCTCTTCAACTGCTTGTTATACCGAGTTGTGAGATGGCTCATTCTTCTCTTCTCCTCTTGCCCTTCGATCTGGTTCATATCCCCAGTGTCTTGGGGGCCCCAGGAGTATGGGTTCGAGTATTGCTAGGTAACATAAAAAAGAGAAAACTACAATTCCCAGAATGCCTGTTTCGCTGGCTTTCTTCTGATTGGCTGTTAATTTTACTGATGGCATTTTCTCTCTTTGCTCTAGTATCCTACGCAGAGGCTTGTCTCTCCTTACTCTCCTCAGGTTAACCATTCACCTGCCAGATAAGTATTTTCCTGGCCTTTCTGAGGTGATATTTTAATCTGGGTTACAGTATTTGGGTTTCTTAAACTGGTTAGACACTTCTCCTGTTAGGATGTTGGATCCAAAAGGACCTGGGGCTAGACCAACGGCAAAGGACTCAGGGGCGTCTTTGACCCCCCTTGCTTACTGTTCCTTATGCCAAATTGGGATACCTAGAGAATACTCAGGACACTTATGCCCCTCATATGCTGTAGCCCCTATCACTCCACCTGGGCCCTCCAGCCTTGAACAAGAGCCACTTTGGGTAAAGGACTTAAAGTCTTCTGTGGCACAGTTTCTTCTTTCCCTCCAGGGGGTCCTCCATTCTTGGAAACCCTCCAGTGCTTTCAGGTTTGTGGCCCCTAAGGCTCCTGGCATTCCTGACCTCACAGACACCTCTGAGGAGGATTCCTTTGAGGAAGACATGGAGGGGGTGCAATGAGGGGGCTTTTCATATGCATGTGGTGACCACTTTGAAGCTGAGGGCCTCATTAAGGCAGTATTAACGACCCTGCAGGTGTCTACTACCACTGAAAAGGGCCAGTAATCTTCTAATGTCTTTCAGAGGCTTAAGAAGTCATGCACTGTGTTTCTCCCCAATCCCACTCTGGACCAGGTTATTTTGGATGAGTGGAAAATGGCCTGACAGGCGTCTACCTCTTTCTAAGAGATTTTCAATGCTATATCCCTTTTCTGAAGCAGCTTTGGCTCATGGGCATCTCCTCCTCAGATGGACTCCCAATCTCCAGACTTTCCAAGTCTAATGCTCTGCCTTTGGCTGACGCTACTGCGCTCAAGGAAGCGCTCAAGGATATGATTGACAGGAAGCTAGAGGCTATCCTAAAGTCTAGTTTTGCTGCCATTAGTGCTGCCCTGCAGCCTACCTTGGCTTCTGTATGGGTCACCAGAGCTACTGCCATCTGGGTTGAAGAGTTTACTGAGGCTGTCAGAAATGGTGCCCCTAGGGAGGACCTTTTAGGCCTCTTAGCCAACATCTTTGAGGCTCAGACATATGTCACTGATGCTGTTTGATGCTGTCAAACTTTTCGCTAAGGCTTCTGCATTCTGTGTTTCTGCTTGACGCACACTGTGGCTTAAGATTTTGTCTGTGGACCTCTCATCTAAGAAGTCACTAATTTCTCTCCCTTTTCAGGACAAGTCTCTTTTTGGGTCTGAACTGAAACAGATTATCAGTGAGGCCACTGGAGATGAGAGTATTCTTTTGCCTCAGGTCTCCAAATGCCCTAACATGGCAGGGAAACAGCGTCTTTTTTGTCCCGGCCAAAACTAGGTGCAAAGGCCAAATCCGAGAGTGTCTCAGACCAGCATCCTGCTCTTGACTGCCAAGCCCAGACAGCAGTGGCACTCAAAGCATGACACCACCAAGCCCAAATCTGGCAAGTCTGACTCTGCATGACTCACAAAATCCTGGTCCACAGCTACCTGTAGGTGGGCTTCTGCTCCATTTTGCAAGCGCAAGGGCAGCGTCAGTTGCAGATCAGTGGATTCTACAGGTGGTCACCAGAGGGTACAGAATTCCCTTCAAATCCCTTCCTCCTTCAGATTCTTCCAATCCAGAACTCCTCTGGGCATGGAAAAGCTGCTTCTTTTCAACGAGTCTGTTCAGGCTGTCTTGGACAAGGGAGTCCTGTGTCCAGTTTCTCCTCAAGTGACAAGTTTTGGTTTTTATTCAAACTTACTTGTGGTGGCCAAGAGGGACGGTGGCAGTCGTCCTACCTTGAACCTCATGGATCTCAATTCTATTCTGGAGACTGCACGCTTCAAGATGGAGTCCTTTTGCTCTGTCATCGCAGCTATGTGTCCAGGAGAATTTTTGGCTTCTCTGGATCTTCAGTATGCTTACTTGCATTGTCAAGGATCAAAGAAATGTCACGGTCAGTAGCTTGGGAGTGACTCTTAGGAACAATGCTTGGGAACGGTGACTGCTGAGCTTGCCCTCTTGCTGCAGCCAAAGCCAAATTAAAGGTGCTGGCCGTGAAGCCAGATGTCTGATCCCAGTTGAGTCGGGACCCTGACCAGGATAAGGGCAACGTCAACTGTGAGAACCTTGATCTTCTGGACAGATAGGATCCTTATGCATATAGGAGATCCGACAAAGTCAGATAGGACCCTAAACTGGACCTGTTTATGATAAACTTAAAGGTAAGAGAGACAACCGACCCAAGGTCTAGAACGTAGGTGGGGTAAGACCACCAGCAGACCAAAAGCTAGACCCAAACGCACGCACTCCAGAACCCAAATAGGTATAAGGCGGCTCCAGGTGAGGCAAGTGAACACAGACACTTCTCTAAGTCAATAGACATCCTGAGGGTCCAAGCAAACAGAACAAGTACTAAGCTGTGGTACTAGGCAAGGAGACCACACCTTTCACCAACTGTATCCACTGGAACAGAGGGGGTCAGCAAGGGTGTCAGCCAGCGGACTGCAACCGATATATTAAATGGTAAGCCTCTACCTGAATATCCCACAACGGAACTCTGAAACATGGAGAACCACAGCAAACCCTCTAGAAAGGTGGAACATCAACCAGCACAGGAGCTCGTGTATAGGCCACCGGATGCAAAGAGTCAGAAGCGCCACAATGATTCCTGTCCCTGCTGGGGTCGAACCCAACACTAGGTGGACAGTATAGCCTATCGGAATACCAGTGCGAGAAACAACCCAGCTAACCAATCCTAAGCACAGCCCCACGTAGCGGGAAATAACTGGCCACAGGAGCCACCAGCTAGGCCACACAGAGTGAGCTGGAAGCCTCGAATGACAGTGCAGGACAAGAAGATAGCACCAGGCCTAGCTATTGGCAAAGAGCCGCTCCGATTCTCAGAGCCCCGGATGGCAACTTTGATGAGGGAATCAAGACAGAATGTGGATACCAGAGGGTCGAGGAACTAACCCAGAAGGCGGACACCGCAGTCCACAAGCACCGAGAAAAGTCAGATGAGCCTAAGTACCAGGAGCAAAACAGGAGCTTATGAGATAAACACAGAGAATAGTCGGGAAACAAGCCAAAAGACTATCGGGAGCCACTGGCGTGTCGGAGGATGCATAGAGAATAGACAGAATGAGCCAACGGGTCGGGAGAGTCAGTCAGCCAAAGCTAAAATCAGAAGCCAGGTCAAGAAACATGCCAGGAGTTGGCAACGGAACAGCAAATAGGAACTAAACGCCAGCAACCACCAACTAGCACGAAATAATCGAGCACCAAGACTGGGGGCTAGGCTGGACTATAAATCGTCCTATGCCAATCAGCAGTGAGGGGAGAAAACCAGTAAGGAAAAAGACTCCAAATAGGAGTAAATAGCAAAACCCTTACATGCATGTCACGATTCATCAAGAAAGTCAGAAGTACCTCCATTTTTCCTGCGACTTGGGGAACTTTCAGTTCACCACTCTGCCCTTTGGGCTTATCTCTGCTTCTCGGGTGTTTGTCATGGTCTTAGGAGCATTAATTGCCTTCCTGCACACCCAGGGAATTCAAGTAAGCCCCTATATGGACTACCTTCTGCTGAAGGCTTCGTTCAGGGAATTCCTGGATCACCACATCCAGGACTGTGCTCAGATTTTCCTCCACCATGGGTTGATCCAAAATATGGAGAAATCTGCTCCAGTCCCCTCTCAGGTCCTGGTCTTCCATGGACTCAGGTTCGATACCCGGCAAGGGAAGGTTTTTCTGATGGAGGATTCCATCCAGCAAACCATGCATCTGGTGTCCAGAGCTCTGGTGTGGCCCTCAGCTCTGGTCCGCAAATTCTTGACTTGTACGGGCTGCATGGTGTCCACTGCGGAGGCGGTTCCTTACTCCATGGCTCACACCAGGGAGCTCCAGAGATTCACTATCTGCTCTTGGCATGGGAGTTCAAACCACTTGGATCTCAGAGTGTCTATCACTCCTGAGGTCAGTTATACTGGTCCCCTCCACTGAGGTGATGTCCAGTCTGCATCCAGTCAAACAACGCCACTTCGGTGGCGTACATCAACAAGAAAGGGGGCACAAGAAGCAATTCCGCTTGGTCCGAGGTCAAGTCTATTTTAACTTGGGCAGAAGATCATGTTCCGGCCATTTCCGCCACGCACATTCCTGGGTAGACCACGTCTTGTGGACCCAGGAGTATGGGAGCCCCAACCAAATGTTTTCGACCTGATGGCCCCCAGGTGCAACAGGAAGGTTCAGCTGTTTCCCTCACATTGGAGGTATCCTCTAGCGTTTGCAGTGGACGCTCTGACAGTTCCATGTCACTTTCATCTAGCTCACATATTCTCTCCAATCCCTCTCATTCCCAGATGCTGAGAAAGATTCGGATGGACGTTCCGGCGGTCATCATGATTACCACATACTGAACCAGAAGGCCCTCCTTCAGGGTTGCTTGTGGCAGGAGGACGTGGCGCTTTTGTGACTTTGACAGCATGACTGTTGAGTCTCCATCTTAAGTAGGAAAGGTTTTTCTCCTGGGGTGGTCTCCACCATGACCCAGGCTAGGAAACTGGTCTCTTCCAAGGCTTACCACAGGATTTGGTTTATTTTTCAGTCTTGGTGTATGGACAGGGACTTGTCCTCACAGGAATTTGATCTTCTGGTAATCCTATCCTGTCTTTTTTACAGGCCACTGTGAACAAAGGGCTCAGTCTTATCTCCTTGAAGGTTCAGACTTCAGCTCCCTCTGTCTTTTTTTCCCAGAGACGCTTTGCCATCTTGCCGGATGTCAAGGTCTTCTTTCAGGGTGTCACTCATGCCTTCCCTGCCTATAAGACTCTCACTCCCCAGTGGGACCTTAAGCTGGTCTAGGGAGCCTTGCAGTGGCCCCCATTTGAGTGCTTGGCTACCATTCCTCTGCTCCTTCTGAAGTGGAAAATGTGGCCGTGGTCTCTTTCAGCAGAGTTGCTGAATTGCAGGCCTTGTTCTGCAAACCACTTTTCCTGGTGTTTCACAAGGATAAGGCTGTTCGTCGTACCTCCCAGGAATTCCTTCCTAAGGTGGTCTCTGAGTTCCACATCAATCAGGAGATTGTGGTGCCTTCCTTTTGTCCTGACCTTAAATCTGACAAGGAGAGGGATCTCCACTTGTTTTATGTAGTACGCTGCTTTAAGTTCTACGTGCACTGTACTAAATCTCTATGTAAGAATGATACCTTATGTTTCATCCCTGAGGGTCCCAGGGCAGGTATGGCTGCATCCAAGGTCACTATTGCGTCTTCGATTAGGTCTACCATTCACAAGGCTTATGAGCTCATAAAGAAACCTATTCATTTCCGCATTACAGCACACTCCACCAGGTCTGTTGGGGCCTCCTTGGTGTACAAGAAACAGGCCTCTGCTGAAAAGCTATACAAGGCGGCCACTTGGTCCATTTTGCACACCTTTGCCAGACTCTTTTGTGCTGATGTTCTGGATTCAGCTGAAACCAGCTTTGACAGGAAGGTCCTGGAGGCACTTCTGCTTGTTTAGGACCTTTTCATTCCTGTGCCTTACCTTTCTTTAACTGTTTTAGCCTGGATGGCTTTTGTTCTAGTGTGCTGCGATATTATTATTCAGTGTCCTTTGACACTTTGTTATACATGGGCTGTTCCTTGTCCTGGATAGTCCTTAGGAACTCTGGTATCATGGGGACAGGCACTTGGTCCATTCCTTCTCTTCCCACCATGGGAACCTAACGTTGGTACATCCCCATGGTACCTGTATGTCATATAGGAAGACAGAGAAAAGAGGATTTTAGTCTTACCTGTTAAATCCTTTTCTCTTAGTCCATATGACATACAGGTCTCCCGCCCAGTGAAAGGGACCAAGTTTGGTCTCACTTAGCTGGACATGGGTGTCTGCTTGGGTCAGGTGTTTTCCTTTCTTCTTTCTTGCGGTCTTACTTAGTAGGCTTTTCTCAAGTCTAACTGGGGTGGGGCTAGTGGGATAACATAAGAAGGAGGGGAGGCTCCACCCACATCTTCTTTCTAGAAATGTTCCAGCCTACAGGAAGGAGCTGTCACCATGGTACCTGTATGTCATATGGACTAAGAGAAAAGGATTTAACAGGTAAGACTAAAATCCTATTTTATTATTTTAAACATTTATTTTTCAGTTACTGTGAAACATTGTCAGAATCTTATTTTATTTTAATGATTCATAACATTAAACGTTCCTTGTTAAGAGAAGATTTTAAAAAATCTGTCGTCCAATACAAGTTACTGGTAACTTTGGGTAGGCGATCAGCTCCTTTAATAGGCAGGAACAATTCTGAGAAGTGACTCCTGGGTGAAGCCTACCTCCTCTCCTTAGCTTGCAGCTAGCCAATCCCCAACCAGTAAGAGTTTTCCTTGGTCAAGACACAAGCAAGAGGAACAGTTCTGCTATAGTTTTAGCTTTTTATTATTTTATGTTAGAAATGGAATACCACCATTAGGCGGATTACCATCACTGACAATTCCCATCACCCAGTTGTGGATAGCTCAGTTTACCAGGTGCTTTTGTGGACCTAAGCCCTGGGGGTAAATCTTCTCTGCAAGTTCTTTCCCCAGGAGATGCCCACCGAGGCTGCTTCTTGATATATGGTAATCAGAAGATCTGCTGAAAAAGGTGAGCACCTTTGAGTGCTGAGGTCCACATGTCCCACGCTTCCCCTCCACACAGGGGACCCGTGCACTCATTGGGTTTATTCTGTATGTCTGTTAGGTGTTTTGAGCAAGTTTCTGTGGTAACTTAACCCTTTTGTTGCTGGTTAGCATGTTTTTTTTTTTTTTTGGGGGGGGGGTTAGACACTTTCCCTACTGGGACCAGAGTTTATTGGGTCTGTTTTATTTTAGTGGGCTTTTGGGTTGTTTTACATGTTGGTATTCACCTTGTTAACTTTATGTTCCACGCCTTTAAGGCACGCATTTACTGCCTAGACGCCTCCACTCCTTTGTGGTCAGGTCCCAGTACCGCCAGGAGTCACTGCACACAGTGATAGTTGCCATGTCTCCTTGGGAATTTCTGGCCTCTCTGGACCTTCAAGATGCCTATCTGCACATCACCATTCATCCAGAGAGTCGGCAGTATCTCCGCTTTGCCTGCGACTGAGGGCACTTCCAGTTCTCTGCCCTCCCCTTTGGCCTGACCACGGCTCGCAAGTCTTCAACAGAGTCCTAGGAGCCTTGATCTCCGTCCTACATCAGAACGACATCAGAGTGACTCCATATATGGACGTCCTCCTCCTGAAGGCCTTGTCTCCGGATCTCCTTCACCAGCAGGTGCAGGAATGCATTCATGCTCTCTCCCATCACGGGTGGATCATCAACTTGGACAAGTCAGACCTTGTTCCTTCTCAGAAGATGGTCTTTCTGGTCCGCCTCCTTCGACACTCAGAGGGGGATGGTGTTTCTGATGGACGGAGTGGCTCATCAGATAGCCCTAAAGCTCCAAGCTATCCTGTCTCAGGATCCAGTCCCAGCCAAGAAGTTGTCCTCCTTGGTGGGGAAGTTCATTTCCACCATAGAAGCAGTTCTGTTTGCCATGGCTCACACTAGGGAACTTCAGAGGTTTTTGATCCTGTCCTGCAAGGGCCGTCCAGATCTTCTGGAAAAGATCCCTGTCTCTCCCTCTTCAAGTGGAGCAGAGTCTCTCGTGGTGGCTCAACCTGAACAATCTCCTGAAAGGCAGACCCTTCCATCACTGGACATGGTAACTGGAGGATTGCCCAGTTAGGGTACAGTCGGACAATGCCACAGAGGTAGCCTACATCAACAAGCAAGGAGGCACTAGAAGTCTCGCAGCTTGGCTAGAGGTCAAGGCTATTTTATCTTGGGCAGAGGAGCATGTCCCTGCCATTTCCACAGTTCATATTCCTGGCGTAGACAACGTCCTGGCAGACTTCCTCAGTCGGCGCACAGCGGAGAGTGGAAGTTGCATCCATAGGTATTGAAACTCATCATCCAGCAGTGGGGTTTACCATGCATCGACCGGATGGCAACCAGGCACAACAGGAAGGTTCCAACCTTCTGCTTTCGCTGGGTGGATCCCCTGGCTCTGACAGTGGATGCCTTATCAATCCCGTTGATGTTTCCTCTGGCTTACATCTTCCCTCCTTTTCCTCTGTTGACCAGAGTTCTTCGGAAGCTGCGACTGGAGCTCTACTCAGTCATTCTGATTGCTCTGTACTGGCCACAACAAGCTTGGTTTCCGGACCTTCTGGACCTCTCTGTGGCGGAACCTCTTCCATTTCCTCCCCGTCCAGATCTTCTGCAGGGTTACCTCTGGAAAGAAGATGTTCATCGTCTGGCTTTAACGTCTTGGAAATGGAATCCTCAATTTTGAAAAAGAACGGATTTTCTTCTGAGGTGGTGGCTACTATGCTTAGTGCCCGCAAGCGTGTTTCATCTAAGGCCTATCATTGGGTGTGGTCTACCTTCCTGGCTTGGTGTTATGACCGAGATCTGTCTTAGGATTTTGACCTTTCTACAGTTCTTTCCTTCCTCCAGGATGGTGTGGATAAGGGTCTCAGTCTGAGTTCTCTCAAGGTTCAGATTTCTACACTCTGTCTTTTTTCAGAGGCGTCTTGCTATGATTTCTGATGTCAAGGTTTTCTTCCAGGGGGTTGCTCATACCCATCTGGTGTTTAAGTCCCCTGCTCCTCAGAGGGCTCTTAACCTGGTCTTGGGAGTACTCCAGCGTCCTCCCTGTGAGTCTTTGGCTACCATTCCTCTACATCTGCTGATGTGGAAGATGGCCTTTCTCCTGGCGATTGTTTCTGTTTGCAGAGTTGTGGAACTGCATGCCCTGTCTTGTAAACTACCCTTTCTGGTTTTCCACAAGGACAAGGCAGTGCTTCGCACCTCCCAAGAGTTTCTCCCGAAGGTTGTGTCCGAGTTCCACATCAATCAGGATATTGTGGTTCCTTCCTACTGTCCTAACCCTACTTCTGACAAAGAGTGGGATCTTCATCTGTTGGATGTTGTGCTTTGTCTCAAATTCTGTCTGCATCGCACTGAGTCCTTGAGGCAGTCTGACACACTGTTTGTGATTCCTCAGGGTCCTAGGGCAGGGAAGCCTGCTTCCAAGGTTACCATTGCTTCTTGGGGCAAGTCCGCAATTCGTAAGGCTTACGAACTTCGGAAGAAGCTTGTTCCTTTTAGGGTCACGGCTCATTCTACGAGGTCTACTGGGGCTTCTTGGGCCTACAAGAACCAGGCCTCAGCTTATTATTTGTGCAAGGCAGCCACTTGGTCATCTGTGCACACCTTTTCTAAACACTATCGTGGGGATGTGCTGGCATCGGCTGATGCCAGTTTTGGGAGGAACATCCTGGAGGCAGCCTTGCCTGTCTAGGATCTCCTTGGTTTCTCAGTACTCTTTCACTTTTGAGCCCTGTTGGCTCTAGTTCGTGTGCTGTGCAACAGTTTATGGTGGTTGTTTTTATCCCCGTTGACACTTTACGGTTAGTGTTGAGCTCTTCATGATCTATAGGTTCATTTGTGCTCTGGTGACTTTGGGGGCCTACGCCTGATCCTTGCCTTTCTTCCCGCCCTGGGGAACTTAATGGTTGGACTTGCTATAAATGTCATCCTCTGTCCAACTAGCTTTATTCATAAAATGAATGAGGTAGAATTCTAGGACAGATTGCCCTGGTCCATAGGGGACAAATAAAAATTCCCATTGATTTAAATGTGGCTTTTAACCCCTCGAATGCCATAGAGGTCTCCAAAACTTTTGGCAACCTATCTAGCTTTCAAAGGGTTAAACCCCCCCCCCAAGTTTAAATGACTAGCTCATATTTTCTTTCACTGTCGTCCAATACAGGTCACTGGTACTCTGGGAGGCGATTCGCCCCTTTAATAGGCAGGAACAATTATGCAAATGATTGCAGGGGGCGGAGCCTCCCCTCCTACATAAGCTACCTTCAGGCCAGAGCCACTAGATTGATTTGTTCCTGGGTGCTGTGCACACCAGGTAGACAACATCTATGCATTCAACTTAGTGTTTTGTTATTTTTTATTCACAGTGTGGGACATATCTCTGGAACCGCTTGTCACAGCAACTTCAGAGAGGGCTCATTTTAATGCTAGGCTCCTGCTCTATCATCCGGTGTATGTTTTATAAGTGTGGGGTGTTCAGGGGGGCTTCGGGCACTGTTTGGGGTACTTGTATGGGGAAAACTACATTTCCCATGAGCGCCCGGTTCGCGCTCGTTTCTGATTGGCTGTCCTGACGGCCGCCATTTTGTGGTGCTCTTCCTCAGCGAGTACACTACGCAGGGACCGAGCCTTCTCTCCCCTCAACAGATTAACCCTTCGCTGGCCAGATAAGTCCAAATTTAGGCATTTCTGGGGTGACACTTTAATCTTCCACACTTTTACTGGGTGATAGAGTTTAAAGTGGGGTATATTAACGCTGTGAGCATGTCTACTTCACTGGAGCTAGGGGCTAGACCCAAGTCAAAGGAGGATGGGGGGTCTGCTCTCCCCATGGCATTTTGCTCCTCTTGTCACACTGGGCTATCTAGTGATAATTTGGGGGATCTATGCCCTAACTGCACTGGTCAAGATAGCAACCCTGGGCTTCCCAGCCATGCTATTGAGCCATCTTGGGTGAGGGAGTTTAAAGCTGCCACTAGGGATCTCAGATCCACTCTTCAACTCTTTCCCTCTCAGGTACAGGGGGCTCTCCAGGTCTGGCAGACCCCCTCTACAATCAGGACCTCCCTGCTTAAGCCACAGGGAGCTCCTGATGTGTCTGATTCTTCTGAGGAAGAACTATTGCAGGATTCTGATGCTGAGGAACGCACTGTTATTGAGTCTAACAGGTCCATTGGGGACCCTTATGAATGTGACCCTGAAGTCTCGGCTGAGGGTGTGATTAGAGCTGTGTTAACTACGCTCAACCTTCCTCTGACTCAGGAATCCACTTATGATCCTACTGACGTTTTTCAAAAGAAACCATCTAAGCCTGTTGTTTGTTTTCCACTAACCCTATTCTTGCCCGTCTAGTCTCTGAGGCATGGAAGAATCCTGACAGATCCTCCTCTGTCTCCAAAAAGTTTGCTAAACTGTACCCCTTTCCTGAGACTGAGCTGGCAAAATGGGTTCATCCCCCCAAGGTGGATGCTCCTGTTTCCAGGCTATCCAAGTCTACCGCTTTGGCTGTCTCTGATGCCTCTGCCCTGCAGGATTGGACGGATAAAAAGCTAGAACCTTCTCTTAAGTCTATTTTTGCCTCCATTGGCACTGCCATGCGTCCAACCTTTGCAGTGGCGTGGGTTAATAGAACTATTGCGGCCTGGACAGAACGACTGACTGAAGCAGTTCGCCAGGATGCACCAGTGTCTGAACAGTTGCAGCTTCTTGCTAATATTACTGAAGCTCAGAATTATGTTGCTGACGCTGCCTTTGATGCTGTGCGCATGATGGCGAGGGCCTCCACTTCTTCTGTGGTGGCTAGACGTGCCCTTTGGCTGAAAATTTGGTCTGCTGATATAGCCTCTAAGAAAGCCTTGCTTTCCTTGCCCTTTCAGGGGAATTTGCTTTTTGGGTCTGAACTCAAAGAAATGATCAGTGAGGCTACTGGCGGTAAAAGTACTCTTCTACCCTCAGTCTTTAAGAAAAAGTTTCCAGCCAAACGCAATCGGTCCTTTCGTTCCTTTTAGACTGAGACGCGCTCCGTGGCCCAAACGGGTCCTCCCACTACGCGCTCCTCCTCCAAGCCCAAACAGTCCTGGAAGCCCAAAGTGGCCCCCAAGGCCAAGACCTCCAAGACTGCTTCGGCATGACTCGCCGAACCCGGGTCCGCATCCGGCTGTAGGTGGACGTCTTCGCATCTTTCGCCGGACTTGGGAGGAGTCAGTGGCGGACCCATGGGTTATTCAGGTGGTGTCAGAGGGATACAGGATCCCTTTCTCCTCCCTTCCTCCTTTTCGGTTCCATTTTACTCGTCCTTCTCAGGAACCTACAAAAAGACGTCTGTTCGAAGACGCTATTCAGGATCTCTTGGACAAAGAGGTCCTGGAAGTGATTCCTCCAGAGGACACAGGTTCAGGATTTTATTCCAACCTGTTTGTGGTGGCCAAAAAGGACGGAGGGGCTCGTCCCATTTTGGATCTCAAGGATCTCAATGCCTATGTGGTGACTTCCCACTTCCGCCAGGAATCCCTGCGATCTGTGATTGCCGCTATGTCTCCGGGGGACTTTCTTGCCTCCCTGGACCTTCAGGATGCATATCTGCACATCCCTATTCATCCAGAGAGCAGGCGGTATCTCAGGGTTGCCTGCCACAGGGGACACTTTCAGTTTTCAGCTCTTCCCTTTGGGCTGACTTCAGCCCCTCAGGTCTTCCAGAGGGTGTTGGGTTCCTTGATAGCCGTACTTCATCAGGATGGTGTCAGGGTGACCCCTTACATGGATGATCTTCTCCTCAAAGCCTCCTCAGCGGAGCTTCTCCACCAGCAGCTGCAGCTGTGTATACACACTCTGACCCGTCATGGCTGGATCCTGAATCTGGACAAGTCGGACTTGGTCCCATCTCAGAGGCTTCTGTTCCTGGGTCTCCTGTTCGACACTCGCCAATGCATGGTGTTTCTACCGGAGGATGTGGCTCATCAGATAGCCATCCGAGTGGCGGGGATTCTGGAACTGGACTTAGTTCCGGTACCGAAGTTGACGTCTCTGGTGGGGAAGTTCATTTCCACGATCGAAGCGGTACCATTTGCCATGGCCCACTCCAGGGAACTTCAGAGATTTGTGATCCAGACGTGCAAGAATCATCCAGATCATCAGCATCTGTCAGTCTATCTACCTCCTCATGTGGAATCGAGTCTGCACTGGTGGTTGGATCTCTCCCATCTCCTGAAAGGGAGATCCTTTCAAGTTCCTCATTGGACCACGATCACAACGGATGCCAGCCTTCGGGGCTGGGGTGCTGTGTTGGGTCGTTTCAGTGCTCAGGGGAAATGGGGTCTGGAGGACTCTCTTCTCTCCATCAATGTTCTGGAACTGTGTGCCGTCCGGCTTGCCCTGAAACACTGGGAATCTCAACTGACCGGTCGTCCGATCAGAGTGGAGTCCGACAACGCCACTGCGGTGGCTTACATCAACAGGCAAGGCGGCACAAGAAGCGGCACCGCCTGGTTGGAGGTCAAGGATATTTTGTCTTGGGCAGAAGATCACGTGCCTGTCATCTCTGCAGTTCACATTCCAGACAGCGGAGAATGGGCTCTTCATCCAGAGGTGTTTCACTTGCTCACCCAGAGGTGGGGGATGCCGGTGGTGGACCTGATGGCCTCCAGACACAACAGGAAGGTTCCGGTGTTTTGCTCCCAGTGGAGGGACTCCCTTGCTCTAGCAGTGGATGCCTTGTCGATCCCTTGGGATTTTTCTCTGGCTTACATCTTTCCTCCTCTTCCTCTATTGATCAGAGTCATCCAGAAGTTGAAGGTGCTCGTAAGCCTGTGTCCTCCAAGATCTATCATCGCATATGGTCAACCTTCGTTGCTGGTGCTCTGAAAAGAAATTATCCCTTGATTTTCATCTTCCCACTGTCCTGGCCTTCTTGCAGGACGGTGTTGATAAGGGGCTCAGTCTGAGTTCCCTCAAAGTTCAGACTTCTGCCTTGTCTGTGTTTTTCCAGGAAAGGATTGCTATCCTTCCTGATGTGAAAGTTTTCTTTCAAGGTGTGACTCATGTTCGGCCTGCCTTCAAGAGTCCTGCTCCCCAGTGGGACCTCAATTTGGTGCTGGGAGTTCTCCAGAGACCCCCGTTTGAATCCTTGGCTTCCATTCCATTACGTCTCTTGACTTGGAAGATGGACTTCCTTTTGGCTATTGTTTCAGTTCGCCGGGTAGCAGAGTTACAAGCTCTGTCTTGTAAACCTCCTTACCTGGTGTTCCACAAGGATAAGGCTGTGCTTCGCACTAGGAATTATTACCCAAGGTTGTGTCCGAGTTTCACATCAATCAGGAGATTGTGGTTCCCTCTTTCTGCCCTAATCCTTCATCTGACAAGGAACGGGATCTCCATTTGTTGGATGTGGTGCGTTGCCTCAAGTTTTATGTTCATCGCACCGAGTCTATCAGGAAGTCTGATGCTTTATTCGTCATTCCTGAGGGGCCTAGGGCAGGGAGACCGGCTTCCAAAGTTACTATTGCCTCTTGGATTAAGGCTACTATCCGTGAAGCCTATAAGTTGCGGAATAAGCATGTTCCCTTCCGGGTGACTGCCCATTCCACCAGATCTATTGGGGCCTCTTGGGCCTACAAGAATCAGGCATCCGCTGCTCAACTGTGCAGAGCGGCCACTTGGTCCTCTGTGCACACTTTTTCTAAGCACTATCGAGTTGATGTACTGGCTTCGGCTGATGCCAGTTTTGGAAGGAAGGTCCTGGAGGCAGTTTTGCCTGTTTAGGACTTCTACTCTGTGATCCTTAGTGCTTCCTTTCTGTTGAGCCCAGTTGGCTCTAGTTCCGTGTGCTGTGTTAGTTCAGGGGTTGTTCCCTTGGTTGGTGTCCGTTGACACTTACAGTTTGGGCTATGTAATTAACTGGTTCATAGCAGTTTTAGTGACTTGGGCCTTGTCCTGGTCCTTGCCTTACTTCCCGCCTCTGGGTCAGCTCAATGTTTGTACATCCCAGAGTACCAGTGACCTGTATTGGACGACAGTGAAAATAGGATTTTAGTCTTACCTGTTAAATCCTTTTCACTTAGTCCATACAGGTCACTGGTCTCCCACCCTGTCAAGGGACCAGACCTGGCTCTCCTGTGGCATTCAGTGGGAGACCTTTGGGGCATGCTCACAGGAGTCTTTCTTCTTGCTTACCTGGGGTCAGTTTTAGTGTCTCAAATCAATCTAGTGGCTCTGGCCTGAAGGTGGCTTAAGCAGGAGGGGAGGCTCCGCCCCCTGCAATCATTTGCATAATTGTTCCTGCCTATTAAAGGGGCGAATCGCCTCCCAGAGTACCAGTGACCTGTATGGACTAAGTGAAAAGGATTTAACAGGTAAGACTAAAATCCTATTTTAGTGTGTAATGCTTTTATAGTATTGAACAGGGGTCTACCTCTCAAAAAACTGGCATTTTTGACTTGGTATTATACTGATATATAATGCAGGTCTCAAAACTTGGCCAGAAGTGGCACAAAATGCCCCAGAAATGTAATATTTTTGTGTAAAAGAATACAGCAATATAATCCAGTGATTTGTTTTCATTCTTCTCAACTCCCATAACAAGCCTGCTACTGCGGAGGAAGCTCCCGCGATGTGTCTTGTGGGACAGACAAAGACAACTACGATGGCTTTGGAAACTTCTCCTGTCAGAAGCTTTGTGGCAAGTAAGGTTCAGTGATTTGGATATTGAACTGTAGTGGTGAGACTGAACACATTCTGTGCATAATTGGCCCTTTCCTAGAAACCATACAGAGATCTGTGTTTACAGTACAAAACTGCTTTGGATGAATGTTAAAAGGTAATGTGTGAAATATTGTTTCTATCATCAGCCATTTTCGATCCACTGTGTGGGATTAAGGCCTTCTCAGCAAGCCTCCAACAACTTTGGTCCTGTTCCTTTTTTTGCCATTGTGTTCCAATAAATTTGGTAATCTACCCACCTTGCTTTGATCTTTCTCTTGGGCATTTAGTATCGAGAGGAATCTACTGCAAAATGTGTTTGGTCCATCTACCATCAGGTCTTCTTGCTATGTGGCTTAACCATTTCAGGGTCTTTACTCTTTCAGTGATGTCATAGATCTTTGTTTGCTGACGAATCCATGCATGCGTTTTGTTGTCTCTTTGTTATGTTTAGAATTTGCTGCTCCATACTGCTCTGCGTAACCTTATATTTTTGTATGGCTTTGGCATTATGTCCATGTTTCACATCCATACTTAAAGGGATAGTAATACTTAGTTTTAACTTTATTTTATTTTGTAGGCATTAAAAAAACATGAAGAATTATGTAAGTCTTATGTCTCAAACCTTTATGGTTTAAGAGATATTCAGAAGCAAAGTTTCCCCTCCCGCCCTTTTTTCCTAGTGTAAGCCATCTCTTCTCAGATGTGAATCTGGTTGTAAGACCAGACAGATAACAGAAGGGGACAATCTTCTTTGTATGAAAAGAATGAAAGCCCTGCCCCCCTTTGACAAGTTTTTCAGCTTTTTCCCTTATCTTAATTGAAGATTGTCCCTCTCTGCAGTCTACCTGGGCACCTCCCTTCTGATCTGGTTGAATGGGGGGTGGATACTTTGCTTGTGAATATCTCTTAAACCATAAAGGTTTGAGAGATAAGACTTATATCATTCTTCATGTTTTTTTAATGCCTACAAAATAAAATAAAGATAAAACGAAGTATTACTATCCCTTTAAGGAGCCCTGAAATCCATGACGTGACAGGACCGTCACTGATCCTTTTACGGAAGTTTTCCCATGATGGTCCTGGTACATCATGGAGTTCAGTGTCCCCCAAGCGGCTGCATACAGAGTTTAAAAAAAAAAAAAAACTCCGTGCACGCGGCCTGGCCCTTAAGGGGTTAAGGACTGTGAGGACACATTGGTCAAAAACATACATAAATATAAAAATCATTCTTCGTAATCCATGCAAGCTTATTTCATTAGCATTGTAAATTGACTGGCAGGATATTATTGGATATGCACGCTCTGTGCTTATAAACCATAGATGAACCAAACATGATGGTTAAATATACTTAACTGAAACATTGTTTTATATGGCATGCTATGACCATTTAATCTGTCCAGTATTTATAATAGCCATTGTATGCACACACGTGTTCTGTCTCTGAAAGCTCTTTCTCTCTCTCTTTCCCTCTTCTGCACTCTTTCTCTGACACGCTGTGTTTTTCTGTGGCACACTCTGTCTCCCTCGCATACACTCTGACGCACACATAGTCTCTCGCTCACATACTCTCACTCTCTCTCGCTCACATACTCTCACTCTCTCTCGCTCACATACTCTCACTCTCTCTCTCGCTCACATACTCTCACTCTCTCGTATTCTCACTCTTGTATTCTCTCTCTCTCTGGCTTGCATACTCTCTCTGGCTTGCATACTCTCTCTGGCTCACATACACTCTCTCTCTGGCTCACATACTCTGGCTCTCATTCTCTCTGGCTCTCATTCTCTCTGGCTCTCATTCTCTCTGGCTCTCATTCTCTCTGTCTGGCTCTCATTCTCTCTCTCTGGTTCTCATTCTCTCTCTCTGGCTCTCATTCTCTCTCTCTGGCTCTCATTCTCTCTTACTCTCTCTCTGGCTCGCGTACTTTCTCTCTGGCTCGCGTACTTTCTCTCTGGCTCGCGTACTTTCTCTCTGGCTCGCGTACTTTCTCTCTGGCTCGCGTACTTTCTCTCTGGCTCGCGTACTTTCTCTCTGGCTTGCGTACTTGCTCTCTCTTTGGCTCGCGTACTTGCTCTCTCTTTGGCTCGCGTACTTGCTCTCTCTTTGGCTCGCGTACTTGCTCTCTCTTTGGCTCGCGTACTTGCGCTCTCTCTTTGGCTCGCGTACTTGCGCTCTCTCTTTGGCTCGCGTACTTGCGCTCTCTCTTTGGCTCGCGTACTTGCGCTCTCTCTTTGGCTCGCGTACTTGCGCTCTCTCTTTGGCTCGCGTACTTGCGCTCTCTCTTTGGCTCGCGTACTTGCGCTCTCTCTTTGGCTCGCGTACTTGCGCTCTCTCTTTTGGCTCGCGTACTTGCGCTCTCTCTTTTGGCTCGCGTACTTGCGCTCTCTCTTTGGCTCGCGTACTTGCTCTCTCTCTTTGTCTCGCTTACTTGCTCTCTTTCTGGCTCGCACGCTCTCTCTCTCTGGCTCACTCTTTCTCTGTGGTGTGGGCTCTTTTTCTGTCTTTCTTTCTGGTGTGTTCCCTTCCTGTCTGGTGTGCCCTCTCTAGAGTACTCTGCCTCTCTGGTGAGCTCTCTCTGCCATGCGCTTGTGGTGTGGGCTCTCTTTCTGTCTTTTGTTCTGGCATGTTCCTTTCCTCTCTGGCATGCCCTCTCTAGCGCTTTCTGTCTCTGCCTCTCTGGTGTGCTCTTTTTGCCCTTCTGGCATACTCTCTCTGCTGTGCGCTCCCTGCCTATGACACGCGCTCTTTGTTGTGTGTTCTTTGCCTCTTGGCACCTGATCTGGAGCTCTGGCAGGAGCTCTGACATGTTCTCTGGTGCATGCTTTTTCTTGTGCACACTCTCTCTTGCTTTCTGGTGTATGCTCTCTTGTGCACTCCCTCTTGATTTCTGGCACACGCTCTTGCTTTCTGGGGTGCACGCTCTCTCTTTCTGCGGAGTGTGCACTCTTTCTGGGGCATATTCCCTTTCTGACACACTTTCTCTTACACTCTCCTTCACATGCTGACTCTCACACCCATTCTCTCACACTTAGTCTTTGTATAATTATTTTAAACATATCCCAAGAAATGTTGTGGACTATGTTTAAACTAATACTTGAGTATTTCTGGATGTTGTTTGAAAACTGAAAACCTATATTTTCTATAATTGTATTAGTAACTCATTTTCTGTTGCCAGGAAGTTAAACTGTGGGAAGCATGGCTGTACTGAAGTCTGCCATCCTCAGCCTTGCCAGCCCTGCCCACGGCTTCCTCAGATTGTGCGTTTTTGCCCCTGTGGACAGACTCCTTTGAGCAAGCTACTGGAGCTGGGATGTGTGGATCGTAAAACGTGCACAGACCCTATACCTTCCTGTGGAAAAACCTGCGGCAAGCCTCTGCCTTGTGGTTCTCATGGTAACGAAAGCCAGTTTGTACATTGTTTATGCTTTCATGCTTGATTGTTTTTACATGCAATCTATTCAGGAAACTGGGGTTAATATTAGACACCACTATAAATAACAAAACTGTATGTCATTCAGTGTATAATCTAGTAAATGGACCATAATAAATAGGTAAGAATGTATATTACATTCCCCTTTGCTGTGTATCTCCGTAGCATCTTGTGCTATTATATTTTGCTTTCATTGTTTGATTACCTCTGATAGCTGTGTAACGCCACTCAGCACTCTGGTCTGTGTACTTACCAAAGAATTTTAAATCCAATGACTGCATTCAGTAAGCCCAAGAGGTGCAATTCTGGGGCAAGCCAGCTGAACTATAGGGGACACACAAAACTTTTGTAAAATACAATGATTTAAATGGGGGTTTTAACCATTTTAATGCTTGAAAAGTCTCCAACACATTGCTTTGTAGTGCATTAGAGAGATATCTAGAATTCAACAGGTTAAAAGTCTCATTTAATTCCATGAGGATTTTCATTTGCCCCCTCTGGTGCAGTTTTCTTGTTCCAGAAATGCACCTCAAACCTAGGGCCTTGCCCACAAAAGGAAAGTGGACCAGTTTTGGTGCAAACCAATTGCACCCCGGTGGAGAAGCCAACATCCCCCTTTAATTAAATGGGGCTTTTAACCCACTGAATGTAAGATGTCTCCGTAAAATTGCTTTGCAATATGTCGTACACCTCTTTGACATTCAAGGGTTGAATGCCTAATAAAAATCTGTTTTATTTACCTCTGGTATAGTTGGTTTGCTCCAGAGTTGCTCCTCTTTGGCTTGACAAATTCAATCCTAGACAGTGGTTTACACTGGCGACTAGACTGCAGCAGGAAAGCTGCCACATTCAGGTGGCCCTTCAAGTTACCTGTGTTGCGTATGCATTCCTATGATTACTTCACTGGGGCTTGGGGGGGGGGAGCTTGTGTTCTGATTGGTGGCCTCATGTTGGCATTTAACTTTACTGGCAGACACTCATATGGGCTGTACATTCATTGGAGGTTACAATGAGCATCTCAACCTCCAATGTTTTCCACGCAAAAGATCTATAGTGCGCTCCTCAGGTGATGACATGCAGATACCACTGCTTCACTGTTAGAATTCTTAACCTCCCAATTGTGTAGCTTTTGTTTTTGTTTTGTTTTGGGGTTTTTTTTTTTTGTTTTTTTTTTCTAAGTAAACTAACATGCAGTGAAATAAAAAGGTAGATGCATAGTTTTGCAACAGCTGAGGTCCTTTTCATATGTACACAGCTGGACAGAAAGCAAGCAAATCAGCATAATACACAGAATACAAGACTGACAACACTTTCACTGTCCAGATTTGTTAGTCACTGGTCTTTTATCCCCTTAAGGGGTTAACAAGAAAATTACGTTTATGTCGTTAGATACGTTTGTTCTAGTTTCATTACACACAAAAGGAGGGTGGAGCAGTGCTAAAGTGAACAAGCGACTGCATTGTCTGGTAAAGTTTTTCATGTTCATGAAAGTGTGTTTTAACCCCTTGAATGCTAGAGACGTCTTCTTTACAATGCACTGGAAACGTTTATAGCATCCATGAGGTTTGTAACATAATCTGAAAAAATGTTTTTTGCAAACAGGCTTATAATGTAATTTTGTGATAAAATACTATGAAATGTATACACATCATACAGTTTAGCAAATATATATATCATTGTGATTTCCATAATTCAGCATGGACAGGTAACACAGGACCAGTTGTGGTGGCAGAGAATTTAGTTATGAGTCGAGAACATATGCCTCACATACGTCAGTCATTATTAAGATGGACCTGTCATCCTAAGATAGGTTTAGTTTGTTTTACAGAGAAATAAAATCCTCCTATATGTTATCTGTAAAATAGGAAAATTATTTCATACTTACTTTTCCTGGCCATCTTCCATGGCACCACTAAACCAGTGGGTAAGCTCCGCCCATTACAACTGATAGGGCAATAAAAGCAAAAATACCCTATAAATAGGACCTCCCCTCTTACTTTCCAGTTTTAGGTATTCAGACCATCACCAAAGATAAGTTTAAGGAATGTTGCCAAGGGAGGTGACCTGGAAAAGAAAATTTCAGTATATATGAATCCGTTTTCTTATTTCCTGGCTATTGCCTGGCAGCATTACACAAATGGAACATGCCCAAGCAAATAACAAGTGAGGGAAATAAATATTAAAAACAGCCAGTGAAAAGACATTTATTGACAGGACTCAACAGGCTGCAAGACTGTTATGTCAAAAGAAGGCATCCTTGGAAGAATGCACATCCAAGTTGGTGGTGCTGCAGAAGCGTATAGGAGAAACTCTAAATGGCTTCCTTACAGCGTGCCTCTGGTTAGATATATGCCTTTTCTGCTCAGGAGATTCCCATCGCTTTAATCAAACACACATAGTACCTTCCAGTTGATTTAGGACTTTATAGCATTTTTAGATGTAGTGTTATTTAATTTGGCTCCTTTGAGTTTGATGTAAGAGAAGTCTGCTGCTATTGTTACCTTTTCCCTCTCTTTGACAGATTTCATTCACACCTGTGAGAACCTCTGCCATGAAGGTGAATGTGGGCCTTGTACTCGCACATCAAATATATCCTGCCGATGTGGTTTCAAAACAAAAGTAAGCACTTTGCTTCTGTATGTTTATTCACTAACTTGCTATGTTTATTTGTGTGCACGTATGTGTGTGCATATACATCATGATATTTTGTGGTTCTATTATTTCCACAAGAGCACTGTATAGTTTAACAAATAAAAATTAAAATTCTTATATCTACGGATCTGTCCCGTGGGACTGTGTGGAATCACTGGCTGACCCACAAGGGCGATACCTTTTTCTGAAAGGCAGTTTGGCTGGTATGCCTGTCACCTTAGCGAATATATATGCCCCAAATACCTTAATCCTTCCTTCTTCCAGTCTACCCTGTCCATTCTTGACGGTATGGTCTTCTACTTCTGGGAGGAATGTTTGTCTAGATCCTACCCTGGATTGCTCTCCTTCTAAACCTGCCTGCTATGTTCCTAGATCTGCTGATATAACTAGGTTGTTGGTGAATCTCACCCTGATTGATGATCGGCACTCATTCTTTCCTACTAATAGGGATTATTCTTTTTTATTCTAACCCTCACAAATCCTTCTCCAGGCTGGATTACTTCCTCATTAGCCAATACCATCTAAACATGGCCCCACAAGATTCTATAGGCTCTATCACTCTATCCGACCAGACACCGATCTTTCTTACTCTTACCTTGTCTCACATCCCATGTTCCTCTGCCAGATGGCGTTAATGAATCTCTCCTTCATGATCCCACATTTCGGACAAAATTGCTACTGAACTGTCTGCATTTTTTTAGATAAATGCCACTTTGGATATTCCTCCTTCTTGTTGGGAAGTTCATAAATGTTACTTTCGCTGTCTTTTTATTTCTTTAGGCATCTGGAGATCTAGACAACGTTGTCATGCTCTTGATGCTCTGGTTGCTTGTGTTTCTGACTTAGAATCCCTCCACAAATGTTCCCAAGATGAACGTGTTTTGACAAAACTTAAAGAAGCGAGTTGAGAATTGTCCACCACTCTTTTAGCTCACTCCCTGAAATCTTATAACTGGGTTAAATTCCAGCATTACTTGCATGGAAAGTCCTTGGTACTCTCATTCACGAATCCCGACAGGCTACTCGTGTACTGTCATATCGCTGAAGCTTTTTGCAGCTTTTATAGTGATCTATATAATTTACACGGAGAATCTTCCGATACTTCAGTTCCCCTCCCTTCTTCCTTGTCTCTCATTACGTCTTTCCTGCAAAAAGCTAATATTCCTAAACTCTGCCACTGCTTCAACATCTCTAGACTCCCTGATTACGGAATAGGTTCGGGAAGCTATTAAGTCTACTCCAATTGGTAAATGCTGTGGCCCTGATGGGTTCTCTTTATTGTACTACAAACAATTCAAGAGTCAGCTTCTTCCTCATTTACTTGCATTGTTTAATAGTATTCTTTCTGGATCTTCCTGGCCTTCTCAAAACCTGTTGGTCTTTTCCCAAACTGGGAAAAGACTCCTCTCAGTGTGGGAATTATAGACCCATCTCGCTTTTAAACACAGATCTTTTCACTAAAATTCTTGCATCAGGCCTCAAAGTCAGTCTGGCTTTGAATATGGCAGGGAAACTAAGGACAATATAGCTCGCTCTATCTTGCTTTTACAATCTGTTTCTTCTAATTCAACACCATCTATCTTCGTTTCTTTGGACGCTAAGAAAGCGTTTGATAGATTTGACTGGACTTATATGATGGAAGTGCTCTTTCTCTCTGCTGTCCTTTCCTTTTTCTCTTCTCCGTCGGCCCGTGTTCTAGTCAATGGGGTCCTGTCGCAACCATTCCAGATATCGAATGGCACAAGGCAGGGCTGCCCCCTCTCCCCTTTCCGCTTCAATAAACCGCTGCTTACGACCATTAGAGCTGATTCGGAAATCAAGGGGGTACAGGTAGGCTCCCAGGAAATGAAAGTTATCTGCTTTGCTGATGATATCATGGCCTCTCTCACCTCCCACCTTTCCTCTCTGCGTAGTCTTACCTCCACTCTTGTTGATTTTGGCACTCTCTCTGGTATGAAAATAAATTTTACTAAATCTGAGATTTTACCTCTGCATATCTTGAGTAGTCTAGGGCTTACTTTACAACACTCTTTTCCCTATACGTGGGCTAAGTGCAAAGTGAAATACTTGGGCATGTACCTAACTCCAGATGTCTCAGACTTTGTCTCGGTGAATGTTTGCCACTTTATACAGGTTATTAAATGTGATATCCAGTCTTGGCGTTCGGATCAATCTAGCTAAAATGGTACTATTACCTAAGATCTTATATTTCTTCCACTCTCTACCTCTCCTGATAGCCGCTTTACATATTCCACACCTTCATTGCCTTCTCAGGTCTTTCGTTTAGGATCAGAAGAGGCCTAGGAACAGAGCTTTACTTTATTCAGGCCAAAGAAACATGGTGGTCTGGATCTCCCTAACGTACTTCGCTACCGTGAAGCTGCTTTACTTACCTTCTGTTTGGAACTTTGTGAATCCCCTCCTACAAAATCATGGGCTTTTTTACTTCAGTCCCTGGCCCCGATTGTTCAGTTTCGGCAACTTTTTTGGACCTCTCCAATATTGCTCAAAAAGCAGGTCTCACACCACCTGTTACTTCACACTCTTCACACGTTCTGGATAAAACAGAATGCTAAACATAACCTTATTCCTTTACCTTCTCCCCTGTACTCAATCTTGGTTAATCTGAACTTCCCTCGTGGCTTGCATGCACCTAATTTTCGTAATTGGATCAAGGCTGGTTTGACTGATCTAGATCACCTTATTCCAAGATTAAGTTCACCACCATTCACTGACTTGAACATTTAGGTGCTTTACCTACTACGGATAGGTGGCATTTTTTCCAAGTCAATCATTTGCTATCGCCCCCTTCTCTTTCCTCTTTTATTCCTTGTCCCTTAACCTCCTTTGAAAACCTATTGCCTACGGACAAGCCCATAAGGTTTCTTTCAGTTCTGTATAAACTGCTTGGATCCTCTCTTCATGCTACTCCCATTCCTCAAAGGCTGTTTTGGGACGTTGATTTGGGGTTTTCAGTGTCCTCGTCTCAATGGTCCCGTGCTTGTATATTGCATGACACCTTACTTACCAGTGCTGCTATGTGGGAATCTAGCTACAAAATTATGATGCGGTGGTACCGCAACCCTCTTCAGTTAGCTCAAATATATGTGGGACGTCCGCATTCCTGTTGGTGGTGTAATAATAGTGAAGGTTCCTTCCTTCATGTGTGGTGGTCTTCTCCTCAATTCCAGCCTTTTTGGTTGACGGTGCACAGAGATGCCCAATCCTTATCCAACATTTCTATGCCGTTCTCCCCGAATGCCTCGTTCTTTCTATTCTGTTGGATCTGCCGGTACCCTCCAGACCTGAGTTGAGATGTTGGTTGTTCTTGATCTCAGTGACTAGACTTTGTGTCTCTCGGCAATGGATTTCTTCATCACCCCCTAGCATAGCGGATTGGTGCCATGAACTGAAACGTATTGTAAATATGGAATATCTGTTCCATACTTCGTAAGGGACTGTGGATGCCTTTGCTTCTTTGTTTGTTCCTTGGTATTCATATTTAGGGCTATCATTACCATCTTCCCTAAGTCAGACATATTCACAAAACAGATCAGATGCTGTGAGTCATGGGTAGACCTTGTCCTCTCCCTTCCTTTCCCCTCCTTCTTACCCTACCTTTGCCTCTTCCTTTCCCCTTCTTTCTGCTACCTGTTTCCCTCTCTCATTCTTATTCCTTCTTTCACTTCTTGTCTTCTTTGATTTCCTCAGTCTTTTCTCTCTTTTCAAGCTCTCTCTCTCCACTCTTCTCTTCCTTTCATGCCTCTCAATGTTCTTTTCTTATTTTTGTACTTTTTTTTTTTTTTTTTTTTTTCCTGTTCTGATCACTGATCGATTGTTCATTTTAAGATTGTGCTATATATAGGACACCACCACACATTTTATCTTGATTAGTGTGTAACACTCCTCTCATGTGTTAACTACTACTTTTCTGGGGAAGCCTTACATGTGTAGCATTCTGCGTTCTGTTATCCTGTTTCCTTGTATTTCAATTTGTATTGATGTTTTGTCTGTACTTTTCTATTGGATTGTATTTTTCTGCATATACCATACAAATAAAGTAATACAATATTAAAAAAAAAAAAAAAAAAAATTCACATGTATCTAAATGGAGCATTTAACCTTTTGAATGCTAGAGATACTAGAAATCGCTTGAGTGCAGGTAAAACAAATCTGATTCATCAGCACTGCTAGTGCTTGGGTTTTATTGTTCAGTTAATTGCTATGTGGGCGATATATCAGCTGTTATTTTTCTGTCCACATACTCTTTAAAGTATGTACCAAGGAATCTTGAATTAACATGAGTCACAGTCAGTGAGTCCTGAATGATTCTTGCACGCTGCCGTTGGATTGTGATTGTCTAATTCTCAGAAACAGTGTGTACACATATAACTGGTTTGTGAAGTAGATGTCAACTTGAGGGGGCTGCAGTATTGAAAACCCTATTTCTCAACCACTAGGCTAGACTCTATGCTACAACTAATAATAACCATTGACTAGTACCGCAAGTCTTTCCAGTCTCATGGAATAATTTATAATAACCTATTTTGCTAATAAAGGAGTTAATGTACTATAGCAGATAGGTGAGAGTAATTGTTGTCTAAATACTTATTCTCTCCCCCCATCCTTAGAAATAACAACACTTTGGGTATATTTTTATTGTATTACTTGATCATAAATTGTAATAACAGGTAAGCTTTACTATCAGCCATCAATAAAGGTTTCTTAGATCAAACCTGTTTCGGTACACCGTTCCTGTGCGTGCTCATATATAATTATTAAATGCTGTTAGTCCATTAGTCTGTGATTAGTAAAAAAAAAAGCGCTACTAACTTTTTCCCTCCTGCCTAGTAACTTTTCTCTGTCGTCCAATATAACTCACAAGTACCATGGAGAGGCGACAGCTCCTTACAGTGGGCTGGAACAATTCTAGAAGTGCAGGGGTGGAGCCTCTCCCTCCTCCATATCAGGCTACTTCACTTAACCCTGCCCAGATAGATTTGTTCCACGTCCTGGTTAGATGGCTGAGAACAGTTCTGCTTAGTTTTTAGTTATTTTAATATTTTTTTTTAGATATGGGGTGTACAAATTCACCCATTTGGCTGATTACCATTACTGGCTTCCCCTGGAGGATTACCCCGTTATCAGGTGCTGTTGTGGACCCCTAGCAGCCCTGGGAGAGAATCATGCAACCCATGTCTCTCTCTCTCCAGAAGGATTCTCTCTGAGGCCTCTCCCTTCTCAATGGTAATCTGATGAAAGAAGACCTACAAAAAAGGTGAGCAACCCTTTGAGTGCCATGGTCCACTTGTCCCACAGTTCCCCTCCGCACTGGAGTTCTTATAACTCTGGCACTCACGTGGGGTAATTATCTGTCTGTTTTCTGGGTCTTTGGAGCATTTTGTCCTGCTTTGTGGTGATTAACCCCTTCCTTGCTGTTTATATTGCTTTGAGGGACTTGTATCTCATTTTCCCTTTGGATTCATGAGTTTTTATTGTTTATCACATGTTCTATTTGTGTTTTTGGGGGGGCGGGGTTTATTAACTTTTCAAAGTTTTAGATTTTTTTTATTCTGGGCTTTTAAGAGTGCTCTTTACCGCACTGCCGCACTTGTTTCATTGACTTCTAAGGGACATACTTTTTTGGGACATATCTCATTCTTCTTGTCTCCCCTTGTCCTGCATTCTGGTTCACATCGTCAGTGTCTTGGGGGTCCCTGGGGGGTTTGAGCACTGCTTTTTGGGTACCTGAAAGATTGAACTACATTTCCCATAATGCCCAGTTCATGGGCTTTTCTCTGATTGACTCTGAGTTTGTATTCCATTTTCTTTCTCTCTGGCTTAGTATCCTGCGCAGGGGTTTGATTCCCTTTCTCTCCTCCACAGGTTAACTATTCACCTGCCAGGTAAGTATGCTTTTGGGCTTTCTGAGGTGATTTTATTAATCTGGGAGACAGTATTTGGGTTCCCTATTACTGTTAGACACGTCTCCTGTTAGGATGTTCGATTCAAAGGGACATGGTGATAGCCCTAAGGCTAAGGACTCAGGGGCATCTTTGACACCCCTTGCTTACTGTTCCTCATGCCAAGCAGGGCTTCACAGAGAGCACTCTGGTCACTTATGCTCCTCATGTGCTGTGGCCCCTGCTTCTCCGCCAGGGCCCTCCAGTCATGAACAAGAGCCACATTGGGTCAAGGACTTAAAGTATTCTATGGCACAGTTTCCTCTTTCCCTTCAGGGGGTTCTTCAGTCTGAGTTCTTCAGTTGGAACCCCTCCCCCCCTCACACACACTTCATTCAGGTTTGTGGCCCCTAAGGCACCTGGCATTCTTGATCTTTCTTATTCCTCTGAGGAGGATTCATTTGAGGAGTCTGAGGATGGTGAGTGTGCAGAAGGGGCTTCTTCCCATACTTATTGTGACCCCTTTGAGGCTGACCCTGAACCTTCTGTGAAGGGTCTCATCAAGGTGGTTTTAACTACACTACACATTCCTGTTAACCCTTTAGAGACTGTCTACTTCTAATGTCTTTAAAAAGCACAAGCAGTCCTGTACTATGTTTCCGTCTAATCCCACTCTAGATCAGGTTATCCTGGACGAGTGGAAGACTTCAGACAAGGGTCTTTCTCTCTCCAAGAGATTTTCTGAGCTGTACCACTTCTCTGATGCAGCCTTGGCTCAGTTGGCTACACCTCCTCAGGTTGATCCCCCTATTTCCAGACTGTCTAAATCCACTACTTTGCCCTTGGCGGACACCACGGTGCTTATGGATTTAACGGATAGGAAGCTTGAAGCTATCCTGAAGTCTGCCTTCTCTGCTATAGGTGCTTCCTTGAGGCCTACCTTGACTTCTGTGTGGGTTACCAGAGCCATTTCTGTTTGGACTGGATAGCTTACTGACATTGTCTGCAAAGGTGCCCCTAAGGAGGACCTTTTGGCCATTTTAGCCAACACGTCTGAGACTCAGAACTATGTGACTGATGCCCACTTTGACGCCATCAGGCTTGAGGCCAAGGCTTTTGCCTTTTCTATGGCTGCTAGATGCACTCTGTGGCTAAGATTTGGTCTACTGACTTAATATCTAAGTCACTAATTTCTCTCCCTTTTCAGGGTACGTCTCTTTTTGGGCCTGAACTGAAGAGTATCATCAACGAGTCCACTGGGGTAAGAGTACTTTGTTGCCTCAGGTCCCCAAACACCCTAATCTGGCGATAAAACAGTGTCTTTTTCATCCCCGCCAAAACGAAATGCAAAGAAGGGGTCCGGGTGGGTCTCAGGCCAGCAGTCCGCGCTCCATCCCCAAGAGCAGGAAGCAGTTGGAGGTTCAAGAACCCCTCCACCAATCCACCTTCTTTGGCATGAGTTGCTGAACCCTGGTCTGCATCTCCCTGTGTATGGTCGCCTGCAGCATTTTTCAAGCATTCGGGCAGGTTCTGTTGCGGATCAGTGGGTATTACAGGTGGTTTCAGGAGGCTACATGATTCCCTTCATATCCCTGCCTCCCTTCAGATTCATCCTTTCTCAATCCCCTCTGGGACAAGAAAAGCTCAGTCTTTTCAACTGGGTGTTCCAGCCTTTCTTGGACAGCGGAGTCCTGGCTCCGGTTCTACCTCAAGAGAGAAGTTTAAGTTTTTATTCAAACCTCTTTGTAGTTCCCAAGAAGGATGGCGGCAAGATGGAGTCTTTGCACTCTGTCATTTCTATCCTCTCTGGATCTGCAGGATGCCTACCTGCATGTTTTGATGGGGTATTTCCAGTTCACCTCTCTGCTCTTTGGGCTCACCACAGCTCCTCGGGTGTTTGCATGGGTCTTAGGGCATTGATTGCCTTCCTGTACACCAAGGGGCTTCAGGGGACTCCGTACATGGGCAGTCTCCTGCTGAAGGCTCCTTCCAGGGATCTCCTGGACCGTCTGCTCCAGTTCCTTCTCAGGACCTGGTTTTCCTCTGTTTCCGGTTCAACACCTGTCAGGGTATGGTCTCTCTCTGACAGATGACTCTGTTCAGCAGATCATGAACAAGGTATCCAAGGCTCTGGGGTGGACCTCCGCTCTAGTACACAAGTTCTCTTCCCTGGTGGACAAGATGATATCCACCATGGAGGCAGTTCCGTACTTCATGGCTCACACCATGGAGCTTCAGAGGTTCACTATCCGGGCTTATTGGGGGAATCTAGATCTTTTGGATAGTCTGGACTCTCTTGCCTAGGAAGTGAGACAGGACCTCCTCTGGTGATTGGACAGCTCCAACCTGAGGAAGGGGAAACCTTTTGTTGTCCAGTACTGGACCTTGGTGACAACAGACGCCAGTCTTTATGGCTGGGGAGCTGTCCTGGGTCACCTCAGGGTTCAGTGTCGATGGACTGCGGAGGAGACCCTCCAGCCCATCAACGTCCTGGAGCTCAGGGCAGTCCTTCACTCTGGTATACTGGTCTCTCCACTGGGAGGCTGTCCAGTCCGTGTTCAGTCGGGCAATGCCACTGCTGTGGCTTATATCAACAAGCAAGGAGGCACAAGAAGCGATTCTGCTTCGTTAGAGGTCAAGGCTATTTTGGCCTGGGCAGAAGAACACGTTCCTGCCATCTGTCATGCACATTCCAGGCGTAGAGAAAGTTCTGGTGGACTATCTCCATCTCCAGACAGTGGACCCCGGGGAGTGGGAACTCCAAACGGTGGTCTTCGACCTATTGGTCCAAAAATGGGGGCATCCTTGGATAGACCTGATGGGCTACCAGGACATCAGGAAGGTTCCGATGTTTTGCACTCGCTGCGGGGATACTCTGGAGTTTGCTTCAGGGGCCTTGTCCATTCCTTGGCGCTTTCAACTAGCCTACATTTTTCCTCCTCTTTCTCTCATTCCCAGGGTGTTGATTAAAATTTGGATGGACGGCACATCGGTCATTCTGATTGCTCCTTATTGGATCAGACAACCTTGGTTTCCAGAACTGTTGGCATTGTCTACTCAGGATCCGTTTCCTCTGCCACGCAGACTGTATCTCCTTCTCCGGGGTTACCTCTGGAGAGGGGACGTGGACAATCTGGCTTTGACGGCATGGCTGTTGAAGCCTCCATCTTAAGGAGGAAGGGCTTTTCTCCTGAGGTGGTCTCTACCATGATCAAAACGAGGAAGCCAGTTTCCTTGAAGGCCTACCATAGGGTTTGGTCTACCTTTCATTCTTGGTGTGTGGACACGGATCTGTCCTCACAGGAGTTTGATCTTCTGTCCATCCTCTCCTTTGTGCAGGAGAGGATGGACATGTTGCTAGATGTCAAAGTCTTGTTTCAGAGTATTGCACATGCTTTTCCTGCCCTTAAGGCCCCCACTCCTTAAAGGGACCTTAATTTGGTTTTGGGAGTCTTGCAGCGGCCTCCCATTGAGTCTTTGGCTACCATTCCTCTATGTCTTCTAACGTGGAAGATGGCCTTCCTTTTGGCTGTAGTCTTTGTCTGCAGAGTGGCTGAATTGCAGGCCTTGCCCTGCAAACTGCCTTTCCTGGTGTTTTACAAAGATAAGTCTGTTCTTCGCACCTCCCAGGAATTTCTTCCTAAAGTGGTCTGAGTTCCAAATCAATTAGGAGATTGTTGTACCTTCCTTTTGTCCTGACCCTAAATCTGACAAGGAGAGAGGGATCTCCACTTGTTAGATGTGGTACGCTGCCTCAAATTCTATGTGCACACTCCACCAGGTCTGTTGGGGTCTCCCAGGCCTGCAAGAATTAGGCCTCTATGTAACAGCTGTGCAAAGGCGGCCACTTGGTCTTCTGTACAAACCTTTGACAAACACTACTGTGTTGATGTTCTGGCTTCGGCTGAAGCAAGTTTTGGCAGGAAAGCCCTGGAGGCATTTTTGCCTGTCTAGGACTTTATTTTCCTGTGCCTTATAGCTCTTTAACTGCTTGAGCCCTGTTGGCTTTTGTTCTTTTGTGCTGTGCCTTTGTTACTTATGTCCCTTGACACTTTGTTCGTTTGGACTGTTCCTTGTCCTGGATAGTCCATGGGAACTCTGGTATCATGGGTACCGGTGCTTGGTCCTTTCCTTCTTCTTCCCACCCAGGGAGCTCAATGTTGGTACGTCCCCATGGTACCTGTAAGTTATGTTGGCCGACAGAGAAAAGAGGATTTTAGTCTTACCTGTTAAATCCTTTACTCTTAGTCCATATAACTCACAGGTCTCCTGTGGCTGGATGTGGGAGTCCTCTTGGGTTCATCGCTCACAGGAGTTTCCCTCTCCTTTCTTGCTGTCTTACTTTGTAGGTTTTCTTTTCTCAAATCTATCTGGGTGGGGCTAAGTGAGGTAACCCGGTATGGAGGAGGGGGATGCTCCACCTCTGCACTTCATATAGAATGTTCCAGCCCACTGGGAGGAGCTGTCACCTCTCCATGGTACCTGTGAGTTCTATGGACTAAGAGAAAAGGATTTAACAGTTAAGACTAAAATACTCTCCCCCCCCCCCCCTCCAGATTTGTGGATCTCACTGATAATTTTCCAGCCCTTCCCTTCATTTATAACATTGTTTGCATTTTCACGATCATGTAATGTAAACAATAGAACAACAATACCTTCCAAGTGTCCCTCTTTAGGAGACCTCTTTGAGACCCAAATCCCTCTGTCCCTCTTTCCCATCCTGGTGTTCCTCTTTTTAGGACATCAGACTGTGTGGTGTGTAAATAAGTGTATCACAATACTCCACAGCAATAAAACTCACATTAATCTTTGTTTAAACTTCAGTACATATGTTTATAAATTAGTTTGTGTAAGTAAAATACTTTGGTCTTGCTGTCAGTCGTTTGTTCAGTTAGGCACAGAAATCTGAAAACTTCTCGTTAATGCACTCCCACCAGCCACGCCCACAGCAACACAACCTAAAAGAAATGTGTTCCTCTTTAGCCATTTGAGATGTTGGGAGGTATGGAACAACTGAAATACTCAACAGAAGGATGGACTGCTTATTAAACTTATCTGCTCTAGTCTTTTGTAGTCTATTATGATACTTATGCATTTTGTAGCATTTTTACAAAATATAATTATTATTTTCTTTTATGATGTGAAGTAACTTGTTGTTTGCAATGCTCCTGTTGTTTTGGGCCACAGTGACTTTAATTTGGCATATTAACTGAGTAGTAATTGATAGCTTCTGTACTAGAGATTGATCATTAACATTTTGAGTGCCAAAGGGCAACAGAGCAACATTTACACCCTCCTGTGGCACTGAGAGGTGGTAGGTAGTAATACGCTGAGCAGTGAAGCTGTTTTCAGGGGAAAAATAATTACCACTGAATTACACTAGTTGGTTCACCTCACATATGATTAATCAAGGGGTAGGCATTCCTTGGCTTTTCAGATGTTGGAAATTACAACTCTCAACATCACCAAATGGTTCCTACAAATGTACTGTAGACTACTGTTTTAAATATAATTTAACATTCTCTCACTCTCTCTCTCTCTTACAGGAAGTTCCTTGTGCACTGATACAAAATGAAGGTAATGTGCATTATTACAGTACTTGAGGATATGTTTTGGCAAGTTTGCCTAAGACCCCATCTGTCCCATAGAATGTGAGATACAACAGGGCTCAGTGGGCGTAGTGCATAGAACACGTTAGTGTATATATTCACAGGCCCTTGCACTGGGATTTTTGCCATTGTGCTGTTTATACACAACATTGGCTTTTTGCCTGCACATCCTGTATGCAAGAAACCAGTGGACTCTCATGGGTCATCTACAAGTACAGAGAGATGCTGAGCCACTCTCTGCACTTTTTTGTCAACATTAACCCATAGTACCCATCTGGATAACAATGGGCATGTCCCCATGTGCCTTAACTGGAAGGGGACCACGGAGAATGTGACAGCATAATCCCCTTCTATGTACTGAGAACGTATTCAGTTTGTTCGCACTAGAGTGAGCCCACTGGGAGATGTGTATGTATTTATACTCTGGTTGTGCATACAAAAACCTGATGTGGAATTGTTTCAGAATTACTCCATTTTTCTTTTGGACATAAGGCCCTTGTGTTTTTCAGATATCCCAGGCCCCAAGTGGGCACTTGCACTAGGAGGAATAACCCATGTTACTCTACATCCTTGTATCACAGAAGTTCATGTGCACATGACCTGGAAATAGATATAGAAAGCAAAATATCAATATTTGCAGATGACACTAAATTATGCAGGAAACAGTGACCATTGTCAAACAGCAGTAGCAAAAGCAAACAAAGTCCTGTCTTGCATAAAAAGGGGTATTGAAGCAAGAGTAGATAACATAATTTTGCCATTGTACAAATCATTGGTAAGACCTCACCTTGAGTATGCAGTACAGTTTTGGTCTCCAGTTCTAAAAAAGGATGTACTAGAACTAGAGCGGGTACAGTGAAGAGCAACAAAATGAATCAAGGGAACGGAGGACTTGACGCATGAGAAACGACTGGACAAACTTGGTTTATTTAGTCTAGAGAAAAGACGACTGAGAGGAGATCTTATCACAATGTACAGGTATTTGAGAGGTCAATACAAGGATCTCTGTGGGGAGCTATTCATTCCAAGACCTGATCAGGTGACCAGGGGACACACCTTGAGATTAGAGGAAAGGAGGTTTAGACTTCAGCAGAGGAAGGGTGTTTTTACAGTAAGGTCTGTTAAATTGTTGAATTCCTTGCCCAAGGAGGTGGTTATGGCAGATACAATGGATACATTTAAGAGCATATTAGATACATTTCTTTCAAAAGGGAACATACAGGATTATACTGTATATTAGTAGGCAAATCAGGAAGGTCTGATAAAGACTAACTTAATTTGGTCGCAGGAAAGCTATACAGTTCTCATATCACTAGGGTATGAGGCAAAGGTTGAACTTGACGGACTTGTGTCTTTATTCAACCTAATTTACTGTGTTACATACACTGAGCACCATAATGTGTCTGATGCTAATGCCTGTCTCCCCTCATTTTAAATCTGTCCAGTGGTGGAATGGTAATTTACCAAGAGAGGAAGTTGACTGAATGGTGCTTGGTGACCTTTCCACACATACATGTCCTTCTCCTTGTAGTACAACTGGGCTGATGCTAAACAAAAGTGATTAAATTTTGGTAGAAACCAGCTGCACCACATGGAAAGGTAAATAGTTCTCAATGTTTGCAATGATTTGAATGGTGTGTTTAACGGTGTTGGAGTGACTCCAAAGTATTCCAAAACAATGCTTTGGGGACGTCTGTAGCATTCATGGGATTAAAGGTCCCATTTAAAGCAATCGAAATGTTTGTTTCCCTATGGTTCAGTTGGTTTGCTCCAGAACTGCACCACTTTTACTTAGTATATCAGCCACCATGTGTTTAGTTAGTGCCCTGGTCATCTGCAGAAGGCACGCCCTGTGACATACTGCACTAGTGTTTCATGGAAATTAATTACAATAAGGTTTTAAAAATATTTGTTTCAGGTGATGATTTCCATTGTCATAATAAGTATGAAATGTGTTGTTAACCCCTTGGGGGTAGATATTAGCTGACATGTTAGAACTACATGAAGTTAAGGCAGTCATGAACTGTGTTTGTGTTCAACGTCCCAGCATACAACAGTTTTTTTCTGTTCTACGTACACACTGTTTAGCACAGACAGGGTACTTGTCTTCACACCTCAGACCAGGATTCACCTACTGCGGTCACAGGACAACCTATACAAAGTGCCCGCTGTGTTCTTGGCTTTTCAAAAGAAAGCGCTGACTGTAATGAGGTCTTTGCAGATGGTTACTAGGAAATGAGCTGCTGAGTTTCTCTTTCTGTGTAAATCTGTTTTGGCAGGAGAGATGTGAAATAAATGGATATTATACAGAAAGGATTATCAGTTCTGGGCCAAAGTAGCTGTACTATAGGGCACAAATAAAAATTCTCATGTATCCGTTGATTTAAATTTTTAACCCTTTGTACACTAGAGAGGTCTGCAAAAGCATTGCTTTGTTTCAGAGGGTTCCAATCTATCGTTAAAGGAATGTGAATTTTCATATCTCCCCTCCCCAATTTGCTCCAGAATTGCTCATCTTTTGCTTTCTGTGTAAGGCCCAAGGTCCACACCTAGGATTAATTGCTATATATTTGTTTCTAAATGCATTACATTTAATCTTAATGTTTCTTTTTACAGGAGATTTTACTTTTATTTGTGACAAACGCTGCAACAAGAAACGGCTGTGTGGGCGCCACAAGTGCAGTGAAATTTGCTGTGTGGTGAGTTTTCTAATCTCTAATTCAGAACCAGTTCAGTACATTTGAACCTCTTGAGGACCTGATCACCTACATGCAAAACTTACAATCTATGTAACATAAATATTAAATGTAATACAAAAAAAGTTACAAAGTAACCCACTTCTTATACTATTCTACTATAATGATATGTTTCAGGGCAGAGACAGCTCTCCCTTCTCTCTCTCTCCCTTTCGCGCCTCGCTCTCTCTCTCTCTCCCTTTCGCGCCTCGCTCTCTCTCTCTCCCTTTCGCGCCTCACTCTCTCTCTCTCTCCCCCTTTCGCACCTCGCTCTCTCTCCCTTTCGCACCTCGCTCTCTCTCCCTTTCGCACCTCACTCTCTCTCCCTTTCGCACCTCACTCTCTCTCCCTTTCGCACCTCACTCTCTCTCTCTCCCTTTCGCACCTCACTCTCTCTCCCTTTTGCAACTAGCTCTCTGTCTCCCTTTTGCAACTAGCTCTCTGTCTCCCTTTTGCAACTAGCTCTCTGTCTCCCTTTTGCAACTAGCTCTCTGTCTCTCTTTTGCGACTCGCTCTCTCTCCCTTTTGCGACTCGCTCTCTCTCCCTTTTGCGACTCGCTCTCTCTCCCTTTTGCGACTCGGTCTCTCTCCCTTTTGCGACTCGCTCTCTCTCCCTTCTCTCTCCCTTTTGCGACTCGCTCTCTCTCCCTTTTGTGACTCGGTTTCTCTCTCCCTTTTGCGGCTCGGTTTCTCTCTCCCTTTCGCGGCTCTCTCTCTCTCCCTTTCGCGGCTCGCTCTCTCTCCCTTTCGCGGCTCGCTCTCTCTCCCTTTCGTGGCTCTCTCTCTCTCTCCCTTTCGCGGCTCTCTCTCTCCCTTTCGCGCCTCGCTTGCTGTCTCCCTTTCGCGCCTCGCTCGCTCTCTCCCTTTCGCGCCTCGCTCGCTCTCTCACTTTCGCTCCTTGCTCGCTCTTTCCCTTTCGCTCCTCGCTCTCTCTCCTTTTCACACCTCTCACTCTCTCTCCCTTTCACACCTCGCTCTCTCTCTCTCCCTTTCGCGCCTCACTCTCTCTCTCTCCCTTTCGCGCCTCGCTCTCCCTTTCGCGCCTCGCTCTCTCTCCCTTTCGCGCCTCGCTCTCTCTCCCTTTCGCGCCTCGCTCTCTCTCCCTTTCGCGCCTCGCTCTCTCTCCCTTTCGCGCCTCGCTCTCTCTCCCTTTCGCGCCTCGCTGTCTCTCCCTTTCGCGCCTCGCTGTCTCTCCCTTTCGCGCCTCGCTGTCTCTCCCTTTCGCGCCTCGCTGTCTCTCCCTTTCGCGCCTCGTTCTCTCTCCCTTTCGCGCCTCGTTCTCTCTCCCTTTCGCGCCTCGTTCTCTCTCCCTTTCGCGCCTTGTGCTCTCTATCTCCCTTTCGCACCTTGCGTTCTCTCTCTCCCTTTCGCTCCTTGCACTCTCTCTCTTTTGCGCCTCGCTCTCTCCCTTTCGCGCCTCGCTTGCTCTCTCCCTTTCCTCGCTTGCTCTCTCCCTTTCCTCGCGCTCTCTCCCCCTTTCGCTCCTCGCTCTCTCTCCCCCTTTTGCGCCTCTCTCTCCCCCTTTTGCGCCTCTCTCTCCCCCTTTCGCTCCTCGCTCTCTCTCCCCCTTTCGCTCCTATCCCCCTTTCGCGCCTCGCTCTCTCTCTCCCCCTTTCGCGCCTCGCTCTCTCTCTCTCCCCCTTTCGCGCCTCGCTCTCTCTCTCCCCCTTTCGCGCCTCGCTCTCTCTCTCCCCCTTTCGCGCCTCGCTCTCTCTCTCCCCCTTTCGCGCCTCGCTCTCTCTCTCCCCCTTTCGCGCCTCGCTCTCTCTCTCCCCCTTTCGCGCCTCGCTCTCTCTCCCCCTTTCGCGCCTCGCTCTCTCTCCCCCTTTCGCGCCTCGTTCTCTCTCCCCCTTTCGCGCCTCGTTCTCTCTCCCCCTTTCGCGCCTCATTCTCTCTCCCCCTTTCGCGCCTCGCTCTCTCTCCCCCTTTTGCGCCTCGCTCTCTCCGTCTCTCTCCCTTTCACGCCTTTCTCTCTCTCCCTTTCACGCCTTTCTCTCTCTCCATTTCACGCCTTTCTCTCTCTCCCTTTCACTCCTCGCTTTCTCTCTCCCCCTTTCGCGCCTCGCTCTCTCTCCCCCTTTCGCGCCTCGCTCTCTCTCCCCCTTTCGCGCCTCGCTCTCTCTCCCCCTTTCGCGCCTCGCTCTCTCTCCCCCTTTCGCGCCTCGCTCTCTCTCCCCCTTTCGCGCCTCGCTCTCTCTCCCCCTTTCGCGCCTCGCTCTCTCTCCCCCTTTTGCACCTCGCTCTCTCTCCCCCTTTTGCACCTCGCTCTCTCCGTCTCTCTCCCTTTCACGCCTTTCTCTCTCTCCCTTTCACGCCTTTCTCTCTCTCCCTTTCACGCCTTTCTCTCTCTCCATTTCACGCCTTTCTCTCTCTCCCTTTCACTCCTCGCTTTCTCTCTTTCACGCTTCGCTCTCTCCCTTTCACGCCTCGCTCTCTCTCTATCCCTTTCACGCCTCTCTCTCTCTCTCTCTCTCCCTTTCACGCCTCGCTCTCTCTCTCTCTCCCTTTCACGCCTCGCTCTCTCTCTCCCTTTCACGCCTCGCTCTCTCTCTCTCTCCCTTTCACGCCTCGCTCTCTCTCTCTCCCTTTCACGCCTCGCTCTCTCTCTCTCCCTTTCACGCCTCGCTCTCTCTCTCCCTTTCACGCCTTGCTCTCTCTCTCCCTTTCACGCTTCGCTCTCTCTCTGTCCCTTTCACACCTTGCGTTCTTTCAAGCCTCACTCTCTCGCCTCGCGCTCTCACACCTTGCGTTCTTTCAAGCCTCACTCTCTCGCCTCGCGCTCTCTTTCTCTCTTCTCCCCTTTCACACCTTGTGCGCTCTCTCACCCTTTCACGCCTTTGATTCATAGTAGCTCCCATTAAAGAAATGGTTAGAACCCTGTGATATACTTGTGTTAGAATATATTTATTGTTTTTCAGTGGTTTTAATGAATGCAAACAGTTTAATATCTATAAAGAACATTAATGTGACTGTTTCACAACCAAAATGCCATGCAGCCTGCAGTGAATTACAGGCCAGATTTCCAGAAAGGGGTTTAAACGGACCTGTCACACTCTAAAATATGTTTAGTTCATTTTAAAGAGAATTACATCTTGCTGGTGTTTTTGCTAGCCATTTTCTACTTGCCAATGTTTTTTGAGACATTACCTTTATTTCTGTTATGTCCAATATGGAACACAGGTTGCATGGGGTTGAGTCCCTCATCCTGGAGGGCAGAGCACATCACAAAAGACAGGGTCTTTGGGGTCAAGACTACCTCTAACTCACCCCCAATCCAATAACTTCCAGAATTGGCTCTTAGTTTTAGGACTCCCCCTGTTCATTTGGGTTTTGGGTCTTTCGAAACATTTTTTGTTATACTTCGATTTTAGTGTGGTCGGACCCTTTAAGAACATTCACCCACCACTGACCATCTTTGGTCCATTGACTTCTATGGGGAAATTGTTTATGAGACATATATCTGCAAATGTTTGGGCTACAAAGGTCAGAGAGAGCTCAATCTTGTTGTCTCCTCACTCCCTATCATCTGGTCCATTTTCTGAGTGTCTGGGGGTCTGTGTCAATCCACAATTGGAGTTGTAGGCATTGCTATGTTACCAACATGGGGCAAATTTAAGGCAAAGATTTCAGGGGCTTCAGTTACCCCCTTCACACATTGTTCCTCCTACCACATTGGGCTACCTAGAGAACGTTCAGGTTTCCTGTGCCCCTCCTATGCAGTGGCCCCTACTGTTCCACTGAGTCCCTCTAGCACAGAGCAAGTCTGCACAGGATCATACTCTGCTATTTTTATTGGCCAAAATCCCTTCCAGGGGATGCTTCACTCTTTGAAACCTATGCTCACTTTTAAGCAAAGTTCCCCTGTATCCAGGGGTCATTGTCAAGTTATTGGGGTTTCCTCTGAGGAAGAATTACCCTCAGAGGATGAGATGGGGAATATGAGGACATGGATTCTTCCTTCTCCTATGGAGATTCCTATGAAACTGATTCTCTCCCCTCGACTGAGGGGCTCATCAAGGCAGTCCTGGAGAGACCCTCTGGGGAGCTCCCTCTCTGGATATTTTCCAAAGGCATAAGAAGTATTCTCCTGTGTTTCCCCCAGTAACACTCTTGATCAGATCCTTATGGATGAGTGGGGAAACTCCTGATAAGAGGCTTTTCCTCAATAAGCACTTTTCTAAGCTGTACCCTTTTTTTGGCTGAGGCTTTGCTGCTGTGGTCTTCTACACATGCTGTGAATCCCCCTATTTCACGGCTAGTGAAAAAACACTGCCCTTCCGTTTGTACACTCAGTGGGACTCAGGGCGCAGGCGGATAAGCGGCTGAATTATTTTCTCAATGCCTCCTTCACTGCCACCGGAGCAGCACTAGTGCCTTTTTTTTGCTTCTGCCTGGGTCAACAGGGCAGTAGATGTTTTTGATGAGCAACTCTGATGCTCTACATGCTAATGCTGCCAAAGAAAATGTATTGTTTTTGATGGCTAAGAACAAGGAGGCCAGCACCTATGTGTCTGAGGCAATATTTGATGCCACCAAATTTTCTGCAAAGGCCTTCACTGTTTGTTGCTCCGTGCTGCATCCTGTGCCTTAATATTTGGCCTGCAGTCAGTCTTCTAAGAAGTCGCAGTTTCCTTGCCTTATCAGGACAACTCCCTTTGTGTGCTTGAACTGAAACAGATCTATCAGGAACACTACAGGTGGTAAGAGCATCTTGTTGCCTCAGATCTCCACCAGACATTCCTTTTGGCGAGGAAAGCTCACATTTTTTGTCCCTTGCCAAACGGGGTGCAAAGGGTGCAGAGTTCACTAGCCTCTCTAGCACACCCTGACGCAAAACCCAGACAAGCCTGGCAGCCCAAGAAATCAGCTACAAGGGCTAAGTCTGGCAAACCCTCCTCCGCATGACTGATGGAATCATTGTCCATTGTTGTCTCTGGATTCTAAACTTGCAGGTGTCCTCTCCAATTCATTCCCAGGTTCTGGTCTTCCTTGTCATGAGGTTTGACAGGCTCAGGTTCTGTTCCAGGACTTGTCTTAGGCACTGGAGTGGTCCTTGGCCATCATCAAGGACTTCTTGAGGGTGTTCGGTCTGTTGGTATCAGCCCTGGAGGCAGATCCATACTCTCAGTTCCACATGAGGGAACTCCAGAGGGACATTCTCAGTTCTTGGTCCAGAAATCACAACCCTCGTCTTTAGTAGATGACTCTCAGGAGGCCAGGGAGGCTCTCTGGTTGTGGCTACACTGGCCAAATCTGGAGCAGGGGAGGCACTTTGTGGTCCTGGAATGGGCCTTGATCACCATGGATGCCAGCTTGAGAGATTGGGGTGCGGTCCTGGGACACGAGGGTGCTCAATGCAGGTGGAGTCCAGATGAGAGTCTGTTGTCTATCAACATTCTGGAACTCCGGGCTTTCTGGCTAGCTCTCCTTCAATGGTCCCCAGCTTACACGGGGGTTCTGGTAAGAGTACACTCAGACAATGCCACTGCTGTCCCATATATCAGTCACCAGGGAGGAACTCCTATGTGTTTCCTCTTATTCCTCTCATTACCAGGGGGATCAGGATGGACAGGGCATTGGTCACCCTGATTGCTCGTCACTGGCCCAGGGGTCCATTTTTCCACAAGTGTTTCGAGGACAAGAACATATCCCCACTTTGTTTTGACCTTTCCTTGGTTTTGTCTTTTCTTCAAAACAGTGTGAACAAGGGACTCAGTTTGAGTTCCCTTAAGGTTCAGATCTCAGCACTCCATTTTCTTTCAGAGACATATTGTGTGTTTCTTCAAGGGGTGGCTCATGCCTTCCCTTCATTCAAGGATCCCATTCCCCCATGGGATCTAAACCTGGTCCTGGGTGTCTTGCAGAGGCCCGTCTCTGAACCTTCTTTCGTCCATTTCTATGTGCCAGTTGACACTTAAAGGGGTAATAATGTTTCACAATAAAAGCAGCTCTAATTAATCTTCATGCTATTTGGGCCATGGAGAGTGTTATTACAATACTGTCAGTGTTGTAGTTCAAAAGTAATTGAATGATAAGTATCCCCCTCCTGCCCCTTTTACTGATGTAACACTGATCACCTCATAGCAGCAAGGTGGTGTCCAGCTGGACTTCAGACATAGACAATCTTCAGTTAGCATAAGAGAAAAACCTGTTAAGGGGAAAGATTTTTCTTTGTGCTCACAGTAAGAAGATTGTTCCGTGTTGTGAGCTGTCTGGTCTCAAGACCAGATTCCACATCTGAGGGGAGGTGGCTTACACTAAATAAAATGGCGGGAGGGGGATACGTTATCATTCAATTACTCTTGAGCTACAACTCTGACCATATTGAAGGAACACTCTAAATGGCCCAAATACTATGAAGATTAATTGGAGCTGTTGTTTGTGTGAAACGTTACTGTCACTTTAATATGGCTTTCCTTTTGGCTGTGGTATCTGTGTGGTGAGTCTCTGAGTTACAAGCTCTGTCTTGTAAACTTTTTTTCTTGGTGTTTCATCAGCACGGCAGTACTTCTCTAAGGAGTTTCTTCCCAAGGTGTTCTCAGAGTTTCGCATGAATCAGGAGATTGTTTTGACTCCTTTTATCCTCAACCCAGAGAGAGATCTCGATCTGTTGGATGTGGTGCATTGTCTTAAATGTTATGGGCATTGTACTAAGCCTCTTTGTAAGGCTGACTGTCTGTTTGTCATTCCTGTGGGTTCCAGGGCTGGTCAGGCCACTTCCATGGTCACCATTGCCTCTTGGATCAAGGCTACCATTCGTGAAGTCTATGCAATCAAGAAGAAATCTGTTCTCTTTAAGATCACAACACATTCCACAGATTTGTGGGTGCCTCCAGGGTCTACAAGTACCAGGCCTTGGCTGAACAGGCTGTGACTTGGTCCTCCTTGCATACCTTCACCAAACACTACTGTGTCAATTTCTTGGCCTCGGCCGAGGCCAGCTTTGTCAGAAAGATCCTGCAGGTAGTTCTGCCTGTTTAAGGATTTGCCTTTTTGTCAGCTCAGTAGTTTCTGAGCCCTGTTGTCTCTTGTTTGGTGTGCAGTGCTAGTTCAGTGTCCATTGACACTTGTTGCTTTGGATTATTTGGATGCTGAATAGTCCTATGGTACTTGGGTATCATGCGGATATGTGAGAGGTCTTTTCTCCTTTCCCTCCCCGGTAATCCTAGCTTTGGTATATCCCCATGTTACGTATATTCCATATTGGACGTAAGAGAAAATAGGATTTTAGTGTTTTTACCAGTTAAATCTTTTTCTCTTTAGTACAAATGAACACAGGTCTCCCACCCAGAGGAAGAGACCTTCATGGTGTTGTTTTAATGGGCAGAGGAGTCCTTTTAGGGTCTTAGTCTTTTCTTCTTCCCAGCTTACTTCTTTTTGTGTGGCTTTGTTCACATTAATTATGGGAGTTAGTGGCTAGGACAGGGGGGTTGAGCTGGAGGAGGATGTAGTCTCCACCCTAAAGACCCCGTCTTATGTGATATGCCCTGCCCTCCAGGAGAAGGGACTTAGCTCCTTGGTACCTGTGTTCCATATGAAGTAAAGAGAAAAGGATTTAACGGGTAAGAACACTAAAATTATATTTTGTTGGTGGCACAGTGTCAGAGTTTTTGTGCTGGGCTAATATTGGCACCCATTCTTGTGTAAATTCATCTGGATAGAGCCCAAAATAACCCCTGGCTCAAAAGGAAGTCATTTGTATACTATGCAAGGAATTGGCATAAAATACAACCAGAACATAAAGGATAAATTCTCAAATATAATTTTTTTTTTTCTTCAGAAAAAAATGGCTAATACAGCATATAGGTAGATTTTGACTATGTGTAAATCAAACTAATCTTGTCTTAGATTGACATATCCACTTTAAAATGTTTAGGTTTTCTTACTTACCGCAGTACTTTATGCCATTGTGTGTTTTCACTTACTTAGGACAAAGAACACAAGTGCTCCTTAATTTGTGGCCATAAACTCAATTGTGGCCTTCACAGATGTGATCTACCTTGTCATCGTGGGAACTGTCAGAACTGTTGGCAAACAAGTAAGATATAAATAAAGTCTTGTCTGTAATTACTTGAGCAAGTATTTAGAGGTGTTCAGACTTGGAGGTGCAGTCCAGCAAACTTGCCTCTTGCCATCAGGAAGTATATAAAATATTTCTTTGTCGTCTAATATAACTCACAGGTACCATGGGGAGGCAACAGCTCCTCTCAGTAGGCTGGAACAATTCTAGAAGGCACGCAGGGTGGAGCTTCCCCCTCCATATCAGGCTACCCCACTAGCCACCACCCAGATAGACTTGTTCCAAGATCCTGGATAGGTGGTTGAGAACAGTTCTGCTTAGTTTTAGTATTTTATTGTTAGATATGGGGTGTCCAAATTCCCCCATTAGGTGGATTACCATTACTGCCATACCCTGGAGGTTTGCCCAGTTATCAGGTGCTGTTGTGGACCTTTTGCAACCCTGTGGAGAGAATCAGGCAACCAATGTGTGTGTGTGTCTCTCTCTCTCCCTCCCACCCCAAAGGGGTCTCTTTGAGGTTCCTTTCTCCTCAATGGTAATCCAAAGAAAGAAGTGCTGCAAAAAAGGTGAGCAACCTATTGAGTGCCATGATCCACTTGCGCCACCTTTCCCCTCCACACATGTGTCTTGTAGGAGTTACTTATAACTCCTGCACTCATATGGGTAATTTATCTGTGTATTCCCAGGGTCGTTGGCTGCTTTTTTGGTAATTAACCCCTTCCTGGCTTGGTTCTGGGATTTGGGGGGCTTATTTTCACTTATTCTTGGTGAAGTATAAGTTTTTATTTGTCCCTACATGTTCTGTTGTGTTTTGGGGTACTTTTATTCATTTTTGGAAAATTTGGATTTTTTTTTTTTTTTTTTTTTTTAATTCCGCGCCTTTAACCCCCTTAAGGACCAGGAAAATCTGAGGTGGATTGCAATTCTGACCTTTTTGACTGTCTTTGTTCAACAGTGTTTTCCCTCTAAGTCTTTTATTCCATCCACATAAATTATATACTTTTTTATGCACAAGTAGGGCTTTCTTTTGATAACACATTTATGGATATACACCATTTATTTTATTAAAATTAAAGAAAACGGTTAAAAAAAAAAACAAAAAAAAAACACCATTTTTATTTTTTCTGTTATGATCATTTGGGAGCATTGGGTTACATTTTATGGAGACTGCATGAAAGGTATAACCAGTCAGTCGTACCTGCAAAATGGGCAGTTTTCAGTGGGCACTGTCCCTCTGGGGCAGAAATCCCCATGTCCCTCTTTCCTTCCCTGATTTTTAACTTTTTTGGGCATTCTCATTTGTAGTGTATATTTAGGTGTGTTACATTGATCCACAGCTATACATCTCACATTAATGTTTATTTTATCTTCAGTTTTTATGTTTCTAATTAGTCTGTTTCTTAAAACCTCATTTGCCCACAGCCCCAGCACTGAAGGGGTTAAAACCTCCAACTTTGGCCTCAATTTACTTAATTTTAAGTCTGCTCTCTAATTCTCTCTTCTCTTCCTTTGTGCATGAAAATGCCAGTACATTTAATCACTCCTGGAGAGATCACGTGTGCCGGCAGAAGAGAGAAGCACTGAGACTGAACGCTCCGGTCCTGGAGCCCTCAGTTTCAGCGTCTGCAGAATGATAGCAGTTTGCACTGAGGCGCGTGCTGCTATAATTTAACCCATGATTTGCCAGGACCGTCATGGGTCCCTATGGGAAGTCTACCCATGACTGTCCTGGCACGTCATGGGTCGTTAAGGGCACGATTTACCCAGCGGCAGCACTTGCTCTTTTGACTCTTTTGACCTACAATCCGGTTCACGTCCCAGGTTAACCATTCTCCTGCCAGAAAAGTACTCTTTTGGGCTTCCTGAGGTGATTTATTAATCTGGGCTTGGGTTCCTTTTACTGTACAGACACTTCTGTATTTGGGTGTATTTTACTGTACAGACACTTCAGTATTTGGGTTCCTTTTACTGTGCAGACACTCCTGTTAGGATGTCGGATTCAAAGGGACATGGGGCTAGACCTAAGGCTAAAGATGCAGGGTTGTCTTTGACCCCCCTTGCTTACTGTTCCTCATGCCAAATGGGGCTCCCTAGAGAATACTCAGGACCTTTATGCCCCTCATGCTCTGTGGCCCCTACCACCTGGGCCCTCCAGCTCTGAACAAGAGCCACTTTGGGTCAAGAACTTAAAGTCTTCTATGGCACAGTTTCACCTTTCCCTCCAGGGGGTCCTCCAGTCTTGAAACCCCCCCCCCACCACCACGTTCAGGTTTGTGGCCCCTAAGGCCCTTGGCATTCCTGACCTATCAGATTCCTCTGGGGAGGATTAATTTGAGGCTGATACGGAGGAAGGGGAATGCGAAGAAGGGGCTTCTTCTGATGCCTATGGTGACCCCTTTGAGGCTGAACCTGAGCCCTCTACTGAGGGTCTCATTAAGGCGGTTTTAACTACCCTACAGATTCCTGTTAAGACTGTTGAGAACCAGACTTCTTCTGACATCTTTCAAAGGTGCAAGAAGTCCCTAATTATGTTTCCATCTAATCCCACTCTGGACCAGGTTATCCTGGATGAGTGGAAAACGCCAGACAGGCACCTTTCTCTTTCTAGGAGGTTTTCTAAGCTGTATCCCTCCTCTGAAGCAACTTTGGCTCAGTGAGCTACACCTCCTCAGGTTGATCCCCCTATTTCTAAACTCTCTAAGTCTACTGCTGTACCCGGGCACTCAAAAACATGACAGACATAAATCTAGAGGCTATTCTGAAGTCTACCTTTGCTGCGATAGGTGCTGCATCGCGGCCTACCTTGGCAGCTGTCTGTGTCTCTAGAGCCATTGCTGTTTGGGCTGAGCAGCTTACCGAGGCTACTCCATAAAGGTGCCCCTGGGGAGGATCTTTTAGCCCTCTTGGCCAGCATGTCTGAGGCGCAGACTTATGTCACTGACTCTTTTTTTATGCTGTCAGACTTGAGGCAAAGGCTTCTGCCTTCTCTGTTGCTGCTAGACGCACATTGTGGCTCAAGATTTGATCTGCCGATCTTTCATCTAAGAAATCACTGATTTTGCTTCATTTTCATGGCACATCTCTTTTTTGGACCTGAACTGATGCAAATCATCAGTGAGGCCACCGGGGGCAAGAGCATTTAGGATTTTATTTAAACCTCTTTGTGGTTCCCAAGAGGGACGGCAGCAGCAGTCACCCCATCTTGGACCTCAAGGATCTCAACTCTTTTTGTGATCCATACTCATTACAAGATGGAGTCTTTGCACTTTGTCATTGCAGCGAAGTGTCCGGGAGAATTTCTGGCCTCCCAGGATCTGCAGGATGCCTACCTGCATGCTCTGATTCATCTGGTCAGAAGTAACTCAGGTTCGCCTGCTCACTGGGGCACTTCCAGTTCACCTCTCTGCCTTTTGGGCTCACTACTGCTCCTCAGTTGTTCACAAGGGTCTTAGGGGCATTGATTGCCTACTTGCATACCCAGGTGATTCAGGTGACTCCCAACATGGATGACCTCCTGAACAGGGCCGGATTTGCCATAAGGCAGAGTAGGCATCTGCCTACAGGCGCACCCCACAGAGGGGCGCCTGTCATTGGAATCAATTTTTTTTATATACTTGCATTCTGTGCTACAGGTCTGCCGATGGACCTCCAGGGAAGTAGGAAAAGGACACGGGGGGCAAAGTGGGGGCAAGTTGGAGCTGATGCGGCAATGTGAGGGCAATTGGAGCTGATGGGGCAATGTGAGGGCAAGTTGGAGCTAATGGTGCAAGTTGGAGATGATGTGGGCAAGTTGGAGATGATGGGGGCAATGTGAGGGCAAGCTGGAGCTGATGGGGGCAATATGAAGCTGATGGGAGAGATTAGGAGCATTTTGGAGATGGCCAATGGGGGGGGGGGCGCTTCAGATTTCTGTGCCTACAGGCTCCTGAGATGTAAATCCGGCCCTGCTCCTGAAGGCTCCTTCCAGGGAACTCCTGGACCACAAGGACCAGGAATTTGCTCAGATTTTTCTCCGTCATGGGTGGATTCTGAATATGGACAAATCTGCTCCAGTTCCTGCTCATGACCTGGTTTTCCTCGGTCTCCAGTTCAACACCTGCCAGGGATTGTTTTTCTGAACTGAGGATTCTATCCAACAGATCATACATCAGGTGTCCCAAGCCCTGGAGTCAACCTCCGCTCCAGTGCACAAATTCTTGTCTCTGACGGGCCAAATAGTGTCCACCATGGAGGAGGTTCCGTTCTCAATGGCTCACACCAGGGAGCTCCAGAGATTCACCCTCAGAGCTTTGCATTGGAATTTGGATCTCTTGGACAGGACATACTTTGTTGGTTGGACAAGTCCAGCTTGGAGAAGGGGAAGCCCTTTGTCATTCGGAACTGGACCTTGGTGACAACAGATGCCAGCCTTTATGGCTGGGGAACTGTCCTGGGTCACCTGGGGGTTCAGGGCTCAATGTCTTGGAGCTCAGGGCGATTCATCACTCTCTGCTGTATTGGTCCTCTCCACCACTGAGGGGTAGTCCAGTCAGCACCCAGTATGACAACGCCACTGCTGTGGCATACAACAACAAGCAAGGAGGCACACAAAGAGCTTCTGCTTGGTCCAAGGTTAGGGCTATTTTAGCCTGGGCGGAAGAACATGTCCCGGTCATCACCGTCGTGCACATCCCAGGGTTAGAAAACGTCCTGGCAGACTATCTGTCGCCAGACGGTGGACCTGGGAAAGTGGGAACTCCACCCAGAAGTTTTTGAAGCCTCCATCTTAAGGAGAAAAGGCTATTCTCCTGAGGTGGTCTCCACCATGATCCAGACTAGGAAACCAGTTTCGTCTAAGGCCTACCACAGGGTTTGGACCATTTTACATTCATGGTGTGTGGGCAAGGATCAGTCCTCACAGGAGTTCTATCTCCCGGCAATCCTGTCATTCTTTCAGGATGGTGTGAACAAAGGTCTCAGCCTTAGTTCCCTAGTGATGCAGACCTCGGCTCTCTCTGTCTTTTACCATAGACGAATTTCCATCTTCCCAGATGTCAGTCTTCTTTCAGGGTGTCGCCCATGCTTTCCCTTCCTGTAAGGCTCCCACTACCCAGTGGGACCTTAATCTGGTTTTAGGAGTCTTGCAACGGCCTCCCTTTGAATCTTTGGCTACCATACCTCTATGTCTTCTCACTTAGAAGATGGCCTTTCTTTTGGCTGTGGTCTCTGTCTGCAGAGTTGCTGAATTGCAGGCCTTGTCCTGCAAACTGCCTTTCCTGGTGTTTCACAAGGATAAGGCTGTTCTCTGTACCTCTCAGGAATTTCTTCCTAATGTGGTCGCTGAGTTCCACATTAATCAGGAGATTGTTGTACCTTCCTTATGTCCTGACCTTAAATCTGACAAGGAGAGAGATCTCCACTTGTTAGATGTGGTACGCTGCCTTAAAATCTATATGCACTGTACCGAGTCTGTCCATAACACTGATGCATTATTTGTCATCCATGAGGGTCCCAGGGCTGGTATGGCTGTTTCCAAGGTAACTGTGACATCCTGGATTAAGTCTACCATCCGCAAGGCTTATCAGCTCAGAGAGAGAGACCTGTTCCCTTCCACATTACAGCACACTCTACCAGGTCTGTTGGGGTCTCCTGGGCCTACAAGAATCAGTCCTCTGCTGAACAGCTGTGCAAGGCAGCTACTTGGTTTTCTGTGCACATCTTCGCCAAGCACTACCACGTTGATGTTCTGGCTTCGGCAGGAAAGTCTTGGAGGCTGTTTTGCCTGTCTATGAGTACAGTCGCCTGCACATCAGTGATATGGAGATGGCGAACTTTCACTGTTCAAAGATCTACGATCGGGGAGAGATGCAGACAGAGCAGAGAGAGAAACAGATGGAGAAAAGTGCTGGCAACTTCCTGGGATAAAGACCTTTAAAACGCTAAGACTTTACATGGACATAAAGTAAGGGGCCATTCTAACCTGATTGAGTGACAAGAGTTGAGCTCTACACCAGTGTATTGAATCACTCTTTATTGTCCATTCTCCAGTAAGGGGCCATCCTTTTTCTTTCTATTGCCACTTGTTAACATCAACATTAGTCTCTCATTCAATCCCAATTCCCAGGTTAAAGCCCAATCAACTCCAATAACACATATTAACTATAGCTCTCTGTTCCAGCTAATCCCAGCACTCCTATCTGTCACTTTAATAAGCAACTTCTGTCTCTGGATATTCATTCCAATATACCCGGAACTCTCTTATGTTATTTTAAGAGTTCCTATTTTTATTTCACTGTCGTCCAATACAGGTTACTGGTAACTCTGGGAGGCGTCAGTCCCCTTTAAGTAGGCAGGAACATTCTCTAAATGTATGCAGGGGGTGGAGCCTCCCCTCCCTCTCAGGCTGCAGTCTACCCAGCCTGCCTCAGAATTGTTTGTTCCTGTGTGTGAACACACCAGGTGGAGAACATCTCGTCAGTTTTTAGTTTCTTTTTTTATTTTTCTGTCAAATATGGAATACCACCATTAGGCGGGTTACCTTTCCTGACAAATGCCCTCTCCAAAGTGGCTAGCTCAGTGTCCAGGGCCGTTTGGTGGACCTTAAGCCCTGAAGGGGGAATATCTTGGTTACAAGTGCTTCCCTATGGATTACCTTCTGAGGTAATTCTTACTACAGGGTAACCTGAAGACAGAAGATCTGCAGAAAGGTGAGCCACCCTTTGAGTGCTGAAGGTCCACTTGTCCCACAGTGTCCCTTAATTGGGCTTGTATTTGGAAGTTCTCATTGTGCACTCCGGCACTCATTAGGTGTATATGTGTATGTCTGTGGGTATTTGGAGCAGGTTTCTGTGGTAACTTAACCCTTCCTCTGCTGGTTTGACAGGTTTAATGGGGTTTTCTGGCACTTTTCTTACTGGATCAGTGTTTTCTCTATATGCATACATGTTCACTGCATGTGTTTCATGTTTTTAACTTGTAGTTTAACTTTTTTAAAATTGTATACTGCGCCTTTAAGGCGTGCTTTACCACATAGACGCCATTGCTCCATTTACTTTCTATGGGTTAACACTCTTTGGAACGTATCTCTGTAACCGCTTCACACAGCGAATTCAGAGAGGGCTCATTTTAATTGTCTACCCTTGCTCTATCATCCGGTTTATAGTTCAAGTGTGTTGGGGGGCTTCGGACACTGTTTTGGGGTACTTTTTGGGGAAAAACTACATTTCCCATGAGCGCTTGATTCGCGCCTAATTTCTGATTGGCTCCCGTTGCGGCAGCCATTTTGGGCACTTTTCTCAATGAGTATCCTACACAGCGCTTGGACAATCTTTTTCTCCTCTGGAGACTGACCCTTCGCCTGCCAGAACAGTCTATATTTAGCATTTCTGGGGTGAAATATCAATCTTATACACTACAGTTGGGTGATTCATTGTACAGTTGGTTATTTTGACAATGTGAGAATGTCTATACCGCTGGTGCTAGGGGCTAGACTTAAGACTAAGGAAGATGGGGTATCAGTATCCCTCATTGCGCATTGCTCTTCCTGTCACACAGGGCTACCTAGAGTGTTCTTTGGTCATTTCTGCCCAGCAGGTTCTGAAGTTCCTGGCAGCAACCCAGGGCCTTCCAACCATGCTATTGAGCCAGATTGGTGCGAGAGTTTAAGGCTGCAACTGGAGACCTCAGGTCCATTTTACAGCTCTTTACATCCCAGATACAGGGGGTACTTCAATTATGGCAGACCCCCTCTATTATCAGATCCTCCCTGCCTCAACCGCAGGAAGCACCTGATGTGTCAGATTCTTCTGAGGAAGAATTGTTGCTAGATTCGAATGTTGAGGTTGGTGCTCTTTTGGAATCTTCCAGGTCTCTTAGGGGACCCATTTGAAGCTGATCCTGAAACCTCTACAGAGGGCCTGATCAGGGCTGTATTGTCCACTTTCAACATTCCATCAGTTCAGGGGGTTCCCTCTGATCCCTCTGATGTTTTTCAGGTGCCTGCAAAGCCCCATACTCATTTTCCTCCTAACCCAACTCTTGATTGTTTGGTTCTGACGCATGGACTACTCCGGACACGTCCTCTTCAGTGTCTAGAAAGTTTGATAAACTTTTCCCCTTTTCTGAAACAGAAATGACTGAATGGGTTCATCCCCCTAAGGTGGACGCATCCATGTCTAGACTGCCTAAATCTACTGTCTTACATGTTTCTGATGCTTCTGCGCTGCAAGATTGGACTGATAAGTAACTTGGGGTTCCCCTCAAGTCCATTTTCACTTCTATTGGCTCTGCTGTGCGTCCAGCCTTTGCTGTTGCATGGGTTATCCGGATAGTTGCAGTTTGGACTGAGCAACTTACTATGGCGGTCCGTCAGGATGCGCCTACTTCGGAGAAATCACGTCTCCTTGCTATTATCTCTGTGGATCAACAATATGTTTCTGCTGCTGCCTTTGATGCCATCCGCATGATGGCAAGGGCCTCCGCTACTCCTGTGGTGGTTGGGCATGTGCGTTGGCTTAAGATTTGGTCTGCTGTCACAGCTTCAAAAAAAAAAAAAAAAAAAAAGTTTTTCTTTCTTTGCCTTTTGAAGGTACTTCCTTGTTTGGATCCGAACTTAAGGAACTAATTAGCGATGCCTTGGGGGTTAGAGTACTCTTCTACCCTTGGTCTTTTAAAAAAAAAAAAAAAAAAAAAAGTGGCCGTTTACACGTAACCTGTCCTTTCTTTCGTTCCTTTCACTCTGAGACACGTACGACGAACCAGGCGGTTCCATCTGCTCTGCGTTCCTCCTTCAAGCCCATGCACCAATTGCAGCCCAAGGCCGCATTCAAGCCCATGACTTCATGACTGCTTCGGCATGACTCACCAACACCATGGGATGATTCAGTGTTGGACCCATGAGCTTTTCTGGTGGTGTCTGTGGGATATAAGATCCCTTTCTTTTCTCTCCCACCTTTTCGTCTTTCTCGTTCTCTTCAAGAAGTCGAGTGAAGCCGTCTGTTCAAAGACGCTATTCAGGCACTTCTGGACAAGGTTGTCCTGGAACAGGTACCCCCTGCGGACAGGGGTTCAGGATTATATTCAAGCCTTTTTGTGGTGACAATAAAGGGGGATGGCGGATGCCGCCCTATTTTGGGTCTGTGAGATCTTAATTCCTTTGTAGTGAAGTCTCACGATCATCAGGAGTCTCTGTTCACAGTATTCGCTGCCATGTCTCTGGGGGAGTTTCTTGCTTCTCTGGACCTTCAGGATGCGTATTGCACATCCCAATCCATCTAGAGAGCAGGCAGTATCTGAGGTTTGCCTGCGCCAGAGGTCATTTTCAGTTTCAGCTCTACCATTGGTCTGACAATAGCCCCCCCCAGGTTTTCCAAAGGGTGTTGGGGGGCCTTGATATCCGTCCTCCATCGGGATGGCATCAGAGTGCCTTCGTTCATGGACGACTTGCCTGTTGCAACCATTATCTGCGGACCTTCTTCATCAGCAGGTCCAGACCTGCATTCAGTTCTTTACACACACGGTTGGATATCAAACTTGGTCAAGTCTGACCTTGTTCCATCTTGGCACCTGGGTCTTCTGTTCGATACTCAGAGGTGCCTGATTTTTCTACCCGACAAGGTAACCATCAGTTTGCTCAAAGGGTCTCAATGATCCTATCCCGCTATTGAATACTGGTTACAAAGTTGTCTTCTCTGGTGGGGTAGTTCATCTCCACGATAGAGGCGGTTCCATTTGGCATGGAGCACACCAGGGAACTTCAGGGATTTTGTGATACGGACATGCAGGGACCGACCGATCATCAAAAGCTATCGATCACCCCCCCCCATGTCGAGTTGAGTTTGGAGCGGTGGTTGGCCCTTCCGATCTCCTACAAGAAAGATCCTTCCGGATTCCCTACTGGACCGAGGTCACAACAGATGCCAGCCTCCTGGGCTGGGGAGCTGTTCTGGGTTGCTTTAGCGCTCAGGGGAAGTGGTCCATGGAGGAGTCCCTTCTTTCCATCATTGGGAGTGTCAACTGGAGGACGGGCCAGTCTGAGTGGAGTCCGACTTCACCACGGCAGTGGCTTACATCGACAGACAGGATGGGACAAGAAGTCTCGCCGCTTGGTTAGAGGTCAAGGCCATTCTGTCCTGGGCAGAGGTTCATGTTCCGGTCATTTCCGCAGTGCTCATTCCAGGCGTAGACAGCGTCATGGCAGACTTCCTCATCGTCACACTGTCGACAGCGGAGAGTGGAAACTACATCCGGAGGTGTTTCAACTCCTGGTTCTGAGATGGGGAATGCCCCAATGGATCTGATGGCAATAGGACACAACAGGAAGGTTCCGCCGTTTTGCTCTCTGTGGAGCGACACTCTAACTCTGCTGCTGATACAATGTCCATTCCTGGACATTCTCTCTGGACATTTTCTTTCTCTCTCTCTCTCTCTCTCTCTCTCTCTCTCTCTCTCTCTCTCTCTCTCTCTCTCTCTCTCTCTCTCTCTCTCTCCCTCTCTCTCCCTCTCTCTCCCTCTCTCTCCCTATGTTTGTAGGGGCGTTACGGACATTGTAATTGGTACGTTTTCCGGTAATTCTGATTGTTCGGGATTGACATCGTCAACCCTGGTATCCGGAGTTTTTGACCCTATCTGTGGTGGAGCCATTTCGGCTCCCCTCTCGTCCAGCTCTTCTTCTACAGGGTTATCTGTGGAAGATGATGTTCTTCGGCTCAATTTGACGGCCTGTATGTCGAATCCTTGATTTTATGGATGAAAGGGTTTTCTTCTGCTGTGGTTTCTACTATGTTTAGTGCCATAAGCCTGTTTCTTCCACGATCTATCAACGTGTCCGGTCGATATTTGTGTCTTGGTGTGCTGACTGAGATCTGTCTCATGACTTTGATCTTCCCACTGTCCTGTCCTTTTGGTTGGACGGTGTTGGCAAGGGACTCAGTCTGAGTTCTCTTACGTTCTTACTTCGGCGCTTTGTCATTTTCCAGAAACGCATTACTATCTTCCTGACGTCAGAGGTTTCTTCCAGGGTGTTGCTACTGTGCGCCCTACCTTTCGGAGTCCGGCTCCTCAGTGGGACCTTAATCTGGTTTGGGGGTTCTCCAGCGTTCCCCCTTTGAGTTCTTGGCTGCTATTCCTTTGCGCCTTTTGTCGTGGAAGATGGCCTTTCTTCCGGCTATTGTGTCAGTTCGCCGGGTGGCGGACTTGCAAGCTCTGTCCTGTAACCACCTTATCTGGTGTTTCACAAGGATAAGGCTGTGCTTCGCACCTCTAAGGAGTCCTTGCCTAAAGTGGTCTCCGAGTTCCACATCGATCAGGAGATTGTGGTGCCCTCCTTCTGCCCTAACCCTTCCTCTGTCAAGGAGAGGGATCTCCACTTGTTGGATGTTGTGCGTTGTCTCAAGTTTTATGTTCATCGCACTGAGGCTATCAGGAAGTCTGACGCACTGTTCGTCATTCTTGAGGGTCCTAGGGCAGGGAGACCGGCATCCGGGGTACCTTTTGCATCTTGGATTAAGTCTTCTAATCGTGAAGCTTACAAATTGAGGGATAAGCATGTTCCCTTTCGGGTTACAGCCCATTCTACCAGGTCAATTGGGGCCTCTTGGGCCTCCAAGAATCAAGCGTCTGCCGCTCAATTGTGCCGGGCGGCCACTTGGTCTTCTGTGCACCCCTTCTTGAAACGCTACTGTGTGGATGTGCTGGCCTCGGCTGATGCCAGCTTTGGGAGGAAGGTCCTGGAGGCAGTTTTGCCTGTCTAGGATCTTTCTTTTCTGAGATTCTCAGTGCTTCCTTACTGTTGAGCCCTATTGGCTCTGGTTCAGTGTGCTGTGTAACAGTTCTTAGGGTCTGTTTTTACCTCTAGTTGGTGTCCGTTTACACCTCTGGTTAGTTGGGATCTCTGACCAGTTGGTTCATGGAGGTCCTGGTGACTTTGGGGGCCTTGTGTCTGGTCTTTGCCTTCTTCCCATCTCTGGGTAACTCAATGATTGGACATCCCAGAGTTACCAGTAACCTGTATTGGACGACAGTGAAAATAGGATTTTAGTCTTACCTGTTAAATCCTTTTCACTTAGTCCATACAGGTTACTGGTCTCCCACCCTGTCAAGAGACCATGCTTGGCTCTCCTGTGGCATTATGTGGGAGTCCTTTGGGGCATGCTCACAGGAGTCTTCCTTCCTTCTACTATCTAGTCTGGTTAGTTCTCAAAAAATTCTGAGGCAGGCTGGGTAGACTGCAGCCTGAGAGGGAGGGGAGGCTCCACCCCCTGCATACATTTAGAGAATGTTCCTGCCTACTTAAAGGGGACTGACGCCTCCCAGAGTTACCAGTAACCTGTATGGACTAAGTGAAAAGGATTTAACGGGTAAGACTAAAATCCTATTATTTTGTTCCAATACAATTTTATTGTGATTTACTTATGTTTATTTAGAGATGCATTCTCTTAGTTTTTATTGATTTTTACATTTATCACTCTTCATGTAGTGTGTATGGTGGATTTTTTATATTTTTTCTATCTTACTTCATACTTATTTTTTTTTATATTTATCTGATTATTTCATGTTGTTCATTTATATTGTGATTAAAAACTATACTACTACACTTAGTACTGTAGTGTTTGCACTCTCTTCCCCATCCCTGTATTTTTTCTGTCGTCCAATATAGGTTACTGGTAACTTTAGGTAGGCGATCCGCCCCTTTAAGTAGGCAGGAACAATTCTAGAAGTGAATGCTGGGTAGAGCCTACCTTCCCTCCTTGACTGCAGCTAGCCAATCACCTCCAGTAAGATTTGTTCCTTGAATGAAGATACAGGCTAGAGAACGGTTCTGCTATAGTTTTAGTTATTTTTTTTTTAATTTTTCTGTTAGATATGGAATACCACCATAAGGCGGATTACCATCACTGACAATTCCCTTAAATGTGGATAGCTCTGTTTCCAGGTGCTTTGGTGGAACTTAAGGCCTGTGGGAAAATCTTGGTTCCAAGTTCTTTCCTCAAGAGTTCCCCACTAAGGCTTCTTCTTGATACATGGTAATCTGAAGACAGAAGATCTGCTGAAAAGGTGAGCAACCCTTTTGAGTGCCGAGGTCCACATGTCCCATGCTTCCCCACCGCACAGGGGTCTCCTTTGGAGTTCTTATTGCTTCCCCTCCGCACAGGGGTCTCCTTTGGAGTTCTTATTGCTTCCCCTCCGCACAGGGGTCTCCTTTGGAGTTCTTATTGCATACTCCTGCACTCATTCGGTTGACCTGTATGTCTGTTGGGTGTTTTGGAGCAAGTTTCTGTGGTAACTTAACCCTTTGGTTGCTGGCTTAGCATGTTTTGGGGGGGTTGTTGGCACTTTGCCTACTGGGTTCATTGTTTATTGTGTCTGATGACATGTTCTAGTGATGTTTGATGTAATTTTACTTCATAGTTATAACTTTGCAAAATTTGTGTTCGCGCTTTTACCGGATAGACGCCCTTTCCCCATTCACTTCTATGGGACTTTACAGTTTGGGGCATATCTTTGCAACCGCTCAACGTAGTGACTTCAGAGATGGCTCATTGTGTTTGTCTGGCTTTGCTCTACTAACCATTCAGTGTTTGATGTGTGTTGGGGGGGCTCAGGGGGCTTTGGGCACTGTTGGGGTACTTTTTCTGGGAAACCTACATTTCCCATGAGCGCTTGCATTGCGAACTCGTTTCTGATTGGCTCCTGCTGTGGCAGCCATTTGTGCTTTCCCTGAACGAGTATCCTACGCAGGGCTTGGACTCTCCTTCTCTCCTCAGTAGATTAACCCTTCTCCTGCCAGATATGTGTATTTTAGTGATTTCTGGGGTGAAATTTTAATCATACACACTGTATTTGGGTAATTTCTTAAATTTTGAACATTTTGACACTGTGAGAATGTCTATTCTGTTGGAGCTTGGGGCTAGACCTAAGACTAAGGATTCTGGGGTGCCTGTGTCCCCCATTGCACATTGCTCCTCATGTCAAGCAGGGTTGCCTAGGTAATTTATGCCCAGCATGTACTGCTGTCCCTTAGTCTCCCACAGGGACCTCCAGCCATGCACAAGAGCCAGTTTGGGTGCAAGAGTTCAAGGCTACTACCAGAGACCTCTGGTCTACACTACAACTCTTCCAATCCCAATTACAGGCAAACCCGTACTTCTGTCAGGTCTTCCCTACCAAAACGGCAGGGAGTACCTGATGTTTCATATCCCTCTGAGGAGGAACTTTTGGTGGATTCTGACGATGACGAATATTCTGCGGTGGTCTCCTCACAGTTTTTTGGGGACCCCTTTGAGGCTGATCCTAATCCCTCTGCTGAGGGCCTGATTAGAGTCGTGTTAAACACCCTAAACATTCCCTTACTTCAAGAGGTATCTTCGTACCCCTCTGTGTTTCAGGAGCCTAAGAGGCCCCATACTTGTTTTCCAGTTAACACCACTCTTTACCATTTAGTGTCTGTTGAGTGGAAAGCTCCAGACAGGAAACATTCTGTTTCCAAGAAATTTGCTAAGCTTTACCCCTTCTCTGATGAAGAGCTAGCTCAGTGGGTTCATCCTCCCAAGGTGGATGTCCCTTTTTCTAGACTAAGTCCACTGCCTTGCCGGTAGCTGACGCTTCTGCTCTCATAGACTGGACTGACAAAAAGCTTAAGACCTCCCTCAAATCCGTTTTTGCCACTACTGGTACTTCCCTACGCCCAGCGTTTGCTGCATCCTGGGTAAATGTTTGATGCCATCCTTTTGGTGGCCAGGGTTTCCACCATGTCTGTGGTTGCCAGACGGGCTCTTTGGCTCAAGATCTGGTCTGCTGACACTGCTTCTAAGAAAGCATTACTCTCTCTGCCTTTTCAGGGTACTTCTCTGTTTTGGGCTAGTCCATAAGGATCTGATTAGTGAGGCCACAGGGGGCAAGAGTAGTACCCTCCTGCCTATGGTCCCCAGGAAGAAGACGCCTAGCAAGCATAATTGGCTTTTTCGTTCCTTTCAGACTGATACACTCCCAGCGAACCAGGCGGGTCTCCAGGCTCTGCGTTCCTCCTTCAAGCACAAACAACAAAGGAAGCCCAAGTCCTCCACCAAGCCCAAGGCTTCCAAACCTCCTTCAGCATGACTTGCCAAACCCAGGTCCCCATGATGCTGTGGGTGGCCGTCTGGCCACTACCGCAGCATCTGGGAAGACCCCGTGGTGGACCCATGGGTTTTGCAGATGGTGGTGGAGGGGTACAGGATCACTTTTCACCTTTCTTCCTCCCTTCCGGTTTTCCCTTCTCACACTCCTCAGGCTGTAGTGAAACGCTATCTGTTCAACAGCACCATCCAGGCCCTTCTGGACAAGGAGGTTCTGAAACCAGTTCCTGTTCGGGACAGGAGTTTGGGTTTTTACTCAAACCTGTTTGTGGTTTCCAAAAAGGACGGCAGACCTGAAGGACCTCAATTCCTTTGTGGTCAAGACTCATTATCATCAGGAGTCCCTAAGGACGGTGATTGCTGCCATGTCCCCTGGGGAATTCCTTGCTTCTCTGGATCTTCAGGATGCGTATCTGCACATCGCCATTCATCCAGAGTGCTGGCAGTATCTCAGATTTGCCTGCGATCAACGGCATTTTCAGTTTTCTGCTCTTCCCTTTGGTCTGCTTACAGTTCCTCAAGTCTTCAATCGTGTCCTGGGAGCCTTAGTGTCCGTCCTCCCTCGGAATGGCATCAGAGTCACTCCATACATGGACGACCTGCTTCTGAAATCTTCTTCTCCGGAACTCCTCCATCAGCAGGTTCAAGACTGCATTCACACTTCCACCCATCATGGGTGGATCGTCAGCATGGACAAGTCTATCGTGCCATCTCAGACGCTGGTCTTCCTGGGCCTTCTCTTCGACACTCAGAAGAGCATGGTATTTCTCACGGTTGAGGTGGCTCACCAGATCACCAATAGGATTTCCGCTGTTCTGGCTCATGACTCAGTTCCAGCCCAGGAATTGTCCTCTCTGGAGGGGGAGGGGAATTTCATTTCCACCATAGAAGCAGTCCCGTTTGCAATGGCTCACACCAGGGAACTCCAGAGGTTTGTGATCCGGGTGTGCAGGGGTCAGTGTCCCTCCCTTTTCATGTGGAACAGTGTCTGTCATGGTGGCTCGACCTCTCCAATCTGCTGAAGGGCAAGTCCTTCCTGGTATCCTTGTGTACCACGGTGACGACAGATGCCAGTCTGTCTGGCTGCGGAGTGGTTCTGGGTCACCTGAATGCTCAGGGATGGTGGTCTCAGGAGGAATCTCTCCTTCCCATCAACGTGTTGGAGCTTCAGATGATATTTCATGCCCTTCGCCACTGGGCCCACTAGCTGGAGGATTGTCCAGTCTGACAACACCACAGCAGTCGCTTACTTCAACAATCAAGGCGGAACAAGAAGTCTCTCAGCTTGGTTGGAGGTCAAGGCTATTTTGCCCTGGGCAGAGGAACATGTTCCTGCCACATTTGCAGTTCATACTCCCAGCGTAGACAACGTTCTGGCAGACTTCCTCAGTCAGTGGACAGTGGAGAGTGGGAACTGCATCAAGAGGTCTTCAACTTCATTGTTCAGAGGTTGGGTCTTCCGTGCATGGACCTGATGGCGACAAGACACAACTGGAAGGTTCTGACATTCTGCTCTCGCTGGAGGAACCCTCTGGCTCTAGCAGTGGATGCCGTGTGCATTACTTGGCAATTTCCTCTGGCTTACATCTTTCCTCCCATTCCCATGTTGCACAGGGTGATACGGAAACAGCGACTGGAGCGCTGACTGGTCATTCTGATTGCGTACTGGCCTCGGCAGGCTTGGTTTCCGGAGCTTCTGGATCTGTTCGTGGGGGAGCCCTTCTAGTTCCCTTGCCGTCCGGATCTTCTTCTACAGGGTTACCTGTGGAAGGAGTATGTCCATCATCTGGCTTTGACAGCTTGGAAATTGAAGAAGAGGGGTTTCTTCTCTGGTCTGGTGGCTACTGTGCTTAGTGCACGCAAACCTGTTTCTTCTAAGGCCTACTATAGAGTCTAGTCGACCTTTCCCTCTTGGTGTGCTGACAGTGACCTGTCTCAGGATTTTGATCTCCCTACAGTCCTGGCCTTTTTACAGGATGGTGTGGATAAGGGTCTCAGTTTGAGTTCCCTTAAGGTTCAGACATCTGCTCTGTTTTCTTCAGAGGCGCATTGCTATTCTTCCTGATGTCAAGATTTTCTTCCAGGGCGTTGCTCATACTCATCCTGTCTTTAAGACTCCCGCTCCTTAGTGGGATCTTAACTTGGTTTTGGGTGTCCTTCAGCTCCCTCCCTTTGAGTCCTTGGCTACTATTCTTCTACGCTTGCTGACGTGGAAAATGGCTTTTCTCCTGGTGATCGTGTCTGTTCGCTGTGTTGTGGAGTTGCATGCTCTGTCTTGTACACCACCCTTCTTGGTGTTTCACAAGGACAAAGTGGTACTTCGCAGGAGTTTCTCCCAGAGGTGGTTTCTGAGTTCCACATTAATCAGGAGATTGTGGTGCCTTCTTTCTGCCCTGACTCTACCTCTGACAAGGAATGGGATCGCCACTTGTTAGATGTGGTGCGCTGTCTCAAGTTCTCTGGTCACCTCACTGAGTCTATTCCCCAGTCTGACGCTCTTTTTGTCATTCCTGAGCGTCCCAGAGCAGGGAGGCCTGCGTACAAAGTGAGCATTGCGTCTTGGATTAAGTCCACTGTTCGTAAGGAAGAAGCCTGTTCCCTTTCGAGTCACGGCTCATTCTACAAGATCCATTGGGGCATCTTGGGCTTACAAGAATCAAGCCTCGGCTGATCAGATGTGCAAGGCTGCCACTTGGTCGTCTGTGCACACCTTTTCAAAGCATTACCGTGTTGAGGTGCTGGCATTGGCCAATGACCGTTTTGGGAGGAAGATGCTGGAGGCAGTCATGCCTGTCTAGGATCTCCTCCGTCTCTTCAGTACTCTTTCACTTTTGAGCCCAGTTGGCTCTAGTTTAGTTTGCTGTGTAACAGTTTCTGGGGTGTTTTTACCCTGCTTAGTGTCCATTGACACTTCATTGTTATTGTTGGGCTATCTCTGATCTGATGGTTCATATATGCTTTGGTGACTTTTGGGGCCTGCGCCTGGTCCTTGCCTTACTTCCCGCCTCTGGGGAAACTCAATGGTTGGACATCCCAAAGTTACCGATAACCTATATTGGACGACAGAGAAAAGAGGATTTTAGTCTTACCTGTTAAATACTTTTCTCTTAGGCCATATAGGTTACTGGCCTCCCACCCTGTCAATGGACCATGCTTGGCTCTCCTGTGGCAGAACGTGGGGGACCTTTTGGGTTCATGCTTACAGGAGTCTTCTTTCCCTTCTACTATCTAGTCAGTCGTTAGCATCTCAAATCTTTCTGGAGGTGATTGGCTAGCTGCAGCCAAGGAGGGAAGGTAGGCTTCACCCAGCATTCACTTCTAGAATTTTTCCTGCCTACTTAAAGGGGAGGATCACCTACCCAAAGTTACCAGTAACCTATATGGACTAAGAAACGAGATTTAATTTGTAAGACTAAAATCCTCTTTTTTGCATGTGAATATCCTCCTGGATTTCTGATTTCTTTACGTCTGAGACCAGCAGCAAAGGACTTTTTTTTTTTTTTTTTTTTTGGACGCAGGTGGGGGTTTAAGGCCAATATCTGACTTACATAGGGTTAGTGTTAGAGTATATAATTTAGTGTTACTCTAGCTAAATACAGTAACCTTATTTACTGATAACCATCACCTCCTCATACATGTGCTAAATATCATTTGTAAGAGTATATATTTATTTGATGTGGTACTGTGTCATTTCTTTCGTTAACTCTGTTTGAGCCCTAGTGGCTCTTGTTCTTGTGTGCTGCGTTATCTGTTATTCACTGTACTGGATAGTCCATGGGAACTCTGGTATCATGGGGACCGGCACTTGGTCCTTTCCTTATTCTTCCCACCCTGGGAGCTCAATGTTGGGATATCCCCATGGTACCTGTGAGTTGGATTGGACGACAGAGAAAAGAGGATTTTAGTCTTTCCTGTTAAATCCTTTACTCTTACCTGTTAAATCCTTTACTCTCAGTCCTTATAACTCACAGGTCTCCCACCCAGTGAAAGGGACCATACTGGGTCTCCTGTCGCTGACTGTGGAGGGTTCTCGTGGCTCCATTGCTCTCAGTAGCTTTCCTTTCTTCCTTCTCTCTGTCCTACTTAGCAGGCTTTTCACAAGTCTATCTGGGGCGGGCCTAGTGGGGTAGTCTGATATGGAGGAGGTGGAGGATCCACCCTGCACTACTTCTAGAATTGTTCCAGCCTACTGGGAGGAGCTGTCGCCTCCCCATGGTACCAGTGAGTTATATGGACTAATAGAAAAGGATTTAAAGGTAAGACCAAAATCCTCTCTTCTTACCACTGAGGGATTGCTCCTTTCAGTCATTTTCTGTCATATAATCATTAATAAAGTTCAGAACTCTCAATAAGTTGCAGTAGCAGCACCTTAACATAGAAAGGCCATACAAAATGTTAATCTTCATGTGTCAAAAATATTTGTGCTGTAATAACATTTGTTTAAAGCTGCTTCTAGCAGTGGAAATACTGTAATTTGACTTCTCAGGAAAAGTTTTTCCATTTTTTATTTCTAAGTAGATTCCTTATCTGCGAAAGAAAGGAAGGAAGACCAGTTATAGTGCAAACCAGCTTCAATACAGCGGCATAATACAGAGTTCCTAAATTCCCATTCATTTAAACTTGTTTTGTAACCCTTTGTGTGTCAGAGGTCTTCAGCACATTGAGAAGCAATGCACTGGTGACCTCTCTAACACTCATGGTTAGGCACCGTGAACCCCTAAGGACCCATGATGTACATAAACGTCATAGGAAAACTTGCGTTAAGGACCCATGACTGTTATGTGCGTCATGGAATTCAGGGCTCCCCGTGTGGCTGCACGCCGTTCGGGAGCCCTGAATACATTAGTGGAAAAAAAATGCCCCATGGTCCTTAACTTCCAGTCCTTAAGTGGGCTAATGGGCTAGTTATGTTTAGATATGAAGCCAAAGTTGATCCTTCACTATACTTTTTTTTAATGAATTGTACCTTTTTTAACTGTCCATAACGTTGTCGTCTTCATATTATTTTAAACTGTTCCTTTCCCACCCCTTTTCCATACGTCACTGTGCCTCCCCTCAGAACAGCAAGCTAGTCCGGATGGATTGCAGCGAGGGAGATCAGTCTTCTGTCAGCATAAGGGAAAAACTGGCCCTCCTTCGTCGGGGAGGGTTCGGGGGCAGGGTTTTCCTTATACTTGTAGACAGAAAATTGTCCTCGTTGTAACCGGAATTCAGATCTGAGGGTATGCATTGTTATGTATGGAAAAGGGTAAGAGGGGATACTGTAAAATAAAATGAATACGACAATGTTAGGATGGTTAGAGAGAGGTACACTTGGTTATACAAAAAAGTACAGTGAAGAATTGGCCTTTGCTTAATATCTAAACATTACTATCTCTTTAAATCAATGGGAAATGTTATTTATCCCCTAGGGTACACTAGGTGTGCTCCAGAATTGCTCTTCTTTTCTTTAGCCAATAAGGGTCTAAGGGTGATATTTGCAAATGTAAACTGGAGCAATTATGGCGCAAATGAACTGCCTCATAGCAAAAAAATATTTTTCACTCATCCGCTGGGACTAAGTGATAACTTCCAAATTCCCAATGATTTAGACAGGGCTTTACCCACAGAGTGCTAGAAAAAGTCTTCAGTGCATTATGAAGTAAGGCATTACCTCAAGCTTTTCACAAGGTTAACAGCCACGTTTAATTCAATGGGAATTTCTGTTGGGGCAGTTAGCTTGCTCCTGAATTAATAATCAACCAGTTGGTTCTATCTGTCCTTAAACTCTGTCTAGCCCTTTCATTGCCAGAGTGGTATGCAATGCATTGGAAAGCAAAGCATTGCATACCTCTGGCACCCAAAGGGTTAAAACTCCATACAGTAAAAGGGAACCAACACTTACTAAAAACTTTTTCATAAACACCTATGTGTATGTTAGCAGTCATTTATTCAGAACTGTACAAGATATTTAGCTTTATCTTTTTTGTCAGTTTGTTCAAATTACCTAGTTTGGTGTGTCAGATACTAACATTCTGCTCTCCCTCCCAACTGCCATTTCCTACAAGGATGTGCTGGCTGATTTTTATAAACTGACATAAATAATGCTATGTTTCATAAATTATAGTTTTAAAGGGATGGTAATACTTACAAATTACTAATCCCCATGTTATAGGCATGCTAAAAATAAATTTATTGCCCCAGTGTCATCTCTCAAACCCTTATGGTTTCTTCCACTTTCCCTGAAGTCAGCACTGTAGCTGACTGCAGGGGAAGCCAGTCGTACGACAGTCAGGCGGCTCTGCAGCAGAGCCAAGATTGCGTTAATAAAAAAAAGGATTCTTTCACTGAAACAGTCTTCTACGTGTGCTTGGTTTGCAAGCACATGTAGAAGACCGTTTCAGTGAAAGATTTCTTTTTTACTAACGCAATTTCGGCTCTGCTCCAGAGCCGCCTGATGCAAGTAAGACCGGATATCCCTGCAGTCAGCTAAGGGGAAGGAGGGGGGGAACTTGGCGAGCTATTATCTCTCAAACCAAAAGGGTTTGATAGATGACACTGGGGGCAATAAATTACTTTTTAGCATGCCTACAATATGGGGATTAGTAATTTGTAAGTATTACTATCCCTTAAGTAAAAAAGGGCTAACAGATGTAGCTGAAATCTGTTTTATAATCCAAGTCTTTATAAAGTGTTCCACTTTAACCCTTTCAGTGCCAGAGTGGTACGGCTTTGCAATGCGTTCCGTACCAGTCTGCCACTCAAAGGGTTAACATGATAGTAATGTTTCACAAAAAAAAGCAGGTTCGATTAATCTTCATAGTATTTGCACCATGGAGAGTGTTGTTTCAATACTGTCAAGAGTAAACTGAATGATAAAGTATCCCCCTCCCACCCAGGTTCTTCCCTTATGCTTACTGAAGGTTGTCCCTTGCTACGATCCATCCGACCAGTCTTGCTGCTCTGAGGTGAGCAGTGTTACATCCATAAAAGGGGCTGGAGGGGGATACTTTATCTTTCAAGTACTCTTGAATTACAACTCTGACAGTGTTGAGATAACTCTGTCCACAGCCCAAATATGAAGATTAATCAGAGCTGCTTTTTTGTGAAACATTACTATCCTTTTAACGTGAGTAAATACTTATGTTTGCGTCAACCTCATAAATACTGTTGGAACATATGTTGTTAATTCGGGTATTCCTTCCTGTCTTTGGTTATGAATACATAGCAGTGTTTATTTATGTTGGGGGGGAGTTATACACCTGTAGGTCTGCAGCAAGAACCCTGCATGCAGACCACTACCAGCTGATTTGTGTGCTTTTTGGTATTGGCAGGTTTTGATGAGCTCACATGTTACTGTGGAGAGGCCGTGATTTTTCCTCCTGTACCCTGTGGCACCAGACCTCCCGAATGTAAAAATTCTTGCACAAGGCAACATGAATGTGATCATCCAGGTAGGCATTATTGTGCATGAGCTCTTTTGTGTGTGAAGATTTGTTATACTACTCTACTTTTTGTAGTATGTAGGATGTTTTGCTTTGGGTGGCAAATAGCAAAAATGAAAATTTCTCTAGCTTCTTTGAGGGATGCAGAGACCATGGGGTTAAACAGCTTGCCTATAGGAGGTAGGGCCCTCTAAACAAACAAACAAACCCATCCCGCCTGCTAACCCTTCCCCCTTCCTAACTGCCTGCCGTTTTAAAAGAGTGTCCCTTAAGGAGGTCCAGGGCTTTATTTCTCCTGTGAGAACTTTGTTAGCACTTTATTATTTTACCTTTCTCTTTAAAGGGATAGTATTACTTCAAAATTACTACCCCTCATACGGTAGCCCTTAATAAACGGAGTTAAATGACACCAGCGGCATCTCTCAAACCTTTATGGTTTAAGAGATAGCCGCTTTTAAAGTTTCCTCTCCCCTCCTGTCAGCGTTCTGCTGCCAGCAGGGGAATCTGGTCCCGGGACAGGTGGAGGCTCTTAAACAGAGCCGATATCTCGTTATGGAAGGAAAAATGATTAATTGAAACAGTCTTCTATGTGTACTTGGTTACCAAGCACACGTAGAAGACTTTCAATTAATAATTTTTCCTTCCATAATGAGATATCAGCTCTGCTGAAGAGCCTCCACTTGATTCAGAGACCGGATTCTCCTGTTGGCAGCAGAACGCTGACAGCAGGGGAGAGGAAACTTTGAAAGCAGCTATCTCTTAAACCATAAAGGTTTGAGAGATGCCGCTGGTGTCATTTAACTCCGTTTATTAAGGGCTACAATATGAGGGATAGTAATTTTGAAGTAATACTATCCCTTTAAAGCTTCTGAGGTCCCTGTTTACTCTTGCGTCCAATATGGAACACAGTTACCATGTGGTTGAATCCCTCTTTCAGGAGGGCAGAGGGAGTCTTATGGGTGGAGCCTCCCTCCTCCTCCTCAACCCTCCCCTCCTCCAAACTCCCAAAATTCTTGTGTCCTGCTTGAAGATGGCAGAGCAAGACAGTCTTACTTTTTTTTAATTCCTTCAATATGGGGCTGTGTAATCCCCCATTAGGTGGGTTACCATTACTGGGCTTCACTGGAGTCGACTGACCAATGTACAGTGCTTTGTGGACCTTTCAAGCCCTGTGGGAGGAATTTTGCAGCCAAGTTTTCCCTCCTAACAGAGTTTTCTTGGAGGCTGTTTGTTTCTCTCCAAAATTGTAACCTGAAGACAGATGTTTCCTACCAAGACTCACAACGCCTCTGTAGGGAGAGGCAACATGAATGGGAAAAATGTGGACCGAGGCGCTCAAAGGGTTACTTAACCTTGGTCCACATTTTCCCAGTCATGTTGCCTCTCCATACAGAGGCGTTATGAGTCTTGGTAGGAAAGATCATGATCCTGCTTCTTTCCATCTACCATCACCTCTAGATTTCCTATAGACTAAATAAAGGCTTAAAGGTTAATTCCATGAAAGTCCAAGTTTCAGCTCTGTTTTCTTACAGAGAAAAATTGCTTCTCTCCCAGAAATGCAAACTTTTCTTCGAGGGGTCAACAGGATATTTCCCCCATATAGACATCCCATAATTACACCGTGGAATTTGAGTTTAGTGTTAGAGGCTATTCAGTCATCTCCATTTGAGCCTTTGATAACAGCCTACATCACAACCTGAGCCTGTCCATTCTAAGCAGTGCAATGTGCACTTGTATGTAAGAGAGATGTTTTCATATTTATCTGTATAACATGCCTGTGGAAGAGACCTAAGAGGTCTTGAAAGCTTGCATCCGAAATCTGCTTAGTTAGCGAATAAGGGATCAAATTGACTATATTCGCCTACTATATTTCTATGGCTAACACGGTACCAACTCTGATCTGTTATGACCACTTTATCACACCTTAGTTCATCTTTCCCCTTATCTTTCTTCAAGAAAAAGTGGTTTTAAGGAATGTTCCAGAGTTTCAACCTGCTTTCCACATAAACCAAGAAGTGTGGTACATTCTTCAGTGTGTCCTAATCCATCTAACACTAAAGAGAAAGCTCTTCATACTTTAAATCTAAACATCTAACCAGTGGTGCAGCAAGGGATGGATCCTGTTAGTGAAGCGATCAATGATGGGGGATTGAGGAGATTTTTTATAAACAATATTCAGGGACTACTTCAGTTTATTGCTACACAGCTCTTTTGTTATTGTGTTATAGTAAGATAATCGCATTGCATGTGAGTATACCATCTCTCCTATCTGTTTTATCTGATATGGCTCATAATGTACTATGGCTGGTACTCTTGTGACATGCGGTTCCTCATTGCTACACCCTTTGTAGATCACAAGGAAGTTACAGCATTCTGCAATAGGCTGTGATATGCATAATGATAGTCCACTTGTGAATAGCCTAACCCAACACCCATGCGATGTTCAGCACAGGTATTAGTGAAGTTAAATTGTTGCTGAACTAATGGTGCCCATGTGAACTAGGCCTAACTTATGACAACTTCACAATTAAGTTATTCAGTCCATATGTTTCTTTCTCTAACAATATGATAAATTTCAAATCCGGTAGAGCTCTGTATGAAGGTCCAAGCATTCTTTATTGACTTTCCTATCACATGATTAACACAGGCCATCAACAAAGTCACCTTCTTTTGGCGCAATCATCAACAAAGGCCCAGGTGTGTGCACAACTCCCATATATTCTCAGACTTATTTTCAAAGAGTAGCAGACTTTATACAGTGATGTTGGAGGCAGATAATGACTTATTAAAATAAGTTACTGTTGCAACTAGCACGTAGCAGCTTATACTCTAAACGGACCACCGTATCTCACCTATTGAAAGGACAGAGCTAAAGGTATGAAGCGCACCTGTTTTCTTTTAATAAAGCCATGGTATATTTACTTTTCCTATTAGGAACTCTGACATAGATGGTTACATTCTGTGATTAATTTGTTAATTAGTATGTTATGGAAATATTTTCTTCTTTCATTCTGCAGTTTTCCATTCATGTCACAGTGAGGAGAAATGTCCCCCTTGTACATATCTTACACAGAAATGGTGTATGGGAAAACACGAGGTAAGCCTTTTTCTTTTCAAAGAGTCTGGCAGAAGTGAATGAGGCTGGTATTTTGTTCTGATTTTGTCAATTTTTTGCCCTCTGGTTTATTTAACCCATTAACGACCCTTGACGGTCATAGTACGTCAAGGGTCGATCTGACTGAACGACCCATGACGTACTATGACCATCATGGAATTCCGGGCTCCCCCCGCGGCTGCACGCCGTTCGGAACCGGAAGAGAAAAAAAAAAAAAAAGTTCAGTGGTCCTTAACTCGCAGCGATGGTCGTTAAAGGGTTAATGTGAGCTGACATCAACTTAAAGGAATACTATTGCTTATTATGGAAAAAAATGGTTTTGCAGATTTCATCTTGTATGTAGCAACAGCCCACTGTAAAATTCCCAGCCACAGAGATACTGTTTCTAAAAAATTCATGTTTGAGGCGCAAAATCTTTTGAATAAAACAACTTTTGACAGTGACAGTACACTTTTTTTTTCACTTCGTAGGACAATATATATATATATATATATATATATATATATATATATATATATATATATATATATATATATATATAATGGCTCATTGCATAATTTATGTCTCCTCAGGAGACATACACCCCCAGGGGTGGCAATAAGGAGGAGTAACAGCTCCCACTTGGTAATTCAGTGGGGGCATGATTTACACAGGAGTTGCAGTACTGCAGGGAGTTGGCCCGCCCCCACTCTCCAGCCCGCCCACCACTATTCAACTGAGAGCAAAAACAAAATGGCTGCCACTTGCTCCTACACCACTCTAATACACACATGCTCCACTCACACAGCATCAAACACACACACACAGCGTCAAACACACACACACAGCATCAAACACACACACACACAGCATCAAACACACACACACACAGTCAAATACACAGTGCCATAAAGGGATCCCATACATTGCAACCCAATGCATGGGGTTTCTTTCTGGCAGTCAAAGGGTTAAGACTGTCACTGTGTTTCTGCTTCCCTACTGACACACAGCTGCACTCCTACTAATGACTACAGGTTTACACCACACAGTGTGATCTCCTCCAACAAAATAACAGCCAAATAACTTCACTTGATTCTCCTCCCTACAAACTTTCCTACCTGCACAGAGCCATGTCTGCTGGTTGCCTAGCAACCACCCCACCTCCTCCATTATACAGGAGGTTGGGAGGAACCAAAACCTGTTTTCGCTGATGGGAGAAATACCCTGACCTGCTCTGTGTGTCATCACATAGGACTCAAGACCACTGTTGTGTATGTATGTCTCACACTATGGGGACACTGTGTAAGTCTCAGTATGGAATGTGTATTTGTGTGTCACTATGGGTTGTGTATGTGTGTCTCATTATGACATCTGTATGTGTGTCTCAGTATGGAATATATGTGTGTGTGTGTCTCTCTATGAGATCTGTATGTATGTATGTATGTGTGTATGTATGCGTGTGTGGCTGTGTGTGTCTCTCACTATGGCCATAGCTGGGAACTTTTGAAATACCATCACTCACAGATCTGATATTAACCCTTGAAGCCCAGTGGGGAAAAAAGAGTACATTGCATTAACTGTTTCACTGCCAGAGGGGTAGGCAATGCATTGCAAATTAATAACAAATTTACACTTATGGATGGTTATATGTGTGTGTATGCCTCACTATGAGATGTGTATATGTGTGTATCTCACTATAGGATTTGTGTGTGTGTTTGTGTGTGTGTATCACTATGCCATGTGTATGGGTGTGTCTCTTCATGGGATGTGTATCTCTCTGTCTCACTATAGGGTGTGCATATGTGTCTCTCACTATGGGATGTGTGTCTGTCTATATGTGTGTGTCTCACTATGGTGGAAGGTGTCTGTGTGGGATGTGTATATGTGTGTGTCTCACATAGGCATGTGTGTGTGTGTCTCTGTATGGGCTGTGTATGTGTGTGCTCACTATGGAGTGTGTGTGTCTCTGTATGGGATGTGTGTGTGTGGGATGTGTATATGTGTGTCACTATGGCGTGTGTGTATTTAATGGTAAGTTCATTAAATTCTCTTATTGCAGGTTTTCTCCTGCTGTGTAAAAGAAGGGTATTCCCAAGGATACCTCTATGGCCTGAAATCTTAAAGTGATGCTTTTGCTACAATATCTTATGGAGGTTTATGGTCAACTGAGCGTGCCTGCCCATAGACTGTTGTAGCAACATTGCCACCATAAGATTTTGCACCCTGGAGGTTCTTCCCCCCAAAATGCATGTTTGAACGGCAATAACGTTTCAGTGAAACATATTTTACCAGTGGAGAGTACATATGTTTTACTCAGCAGGATAAAACCAGCAATATTTTTTTTTCCTTATTAAGTATTTTTATCCCTTTAACACATTGAGTGCTTGAGAGGTCTCCAGCGTGTGGCTTTGCAATGCGTTGGAGATCTCTTTAGTATTCAAGGGATTAAAAGCCCCAGTTACATCAATGGGGATTTGGGTATATTTTACATCTTCCCTTTGATGCATCTGTATTGTCCTAGAATTGCTCCAGTTTCCCTGTTGTATAAGGTCAAATTAGTGTTTAGTGGTATTATCCTGGTATCTGGGGCAGAGAAAGCGTTTGCATCACACATAATTTCCAGTAACTCTCATTGGACTTTATTATTATTCTTTATTTATATAGCACCAACTTATTCCGCAGTGTTGTACAATAGGAAGTAGACATACAGAGATATTAAAGGGATAGTAATACTTCGTTTTAACTTTATTTTATTTTGTAGGCATTAAAAAAACATGAAGAATGATATAAGTCTTATCTCTCAAACCTTTATGGTTTAAGAGAGATTCACAAACAAAGTTTCCCCCTCCCGCCCCTTTTTCCTAGTGTAAGCCATCTCTTCTCAGATGTGATTCTGGTTGTAAGACCAGACAGATAACAGCAGGGGACAGTCTTCTTTGTATGAAAACAATGAAAGCCCTGCCCCCCTTGACAAGTTTTTCAGCTTTTTCCCTTATCTTAATTGAAGATTGTCCCTCTCTGCAATCTACCTGGCCACTTCCCTTCTGATCTGGCTGAACAGGGGGGGGATACTTTGCTTGTGAATATCTCTTAAACCATAAAGGTTTGAGAGATAAGACTTATATCATTCTTCGTGTTTTTTTAATGCCTGCAAAATAAAATAAAGATAAAACGAAGTATTACTATCCCTTTAACATGGAAAACAAAAGGATCAGAGGGCCCTGCATCTTGAAAGCTTACAGTCTAGAGGAATGTAGGTTGGACACAGGAAGAGTAAGAGCTATGGAGTGTAAGTGCCTCCTGCCACATGAACTGCCGGTCAGTGGGTGGGGAAAAAAAGTGCTTTTGGGTGTAGTGGTCCAGGGAAGCAGTGGTTCTGTTTGAGAGAAAAGACAGTGTACAATGAGGTTGTGATGGGGATGTAGGTGGGAGAGTGATTTTAGAAAGAAGTGAGAGTGAGTGTGGACACGCTCTTGGTATTGCCTTGTTCATAACGGTAATGGAGGTAGTTGATAGGTTTCGCTGAAGAGGCTAGTTTTCACGGAGCATCTGAATGCTGGGGAGAGTCTGATGGGAAGGGAATTCCAGAGCCAAAGTGGAGCACAGGAAATGTCCTGTAGGTGGGAGTGGGAGGTTGCATAATAAGAGCTTTAGCGAGGAGAAGGTCCTGTGCAGAGCGAAGATGGTGAGTGGGAGTGTAATTGAAAATGAGAGATGAAAAATAGGGGAGTGCAGTGTTAGTAAGGGCTCTCTTAGTTAGCACCAGAATTTTGAATTTTAATTCTATATGCTAATGGGAGCCAGTGTTGGGATTGGCAGAGAGGAGTAGTGTTAGAGAAGCGATGTGTGAGGTAGATTAGTCTTGCAGCAGAGTTCATTATGGACTGTAGTCGGGTTAGAGGAAGGACAGTTAGGAGTGAGTTACAGTTGTTGAGATGGGACATTATAAGTGTTTAGATTAGAATTTTAGTAGTATCTTGTGTGAGAAAAAATTGGAGATTGATTGAATGTGAGAAATGAGGGACAGGGCGGAGTTAAAGGTAACCTCTAGGCAGTGTGATGTAGAGGTTGATGTGATGGTGGTGCTGTTAACAGTGAGTGCAATAGCTGGGGTAAGGTTGGTTGGAGAGGGAGGGAAAATTATGAGTTCGGTTTTGCTAAAATTAAGTTTGAGATTACGGGAGGACGTCCAACAAGACACAGCAAAAACGCTATTAGGTATCTGAGACAGGAGGGAAGGGGAGAGCTCTGGGGAAGAAAGATTGATTTTCGTGTCGTCAGCATAGAGATGAGGTGAAACCCAGACGAGTTTATTAGTTTGCCAAGGGAAGAGGTATAAACTGAAAAGAGCAAGGGGTTCAGGACCGAACCTTGTGGTACTCCAACAGATGGTGGGAGGGGTGAAGGAAGTGTAGCCAAAGTAGGACACACTGAAGGAGTGGTTGCAGAGACATTATGAGAACCAAGAGAGAGTGGTGTCACAGAAACCTAAGGAGTGGAGAGCTTGGAGGAGGAGGGGGTGATCCACTGCTTCAAAGGCAGCTTGACAGGTCCAGGAAAATGAGTAGGGTGTAGTGGCCTTTTGACTTGGCAGAGAGCAAGTCATTGGCCACTTAAGTGAGGGCAGTCTCAGTGGAGTGGTGAGAGCAGAATCCAGATTTCAAGGGATCTACCATGGAATAGGAGCAGAGGAATTAAGAGACGTTCGAGGAGTTTGGAGGCGAACGGGAGAAGAGAAATGGGCTGGTAGTTTAAGAGTTTGGATCCAGGGAGGGTTTCTTTAAGATGGGTGTGATTCGTGCATGCTTGAAAGAGGATGGTAAGGTGCCAGTTGTCAGAGAGAGCTTGAATAAGTGAGTAAGGGTTGGCGTTAGTAGAGGAGAAAGTTCTTGTGTGAGCTGAGTTTGTATTGGGTCAAGAAGACATGTGATTAAATTTGAGCATGTAAGGAGAAGAGAAACCTCTGTCAGGGTTGAAAAGGAGCTAAGTGTGTATGTGAGAGGGGTGAAAGGGCGAACTTGGCTGGGTGGGGGTGGAAGCGATTAGATTTCACGTCTGATAGAGTTGATCTTGTCTTTGAAATATATGGTGAGATCTTGGACCGAGAAGTTAGTGGAAGTTATTTGTTCTGGAGGGTGTAGAAGATATTTAAAGGTTGAGAAAAGATGTTAAGAGTTAGAGGAAAGGTTAGAAATTAGAGAGAAAAAATATGACTGGCCAGGAAAAGGGCAGAGTTATAAGAACAGAGTTTTAATTTTTAGTGTATAAAGACAGCATGATTTCCTCCAGTGCCTTTCCGCAGTGCGTGAGCACCTTTGGAGGTATCATGTTTATGCTGTGTGCCAAGGTTATAATGGGGTTCTTTGGAGGTGCCGTAGAGTTGCAGGTGCAGCTATGTCAAGTGCAGTTGTGAGAGTCCTGTTGTAGAGAACAATAGTTTGTTTAGGGCAAGAAAGTGTAGGAATAGGGTTGGGTTTGCTCAGTATGATGAGGTTGCCGGTGTGACATCTCCTGTGGCGGTAACATCACTATTTGCGGAATTATTTATTTGCTTCAAACAAAACGTTTTGTAATGCGTTCCTCACCCATCTGGTCCTTAAATGGTTAACATATCAGTTTTACAAGTAATTAGTTTTCCTACTTCTGTTTAACTTTGCTTTTCTCACAGCTTAGGAACAATATCCCATGTCACCTTAGTGACATATCATGTGGTCTGCGCTGCAACCAGCTCTTGAAGTGTGGGATGCACAAATGTAAAAGGATCTGCCACAAGGGCGAGTGCCTCATAGATGAAGATTGTAAACAGCCATGCTCCTTCCAGAGACCTGACTGCGGACATCCATGCATGGCTCCCTGCCATCCATCGCAGCCCTGTCCACCAACCATTTGCAATGCAAAGGTAACTGTACAGCAACCTCTGAAACACTCCTTTTTTGTTCATTGTGAGATTTTCACATATGTATATCCAAGCTGATGTGGGAAAAAAATTCAGTTGCTATTACTAATTTGAGTGTCAGAGGGTTGTCCGGCACTATACTTCGTAATATGTTGGACACCCCTCTGGCACTCAAAGGGTTGAGGGAATTGTCATAGGCTCGATCACTTTTAGAATGATACCCACTGTTAAAGTGATAGTCATACTTGGTTAAAAGTAACTTTAATTATGTAGATACTAAAAAATACATGTATTGCACCCAATCCTATCTCTCAAACCTCTATGGTTTGAGAGATATAAGCTTTCAAAGCTCCCCCTTCCCTCCCCGTGCACTGACGTCAGCTTTCTGTGTTAGAGGAGGAGATTCTGGTCCGCAGACCGTCCTGAGGCTCTTCAGCAGAGCCGTAATCGTGCTAGTTAGAACAAAATACTTCCTTCTTTCTTATTTCCTTCTAACTCGCACTTTTACAGCTCTGCCGAAGAGCCTCAGGATGGTCTGCAGACCGGGATCTCCTTCTCTAACACAGAAAGCTGATGTTGGTGCACGGGGAGGGAAGGGGGAACTTTGAAAACGTATATCTCTCAAACCATGGAGGTTTGAGAGATAGGACTGGGTGCAATAAGTTTATTTTTTTAGGATCTACATAATTAAAGTTACTTTTAACAAAGTCTTACTATCACTTTAAAATACTCAGCCCCTTGGATACCAGAGACCTCCAACATCCAAGTGGTTAAAATAAAGTCCATGCTCTACACATATGCAATGTTCTACTGTGTGTGATGGATTCCAGCTTCCATCACCTGCATTCTAGCATTTTCTTAATAAATACTTTGGGGAGCTTATCTCTGACAGTCTTAAAGGGATAGTAATAATTCGTTTTATCTTTATTTTATGTTGTAGGCATTAAAAAAAACATGAAGAACGATATGTCTTATCTCTCAAACCTTTATGGCTTGAGAGATATTAACAAGCAAAGTTTCCCCTCCCGCCCCTTTTAGCTAATGTAAGCCATCTCTGCTCAGATGTGGAATCCAGTCCTTAGACCACACAGATAACAGAAGGGGACAATCTTCTTCCTATGAGAACAATGAAAGCCCTACCCCCCTTGACAAGCTTTAAAGGTTTTTCCCTTATCTTAATTGAAGATTGTCCCTCTCTGCACCCTACCTGGGCACCTCCCTTCTGATCTGGCTGAGCAGTGTTGCATCAGTAAAAGGGGCAGGAGGGGGAGACTTTGTCATTGAATTACGCTTGAACTATAACTCTGACAGTATGGAAATAACACTCTCCAAAGTCCAAATACTATGATTATTAATTAGAGCTGCTTTTATTATGAAACATTACTATCCCTTTAAGTGGACTCAAACTTAAAAAATGTATAGTTAGTTTTTTATACTTTTTCCACTTTCTCATTTTGTCTGGTGCCCCCTAAAATCAGCCCTTTTTTTCTTGCTTTGCATGTTTTTTCCCCATTTAATCACCCTACTGATTATCAAAAGCCAACACCACTGATGGAAAGTATATTCTTCAAATCCTGGAAGCTAATGTCCCATAGCCTTTGAAGAAGCTGAAGAGAGGTTGGATATTGCAAGACGGTGATCCAAAACATACCTCAAAATCAACCATTAACTACTTTAGGATACAAATACTTAAGGTTTTGGAATGGCCTTCACAGTCTCCAGACTTGAATATTATTGAAAATCTGTGGGTAGATCTCTCTGTGGGGAAATATCTTTAAAGTATGAATAGAAAAAATGACTGTTGGGTGACTACAAGAGTCATTTGGAGGCTGTGATTTCTGCCAGATTTGGTATTACCAATCACTTGACTGATAAGTGTTCCCAAACTTTAGAACATTTTTTGCCACATTTTCTTCTGTATTGCTTTCAATCTGTTAAATTCAGCAAATACATAGTAACTGTGTACATTACAATTTGCAGCACCTGAAGTGACTGGACAGTTAAATTGCATATGTAGATATGCATTATTTTATAAACAACTGTGTGGATTTTGCAATAATTTTCACCAATATGTTGTGTTTACCATTTTGCATTTGGGAAAACTAGTTTTTACACTTTATAGATTAATAGAATTTGATAATTAAGGTACGTCTTGTTGTACATTACAGCCCACATTCACTGAGACCTCGCTCTTTTAGTGCTTGTGAAGGTAGAAAATGGCCTTTCAGGTTGAACTCCAAGGTTCCTCAATTCTATGCCAGGTCTTCACAAAGGGCTAAAGCTCTAAAGTACAGATTTAATCTATGTGCTTTTTTTAAAGGCTTTTTTTTATTGTTGCCAGATGTGCAGACTTTCGTGCAAGGGGTGGCTCATGCCTACCCAGTTTTCCAGGATCCCACTCTACCATGAATGAGACTTGAACTTTGTTCTGGGAGTACTTCTGACTTCTCCTTTTGAGCCCCTGTCTTCAGTTTGTCTGCACATCTTGATGCTCAAGATGGAATTTCTGCTGGCTATGGTGTCTGTTTGGCGGTTAGCCAAACTTCAGTCTGTCTTATAACCCTCCATTTCTGGTTTTCCACTCTCATAGAGTGGTTTTGTGGACCTCCTGTAGGGTGTCTCCCTAAAGTTGTTTCTGAGTTTCACATTATCCAGGAAATAGTTTTTCTTCTCTCTGTCCAGCTTCATATAATAGACAGGAGCAGGAGCTTCATCTTTTGGATGTGGTTAGGTACATGGATTAATATAATATGTTAATCGTACACAGCCTTTTCGAAACTCGAATTCACTTTTTGTCATTCCTGGGGGTCCTCGTATGACCAAGGCTGAGTATAAGGTGACAATGTTTTCTTGGATTAAGGCGACTATTCACCAGGCATATGTTTTCAGGTTATGGTACATTCCACCAGATCAGTGGAAACCTCTGGAACCTTCAAGAGCCAGCTCTGCTGAATAGATGTGTAAGGAGCTGATGTGGTTGTCTCTTCACATATTTGTCAAACACTGACCTGTCAGTGGGATGGAGTTGGCTGAAACCAATTTTGACCAGAATGTCCTACAGGCTGTTGCCTGCTTCAGGTGTCCTCCTTGGTCTTTTTTGCCAGTAATCCGTTGGTTTCTTTTTCTCTGGTTTGTTTTGTTTGTGTATGTTGAGACCTGAGGTTCATGTTGCACCAGTTTATTTCTGTTAGAACTGGTATTTCCCTCCATGGAATTTATGTGGATGCCTTGGTATAATCCCATGGTTTCTGTGTTCTACATAGGATGTAGGAGAAAAGTGATTGTGTACTTACCGATAAATAATTTTGTCTTAGTCTGTGTGGAGCAAAAAACAGCTGTTTGAGTCCCAGGCAGGGGGATCCTCTTGAATTCTCCAGTTCCGGGGATTCCATTTCTTGCTTCTCTTCAGTTTTTTCTCTTTCCCCTGTGCTATACTTAAAAATTATCTTAGTCTGGTAGAGTAAAGTGAATCAGGTAGTCTCCGCATTTGAGATTCGTTTACAGCAACTGTCTTGCCCTCCTGATCGGAGGATACTTTACCCCATGGTTCCTGTGTTCCACATGGATTAAAAGAAGAGGATTTATTGGTAAGTACACACAAATCCCATATAACATATTGTCTAAAATGACCAATGGATAGCAGTGTAATAATTTTGTGCTTACTAATTTTCTGTAATACTCAACAGGTAGATCTCCAGTGTGAATGCGGGCGACGGAAAGAGAGCATGGTTTGTTCTGTAGCATCCTCTGCTTATCAAAGGTCTGTATAAGATTTGTCCCCATTCACAAGAATTGTATATTTATTTACTGTTTTTGGAGTGATTGAAGAAATGATCACCTTTCAGTGTGTGCAAAGTAAATAAGTGTACTTTGGAAATTAAGGGGAATAGACTTTGAAATAGTGTGATTTAATAAATATACAGCTTTTATTTGCATAAAAGCATTAACAACTTCCAATATCATCCCCTCACTTATGTTAATCTGGACAGAATTATTTCACATTAGACTGTGCGCATATGCACCCGTATGAATGCTTTAGTACATACTGGCGCACACACTCTGCTGTCATTAAAACTGTAATATGAGCAAGTTCTGAATATCTCCCTTCTAGCGTGCTCAGAAAAATGGATTAAGGTTGCATCTCTTTCTTCTAATTGACCTTAGTCTGGAATAGCATTAAGAAATATGATCTAGTACCTATTTTGGAGCTGAATTTTACACACACTTTTTAAAAAAAATCTCCATTAGTTCTACAGTACTAATTAACATAAGGCATAAAAGGAAAGGAATAGCAGTACTTTTAATTCAGGTTAAATCATTACAGTTCACATACTTGGACAATATGAACATTATTTTATTGGATCATAATAGTCATGATTTATATTCACACCATTCTTGATAGGAACAGCCTTTCCCTTTGTTTATAGTGCACCTTAAAGGGATAGTAATACTTCGTTTTATCTTTATTTTATTTTGTAGGCATTAAGAAAACATGAAGAACGATATAAGTCTTATCTCTCAAACCTTTATAGTTTGAGAGATATTCACAAGCAAAGTTTCCCCTCCCGCCACTTTTACCTAGTGTAAGCCATCTCTTCTCAGATGTGGAATGCAGTCCATAGACCAGACACATAACAGCAGGGGACAATCTTCTTCCTATGAGAACAATGAAAGCCCTGCCCCCCTTGACATGTTTTTCAGGTTTTTCCCTTATCTTAATTGAAGATTGTCCCTCTCTGCAGTCTACCTGGGCACCTCCCTTCTGATCTGGCTGAACAGTGTTACATCAGTAAAAGGGGCGGGAGGGGGATACTTTGTCATTGAATTACTCTTCAACTACAACTCTGACAGAATTGAAATAACACTGTCCAAATACTATGATGATTAATTAGAGCTGCTTTTATTATGAAACATTACTATTCCTTTAATATCCGTGTTATAAGACAAAAGAAACAGACTGACAGCAGTTCTGGAAGAAACTAAACGCTTGATCCACAGTGGATGGGCCATATTCAGGAGCAATTGTAGAGCAGACCAATCTGCACCATTGGGGGGGGGGTATAGACTAAAATTTCTATTGATTTTATATGGGGCTTTCAACATCTTCCATACTAGAAAGGTGCCCAATTCATTGTGAAGCTTTATTGAATACCGCTTGCTTTCAAAGGGTTCAAAAAACCCATTGAAAGCAGTGGGGTTTGGTGGAATATATATTTGTGCCCTTTGTTGCTATGCAGTCCTTAAGTGTGTTGTGAAAACCTTCAGAGCAATGCGTTGTGTACCTCTCTGGCACTCAGAGGGCTAAAGCTTGAGGTTTAAGACTGGGTAAATAAGCAGAAACTATTATAATAATGGCCAAACTGTCCCTCCCTGCTACCAGTATCCATCTCCCAGCTTCACACAGATGTCAGGCCAATCTGCACGAGAGAAACAGCACAACCCCAGTCATACGTTTCAGTCTATGTGGACCTCGTCAGTGGGGTGTTTTTTGTAGTCTCCCTAAGTGGAAGGGCATCCCAGGCATGGGCCCTTGCTTCCATGTGCCTAGAGGGAATCAGCTGCACCCCACTGACGAGGTCCACATCGACTGAAACGTAGGTCTGGGGTTGTGCTGTTTCTCTCTTGTGCAGAGAGGATTTGCCTGACATTTTGGGGCTGGACTGCCTGTGGGTTGGACCAGACTGATATGAATATGGAAATTTCCTCTCTGCAATGGCACATGGGGGTGAAAAACATGACTTGAGCAGCACCTGAGAGGCTACCCATGCCTTGAGCAAATCACTGTATTTTGCTCTTTCTCAGTGTGCGTTCATCACATTCTTTTGTTTTCCATGGGAAGCTGGCCCAGCCTTGCAGTTATAATAAAGGTGCACCTAACACCTCAGGGCAGTTATACAGCTAAAGGGGGTTTCCAGCAGCATTTTGACATAGATCACGTGTCTCTACAGCTGCTTCCATCCCATTCTGAGATGAGCATATCCTTAAAACTGATCATATTACTTGTGTGTAGGACTGGCATTACCAACTTCTGTATTAAAAATGAACCCTTTAAGCACAAGAGATGTGGGCAATGCATTGCTTTGCGGTGAGTTGACTACCCCTTCTGGTCCTTAAAGGGCTAACCCTAAAGCCTCCAGAGTGTTGCTGTTGCAATTGAAACTGGCAGGATATTTTGTTCATGTTATCTTTAGAAGGATAGGGTTTACAATAGTTGTTTTTTTCTGATTTCTAGAATAGCTGCAATAACTATGGCTACGAAGCTGTCCGAAATGCAGCTTGGGGATTCTGTGGATATTGGAAGATTTGTCACCAAAAAGGAAATGAAGCAAACTAGGTAAGACTAAATAAATACAAATACATAGAACTGCCTATTGTACCCTATGAGTTCTTGTGGAGTGAACAATGCATTGCTCTGCCCTCCGGCACTGAATGGGTTGACCCATATGATGGGTGCATAACTACAGTTCTTAAAGGAGTAGTAAACTTTTCTTTAAAAAAAAAAATCTTAGCCTTTTCTTTCATTTTAAAATAACTTTATTCCCAGAGCTGGATGGAAGATGTTTAATTCAGAATGTTTTAACGTATTACAGCTCAAACACTGGTTTAAAAATATATGTAAGTAAAAAAAATATATATAACGAAACTGCAGTTTTTCTTTGACACATGCACACTATATAATCTGAGTACAAGAGGGTCTTCCAGTGCATGAATCAAGCAGACACATTCGCCTGTACTCTTAGTAATTTAATTCTTTTAAATAAAGATGGCTCAGTTGGTTAATACACCAGCTGTAGAATCTGTACAGGCCACAAGGTCTCATGTGAGGTCAGCTCATCCTTTCACCCATCTGAGGTAGATAAAATGAGTCCAGGACATACTTGAAATGAGAGAGAAACTCAATGTATTCTTCCTGGTAAAATACTGTTTTAATCTGTAGTATAATTATTTACAGAGAGCTGATATTTCCCTCTGAGCTCCTCATGTATATACGTATACATATTTATACATCCTCAATACATATTTTGTTGTGTGGGTAAACCACTAGCCATAGAAAACGCAGGAGACTAGTAGAGTAAAAAAAAATATACCTGTATTTGCTAACTGAGTGGATCTAAGATACAAGATTTTAAAACTAGGCCTCTTCTTCAGGCGTGATAAGAATGAAGGCTGAATAAAGGTAATAACTCTTGTTTGGAATTTCTACTCCACTTCAAAGAGACTACTGGAGTCTGGGGAATGAATTATAAGCAATACTGATGAGAATATTTACTGCCAGTGGAATTTAACCCTTTGAGTGCCAGGGGGTACCCCTCTGGCACGCAAAGGGTTACATGGTAAAATAATTTGAATGAGTGTTTATACTGTCATGTACTGTGTATTCAGCCTTCATTCTTATTATGCCTGTGGAAGAGACCTAAGTTGTTTTGAAAGCTTGCATCCTACAGCCACTCATTTAGAAAATAAAGGTATAATTTTGACTCTACTAGTCTCCTATTTTGTTTTATAGCATCCCTTAATACAAATAGGCCAGTTTTGTCTGTATCCTAGTGCATCCAGAGACAAAAATAAGAAAGCTGATTAAACAGAAGTGGTCAATTTGCCATAGAGTGCTATAATCATTTTGCATGTCTTTTTGTTAGTGCATAAATACACCACACATTTTGTTATAACACAGTATAAATGTAATGTTGATTTGAAAATGTTTATAAATAAATTAAATTCAGCAGGGAATTATCTCCTGGTATAGAATAGTGATCAGGTATTGGTAATGTGGCAAGTAAATGGGCACTATCAAAATTGCCTTATTGTTGTATTAGCTATTATTTATTTTGAAAAGCAGTTTTTGAGTTTAGATTTTTAGATGATGCTAATTAACGACTGCCCAGTTTGGCCCGTGGGTGACCGTTAAGGACGACTGAGGTGTTTTTTTTTGTTTTTTTTTTTCTAATTCTTCTTCAGTGCATTCTGGGATGGCCGCGCTGCCATCCCAGATTTCCATGACAGGCCAGGAATGTCACGGTCCTTAATTGTCGGAACCTGCGCGACTGTACTGGCAGGGCATGGGTCTTTAAGGAGTTAAGGAATAAGATCCTGGCACTTCCTGTCTTAGTCCTGAATAACACTTTGCAGCAATGTATTGCCCGCCTCCATTATCAAAAGGATTAAGTGCTACTGAGGGGAGGAAATAATGTAGGGTTAAGACAGGAAATGACTGCACTGCATGCCTTAATTAGCATCTTCTATAATTCTAAGTAGCTCAAAAATAGTTTTCTAAATAAAGAATGTCTAACACAACATACAATTGATTTTGGAAGCACCTTCAAAAACAGTGACGTTATTTTTAGGTGATTGTATCCATTTAATGTGTGTGCGTTATACCTCTGAGTCAGAGAAAATACTGCTTGATAAACCCCGCTTGTGCTAAATAAATGTATAGGTGGTGGTTACTAAGCCAAGATAGGGCTTAACACTTTGAGTGCTAGAGGGGTACGGAATGCATTGCTTTATAATGCATTCCGAATCCCTCTGGCACTCAAAGGGTTAACTCCTTGAGGATCAGATGGGTGTGGAACGCTGTGCTTCACAATGCATTGTACACCCATCTGGTTCTCCAAGAGTTAATCTGTAGAGTAAACTACGGCTAAATTAGCCGCCATATTCAGGAGCAGTTGTGGGGTATACCATCTTATGTCACAGAGGACAAATAAAATTTGCACTGATCTAAATGGAACAAATACAATTCCCAAAGAACTCTGTAGGATTCAGTGTATTAAAAGTCCCATTTAAATAAGCCAGATTGCTTATTTTGCCCCCATAGTGCAATTGGTTTGCTCCAAAATTGCAACTCTAACTTATAGAATACACCCCTTTATGTGAGGCCCACACGTTTCCATGAACTACTAGGCATGGAGAGCAGAAGATCTTTTTAGCTTGCCAGCCATGCTTCAGCTGACTGCATCTCAGGCCCCTAGGAAATAAAATGTTCGTAAATACTGTGAGATAGGAAGAGAGGGAAATCGTGTTCACATCTAATTTTTTGGGTAAAATGGAATGTTCATATTTATTAAATACAGCCCATAGTCTGTGACTGTTTTTAGGTTTTGTGGTACAGTTGTGAGAAGCCAAATGGGTGCTGTACTTTGAATAGAAGTTGCTTCAAGCAATTAGTACAAGCACTGTTTTGGAAATGTAGTTGTACTGCACATCCCCTCAACTACATAGTAACATAGTAGATAAGGCTGAAAAAAGACATGCGTCCATCAAGTCCAGCCCATGCCAATAACACTCCTGTTGATCCAGAGGAAGGCAATATAAAAGCCCTCTGGAGCAATTTCCTGTGTGTGTGTGTGTGTGTGTGTGTGTGTGTGTGTGTGTGTGTGTGTGTGTGTGTGTGTGTGTGTGTGTGTGTGTGTGTGTGTGTGTGTGTGTGTGTGAGAGTGAAATAGTTCCCCGGCTCAATATCCTATTTGCTTTGAAGCCATCTGTCATAACTGTCAATATTGTTCTGTGCTAGATAGGCATCCATTGCTTTTTTGAATGCAGTTACATTATCTGCAAGCACAACATCCCGAGGCAAAGAATTCCATAGCCTTACTGTAAAGAATCCCTGCCTATGTTTTAGTCGAAAGCGCCTTTCCTCAAGTCTTAATGGATGACCTCTTGTTCTTAGCTCAGCTCTTTGCATAAATAATTCATTGGATAGTTCTTTGTATTGACCTTGAATGTAACTCTATGGCAAATTAATGTTGTGCAATTGGCATTCTGTCAGATTGTTAAGACAGTACATTGTTTGAGGCCCCTTTAGCCAAGGTAAGATTTCACATCCAGCAGAATATGCAGTTGCCTAGGGAGCCTAATTGTGAGGGGCTTCTCAACTGTACTGTTCACTGCCAACCTGGTTTGTAAGCATGGCAAGCACCATTCCCCTACACCTGACACCCACTTTTTTCTTTTCTTTGAGGCCAGTCAAGTTACTTGTTTATATACTGTTGTCATGTTCATTTTTTATATTAATTTTGCCAGTTTATTTACTAATTTGCATTCTCTTTACTGGTTATGTTAAACAGTTGGATTCTAGCAGTATCTCCATCATTGGTTCACAATGTGTTGGAAACCTATTTAGTACCAAAAGGGATAATTCAGCTTCCTTTGAAATTTTAAATTATAGACTGAGGATACTTCACGTGGCAGAGTTTAAGGGAGTGGGCTCTTGTGAGGATTGTGGGTTTGGTCATGGATGAGGCTAAGGGTGCCTTGTCTATCTGCTCTGGAGATGTAAATATGTCTGTCTGCCAAATATGAGGTTAAAATAAACATGTGCCAGTCGTAGAACACTGGTTGTACAATATTTCATGATCATAGCTGGGAACTCTCCGGATCTGCCCAGAGACTCTGGCTTTTGTATTTGATTACAGGTCTCTGGGGACAGGCACTAATTCTCTGGTGGTGGGGAGTTTCTGATGAAACTCTACCCTCTTTTCCTCCTTTCCCACCTGATTCTTCCCACGTCCCGCCTAGAGTATGGCACTCTCACTAAGCCCTGCTCCTTTTTTGACACAAACCACACCGGTTTTTTTTTTTTAAATCCCCCAGTGGTACCACAGAACACAAAGTTCCCAGGTATGTTCATGATATGCAAGCAATCAGTTGCTGGGGGCTGTGTTGAAATAGCATCACTTTGTAGAAATGGAAAAAGAACGCTTCTCTTGAATCCTAACGCACCTAGTGACCATTAAAAAAATGGCATTGAGAATAAGGGCAAATAAGGGTATTAAAGGATATTTGGTGGTGCAGGAAGAAATGAAGATAAGTATGTATGCGGACGATGTGTTGTTAACGATAAGGAGACCTAGTGAATCCCTCTTAGAAGTAGTGAAGGTTATTGATGAGTATTCGGAAGTTTCAAACTACAAATTAAACATGAAGAAGTCAAAAATATTAGCGAAAAATGACCCATTGGAGAAAAAGAAAAAAATGTGTAGTATGTTTGGGTTTGGTTGGAATTCTAAAGAGCTTACATATTTAGGAATAAAAATAACATCTCAAGTTAAAGACATATTAGAATGGAATTTTTAGGGTTTATTGAAAGATACTAATCATTTGCTTAAAGACTGGAATAAAGTAGAGATTTCATGGATTGGTAGGTTGAATACTATAAAATACCATATATTGCCAAAATGGTTATATTTATTTAGACATTTACCCATAAGAATACCGGATAGCTGGTTGAATTTAATTCAGTCAAGGTTTATGAAGTTTATATGGAGAGGGAAAATGCCAAGAATTAAATTTAAGACACTCTCAAAAAAAAAAAAAAAAAAAAAAAAAGTGTGGGCTGGGACTACCAGATACAAAAGCATTATGAGGCTATTATTATTTGGCACAAATACATGATGCAAATTAATGCGGTTAAAGAAGAAAGGTGGTTCAAAATTGAACAGCAAACGGGAAAAAAGGCTTGAGGTTATTACCTTGGGTATTTAAAAAGAAGAATCAGAAGGTAAGGGAATACAGGACTGGTGATAATTTTATATTGGATAATATTCTGCCTGCCTGGATTAAGATAAAAAAGAAATTGGGGGTGTTAAATAAGATCTTGAAATTTATGGAAGTAGATATATTAGAGTATAATATGGATGATTTAGATCTGGTAAGATGGAAGGAAGTTGGGATTATTAAAATAAAGGATACAGTAGAAGGGGGTGAGATTAAGATATTCCCAAAGTTAAACGGAGAGTACAATCTTCCATATTCAAAAATATTTAATTATTTGAGAATTAAATATTATATACAGAAGGGGTTGTTTAAAGGGAGACATGTTGTAAATCAGATACTGGGCAAAATATTCAATGGCCAGAATATCCTACAAGTAATGACAAAGTGCTATGAATTATTAAGCTTGACAGAATTAATGGAAAATAATTCGGCTACAGGTAGATGAGAACGGGATTTGGGTATAGAGATTATGCAAGAGGACTGGGATAAAGTAATGGTGAAGGTTAGACAAAATATTCACTGCTTAGACATTATTGAAAATCAATATAAGATAATGAACCGTTGGTACCTAGTTCCCTCCAGAGTCTCTAAGATGTTTCCACAGAATACAAATATGTGTTGGAGATGTAATATGCAAGTGGGAGATCAATTGCACATATGGTGGAATTGTTCCTATGTTAAAGAGCGGTGGGATATTGCATATGACATCCTGGAGAAGGTGGAGGACATAAAGATTGGTAGAAAACCTGAAATTACTCTATTATTAATAGGGATTCCTGGTATGTCAAGGGAAAGATCTTTTTATTCTGCACTGTTTGATGGCCACTAAAATGTTGATTGCCAGATGTTGGCAGAAAGAAGGGAAATTTAGAACTATAGATTTGAAGAGTCAAATTATTTATCAGTGCGGAATGGAAAGAGGTATATTGTGGCTAAAAGCTATGGGTAGGGACAATTGGGGATTATTGGAGAAATGGATACACAAATTAGAAGCCATGTAAAGAATAGTTATCGAGGGAATAACCATATAATAGAATGAGAGAATGGGGTATCAACCAGATTCAGGTGCAATTGTCATTTGTCTTATTATACGTGTTTGTTGACAGGGGTTGTTAGGTGGAATGAAACTGGAAGAATTAGGGTGAGGGATTCGATATTTCAGATATGTAAGATCGATTCAGATTGTACAGTTACAAGTTCCCTGCTATTATTGTGGTCTTTTTTTTTTTCCTTTCTGTGTTTGTATGCTGTGTATGTTATTTATAGAGAAAATAAAATAATAATAATAATAAAAAAAAAATTATTAAACCCACTAGACCTTATGTGTAAAGGCAATCATTTGGTTTCACCTAGAAGCGTTACACGTTGCCTTTATGACAAATAAACACACTGGGCTTTAACCCTTGGAGTACCAGAGAGGTGTCCAACATATTGTGTTGCAAACATATGTCACTCAAAGGGTTAAGTAGAATGTGCTATAGACATTATTTGTATTGCATAAATTGGATAGCACATTGCTAATCCAGCTCCTATGTCCTAATTTCCTGTGCTCTCTATAGAGACAATGTGTATGTAGGCGGCTGCCTTTTAATTTCATTTTTCAAAAACCAAACCTACCAATTTTATTGTGATCTTCATGGAAATTTTTTTTTTAAGTATATTCAGTACTGCTGCTAATTGCAAAAGGTCAGAATGAGTAGGTGGTTTCAATATTCTGATCAACAGGGAAAAATAAATGTTTGTGACCTGGCCTTGAAAATTAACACCCTTCTAACTCTGTTCCCTGCTGATGTGCTTTTGTTTGGCTTTCATTACACAGGCTGCAGTGTGATGAGGAGTGCATGGCTCTGGAACGAAACAGGTATGTAATAACACATTTGCATCCATCGTGTGAGTAATGTTTTCTCTGTATTATGCTGTGGAAAATAACAAAAACAGCCTGGGGCATAATTTGACTGATTTCACCGATTTTAATAGCTGTTAAACTGAAATGGATAACAAACACGTTTTACATTTTAAACATTTGAGTGCCAGTGGGGTATGCATCACATTGCATTCCCCTCTGGCGCTTAAAGGGCAGCTAACAGAAAACATTGTAAATGTAGTCCTAATTGTATTGGTTCTGTCCCTCTACCTCCAGCTTCTTGTCCCACCTCCTGCAAGAGAAGAGGCAGTCAGTGGCAGCAACATTTCTGTTGACTTAGCAGATGGATGTGACATCACAGTAGCCAACAGTCTCTCTCTTTGCTCACAACACCAGCTCTAGATCTATTCTGCAATTTGTTAATTTCAAAAGTGTGCTTTATGGTTTTTTGTTAATATCACAAAAGCTACATTCTCTTGAACTTATTTCTCTTACACCTCTGGGTATAGAGGAGTCACCTTTAATGAGGCAGGGCACTCTACAAGAAAAGCTCCTCCCACTCTTGCCCTGTATCCCCCTGCACCAGTCAGAGGTCACTCCATTTTCCGAGTGACATCCTGGTGTCAGGGTGGTTTTCCCTGTTTAGGAAACCTTTTTCAATTATTTTCTGTTTTCTATTTTAATATAAGTTGATTTCTTCTTTTATTGAACTACAAAGGAACCATCGTGCAGTGAAGAGAGTTCCTGGGACCATTAAATACCATAACTTTTGCTCCTTTTTCCCATACTGATTACTTAGGAAGGGTCCATGGTGACAGCTGAGTGTCTGGTACACATATACCTCTACACATGTGGACAGGCATGTAACTCCGATATGGAGTTTAGCCTGTTTAGGTTAACATAGGGCAGCTATAACTTGGTAACCAGTTGATTACAGATTCTTTACTTTTAATATTTACTTAGTCAAGTGCTCCATTAGGGGAGTGAATGACACAAGGGTTACCATAGCAACACTCTGTTCAACATGAGCATTGCGCATGCGCATCACTGATGTCTATAGAGTTTACCTGCCCAATAATTAGTAATCCACACTTAAAATGTAAACCATTTAATACAGATTTATTAAAATAGACAGAATCAAATTGTTATGCTATACCAAAAAATATTAGTCATCAATAAGAAATGAAAAACCCAACCAAAACAGAATCCCAAATACAGAACCCATCTCAAGAGGGCTAAATCCCCCTAATTAAACCACCCAAAAAGTAACAAAAAGGTGTTCCCTTAAAAGCATCAAGAGTCCCATTATATTTACCTGTATGCCTATATACTCATGGCCGGTTACAGTTGCAGCTTGTCAGTAAACACTGAATTAACTCCTGCTAAGCATTACCGCATGCTTTCTATGCTTCTCAGCTAATCCATTGACCGTGCCCTTACTCTTGTGCTTGATGTACTATTTTTGTGGCTGCAAGATGTATCTGGATAGAATTGAATAATAAGCTTTCACTATTATTGGTGTAAGAAATACTGATCCAGACATGGGTAAGGTGAAAGAGATCAAGCTGAAAATTTGTATATATATTTTTTCTCTTAAGTGCACTTTTTACTTTTTTGGCTGGTACCAGTACATCTTTATTAGCTGGTGACTGTGGCAGTTTGTTTCCTCTCTTGATGCTTTTAAGGGAACACCTTTTTGTTACTTATTTGGGTGGTTTAATTAGGGGGATTTATCCCTCTTTTGAGATCGGTTTTGTATTTGGGAGGAAGGGGGATTCTGTTTTGGTTGGGTTTTTCATTTATTATTGATGACTAATATTTTTTGGTATACCATGACAATTTGATTCTGTCTATTTTAATACATTTTTATTAATTGGTTTACATTTAAGTGTGGATTATTAACTATTGGGCTGGGTGCTCAGGTAAACTCTATATCTATTTTTCTTCTTTTTCATAATATTTCATGGTAGAATATGAGCACCCCTTGTGACAACTCTGCAGGGTTTAGCCTTTTTCTTCTTTTCCAGGATTCTCTGATATCTTCCTCTGAGGAAATGAGAGACTCGTTGTGCAGTAGTTTAATTTTTGATACTCCTCAGTCCTTTGAGGCAACAGACACAGATGTTACACCCAAGGGTTCAAAGCATAAGACGGCATAGAGAAAATGTATGTACACCAATGCTTCTACAAGCCAGCTTGACAAGGGGGTTTTCTCATGGTCATCAGGGGGATAGTGATTCTGTTTCAGTCATTACTGGGCCCTCAACATTATCTGCTGGGGCAGGTCCCCTGGTTCTGGAGCCGAACTGGGTCAGAGCATTAACAGACTCTTTATTAACTTACTAGATGGGGTAATTGGTAAATGGGTAGTGGAGTCATCACTTGGCCCCACTAAACATCATAGGCTGACAACCCTTCCTCAGGAACAGGTTATTTGCACTTTTTCGAACAACCCTTCTGAAAATGAAGGGAAAGTTCTCAGAGACCGCACTGACCGGATGATTCAGACTCATCAAAGTCTTTAACTAGGGCTGTTTTGGAAGGTGTATCACAGGTGGAGTCAGCAGTTTCATTTTTTTAAATGTAGGAAAAATTGTCACTGGATGAATTGTGATTTCCTGACAAGGTTCTCTCTGTACAGAAGACATTTTCCAAGCTTTATCCCTTTCCGATGGATAGGTCTGATCCCCAGCAGTGAATACAATCGTTTCCTGGCTTTCTAAGCGTACTGCTTTACCTGTCCAGAGTGCAGCTGTGCTTGGGGATTCCACTGATATGTACCTGGATTACCTTATCATTTTACTTTTTTTTGGGACAAGTGGCCATTTTGCAAGGCACCTTGGCTAAGTCAGATCCTACACGCTATTCACAGTGACGCACCTAAAGATGTTCTGACATTAGTCAGGCTACTTCTATGTCCCACTCTTTATAGAGGTGAGGCAGCTTTAGACATTGCCAAGATGGCCGCTAAATGCTCTGCTACTTCTGTGGTAACTTGACATACTCTTTGACTTAGAATTTTGAATGCTGATTAGACCTCTAAGAAAGCTTTAGTGGCTTTACCATTTAATTGTTCTCTTTTATTTGATTGTGAACTTGATAAGATGCAGGCCACAAGGGGTAAGAGTACTTTGCTACCTCAAAATAAACACCTTTATTTTGATTTCTGAAAAAAGTTCTACCTTTTGATCTATTGTAGTCGCCATGGTTCCATATGAATTTGTGGCATTACTCAACATCAAGGATACATAACTTCATGTACCCATTTGGCCGGGTCATCGCAGATTTCTCCAGTTTGCATTGCAGGAATATCTTCAGTTTGTGGCTCTGCTATTTTGACTACATATGGCTCCTCGGGTGTTCATGAAAGTGCTGGCTCCTCTGAAGCCTACCTGCGGCCCCTGGGGGTCAATGTAAACCTGCATCTGGATGACCTTCTGTTGAAGGCACTGTCTCCGGTTCGCCTACAGATCCTTCTCACTATGACAATCCTTCAGAATCACAGACGGATAATCATTCTTCCCAAAGATGCCTCTTTCTCACACAACCAAGACAGTCGATCAGGGACTGCACTTCAACTCAGCATGCTTCAGCACTGGACTTGGAATGTGGCACACCTTCACCACATGGTACCTCTGTCCAGAGCCACCAGATTGTCTGTCAGTCTCTATCGCAAGGTCAATCCTTCTCCCTGATTGGATGTTGTAGACAACCGACATTGGCCTGTACGGATGGGGGAATCTGTGTGTAGCTACCACTCAATTCAGGGCTGTTGGTCCTCCACCAAAGCATGACTTGAGATAAACATTCTGGACGTTCGAGACATATTAATTTCTCTGTCGTTTCTTCTGCACTGCCTTCCCGTTTGGATTCAGTCAGACAATGCTACAGCAATGGCCTATATCAACCATCAGGGTGGCACAAAGAGCCACTGCCGTCTGGGTAGAAATACACAGGATGGACAAAGGGATTGTCTGCGCATCGAATCCTGACTTTTACAAATAAATAACCTATGACTTACTATAAATAAAACAGTGAGGATTTAGTTGTATGATTTTGGCAAAAGGCATGGTAAGCCCACCTGCCCCGTCAAGGCACCTCAGACTCAGGCAAGTCCCTATCTGCCTACAGCCTGTGAACATGTGCAGTAAAATTAAAATAAAAAAATTACCTCTAATGTGGACAAAACCCTTGTCGGGTAAATGAGGGAGATATTTATACCTTCCCTAATCAGCTATATCCCTCTAGGGAGCTACCAACCAGGATAGGAGGAGCCAAAACCTCCCAAAATATACAAAAAGTATAAAATATACAGATTCCTGGTGAGCTAAAAGTAGCCTTTATTAGTAGTATTCAAATAGCTACATATGTGTGCTTTCAGGAGCGCAGCATATTTCTTGGCTACATATACATAATGAACAAAGGGATTGTCTGCGCATCAAATCCTGACTTTTACAAATAAATAACCTATTACTTTCTATAAATAAAACCGTGCAGATTCAGTTGTATATTTTTGGCCAAAGTCATGGTAAGCCCAGCTCCCCCATCAAGGCACCCCAGATTCAGGCAAGTCCCTATCTGCCTACAATCTGTGAACATTTATTTAATATAGTGCAATTAAAAAATAATTTTACCTCTACAAAACCCTTATGAGGAAAATGGGGAATGTATTGATGCCTTCCCTAATCAGCTATACTCAGCTGGGAAGCTACACAGGATTCCACTCTGGACAGAGGCTCATGTACCTGCCCTGTCCTCCAGATGCATTCCGGGAATAGAAAATTAGGAGGCAGATTATCCCAGCAGACAGACCATTAATTCAGGTGAATGGAAATTCGAAAAAGGAAATCGTTCTATAAATACCAGAGCGTTGGAGCAGACTGGACATAGACATGATGGAATCGTGTTCCAAGGCGAAGCTTCCAGTGTTCTGTGCCAGAGCCAGTGATCCACAGGCGGTAGAAATGGATGCACTGATGATTCTCTGGTGGTACAATCTGGTGTATGCCTTTCCTTCTCTGGCTCTGATACCCAGAACCCTAGCCAGTACCGGACTTTCTGTCTCAAGGTCCCATTTATCATCCCAGTCTAGACAACTTTGCCTTTATGGCATAGAACTTGAGGCAGACATCGTTCTCCAAAAGGGATTGAGTTATTTGGTTACCCAGGCTATGCTAAGACCTCGCAAAGCTGTATCAGCCACAATCTACCATCAGATCTGGTAGATTTTCTTCACTTTTTGTGAAAATTGTGACACCCTTACAATTTTATCTTCCATCCCTTTTGGATATTTTACAGTCTGCCTTGAGAAAGGACAAAGAGTTAATTATCTAACGGTTCAGGTATCTGCTTTGTCTGTTCTTTTCCAGCATAATATTGCTTGAATACCTGAGGTTCAAACTTTTCTGCAGAATGTTTGACTTCCCATATCAATCAGGAAATTATTCTTCTGTCTTTATGCCCTAATCCTTCTAAGCCAAAGGAAGAAGTTATCCATACTTTGGAAGGGTTGGTGTCTACATAAATATGTTCATGCTACCAGTGTTTTCAGGAATCAAACACATTGTCCTTTCTGAAGGTCCTAGGAAGGGTCTCCCAATGTCAGATGACCTTAGGTTCATGGCTAAAATAAGCTATTGGCAAAATTATGTACTAAAGTTGCGTCCAGCTCCATTCCATATTACTCCTCAATCGGCACGTGAGAATAGCACGTCATGGGCTTTCAAGAATCAGGCCTCTGCGGACCAACTTGGGTCAAGACGGTACTGTCTTCAGTGACCCGAATCTCCTTCTCTTTACAGGGCGGTGCTTCAATCATGGAAGACCCCACCACTTTTAAATATGTGGCTCCCATTCCTACCTGTGTTTCTCAGGTACTTGGGGCTTCTGAAGAGGAATTGTCAGAAGGGGAGGAGGATATGAAGATTCTTATGAGGCTGATCCTCTCCCCTTGGCTGAGGGGCTTATTCTGGCTGGTCTGGAGACTCTTCATGTCTCTAACTCTACCTCTCCAGAGGAGTAACAAATTTTCTCCTGTCTTCCCTTCCAATGCAACTCTTGACCAGATACTTTTGGATGAGTGGAAGACTCCTGAAAAAAGGCTGTTTATCAATGAAAGGTTTTCTAAGCACTGTCCGTTTTCTGAAGTGGCCTTGGTGCAATGGGCCTCTGCTCTGCTCTTCTTCTTGCGGATGCTGCAGGTCTGAAAGAACCACCGGACAAGAAGCTGGACTCTAGCCTTAAGGCAGCTTTTGTGGGCACTGGTGCAGCACTAAGACCCATCTTTGTCTCTGCCTGGGTTAACAGGGTGGTGGCTGTTTAAGAAGAACAGCTGGTTGAGGGTGTCCATGCTGCTATCACTAAGGAGGACTGGTTGGTTCTCATGGCCAACATTAAGGAGGCCAATAGCTATATCTCAGAGGCTCTTTTTGACGTAGTTAGACTGTTAGCAAAGACCTCAGCTTTTTCTGTTGCTGAGCATCACTCACTGTGGCTTAACATTTGGGCTGCGGTCCAATCTTCTAAGAAGTCACGGGTTTCCTTGCATTTTCAGGGCAAGTCCCAGTTTAGACCGAAAATTAGACAGATTATCAGTGATGCAACTGGTGGTAAGAGCACTTTATTACACATACATACACACACACAACACACACACACTTACAACACATACACACACACACACAACACACACACACTTACAACACATACACACACACAACACACACACACACAACACACACAGAGCTCTCAAGCCTCTCAAATGTGCCCCGCATCAAATCCCAGACAGCTGGCAGCCCAAGTTAGTCTGACAAGCACCTTTCCGCATCACTCATGGAATCCTGGTCCATCTCTCTCTGTTAATGGGTCGTCTCCACCTTTTCTGAGTCGCTTGGGAATCCTCAGTCGCAGACAAGCGGGTTTTGAGGGTAATCTCTGATTTCAAGTCCCTTCCCCCATTTTGATTCTTTTTGTCAAGGATACCAAGAGAGCTGGAAGAGGCACAGCTGTTGCAGGAGGCAGTGGCCTCGCTGCTAGAAAAAAAAGTTCTGGTTCCAGTACCTCCTCTCTGCAGTGGCACATGGGAGTGAAAAATGTGACTTGAGCAGCACCTGAGAGGCTACTCTGCCTTGAACAAAACACTTTATTTTGTTCTTTCTCTGTGTGCTTTCATCACATTCTTTTGTTTTTCCAGTACCTCCCCCAGAGTGCTGTCCAAGTTTTTATTCCAACCTGTTTATGGTTCCGAAGAAGGATGCTGGCTTTCATCCCATTCTGGACCTCAAATGTCTCGACAAGTATGAGGTGACCAAGCGCTTCAAGGTGGAATATTTGTGTTCTGTCATCAAGGCAAAGTACTCGGGGAGTATCTGGCCTCTGGACCTTCAGGATACATATTTGTACATCCCTATTCACCTGGAAAGCCAATGCTACCTGCAATTTGCTTCAAACTTAGATCATTACCAGTTCACCAGATTGATATATCTTCCTTTTGTCCTGATCTAAAGTCTGACAGGGAGAAGGATCTCCATTTTTTGGTCATGGTACGTTGCCTTAAATTTTTATGTGCATCACAAGGCTGACTCTGTTTGTCATTCCTGAGTTTCCTACGGAAGGCATTTTCCAAGGTCACTATTGCTTCTTGTATCAAGGCTACCATATGCCTGGTGTATGCGATACAAAAGAAACCCGTTCTCCAAGATCGCTTTGCATTCCACTTGGTCTGAAGGGCCTCTTGGGTCTAAAAGAATCAGCCTTGGCTGAACAGTTGTGCAAGGCAGTGACTTGCATACTTGTTCATGTTCTGGCCTCGTCTGAGTCCAGCTTTGACAGGAAGGTCCTACAGGTGGTCCTGCCTGTCCTACAGGTGGTCCTGCCTGTTTAAGGGCCTGCACACTTTATTCTACCATACTGTTGTTCAGTAGTTTTTGAGCCCTGTTGGCTCTTGTTCTTGTGTGCTATGTAAGTTCAGTGTCTGTTGACACTTACTGCTTAGGTATTCAGATACTGGATAGTCCTAGGGAACTCATGGTGATTTTTTTTGAGGTCCTTTCTTCTTTTTTCCCCACCTCTGGGAGCTTAGCATTAGTATAACGCCATGGTACCTGTGTTCCATATTGGCTGTAAGAGGAAACAGGATTTTAGTTTTTTTTTTTTTTTTTACCTTAAATCCTTTTCTCTTTAGTCCATATAGAACACAGGCCTCTCATCCAGAGAAAGGGACCTTTTTTTGTTTGTGGTCTTGCCTTCCTGGGCAGCGGAGTCTTTTTTTTTTTTTTTTTTTTTTTTTTTTTTTTATAGAGTCTTTCTTGTATGAGATTTTCTCTTCACTGCTTACTTTTTCTGTGGCTTCTGTCACATGAATTCTGGGAGTTAGTAGGCTGGGAGGGTTGAGCTGGAGGAGGATGAGAAACTCTCCACCCATAAGACTGTCTTTTGAGATGTGTCCGTCCCTCCAGGAGGAGGGACTGAACCACATGGTACCTGTATTCCATATGGACTGAAGAGAAAAGGATGGTAAGAACACTAAAATCCTATTTTTTTTTTTTTTTAATTCAGCTGAATATTGAAACGCTCCAAAAAGAATTTGATATTGAATCCTATAGAATGTGTAAACAAATGCTTAAATAATCACATTGAGTGCTGCTTGTTTGCCACTTTAAGTGGGTGGTTTGCAAAACTTTCTGTAAAAACCAGTTTGAGAGGTCCAGCTACCCATCAGTATATAGATTAGACATGTCTGTATGACTCTTATAGAGAAAACCATGGTTTGACCTGAATACCGGATTCAATCCTTGCACATCTGCATTTTATATTTTAACTGCAGGTAGGGAGTGCATTTTTCTAAATCTATAATTTTTTTTTCTTTTTTGCTGAATTTTGGGTTATATTTAATTGATGGGATGGAAAAGTTGGTTTTAAGTTTATTCAAAGCAGGGCCTGTGTTTCAAATTTCAGTTGAGTAAATTCTGTTTTGCAGGCGTCTGGCAGAAGCTTTAAATATTTCAGAAAATTCTGACCCATTTAATACCCGTTCTGGGACAAAGTACAGCGATAGCTTAAAGGAGGATGCAAGGTAAGCAATTAAATGCTTTCTAAGGACATGTTCTCCTCAGATGGCAGTTACAACAAGAACAAAATGAATACCTGGGGAGACATGCACTAAAGTGTGATTAAGAGGCGAAAATATGACTCCAGTGGTACCACTTCCCCAATTTCCATGTTTTTCCTATGGAGCCAGTGCACAAAGATCTCTCCCACCTGAGATATCCATAGAGTGATATCACTAGAGAAGTAATCTCGGTGATAAAGTGGAAATTATTTCTCTAGTGATATCAATTCTCCAGTATTACTCTATGGAGTTTACGCACTAAGATATCTCAGGTGGGAGAGATCTTTGTGCGCTGGCTCCATAGGAAAAACACCTCTTTATCACACCTAAGTGCATCTCCTCCCTGTTTGGGGAACATGCAGAAACACTCGGATCAGAAAGCTATGTAATCTTTTGCTGCAGTTCACATTTCATTGATTTTAGCATACAGTAAAATCTCTGGTATAATATGCACAATTTTGCCCCTCTTTGCCTTATGTGAAGTGGGGAGTGTGGTATGCTTGCATTTGCAGCATGCTTCCAGCAATGCCCTGTGAGGACCTTTTAATTTAAGCCAATGGTAATGCCCTTTGAGGACCTCAAAGTCCTCACATGGCACTACTGTAGATCCAATGCATATTTCTCTATGAAATGAATCTACGGTAGTGCTGTACGAAGACCTCGAAGTCCTCAAAGGACATTACCATTGGCTTCATTTAAGAGGTCTTCACAGGGCATTGCTGGAAGCATGCGGCAAATGCAAGCATACCACCTGCTGTGCAGCTATCATAGATAACTCTGGAAGGGGATGAGTAGCAGGAGTAGAAGCTCGGAGCAGACTGGAGTGGGTGTAGGGAGGGAATCAGAACACAAAACACTTGCGAGTAGAGGTGGAAAACAAAGGTGCGTATTATACATAGACTTTCTTGTTTTCTCCTAAAATCTCAGATATAATTTCTCTGTCGTCCAACACAAGTTACTGGTGACTTTTGGTAGGTGATCAGCCCCTTTAATAGGCAGGAACAATTCTGAGAAGTGATTGCTGGGTGGAGCCTACCTCCTCTCCTTAGCTTGCGGCTAGCCAATCCCTAACCAGTAAGATTTGTTACTTGGTCAAGGCACAAGCAAGAGAACAGTTCTGTTATAGTTTTAGCTTTTTTATTATTTTTCTGTTAGAAATGGAATACCACCATTATGCGGATTATATGGTAATCTGAAGACAGAAGACCTGCTGAAAAAGGTGAGCACCCTTTGAGTGCTGAGGTCCACATGTCCCATGCTTCTCCTCCGCACAGGGGTCTCATTTGGAGTTCCTGTTACATACTTATGCACTCATTGGGTTTATCTGTATGTCTGTGAGGTGTTTGGAGCAAGTTTCTGTGGTAACTTTACCCTTTTGCTGCTGGTCAGCACCTTCTGGGGTGATTTTTGGCCACTTTCCCTAGTGGGGCCAGTGTTTATTGGGTCTACTGTTTTATTTTAGTGGACTTTTGAGTGATTTACGTTTGCTATTCACCTAGTTAATTTTATGTTCCGCGCCTTTAAGGCGCACGTTTACCACATAGTCGCCATTGCTCCATTCATTTCTATGGGACTTTACAGTTTGGGGCATATCTCTGCAACCGCTCCACGTAGCATGGTCAGAGATGGCTCATTTTGTGGGGTTTCCCTTGCTCTGTCATCTGGTCAATGTTCTGGGGATGTTGGGGGCTTCGGGCACTGTTGGGGTATTCTGTCAGCGAAACTACATTTCCCATGAGCGCCCGCTTCGCATGCTCATTTCCGATTGTCTCCCATCACGGCAGCCATTTTGTGTATTCGCAGATCGAGTATCCTACGCAGGGCTTGGACTCTCCTTCTCTCCTCTGCAATTTAACCCTTCACCTACCAGATAAGTCTTGTTTTAGTGTTTCTTGGGCGCATTAATTATCATACACACTTTATTGTGGGTGTTTTGATACTTTGACCACTTTTACTCTGTGAGAATGTCTACTCTGTTAGACCTTGGGGCTAAACCTAAGACTAAGGATACTGGGGTGTCTGTGTCCCTCATTGCTCCTCATGTCAGCCGGGGTTACCTAGAGAATGCTCAGGTCATATTTGCCCAGCATGTGCTGCTGCCCCTGAATCCCTTGCTGGGGCCTCCAGCCATGCACTAGAGCCAATATGGATGCAAGAGTTTAAGGCTACTACCAGGGACCTCCTGTCTACCTTACAACTACTTCCATCCACTTTACAGGGGGTCTTTACTTTGTTGCAGACCCCCGCCCCCATCAGATCTTCCCTGCCTAAACCGCCGGGTGTACCTGATGTGTCTGATTCCTCTGAGGAGGAATTATTGGTGGACTCTGATGATGACTGTTCAGCTGTTCCTTCATCAAAGTTTTTTGTGGACCCCTTCGTGGCAGACCCCATTCCCTCAGCTGAGGGCCTGATCAGGTCTGTGTTGTCCACCCTGAACATTGCCTTGGTGCAGGAGGCATCTTCTGATGTTTTCCAGGAGCCTGTTAGGCCCCATGCCTACTTTCCACCTAATCCCACCCTTTACTGCTTGGTTTTTGAAACAGCCCTTACTCAGTGGGTTCATCCCTCTAAAGTGGATGCCCTTGTGTCCAGGCTTTCTAAATCAACTGCTTTGCCAGAGGCTGACGCTTCAACTCTTAAAGACTGGACTGACAAGAAGCTTGAGACTTGTCTCAAGGTTATTTTTGCGACTGTGGGCTCTGCCCTTCGCCCTACCTTTGCCACTGCATGGGTTAATATGGCTGTGGCTGTTTGGACTGAACAGCTCAATTCTGTTGTCCGTCAAGGAGCCACTACTTCTGACATGTTGCGTCTTCTAACATTGCTGAGGCTCAGCGTTATGTCTCTGCTGCCTTGTTTGATGCTGTACCTATGGTAGCCAGGGCATCAACCATGTCTGTGTATCCAGAAGGGCTCTTTGGCTTAAAATCAGGTCAGCTGACACGACCTATAAGAAGGCTCGCCTGTCTTCGCCTTTTCAGGGTTCTTCCCTGTTTGGGCCTGAACTTAAGGATCTCATCAATGAGGCCACTGCAGGGAAAAGTTCTCACCTCCCAGTGGTCCTGAGGAAGAAGGAACTACTTTTTCGTTCCTTTCAAGCAGACTTGCGCCAAGCATCTCAGACGGTCCCTCGGGCTCTGCACTCCTCATCCAAGCCTAAGCAATGGAGAGCCAAGTCCTCCATGAAGCCCAAGGCTTCCAAACCTCCTTCTGCATGACTCACCGAATCCGGGTTCCACCAGCAGGTAGGTGGCCTCCTACGCCACTACCTCTCAGCTTGGCATGCCTCTGTGGTGGACCCATGGGTTTTACAATTGATGGCCTCGGGATACAGGATTCCCTTCACCTCCCTTCCTCCTCCAAGGTCCTTTGTTTCTCATTCTCCCTTGGGAGCAGAAAAGAGACGCCTTTTCAAAGAAGCTATATAGGCCCTTCTGGACAAGGTGATCCTGGAGCCAGTTCCCCCTAGGAGAGAGGCTTGGGATTTTACTCCAACCTCTTTGTGGTTTCCAAAAAGGATGGGGGATGTCGTCCCGATTTGGATCTGAAGGACCTCAACTCCTTTGTGGCCAGGTCCCAGTACAGTCAGGAGTCTCTGCGCACAGTGATAGCTGCCATGTCTCCTGGGGAATTTCTGGCCTCTCTGGACCTTCAGGATGCCTATCTGCACATCGCCATTCATCCAGAGAGTCAGCAGTATCTCCGCTTTGCCTGCGACCAAGGGCACTTCCAGTTCTCTGCCCTCCCCTTTGGCCTGACCATGGCTCCGCAAGTCTTCAACAGAGTCCTGGGAGCCTTGGTCTCCGTACTGCATTAGAACGGCATCAGATTGACTCCATATATGGACGACCGCCTCCTGAAGGCCTCGTCTCTGGATCTCCTTCACCAGCAGGTGCAGGACTGCATTCATGCTCTCTCCCATCACCGGTGGATCATCAACCTGGACAAAGGTAGCTCATCAGATAGCACTGAAGGTCCAAGCTATCCTGTCTCAGGATCCAGTTCCAGCCAAGAAGTTGTCCACCTTGGACATTTCCACCATAGAAGCAGTTCCTTTTGCCATGGCTCACACCAGGGAACTTCAGAGGTTTTTGATCCTGGCCTGCAAGGGCTGCCCAGATCTACTGGAAAGATCCCTGTCTCTCCTTCTTCAAGTGGAGCAGAGTCTCTCCTGGTGGCTCAACCTGAACAATCTCCTGAAAGGCAGAACCTTCCTGGTGCCCTTCTGGACCACAGTCACGACGGATGCCAGCCTCTCCGAATGGGGAGCGGTGCTGGGGCACTTGAGTGTTCAGGGCCAGTGGTGTCGGGAGGAATCTCTCCTTCCCATCAACATTTTGGAGCTTCGGGCGATATTTCATTTCCTACATCACTGGACACGGCAACTGGAGGATTGCCCAGTCAGGGTACAGTCGCACAATGCTACAGTGTTAGCCTACATCAACAAGCAAGGCGGCACCAGAAGTCTCGCAGCTTGGCTAGAGGTCAAGGCTATTTTATCTTGGGCAGAGGAGCATGTCCCTGCCATTTCTGCAGTTCATATTCCTGACGTAGACAACTTTCTGGCAGACTTCCTCAGTCGGCACACTGTGAACAGAGGAGAGTTGGAGTTGCATCCAGAGTTGTTCAACCTTATCATCCAGCAGTGGGGTCTGCCATTCATCGACCTAATGGCAACCAGACACAACAGGAAGGTTCCAACCTTCTGCTCTTGCTGACCGGATCCCGTGGCTCTGGCAGTGGATGACTTATCGATTCCGTGGACATTTCCTCTGGTTTACATCTTCCCTCCTGTTCCTCTGTTGACCAGAGTTCTTCGTAAGCTGCAACTGGAGCACTGCCCAGTCATTCTGATTGCTCTGTACTGGACACAACAAGCTTGGTTTCCAGAGCTTCTGGGCATCTCTGTGGCAGAACCTCTTCCACTTCCTCCCTGTCCAGATATTCTTCCAGATGTTCATCGTCTGGCTTTGACGGCTTGGAGATTGATTCCTCAATTTGAAGAAGAAAGGATTTTCTTCTTGGGGGTGGCTACTATGCTTAATGCCCACAAACCTGTTTCATCTAAGGCCTACCATCGGGTTTGGTCTACCTTCCTGGCTTGGTGTGCAGACAGAGACCTGTCTCAGGATTTTTACCTTCCTACAGTTCTTTCCATTCTAAGGGATGGTGTGGATAAGGGTCTCAGTCTGAGTTCTTTCAAGTTTCAGACTTCTGCGCTCTCTGTCTGCTTTCAGAGGCATCTTGCTATCATTCCTGATGTCAAGGTTTTCTTCAAGGGTGTTGCTCACACCCGTCCGGTGTTTAAGTCCCCTGCTCCTCAGTGGGATCTTAACCTGGTTTTGGGGGTTCTCCAGCATCCTCCCTTTGAGCCCTTGGCTAGCATTCCTCTATGTCTGCTGACGTGGAAGATGGCTTTCTCCTGGCGATTGTTTCCGTTCACCGAGTTGCGGAGCTGCATGCCCTGTCATTTAAACCACCCTTTCTGGTTTTCCACAAGGACAAGGAGGTGCTTCACACCTCCCAAAGGTTGTGTCCGAGTTCCACATCAATATACATTGTGGTTCCTTCCTCCTGTCTTAACCCTACTTCTGACAAAGAGAGGGATATTCATCTATTGGATGTTGTGCGTTGTTTCAAGTTCTATGTGCATCTCATTGAGTCCTTGAGGCAGTCTGACACTCTTTTTGTCATTCTTGAGGGTCCTAGGGCAAGGAAGCCTGCTTCCAAGGTTACCATTGCTTCTTGGATCAAGTCCACGATTCGTAAGGCTTACGAACTTCGGAAGAAGCCTACTTCCTTCAGGGTCACGGCGCATTCTACGAGGTCTATTGGGGCTTCTTTGGCCTACAAGAACCAGGCCTCGGCTGATCAGTTGTGCAAGGTGGCCACTTGGTAATCTGTGCACACCTTTTCTAAACGCTATCGTGTGGATGTTCTGGCATCAGCTGATGTCAGTTGTGGGAGGAAGATCCTGGAGACAGCCGTGCCTGTCTAGGATCTCCTTGGTTTCTCAGAACTCTTCCGCTTTTGAGCCCTGTTGGCTCTAGTTCGTGTGCTGTGCAACAGTTAATGGGGTTTGTTTTTACCCCTGTTCAGTGTCCGTTGACACTTTGCAGTTAGTGTTGAGCTCTTCATGATCTGTAGGTTCATTGGTACTTTGAGGGCCTACGCCTGGTCCTTGCCTTTCTTCCCGCCCTGGGGAACTTAATGGTTGGACATCCCAAAGTTACCAGTAACCAGTATTGGACAACAGAGAAAATAGGATTTTAGTCTTACCTGTTAAATCCTTTTCTCTTAGTCCATACAGGTTACTGGTCTCCCACCCTGTCAAGGGATCATGCTTGGCGCTCCTGCGGCAGAATGTGGGGGTCCTTTCGGGTTCATGCTCACAGGAGTCTTCCTTTTTCTTCTTACTTCCTAGTCAATAGTTTGTTTGCAAATCTTACTGGTTGGGGATTGGCTAGCTGCAAGCTAAGGAGAGGAGGTAGGCTCCATCCAGCAGTCACTTCTCAGAATTGTTCCTGCCTATTAAAGGCTGATTGCCTACCCAAAGTTACCAGTAACCTGTATGGACTAAGAGAAAAGGATTTTACAGGTAAGACTAAAATCCTATTTCACACCTGCGTATTATACACAGTCGCGTATTATAACGGTTTTAGGGTATACATTTTAAATGAATAACAGGCAATCACATTGTCTCTAAGGTTTGTATTTATTGTGTTAAACCATTTAACTCTTTCAGTGCCAGAGAGGTATCCATTGCATTGCAGTGCACTGGATACCTTTCTGGCACTCAATGGGTAAAAGACCCACTGGCTGCATATTGGTTGTCATTGAGGGGAAAAGGTTGGGAATGCCTCTGAGCCAGTGAACATAATCACAGCTTTTTGCGACCTTCTGGGTATCATCAATCTTTGGCCAATTGATTAACTACTGCTAGTAAATCTGGTAAAAGTTAGTATGCTAAACAATCAGTGTAAGCTATGGAAATTTAGAGCAGTAAACTTTGACTGGCTTCTTAACAAAAAAAAAAAAAAGAGTTTATCAAACAGAAGCATTGTGAATCTCACATGTTTGCCTCATTTGATATTTTCTAATAAAGTGATTTGAATGTTAAAATATTGAATATTTGTATCTAACTGCACCCATATTAAATGTGGTAAGCTATGTCGACTTTTAGTGATTAGTTTACCTATTATTGTACATGCCAACTATTGTTTTACAGCAGTTGAGTTAATAACATGCCTGGGATTTTTTAGGAGACCAGAAGACACACAAACACATAGCTGCAAATAGTTTGAAGCTCATTACCAATGTTTACCAGTGCAAAATAGCACTCGTGAAAGAACACTATTGTAAGCAAATGGAGAATGTGTTTAGATCTACTGCTATACATTATTTAATCATAGGCTACCCTCACACACGCACGCACTTGCACAACTGAAATTTAATGTCATAGCAGCCATGAGATTTTGTAGTCTGGTTTAAGCTTCCGTTCTGAGCATTGTTTCTTACCTTACGCACTCTTATTACTTCATTCTCTTCTCCTGCAGGAAAGATATAAAGTTTGTCTCTGAAATAGAGAAAGAAATTAAAGGACTTGTGGATGCAGTAAACAAGGTTGGTCAGAGTTCCTAGAATCCCACCGGTTCAGCACAGTAGAAACATCATGGATTTGGATGTGTATACAGACAGTAACCACTAGAGAACAATGGATAAAAAGGGTTTGTTTTTAGTTAGAAAATTAGCCATCAACTTCTTTTTATCCTTTAAGGAAAAAGTGCTACATTTCCATGTAGTCTGTAAACTGTAAAATAATGTACTTTAAAATGAGATCATTTGCACAGTACAAGCAAAATATCTTTCCAGTTTTTCGGTAAACAGCTTAATTTTGTATTCTTCTATTAGACTAGATATTGGAGCCCAACAGGTACAACTGAATAGTAGTTAATACTGTAGATTAACTATTTGTGGTATTGAGATTTTTTTTCCTCTGGAGTCCATGACACATACTGGAACCAAGGGTTTAACAGTTGCTTCCTTCAGGAGCCAGGTCACCTTGAGAAAAAAAACACAGAATTATGAATTCCAGATATTGTATCAGTCTTCCTAATTGGGAGCTCCTGTTTGCACTATATTTCTCTTTCTTAGCTTTCTTCAGCTGCAATTAACATTACAATGTTGCAAAACGTTTTGTAGAGGACATCCAAGTAGTGTCCTTTGCATGTGTACACTGTTGATGCCTGAGCCTCGTATGCCAGTGATTCCTGATAACTGTTCGAAAGAGCAGGAACCAGAACTAAACTGAACAGACTTATAAATCAAGATGTAGTGCTGTCTATTGGTGGAGTAATCTCCATCTCGGGACCCACAGGATTGACAAAAAACTTATTCAGCTTGTGGAAGAAGCTTGTTTTTTTTCCACAATATCTGAAACATCAGCTCATTTCCAGTGTCTTGCCTCTTTAAGATGCTTTTTTTTTGTCCTTCTCAAAGTGCCCTGCATAATGACTCCATGGTCCTTGTCCCCACTGTAGGACGATATAGAACGTATAGAAATAAAATATAGGGGATACATAGTTGAATTGCTTTAAGAGAGCTCTTTCCTATTCAAAACCATGGAAGTCTGTTTGTACATTTTGTCTCCCATAAATAAATTTTTCATCTTTCTTTGTACAAATTAGGGAAAACAAACCAAAAAAAGCCACTGTTTCCCTCCGATGAACAGAGACCACCGAAAAATTATCCATGATTTGGCAGAGGCTTACTGTGTGGAAAGTGTAAGCTATGACAACGAACCCAAGCGCAATGTGGTAATCACGGCTATAAAGTAAGTTTGTGTGGAGCTTAATGTTTCAGTCCTTGAAGACCAGAGAGGTGGTCCTTAAGGGGGTAAAGAAACAGGTAGAAATCTGCAGGTGAGACTAGAAGCCATGGATTACCAGTAATTTCAAAACATCTGCTGTCAACAAGTGTCACAAATAACTATGAATATATTCTCTTCTCTCTTGACCAAGAGGAGAGAATTACAACCCATGATCACTGTATGTTTGAGCTGTGGACAAATTTAACTAACCATGCTCAGCTCATTTTAACTTGGACTGGTGGTCCTGGGTTATTACTGCCAATGTTGCATGCATTTATGCTAGTAGAGCCATGACCCCACCAAAAATTATAATCCACCCACTTAAGCCATTTTTCCATCTTATTCATGCATGAGCAACATGTGTTGTTTAGCTGTTGTTGGATTACAAATCTCATCATCTTCAACCAGGCGTTGGCCTGATGATGAGGATGGGGGTTATATAAAGCCCCACAGGTATAGCACTGCAGGTTGCCTTCCACTGATGTAAGTAGGGTTGCCACCCAACCGGTATTTTACCGGCAGGCCGGTAAATAATTGGCTTCTGTCCAATGTTCAGTCTATGGAGGGAATGCCATGGCCAGTATTTTTTTGAAGAAAAGGTGTCAACCCTAGATGTAAGATGCTGCATGATTCTTAATCATATAATAATTAAAATAATAGCAACAAGCTATGGGCCTAGAGCACTGCAGTTCTAAAGATTTGCTGTTCTGGGGCAAGCCAAGTGCACATAGGAGAAAATAGAAATTTCAGCAAATCCCCACTCATTTAAATATTCATTTTAACACCCTGTATACAAAGTAATGCTTTGGAGGCAACGCTGTAGCATTCAAGGGGTTAAGAGCCCTATTAAAATCAATTATCATTTTTATTTGTCCCCTGTAGTACAATCTGGTTGCTGCTGAAGTTCACTTCCTCAAGCCTACTGAATACGGCTTTAAGTTTAAGCACTTTCATGCATGCATTCATGTCATAACACAGTTAACCTTTGATATACAGAGTCAAAGCATTGATTTGCAAATGCATTGCACATCCCTCAGGTCCTTGAAGAGTTAAATCCTGGGGGTAGTGAAGGGTCCTTTGGCCCCTTAACTAAAAAAAGCATTCCTTGGCTTCTGCTTTATACACAGTATATACACCTCCTTTGCAGAAATTCATACCAACATTCATGCCAGCAGGCTGATCTCACCTAACCCTTGGATCTGGCTAGCTGTATACAGCCGTGCTTCTGTAGTGAGAAAATATAACTTCTGGCTTCTTCTGCAAAGGAAGAATGATACATTTCTTACTGGCACAAATTTGATACAAATGTATCATTCTGGCTGTAGGGAGAGAGCTATAAATTATACGTTCTTTTTATAGTAGCAGAGCTGTAAATCAAAGCAGAAGAAGCAGCCATACATAATGCTCTGTCATGTTCACTCAGATATTAGTGAGAAAGGGGCCTTCAGGCCATAATAATTGCCCCTTCCTCCTAGGGACTTTTGTTCAAAAGAAAAGTGGAATAATTTAGGGGGAAAACAAAATGCGCCATACGAAATAAATGTAAAGTAAAATTATTCCCAGTGATTTAAGTGGATCTTAAAAGCAAAGCAATGAATTGGAGAAACCCAATTTTAATCTGTATCAAAAATTTGTTTGGAAACATGGGCTTAGAATGGCACACAAACGAAAATAAGGATCTCTAAGTGTAGTATCTTAATACAATTGTAAAATAACGGTAAAAACAGCCAGGTGAACACTCAGATTTTCCCTTCTTGGGATTTATGCATCTCTGGTCCTGACCCCCTTATATATTGAAACAATTCTCCCATCATTTCATTATCTATGCTTGAACCATTGCCTTAGCATCCAATTTTATTGTGTTTTCATCTCAACCTTATCTCTCATCACATATATTCTAGTTCTATCAGCATAGTAATGGACAGATAGGTTGGAGTGTCTTATTATGTATTAATGTTCATGTCTTGCCTTTACCCTCTTGAATGCTGCTAGGTCTAACAGATTGTTAAACACTTATTTGCAGTTGTTTGTAACATCCCATTGTTTAATGCCCAATGAATCTACTATTGACTTTTAGTTTTCTAAGCCAAAACCCTCAAATTGTATTTCAGAGGCAAGTCTATGTGTCCAGGTATTTCCCTCATGACTGTACTTGAAAGGGAGATGCAGACAAGACCACCGCCTCCAATCGCTCATTACAGACAGACTGAAAGGTAAGAGACTTATGTTGAATCTGAAGGTGTGAGAGTAAGGAGAGTCCTTTTTGTCTTTGTGATGTGGGCATTAAAGACAAATTGTTATTTATCTTTCCTCAAATGTGGATCACAGAGACCTTTGGAACACAAGAAACATGGGTACATTTCTGGCAGGGCGGGGCACTTCAGAACAGCAAAGCCCTCTGAGATGAAGACTCCCCTCTTTCCTTCACCTTAACCTGCCCCCCCCCTTTTGTTTCAAGTGGCCTACCTCTTGAAAGGGTGTTTGGGCACTGTTCTTTTAAACTTTTTTTACATTTATTTCTAGCAATATAGGGCTATACAATCCTCCATTAAGTGGGAATGTATGATTAGGCTTCCTTGGTCATGGATTGCTCAGTACACAGTTCTAGTTCAGGACCTTAAACCAGTGGAGGTTGACTTGAGTATATAAGTCTATACCTAATTGTTGAGCTTTTCTGAAAATCTTCATAAATGGGAGTCTGTAGACTGAATCTGTAGTGCTATGGTCTTGCTTTTTGCCCCTATTTTCCTGGCTTCCACTGAAATTTGCTGTTTTGCCAGTATTGCTCTCTATTTCTAACTTTTATTACTGTTACATTTGTTTATCTGGTGACTGCTTTTTCTGCAAAGTGTTTTACTTTTAGGATGTTCTCTGTTTGTGACAGATGCCTTACTCCCTTAAGCTTTTCTACTGAATTGCTTCTTTGTTCATGTATTTTGTATCTATTCATGCAAGATCTATGAGTTGACATGGCCCCTTAAAAAAAGGGGTGCAAGTGCAGAGGTCGTCTTCGTTTCACACAAAGTTCTTCTAAAGGACCTATCTCTGCCAGAGTTCATCTCTCGTGGTCAGAGTGGGTTCAGATTAAATCATGTGGGCACCCGGTTCTTAAAAGTGGCACACCAAATATAATAAAGTGTCAATAAAAGAGAGCAATGAATAAAAATATACCTAGCAAAATAGTAGAAAAAGAGAACAGAGTGAAGACATCTTCTCAAAATGGAGACAATGCCAAGTTATAACAGTGTAAAAATTACCCAGGGACAGAAAATGTTAAAGACCCACATAGTAAAAGCATACACCTTTAAATCATAGAAAGCCAGAAATAGAATTAACATGGAGTGCATAACAGGCAAGAAACACACACAATTGTACTAGAGAAAGAGCAACATAGAAAGTAGAACCATAGTACTCCTTTGGTTAACTTAGCAATATTCATACTCCCATTTAAATTAAGAACTTCTTAATCACAAATTATTATTATTATTATTATAACTGTAGATCACCCTGCTAATCATGACGTGATGCACAGCTGAATGCCTAGCCATAGGCTGATCACTACCAGAGCCATCAATGCAATGTGTAGGGCCCATTTTCTAACCATCAGTTACCAAGTTGTACTTCATAAATGAGCTGCTTTCATTGCAAAGGGTCAACATTTTGATAAATGTTCCCCATTTTATGTTGCATCCCTTTTAAATGTAAACTAACACTTCATAATAGCAACCCCACTTACATTAATATGGCCAGTAAAATCCTAATGTCTCCCTTTGAATTTTGCTCTTGTGTCTTCGTCCAAGAGGTAACCTCTTCATTCAGTCCTGGAAGTCACGTCCATGGAGGTGCAAACTGCACTTGCTAGAAGGGCCATAAGACCCAAACTCTTCTCACTGCACATGCTAATTCTAACCCTTTAAGGATGAGAGGGCTTGTAATGCTTTGCAGTTGCTTAGGCCTCTGCTACATAAAGTAAACTCTTATAAAGAAAGAAAAAAATAGAACGGTGAAGTATATGGAGCGGGTCAAGGTGAAAAAGTGCACTATAAAGCAGCACAAATATGAGTCTTTACACCCATGGACTCAAAAACCAGACTATTGTCCAGAAAAATAGAAAATACTTAGAGTGCGAATATTTGCACCACAAACCAAGCCTAATAGTCTAAAAAGTATTTATTGTTGCGATATAAATGTCACAAGTGTACAAATAATACAAAAATGTAAATGAAAAAGAATACCTATTGCAGTATCACACTAAGGTGAAAAATCTAATTGTCTGTCCCAATATCGCACTATAATGGGACATACACCTGACAATCAATGTGCCATATACCCTCTCGCCAAGGTTAATTTCTCAAAAACTAGTTAAATTCAAATTAATTGCTACAACAACATTTCGGTAGTTTTTAATTTCTTTTTCAACGAACTCAACTTATCTGAAGGTGACAGGTCCACTTTTAAAAACACTCCTATGTGATATTCTGTATTTTCCCAATCAAGAAAGTGTTCAATATTTTCCTTGTAGATATTTTATATGGTGGAATGTGTGTTATTGTTCAACTGTTTTGCCAGCACATAATGGTTCCCATCATCCATTATGCTGCACAGTCAACTGCATAATGCAAGTGTGGAATAATGGCTCAAGCTTCTGAAATTGTACTTCTGTTTCCTACATTTTGGAAGTATTTTATATGCATCTTTATACATGCCCTTCATCACTAGCTCCTAATACTCCTACATAACTATTAAAAATTCTATCTGCCTCCAATGTTTAGAATACTTTTGTCCACCCCTGTCATAAATGGTGCCCATAGACCAGGGTAGTCAATTGTTCGATGCTGGAGACTTCTGTTGACTACCCCACCAATTAATTTATGCTAGTTCTCCTGGCAGATAAACTAAATAGTTACAAATAATATTGTATTGCATTGATAATTTAGCATCGTCAGTCCATTCCTCTTAGATTTTCCAACTATACTTTTGACACATGAGTCAAACCAGGCTTCCTTGCCGTTGCCTCCACTCCCTCTCTTGTAGACTAAGTTATGTTGTCTCTGCACATTTTCCTTACAGAAACAGTGGAAACAACAGGGTACGAAGACTATCAAGAGAAGAACCATCAATAGACTACTTTGATGTCCAAGACTAATCAAAGACGTGGTAGATGAGACGGACAGTGTGCTGTGTTGACCTGTTTCTGTGGCTACGAAAAATTATGAAAACTTCACATCATTCTTTGGGCAGCTGTAACTGTACAAGACAATGGAGCATATGTGGAGCAATTTTGGGGCAAACCAACTACACCATAGGGAAGTAAAAAAAGTGTGTTAACGATCTTTAGCATTCAAGAGGTGTAATACCCTATTTTAAGTATATGATAATGTTGTAGTTTGACCAAAATTGCTCCACTTTTGTTTTTATACATATGCCCCAATGCAAGCCTATTCTGTACCAACAGTATGAATCAGGCTAACTTTTAAAGGGACATTAAACAGCTGGAGGAAGGCTTTTTAAAAATGTTGGAAGTTAACTTATTGCTATGGGAATCAGGTTTCCATTGCTTAAATCTCTGCCATGCTCGCTTCACTTTCTGTTTTTTCCATTGAAGCCCAGTGCCTGAAAATTTGCCAACTTTTGGGGCTTCATTGATGGGGATAGCAATGCGATTCTTCTCCTATCCTGGGAAGGAAGAGCACTTAGTAGAGTTTTAATCTACATGAACTAGATTCCCATAGCTATTGAGTAACTCACTACACTTCCAAAGCCCATTTACTGCCCCTTTAATAGGGTGACCAGACCTCACCTTTAACCAGGGACACACATGAAAAACACATACTGCAGGGATGCTTTGATTTCAGTGCAGTCCTGAAATATGCCTATTTCTTATGTGTCCGCAGTTAAAGGGAAGGTCTGGTCAGCCTAATCAAATTTGGAAGATTAACCTTTCAACAATATGGTTATACTTTGTTCAATTTGTATTGCAAAAAAAAAAAAATCTCAGTGCCTGACAATTCTTATACTTTGTATTTGGGTGTTTTTTTTTTGTTTGTTTTTTTTCTTTTTCTTCTTCTTTCCTGACAGTTGATTCCAATGATAGCTAGATTGAGTTCTACACCTAAAATCAACTCTGGTGACTTTAGAAAGTACTTTCAAAATAAAGGCATAACATGCAGACATTATCTGTCTTAGACCTACACTATCCACACAAAAACACACATACACACACACATTCTCTCTCTCACACACACACACTGCTCCCCAGTGCATTGCCCAACTAACCTGGCTCTTAAGCCTTCAGTGCCAGCATATTGTATTGCAGTGTGTTTGATACCTCTCTGGCTGTCAAATGGTTAAGGGTTTGGAGTCAGTAAGTAGGGGAGGTAATGTATGGCTAAGGTCTGCACAGCATTACTTGATAAAAGGGACAGTAATGTCCCATAAAAAAAAAAAAAAAAATCCAGTTTTGTAGACTTAAAAAAAAAAAAAAAAAAAATATATATATATATATATATATATATATATATATATATATATATATATATATATATATATATACATACACACACACATATATACATATATATATATTTGCTCCAATCCACTATGGTTTGAGAGGTATACAGATTCAAAGTTCGCCCCTTTTCTCCTGACGTCAGTATCTAGCTGACAGAAGGAGATCCCAGTCAGGGGACCAGCAGGCAGCTCTTCAGCATAATAATAATTCATTCATTGGAAATGTCTACAAAGTGTGCTTGCAAACCAGGCACACTTTGTAGATCTTGTCAGTGAATTAATTCTTTATAGATAACGCAATCTCGGCTCTGCTGCAGAGCCTTCTCGAGTCATACAGCTCGATTCTCCTGTTGTCAGCTTTACATCTGACATCAGAAGGGGGGAACTTTGAATCCCTATATCTCTCAAACCATAGTGGCTTGAGAAATCGGGTTTTTTTTTTTAAAGTCTACAATACTGGATTTTTTTTTTGGGGGGGACATTACGGTCCCTCTAACAAGATCTACAAATCTAAATAACTCAAACTAGTTTTCTAAATAAAAAATGTCTGTAGAATCGTATAGGTGATTTGAAAGGTCTTAAAAAATCACCACTTATATTAGGTGATGGGGTTCCTTTAATTGCATATAGCTATTCTAATAATTTAAAACAAGAAATGAATTCACACTCTTTTGCACAGTTGTATGTGCTTTGTGCACAGACTGCATGTGTGCAGTTTTACATGGTCAACTCTCCAACAAGTTTCAGCCAACTTAGAATCCCTTTTAGGATATCACAGAAGATGCATCTTTTTCACTTTCACTGTTTCCTCCACAACCCTCCTCAACAAATGGTATGGGTATTGTGTTCAAACGAAAACTGGAGTACTTCTGGGGCAAACCAACTGCACCAAATACTATCCCTACTATAATCATTGATGTGAATGGAGTTTTCCACCTCAAATTCTAGAAAGGTCTCCAATTCATTTGGACACAATGTGATGGAGATCTCGAAATCATTCAAGGGTTTAAAAGTCCATTAGATAAATTGCCATTTGTATTTCTCCCCTATGGTGCATTTAGTTTATACCCTTAACGTTCAGTGTCAGGACCATCACTGCTGTTCTGTTTTTCCCTAAAGGAATGGTCCTGGCATGTCACATATTTTTTACTCACAGCGCTCCTGCGGGAACGCTGTGAGTAGTAGCGGGGACTGAAATTGACCGCTCCAAGGCCAGAGCGATCACTATCAGCCCCCTGTTTGGCAAACTTCGCTATCTGGTCCTTAAAGGACCACATGCCCTGGGACCGCTGGTCCTTAAGGGGTTAATTACATCAGACGAGCTATGCACTAAGGTGTGATAAAGAGGAGATAAATTATCCAGTGTGATAATCTCTCCAATTCCTATGTTATTCTATGAAACCAATGCTCTAACATTTGTCATGTTAAAGAGGTGTTAGTGTATAGGCTATATAGAAACATGGGCATTGTAGAGTTTGTCACACAGGAGAAGACAACTCTTCTTTACACCTTAGTGTTTCTTTACACTCATATACACACACTTACTTACCGTATGCACAAAAGACATAGGAGCAATTATGTGACAAACTGTCACACTGTGAGGTACAAATAAACATTTCAAAAGTTTCCAATGATTTAAAAGCTATTTTAATTCCTTGAATGCTAGAGTTGAGGCTTCTGACATTCAGTGGATTAACCCCTTAAGGAGGCACTTAAGGACCACAAAGCATTTATATATATATATATATATATATATATATATATATATATATATATACAGTTCATGGAGAAAGATCGCACTCACAGGACTTCAATGCGGTATAAAATGCTGTTACAATTTATTGAGATCGACGTTTCGGCTATCAACGTAGCCTTTATAAAAGGCTACGTTGATAGCCGAAACGTCGATCTCAATAAATTGTAACAGCATTTTATACCGCATTGAAGTCCTGTGAGTGCGATCTTTCTCCATGAACTGTATGTATCATCTTTATTTCTCGATGTGCACCCAGGCAATTGCATTTGAACTACAGCGAGTGCAGTCCACTCTAAGACATCTATATATCTATATATATATTTTTTTACAGGATCGGATTCAGGGCTCCTCACAAGGAGCCCTGAAATCCATGACGTGCCAGGACCATCACTGATCCTTTAGGGAAGTTTTTCCTTGTCAGTCCTGGCATGTCATAGGACCTTAAGGGGTTAAAGCCCCATTTAAACCAATGAGCATGTGTATTTTTGTTCCTGTATGGAGCAAGCTTTTTTCCTTTGGAGAATTGCTCCTCTCTTCCTTTATGTATAAGGCCCTTATTCTTTAGTGTACTGCTTCTAAATTTATTTGCAGTTTGTAAAACCAGCTTCTATCAGTAGGCCTCTTCCAAATAAATATATGCTCAATTTAGTTGTATTTTTATAATTTACATAAAAGGTACATTTTCCCTGATGGTCTGTTTTAGTATATCTACTGATTTTATTAATTTAGTACTGCTTACTATTGCTAAACATAATAAATAGCACAAAATGCTGGCACTCAGTGGGTTTTAAAGGGATAATAATGTTTCAAAAAAACAGCAGCTCCGATTAATCTTCATAGCATTTGAGCTGTAAAATAACAAACAAAATGAATATCTTGTAATACCTAGTATTTGAGCCATAGAGAGTGTTATTTCAATACTGTCAGAGTTGTAGTTCAAGGGTACTTTAATGATAAAATATCCCTCTCTCTCCCCTTTTATGTAGTGTAAGCCACCTCCCCTCAGATGTGGAATCCGGTCCTGGGACCAGACAGCTCACAGCAAGGGACAATCTTTTTTACTGTGAGCATAAGGAAAACCCTGCCCCCTCTTGACAGGTTTTTCCCTTATGCGGACTGAAGATTGTCCCTCTCTGAGATCCATCTGGACAGTCTTGCTACTCTGAGGTGAGCAGTGTTACATCAGTAAAAGGGGCGGGGGATACTTTATCATTCGATTACTCTTGAACTACAACTCTGACAGTATTGTAATAACACTCTATATGGCCCAAATACTATGAAGATTAATTGGAGCTGATTTTATTGTGAAACATTACTATCCCTTTAAAAATCCAGCTCTGATACCTGTGAAAAGGACATTACCATTTTTCCGATATGGGTCCTCTCTTTCCTTACATCTAGGGAGATTCCTGTTCACCTCACTAATTTCCAAAATGTACGTCTGAGGTTTTGCTGTTTCTCTCATGCAGGGCTGATTTGCCTGATGTCTCGGTTCTTGTATTGACTCAAGATAGTGAAAAACATGAAGGAGCAGCACCTGAGGGGGAAAACATCCCCAAAATGATCCTACTAAGTTTTATTTGTTTTTAACATGCTCTTGTCACACTTCTTTTGTTTAGGTAATTTATCAAATACCTTACTACTTGCATTAATTTGTTAAAGGAATGCCAGTACTGCCTAATAATATCCCCAGACTCATCTTGATATAAGCAGAAAATCAGCATGAACATGAAGAATCAATTCTTCCTGGACTGGCTGTATAGTATTAGAGGAACATTCATTTGGAAAGGAAATCCTAAAGACCACTGTGAATCAATTTTTTTCAGATTGATGCAGCAAAATTAATCTGTTGTTAGTACTAGATATCATGTCTGTGGAGACCGTTGGTACTTTATAGGCTTCTCTCCTATCTAAGAAAGTTACGATTTTTAGGTGAAAACACTATTTACAGAGTTTATGGGGTTATCCAAAATAATAAAATAAACAAGGCATATCTTTTTTTTTTTTTTTTTTAATAACTTAAAGGAGCAGTAAACTTTTTTATGAAAACCTATATGTTATAGAGCTTTTCCTGTTGAGTAAAACAAGGGTACTCTCACCACTGTCAGTTGTTTTATTCAAATGATATTACTGTTCAAATAATCAGGAAGTGAATTTACTGTGCGTTTACTTCCTGAAAGTTCTCACTGACAGGAAGTGACCTGGTACTTTCTATCACATTCTATGGGGAATTGTATGTCACTGACTTTCCTCTCCATTAGAATGTAACAGAATACTAATTCGAATTTGACCAGCTAATGTAAAAAAAAAAAAAAAAAAAAAAAAACAACAACAACAACAACACAGGTTTAAACTGCAATAACTCTGGAAATATGCATCTCTCAGTAGTGGGAGTACCCTTATTTTACTCAACAGGAAACACCCTGCAATATATGTTTTCATCAAAAAGTTTAGTGTTCCTTTAAACCGGCAGATCTTTTTCTAAGCGTCAAATGGAAAATATAACAGCAAATAAGTTTGGCTCACATTAAATAATTAAAGAAATTATAAAACCTATAAAAAGTAAATAAAGTGCTCAATCTAAAAGATTTGTTGCTCTGATTACAGCAATTGTAAATCTTAAAATACCATACCTACCTGAGTTTCTTACTGATCCTTTGCTGAATAGTCAGATGAAGACTCTACTCTCTTTGTTTTGGATTGGCATTCATGCTTATAATGTCCGAGTAGCGACAATGTCTTCCCGCTCAAATTTATTATTTGACATGGTCAGATGCAGTTTGCACATCAAATGGTAACACAAGTTTGAATAAGGTGGAAGATTATTCATTCCTGCTCAGGCACTGTAAGCATGATCGCAGATCCACAAGGAAGAGAGGAAAGCCTTCCCTGACCCTTCAGAATTCATTAAGAGATCACATAAGCCACTCAGGAAGTATGGTGTTTTAAACTTTTAATGTGCATAGGGCAAATGTCCCTTAGGTTGAGCACTTCCAATTGAGTTTACTATTCATTCAATGTTCTGCAGCTTTTCCATTTCTTCTAAAGTATTCTCTTATGCTTGTTCTTTGAAAATTGATTAAAAAAAAAACTCTAACCAGTGGCATTAGTTTGCTATTTCTAGCATACATCAGTGTTATAACTGTCAGGTACTCTCCAGTGTAAGACCTCTCCAAAGCATTGTGAAGACCATTCTTTCAATCGGGATAAAAGAAAATATTTTAATCAATGGGAATTTTTGTTTTTCCAACTATGGTGCAGATGGTTTGTCCCAGAATCACTCCACTATTCTTTTGAACATAAAGCCCTATAGCAAGGGTGGGCAACCCGAGGCCTACTGCGTGTTGTGGAATACATCTCCCATCATTCCCCACCAATCCCTGGCTGGCAGGGGATGATGGGATTTGTTGTCCACAACAGCTGGAGGGCCTCAGGCTGCCCACCACTGCACTGTATTTTAGGAGTAAGAAAATTGTACTTCAGCTTTTTTTGAAAAATAACTGCTTTTGATTTTCTTCACTAGACCTACTGTTGATTTCTATAGTTTGTAGCATTGACAGCCGCTGCCCCTTTCAAACTGTGCACTGTACTTGAGGTTATTGAGTTGCTGAGAGAAATTAGGAAAGTAAGATAAAGTTCTGGCTTCCTATTGGCTACCCTTCCATTTGGTTGTCAGGACAACAACCAGTAGTGTCCAGGATGTTTCTGTTGCCCCCAGCAACACATTACTCAAAATAAAAAAAAAAAAATGACTATCTTGTATAGAAGCTTATGAAGACCAGAGTTTACTTCCATTTCTTTTCCATGCTAGTGAACAGAACTGCCTTTGTATACATGATTATTGTTTAACTACATTCATTTAGATGTGGATATCAAGATATCAAATGAAGTTGCGAATAAACATTTCCATTGATTTGAAAGCGGCATTTAACCCCCATGTATGTTAGAGAGGTCTCAAACCTCTAGTATTCAAGGGATTTAACCCTGCCAGTGCCGCACACCCTCTGCCACTGAAAGGGTTAAAGCCCCACTGAAAAATCAGTGGGAATTTGTGCCCTACAGTACAGTTGGTTTGCCCCACAATTGTTTCCCTTTGTTCTGTGTACAACTCGCATATTATTTTTTGTCTCATCAGATGTGTTCATGATTGTGATGGCTCCTATTCTGAAATACAAATATAAAATGTAGATGTACTCTGCATCAGACAATTTCCTGGTATGAGAAGTAATCAGGAGTCAATAAGCTCAGGATGGGGGAAGTCAAAAAGAGTAATGGGTCACATATCTGCATAATTACCCTTTACATAGACGCAGCCAAAAGTCTATTCTATTAGAACAGCGAATGAAAATATCAAAATGTAACTGCTGCAGAACCTCTTGGTGAATCAGATCAGTCATTTTTATTCTGTTTCTTAAGTTGATTGTGGACTATCATACCTATAAAGGGACACATGGTAGCTTTTCTAAAGCAGAATGAGGTAACTTGCAGTCCTTCAGCTATTCTCAACTGAATGGTTCCCATCCTCGCCTATCTGGCAGGCTGTAAGTAAAACAGTAGCTCAAATGACCAATGGTCCACAGTTTTCCCACCCCTAGTCTAAAGTTATGTTGTAGTCTTTGTGGGCCTTTAAAGGGATAGTAATACTTAGTTTTACCTTTATTTTATTTTGTAGGCATTAAAAAAACATGAAGAACGATATAAGTCTTATCTCTCAAACCTTTATGGTTTGAGAGATATTCACAAGCAAAGTTTCCCCCTCCCGCCCCTTTTACCTAGTGTAAGCCATCTCTTCTCAGATGTGGAATGCAGTCCATAGACCAGACAGATAACAGCAGGGGACAATCTTCTTCCTATGAGAGCCTTGCCCCCTTGACAAGTTTTTCAGGTTTTTCCCTTATCTTAATTGAAGATTCTCTCTCTGCAGTCTACCTGGGCACCTCCCTTCTGATCTGGCTGAGCAGTGTTACATCAGTAAAAGGTACGGGAGGGGAATGCTTTGTCATTGAATTACTCATGAACTACAACTCTGACAGAATTGAAATAACGCACTCCAAAGTCCAAATACTATGATGATAAATTGGAGCTGCTTTTACTGTGAAATATTTCTATCCCTTTAAGTGAGTCTTGTTGGTCATTTATGATGAAATTTGCCATCTTGGATCAGGGTGTTGTAGTCCTTAGCAGCCAAAAGCCAAATATTGCCTGCCCCTGTTCTAGGGCCTCATGGACACAGTAAAAGAAGAACAAAGCAACTACAGCATAGGGGACAGATACAAATTCCTAACTTTTCATTTTTCTGAATGGGTGTTGGAGATCTCTAGCATACAAGCTGTTAAAAGCTTAGTTTAAATCAAAAGGCAATGTTAATGTATCATTTTTTGCAAATGGATTAAACCAGAATTTCTTCTCTTATTTTTTGTGCATATGGCTTAAGGGGGTGGGGGTTTTGTTAAGAAGCCTATAATGTAGAGATTGCAGCCCTACAGCATTGGACTCTAGCACCAATGAATGTCCTTCAGGGTATGAGCAGTGTGTAGTGCATAATGGTGGCCCAGTTCAGTCCAAGACTTTAATCTCAGCATGCCCATGTGTGTAAAATACCTCTACAACTTGTTTAACTCTTTGAATGCCTGACTGCTCTATGCTTTGCGTACCCCTTTAACATTTAACAAGGGTTAATATATTGCATTAAGCAAGACGCAGGGGAAAGGAACTCTGATAGACTTCCCCATTGGCCTCTCCTTGGCGCAAGTGTCATTAAGTGGAATTTTGCTGTTTGTAAATTGGTGTTACCCAGGGTGTTAAAGTGGAACTCTCACTAATGGGGGGGACGCAAGAAAGTGGGGCATTCACTATTTTATAAAAGCCATAAATTTATGCTCTGTTTACGATTTCTCACGTTTTAATGCAAGAAACCTATTAACACCTTGGCACTGAATAGTACATGCTTCTAAATTAACAGCAAATGTGCCTAAATTAGTGGCAAAGTTAGCCAGACATGGAATTGTGTGCTAAATTGCTTTGCTGAATTAGGTGCAACTGATAATCCTCTCACCAAACGGTGGACATTTTAGCCACACCCACTTCTTGAAACTCATTTGCTAAAAAAAAAAAAAAAAAAAAAAAAGAGCAATTGTTTGCAAATTGAGAAAAAACATGCAATTTAGTAACATTTTGTTCCTAATCTTTTTGCAATCAAAAGTACACTGTAAAACGCGACTGCACAGGTTTCTTGCATTCAGCCCTTAGTAACAACTTGGTGATTTTGGAAGAGCTTTCAGAAACAAGCTAGATTCGTTTTTTTGTTTTAACTAGAAAAAGACAATACTTTATAACGTATTTAGTTTTATTTATTAGTCTATCACAGGGCCGACCCTTACATGGGTCCTGGTGGGTCCATGGTCCCAGGCGGCACTCTGACAGGGTTGGCAATGTGCCACCCCAAGGCATGTTATTTGCTGCATGGCTTCTCCCCACTGCCCGCACTGATGACAACTGGGACAGTGTCACATGCGGAGATGCCATGAAAAGAGGGGGAGAAAGAGGCACAAGGGGTGAAAGAGGGTATAAAACAGAGGCACAAGGGTTGAGAAGAGGGGCAAAAAGAGCCACAAGGGGTGAAAAGAGGGGGGAGAAAGAGGCACAAGGGGTGGAAAGGGGAAAAAAAGAGGAACAAGGGGTGAAGGGGGGAAAAAGCACAAGGGATGAAAGGGGAAAAAGAGGCACAAGGGGTAAAAAGAGGCGAAAACAGAGGTACAAGGGGTGAGAAGAGGGGAAAACAGTGGCACAAGGCGTGTAAAAAAGGCAAGGGGGAGAAAGAGGTACAAGGGTGCAAAAAAAAACATGACAGTTGTATGTGGTTTTAGGGGCAGGAGAGGGGTTAATATAATTAAGGATGTGGCATGTTTTGGTGGGCGTGGTTTTGGTATGCGGAGGGGGGCAGCATTTCATCCTTGGACCCAGGCAGTACAATGTATTGGGCCGGCCCTGGTCCATCAGGCATGTCTGGAGAACTCAAACATTCCACATAGCTCTGCATTACCAACTGCCACTGCCTACCAGGAAGTACTAGCTCAACTGCATAAACTGGCATAAAAATAGTCACCTATTTGTTACAGTGCACTTGCACTTTAAAACCCTTTGAGTACCAGAGGGGGTATGCAACGCATTGCTTTGCATGCGTTACGTACCCCTCTGTTTCTCAAAGGGTTGAAATTAATTCCAGCTCCTGATTTAGGAGTTATTATTCTACCTTCTAGAATGGATTTATATTTCATGGTAATTCTCAGTCAGGCACATTGGGCATATTGCAGAAAGAAAATGGAGCAATTTGGGGGCAAAACCAAGTGTGTTATAGGGCTAAATAAACATTCCCATTGATTTAATTGGGGCTTTTAACACCTTAACCCTTTGAGTACCAGAGGGGTGCACAACACATTGCTTTGCAATGCGTTGAGTATCCCTCTGGTACGTATTCCTAAGAAAAGCATTGGCGATCATTGCAGCAATCGAAGGGTTAAGCATCCCATTTTAATCAGGGAATAGTCTCCTCAGTTGTTTTTGCCTCAGAATTGCAACAATATGTATATAAGGCCCATTCTCTTAATAAATGCATTTAGACACGCTCCCTGTCCCTAATCTGCCAAAAGTAGATATTCACATTACACAGCGTCTGGTACAGGATATCATTTTCATAAAACCGCGCAATGACTTGTTTTAACCTTCTGAGTGCCAGAGAGGTATCCAGCGTATTGCATTGCACACCCCTTTGGCCCTTAAAGGGTTAAGAAGGTACATAGGAAAGAAAATTGTCTAAATCAAGTGCTTTCAACGTCTTTGAGTAACTGACACAAGTGGATAGTGAAAACTTGTGTGTCAATGTTAAAATGGCCTGTTGCTCTGGACAAATATACAGTGCTTTATGTACAGTACAGGCAAGATGTCTCCAGTACTATAAAAACATATCCATGCAAGTTAACTGTGAAATCGGCTGCTCTTCGTGTTTTCTTTGGTGGGGGAGAGTATCTTATTTTATTTTTAATTTTTTATCCTTTGGATACTAGAGAGATCTCCTGTGCATTTCTGAGTAATCTGTTGGGGGCCTTACTAATATCCAAGGGATTGACTTATGCTGTTTTAAGTAAGCTGAGGGGGTGTTATTATCTGTCTTCTACATGAGTAAAAGCTTTCTTAATATTTTAGAACTATTTTTCAACTGGTGGTGTCAGGTTACTAACAATCTGTAATAAAGAAAAATGTTCCAAGTGAAATGATAGTGTTTTTTCTTTTGTTAAACAAGTTAAATGAAAGTCAGACTCCCTTTGACTTTGTGTATCCTACAAATTCATAATATATAAAGTCACATTGCCTTACTCCAATGTAAAAGGCTTGCCTCTGCAGCATACAGATAACGTAGTACTGTAAGAAGCCTGCAGCATTGTGTAAATAGCCATGCTTTTACAGTCCCGGTCTGAAAACTCTCTGGCGGTCAGGGGGGGGGGGGGGGTGAATATGAGAGTAAAAATATGCAATATGACATTGCATATTAGTCACTTGCATAATATGTAAAGCCAGAAAGGTTGAATCCCTTGTGTACGTAGCTGAAGTATCATTTTGTTTTTTTTCATAATTAGATTTTACTGCCCTTTTAATGATATGTATATGAGACACAAACAGTGGGCTGGCAAGTACACAAACCTTATACCCAAAATGTAAGAGGAACCATTCTGTCTCAAACCAACTGCTTCACAGATGACACAAATTCCTAATGAGATAAATGGGGCTTTTAACACCCTGAATGCTAAGAAGGTGTATAACCCATTACTTTGCAATGTGGTGGAAACTTATCTGGCATTCAGGGGGTTCAAATTCAGTATAAATCAGTGGGGAATTTCTTTTGTCCCCTGTGGTACAGCTTCTTTGCGCCATAATTGCACTCCATTCCTTTTGTATTTAAAGTGAACTTTCGCCTTCTATAAAGTTGCCCTCCAATAATTAGGTATATGGCGACTAGCTTCATAATAGTTCTATTCGCTCTCAGAAGTACCCGATTTTGAAGTAATCCTTAGTCTTCGGAGACCAGAAGCCAGGCATCAGCGCAGACATCTTGTTCCGGTCTCCTCTAGGAGGCATTGTATTGTGCCGAAAGCAAACAGAATGGACTGACGGTGCACACAGCAATAAAGCAAGAAGCCTGGCCATCAGTCTCTGAAGATTAACGATTACTTCAGAATCGGGTACTTCTGAGAGCTAATAGAACTATTATGAAGCTAGTCATTACACCCTGTTCCATATTATTATGCAAATTATATTTTTCTCATTTACCTAAATAATTGATGTAAATAACAGTCAGCATAATTCTCATGTTTTCAACTATTAAGAGTACAAGTCAAATTTTATTGAACAAACCTCCTAATGATAACAGTATTTTTTTTAAACATAAAAAACTTACAATGCACTGTTCCAAATTATTACGCACAGTAAGTTTCAAAACGCTCTATAGGTTGTAAAGAACTGAAAATTGTCATTTGTTGTGTTTGCAGCATATTTACTGAAATCAAAAGCTATTTCAATCAAACTTTTAACAACATTTTAACTTTTTAAACATTTGAACAGGTCACGTTACATTTCAGCATATGACCCCTTATTTGATAGCAGCTTCACAAGTCTTGCATCCATTGAACTTGTGAGTTTTTGAACAGTTTCTGCTTGAATTTGTTTGCAAGATGTCAGAATACCCTCCCAGAGCTGCTGTTTGGATGTAAACTGCCTCCCACCCTCATAGATCTTTTGCTTGAGGATGCTCCAAAGGTTCTCAATAGGAGTGAGGTCAGGGGAGGATGGAGGTCACACCATGACTTTCTCTCCTTTTATCCCCATAGCAGCCATTGATGCAGGGGTATTCTTTGCAGCATGAGATGGTGCATTGTCATGCATGAAGATGATTTTATTATGGAAAGCATAGTTCTTCCTTCTGTACCAGGGAAGAAAGTGGTCAGTCAGAAACTCCACATACTTTGCAGAGGTCATCTTTACACCTTGGGGGACCCTAAAGGGGCCAACCAGCTCTCTTCCCATGATTCCGGCTCAAAACATGACTCAACCACCACCTTGCTGACGTCGCAGCTTGTTGGAACAGGGTGGCCGTCCACCAACCATCCACTACTCCATCCATCTGGACCATCCAGGGTTGCACGGCACTCATCAGTGAACAGGACTGTTTGAAAATTAGTCTTCATGTATTTCACTGTCGTTCAATACAGGTCACTGGTACTCTGGGAGGCGTAAGTCCCCTTTAATAGGCAGGAACAACTATGCAAATGATTTGCTTGAACCGCTTGTCTCAGCAACATCAGAGATGGCTCATTTTAATGCTAGGCTCCTGCTCTATCATCCGGAATGTGTTTTATTTATGTGGGGTGTTCAGGGGGGCTTCGGGCACTGTTTGGGGTACTTGTAAAGGGAAAACTACATTTCCCATGAGCGCCTGGTTTGCTCTCGTTTCTGATTGGCTGTCATATCGGCCGCCATTTTGTGGAACTTTTCCTAAGCGAGTACACTACGCAGGGACCGAGCCTTCTCTCTCCTCAACAGATTAACCCTTCGCTGGCCAGATAAGTCCGAATTTAGACATTTCTGGGGTGAAACTTTAATCCTTTGCACTTTTTCTGGGTGATAGTGTCATTAGTGGGGTATATTGACGCTGTGAGCATGTCTACTTCACTGGAGCTAGGGGCTAGACCCAAGTCTAAGGAGGATGGGGGGTCTGCTACCCCCATGGCGTTTTGCTCCTCTTGCCACATTGGGCTGTCTAGCGATAATGTGGGGGATCTATGCCCTAATTGTACTGGTCAAGATAGCAACCCTGGGCCTCCCAGCTACGCTATTGAGCCATCTTGGGTGAGGGAGTTTAAAGCTGCCACTAGGGATCTCAGATCCGCTCTTCAGCTCTTTCCCTCTCAGGTACAGGGGGCTTTCCAGGTCTGGCAGACCCCCTCTACCATCAGGACCTCCCTGCCTAAGCCACAGGGGGCTCCTGATGTGACTGATTCTTCTGAGGAAGAACTCTTGCAGGATTCTGATGCTGAGGAACGGACTGTTATTGAATCTACCAGGTCCATTGGGGACCCCTATGAATGTGACCCTGAAGTTTCGGCTGAGGGTCTGATTAGAGCTGTTCTGAATACGCTCAACCTTCCTCTGACTCAGGAATCCACTTATGATCCTACTGATGTTTTTCAGAAGAAGCCATCTAAGCCTGTTGTTTGTTTTCCAACTAATCCTACTCTTGCCCGTCTAGTCTCTGAGGCATGGAAGAATCCTGATAGATCATCCTCTGTCTCTAAAAAGTTTGCTAAGCTGTACCCTTTTCCTGAGACTGAGCTGGCTAAATGGGTGCATCCTCCCAAGGTGGATGCCCCTGTTTCCAGGCTATCCAAGTCTACCGCTTTGGCTGTATCTGATGCCTCTGCCCTGCAGGATTGGACGGATAAGAAACTGGAACTTTCTCTTAAGTCCATTTTTGCCTCTATTGGCACTGCCATGCGTCCAACCTTTGCAGTGGCGTGGGTTAACAGGGCTATCGCGGCCTGGACTGAACGACTGACTGAAGCAGTTCGCCAGGATGCACCAGTGTCTGAACAGTTGCAGCTTCTTGCTAATATTACTGAAGCTCAGAATTATGTTGCTGACGCTGCTTTTGATGCTGTGCGCATGATGGCGAGGGCCTCCACTTCTTCTGTGGTGGCTAGACGCGCTCTTTGGCTGAAAATTTGGTCTGCTGATACAGCCTCTAAGAAAGCCTTGCTTTCCTTGCCCTTTCAGGGGAATTTGCTTTTTGGGTCTGAACTCAAAGAAATGATCAGTGAGGCTACTGGCGGTAAAAGTACTCTTCTACCCTCAGTCTTTAAGAAAAAGTTTCCAGCCAAACGCAATCGGTCCTTTCGTTCCTTTCAGACTGAGACACGCTCCTCGGCCCAAACGGGTCCTCCCACTACGCGCTCCTCCTCCAAGCCCAAACAGTCCTGGAAGCCCAAAGTTGCCCCCAAGGCCAAGACCTCCAAGACTGCTTCGGCATGACTCGCCGAACCCGGGTCCGCATCCGGCTGTAGGCGGTCGTCTCCGCATCTTTCGCCGGACTTGGGAGGAGTCAGTGGCGGACCCATGGGTTCTTCAGGTGGTGTCAGAGGGACACAGGATCCCTTTCTCTTCCCTTCCTCCTTTTCGGTTCCATTTTACTCGTCCTTCTCAGGAACCCACAAAAAAGGCGTCTGTTCGACGACGCTATTCAGGATCTCTTGGACAAAGAGGTCCTGGAGGCGGTTCCTCAGGGGGACACAGGTTCAGGATTTTTTTTCCAACCTGTTTGTGGTAGCCAAAAAGGACGGAGGAGCTCGTCCCATTTTGGATCTCAAAGATCTCAATGCCTATGTGGTGACTTCCCACTTCCGCCAGGAGTCCCTGCGTTCTGTGATTGCAGCAATGTCTCCAGGGGAGTTTCTTGCCTCCCTGGACCTTCAGGATGCTTATCTTCACATCCCTATTCATCCAGAGAGCAGGCGGTATCTCAGGATTGCCTGCCACAGGGGACACTTTCAGTTTGCAGCGCTCCCCTTTGGGCTGACTTCAGCCCCTCAGATCTTCCAGAGGGTGTTAGGCTCCTTGATAGCGGTGCTCCATCAGGATGGGATCAGAGTGACCCCCTACATGGACGATCTCCTACTGAAGGCCTCCTCAGCGGAGCTTCTCCGTCAGCAATTACAGATGTGCATGCACACCCTGAACCGTCATGGCTGGATCCTGAATCTGGACAAGTCGGACTTGATTCCATCTCAGAGGCTTCTGTTCCTGGGTCTCCTGTTCGACACTCGCCAACGCATGGTGTTTCTTCCAGAGGACGTGGCTCACCAGATAGCTGTCAGAGTGGCTGGGATTCTGGACATGGACGAAATTCCAGTACCGAAGTTGTCGTCTTTAGTGGGGAAGTTCATTTCCACGATCGAAGCAGTCCCATTTGCCATGGCCCACTCCAGGGAACTTCAGAGATTTGTGATCCAGACGTGCAAGAATCATCCAGATCATCAACATCTGTCTGTTTCTCTTCCTCCTCATGTCGAGTCGAGTCTGCACTGGTGGTTCGATCTCTCTCATCTCCTGAAAGGGAGATCCTTTCTAGTTCCTCATTGGACCACAGTCACAACGGATGCCAGTCTTCGGGGCTGGGGTGCAGTCTGGGGTCGCTTCAGTGCTCAGGGGAAATGGGGTCTGGAGGAATCCATGCTCTCCATCAATGTTCTGGAACTTCGAGCTGTCCGGCTTGCCCTGAGGCACTGGGAGTCTCAATTGACCGGTCTTCCGATCAGAGTGGAGTCCGACAACGCCACGGCGGTGGCTTACATCAACAGGCAAGGCGGCACAAGAAGCGGTTCCGCCTGGTGGGAGGTCAAGGATATTTTGTCTTGGGCAGAAGATCACGTGCCTGTCATATCTGCAGTTCATATTCCAGGCGTGGACAACGTCATGGCAGACTTCCTCAGTCGTCACACCGTCGACAGCGGAGAATGGGCTCTTCATCCAGAGGTGTTTCACATGCTCACTCAGCGGTGGGGGATGCCTGTGGTGGACCTGATGGCTACCAGACACAACAGGAAGGTTCCGGTGTTTTGCTCCCGGTTGAGGGACTCCCTTGCTCTAGCAGTGGATGCCTTGTCGATCCCTTGGGACTTCTCCCTGGCTTACATCTTCCCCCCTCTTCCTCTATTGGTCAGAGTTATCCAGAAGTTGAAGAGGGAGCGTTGTCCTGTCATCCTGATCGCTCCAAACTGGCCTCGCCAGTCCTGGTATCCGGAGTTGATGGCCATGTCAGTGACGGATCCGATTCCGCTTCCTGCCCGTCCGGACCTACTTCTTCAGGGGTATCTGTGGAAGGAGGGTGTTCACTCTCTCCATTTGATGGCATGGCGGTTGAATCCTCGATTCTAGCAAAGAAAGGATTTTCTCCTTCTGTGGTGTCGACTATGCTCAGTGCTCGTAAGCCTGTGTCTTCCAAGATCTATCATCGCATATGGTCAACTTTTGTGACATGGTGTTCTGATAAGAAGTTATCCCTTGAATTCCATCTTCCCACTGTCCTGGCCTTCTTGCAGGACGGTGTGGATAAGGGGCTCAGTCTGAGTTCCCTCAAAGTTCAGACTTCTGCCTTGTCTGTGTTTTTCCAGGAAAGGATTGCTATCCTTCCTGATGTGAAAGTTTTCTTCCAAGGTGTGACTCATGTTCGACCTGCCTTCAAGAGTCCTGCTCCCCAGTGGGACCTCAATTTGGTGCTGGGAGTTCTCCAGCGGCCACCGTTTGAATCCTTGGCTTCCATTCCATTACGTCTCTTGACTTGGAAGATGGCCTTCCTTTTGGCTGTTGTTTCAGTGCGCCGGGTAGCAGAGTTACAGGCTTTGTCTTGTAAACCTCCTTACCTGGTGTTCCACAAGGATAAGGCTGTGCTTCGCACGACCAAGGAATTCTTACCCAAGGTTGTGTCCGAGTTTCACATCAATCAGGAGATTGTGGTTCCCTCTTTCTGCCCTAATCCTTCATCTGACAAGGAAAGAGATCTCCATCTGTTGGATGTGGTGCGTTGCCTCAAGTTTTATGTTCATCGCACCGAGTCTATCAGGAAGTCTGACGCTCTATTCGTCATTCCTGAGGGGCCTAGGGCAGGGAGACCGGCTTCCAAAGTTACCATTGCCTCTTGGATTAAGGCTACTATCCGTGAAGCCTATAAGTTGAGGAATAAGCATGTTCCCTTCCGGGTGACTGCCCATTCCACCAGATCTATTGGGGCCTCTTGGGCCTACAAGAATCAAGCTTCTGCTGATCAACTGTGCAGAGCGGCCACTTGGTCCTCTGTGCACTCTTTTTCTAAGCACTATCGAGTTGATGTACTGGCTTCGGCTGATGCCAGTTTTGGAAGGAAGGTCCTGGAGGCAGTCTTGCCTGTGTAGGTCTTCCGCTCTGTGATCCTTAGTGCTTCCTTACTGTTGAGCCCTGTTGGCTCTAGTTTCGTGTGCTGTGTTAGTTCAGGGATTGTTCCCTTGGTTGGTGTCCGTTGACACTTACAGTTTGGGCTATGTGATTAACTGGGTCATAGCAGTTCCAGTGACTTGGGCCTTGCGCCTGGTCCTTGCCTTACTTCCCGCCTCTGGATCAGCTCAATGTTTGTACATCCCAGAGTACCAGTGACCTGTATTGGACGACAGTGAAAATAGGATTTTAGTCTTACCTGTTAAATCCTTTTCACTTAGTCCATACAGGTCACTGGTCTCCCACCCTGTCAAGGGACCAGTCTTGGCTGTCCTGTGGCATTCAGTGGGAGACCGTCAGGGCATGCTCACAGGAGTCTTTCTTTTTGCTTACCTGTGGTCAGTTTTTAGGGTCTCAAATCAATCTAAGTGGCTCTGGCCAGAAGGTGGCTTAAGTGAGAGGGGAGGCTCCGCCCCTTGCAAATCATTTGCATAGTTGTTCCTGCCTATTAAAGGGGACTTACGCCTCCCAGAGTACCAGTGACCTGTATGGACTAAGTGAAAAGGATTTAACAGGTAAGACTAAAATCCTATTTTTTCTGCCAATGCAGCTGTTTCTGCTTGTGAGCATTGGTTAGTGGTGGCCGAATAGAAGGTTTATACACAGTTGCAAGACTCTGGAGGACTCTACACCTTGATGTCCCTGGGACTCCAGAGGCACCAGCAGCTTCAAATATCTGTTTGCTGCTATGTAATGGTATTTTAGCAGCTGCTCTCTTGATCCGATGCATGGATCTGGCAGAAATCTTCTTAATGTGCCTTTATCTGCACGAACCTGTCTGTGTTCTGAATCAGCCACAAATCTCTTAATAGTGTGATGATCACGCTTAAGTTTTCGTGAAATATCTAATGTTTTCATACCTCGTCCAAGGCATTGAACTATTTCACTCTTTTTGGCAGCAGAGAGATCCTTTTTCTTCCCCATATTGCTTGAAAATGGTGCTCTGCTTAATAATGTGGAACACCCACCTTTAGTAGTTTTTCCTTAAATTGGGCTCACCTGGCAATCTAATTATCACAGGTGTTTTCAGTGATCAAAAGAGCCCTGAGGCACAATGCCATCCATGAGTTAAACTGAAAAACAAAATATTTAATCTTTGTGACACTTAAATATCATTTGCATAATAATTTGGAACAGGGTGTATATACCTAATTATTGGAGAGCAACTTTATAGACGGTGAAAGTTCAGCTTTAGGGCCCATTGAAATTACTTGCAGTGTCCTAGAACTTGTGCGCCTGCAGTCATGAGGATTGATCCTCAGTACAAGTCACTGTTCAATAGAGGTATCCAATCAGGGACAAGTTTTAGCCAGTCACTACTTGTTCTTTGGCTAGTGTTTTTCTTTGTAGCCTGTAGCCCTATTTTAGTGTGCCATTGATATCCTTTATTCATTTACACAACTGTGCGTCACATTTAGTAAAAGAAATGATGGGCAATTCTGGAGAATACCAACTGCTCTATATTTATCAAAGGAAAAAAGTTCCATTGAGATAAATGGGAGTTTTACACCAAAATTGAGCCACTTTTGGTTTGATACATGTGACCCCAATTTGATAAATTCCTGTTCTGTTTGTAAATGACATAGTTATCTTTTTTTTCCCTTTTATGTACCAGAGGGGCTTGCAACACATTGCTTTGCAATGCCTTGCACACCCATCTGGTCTTTAAAAGAACACGAACACGTAAAAATTAACTTGGGCTTAATAATTCTAAGTATCCTTGAACTTCTAAGACACCTATCAAGATAGCTTGTTACTGGAAGTCTTGGAAGATTCAGGAATGAGAGCCACCTTTTGTAAAACTATGCAAAGAGCTAATCAGAGATGCTCAACTAGGAACGAGCCTGCCCTCAATCTGATGAGGCTCTGTATGATAAATATCCTACCCAGGGTGCAATCTCTTTTAGCTCACTAGTGCCTTTCACAGAGAGGAAATATCCTAAAGTACATCATACTGATCCTACCAAAAGGCAGTCCAGCCACGAAGTGCCAGGCAATTCCCCTCTGAACAAGAGAAGCAGCCAACCCCAGACGTATGTTTCGGTCTTGTTGGGTCTCATCGGTGTGTAAAACTAGCCTTTGAAAACACAGAAGTTTTACACATGTTTGCATGGAGTACAAGGTATATGTGTGTGTCTGAGGCCAGATCATTTAAGGTGTTGGTGTTCTTTTATAGGGTTATTGGTAATCCTTCCCTTCATATCTGAGAATGTTAATATTTTAACATTGACATTTCATCAGTCATTTTTTTTTAATTCCCATATGTTTTCTATTGAAATTTAATTGAATATGGGGTCTGTTGACCTCATATTTATGATAATTGGCCAAAGGTCTTCTACACCAGTGGTTCTCAACCAGTGCCCTCAGTGGCTACTAATAGGACAGGATTTGAGAATTTCCTCTTAACAGCACAGGTGAGTTAATCAATATGACTGAGCCTCTGATCAACACACTTGTGTTCTAGCAGGGAAATTCATAAGTCCTGGCCTGTTAGCAGCCACTGAGGGCATGGGTTGAGAACCTCTGTTCTACACCCACTTTTTATTATGTTATGCTTTCACCTATACGCCCTCCACTTATTAGCTGGGAGTTTCTGATGTATGGTTGGCTGAATAACAGTCAGTCATAGATTACTTTGTTCTTTGATTATTGACAGGGGGAAAAAAATTATAAATTCCCTTAAAGGGATAGTAATACTTCGTTTTATCTTTATTTTATTTTGTAGGCATTAAAAAAAAATGAATGATTTTGAGAGAGATTCACAAGCAAAGTTTCCCCTCCCGCCCCTTTTACCTAGTGTAAGCCATCTCTTCTCAGATGTGGAATGCAGTCCATAGACCAGACAGATAACAGCAGGGGACCATCTTCTTCCTATGAGAACAATGAAAGCCCTGCCCCCCTTGACAAGTTTTTCAGGTTTTTCCCTTATCTTAATTGAAGATTGTCCCTCTCTGCAGTCTACCTGGGCACATCCCTTCTGCTCTGGCTGAACAGTGTTACATCAGTAAAAGGGGCGGGAGGGGGACACTTTGTCATTGAATTACTCTTGAATATAACTCTGACAGAATTGAAATAACACTCTCTAAAGTCCAAATACTATAATGATTAATTAGAGCTGCTTTTTATTATGAAACATTACTATCCCTTTAAACCTAAGGAGCATAGATTTTATTGGTCCGTGGATTGGAGTGGAGTGAGGGATCAAAGACCCCTCCTTGAGCACAACCTTTTTAAATGAGGCTATTTATACATCAACAGCATGGACATAGTCTCTTAAGTCCTGTGTGGAACACAGGAACATGGGGTTAAAGTCTCATCTTACTCCAGGTCTCTGAGGAAGAGACTTTTTTCCCTATCCACTTTGTCCCATGCACAGTTTTACAAGTTACCTCTCTACATGTTGGAACCAAGGGCTAAGCTTCTCTTAGCTTTTTTTATGCTGTTAGTTTTTGGGGCTGTATAATCCCCCATTGGAAGGATTGACCAGTGCACAGGCTTTCAGTGTATGGTGGTTTGCTTTATCAGCATTTTTTCCCCTCATGGCTTTATCTGTATCTTACTTGTATAGGAGCTTGAAGAATGAAGAGACTGGATTCTCTTTCATGAGAGACAGGTCCTGTATATATGTCCCTATTTCTCTGTCGTCCAATATGGGTTACTGGTAACTTTGGGAAGGTGACCACCCCTTTAAGCAGGCAGGAACAATTCTTGAAGAGAAGTAGGCCTTCCTCCTCTCCTTAGCTGCTTCCCAGCCAATCCCCTCCAGTAAGATTTGTTCCTTGATGAAGTAAGGCATGAGAACAGTTCTGCTATAGTTTTAGTTTATTTATTGTTTTCTGTTAGCTATGAAATACCAACCATTAGGCGGATTACCATTACTGACATTCCCAAGTTGGATAGCTCAGTTTTCCAGGTGCTGTTGTGGACCTGTTAGCCGTGAGAGGGAAAATCTTGTATAGCCTGCTTTTCCCTAGGAGTTGCCCACTAAGGCTTCTTCTTTCTCAATGGTAATCTGAAGACAGAAAACCTGCTAAAAAGGTGAGCAACCCTTTGAGTGCTGGGGGTCTCCTTTGGAGTTCCTAATGCATACTTTTGCACTCACTGGGTTTATCTGTATGTCTGTGGGGGTTGGAGCAATTGGGTCTCTGTGGTAAATTTCCCCTTCACTTTCCCTACTGGGTCTGGTGTTTTTCATTGATTTTAGTGTTTTCTGATATGTTTTTACACTGTTCAGATACTTTTGGAATTTTTTTAATTATTTGTGTTTGCGTGCTTTACCGCATAGACGCCATGCTCCATTCACTCCTATGGGACTTTACAGTTTGGGACATATCTCTGCAACCGCTCTACGTAGTGACTTCAGAGACGGCTCATTTTGTTTGTCTACCCTTGTTCTATTATCCGGTTCACATTCTGAGTGTTTTGGGGGGCTCAGGGGGCTTCAAGCACTGTTTGGAGTACTTTGAAGGGAAAACTAAATTTCCCACGAGCGCTTGCTTCGTGTGCTCATTTCTGATTAGCTGCTGTTGCATACGCCATTTTCTGCCTTCCCTTCATGAGTATCCTATGCAGGGTTTGGACTCTCCTTCTCTCCTCAGCAGATTAACCCTTTGCCTGCCTGATAAGTGCAATTTAGCTATTTCTGGGGTGAAATATTTAATCTTAAACACTGTATTTGGATATACCTTATACTTTCAGACGTTTAGACACTGTGAGAATGTCAACTCTGTTGGAACTTGGGGCTAGGCCTAAGACTAAGGATACTGGGGTGTCTGTGATCCCCATTGCACATTGCTCCTCCTGTCAATCAGGGCTACCTAGGGAATACTCAGGTCACTTATGCCTTTCATGCTTTGCTGTCCCTTCGTCTCCCCCAGGGACCTCCAGCCATGTATTAGAGCCATCCCAATTACAGGGGGTCTTCCAGTCCTGGCAGCCCCCTACTTCTATCAGGTCTTCCATACCTAAGCCGCAGGGTGTACCTGATGTATCAGACTCCTCTGAGGAGGAACTGTTGGTGGACTCGGATGAGGGTGAATGTTCTGCTGTGGTATCCTCCAAATTCTTTGGGGACCCCTTTGAAGCTGATCATGATCCCTCTGCTGGGGGCCTGATCAGAGCAATCCTCATTACGCTGAACATTCCTCTGGTTTCTGAGACTCCCAAGGACCCTTCTTATGTGTTTCATGAACCTAAGATGCAGTGTACCTTCTTTCCTCCTAATTCCACTCTTGACCAACTTGTGTTAGATGAGTGGAAGTCCCCTGACAGGAAATATACTGTGTCCAGAAAGTTTGCTAAGCTGTATCCCTTCTCTGAAGCGGCCCTAGCGCAGTGGGATCACCCCCTAAGGTGGATGCCCCAATTTCTAGACTTTCTAAGTCCACTGCTCTGCCTGTTGCGGATGCATCTGTCCTTAGGGACTGGACTGACAGGAAGCTTGAGGCCTTCTTGAAGGCCATCTTTGCTACTGCTGGCACTTTGCTTCCTGCATTTACCGCTGCTTGGGTAAGCAGGGCCATTGCTGTTTGGACTGAACAGCTAACCATAGCCGTACGTGAGGGCCCTCCCACTGCTAGCCTGTTGCAGCTTCTGGACAACATCTCTGCAGCTCAGCATTATGTTTCTATAGCTATCTTTGATGTCCTCCATTTGGTGGCTAGGGTTTCTACCATGTCTGTGGTAGCCAGACAGGCTCTTTGGCTCAAGATCTGGACCGCGGACACTACCTCTAAGAGCCTTACTTTTGTTACCCTTTCAGGGAACATCTTTGTTTGGGCCGGAGCTTAAGGACCTCATTAGTGAGGCCACTGGGGATAAGAGTACACTATTGCTCTTAGTTTCCAAGAAGAAACCTCCGGCTAAACGGAATCGGCTTTTTCGTCCCTGTCAGGCTGAGGCACGTACCACGAACCAGGAGGTTCCCCAGGCTCCGCGTTCCTCCTGAAAGCCCAAACAAAAATGGAGGTCAAAGCAGTCCTCCACCAAGCCCAAGAATTCCAAACCTCCTTCAGCATGACTCGCCAAACCCCGGTCCCTACACACCAAAGGGTGACCAATTGTGCCAGTTCCTCAGTGTTTGGACAGACACTGTGGCGGATCCGTGGGTTTTGCAGGTAATTTCAGAGGGGTACAGGATCCCTTTTACCTCTCTTCTTCCGTTCAGGTTCTTTCCTTCTCACACTCCTCAGGGAGTGGAGAAGTGCCGTCTCTTCAATGGCGCCATCCAGACCCCAAGGAAGTTCTGGAACCGGTTCCCAAGCTGGAGCAGGGTTTGGGCTTCTATTCCAACCTGTTTGTGGTTTCCAAGAAGGACGGCGGCTGTCATCCAATTTTGGACCTCAAGAATCTCAAATCCTTCGTGGTCAGGCTTATTACCACAAGGAGTCCCTAAGGAGGTGATCACGGCCATGTCTCCTGGGGAATTCCTTGCCTCTCTGGGCCTTCAGGATGCCTACATTATAGCTACCCATCCAGAGAGCCATCTGTACCTCATGTTTGCTTGCAACCGAAGGCATTTTCAGTTTTCTGCTCTTCCCTTTGGTCTGACTACAGCCCCTCAGGTCTTCAATCATGCCCTGGGTGCTTTAGTGTCCGTCATACACAGAGACGGCATCAGAGTCACTCCATACATGGACGACTTGCTCCTGAAGGCCCCTTCTCCAGAACTCCTTCATCAGCAGGTCAAGGACTGTGTTCATGTACTCACCCATAATGGCTGGATCCTCAACATGGACAAGTCAGATTTGATACCATCTCAGAGACTGTGTTTTTTCTGGGCTTTCTCTTCAACACCAAGCCGGGCATGGTGTTTCTCACGGACGAGGTGGCTCACCAAATGACCCACAAGGTGTCTGCTGTCCTGGCCTCCGATCCAGTTCCTGCCAAGAAGTTGACCTCTCTAGTGAGGAAGTTCATATCCACCATAGAGACTCTTCCATTTGCCATGGCTCACGTGAGGGAACTTCAGAGGTTTGAGATACAGGTTTGCAGGGGCAAGCCGACTCTCCTGAAGATGTCAGTCTCTCTACCTCTTCGCATGGAGCTGAGCCTGTCATGGTGGCTCTACCTCTCCAATCTGCTGAAGGGCAGACCCTTCCTTGTTTCCTTCTGGACAACTGTGACGACGGATGCCAGCCCCTCAGGTTGGGGAGCGGTCCTGGGTCACATGAACGCTCAGTGTCTGTGGTCTACGGAGGAGTCTCTCCTCCCCATCAACATGCTGGAGCTTCGGGCAATATTTTATGTTCTCTCGTACTGGACGTTCAAGCTGGAGGGATGCCCTGTCTGAGTCCAGTCCGACAATACCACGACCGTGGCTTACATCAACAGGCAAGGCAGAACAAGAAGTTTTGCAGCTTGGTTGGAAGTCAAAGCTATTCTATCCTGGGCAGAAGACCATGTTTCTGCCATATTCGTTGTTCATATTCCTGGCATAGACAACGTTCTAGCGGACTTCCTAAGTCAACACACAGTGGACAGCGGAGAGTGGGAACTACATCAAGAAGTGTTCAACCTCATTGTACAGAAGTGGGGACTTCCTTGCATCGACCTGATGGCGACAAGGCACAATCAGAAGGTCCCGTTCTGCTTCCGCTGGAGGGACCCTCTAGCTCTGGCAGTGGATGCCATGTCGATCCCATGGCACTTTCCTCTGGCGTACATCTTTTCTCTCATTCCCATGCTACACAGGGTGGTGCCGAAAGTGCGGCTGGAGAGTTCTCCAGTCATTCTGATTGCACCATACTGGACTCATCAGGCTTGGTTTGCGGAGCTCCTAGATCTCTCCGTGGAGCCCTTTCAGCTTCCCCGCCGTCCATATCTTCTTCTACAGGGGTACCTGTGGAAAGAGGATGTAGTCCGTCTGGGTTTGATGGGATGGAAATTGAATCCTCAGTACTGAAGAAGGGTTTCTCTTTGGGTTTGGTGGCCATTATGCTTAGTGCCTGCAAGCCTTTTTCCGCTAAAGTGAAACACAGAGTTTGGTCCACTTTTCTCTCCTGGTGTGCTGATAGGGATCTTTCCCATGACTTTCATCTTCCTACGGTCCTGTCCTTTCTGCAGGACGAGGTGGATAAGGGACTCAGTTTGAGTTCCCTGAAGGTTGACTTCTGCGCTCTGTTTTCTTTTAGCGATGCATTGCCATCCTTCCGGATGTCAAGGGTTTCTTTCAAGGTGTTGCTCATGCTCGGCCTGCTTTTAAAAACCCCGCTCCTCAGTGGGATCTTAACTTGGTTTTGGGTGTCCTTCAGCGCCCTCCATTTGAGTAATTTGCTACTGTTCCTCTACGTCTGCTGACTTGGAAGATGGCTTTTCTCCTGGAGATAGTGTCTGTTCAGACTATCCATGGTGGAGGTGCTTTGACTCCTTCCCACAGATGGGAAACATTGGCTTTGACAGCTTGACTTTTGAGGCCAGCATCTTGAGTGAGTCTCAAAAGCTTGTTTCTCTGTCGTCCAATATAGGGTACTGGTAACTTTGGGTAGACTATCCACCCCTTTGAATAGGCAGGAACAATTCTAGAATTGATTGCAGGGGGTGGAGCCTACCTTCTCTCCTTGGCTGCAGCTAGCCAACCAGCTCCAGAAAGATCTGTTCCTTGGTGAAGACACAGGCAAGAGAACAGTTCTGCTATAGTTCTAGAAATGTTTTTATTTTTCTGTTAGAAATGGAATACCACCATTAGGCGGATTACCATAACTGACAATGCCCTTAGATGTGGTTAGCTCAGTATCCAGGTGCTTTTTGTGGACTTTAAGCCCTGGGGGGGGGGGAATCTTGGGTTCAAGTTCTTTCCTCAGGAGTTGCCCACCGAGGCTTCTTCTTACTACATGGTAATCTGAAGACAGAAGATCTGCAGGAAAGGTGAGCAACCCTTTGAGTGCTGTAGGTCCACATGTCCCACAGTGCCCCTCTGCACAGGGTTTTTTTTTCCTTTGGAGTTCCTATTGCACACTCCTGCACTCATTGGGTCTATCTGTATGTCTGTTGAGTGTTTGGAGCAGGTTTATGTGGTAATTAACCCTTTAACTGCTGGTTTTGCATCTTTTGGGGGGGGGGGGGGGGGTTTGACACTTTCCCTACTGGTGCAGTGTTTTTTTTGTGTCTCCTAACTTGTTCTAGTTATGTTTCATGTATTTTTATTTTACTGTTTCAACTTTGTAAAATTTAAGTTACCGCATATGCACCATTGCTCCATTCACTCCTATGGGACTGTACAGTTTGGGACATATCTCTGCAACCGATCCGCCTAGCGACTTCCGAGATGGCTCATTTTTATTGTCTGCCCTTGCTCTATCATCCGGTTCATGTTTCTAGTGTGTTGGGGGGTTCATGGGGCTTCGGACACTGTTGGGGTACTTTTTCTGGGAAAACTACATTTCCCATGAGCTCTTGCTTCGTGCGCTCATTTCTGATTGGCTTCCTCCACGGTAGCCATTTTGTGCCGTTTCCAGAACGAGTATCCTACGCAAGGCTTGGAATCTCCTTCTCTCCTCTGCTGAGTAACCCTTCTCCTGCCAGATAAGTCTGTTTTAGTGATTTCTGGGGTGAAACTTTAATCCTACACACTAATTGAGTGATTTCTTATACTGTAATGACAAAAAAGGAGAGCAAAAGGGGGGCGACCTAGTGCAATTCAGAATATAAGTGAAATCTCCGTCACCAATTCACCCCACACGTGGGTACTCACAAGACAATTGGCTGTTAGATCACATACATGAAAAACAGCATATACACTTGCTGAATAAATGTCCTGATTCAACACAGGAATCCTTTTTGGGGGCTGCCTCTTCCTTACACGCTCTCTCCCAGCGGTCCAAAACAATTCTCCAACACAACAAAAGAAAGAAGAAGCGCCCAATGGTGAAATATGTTCACTTCAAATATTCCTCCAACAAAAAACAAATACCATTGTACTCACAGTTGTTCAAGGTCAGCAGAGGGGATATTCCAATGCTGACAAACCAGCTGGTGGAGATATTACACCGTCTCCACTCGGTGACCAAGGATACTGCTGCTCCAAAATAACACCTTCCACTCCAGTGCTTCAATACAAGGTTTATTAAAATTGCAATATTAGCAAAACTAACAAGGCAACGTTTCGCGATTTCAAACCGCTTTATCAAGCCAAAAACTTCTCTGTGCTCTGGATGTTTACTTTCTTTAATAACGTAGTCTTTTTCATCATAATAAAAGTATGGTTTTACATATTGCTATATTAGGAAAGGATTGGCGGGCAATATTATGAAGGTGATAATTCCGCTTTAAGGTAACAGTGGCTTTTTGGACTTTTTGACCATTCGCCAGATACATTAATGGCATGAAAAAGCTTCAAGGAGAAGCCTGTGCCTTATCATGTTACAGTACATTACACCAGGCTGGGGAGCACATCTTGGGCCTATAAGAACCAGGCCTCTGCTGAGCAATTGTCAACATGGTCATCCCTGCAAGGTCCTGCAGGCCTTTGTGCCTGTGTAGGTATCCTTGATATAATTTTGCCCAGTAACCTATTCCTGTTCTTCGGTTTGCTTTGTTAGTGTCTTTTGACACCTGAGATTCATGTTGTACACATGTTAATTTCTGTTAAAATTGTTGCTGTTTCCTTTCCTCAAATTTTGGTGAATGCTTTGGTATATCCCCATGATTCCTGTGTTCCACTAAGGGTGTAAGAGAAAAATGCATTTTTGTGTACTTTTTTGTTTGTCCATGTGTAACACAGGACTTTCCTTCTGGAGAAAAACCAATGGTTTGAGTCTCAAGCAAGAAGGTCTTTTAGGGTTCTTTGTTTCAGGGGATTCCCTTTCTTATTGTATTTGTTTCTTTTATATTTGCTTTATGTTATAGTTGAGCATGTTCAGGCTGGGGGAGTAAAATGCAAAAGGGGAGAGCTTCTCCACCTCAGAGATAATTTTGTTTGTGCCCTGACTTCCTGGACGATGAGATTTTATCAGTAAGTACACATTCTCCACAAAATGTGACTTGAATGAAAGGTTGAAAAATCCCCTCCCTTTGTCAGTTAGATATTAATATGGATCTTAAAGGGATAGTAATACTTTATTTTATTTTGTAGACATTAAAAAAACATGAAGAACGATATAAGTCTTATCTCTCAAACCTTTATGGTTTAAGAGATATTCACAAGCAAAGTTTCACCCTCCCACCCCTTTTTCCTAGTGTAAGCCATCTCTTCTCAGATGTGAATCTGGTTGTAAGACCAGACAGATAACATCAGGGGACAATCTTCTTTGTATGAAAAGAATGAAAGCCCTTCCCCCCTTGACAAGTTTTTCAGCTTTTTCCATTATTTTAATTGAAGATTGTCCCTCTCTGCAGTCTACCTGGGCACCTCCCTTCTGATCTGTCTGAAGGGGGGGGGGGATACTTTGCTTGTGAATATCTCTTAAACCATAAAGGTTTGAGAGATAAGACTTATATCGTTCTTCATGTTTTTTTAATGCCTACAAAATAAAATAAAGATAAAATGAAGTATTACTATCCCTTTTATGCACAATATGTTTTTTTTTGTCCAGTGTGGAACACAGGAACCATAGGGTAAAGTCTCCTTATCCAGGAGGGCAGGGCACTACAAGAATAGTTATTTGAGGCAGAGACTCCCTCCTCCTTCCCACTTTACCCTCGCCTGCTAAGCTCAGAAATAAGTGAACTCTTTTTCATGTGGTAGCATGGGCATAACTCTCTAAGAAGTTAGGCTTCTTTTTTTTTAATTTCTTAGGATATAGAGCTGTATAATTCCCCACTAGATGGTCTCCTATTCCTGGCGTCCTCATTAGTGGATTGCTCAGTGCACAAGTCTGTTTTCCAGGACCACAAACCTGTGGAGGTTGGCTTGTTACAGACTTTACCTCATTATATACTCTTAGAAGCTGTTTTTATTCATTCTAATGGGAGTCTGAAGTTTTCATGTATCCCTTTGAGTGACTTGTGGATTGTTGCCTGGTTTGTACTCTCTATTTTCTGCTTATACTGTGTATTTAAGCTGTGATAATGATTGATGTGTAATGCTTTTCTGTAACTCTGCAGAGCTATTAAACCTTGTACTACCTTCCTCTATATTTGGCACATTTTTCCTACTTGGGGGAGGGGGTTGTGCCCTTAAAACTGGGCTTTTATATAGATTTATTTACTTTACCTTAACATTTTAGACTTTCAGATTACTGCATTTCATCAAATTTAGATGCTGTCCCTTTATGACCGGGTGCGATCATTTTGATTCATATTTAGACTTCTATGGGACATCTCACCTCCTGTTGCACCTAGGGAGCTGTAGGTGGGCTTATAATGTTCCTTATGAGGTACATTATTGAGAAAACACCAACCCACTCCCCTAATTACTGGGGACTTCTGTTTCTTCAACTGCTGGAGAGCCCTACCAGAAATCCATGTTCTCTGACATGGGAAGAAGTTATCTTAGGATAATCTTATTCCTTTTTTGATTCTACATGCTGCCCAGAGGCTGGTCTCTTCCTCCTGTTTGACAATTTAATCCCTTGCAGTCAGATAATTACCTTTGCATGCTTTTAGGCATTTTTTTCCTCTTTCTCTACTTTTGACTGTTTATACTATTTTGGGGGGTTCACTGACTGTCAGAATCTAAGGGACACATGGGCAAGGCTAAGGATTCTGGGGATCCTTTCATTCCTTTAACCCACTGTTCCTTGTGCCAGACTTTCTATTTAGAGAGTATAATGGTACATTATGCCCCTTTTGCACAGTAGCCACTGCATCACCTCTGGGAACCTCATCTGCTGATCAGAAACGTATCTTGGTTGTGGCTTTTATTTCTTCTATTTCCTCTGTCCCCACAACTATTCAAGGGTTCCTCAGCTCTTGGTCTATGGGTCACCCTGCACCCCAGTATTCGAGCCTTGTATTTTTGGGCGACACATGTAATTGGGGATTCCTCTAATGAGGAAGGGAAACTGAAGGTGGTGACTTTCCCTAGGGGACTCTGATTACATTTCTTCTTCCACTGACATTTTTAAGACATGCAAGGAGGTGGTTCCTATTTTTCCTCCTCACCATATTTTAGGCCAGATTATCCTGGGATGAATGTAAGATGCTTGATAGGAGACTGTTAATTGGTGCATTTCTAATTTGTATTCCTTTTCAGCTGAGGCCTTTGCGCAGTGGGCTACCCCTCCTGAACCCCCAATTTCGCATTTTACCAGGAATAAGTTGCTGCCTCTGGTGGATGCCACTGTCCTTAAATCTCAGGCAGATAAGCTTCTAGACTTATTTTTTCAAAGTGAATTTTGCAGCCTGTGATGCCACCTTACACCCTCTCTTTGCCATTGCCTGGGTGACTAGGATCATAGCTATTTGGCATGATGAATATAAGGCCTTTGCCCTTTCAGTAGCTGCATGTCGCACTGTGGCTTAATATATAGTCGGCTGACCAGTCCTCCAAGAAGTCTATGGTTTCTCTCCCCTTTGTAGTTTGGTCCTGAACCAGAGAAAGTTACCACCATGCCACTGGGAGCAAGAGCTCTTCTCTGCCTCAAGTCCCAAGTAAGTGTTCTTTTCTCCACTGAAAACTCACAGTTTTTGTTGCCCGCCCCCCAGTTTGGGTATGCATCTAAGACAAAGGAGTATCCTCTCCATAAATCCAAGCAGGCTTTGGCAGGAAAGAGGACTGTTGAGAAGCCTAAGGCTGACATGTCCACCACTGCATGACTCAATGGGTCCTGGTCCATCTTCCTATAGGAAGTCATCTTCACTTTTTCTACTGCATATAGGCCATTTTAGTGGCAGATCAGTACAAGTCCTTTCCATCTCCCCGTGTTTTCCTTTCCAGAGTTCTTTGAGATCAGGATTGAGGTGTTTTCCTAGATGCAGTTTCTTCCCTGATAGACATGTAGGTGTTGATTCCTGTTCTTTCTAGGAAAAGCTTCACTGGGGTTTATTCAAATCTATGGTCCCCAAAAAAAGACTGCATATGCTGTTCCATTCTGGCCTTAAATGTACCTCAACCCTTTTGTCCAGGTCCCATGGTTCAATATAGTCTTTGTGCTCTTTCATCATGGCTGTGTGTCCAGGGGAGGTGGAGCCACCAGAGACTTGAAAGACACTTATCTGCACATCCCGATCAATCTGTATAATCAGTGATATCTGTGCTTTATATTCCAAGGCAGTCACATCCAGTTCGCTGACTTAGCGTCAGCTCCAATAGTTTTCGCAAAAGTCATGTCAGCCATGGTGGCTTACATCCTCGCTCAAGGAATCTCCTTGACTCCCTACCTAGATGACCTCTTACCCAGGTGTCCTTCAGAAGTAGTATTGTGCACTCAGATTCAGGAGTGCTTCTCCAATCTGGAGCAGCTCATTGGGTATTTTTAGAAATCTTCTCTGGGTCCACTCAAGACATGAGATTATATACCCTCCAAGGGAAAGTGGTTTTCCCAGATGATTAGATTCAGTATGTGTCACTGTAGGTGTCTCAGGCAATGTTCTGGCCTTCGGTGATGGTTTGGGATTACAAGTAGGTGCTGCATTACCTTGCCGCTGGGGGCAGTTCTATTATCTCAATTACACATACACACACACACACACACACACCGGAATTGCAACTAGACAGTCTCAGGAATTGTTCCAAGCATCAGTCTCAACTGTCCTTTCTCATGTCTCTGTCCCTTACAGTGAAGGAAGACCTTTGCTGGTGCATCAGTAGTCCTACCTGTTGACTTGGAGTTGATCACTACAGATGCCATCCTGATGGGTTGGAGTACTACACTTGGCCTCCTATTGGCCTAGCGCCTTTGGACCAGGAAGGTGATCCTTCTGGCAAACAAAGTCCTAAAGCTGTGGTCAGTTCTCCTCTAGTTGTGTCATTGGTCTCAACCCTTGCAGGGGTTCCCATGCGGATCTAGTCTAAAAATGGACTGAGTACATCAACAGCCAGCTAGGGACAAGAAGTCTAACAGATTGGTCTGGATTCTTTTGTGGGCTGAGGCCCACATGCTGGTCCTATCCACAGCTCACATTTCAGGGACAGAAAATATGGCAGACTTCCTAAGATGCCAATGCCTAGGTCCCAGAAACTGGGTACATAATGTGTGTTCAACTTGATCATCTGTGTGGGCCAGGCTTCGTCTAAAATTATCATGTGCTTCCTGGATTAAGGCAACCATTCACCAGTTGTATATCCTCAGGAAGTAACATGTTCTCTTTTAGGTCACAGTGTATTCCACCAGGTCATTGTGGGCATCTTGGGCCTACAAAAATCAGGCCACTCCTGAGGAGTTGCATAAGGTGGCGATGTGGTCATCTCTGCTCACATTTGTTAAATACAGCCTTGTTAATTTGCTTTGTCTGAAATTATTATTGGCCAGAAGGTTTTACAGGCTGTGGTGCCTATTTAGATGTCTTTGACACCTAAGGTTCATGTTGTACCAGTTTAGTCCTGGAGGGGTTTTCTCTTTTTCCATCCCTGGAACCTTGGTGGATAGCTTTAGTATATCCTCATGGCTCCTGCGTTCCTGGATGACTGAAAAAAAGAGGATTTTAGGTTACTTACCATTAAATCCTTTTCTCTTGGTCCGCTTGGAACACAGGACTCCCTTCTGTTGAAAAAAAATTGGGTTGAGTCCTCCAGGCGGTGGGGGTGTCCTGTTCGATTCTTTGGTCAAGGGATTCCCTTTTCTTCTTTCATGGCTTTGTATTTCTCTGGGGTTTGCTATATGTTAAAACTGAGCTTAGCAGGAGGAGGTAAATTAAAAAGGAGTCGTCTTTGCCTCAGACTTTTTTTTTTTCTTTCTCCCAAGGGCATCCGTAGAAATGTCTCTGGGGGGGAGCCATAATATGACCCTCAGGCCAGCACATCCAGCCCTTTTGTTTATATGGAGGGCCCCCCCTCTGGACGCCCATGTGCCCTCCATGTTCCTGGGTTTCACATGAACTAAGATAGAAGGATTTAAGGGTAAGTAAGTACAATGAAATCCTCTTTTAGATTCTGTTCCTCCTGTAATTGCTATCCCTTGTGTATTTCTTATGCACTGTATTTATTAGCCTAAAGATGTGGAAATAAACATTACCAAAATCCTAATTTATTTAAATGAGGCTTTCAAAAGGCCCATGTCAGTCATTGGGATTTTCTATTAGCCTATGGTGCAAGTAGTTTGCTCCAGAGTTTCACCTTTTACTTTATTTAATACAGCCCTTCATTCTGTCCAGATTGCCAGTAAACCTGTGTTGTGGATTAAATGGTGTGTGGCCATGTGCCTTGTGTTCTTATCCAATACTTCCACCTACTGATTCTTAAAGGTAGTTCTATATTTCATTATTTAACAGAAATTTCTGTCAGTAAGTTTCCACATGTATACAGAGAAAAAGAAAGGACCGCTTTAGGCACACAACCTACATCAAAAATAATTTTAGAAAAATATAAAATTTCCACTAATAAAGTTAATTGTCCATTCAGACTGAAAGTGCATGTGCAATTGTAAAACAAAATTACATCAGATGGTGGTCAGAAGAGAAGCAGTTCCTGATCAAAAACAACTGCCTCCATCTGGTTGAAATGAAAATTCAGTAAATTCCTACTGACATAAATTAAGCTTTTAACCCCATAATGCAGGGGTCTCCAACAAGTAGCTTATGAGCTACTGGTAGCTCTTCAGTACTAGTGATTAGCTCTTTCCCCCCTACAACCAGTCTATGTGGCCAGCCAGAAATGGGATGAGTGGTTGAAATTTTCTCCCAAATTAGCTGCAATCAATCTGAACACATCTTTTATCTGCAGTACCCAGCAGTGGCCAACTGGAAAGCTGAGATTAAGGTAACCTTCCAGGACAGCAGGCATGGGAGTGTTTGACTGCTGGGACTCTTGCCTGTGGATGAGAAAATATTTGGGGCATCAGAGAGTCTTATTGGAGATTCAAGAGGTAACTTTGGGCAGTATTTATAAATACCTCTTGGGTGTTGCTGATGCATTACTTTAATTGCTTGCAGCCAGCAGCATCTCAGGGAGTTTAGGGGTTTTTCCCTCCCTTCCCTAAATTTTTTCTTTCAGTGTCACAGCAGGTCATGTCGTGTGCGGTTTGGTCCTTGCCAGTGGATAAGAAACTGTTAATTGCCCCCTCAGGGCTATGTGGAGTTAGCCCGTCCCCCCTTGCTAAAGGCTCAGGGAGGGCGGAGACAGGTCTGATGTATGTTCATATTGTTCCCTTGGCTATGTCGAGATTAATAAATGCTGTGGCCTCTTCTTACTCAAGCCGGTTGTCCTGTTGTTTTTGGGTTTGAGGGGGTTGCAATATAATATACATGCTTTGTCACAACTGCTTATACAGGGCCATACCTGCAGAGGGTGCAGTTGTGCTGGGGCCAAGCATCCAAGGAGTCACCTTCTGTCACAGGGTCCAATAGGTTCTAGTTGTGCTGTAAAATAATATATTTTTGTGTTATTCCCCCCCCCCAAAAAAAAAAAAAGGTTTGTATAGGAGCTTTCAAATCACTAGTTACACCACTGGCTATATAGTACGTGATGTGGGCAGTGCGTGGTTTCTAGGTGGATGAGAGAATATGGGACAGTTGTGCAACTCCATCTTCACTCCCCCATTATATCAAAAGTTACCAATGTCATGTTCATTAAATGTTTTATTAATCCACTCTACTAAAAATCAAACATTCATGGTAATATGGACAGTCTCCATGAGTATGGGAAATTTCTAATAAATTGAAAATCTGTGGCTCACAGGAGAACGATATGCTTAGTCTGCTCTAGTGAAGATTGGATTCCTTCTGCTAATAATTATACATCTCATAATGGATTTTTAATCACCTTTAGCTGTTAAGGTCACTTATTTCTTCTGCACCATGTTATTGGAAAGGAAAGAGGTATTCATATCTCCTCCATACTGCCAGTCCTGGAGATGTAGGTGTTTGTGATTTTGACAGAAGTGGCCAGGGACCAAAGGCCCCTGCCCACTCCTGTCAAAACCTCTGCAAGGTCTTTCACCGCCTACACTATTCCATCTGTAACAACTTTCCCCACCAATGCCTGTCACAAAAATAAAACATGGCAGACACTCGCCCCTGCTATACACTACACACACAATGTCAAATATAGCAGCAGCAACAGGCTCAAGCCCTGGAGGCAACTATAATGGAGAGCCCGGGAGGATAGGGATAGGAGATTGAGGCAGAGGGTAGGTAGCTGTGTTGGACTTGGACCACATGGCTGGAGAGCTCAATCAGTGGGACCCCACCCCGCAGCCAGGGAAGGGGAGGAGTGTGCATGTCTGCCTCCACTGATGCTGACAGCATTAACCCTTTGAGTGCTAGAGGGATATTCAGTGCATTGCTTTGCAAAGCATTGCACCCCTCTGGCACTCAAACAGTATTTAAACGCAATGTCCCATATGTGTTAACCTTTTGAGTGCCACAGAAGTACTCAACTCATTGCAACTCTGGCACTCAAAAGGGTTAAGCAGTGCAGTGCTGTGCGGATTTGATCTAAGTACTGCAGCTGTGTGTGGCTCCTCCTGCATCCCATTCATTTTGTCACTCGGAGACCACACTGCGGTACAGTTGTACACCTGTATGCACCAATTTCACTGTACACCAAGAGTGCTGTTTTGGTTTTAGCTGTTCCTGGTTTCGGTCACTTCAGTTACTGTATCTATTAACCCTTTGATTGCCACAGCAGTACCCAAGGGTTATGTCTTTCACTGCCAGATGGCTACTCTCTTAAACTCACAGAGAGAGAGAGATGGCCTAGCAGATGTAACATGGTTTGTGATTTATAGCATTCAAACACCTTGATCTGCCTTTTTCCCACAGTACTCCCATTCAAAGAACATAGTGTTCCACTGTCCAGTAAAGGCAGGGAAGTGATAATTTCCTCACACATGTAAGCTTATGCCAGAAAACTAAGTGTTAACCCTCTGCATGCTGTGGTTGGTAAACTAAACTTCACTCTGGCACTCAAAGGGTTAAATGTGGTGCTTTGTTGTACAGGACCATGAGCTTGCACATGCCAGCTTTGTCTTCATGCCTTCTTCTCCTTAACCTTTTGAGTGCCAGTAATGTATCCAACTCATTGCAAAGCAATGTGTTATGTAACGGTCAACATATCGTGCAGGGTGAGCAATACTTTAAAGGGGGATAGTAATACTCAAAATGTAAAAAAAAAAAAAAAAAAAAAAAAAAAATATGTTATAGGGTTTATCCCCCTGAGTAAAACAAGGGTGCTCCCACTGCTGAGAGGTGTTTTATTCAAAAGTTATTACAGCTCAAAGTTGAATTTTTTAGGTGCAATATTACATTGGCCTGAAATTGTACAGTGGCGCTGTTGCTACACCATCCTATGGAGATTTATGGTCCTGGGACTAGAGCGGTCCATAGGATGGTGTAGAAACAGCACCACTGTACAATTTCAGGCCACTGTGATATTGCACCTAAAGAATTCAACTTTGAGCTGTAATAACATTTGAATAAAACACCTTTCAGCAGTGGGAGTACCCTTGTTTTACTCAGGGGGTAAACCCTACCACACACACTATATATATATATATATATATTTATTTATTTATTTTTTTTACATTTTAAGTACTATCGCTTTAAGGGGGTAGTACTGTCATAGAGAAAAACCCATAGGGCAGGGATGGGCAACCTGAGTCCCTCCAGCTGATGAGGACCACAATTCCATTTTCCTTGGTCAGCAAACGGCTAAAAAGGTCTCAAGATTCCCAACCCTGATATAGTGTAGAATAGGTTTATTGTCTATTTAAAGGGCACCTTTCGCCTACATAGTTTTATCCTCATGAGACGTTGCCCATGTTTTTCAAACAAATAATTATAGAGAATTTGGTTTATTTGTTGAGGAATCTGATCTCTGCAGAGCTTTAGTCTTTAATCTGTCTGATGATAAAGCCTGCATTATTGCATGTCCATGAGAAAATCACCTCTTTCCACCACCTTAGCCTGGTGGAGGAGTGGAATAAATTAATGGGAAGGAAAAATCATGCAAATCCTTTCAAGATGGGGGCTCCCACTGATGGAAGGATATAGAAAAGTGACAGGTCCTCTTTAATAGGCACCCAACACCTTAGCATTGGCTCTGAGAAGTCCATGTAGTTGCTGTGGCCACAGGCCTGCTGGCTTTCCTTTTCCACTGCCTATAAGCCGGTGGCATGTTGAACTCCACAGGCCATATTTAGGAAGCTAAATATGAGCGGTGCTGGAACAAACCATCTCCACCCCTGGGTATTTTACACCTTGATTGCTGAAGAGGTCATAAACTCATTGCTTCTTGTGGTTTGGGGATCTTGTTGGTATTCAAGGGCCTCAAGCAAAATTAAGTCAGTATTTTGGAAATTATAATTTGCCCCCTATGGTGGGTTTGCCCCAGAATCCTTCCACTCCCCCCCCCCCCCCAGATTATGGCCCCATATTCCTACTTCACAGATCATTTATACCTGGTAAATTAACAGGCCACTAAAATAAGTTTATTATTAGTTTATAAAGAGTGAAATGGCATCGCAGTTAGCTCATAAAACTGTGAACAGAAAAAGAGCTAAACTGAAAAAAACAAAAGAAAAAAAACTTTCAACATCACGTATATTGTTAGCAATTTTTTATTTTATTTTGAAACTATAGTTTGAAATAATTAGGTATATTTATTTGTCAGTTTATGTCAGTTAGCAAGTACTGACCTGAGAGTGGCAAGGGGAATGGAGAACAGTATGGACTGTTAAGTTGATGGCATGCCAGCCAGTACGGTCTAATTTTCATAAACTGACAAATCAATAAAGTTACATATCTCAAACTATTGTTTTACATAAAAATGTCTAGCATAACACACAGGTGATTTTGAAAGCTGCAAAAAGGTGTCAAATCCACTTTAACCCTTTGAAAACCAGAGGGGTGAGCAACACATTGCTTTACAGATCAGCAGATGAAGATGGTGAAACAATTCTTTCTTCATTATTTTGCTAAAAAGAAAAAAGCAATATTAGTGTTCACAAGATCTTAAATTTGCAACTTACATAGAATATTCCTAAAGAGTGATACAAAAACAGAGTGGATCTGTGTGTGACTAAATATTACCACTCGTACATTTTTTTTGGGGGGGAGGGGGGGATCATAATGTTTAACCCTGTGAGGACCAGATGGGTACACAAGGCATTATAAAACAATGTATTAGCACAACCTTCTGGTCCTCAAGGGGTTAAACACAATTTAAAAACAAAGCAAAAAAGGTCAGAGGGTCTGTAAATGGTTCATTGTCTAAATAACAAATGCTTTTCAGGAAAGACTCAAATATATTTTAACCAGTGTAAAAGCCCATGTACGTGGGCCAAGGTCCGGGTGATGTTAACCCTTTGAGTGCCAGAGGGGTACGCAACGCATTGCAGTCATGCACTGTCGAAAGCACAGAATGCTCCCAGCACAAAACTCCCAGCATTCTTTCATTTGGGCAGTCTCTACTGCACGACGGCTTCTGACAAACATTCTAGCGAGTTATTATATAGGATACTAGCAATATGTGACGGCGTTGCCCGTCATTGTAGTAGGGTATGTGTTATGTAGCATTTTTTGTTTGAAATGTTATGTGGCATGCTGAAGGTATTTTATAAGAATTTTTTGTGTTTGTTTGTATTGTACATTTCATTTAGCTGTATTGACTGATGATGTTTTTTTGTGTACTGCGTGAAGCAGAAAGAATCATATTGCACACATACATAGATACACACAGATACAGTGACATATACAGACATTGATCACACATACACACGTACATACATGCATATACACACACACATACACAGATATTATTATGGTCTTGTAAGTGCCAGAGGGGTAGGCAAGGCATTGCTCATTGTGTTGCTTAATCCTCTGCCACTGAAAGGGTTAACCAGCTGTCCCAGTATGTAGCGAGAGTCATGGAGTTCACAGTCCCTGAAGTGGACTCTGTACATGCACACTCAGAGGCTGCCAGACAACCGCCGGCCCGGCTCCCTGGCCAGGATGACACCTCCTGCCCCAGGCCTCGGCCAAGAGCGTTACTAGGGACGCAGCCCGGGCACCGAGAGCGGGAACTGAGGAGGGATGGTGTGTGTGGTTGGAGCAGGGATAGTGCGGCATGTATATTTTTTGTGCCAGGGTACTTACACAATGCAGGTGTGTGACAGCAGGCAGAGAGTAGCGGTGAAGAAGCTTGTGTGTAAGCGTGTGTACTACAGAGTGGCCCCAGCATGGTCTGTCTCCAGCCCCTCAGCCACGGGTAATAGCCGCATCCAGCTGCTGCTTGTAGAGAGCTTCTTGAAGGGCCGCATGACCTGGCTGGAGTGTTGTGCTTCGTGAAGGGGGAACATGAAGGATTTGGTACTGGGCCTGCCTGCCTCCGAGCTACATGAAGCAGCTGGGCTTCCTGCAGCAGAAGCACATTGTGCACCAGGAGCCGAAAGCATTGTTGTGTTGTGGATACCAGAAATGAAGGTACACTGGAGCCGATCCTGCCCTCTCTTTGTTGGATCAGCTCATTGTGTGCCTCAGGTTGGTGGAGGGACCCCTGGGGACTGTGTGTGTGTGTGTGTGTGTGTGTGTGTGTGTAGCTTGTGTGTGAGTCTGTGGTGTAGGAGCAAGTGGCAGCCATTTTGTTTTTTCAGTCACTTGGATAGTGGTGGGCAGGCTGGATAGTGGGGGCAGGCCAACTCCCTCAATGATTTAAATTACTCTTCCATTGAATCAAACAATGGGAACAGTAACTCCTTACTTAAGCTGAGGTAACATAGCAATATAACACACAGTGGCTCTTCGGTTGAGGCAACGTAGCAATATGCCGAGGGATCAAATAGAAAGTGGTGTTTGAGGCTTGCCCTCTGTAACATACAGCAAAGCATCTCTCTCCCTTTAAGGAGAAAGGGCGGGAATCAGGAAGCAGGAAGTGGAGGAGTGACAGTTGAAAACAGACAGTGAGGTGACTGAAGAGATGAAAAGAGTTAACCCTTTGAGTGCCAGAGTGGTAACGCATTGCAAAGCAATGTGTTGTGTACCCCTCTGGCACTGAAAGGGTTAAATAAAAGAGTTGCTATTAAGTTTATCCCCGAGTTTGTATTTTATGGAAACATTACACCCTCGTACAGAAACAGAGTGTATGGAGGGTTACAATTATCTGTGGGAGGTGAAACAGTGTGTTTGTGGGGTCATGATCCTGAGTGAGAGTGTGTGTGGACCAGGAGAAGTTACTGATATCCCCTAATTCATGAGCGAGTGGCAGCTATATTTTTTTTTGTCAGTTGGATAGTGGTGGGAGGGCTGGAGGGGGTGGGCCAACTCCCTGTATGATAAACACCCCCCCATTGAATCACCCAAAGGGAGCAGTAATGTCCCCATTGAATCACCCAATGGGAGTTGTGTCTCCTAATGAGACATAAATTATGTAATGAGGCATTCTGTTCAATGTGTGTTTGTTTTCTGAGGAGACATAAATTATGTTCTGTGTGCGAGGTACCATAAATTATGCAATGAGGCTTATTCTTTTATATATATAGATAGATAGATAGATGTTTAGCATGAACCATACCTATTGAGTGGGAGGTGACATCTCTGAATGGTAGCCCCACCCACAGTTTCATTCTTATGGCCTCTGTGGATTTTGCACTAGTATCTTTGTTCAGGACAGGCTGTCATAGTGGCCATTTAGGCAGACATGACAGCTGCTGGTAGTTTTTGTTTTCAGAATGAATCAGGCAGTGTACATGAGCCTACGTGGTCCTTTCAGGGCCAGGGGGGGGGGTGACTCGATGCGAAGAAGTGCACTGCACTCTCCTCTACTCCTTGAAGGGTTATGATTGCCCTGAGCAGACAGCAGAGTTTATGTCCTTTGGTCCTTTAGAAAAGTATAAGTAGTAATTTGGACAAGGTAATTGCTGTAAATGTAGTATACTTGGATTTTGCAAAAACCTTTGATAAATGAAAAGGCTTCAGTTTGGGTGCGGTTATCTGAACATGGATAGAGAACTGTCTAAATAAGAGATGGCACAGGGTTGTTGTAAACTAAACCTTTTCAAGTTGATCTAAAGTTATAAGTGGGGTGGCACAGGGTTCCATCCTGGGCCCAATGATTTTTAAATTTGTTAATGATCTAGAAGTGGGAATTGACAGTAATGTATCGGTCTTTGCTGATGACACTAATATGTGTAAGGAAATACATACAGAGAAGGATGTTTTTTCTCTTCAGAAGGATTTAGATAAACTGAGTGAATGGGTGGACATGTGGCAGATGAGGTTTAATATAGATAAATGTAAGGTTATGTATTTGGGCTGTAGAAACAAACACGCTACGTACGCACATAAATGGGAAACTACTTGGGGGGAATCCTTGTTAGCGACAGAGTTAGGAATAGTGATAGTCATCTTCACATCATTGTGCCGTGTCATTCAGCCACTGCAAGAAAACAGGTTACTGTCATGTATAAAAAGGGGGAATAGACGCATGGGATGGGAGTAAAGTTTCACCTCTATACATCCTGGGTATATGGAGTACAATGTTGAGCACCATCTCAAGAGATATTATCGAACTGGAAAAAGTGTGGAAACGTGCAACAAAAATTATAAAGGGATTGGTGGATCTGAGTTAATAACAGACTAGCCAAGCTGTGTTTGTTTACATTAAAGCAGAGATATCTAAAGGGTGATATAATTAGCATGACTTTAATATATTAGAAGTCAGTACAAAGAACTTTCTAAGGAACTATTTACTCAAAGATCTTAGCAAAAAGCAAGTGACACATGTGCCTGAATTCAGAACAAATGTTATCTAAAACAAAAGCAAGGATCTCTTTTTTTTACAGTAATGGCAGTACAATTATGGAATTATTTTCCGCAGGACTGGATTCTATGCTTGCAGATACTGTAGTTGCTTTCATAGGTAATGGATTCCTTTCTACCTCAGAATAATAATGATACTTATGACAGTTGGTTTCAAAGCAGATAGGATGTTGATCCAAGGAAATATTTGACTCAAGGAGGAATTTTCTTTTACCCACTTGGGGCTTAATTGTACCAAGTTTTAGAAACGTGGTAGATAAAAGGAATAGCCTCCATTCAGAGATGATGAGCAGGGCCAGCTCATGGGCAAGGCAAACTAGGCACCTGCTTAGGGCCAGGTGCATTTGGGATGCCCTGATAGAGGGCAGCTTTACCTTTTGAGTGCTATGAATGGTGAGAAATGCATACAAAATGCAAAGCAATACCTTGTTGGCACTCAGAGGTTTGAAAAGTTCCCCTCTCTTTTGTTAATTCCTATTCGCGATTGCACGAAGAAGCACACAAACGGGTAATGTAGAGGACAGTAAACTCGGAGGCTGCCCAAGAAAACTTGTGCTGCAGATGAAAGACACATCACGCTCAGAATTGGCAGGAAAAAGTGGGACCCTGGTACACCCATCTACTATCCAGAAGTCTGATCAGAATTGGTCTTCATGGAAGATTTGCAGCCAAAAAGCCATACTTCCGACGTTGAAACCAGCGACTCAACTATGCACAAAAACACAGGAAATGGGGTACAGAAAAATGCAACAGGTGCTCTGGACTGAAGTGTCAAAACTTTAAATATTTGTTTCTAGCAGAAGGCAGTTTGTTTGCCGAAGGGCAGGACAGCGGTGCAAGAATGAGTGTCTACAGGCAACAGTGAAGCATGGTGGAGGTTCCTTGCAAGTCTGGAGCTGAATTTCTGCAAATGGAATTGAGGATTTGGTCAGAATTAATGGTCTCCTCAATGCTGAGAAGAACAGGCCAATACATATCCATCATGCAATACCATCATGGAGGCATCTGATTGGCCCCAAACTTATTCTACAGCATGGTAACGACCCCAAACATACAGCCAAAGTCATTAAGAACTATATTCAGTGTAAAGAAGAACAAGCAGTCCTGGAAGTGATGGTACGGCCCTGATCTCAACATCGAGTCTATCTGGGATTACATGAAGAAAGAGGGAAGCAACTGCGGCTGCCTAAATCCACAGAGGAAGAACTCTGGTTGGTTCTACAGGATGTTTGGAACAACTCACCTGCCGAGTTCCTTACAAACTGTGTGCAAGTGTACCTAGAAGAACTGATGCTGTTTTGAAGGCAAAGGGTGGTCACACCAAATACGGATTTGATTTAGATTTTTCTTCTGTTCACTCACTGTGTATTTTGTTAATTGATAAAAATAAACTAGTAACATGTCTATTTTTTAACCCCTTAGTGACCGGCTGCATGCGGATGCGACCGGCACTTAATACCCGCCAAACTTTTTTCCCCCATTACCTTCAACGACTTCAACTAAGTGACAGATTCTGCAGGAGGTACCTGTACTGTATGTCCATTTTGGGATGGGGTTAAAGCACTTAATTTACAGCATTTTTTCACACCTGCTTAAAACTCTGCACATTACTCTAAGTGCACATAACATTGTTTCTTCTTGTTCTACAGTTAGCCTTCCTTTGTCTGCTCCCCCTCAGCACAGAGCATAAGATCTATTGTTTGCTTAAGTAATACTGTAATTAGAGATTAAAGGAGGAAGAGTACTGAGGTTTACCAATTTAACAAATGCAGACTTGAAACTGTGCTGTGGTGATAAAGTTATAGAGTCTAGTTACCCAAATAGTTGCCCTAGTGTTGACCTCCCCTTCCCCCCAAGAGGTCTCAGGGACTGCTCTAGTAGGGGACAAGGAGGGAGGGTAACAGGCAGAGTGGGTGGGAATATAGGACACAAGCTAAATGTCATGTATCTCACAAGGATTGATCATTTAAATGAGCACTGCAGTGATCATATTGCATCACAGTGAACAAATACATTTCTTAAACTCCCATTAATTTAAATGGGGCATTTAACCCTCTGAAAACTAAAAAGGTCTCCAAAACATTACGAAGCAATGAGTGTCACATAGGTTTTCTTTCTCTTTCATTCGCAAACACACACAAACGCACACACTCTCTCTCTTACAAAACACAGTCCCTCTGTCTCATACACACACACACGCTCTCTCTCTCACACATACATGCAGCATGTTTAATTAACCCTTTCAGCCAATGCATTGCAAAGCAATGGGTCAGTTACCTCACTGGCACTGAAAGCAATAAGACTGACATTCTGCATTACACTGTACATTGGAGGAGGACCAGAGCTGTGGATTACCATGCAGTTAGGAGCAAGTGTGAGACTGTAAGACAGAGAGTGTATGTATCTTGTAGCTCTCTGAATCCATTTTGAACCAGGATGTTGTCCTAATACCAAAATAATACCCCACAAGTAGAGCTGTTGGGTTTATCCATATAAGTTATATATTATTAAAATACTGTAAAATGACCTCTGAATAGTGATAGAAATGCAAGGTTTAATATAAGTGGATGATAAAATGTAATCCACTCAAAATTGTCTGAATTACAGAAGATAGCGAGTCTGGTGTAGTACGCAATTCTGGAGCAAACCAAGGGCACCATGAGGGTCAAGCAGAAATTCCCAAAATGTTTAATTTAAATGGGGCTGAATGTTAGGTCTTCAATGCAATGTGCTGGAAACCTATCTAGTATTCAGTGGGTTAAAGACTCCATTTAAATCAATGGTGGTGTTTTATTTGTCCTCCACAGTGTAGCTGGTTTGTTCCACAGTGTTTCCACTTTTCTTAGTACACCAGCGAAACTCTCTCTCGCATATTCATCTATGAGTTGAACTAGATTGGTACGTAACCTATAGTACAATATAAATATCATTTGCTACATACCTTGGCCTCTGCATCTCAGCTTCCCAATAGTGTGGTAAGCCATTTCCAGTGGAAACTCATTAGTATCGCCAAAATGCACAGCTTGCACTGGGAGCGCCTCCTTATCCCGCAGAAAGCCATCATCCGTCCTCCAGATGTTGTCATTGTTGTCACAGTTACACAGCTTGTCAGGAGAAGAACACGTGCCTGAATTCAGAACAAATGTTATCTAGCAGCAGAAAACACTTGAGGGGAGATGCACTAACGTTCGATAAGGGCTCAGGATGGCGATGTTGTGTCAGATCTGTGTTGAAGGTGCATGGCCAGTTTGTACTAGAGTGTCTTCACCATCATATCCACAACAGTCTGCTCTCAACACCATGAATTTGCCATGCCTTCATCAGGCTTACGGTTTTGCACTTAAAGGGGATCTATCACTCCACTACAAGTTTGTCTTAAAAGTTAGGTTATACAGCGACTAGGTAGAATACTGCATTAATTTATTTTTTAAAATCATTATTTGGCCAAAATTCAATTTGTAAACATTATCCTGTTTCTTACTTCCATAAAGACTGTGGTTACATGCTCTGTAACGGCAGTCTGTCACTCTCTGCTCTCCTCCCTCTATCCAGCTCCTCCGATGATGGAGGCTTTTTGTGTGTAAGCTGGAGAGGTCTCTGGCCAATACAGGAGTGATCCCCTTTAACACATCAACAATAGCTCATTTCCATATGCAGGATAATGAGCCATTGTTGTATTCATATGGGCATGTTCATATGTTAATGTGGTTGTTCGACACATGCATTAAACTCCAACAGCAGCCTTTGCAGTCAGGGTTCCCAGTCTCAACATCGCCTACCTGAGGTTGGCAATGGTGGGATCGCCTTGTAGCTCTCTATGGACTATTGCTGTCCAACAGAGAGCAGAGACAGCAGCAACCCTCCCTTAACCCTTTCAGTGAAATAGGCATGTGCATTGCACACCCCTGTAGCACTTTAAGGGTTAAAATTTGCACCAACAACAATTCCCTTTCCTTTTTCCTCATGTACATGAATACAATAATTTTCCTGACTGAAAAGCAACTGAATAAAAATGCATCTTTACCTGAAAAGAACTCATCCAATTTTGCTACAGCGGTTGCATCTACATCTCTCTCGCTTTCTCTCTCTCTCTTCTCTTTCTCTCTTATCTATCTCTCTCTCCCCCTCCTGATTTAGGTTGGTATTACATGAGACCAACAGAGCGATAAGGATATATTTTTGTATATTTACTGATAAACCCTTCTCTCTTAGTCCATGTGGAACATAGGGACCATGTGGTAAAGTCCCCTCCTTCAGGAAGGCACGGCACTTAAACAAAAAGGTCTTTAAGGAGGAGAGTCCCTCCCCTATCCAAGAACCCTGAAAAGAATGCTCAGTGTGAACATATAGCAAAGCTAAATGAAACAGAAGTGGAACAAGAAAGGGAATCCCCTGAACCAGAGAGCACAAGAGGGCCCCCCTCCACATGGGATTTGAACCATTGGGTTTTTCTCCAAGCATCACCAAGATACCAGAGAGGAAAAGAGAAAAACCCCTCCAAACACAGACCAGTTCCAGCAGAAATAAACTGGTAAAACATGAGCTTCAGAAGTCAATGGACACCAACACTTCAAGACCGAAGAACAGGTACAAACCGGTTACTGCCCAGAATTGTATCGCGAAGGGCACTGGCCCAGGCACAGCGGCTGTAGGACTTTCTGGCCAAAGTTGGCTTCACCCAAAGCCAGCACATTAACATGGTAGTACTTAACAAAATTATGAAAAGATGACCACATTGCTGCCTTACACAACTGCTCAGCGGATGCCTCATTAATGTAGGCCCACTGAGATGCAATGCACTGTAACCTAAAAGGGCACAGGATTCTTGAGAACATAAGCCTGGTGAATGGTCACCTTAATCCATCAAGCCACAATCCAGATGACTTACAAGACTGCTTGCAATGAATACAGTACTCCATGCACCTGCCCACATTTAACAGATGAAACTCCTGCTCCTGTCAATTAGATGGAGTTGGACAGAGGCAAAAAAAAATACAAATTTTCTGGCTTATATGAAACTCAAACAACCTTCAGGAGAAACACCCTGCGAAAGTGAAAAAAACAAAAACAGAGGCTTACAAGGGAAGTCTGATGATTGGCCACTCGTCAAACAGATGCAATAGCCAGCAGAAAGGCTGTTTTGAGCAACCGGAAATGCAGTGAAAGTAAAGACAACAACTCAAAATGAGACACTCTCAAAACCAAATTCTGGTCCTGTGTAGGAGTGGGATCTCGAACAAACAGGTTGTCATGATCAATTCCTTGGACACAAGTTTTCATGTCAGGTAGTAAAGAAATAGGCTTCTGGAAAGGGACAGAAAAAGCCAAAATATGAATATTAATGGAAGTTAGGCCAAGCCCTTTCTGAAAACCATCCTGAAGAAAAGACAAGACAGCTAGATGTCAAAAAGGTCAAGGCCACGATTCCTGGCTTTCACACAAATTATAGAAGAGGGACCATACCCAATGTATCACGGTGCCCGTGATTTGCTGCAGTTACTTGTCTGTCACCAGTAGGGGGCTTCTATTGGCTGTCTGCCGATAGCCCGCCTCTTATTGACTATTTAAACCTGGATTGGGCACCCTTTGAGTGCCCTTTCGTGTTGTTTCTGACCTTCTTGCTATCACTATGCTAGTGATAGCTGGGCCTCTGTTCCAGTGTTCCTGAGTTCCTGATCTCCTGTGTTCCTGATCTCTACTGTTCCAGTGTTTCCTGGATGCTGAGTTACTCCAGTCCTGGTTCCGGCCTAGTCTCTGGTGTTGCAGTTACTGCTGAACTTCTTCTCTGCTGTTTCCTGACCTGACTGATGGCTGCTGGTTCCTGTCATCTCATCACCTGTCTTCAGTATCCTGGCGACCTTCTGCCTGGTCGCGTTGGTGACATTGCTACAATTCCGTGTTGGTCCCAGCGTGCAGACGCTGGTTTGCTCCTAAGCCTTGCGGCTATACAAACTCACTTGTTACACCAGTGTGCGGTCACTGGTTTGCTCCTAAGCCTATCAGCTCTACTAATCCGTGTTGGTCCCAGCGTGCGGACGCTGGTTTGCTCCTAAGCCTTGCGGCTATACGAACTCGCTTGTTACACCAGTGTGCGGTCACTGGTTTGCTCCAAAGCCTATCAGCTATACAAATCTGTGTTGGTCCCAGCGTGCGGACGCTGGTTTGCTCCTAAGCCTTGCGGCTATACAAGCTCACTTGTTACACCAGTGTGCGGTCACTGGTTTGCTCCAAAGCCATCGGCTATACAATTCTGTGTTGGTCCCAGCGTGCGGACGCTGGTTTGCTCCTAAGCCTTGCGGCCATACAAACTCACTTGTTACACCAGTGTGCGGTCACTGGTTTGCTCCAAAGCCTATCAGCTATACAAATCTGTGTTGGTCCCAGCGTGCGGACGCTGGTTTGCTCCTAGCCTTGCGGCTATACAAGCTCGCTTGTTACACCAGTGTGCGGTCACTGGTTTGCTCCAAAGCCATCGGCTATACAATTCTGTGTTGGTCCCAGCGTGCGGACGCTGGTTTGCTCCTAAGCCTTGCGGCTATACTACTCACTTGTTACTCCAGTGTGCGGTCACTGGTTTGCTCGCAAAGCCTATCGGCTATACTATTCAGTGTTGTTCCCAGCGTGCGGACGCTGGTTTGCTCCAAAGCCTTGCTGCTTAACGATTCTGCTAATTTGCCAGTTTCATCTGACTGCTGCTACTATCTCTGGGCTGCCCTGCCCGGTATTGGTAAGGCCGGTAGAACCTTTTGCCACATTCCATCTGAGGTTGCCTTACCCGGTATTGGCAGGGCCGGTAGAGCCTACATTGTGTATCTATTGAGGCTGCCTTGCCCGGGAATTGGGTAAGGCCGGTAGAACCGTTATGCTATTCCATCTGCAGGTTGCCTTACCCGGTATTGGCAAGGCCGGTAGAGCCTAAAGACTGTCCTGTCCGGTATATTGACAGGACCGGTAGAGTCTGCCTTCTATCTGTGCTATATTCTGTATATATATATATATATGTATGGTTTTGCCATCCTAAGTTATCAATTTATTATTTCAATAAAATTGATTTTTTACCTAAAACTTGTGTCTGAGAGTCATAATAAACTGTGACAGTACGAAAGGGCCATGACCTCAGACAGCAAAGGTGAAGGTAATGCACAGAATATCCATTGGAGGATGGATGTGCACGAGCAACGTTTGGATCAGTTGGCAGTTGCAATTCAAACGATCCTTGAACGCACGGTACTTGCTGACAAATCTAGCTCTAGCCCGGTGGTCTCGCCAAGTCAGACACCGGAGATTGATACCAGACCCCTAGGGGGCACTGTTAAAGGGTTAACGGCTTCTGCACCCTTGCCGCTAAGATACGATGGTGACCCTAGTCTCTGCAGAGGGTTCATCAACCAACTCGAGATTTTTATGGAATTGACGGCACACGCATTTCCCAATGATCGTAGTAAGGTGGGGTTTACAATATCTTTGCTCACTGGTAGAGCTTTGGCTTGGGCTAACCCCTTGTGGGAGAATGCTAAACCTTGTACAAAAACTTTAGAGAATTTGTGCAATCCTTTCGAAGAGTGTTTGAGCCTCCTGGTAGAACTATCTCTGCTGCCAAACGCCTTATGGAGATACATCAGGGCAGGTGTACAGTAGGCGACTACGCCATCGAATTCCGCACATTGGCAGCAGAGGTAGGTTGGAATAACGAGGCATTATTGGCAGCTTTTTCTCAAGGCCTGAATGACCACATTAAGGATGAAATCGCTGCTAAAAATCTACCTATTGATCTAGATGACTACATTAAATATGTTATGATAATTGACTCCAGAATACGTGAGAGATCAATTGCCAGAGATCGTAAGTTACGGTCAAAGAATAATGAGCCTAGTGGCATGTTTTGCCCACCCATCCCTCCCTTGGCATTTAAGTCTAGTGAACCTGTACGGGAGACAAGTGAACCTATGCAAATAGGCTTCACTAGACTAACCAAGGCTGAGAGACTTTATCGCAGAAGACAAGGGTTGTGTTTATACTGCGGTAAAAAAGGGCATTTGCTAAATTCCTGTCCGGTACGTCCGGGAAACGCACACACCTAGGGTACCTTGGGGGACAGGCCCTAGGTGGTGTACAATCGTCCCCAGTGTCGGGCATAATGAAACCCACCATACAGGTGGTATTGTCTTGGGCACAACGCTCTGTGGAGGTTTTGGCCTTGGTTGACTCCGGTGCAGCAGGGTATTTTATGGATAATACCTTTGCTGAATTGCACGGAGTTCCACGCATTGAAAGAGAAAACCCCTTGACTATTGAAGCGATTGATGGTAGACCCTTAGAACCGCCTCAGGTTATATTTGAAACTATGCCATTGTCTATGACTATTGGGGCACTTCACAGAGAAGAGCAGCAGTTTCAACTGATTAATTCTCCGCACCATGCGGTGATATTGGGATTTCCGTGGTTACAGTTACATAATCCACAATTCGATTGGAAAAAGTGTGAAATTGCTGCTTGGTCCCAGTTTTGTATGGACAAGTGCGTCATCCAGCCTATTAAGGTCATGTGCACCTCCTCTGCTATGCCGGATGTGTACCAACAGTTTGGCGATGTTTTTAGCAAAGGAGAGGCTAGTATGCTACCCCAGCATAGACCTTATGATTGTTGCATTGAATTGCAGCCTGGTGCAGTACCTCCAAAAGGACGCACTTATCCATTATCTTGTGATGAAAATAAGGCTATGGAGGATTACATTTCTGATGCCCTTGCTAGAGGGATCATACGAAAATCTACCTCTCCAGCTGGGGCTGGGTTCTTTTTCGTAAAAAAGAAAAATGGCGAATTAAGACCATGCATTGACTACCGGGGCTTGAATAAACTAATGGCAAAAAACGCATACCCAATACCACTCATCACCGAGCTTTTTGACAGGCTTAAGGGCGCTTCGATATTTACCAAATTGGACCTACGGGCCGCTTACAATCTGGTTCGCATTCGAGCAGGTGATGAGTGGAAAACTGCCTTTAATACTCGAGCTGGGCACTACGAGTATCTAGTAATGCCTTTTGGGCTGTGTAATGCACCCGCAGTTTTCCAGGAACTGATAAATGATGTTCTGAGAGATATGTTACAGACATGTGTTGTGGTGTACCTCGACGATATACTGATTTACTCCCAAAACATGGCACAGCACATCAAAGATGTATCCGCAGTATTGCTACGACTCCGTGAGAACAAATTATTTTGTAAAATGGAAAAATGTGAGTTTCATAGAACCAGTGTGCCATTCTTGGGGTTCATAATTGGCAATGATGGCATTGCCATGGACAAAGAAAAGTTGTCAGCTGTCCTACAATGGCCAAAACCCAAGGGTCTTAAAGCCATACAGCGTTTCATGGGTTTCGCTAATTATTATAGGAGGTTTATTAAGAACTTTTCTTCCATTGTCAAACCTCTGTCCGATCTTACGCACAAGGGTGCTAATCCTTCTTGTTGGCCGGTATCTGCTGAGAAAGCCTTTGAGAATTTGAAGCTGGCATTTGCTGCGGCTCCTGTGTTATCCCACCCCAATCCTTTACTTCCATTTACGTTAGAGGTTGATGCCTCAGATATTGGGGTCGGGGCAGTACTTTCGCAGCGACACGAGAAAGGTGGAACTCTCAGACCTTGTGGGTTTTTCTCTAAAAAGTTGACTGTCACTCAAAGCCACTATGAGATAGGTGACAGAGAATTATTGGCCATTATCCTCGCTCTTAAGGAATGGCGTCATTTGCTTGAAGGTACTAAGAATCCTGTCTTAATCCTAACAGATCATAAGAATCTGACCTATCTCTCGGAGGCCAAGAGATTGTCCTCTTGTCAGGCCAGGTGGGCACTGTTCCTGTCTCGATTTAATTTCATTGTATCATATTTACCAGGGTCAAAAAATATCAGGGCTGATGCACTGTCAAGACAATTTGAGGCCGACAGTGACAGAGTGGAAGCACCAGCACCTATCATCCAACCTGATAGAATATTGGCTACTATACGCACGAGTATCACTTCTCCTCTAGGGGAGGAGATCCTGGCCTCTCAGGGGTCCGCTCCCCATGAAACCCCAGTGGGCAAATGTTTTGTCGCTGAATCATTTCGTACTAGGCTGCTCGAAACCTACCATTCCTCTAAGGCTGCGGGACATATTGGTAGAGACCAATTGTTATGGTCCCTTTCTCAGTTATTTTGGTGGCCTTCCATGAGAAACGATTGTGCCGAATTTACGAATGCCTGTGCCACCTGCGCCCGCGCTAAGACCCCGAGACATCTCCCTGTGGGCTTGCTTCAACCGGTGCCTAATGGCGAACGCCCCTGGTCTCATGTTTCCATTGATTTTATGGGAGAGTTGCCTATGTCGAAGGGGTACTCCTTTATATTCATGGTGGTGGACAGGTTTTCTAAAATGGCTCATTTCGTGCCCCTCCATGGTCTTCCTTCAGCGAAGGAATTGGCAATGGTGTTCGCCAGAGAAGTATTCCGGTTGCATGGAGTGCCTAGGGTACTGGTGTCTGACAGGGGGAGCCAGTTTGTGTCTAGATTTTGGAGGGCATTTTGCCAACAGATGGGCATACAGCTGTCCTTCTCCTCTGCCTACCATCCCCAGACCAATGGAGCCGCTGAACGAGCTAATCAGGGCTTGGAACAATTTCTCCGTTGTTTCGTTACTGACCATCATGATAATTGGTCCGACTTGTTGCCTTGGGCAGAGTTCGCCAGGAACTGTGCGGTCAATTCTTCATCTGGGAGCTCTCCGTTTCTGATTAATTATGGGTTCCAGCCCTGTTTGCTTCCAGACTCATTTCAGACGCAACAGATTCCAGCTCTGGATGAGCATATTGAGCAACTCCGTTCCACATGGGCACAAGTTCAGAGGGCACTTGGTCAGTCATTTCAGCGTCATCAGCGCCATGCTAATCGCAGAAGGCTTCCAGCGGTTTCCTTTCAGGTTGGGGATAGAGTATGGCTTTCCTCCAGAAATCTCAAGCTGCAGGTTCCGTCTAATAAGTTGGCTCCTCGGTTTATTGGTCCATACAGAGTTATTCGCAAAATTAACCCTGTCTCCTATGCACTAGACCTACCTGCATCCATGCGTATCCATAATGTGTTCCATGTGTCCCTTCTTAAGCCTCTGGTTTGCAATCGCTATACTACCACACCTGTGGTGCCAGGACCTGTTGAGGTCGAGGGCCAGGAGGAGTACGAGGTTCAGAGCATTATTGATTCCCGTAGGCTTAGAGGAAGGGTACAGTACCTGGTACATTGGAAAGGGTATGGTCCTGAGGATCGATCATGGGTGGATAGTACGGACCTTCATGCACCTAGGTTAACTAGGGCCTTTCATGCCAATTACCCGCAGAAACCTAAACCCTATTCTAGGAGAGGGGGTCTTTGAAAGGGGGGTACTATCACGGTGCCCGTGATTTGCTGCAGTTACTTGTCTGTCACCAGTAGGGGGCTTCTATTGGCTGTCTGCAGATAGCCCGCCTCTTATTGACTATTTAAACCTGGATTGGGCACCCTTTGAGTGCCCTTTCGTGTTGTTTCTGACCTTCTTGCTATGACTATGCTAGTGATAGCTGGGCCTCTGTTCCAGTGTTCCAGTGTTCCTGAGTTCCTGATCTCCTGTGTTCCTGAGTTCCTGATCTCTACTGTTCCAGTGTTTCCTGGATGCTGAGTTACTCCAGTCCTGGTTCCGGCCTAGTCTCTGGTGTTGCAGTTACTGCTGAACTTCTTCTCTGCTGTTTCCTGACCTGACTGATGGCTGCTGGTTCCTGTCATCTCATCACCTGTCTTCAGTTTCCTGGCGACCTTCTGCCTGGTCGCGTTGGTGACATTGCTACAATTCCGTGTTGGTCCCAGCGTGCGGACGCTGGTTTGCTCCTAAGCCTTGCGGCTATACAAACTCGCTTGTTACACCAGTGTGCGGTCACTGGTTTGCTCCAAAGCCTATCAGCTATACAAATCTGTGTTGGTCCCAGCGTGCGGACGCTGGTTTGCTCCTAAGCCTTGCGGCTATACAAACTCACTTGTTACACCAGTGTGCGGTCACTGGTTTGCTCCTAAGCCTATCAGCTCTACTAATCCGTGTTGGTCCCAGCGTGCGGATGCTGGTTTGCTCCTAAGCCTTGCGGCTATACGAACTCGCTTGTTACACCAGTGTGCGGTCACTGGTTTGCTCCAAAGCCTATCAGCTATACAAATCTGTGTTGGTCCCAGCGTGCGGACGCTGGTTTGCTCCTAAGCCTTGCGGCTATACAAGCTCACTTGTTACACCAGTGTGCGGTCACTGGTTTGCTCCAAAGCCTATCAGCTCTACAAATCTGTGTTGGTCCCAGCGTGCGGACGCTGGTTTGCTCCTAAGCCTTGCGGCCATACAAACTCACTTGTTACACCAGTGTGCGGTCACTGGTTTGCTCCAAAGCCTATCAGCTATACAAATCTGTGTTGGTCCCAGCGTGCGGACGCTGGTTTGCTCCTAGCCTTGCGGCTATACAAGCTCGCTTGTTACACCAGTGTGCGGTCACTGGTTTGCTCCAAAGCCTATCATCTTTACAAATCTGTGTTTGTCCCAGCGTGCGGACGCTGGTTTGCTCCTAGCCTTGCGGCTATACAAGCTCGCTTGTTACACCAGTGTGCGGTCACTGGTTTGCTCCAAAGCCTATCGGCTATACAATTCTGTGTTGGTCCCAGCGTGCGGACGCTGGTTTGCTCCTAAGCCTTGCGGCTATACTACTCACTTGTTACTCCAGTGTGCGGTCACTGGTTTGCTCGCAAAGCCTATCGGCTATACTATTCAGTGTTGTTCCCAGCGTGCGGACGCTGGTTTGCTCCAAAGCCTTGCTGCTTAACGATTCTGCTAATTTGCCAGTTTCATCTGACTGCTGCTACTATCTCTGGGCTGCCCTGCCCGGTATTGGTAAGGCCGGTAGAACCTTTTGCCACATTCCATCTGAGGTTGCCTTACCCGGTATTGGCAGGGCCGGTAGAGCCTACATTGTGTATCTATTGAGGCTGCCTTGCCCGGGAATTGGGTAAGGCCGGTAGAACCGTTATGCTATTCCATCTGCAGGTTGCCTTACCCGGTATTGGCAAGGCCGGTAGAGCCTAAAGACTGTCCTGTCCGGTATATTGACAGGACCGGTAGAGTCTGCCTTCTGTCTGTGCTATATTCTGTATATATATATATATATGTATGTTATTGCCATCCTAAGTTATCAATTTATTATTTCAATAAAATTGATTTTTTACCTAAAACTTGTGTCTGAGAGTCATAATAAACCGTGACACAATGATATGCGTTGGAACAAAATGTTTTTTGAGCTTGTAGGTTGGTAGCAGTGATAAGATCAGAAAAATTCTCCTTCATCAAGATGCTGGCCTCGAGTCAAGCCGTAAAAAGCTAACCTCCACCTGTGGACGAAACATTGGACCCAAAGTAACAAGGTTCTGATGTACAGGGAGCCAAAATGGTGCTACCAAAGATAGAATGAGATCTGAAAAACAGGTCTGATGGCAATCAAAATTACATGCGCTAGCTCCATCCTGAATTTCCTCAAAACTCTGGGGATCAGAGGAACTGGTGGAAACACATCCACCAGATGGAAATGCCACAGAATGAGCATCACATTTACCGTAGGAGCTAGAGGATCCCAGTAACTGACACAGAACCGTGGAACCTTTCAATTTAGCAGAGAGGCCATCAGGCTGACCGATGGAAGACCCCAAAGACAAACTATCAAGTCAAATATGTTCTGATTGAAAACCCAATTTCCAGAATCCAGGCACTGCTGACTTGCAGAGTCAGCTACAACATGGTCTACCCCTGGAATATAAACTGCAGAGAGATGGCAAGTGAGCCTCTGCCAATGACTTTGGACTTTGGCCCATACTGACTCACTTCTGGTCCCTCCCTAGTGGTTAATGTAAGCCACCACTTAACGCTGTCTCATTGTCGGACTTGATCTGCCCCAGGGAGCCCTGAAAGGACTGAGACCAATGCCACAGGGATAGGCAAGTTGCTAAAGCTCCAGAATATTGATGCTCTCTGCCCTGGTCCAAAAACCATGGGACATTTAAAGGCCAAGAGTTGCACCCCAGCCTGTCAGGCTGGCATCTGTGGTGACTATGACCTAGTTGGGGATAACAAGCAGCCACCAACAAAGGTCCTTCTTCATCCAGTAGGCAGAGACATGACAGGAGAGGTAACACCAATTCCTAAGAATATTCAGCTGCAGCTCCAAGGTATGGAATTGAGCAAACAGGACTGCCTTCAGAGCAGAAACTAGATATCCTATTATCTTCACGTACTCCCATACCATTGTAGATGGCCAAGATATTGCCTAGGATAACTGAAAAAACTGTGACAGAATCTTGTAGTCTGGCCAAGAAACCTTCACAAGAAGAGTGTTGAGACTCGTACTGAGAAAGTGGAGGACCTGATATGGAACCAGAGAAGATTTCTTGAATTTGAGAACCCTACCACGGTGTTCCAGTATGTATATGAAAGACTGAATCTGAATATGCAAGGTTTCCTCTGATGGAGCCTAGATTAAGAGGTTATCCAGGTAGGGAATAAAGATCTCTTGTGAGCAGATGTAAGCCACCAAGGGGGACATGACCTTTGTGAAAACACACAAAGCAGATGCCACCACAAAATGAAGGGCAATAAACTGAAAGTGAGTGGCCAGGAAAGCAAACCACAGGAAATGTTCATGGGCCGCATGGACAGGAATGTGCAAATAAGCATCCTTTATCTCGCGGGAAGACAAGAACTCCTCTGGACATATGGAAACGATGATGGAGTGCAAGCGAGCACAAAACGATTGAGACGTTTAAGATCCAGAATAGAATGTCATCGGCTATCATTTTTTTGGAAGACTGGAGTAGAATCCAATGAATCTTTTCTGAGAAGAAAAGGGTATCAACACCTGCATATCTAGAACGGGAGTGGGGGGACTGCATCTAAAAATGTACTACTTCGCTCAGGATGACAACAAACTCTGGAAGGTGCATGGAGGAAGCAGCTTGAAATATATGATAACCTTCTGAGACTGAGACTACCCACAAAACCCACTGATCAGACACAGAAATGGCCCATGCTCTGTAAAAAAAAAAAATGGAGACTACCTCCTATATTCAGTGTCAGAAAGAGACCCTCAAGAGTCATGCAGATTTGGGCTTGTCAGCCTTGGGCTTCTGAGCAGGCATTTTGCCTGACCAGGCTTGCTTGGGTTTGGAGTGGAACATGCCTGGGTAGCTGAGAGAACCAACACCCTTGGCAAATACTGTACTGTCAGTGGTAACGAAAACCATGGGTTGTTCGCGGGGAAAAAGGTACACAGTAACCTGAGTCAACAAAGTATTCTTGTCTCCAGTGACATGACTGATAACCTTTGCCAATTCTGGACCAAACAACTGTTTGCTAACAAAGAGGAAGAGAAACCAAAGACTTCTTGGAAGATTGTAACCAAAATAAGAAGCAAAAGAATATGCAGTAGATCAAGAAAATGACAATTCCAAAGATACAAATAAATAGACCAATTTAATCTACAATGAGAGGACACAATCATTTTACTAATAATATATGAATGTAGAAGTTGAAATACAAGTTAATACACTGTGTACAAAACAAAAGAAAATCAGAGTAAAATAATTTAATAAAACCCTAAATCCTGGTCTAAAAAATAATATTACTCAAAAACATATGCTTTGGAAATCACTAGGATAAACATACATAAGAAATTGTGGGTAAATGATGGAACATAACAATGATGAGGATATCCGACAACAAAGGTCTACATAAATGCAATCATGTATACACTGGAATGCAAGAAGATGTATAGGCAAGGAAAAGAAACACTATATAGTGTATCCAAATCAACCCACTATTAGGAGGGAGAGAGGGAGAGAGAGAGTAAAAGAATGAGTAAATTCTCATCCAGTATACAACCTCCTAACCTAACAGCAGAAAATAAAAAAGGAAGCTAACAGAGCTTTGCGCTTGCTGATCCTCCTGAACAAGGTCACTTTTAAAACTGAAAATATAGACAATACAAAAGCATGCCTACCAAAGTTCACTGGATAGAATGTTCACAATATAAAATCCAAAAGATGAAGTCCAAATAGGACAAGTCCCAAGACAGAGTATCTGATCTTGCTGCATCTTTATGAGGTATCCACAGTAACACCTCTACAGTCTAATACAAAAAAAGGAAAGAAAGAAGAAAAGAGTGCAAACGATCGGAGAGTAATCTTTGAGACAACTATATTCTCTACTGTATATATAGTGCACTTACTTGCTATAGTAAGTGCACTATATATACAGCAGAGAATACTTTTGTCTCAAAGATTACTCTCCGATCGTTTTTTCCACTTTTAAAACTGAGCACACACTGCAGGGGTAAACTGGATGGGGGGGAGAGACTTTTTTTTTTTTTTTTTAACCCTTTGTGTGCCAGAGGGGTATGCAACACATTGCAAAGCAATACGTTGTGTACCACTCTGACATTCAAAGGGTTCAGTGCCTTGCCCTCCTGGAGGAAGGAACTTTACACCGTGGTTCATGTGTTCCACATAGATGTAAGAGAAACACCATTACACAGTGAGGTGATCTGGTACCTTTCTTATAAAAAACATTGCCACGGAATACAGACAAAGCCAAAATCTTTCAGCGAGCATCTGCATAGCTGCAGGTCTGCGTACCTGTTTTTCCACACGCACAGCCGCCCTTTGCAGGATTAGCACCTCCCCAGTAATTCATTCTTTTCCCATCCCAGGAAACCCACCAGCCCCATCCAGACTGGATGAAACGTATGTGGCGGCAGTCAAGCTGAAATATCCGTATAAAAAAGAAATAGTAAGAATTAGGTGCAAGTAAAACCTTTAGGCCCTGATCACCTTGGCAATTTTTCCAAGTTATGCTAATTGCTTTTTCTAAGTTATGCTAATTGCCAGAAAACGTAATGCAATGGGGCATATGTATTAAGTAAATAGTGCGGCAAACCAACTGTACCCTTCTAGGGAATATTTTAACATCCCCCAAATTCCCTCCAATTTAAATTGGGCTCTTAACCCCTTAAATGATACAGATCACAAACATTCAAGGGGGGAGATGCATTAAAGCATGATAAAGTGTAGATGACTTCTCCAGTTATATCACTTCTCCAGTTCCAGTGTTATTCTATAGATCCTATTTACTAAGATCTCCCAAGTTAGAAATATGTTAGTGCATTGGTTCCATAGAATAACATAGGAACTAGAGAACTGATATCACTGGAGATGTCTTCTCCACTTTAACACCTCTTTATCACTCCTTAATGCATAACCTCCAAGGTGTTAAACGTCCTATTTTAATTAATGGGAATTTAGATTTATTTCCAGTGGTGTACTTTGTTTGCCCTATAATTACTCAATTTTTGCACTATATATAAATATATTAGCAAAATAAGCACTGTTGTCCATGCAGGAAGACTGTGTGCAAAGTAACGAGAAATTGTAATTTAAGCATCTCCAAGGCATCTAGATCCAAAGTCTAATACTTTTGCAAACAACAACAATAAATGGACGTACTGCAGCATGCGCCCGTTGAACAACAGACTTCCCTGGTCTGATTAAAGAAGCACACACACTAAAGTCCAATGCACCAACATTGAATACATCAGTGTAAGTAAAACATGAAAAATATTTATTGAATCATTAGGCTCATGCAATCAGAGTGCCTCAGATAACCAAATTCTGCCGAGACAGCTCTAACAAAAATCACAAATGATCTACACACAGCAAGGGACAAAGGACACTTTAGTATACTAATCCTACTAGATCTATCTGCTGCTTTCGACACTGTTGACCATGCACTCCTACTGGACACACTTCATACACTTGGCATCCGTGACACACCTCTAAAATGGATTTCCTCCTATCTCTCTAAACGTACTTTCAGTGTTTCTTTTTCTAACACTTTCTCGTCTCCCCTTGACCTCTCGGTAGGTGTACCTCAGGGATCAGTCCTGGGACCACTTCTTTTTTCACTCTACACACTCTCACTTGGTGACTTCATCTCATCTCTTGGATATAATTACCATCTGTATGCAGATGACACACTAATCTATCTCTCTGTCCCTGACCTCACTCCAGCTGTGCAGTCTCGAGTCATTCAATGTCTCTCAGCCATTTCATCATGGATGGCCCACCGCCACCTTAAACTTAATATGGCTAAGACAGGGCTGGTGGTGTTTCCTCCTAAAACCCATCCACCAACCCCCTTCTCCATCACAATAGGAAACTGTGTTATACACTCAGCATCCAAAGCACGCTGTCTTGGGGTCATACTTGATTCTAAATTAACCTTCTCCCCCCATATCCAAGCTGTCACTAGAACTTGTCACTTCTTCCTAAAAAATATTGCAAAAATACGTCCATTCCTCTGCCTATCAACAGCTAAAACTCTATCTCAGGCACTCATTCTCTCTAGACTTGACTACTGCAACATTCTACTCTCTGGTCTTCCTGCTTCTCATCTCTCTCCACTTCAATCTGTTATCAATTCAGCCGCAAGAATCACCACATTTGCTCCCAGATACCTTCCATCTCATCTCCTCCTGAAATCCCTCAATTGGCTACCTATAAAGTATCGTATTTCTTACAAGATTCTCCACCTCTCCTGTAAGTCACTCTGTTCTTCAGCACCCTCTTACATTTCTGCCCTTATCTCCCGCTACACCCCTTCCCGTCCCCTACGGTCTTCTCAAGGGTTCTTCCTGTCCTCTCCCTACACAACACGAGCCATCTCTCGACTACAATCTTTCTCACTGGCTGCTCCTCGACTCTGGAATGCCCTCCCCATCACTGTTCGCCAATCATCCACAATCACCACTTTCAAGCAACTCCTCAAAACCCACTTGCTCAGGGAGGCATCTCAATAGCGATGTCCTCCTTCTGCACACTGACAGTCACATCAGAATCCTTCTGCACTTCTTTCACCACACCTTGTACCTGCACTTATAATACTCCTCCTAGTGTCTCTGTTTGTCAATATGAATTCAGCCTAGATTGTAAGCTCCTTGGGGCAGGGTCCCTTTCCTAGTGTATGATTCCCTTGCTGCACTTTCCCTCACAAATAATGTAATGATTGTACTTAACCTTAATGCTCTTAACCCCAGTTCTGTCGTTTTTGTATTGTATTATTTCAACTTCTGTTAAGTGCTGTGTACATGTATGGCGCTATATAAATAAAGATACATACATACATGGTAACATCAATGCGTTTTGCATATTCACCGCTTAATCATGATGACAAGAACTGGAAGTTTAACGTTCACATTTAAAATTTACTCCATCCCATGGACTCAAAGTCTTTGATGTCCGCGTAATACGGATGCCGTGTGAGATACAAAATACCAGCTGACACTTAATGAGACAAAAGGTCAGCAGATTTAACCGTATCTGTGTCATGTAGAAATTTAAGGCTAAAACTCCCTACAAAAAACAAGACAATGCAATATAGTATAAACTCTTATATCAAGACTCATATTGTCCAAAAGTGTCAGCTCAAAACAGCAACTATATTGATATATCTGAGATAATCCATGTTCCAACAGACATCTGAATCTATTCGTGTCAACACTGAAAGAAGCAAATAAACCATTAAACACCCCATGGCTAATGACAGAAAGCCTATTCCCCCAGATTCTTAAACCATAACATATAATTGTGTAAATAGAATTAATAAATTCTAATTAGAATATACACATTAATTATATTATATAATACACAAAAATAAGTTAATATCAAATGCAAACAACACTATCTTAATTTAAAATGAATCAAAATAACACCTCAGATATAGCCGTGTTTATTATAGCGTCCTGCTTGAACAGCAAAAAATGCATCATCAATAAAAGATATAGTAACAAATAAATAGTAATAGATAGTGATGCAGTCTCCGGAGAGGTTTTACCCCATCTGACTCTCATATTAAAGATCACATATATCATCCAGTGATTCAATCAAACAGCTCCTTCTATACAAAAAATATTACAAAATGTTGGAGGGTCACTAGGAGCTAATAACACCTTCAACACAAACATTTTTATCATGGAGGTGTGATATAAACAATACCCGAAGACACCATCTACACTTAAAAAAAAACCCTCAAACATAACAAGAAACATCATATTCACGATTCAGGAAACCTAGTTCTTAACCAAAAGATCCAGAATACTTCTATTCTGGATAAATAACCCTCTAGGTTGCCACCCTTAGTTCCTAAACTAACTCTTTCAATACCCTGGATTCGCACAGAGTGACTACTTTTGTTGTGATGAACTTCAAAATGGTTAGCCACCATTGATTTGATGCACCACAACGCATGTCACTTCGCTGGTCATTGATTTGTTCCCTCAGGGGTCTACTGGTCTTGCCTACATACTGCTTATTACACTCCACAAGTGAGCAAATACACAACATTTTTGGTGTTGCAGTTAATATATTGCCTCATATCAGATGCAAGACCAGTGACACTCAAGGTGAAGTTTTTAGAAACTATAATCCTAGAACACAATTTGCACCTCATTATATATGTTATGGTTTAAGAATCTGGGAGAATGGGCTTTTAGTCATGGCCACAGGGTGTTTAATGACACCATGTGGCTTATAGGGTTGATAGGGTTAAATCTGCTGACCTTTTGTCTCATTAAGTGTCAGCTGGTATTTTGTATCTCACACAGCATCCGTATTTCATGGACATCAGAGACTTCGAGTCCACTGGACGGAGTAAATTTTAAATGTGAACGTTAAACTTCCAGTTCTTGTCATCATGATTAAGCGGTGAATATGTGAAACGCGTTGATGTTACCATACCTCCTGTCATCTGAGGCACTCTGATTGTATGAGTCTACGGAAGTGATAAGTACTGTTTTTTACTGTGATTCAATAAATATTTTTCATGTTTTACTCACACGGATGTATTCAGTGTTGGTGCAGTGGACTTTAGTTTGTGTGCATCCATGCAGGAAGAGGCAGGGTTAGAAAGAGATTCTGCTGTTGCACTGCTAATGACAGGTACCTATATACACTGGGTGAACTTCCACATACAATGTCCATCACCACCCCCTCCCAGCTTGTTGCAATTGTCAGTCATAAAATAATTTCCACCATCATCCCCCAGCCTACCACCCCTTCTTCTAAAAGAGCAAAATTCTGCCCTCTCTTACCCCTCACACCTATGCTTATATACCCACTTAATGCACCTTCCCTTTATGGGGATCATAGTTCTGGTTGCACTGCATGTGAACAGAGGTTGTCAGGAGTTTTGTGCTGTGGTGCAGTTTATACCATAAGTAAATGACTACATTAACTGATGCAGTTCCCAACAGCCTCCATTCATATACAGTGACCAGAAGAATATTTGTTGGGTTATATTGTTGTTATGGGGTAGTTGCTTTTTTATTTTTTCTAATTCTATTTATTGGTTTTATTATTCTCCCAGTAAATGTAACTGAAAATAATGTTATGTACTATGACCTGTTTGGCGTCTGAGAGTATCAACATGCTGAGTAATATGGCATTCATATGTCATATTCCTTTGTCTGCTACACCAGTCCTAAGTGACATTGTGCTATAGAATATCATATCATGTAGCCATCAGAATGTCCATTGTCAGTAGTAATGTTGAAAACACCATTTTGCATTACTGTTAATTTGGGGTCTGTGTATGCCGTGCATGTAGATAATACAATACATATTTGGTATGAGTGACTCAGGGGATGAAGGGATTTGAGAAATAATTCAAACATTATCTACAGTATAAACTTACACTTGTTTGAGATACAATGTATTATATTAGAACTATTTTTTTTTAAATATTTGTAACATCTTTTTACACTTCACACAATTTACGTCATTTGCAGCACTGTTAAAAAAGCCGATCTCCTCATGTAAAAACAGTATATAGTTTTCCATATGTAACTGGAAATTTATCCACATAGCTAAATAGATGTGTAGCAAAATGCTGAAAATGGATCTGGTCTTCATGGTTCTCGAAATGGGCCAGTCATTGCAATGGTTAAATGGCTGTCTCATTGCCAAAGTTCAGATAAGGATTGATATGTTTTGTTTGTGTGTGTCTGTATATATATATATATATATATATATTATATACACACATATACACATACACACACATATATTAGCGATTACTTAATATAAATCCAATAATTTGCAAATTGTGGAAAAATATTTGCAAAATACTAAAAACTACAGCAAGAAACCAATATGAGGGACACCTGGTTAAATCATCATATCCAGGAACTCTCCAGATCTGTTCCGGAGACTCCAGGAAGAGAGGCTGGTTCTCCATCTCAGTGGTAACTCCACCCACTTCTCAGCCCATTTCATGCAAGCCCCACCTCTCTACCTTCCAAATCCACCCACACATTATTATGATGCAAATCGCATAATTCGGACTCTCCCATCTTCAGTCCTGTGTACTTCTCCAGGGGCCAGGGACAAGAAGGTCCCCAAGTACGTAAAACATTCTTAAACATAATATACTAGTGTATAATTTTCCCGTTAAGGCTGTGATCTCTCTGAGTAGGGGCCCTGAAGAAACCAGACATCCAATCGCCACTAGCCAATGGCGAGTGAAAATTTAGCCCTGGTAAGTAGAAATTCAGCCCTGGTGGGTATGTTTTGGCTTGCAGTGGCGAGTAACTTTCAGGTCTGGCTAGTAGCAAATGACTTAAAATTATAAGCCCTGTATATTTTTTTATATATATATATATATATATATATATATATATATATATATATATATATTATATATATATATATATATATATATATATATATAACGTGTTTGGAATGAGAAAATCTCACCCAATTACAAGCGCACTCATTAGGTCTTTGAAAATAAAAAACTTTTATTTAAACATAAGATCGACGTTTCGACCCCCTCAGGGGCCTTTATCAAGACAATTACACCTCATACACACTAACCTTAAATACAGTCCTCCCCTCGCGCTCAAACACCACGAGGTCAGTGCGGCAGCAACATCACGGGCGCTGGAACGCACTAACGTGGACCGCATCCGTTGTTAACACTTGCGGTACCACAATGTGCATCCAAATAACCACCGATGCTACTGCCAGCACCAGAACATCGGCGTTCAGCCTAAGGGGAACACTGAAGCACACCTAACACTGGAGACAAACACAAAGTAACAAATACGATCAAAAAAGCAAAAAAGAAACATTGTCTCTGTATCCACAACAGGCACATAATCTACACATGATTCTCCATCCTATAGCATCCAAAGTTAAAATACATCGCATGGGTACCCACATGAAGTTACATTTCCATTGTATAACTAGCAGGACTTACCTCGGTGTCTGCATGTAATCGTACCTCATTGTATGCGATCTCAAAGCTTTATACGAGGCTCATATATGCAGGTCCTCCCGGTTGTAGTTTGTACGTACATCCACCTCTCGCCGGGGTTAGTCTTATTGCAAGAAAACTAACCTGTTCCAAACGATCATCAGGAATGGTATAAACTTAAGATTTCTTACACAGCCTTGGCTCTACGTGTGCTGTATTCTTACAAGCACTCCGGAGTCCGATTTACAGGCTGTTAATGTTATTAGCATCCATCTTAACAGATTGTAGCGATTCCAACATTGGACCCGAATCCAGACGAGATAACCCCTGGCTCTACATGTGCTAACTCTTCTAGACAGCATGGAGCCCATAGTATGGTTAATCTCCAAAAGTGTCCCAATATTTTAGTGGACTTTGTCCGATTTTATCCATTCACTGAGTCCTTCAAGTGAATCAATCTGCAAGGAAATATAAATAAATCCATTCTTGTTCAGTCCCGATCGCAATACTGGGTAACATATCCAGAGACACCGATTAAAAGCCACTGCTAGCAATATCAGTTGACATATATATCTGTTTTACAACCCAATTTAGTAGCTATTAGAGGAATCAGTGAGATTACAGTGCCCGGTGTTAAACGGGCCGCGGGACACACAGCCCTGTCACAGTTTATAGAGCCGGGGCGAACTGTGTCAGCTCGCAGCAGAACCATCATCTAAATAAAATTCCATTTTCCTATGTTAACCACAACGGTTCAATGTGTACAACCATGCCCCGCAAGTACTTAACAGGACACGCTTGCACACATAACCTACACATTAAAAATTGACTTGAATCGCAACAGGAGAACATTGAAGTAATGAACAGAGTATATAAATATATTCATATTGCTTCTAATCCAGTATTATCAGCTGACCTTTTCTTATGATTTATACATACCCTGATCCTAGGACTTACATGTAGGATTATCTCCTTCACATATAGTTGTAATGATTCTTAACCCATTTTGCATATGTCCCAGGGGGTATTAACACCATAGATCGGTCAAGCCTACATATCTGGAATAAAACAAAAAGCTTATTCAATAATTGGTGATTAATTTATACAAAAAGGACTGTCTCTATTATTATCATTACTTTCTCTAAGATCCAGATCAAATTGCACACTTTGACCCAATCTAGTGAATATCTTACTTCCAGACAACTCAATAAATTCAAAGGAAACAATGTAATGTTAGTTTGTCATTCAATCCTCTTGGGGATACAGTATCTAAATACTGTATCCATTTTGCTTCCTTCTGCAGCAATAGTTTCCCTCTATCTCCTCCCCTCACTAGCGGGGGAACTTGATCGATGGCCATATATCTTAAGGAGGGCAAGGGATGACTGAACTTAGCAAAATGAAATGGGACCGGTTGATCTTTAATTTTTGAGGAAGATTTCACAGTAGGATTCCGTGCCGCCTCTAGGGCAGCTTTAATTGCGGCTCGATGGTTACTCATCCTTTCTTTGAAAGAATTTGTGGTTTTACCCACGTACAGCAAACCACAAGGGCAACGTATGATGTAGATCACAAATTGGCTGCTACAGCTTAGATTATGTTGTATTTGAATCTTAAAGCCTTTGTGTGGATGTCTGAAGTAAGTCCCAACAAGCATGTAATTGCAGGTCACACAAGATAAGCATTTATAGCAGCCCTTTTTAAATACAGTCTTGTCTTTGCTGTAACATTTCACCGGATCCGTTTTAACCAATAAATCCTTCAGGTTCTTTCCTCTTCTATAGCACATCATGGGTGGTCCCTTCGACAGATGTTGTAGTGCTGGGTCACTTGTGACAATCGGCCAATATTTTCTAATACTGGTTTTTAAGGGTGCAGAAGTCGTATTAAACGTTGTGATGTAAGGCATCCTAGTTTCCTTATCCGTTTTTCTTTTAATGAAACTCTCCATTCTATGTATTCTAGTAGTAGTATTTATAGAATCACTAATAAGTTTTTTCTCATACCGTCTCTCTAGGAACTTGTCACCCATTTTACTCAATTCAGAATGCAAGCAATTGTCATCACTAATTATCCTCCTTAGTCTCAACATTTGAGATCTAGGTAGGCTGTTTATCAAGTGAGGAGGATGGTGACTGGTGGCTTGGAGTAAATTATTTCTATCTGTGGGTTTATTATATACCGTTGTTTCTAGAATACCCTCTCGTAATCTCACCAATACATCTAAAAAGGGGATTTCAGTCTTGCTGTAGGATAAAGTCAAGTATATATGTCTATGATTGTTATTCAAGTCCTTGACTAGTTCTTCCAATTCTGTGTCTGTTCCCTTCCACATGATGAACATATCATCGATGTACCGAGTATAAATCACTGTATGTTTCCTGAAAAGTTCATGTCTCTGAAGAATATCCATTTCATATTTATGCATGTAGCTGTTTGCATAAGCAGGGGCCATGCATGCTCCCATGGCAGTCCCGGTCTTTTGTAGATAGAATTTATTCTCAAATTTAAAATAATTTTTCGTCAAGCAAACATCAAGCATTTCCATGAAAAACTCCACTGGGGGTCCTTTGTACAATGGATTGTTAGTAATTAGATCTCGTACCGCAGCTACTCCCTCTGAATGTGGGATCACTGTGTACAAAGACCTAACATCCATAGAACCTAATATCACATCTGTTAGATCTGTCCTCAGAGACAACAACATTTCCAGGAAACTACTAGTGTCCTTAAGATAATATGGAAGTGCTTGGACACAGGGTTGGAGATAAAAATCAATATATTTACCTATAGGGTGAAGCAAGGACCCAATCGCAGAAATTATGGGTCTACCTGGAGGTTTAGTCAAAGACTTGTGTATTTTAGGTAATGTATAAAGGATTGGTTTTCTGGGGAAATTTGTTGTTAAAAATTCACTCGTTTTATCATCTATCCAATTTGCTTCCTTGCCTAATGTAACCAGTGAAAAATGGGTACTGGTGGTGGAGGAAATTAATCATGAATTAAGTGAGGTAAGAAAATCTATCTCAGATTTTGACAGTAAATATAGTGAAACACTACGGAATGACACAGGTACAGATTGGCATAAGAAGTTAGATGAGCAAGTAGAAACATATAAAAACAAACTTGCAAAATATAAACGTGACAAATTCAATAAAGTTGTAGATGATTACAAAGAAGTATATAGATGGTTGAGTGGTACATCAGACTCTACCAGACGATTGACATTTAGGAGACGTTCAAAATACAGACCCCAAGTTCAAGGGTTAACTGATAGAGAAGATAGCTTTTCCTCATCAGCAGATTCAGAAACTGAAGGTAGCTCCACTGAAACTCAAACTTTTTTAGGAGTTACAACCCGGGCACAAACAAACAAAGGAAGTACAGGAGGAAGAGGACGAGGAGGGGGGGCAAAAACAAATACAAATATAGGTGCAAAACCCCCGCTCCCGAAAACTTAGTCTTCAACTTATCTTCACATACACTCACTATAGGAGAGACTAGATTGCTCCAAAGGGGACTGACTTTTATACCGACTAATACGCTAACTAAATTTGACAATCAGGTGGATCTATATCGGTTTGGCCGAAGTTTGAGACTAAAGGAATTTTTTGCCACTAGTTCAACTAGTGAGAAATTGGAATCACCATTTAGACCAAAATCTAATTTTGATCCTCCTAGCACTAACGCTTCTATAAAAACTTTTCACAGATTAGTTGAACAGGACATGTCAACTACAGCATACATGCAGAAAAAATATTCCAACTTATCTGCAGTAGAACGGGAGGCAATCAAAACGTTGAGTGGTGATTCCAATATAGTAATAAGATCTGCTGACAAAGGTGGGGCAATTGTGCTCCAGGATTACAGTGACTATAGAGAAGAAATTATGTCCCAGTTATCAGACATTGACACTTATCAATGTCTATCCTTTGATCCCACACTTCGTTTCAAATCAGATGTAGACTCACTGGTTACATTAGGCAAGGAAGCAAATTGGATAGATGATAAAACGAGTGAATTTTTAACAACAAATTTCCCCAGAAAACCAATCCTTTATACATTACCTAAAATACACAAGTCTTTGACTAAACCTCCAGGTAGACCCATAATTTCTGCGATTGGGTCCTTGCTTCACCCTTTAGGTAAATATATTGATTTTTATCTCCAACCCTGTGTCCAAGCACTTCCATATTATCTTAAGGACACTAGTAGTTTCCTGGAAATGTTGTTGTCTCTGAGGACAGATCTAACAGATGTGATATTAGGTACTATGGATGTTAGGTCTTTGTACACAGTGATCCCACATTCAGAGGGAGTAGCTGCGGTACGAGATCTAATTACTAACAATCCATTGTACAAAGGACCCCCAGTGGAGTTTTTCATGGAAATGCTTGATGTTTGCTTGACGAAAAATTATTTTAAATTTGAGAATAAATTCTATCTACAAAAGACCGGGACTGCCATGGGAGCATGCATGGCCCCTGCTTATGCAAACAGCTACATGCATAAATATGAAATGGATATTCTTCAGAGACATGAACTTTTCAGGAAACATACAGTGATTTATACTCGGTACATCGATGATATGTTCATCATGTGGAAGGGAACAGACACAGAATTGGAAGAACTAGTCAAGGACTTGAATAACAATCATAGACATATATACTTGACTTTATCCTACAGCAAGACTGAAATCCCCTTTTTAGATGTATTGGTGAGATTACGAGAGGGTATTCTAGAAACAACGGTATATAATAAACCCACAGATAGAAATAATTTACTCCAAGCCACCAGTCACCATCCTCCTCACTTGATAAACAGCCTACCTAGATCTCAAATGTTGAGACTAAGGAGGATAATTAGTGATGACAATTGCTTGCATTCTGAATTGAGTAAAATGGGTGACAAGTTCCTAGAGAGACGGTATGAGAAAAAACTTATTAGTGATTCTATAAATACTACTACTAGAATACATAGAATGGAGAGTTTCATTAAAAGAAAAACGGATAAGGAAACTAGGATGCCTTACATCACAACGTTTAATACGACTTCTGCACCCTTAAAAACCAGTATTAGAAAATATTGGCCGATTGTCACAAGTGACCCAGCACTACAACATCTGTCGAAGGGACCACCCATGATGTGCTATAGAAGAGGAAAGAACCTGAAGGATTTATTGGTTAAAACGGATCCGGTGAAATGTTACAGCAAAGACAAGACTGTATTTAAAAAGGGCTGCTATAAATGCTTATCTTGTGTGACCTGCAATTACATGCTTGTTGGGACTTACTTCAGACATCCACACAAAGGCTTTAAGATTCAAATACAACATAATCTAAGCTGTAGCAGCCAATTTGTGATCTACATCATACGTTGCCCTTGTGGTTTGCTGTACGTGGGTAAAACCACAAATTCTTTCAAAGAAAGGATGAGTAACCATCGAGCCGCAATTAAAGCTGCTCTAGAGGCGGCATGGAATCCTACTGTGAAATCTTCCTCAAAAATTAAAGATCAACCGGTCACATTTCATTTTGCTAAGTTCAGTCATCCCTTGCCCTCCTTAAGATATATGGCCATCGATCAAGTTCCCCCGCTAGTGAGGGGAGGAGATAGAGGGAAACTATTGCTGCAGAAGGAAGCAAAATGGATACAGTATTTAGATACTGTATCCCCAAGAGGATTGAATGACAAACTAACATTACATTGTTTCCTTTGAATTTATTGAGTTGTCTGGAAGTAAGATATTCACTAGATTGGGTCAAAGTGTGCAATTTGATCTGGATCTTAGAGAAAGTAATGATAATAATAGAGACAGTCCTTTTTTGTATAAATTAATCACCAATTATTGAATAAGCTTTTTGTTTTATTCCAGATATGTAGGCTTGACCGATCTATGGTGTTAATACCCCCTGGGACATATGCAAAATGGGTTAAGAATCATTACAACTATATGTGAAGGAGATAATCCTACATGTAAGTCCTAGGATCAGGGTATGTATAAATCATAAGAAAAGGTCAGCTGATAATACTGGATTAGAAGCAATATGAATATATTTATATACTCTGTTCATTACTTCAATGTTCTCCTGTTGCGATTCAAGTCAATTTTTAATGTGTAGGTTATGTGTGCAAGCGTGTCCTGTTAAGTACTTGCGGGGCATGGTTGTACACATTGAACCGTTGTGGTTAACATAGGAAAATGGAATTTTATTTAGATGATGGTTCTGCTGCGAGCTGACACAGTTCGCCCTGGCTCTATAAGCTGTGACAGGGCTGTGTGTCCCGCTGCCCGTTTACCACCGGGCACTGTAATCTCACTGATTCCTCTAATAGCTACTAAATTGGGTTGTAAAACAGATATATATGTCAACTCATATTGCTAGCAGTGGCTTTTAATCGGTGTCTCTGGATATGTTACCCAGTATTGCGATCGGGACTGAACAAGAATGGATTTATTTATATTTCCTTGCAGATTGATTCACTTGAAGGACTCAGTGAATGGATAAAATCGGACAAAGTCCACTAAAATATTGGGACACTTTTGGAGATTAACCATACTATGGGCTCCATGCTGTCTAGAAGAGTTAGCACATGTAGAGCCAGGGGTTATCTCGTCTGGATTCGGGTCCAATGTTGGAATCGCTACAATCTGTTAAGATGGATGCTAATAACATTAACAGCCTGTAAATCGGACTCCGGAGTGCTTGTAAGAATACAGCACACGTAGAGCCAAGGCTGTGTAAGAAATCTTAAGTTTATACCATTCCTGATGATCGTTTGGAACAGGTTAGTTTTCTTGCAATAAGACTAACCCCGGCGAGAGGTGGATGTACGTACAAACTACAACCGGGAGGACCTGCATATATGAGCCTCGTATAAAGCTTTGAGATCGCATACAATGAGGTACGATTACATGCAGACACCGAGGTAAGTCCTGCTAGTTATACAATGGAAATGTAACTTCATGTGGGTACCCATGCGATGTATTTTAACTTTGGATGCTATAGGATGGAGAATCATGTGTAGATTATGTGCCTGTTGTGGATACAGAGACAATGTTTCTTTTTTGCTTTTTTGATCGTATTTGTTACTTTGTGTTTGTCTCCAGTGTTAGGTGTGCTTCAGTGTTCCCCTTAGGCTGAACGCCGATGTTCTGGTGCTGGCAGTAGCATCGGTGGTTATTTGGATGCACATTGTGGTACCGCAAGTGTTAACAACGGATGCGGTCCACGTTAGTGCGTTCCAGCGCCCGTGATGTTGCTGCCGCACTGACCTCGTGGTGTTTGAGCGTGAGGGGAGGACTGTATTTAAGGTTAGTGTGTATGAGGTGTAATTGTCTTGATAAAGGCCCCTGAGGGGGTCGAAACGTCGATCTTATGTTTAAATAAAAGTTTTTTATTTTCAAAGACCTAATGAGTGCGCTTGTAATTGGGTGAGATTTTCTCATTCCAAACACGTTATATGTCAAAACTGATTCAAGCAGCACCAGGCAGAAAGTTATTTATAATTATGTTTTGGAGTGCCCACTTCTTGCAGTTTTTATATATATATATATATATATATATATATTATATATATATATATACACACACACACACACACACACATACATATATACATACACACACACACACACACACACACACACACACACACTAGTTACAAAGCCTGTATACACGGGTTGATGGGGAGCTCCGGATGGCTCATAGCCTGTCTGTGCTCCCAGCTCCGGGGCAGCAGTGGAGGCGCTGGGTGACAGTTTGTCAGTCTGCCGCCTCCGCTGCTACCCTGGAGCCGGGAGCACAGACAGGCTGTCAGCCTTCTGGAGCTCTCCGCTACGGATCAGCCCGTTCTGCAAGTCCCCACTGCGCATGTGAGTTACGCACACAGTGAGTGACACATTCTAGCACTATATGTTATAGAATATATATCTCCTGATTTTTTTTTCACCTAAACAAGATACTTACCCTTACAAACTGCTCACATCTTTCTGACACTTTTGTGAGAGCTTTGAGCTGAGAGAGATCTGCTTCATATTTCAACTCTCTCCTATAACATCCGGCATCCTCACATGGGGTCACACGCATACGCCTCTCACTGTCATGTCTTATCACGGTTATACCTGCGTGCAGAAAAAAAGAGATACAACTGCTCTCTGTTAAGCTGGCAAAAGAACAAGGAGTAATTTATGGATTGAGACAGATAATACAAAACCTTCCTAAATACTGGAGTTTATATCCTCCTCTGATTGCCTCAGCTACAGCCCAGATGGAGACCCTGTCTTTATAGAAGACAAGTTAAGTTGATTTACAAAGAATAAAAATCTGCCTATATGTTGTACTAGCCATTTCTCTGTAAGATAGTTTCTGAGAAATTAACCTAGCTGGGAACTCTCCGTATTTGCCCCGGAGACTCTGTTTTTTCAGTGAATTGCTGGGTCTCTGGAGACAGAAGCCAATTCTCCGGTGGTGGGGAGTTTCTTATAAAACACTGCCCACTTCTGCTCTCTCCCAGTCTGTTCCACCCACTTCTTCTTTCCACCCTTTTCTGCAAACTTCCCACCCATTTTATTGCACAGCCTATTAAAGGGAAAGTAATGTTCCAGAAAAAATTTCTCCAGTTGTTTAGAGGTTAAAATAATAAACAATATGCTACAAATCCTATCTCTCAAACCGCTATGGTTTGAGAGATATATGCATTCAAAGTTCCCCCTCCATCCCCTTCTCCTGATGTCAGCTGTAAAGCTAACAGCAAGAGATTCGAGTCATACGAATCGAGGAGGCTCTTAAGCAGAGCCGAAATCATGTTATTTCAAAAGAATTATTTCACTGGAAAAGTCTACAAAGTGTGCTTGCAAACCAGGCACACTTTGTAGACGTTTTCAATTAAGTAATTCTTTGGAAATAATGTGATTTCGGCTCTGCTGCAGAGCCGCCGGCTGGTCCCCAGACCAGGATCTCCTGCTGTTAACTAGATGCTGACGTCAGAAGAAGGGGAGGGAGGGGGGATCTTTCAATTCCTATATCTCTCAAACCATAGCGGTTTGAAAGATCAGATCTGTAGCATATTGTTTATTATTTTAACCTCTACAAAACTGGAGAAAATTTTTCTGGGACATTACTGTCCCTTTAAGCCTCACCCTTTGAGATGCAAATAAAGTCATTTATATCCTCCCACCGGCACCACACCACCTTCTGGGGACTGTAAAAGACAAGGTATGGAAATTAACCTTTATGTTTGGCAGGCACTGTATGTTAATTAGAAATGTTCCAGGCCAACATTATCACTTGCTGTGGTATTAAGAATTATCCCAGAGTGTGGGTTCTGTCGAGCTTAATTCAAAGCATATTGGCTTGGGCCAGGAATAAATTAGCATAAAGTGTCACCAGCAAATGTTAATTTCTCAAATACATATGCAGAGTTGTAAATGTCCCCTAGTCCAGTGGTAAACAGATTTTCACTACATGGTATCTAAGATTTTTCTCAGTTGCCCTTTATCAAGATCCTTACCAGCATGTGTCAACAGTACCTCTCCATCACAGTCAAACATGTCACACAGTGGATGTATGCTCATATTGCCTCTACATAAAATAACACTGGGCCAAAGTAACAGGCACAATTTTGTAAATAAAAAAAATGCAGTATGTGGCAATTTAAATGAATCGTAAAGAACAAGTAAAACTTTTCAATTTTTCCACAGAGGGTAAATAATTAATGGTCAATTAAAAATATAAATAAATATAATGGTCTTAAATAAAATGTAGGGAGATAATATTATCCCCCAGCAGGGGCGTTTCTAGGTTCCAAAAAGATCTGAGGCTAGAGCCTATGGTAAAAACAGTGCACTTGCCTCCCACAGCAATAATAATAACCACATGAACACACATGCAAACTTAAATTTATGTAGTACGTATATTACATACATAAAGTACATATTACTACAAATATGTTTACCTGAGGCCCCTTTGGCAATCACAATACTTTAAAACTGGGTTAGCTAAAGACTGCCACTCAAGTAGCTGCAGAACTACAGCCACTGAGATTTATGCTAAACCTTTAAGAGTCAGGTACTATGCAGCATACATGGCTAATGAGACCTAGTCACAAACTGTCCATTCATAATTAACTCTTCCAAAAGATATCAGACATTGTATTTAACTTTTGAGTGCCAGAGAGGTACCCAACTCATTGCAAAGTGTTGCGTGCGCATCTGGCACAAAAGGCAGTCTTGGCTCAAAACCCCGGCAGTCTGACTCAGGCAACGGCCCGTGTGGTAGACTGGGTGGGTCTGTGCCAGTGAAAATTCCTTATGCCGCCAGCGGAGGCACAGAGGTCAGATATTGGGCATATTTATTAGACTAAAGAAAAGTAAAAAAAGAAAAGCCAAGAGGATACAAAATACAGGCACTCCCCTCCTCAAAAGGGAACTCAAAGTCAATATACGTAACAAAATTAAATGCGAGTGCAGATACAAAAAATTAACTCTTTAATAATATGCACAGCAGGGGTAAAGGAAAAACAAGTCGAGACGTGATCCCCCCACACTCACCCCCACACCTTAATCCTCAATCTAAAAACAACACTACTGAACGCTAGATGCCGACATCTACACAAATCTGAAGCAGTTAACTGCTGATGTACATCAGAAAAAATGTAAAAAATGAATAAGGGAAGAACAAAAATTATCCCTCCACATCCGGAGCAACAAAAAGCTGAGCGGCAGAAGTCAGTCCTCATAGGGAAAAAAAACAACAAAGCACATAGCTTAATTTCCATACAATGCTGCACTGAGAGAGGTGAGATTTGTTGGCCTTTGGACTAGCATTATGCACAACTATACATCCAACACCACATGATGAACCTGTTTACCTGAATCTGAAGACATGTCACAGTACACCTCAAACTGGGGCACACCTTGTCCAGGACCATCTGGATCAATAACATAACGTCCAGAGTCTGAAATCCCAGCTTCCATAAGGGCAGCACATGACTGCAAGACAGGAGGTTCTGCAACTACAAACACAATAAAGTGGATCATTGTTATTGCAGGTTTACTTTAAGAACATTTATTCACAGGCCCAGGTTCTTTGTGTGCTGATGGTTATCCAGTGTTGTATGTTTGAAACTTTTACATTTCACTGTGTGGAATTGAAGAAGGCACTCTTATTAATATCACATAGCATATTTCAATGTATCATAATTTGCTGGAAACATTCACTGAAATTTTAAGAATATCTGCTGTTAGGAAACTGAAAAGCAGACTTGAATTTACATCAGACAAACTCCTACAGGTAAAGTTATGGAGGAAATTAATGTGATATCACAAACCATTCTACAGATCATTGCTGTATCTACAGAGAACTGCATGAAAGGAGGAGTTAACAAAGATACATTTAAATGTCATGTTTTAGTTATAATGTCTAGTGTCCATCACTTTAGACCCCTGAGGGCACCTGCCTGCGTTCCTTAGAAATCTGAACAATCTGAATGACCACTTAAGATCATTATTCACAACCTGGATGTCTTGTAAATAACATTATACAATTGGCTAAATGAACTGGGACATTGCATAAAAGTAGATATATTTAAAAGCATTAATATCTATGAATTTGTAAGTCAGGCATTCAAGGGATTAACATGCCCTGTTTAAATCAATGGAGATATTTTATTTGTCCCGTAGAGCACAGTTTCTTTGCCTTAGTTCTTCGTAGTACATCAGCCTCAAAGTCCTTTATCGGGCAGTTGTGCTACTCCTGAATTGTATATAGAAACATCAAATTTAATGGCATGTAAGAACCATTTGGCCTATGAGTCTGCCTATTTTCCTATTTTATTGTTAGAATAGCCATATAGCTATCCCAAGACTTTTTAAAGGGGTACTAACACCAACCTAAAGTATTCTGGGGAGCTCTGTGTGCCTGGATGTCGAAGGTCTAGTGGTGTCTGTTCACTATCAAAATGTCGCCCTTAATTTGGCAACCAACCCAGGGGCTCATTAAACATGTCATCAGGTTGAAAATGCGACATAAGAATCTTGCCTGCATGACAAGAAATGCCTAATAAAGCATTGAAAAAGTCTACAAGCTGAGCCAAATGAACTTTACATGCAGCAGAAGCTATTGCCAGAGGAGCAAGCGTGACTGTGATGCCCTATAGGCGTGATTGCAGAGGATGTGATGCAGCACTCAAAGAGTTAATGGATGGAATGGCACTGCTACGTTTTCCCTACATTGATCCCACGTTTCCTGCAACTCGGCAGCATTTTATCTCCAAAACTCACACTACTCACACACAGCCCCTGCAATCATGCCGATGAGGCATCACAGTCATGCTTGATCCTCTGCAAACAGCTTCTGCTGCATGAATTGAAAAGCTCATTTGGATCAGCTTGGTAGACATTTTCCCCGCTTTCTTAGGCATATCGCCCTTGTCATACAAGCGAGATTCTAATGTTGCCATTTTCAACCTGGTGACATACTTAATTCTCCCTTGGGTTGGTTGCCAAATTGAAGGCGACATTTTGATAGACCAGTGGTGTCCATGATATCTCCATTCTTGATACTGCTATAACCCCCTGCCCCAGACCTGCCTGGGCCTTTGCTCAAGCACTTGTAAGAAAAACATAAACAGGGATTAGCTTTTGTATAGCCATAAACCAATTACTATTTAAATGTCATCTTACATGCACATAGGCTGGGAGGTGCTCTGGAGTAAACTCAACTCTCAACCCACTACAGTGTAAAAGAAGGGGTCATATATTCGAGACTTGACACCTTCCCGCTGGCTAGAGGAAGCCTTCAGGTCTCATCCATGTGTGACCCCTGCTTCTATACTGTGATTGGCAAAGTGAATAGGTTATTCCCAGGCAATGGGATTCTCCATTTAAAAGCCAACCCCTGTATGTATATGTATATATTTATTTTTATTTTTTTACAGTGGCCAGGGCACCGGCCAGGCAGGACTGGGGGAGAGGGGTTATGGTGACTGAGTGTGGTGGTTTGTTTTTAGGGTCTTTATTTACTTTTTTGTTTCGTCAGGAGACTGCAGCTGAGGACCAGACGTTTACACCACTGGACCTTCGCCATCCAGGAAAGTTTATAATATTAAACACATGGATATGGGGAGGATGGTTGGAAGGGGTCCCAGAGACTTGAGATTTTTAAAAATCTTAACATAATGGAAACTAATTGGGGTGTTTATGCCTAAAACTTTGGCTAGCAGGGGACACTGGCACAAGACTGGGGTATTTATGGATTATAATATGGCTACCAGTGGGACACTAGAACAGGACTGGGTGTCATTGTATTTGTGGCTATGGCTACTAGTGGGACAAACCGGGGGCATTTAATGTGTGGTTTCCTGACTACCAGTGGGACCATGGGACAAGGTTGGGGGGGTGGGGCATTTTATGTATGGTTTTGTAGCTACTAGTGGGACCATGGGATCAGGCTGGGGGGCCGGTTTAGTCATTTTCAGTGGTACTTTTGGTTTGGTGCTAATTGGTGCTTAATATTGGCGACTCCTAGGGATGGCTATGTGCATTCGTGTAGGCTACACTTGGAACTCAGTCTGCTGGTATGAGTAGTGGAAAAGTAATGGAAACCATGTTAAAGGAAATAATTTTTCAGTACCTTAATTTAAATGGCTTGCTAGATCCTAAACAAAAAAAGTTTACAGCAGGGAGATCTTGCCAACTAACCTTATAGATTTTTGGAATTTGTAATGGACAGACTAGATGGGCCAGATTATTCTTATCTGCTGTCAAATTCTATGGTTATATAATACCTCTAGAAAAAGCGTATATTTACGGTTCATTTTTATACTAACAACAGTTTTACAGGACACAATAGAATTGTTCCCCTGGTTCCATCTTTATTTAGAAGGGTTCATAAATCTGGGTGCGGTTGCACTAAAGTGTGATAAAGTGACGATAAACTCTACAATATTCATGTTATTCTATGGAGAATATGCACTAAATTCTCTCCAACTTTATGTTTCTTAGTGCCTAGACTCCATAAATTAGCGTAGAAACTGCAGAGTTTATCACATAGAAGAAGCTATTCCCTCTATATAATTTCCTGATCACACCTTAGTTTGTAACCCTCCCCACCCCTGGTGAATATGACCATTCTCAAAGCAGGTCTTTCCTATTCTTAGTAAAACTGTATACCTTCATATATTTCCACCGACACTATTTTCCTCTGGAAAAATATGCAATAATTAACATTTTAGTGCCTCAGTAAGAAGGAATAGTAACTTACTTGTTCCCCAGCACCGGAGTTTGCCTATGCTGTGGAATGCCATTTCCATTGGCACGTCATTTGTATCTCCAAATCTGATCTCTTGAATGGGTAGAGTAGATCTGTCAATTAGAGCGCCTTCATCCATCCTCCAAACATCATCGTTGGCATCACAGTTACAGGATGGGACTCCCAGAGCACATTCACCTGATCATAAAAGCATTAATACAAATCATTTCTAACAATGTTTTTGATGAACCCTTTGGACGCTAGAATCAATTACAATGCATTTCTAAGCAATATGTTGTAAAAATCTTGGGTATCAAAGGGATTAAATAAAATATTTTAATCAAGAATCACAACAGATGATTGAACTCATTCTTACAATGTCAAATGCCAACGTTTTTGAAGAGAATAGAAAATTATAATTTTTTATATCTCAGCTACGTACATCTCCCAATAGGCAGAGTAGGCAACTGTGTGATGAACAGTTTGAGGCAAGCCTTAGCTGTGCTGGCCACGCCTATATTATGGGTGTGGCCATAGTAATCCCCATTTCCTTTCATCATAAAACTACACTTGATTTATGGTGGCTGCTTTATTTACCAACTTATATACTAATTTGTTCAGCTTTCCTGCAGGGGAGTAACTACACAGGTGCAGCTGTACCCAGGCCCAGTGTCAGAGGTGTAACTAGAAGCCTCCGGGCCCTGGTGCAAGAAGCGCCATGGGCCCCCCCGGAAAACATTCGCCCCCCTCGACTACATTGGCCTCTCCAAAATGCCCCCATCTCCTACCTCCCTGGAGTGGCAGGAGCCCGGAGAGGTGCGTTGATCTCCCGCGCGGTCCTCTTCAGTAATGCAGAGCACTGGGAGAGGATGTCATCTCCCAGCGCTCTGCATTACTACAGTGCCAGACGGAGATCTCGGGCGCCAGGCAGAGGGGTTGCAGGGGGCAGCCGGGCCCGGTCACGGGTGCGACCCCTATAGTTACGCCACTGCCCAGTGTCCCAGGGGGCCTGCCTCCACTTCATCTTCATGAGTCTCTCTCTTTTCTCAGCATATGTCAGTGACCTGGCACGCTGTCACAAGAATGATGCCAGGTACCACAATGGAAGCAAAGCCCTTTATCAGACAACAATACTGCCTTAAGATGTCTGCCCAAATAACAAGGTGAGAGAGAGGGTGATCATGTAAATATGCATTTGTGTGTTTGTGTATGTTGCCATAATGAAAGCACTCACTTCTGGAGATTCATGTATGCTGCTAAACGATTATTGCACAATGAGAGCTGGGCACTGTCACACGTGTTCTTCCATTACATAAGTCACTTTCTAACACAATTTGTGCGCTATGGAACACGTGTTTCAGTTTTCACAATAATCATTTAGCAGCATGAAGGAGCCTCAATAAGTGAGTACTTTCATTATGACAGCAACCCTTCGTAACAGTGCCTTGTATGATGTATGTTTTTCTTAGAGTAGTGAGAGTGGCCTCCACCTGCTTTTTGACTACAACTTCCATTACAGGTTTCTGTGAAGATGTTTTTTTTCACCCTGAGCAATAAAAGCTCAAGCATGTACACATCAGGCCATAGCCCCCTCTTATTCCAGGAAAACAGTGCTTTCTGATCCCTGTGTATTTTAACTGGAGGGTATGCACTGCGTTAGCACCTCTGTGGTCCTTAACCCTTTTAGTGCCAGAGTGGTATCCAACCTATTGCAGTGCAATGTATAATGCGGTAGGAAAGTGAGCTCATCAGGCTGATTTTAACTAGTCTGCAGATTACTAGGATTACTAATTGTAAGCTTTGTGGTATAACTAGTATAACTCCATTTCAGTAGTAAGCTTTGTATATCACTAGTATAGCTCCATTTCAGTTGTAAGCTTTGTGGAATCAGCTGTGTAGACCCATTCCATTGCAAGCTCTATAGAATTAGTACTGTAGCCCCATTTCAATTTTAAACACTGTGATACAATTTGAATCCCCATTTCATAGGTAAGCTCTGTGATATAAGCTTGTAGCCCAGATTACTTTAGACAGAGCTATTATTTAATGGTAAGACATCTATTTTCAAGCTAGTCGCCATGTGTTTAATGACTGCATGGCGACTTAGTATTACCTGAAAGTTCCGCTTTAAAAAAAAAAAAAAGCAGCTCCGATTGATCTTCCTGTAACCTGGGCCATGTAACACTGTATTTCAATATTTTCCATTTTGTAGTTCAAGCGTAATTCATTGCTAAAGGATCCCCCTCCCTCCCCTTTCCCCTACGTCACTCTGCCTCTCTGAGCCAGCCGGACAGCACGCAGTGAGCGAAAAACTTCAGTAAGCATATGGAAAATCCTGCTCTCCTTCATCAAGGGGGTGCAGGGTTTTCCTTATACACAGTGCCTTGTCGAGATCGTCCTGTCACAAATCTTAGGGGAGGCGGCATACAGGAGGCAAATGGGGTGGGAGGGGGATCCTTTAGCATTGAATTACTCTTGAAGTACAAAACAGGAAATATTGAAATTCAGCGTTACATGGCCCAAGTTATAGGAGGATCAATTGGAGCTGCATTTTTTTTTTTTAAGGTATCACGATCCCTTTACTCCCTTAAGGACACTTGACGTGCCAAGACCATCATGGGTAAACTTGTCATAAGGACCCATGACAGTCCTGGCAAGTCAAGGAATTTAGGGCTCCTCACGTGGTTGCACGCAGTGCAGGAAGCCCTGAATCGCATCCAAGAAAAAAAAAGCGCTCGCGGCTGGTCCTTAAGGGGTTAATGCAAGTAAACTGTAAGGAAAAACAAGGGCGATTTTCTTACCATTTTCTCCACAGGCACATTTTCCACTGTTGGTTGTAGCTCCACCCCAAGATGTTATTTGGTGGCCATCTCTAGAGACCCACCAGCCCCACTGTTCATTTAAAAACCTGATGTTACGACACTCCAGCTGAAAAAGCAACAGGGAGAGTAATAACCTGACTGGTCCATCAAAACATATAAATATTTATTATACCTACTAAACATCAGCTGGATGTGGTATCCACTCCAGCATGCTTCTGCAGCGACGCAATGGACTGGAGATCTTTCTACCATCCAAACCATTAAAATTTAAATTTCATCCAATCAGATCTGTCTATAATGTCCAACTTTGGAAAAACTGAACCACGTGGATTTTGTTTGCAAGTGTCAAACTAAATATTGAAGGAATATTGAAGTAAATACATTGAAACATTCCTATTTATAATGAAGATGAAACTGTATTTTCAATTTCCAAACACTAATAGCTACATTAAAAGAGTCAATTTGGGCTGACTCAAGAAGATTTCCAAAAGAACGGATTTGGCGTAAAAACATTTTTTTCTTTATTCTTTATTGCAGGGAGTTTCTATAAGCAAAAATATGATACTTAACAATGAAATAAATATCAACTTTGGAATTAGATTCTGTGCAGAGAGAGAGCCTATAGCCACACACTTATCACATAACTTCAGACCTGCTCTATCCATTGTTTTCAGGTTCTGAAAATATATTTAGCCTATAATATTCAAATGTCATTTAACATTTGCCCCACTGGAAGATTTGCTCTTGGGAGTAGAACTGCTGAGAAAACCAGGGCTGCATTGTGAGCTCCAGCAGACCAAAGAGTATGGTGCATTGGGGTCTGAATGGATACTGCCGATGCTCCCCCAGTGTATCTGAACAAGACAGTTTCCTGTCCTGCATGATGCAGGTCAAGACACACCCTCTGTATTGGGCTTGAAAGCCTGACTCCGTAAGTCTATGGGGAATGAGTATGCAACCCAAGAGTTTGTGGTTGAGAGCCACTTCCGTGATGCATTGCAGCCAAGAGGGTGAGTTTTTTCGCCTTACAAATGGCTAACAGGAGCTGTTTGGGGTTTGCCTGAGCGTTTTATGAAGTCTACTCACAGAGGTGCATACTTAGCAAAAATGATAATTGCTCTTTAATGTATTTGATAGCATTGTAACAAGCAAAGGATTTGCTAAACAGACCATTTAAGGCATATGTAAACTGATAATTAGTCTCGGTAAATATACTATATAAGCCAGTGTTTCTCAACCAGGGTGCCGTGGAACTTTGGTGTGCCACGGACATCCACTTAGGGTGCCCCATTTTATCTATAAGGCTTTGTTAAAAATGTGAATGTAGACTTACAACTGAATATTTAAAGGGATAGTAATGTTTCATAATAAAAAGCAGCTCTAATTAATCATCATAGTATTTGGACTTTGGAGAGTGTTATTTCAATTCTGTCAGAGTTGTAGTTCAAGAATAATTCAATGACAAAGTGTCCCCCTCCCACCCCTTTTACTGATGTAACACTGCGCAGCCAGAGCAGAAGGGAGGTCCCCAGGTAGATTTGCACAGAGGGACAATCTTCAATTAAGATAAGGGAAAAACCTGAAAAACTTGTCAAGGGGGGCAGGGCCTTCATTGTTCTCATAGGAAGAAGATTGTCCCCTTCTGTTATCTGTCTGGTCTTACAACCAGATTCCACATCTGAGAAGAGATGGCTTGCACTAGGTAAAAGGAGCGGGAGGAGAAACTTTGCTTGTGAATATCTCTCAAACCATAAAGGTTTGAGAGATAAGACTTATATCGTTCTTCATGTTTTTTTAATGTCTACAAAACAAAATAAAGATAAAACGAAGTATTACTATCCCTTTAAGGATAGTACTATGCACAATGTTTATTTTAGTTGTGAGGTCTAAAAATAACTCTATATTTATGTATTTGTGACTGTCATTATACCTATGACAAATGACATAAAATGATAGGGAGTGCCCCGAAAATGCCAGACTGCGTGTTAGGGCTGCCTTAAGCAAAAAAAACTTGAGAACCACCGATATAACCAATGCATTATTTAAATGGCTAAATAAAATATTCACCATAAACCAAGAATGTGCATCTGATGCACGGGCACTGGAATTGTGAAGGCCACAAATACAAGTTAGCACACTGACCAACAAAATACAAGTCATTCAGGTAGGAGACCCTAGGCAACTACCTACTATGCCTAATGGGAAATCAGGCCTGGGATCTGTAGGTACAAGGATAACAACACTTGGCCATGCCAGAAATTTAACAGACTTACTCTCACAAATTGCTCACAATGCTCAGATATGGCAGTCAGGGCTCTCAGTTGATCCATGGAAGCTTCTTTATATGTGATGATCCTAGAGTAACATCCGGGGTCCTCACAAGGAGATACTCGCTCTCTGCTTTCTGAGTCATGACCAATGACTGTTATACCTACAAATAAAGCCATCAAGAACATTGAAGCAGCTGACACAATACTCTATTAAAACATTACAAATATGTAACAAGGGATTGAACCATTTTAGATTGCACATGCACATCATTCAGTATTTAAGTATTTGGACAAATAATTAATACTAATAAAAAGATTTGTCTAAGTCCTATTGCTTTTTTTATGGGTTACATAGAGTAGACGTTTTCTTCCTGCTGTATACAAATAGGAGAGAGCACCTCGGATCTATATATAGGAATATAATGGGTCATATAGACATCTGCACCAGAGGGGATAAATACAAATTCCCACTGATTAAAAAGTAAACCTTTATTGTATTCAGGGCTTACGGAGTCAGATAACGATAAAGTGAGAGTTAAGCGTCTGTGGTTAACAGGAGTGTGGCTTAAAACCCTGGGCAGTAGCTAACCCAAGGGGAGTGAGTAGCAGTAAACCAGTTACAGGACTCCGCTTTAAGGACATAGTAAAAGAGGGTGTAGAAGGGTGGGGTAACGAAGCTTGCATGCTTGATGGGGCTGCTGGGATGGGGTTTATAAAGCCTCCAGCCCCTCCTACAAAATCAGGCTTTAGCCTTAAACTTATGAACTACACATATTGTAGGGCTTGTCCTGCTGTGTAAAATAAGGTTACTTCCACTGCTAAGAGATGCTTTGTTCCACAGTTAATAAAGTTTAATCTGTTGTTTATTTATATTAAACAGTACCACCTTGGGTCCAGAGATATTACCTGTATGTCTGTGTATGTGTGTGTCTTAATGTATGTGTGCATGTGTGTGTATGTATGTGTGTGTGTGTTTCTATCTATCTGTTGATAGAAAAAGGAAAGGGAAGGGGTAATGTGTATAAGGGACTTATACTTACTACTTTGAGGCAAAATGTGTCCTTTTAGTTATATTTTTATTTAACAGACAGGTGTAAATAAAACTATGTTGCCTTATGGACTACTGAAAAGCTGTCATCACTTGTACCTGTTGTGTTGTCAGATACCATATCACACTCCACTGTGAACTGATCCTCCCCTTGTCCCACACCATCAGGATCTATGGTATAAGTTCCAGATTCCAGCACTCCAGCACTTTTCAAGACCGCACAGGAGTCAAATACTGCCAAAAGAGAAACAATCAGGACTCAATTCTATCATCCACATTATTTTAAAAAACTGGCGATGGTGGTTTTGACAGCACAGTTTGCTATTCTATTAACTGTGCTATCAAAAACCACTGCCGTGCAAAAATGTCCAACGGGCACAACTTTTGCTCCCACTGGACACTACGAACAACTAGTTGAAGTTGGTATTCTTTGCGGTGGCTTCAACTCACGTTACGGAACGCATGTTTAATCTCTAAAAAATTGCACCATGAAATAGAGGAGCAGAGTCCCTAACGCGAGTTGAAAATCACCGGTGTGCGTTAGAAAACTGGTTTCCAATACACACTTGTGCTTAACAACAAAAAAAGATGAACCCTATGAGTACCAGTGGGGTATGCAACACATTGTACATTGTTGCATACCCCATTGGTCCTCACGAGGTTAATCTCGCTACAGTTAAACATCCTCTGAAAAATAAAAACGGACCTGTAATCCTGATGACCAGCAGGGTCCTCGGCACCCTGGTCAGCGACTGTCCTTCTTCTTGAATCTTTCTTGTGTCGTCTTGTTTCCTTCTTTTTTCATTAAAAGCTGTTGAGAAAAAACAAAATCCAATGAGACCGCGTAATAATGCCCCCAAGAAATGCCACTGTTAACCCTTTGAGTGCCGGGGGGTACTGTTCCAGTGCTCAAAGGGTCAAAAAGAAGTGTGGCATCTCTTGGGGACATTTTTTTTATTTTGAAAATGCAATCTCATTGGATGTTTTTTTCTCAACAGCTTTTAATTAAGAAAGAAGAAGGAAATGAGAAGATAGAAGATTAAAGAAGAAGATGGACAGTGCATGACAGGTAAGTGTTACATTTCTGGGTGTTAGGTTAGTTTTAGGGGTAGTATTATTTAAGTGTTATGTTAGGGTTAGTATTTGGGAGATCTGTTTGGAACTCACAATGATAGTTAGCTATTTTCCTTTGATAATCCCACAATTCACTCTATTTAGTGTGAGCTGTGGGAACAAAAATCTGCAACGAACGTTTGGCCAAAATGCGGGTTTTAGCCACCAACATTCGTTGCAGTTTCTGGTGGCAAGGGAATAGAATTCCGATGGTACATCTGTGTGTGTACTACCCAGAACTCTTTTGGTCCTTACCGCCTGTTTTACTGGGTGAAATAGAATAGTGCCCTCAAAGTTTTATGTATCAGACTAAAATTGGGAAACTCCTGAGTAAAACAATCATGAAAGCAGTAATCTTTAATAATATACATCATACCTTGACATATGACACCTGCTCTTTCCTTTGTGCCACACATTCCTGAATTCTTGAGACTGCAGTTCTCCAAAGCAGCCTCATTTCCATCACAGATAATAAAAGATATGGCCACTGGGGCATTGTCATCTCCAATGATTCTAATAGCAATAAAAACATCAATCCCATTTCAGAGAAAAAACAAATGATCAGAGGAGTAAATATCCATTTCTATAACCTGGGCAAGTTACAAAAAAATCCCTCTCTTTAACAGGAAGTTTCTGTACTATGAGGAGTTAAAACCAACTGATTAAAAAATATCATGGCTTATATGATCTAGGCAGCGGCATAACCAGAATCTGCCTTGGCAAAATCCAAGGCTGGGCCTCCCGCTCAATGCTTTGGACACTACCTGATGCTCAGATGGGTTAATCCAACTGGGTGGCTGGCAGCAGGTATGTGTGATGATGTCAGCACCCACCAGCCAAGACAGAAAACTGGACTGATTGTAAGGGATTGCAGAATAGTACAGAGCCAATGGGTCCCCTTGGTTGCCAGACCCTGTCACAACTGCATTCTCAGCACCCCCTGTAGTTACATCCCTGACCGTGGGCACTGTATCCTCACTCCCAGCCCAATTCTGCCTATGCAAATTTCACATTGGAGACTTTATTGCTAGAAGTTGAAGCAACACAAAGCTGCCATTAAACCCGACTGCTGCGGTAAAATTCACCCATGTGTATTACCCGACAGCAAATAATGAGATCAATTCTGTGAACCTTTTTACTGCAACAAAGTCAGCCTTGTGAAGTAGGCCATTCACAAACAGATCAGCACTTCTGGCTTTATTATCATCACATGAGCTGCTCTGCTAATCATAAGACTCTGTATTTAACCCTTAGGACTGGGGGGGTGACCCATTGCAAAGCAACCCTCTGTTCCTCAAGGGGTTAAATATGGTAGTTTACAAACTAAATGTAAAGTACATTTTATGATAATTTTTTTTTTTTGTTAGGCTAACGCCAGAGGACCTATACTGCCAAAATTGTACATTCACCCCGTTGTGTTTTTCCAACAGTTAACAGCATAATATTATACCTTGTAGCTACTGCAGGACCAGAGTAGCCCATCTGGTGGCATACCACTTGTGCTTCCTTGTTAGTCCACTGCTTGGCACATATATAACCCCTTATTCCCTGGTATTCAACTTCTACCACACCCTCAAATGCATTCTTTCCTTTAGCCAGACGCGTGCCTTCTGAAACACAAATCAGGACAAGCTGAATCTTTATCACATAAGACAACTGCATTGCTTTACATTTCACCTTTGTACCAAGGGCCATCCCCATAAAAACAAAGGTGGGGCAATTCTGTGTTAAGCCAGATGCACATAGGGATCAAATTAAAATATAAATTGATGTAAATGAAGCTTTTAATACTTTGAATACTAATGAGGTCTCCAACACATTAAAGTGGACCTTTCACCTTAATTCATATTTGAAAACTTAATTAAAAACTGCCTATGTGTCATCTTAGGCAAAAGACCAGCAAATGTTGTTAAAGAGATATTCATGTTTGTTACTGTATGTTAATGTATGTTAAATGCGGTACACGTGCTGTACCCGTGCTATTCTATATGCTAATTAATCATTTTTTAATTACATGTCATATGCTTATTTTGTTTTTTCAGTGACATTTCATATGCTAATTGATAATTTCATTTATGTCAGATGCGAATGAAGGTTTCAGTGATGTTGTTTCATAAGCTAATGAAGCTCTGTGCTGTACCAGGTAATTTTCACTTTCACTTTCCCAGAAATCAAAGTGTGAATAGCTCCTTAACTATACATCTGCTGGAATTTTGGCACACATAGGCAGTTTTGAAAGAAGTTTTCAAATATGTAAAGAAAATTCAAGATGATTGGTCCACTTTAAAAAGCAATTTGTTAGAGACCTCGATCAAGGGGTTAGAAGCCCCACTGGGAAATTTGGAACATTTATATCTTGTCTATGGTGCATCTCGTTTGCCCCAAAATGGCTCCATGTTTGACTTTGTTCATATGGTACACAAAGAGAGAGGAAGAAGAGCGTAAAAATCTGAGAGTACCTCCATATAATGGACATTCAATCTGCCATCTGTAAATATACTAACAGGATATTTTCTTGTAAGTATGCCTCCCCTGACGAAGTGAGCAAGTATCACACAAAATGCGTTGGAAAGTAAAAGACTTACTTTCAAGTGATTACATCTGTGGACTGCTTATTTTAATGTGTATATTCCCTCTATCAGATACGGTGAGTAGGGTATCTTTTGGGAGTCATATTTTGCCGCACTTGGAACGCAGTTTACCCTTAGAGGGTCTTTGTATGCTTTGTCTCTTGCTGAAGGGATTTGCGTATTGGGTGTCCAGTCTGAGTGGGTCCATCATGTAGACGATCTTGGAGACTGCTCCTCACAATAAGATTGTTGGATTTTTTGAGGCATACTTACAAGAAAATATCCCTTGAATATATATACAGACGGCAGATTGAATGTCCATTATATGGAGGTACTCTCTGATGTATATTCATACGTGCATATACTGTAGGGTAAATTGCGCGCCTGTGTCTTAAGTGACTCTTAAGCTCGTGACATGAGAATCTCGCTCTTTTGATGCAGGCAAGATTCTCATGTCGCCCTTTTCATGCTGGTGACATGTTTAATGCAACATTTAGTTGGTCACTCAATAGTGGGTGACATTTTGATAGTGAACTGATGTCTCTGGGAGCTGCCTGTTTCAGATGGGTCTTAGCTCCTTAGCTTGAGTTTCCAAAGTTCCCGGAAGGAACCAATGTAATCTTTTGATAAGAAAGCACAAAGGCTGTCCTGGGTGCACAACACAGCATTGTGGCCCCTTTTCCTACAAATACTGATGTATCATAGGCAGGAAAGAAAAACACTTAGAGGGATACCATGTATATTTCAGTGTTTGGCAGTCCTCCATTCGTAATTTTGCCAGAGGTCTCAACAGTCTCTTAAATGTCCATGGCAATCCTAGCTCTTATTTTTTTGCCAACATCAGTGAACAGAAATTCTCCCTTAAAGGGGAACTTTCACCCCTTAATAACTAAATCTCCCCTTACTGCTGACCTGGCGACTAGCTGCTTAGTAGCGCTAGTCGCCAGAAATCTTACCCCGTTCTCAAGATTTCGCCGTTTGAAAGGATCAGGAAGCACGGACGTCTCTTCACAGTGACGTCCGTGCGCCTGCGCTGTCAGTCCCTTGTCAGTCCCTTGTGCACCGTACGGTGCACAAGGGACTGACAAGGGACTGACAGCGCAGGCGCACGGACGTCACTGTGAAGAGACGTCCGTGCTTCCTGATCCTTTCAAACGGCGAAATCTTGAGAACGGGGTAAGATTTCTGGCGACTAGCGCTACTAAGCAGCTAGTCGCCAGGTCAGCAGTAAGGGGAGATTTAGTTATTAAGGGGTGAAAGTTCCCCTTTAACACATAGTGAGGTGTGTAGAGCTCCTCTTTGTGTACTTTAACAAATCCAGGCCATTTTCTCCACAACTGCTGTAAAATTGCAACTGTAATTGCAGTATATGATCAGGTTTTCTATTGTATATGTAAAACATCTCATTACCAGAAATATACTTGATAGAGCTGTACTGCAATAAAATACCATCAAATTCCACTGATGAATCAGACCTCATAACCACAGTTAACATATTGGATGTGCTCCGTAGTTGTGGGGGAGGCTGAGATCCACAAAACCTAAGGAGGAAGGGTAACTGTTAATGCATTGAGGATAAGGCAAGCTATAAAAACTTTCATAAGATCAGTGACAATTTGATAAAGAACTAGATTTACCTTAACTAGTCTAAAATTTGAAAACATTACATTAATATACATACGTCACTTAAAGTAATTGTTTATATTTAAGAGAAAAACGTATATATTAATGTAATATGTATTTGAATATCCTTATTGCTGAAGTAAGAGGTCTGGAAAGGAGGGTTGCAACCTTGAGGGATTATTATTAATAATATTATTATTCTTTATTTATATAGCGCCAACTAATTCCGCAGCGCTGTACAATTGGGAATAGACATACAGAGGTATTAAATAGTACAATCAGATGTGGAGAACAGGAGGATCAGAGGGCCCTGCTCGTGAGAGTTTACAGTCTAGAGGAAGGTAGGTTTGATACAGTAGGAGTAAGTGCTATTGCGTTTAAGTGCCTCCTGCCATATGAACTGCCAGTCAGTGGGTGGGAGTGAGAAGTGCCGTTGAGTGCAGTAGTCCGTGCAAGGGGTGAATCTTGGTGATGATGTTTATGGAGACAGTTGATAGGCCTCCCTGAAGAGGTGAGTCTTCAGGGAGCGTCTGAAGGTTTGAAGGCTGGGGGAAGAGTCTGATGGGGCGGGGGAGGGAATTCCACAGCTCAGGTGCAGAACGGGAGAAGTCCTGTAGGCGGGAGTGGGAGGATGTGATAAGAGCTGTGGAGAGCAGAAGGTCATGTGCAGAGCGAAGATGGCGGGCGGGAGTATATTTGGAAATGAGAGATGAAATATAGGGGGGTGCAGTGTTAGTGAGGGCTCTATAAGTTAGCACCAGAGTTTTGAATTTTACTCTGTATGCTAATGGGAGCCAGTGTAGGGACTGACAGAGGGGTGTGGTGTTAGAGAAGCGATGAGTGAGGTAGATTAGTCTTGCAGCAGAGTTCATTATGGACTGTAGCGGGGTTAGTCAGGTGAGAGGCAGGCCAATTAGTAAAGAGTTACAGTATTCAAGACGGGACATGATGAGTGTTTGGATTAGAATTTTGGTAGTGTCTTCTGTGAGAAAGGGTCGGATTCTAGAGATGTTGCGGAGGTGGAGGCGGCGTGAGTTGGAGATTGACTGGATGTGAGGAAAGAAGGATAGGGCAGAGTCAAATGTGACCCCCAGGCAGCGTGCTGTAGGGGTTGGTGTGATGGAAGTGTTGTGAACGGTGAGGGTAATATTTGGGATAAGGCTGGTTGTAGATGGAGGGAAGAGAATTAGTTCAGTTTTGCCAAGGTTAAGTTTGAGTTGATGGGAGGACATCCAGGAAGACACAGCAGACAGACAGTCAGACACTCGGGACAGGAGGGAAGGGGAGAGGTCTGGGGAGGAAAGATATATTTGGGTGTCATCAGCATAGAGATGATGGTGAAACCCAAAGGAGTTTATTAGTTTTCCAAGGGAAGCAGTGTAGATTGAGAAGAGCAAGGGTCCCAGTACTGATCCTTGAGGCACACCAACAGACAGTGGGAGGGGTGGGGAAGTGGAGCCGGAGTAGGAAACACTGAAGGAGCGGTTGCAGAGATAAGATGAAAACCAGGAGAGTGCAGTGTCGCAGAGACCTAGGGAGTGGAGGGCTTGGAGGAGGAGTGGGTGATCAACTGTGTCAAAGGCGGCTGACAGGTCCAAAAGAATGAGTAGGGAGTAGTGGCCTTTTGACTTGGCTGAGAGCAAGTCATTGGCCACTTTAGTGAGGGCAGTCTCAGTGGAGTGATGAGGGCGGAATCCGGATTGCAAGGGATCTAGCAGGGAATGGGAGCAGAGGAATTTAGTGAGCCGGTTATACGCAAGGCGCTCGAGAAGCTTGGAGGCGAACGGGAGTAGGGAAATTGGCCGGTAATTTGACAGTGAGTTTGGGTCCAGGGAGGGTTTTTTTAGGATGGGAGTGATTAGTGCATGTTTGAAAGAGGATGGGAAGGTGCTGGTTGACAAAGAGGTTGAATAAGTGAGTAAGGATTGGAGTTAGTAGAGGGGAGAGTTCTTGGGTGAGCTGAGATGGGATTGGGTCGAGAGGGCATGTGGTTAGGTTTGAGCGAGTGAGGAGAAGATAGACTTCATCCTCGGTGACAGGTGGGAAGGAGCTTAGTGTGTATGTGGGAGAGGCAACAGGGCTGGGCTGGCTGGGTGGGGGTGGTAGTGATGAAATGTCATGTCTGATAGATTCAATCTTGTTCTTGAAGTGGTTGGCGAGATCTTGGGCAGAGAAGTTAGTGGAAGGTGTTTGTGTTGGTGGGTTTAGAAGAGATGTGAAGGTTGAGAAAAGGCGTTTGGGGTTGGAGGAAAGATTAGAAATTAGAGAGGAGAAGAATGACTGTTTAGCCAGGGAGAGGGCAGAGCTATACGAACGGAGAATGAATTTGTAGTGTGTGAAGTCAGCTGTGGAGCGCGATTTCCTCCAGTGCCTTTCAGCAGTGCGTGAGCACCTTTGGAGGTATCGCGTTAGTCTTGTGTGCCAGGGTTGTAGTGGGGTTGTGCGTGGGTGGCGTGGAGTTGCAGGTGAAGCGATGTCAAGGGCTGAAGTGAGAGTGCTGTTGTAGAGTGGTAATCTTGAGAGGAATTTGCTGCTCACTGAGCAGACGATGGATACTATACGAACTGGGGAAGAAGATTGTAAAAAGGAGGAGCAGGTAACTAAATGGGGAGGGAAGAGGAATAAGGAGGACATGCCTGTGTTTACTCATCCTAACAGATTTTATACAGGAATACCCTTGTTGGATAGGACTGTTCTTTTCCACAGCTAGGTGAACAGCCACAGGTGGTGGTGGTAGGAGACTTCATAATTAGGAAGAAAGATATGATAATATGCCTTCAAGATTGCTACAATCAGTTTGTTATCTCCCAGGTGCTTGAATTTGGCATGTACTGGAGTGGGTTGATAGATTGTTGGTAGGGGTTGGGCATGACCCACCTACCAACAGATATGTTGGTACCATTGACCAAGTCATGGGCAAACCGAGGTCCATTAAGAAGGATTACAGGGAGTTAGGTCACAAGCTTAAACAAAGGACATATAAAGGTGGTAGTTTCTGAAATACTACTTGCGCCACGTACTACAGCAGGATGGTAATGGGAGATTAGGGAGTTAAATGTGTGGCTTAAAGACTTGGTGTAAGCAGGCGAGGTGGGTTTCTATAGCACTGGGCTATCTTTTCCCTTTGGGCTATCTTTATGGTAGAAATAGATTGCACCCTATTAGAATGGGAGCTGAGGTGCTATAGAGGACAGGATGGGTAGAGAATTGTTGGAGACCTAAAAGTGGTAAAAGCTGGGGGAGGTGAAACAATACAGAATGTGGTAGACAATGTAGAAGAAGAACTGATATTAGAGAAGGGGTTTGGGGGTGTATAGGGGAGAAGGGATTGTTTAGCTAATAGGGAGGTACCTATGTTACATCCTGATAGAAAGCAAATAAATAATATTTCAAAGAATGCACATCTTCAGAATGGCAACAACATAAAATGCATGCTTGCAAATAATCATATTCTGGCTGGTGAGATGAGGGAGCTAGAGCAGATTGCAATAAATGAGCATTAGGATCTACAATGTATTACCGAAACCTGGATCAATTATATAAGTGACTGCAATCAATCCAGAGGGATATTTACTTTTTAGTCCTAAGGAATTATTCTGGGATGTACATTTATAACAGGGATTTTTATGTTTTTTTATCGTGACTTTGCTTTTTAGGTGTGTTCTATGTATTTTTGTATGCATGGAATGTATTTTTATTTCACATTATGCAATGTTATCTGAATGGTATTTTAAATGTTCACGATGGACAGGATGTTTACATTATCTCATCACACTCATTAGGATAATTGTGTCCATCTCATTAACCAATTAGGAAACCATTGGTTTTGGAGCTCTTTCCAGGTTTGATTTAGAAATAGGGTATATAAGGAGCTTGTATATTGCACTGGTGTAATCTTAATAAAGGCTAAAGTGGTGGGCGAAACGTAGATTTCAATAAATGTAATTTCACTTGATCAACAAAAAAAAGACTCTGAGTGTCATCTCTCCATTCATAAACTGTGTGTACTACTTTTTATGAGAGATAAGGTAAATAAAAGAGGTGGGAGGTTACACCTGTATGTAAAGCATGCCTTAACCCCTTTTATTAAGGAAGATATTAATGAGGGGTCCAGTAAGAATGTAGAGGCCCTGTGGGTTGAAATATACACTGGGAGCAAAACATGTTAATGGGTATTTGCTACAATTCATCAAATATTGGGGAGTTTTGAGAAAGCCCAACTGTTACTGCAAATAGAAAATGATTCTCAGTTAGTAAATGTAATCACAATGGGAGATGTTACCTACCCTGAAATTGACTGGGGAAATTAGACTTCCAACATAACAGATATGCTTAATGCCAACTTCACATCCCAACTAGTAGATAAGCACAGATGGATTTCTCAGTAGACAGTAAGCAACTGCCTAGAGTTCCACATTTTGAGAAGTACCTCAGCTGTGCTAGCTACACCACATTCTGAATCATGAATCTCAATGTTCCTGCACTAGTTTTACACCCCTATCCAGGCTATTATTTAACCTGCTGGATGCAACACAGATGCCCAACTCATTATACTGACAGAGGGAAGATTGTCCCTCGTGATCTTTAGAAAGGTATCCATTGCATCCGGAGGCAAAGAATTCCATGACTGCCCTTACTGTAAAACACCCTGCCTTTTTTTTTGTTAGTAGACAGCATCTTTTCTTTAGTTCTAATGGATGGCCTCTTGTTTTTTTTGCTTAGCAAATAGTAAATAGTTTCTTATAGAGTTGATTGTATTGATCTCGAATATATTTGTAAATGGTAATCATATCACCCATTTGATGTCTCTTCTCTAATGTAAACAAACCCAGTTGAGGTAGTTTCTCTTTATAACTCAAATTACTACATTATTTGTATAATAATAATAATAATACTTTTAGAACAATTATTTTATATTAAAAATAGGATTACATTTTATAATAATGTTGTATGATCCAAATTCATTAATATGCAAATTAAACTATGAATTGGCAAATATCATTAACATTTTCATTAGTTTAGATTGAGCCCTCATAATTCTTGTAATATTTGAGAGCTATCGCTTTTACATAATATTTCTGGGTCTCTTGAACTTGTGTAACAAAGGAGGGTAGAAACCTCTTTTGGAAGGAATAGGTTGACTTCACCTGCCAAGCAATTTATTATCACCCTCTTTCCCATCATAAACCAAAACATGATCATATTGGCAATTTCTGTGTTCTTCAAGAACTAGTGATAAGAAATCCAGAATAATATAGTAGCCAAGTGGAGCTTCAATGATCCATGTACAATTCATATCACTTTGATACGACTGTGGGAATCCAGGACTTTGAAATTGGCCAGTATGGTCTTTGAGTATTCCGCCACATGTATCTAAAACAAACAAGCAACATGTCAGCTGTGCCAACTCAAACAAGCAAAACATTAGTTCTATTTCTCTTTTACTCCCCTTGAATGCTAGAGAAGTCGCAAAAGCATTGATTCACAATGAGTTGAAGACACCTCTAAAATTCGATGGGGATAAATAACACATTTATAGACTCACTAAGAAGAAAGAATCTCCTTTTTGTTTTATTTTAACTTTCTTGGTTTCCTATTTGCATGTGTATGTTGAGGAACAAACTAGTATGGCTACATTCATTGTGTTTTTGCATTATTATAAATAAATTATATATATATTTATAACACAAGTTTACTGCTGCTTTCATTACTATGCATTGAAAATATTAATTACCATTATCTTATTTAAGGTTTTGTATTCTTCAATGTTTTTATTTGCACATATAGAGTTGAATATACAGTATCAAGCCGCTGCACCATCAAATTTCAATATACAGTATTAAGACACTGTACCATAAGTAGAAAGACAAAATTAGAGCAATTCAAGGACGAGATAACTGCACCATCTCCCATCTACGGAGTTACATGATTTATTTGAATCTAAGGAGAATTTAATTTGTTTCCTATGGTGAGGTTTTGCTAAGGTGAGGTGTACACGGGCTCTTCAACTAGTCTATATATAACATATAATCTGTGGAATTGGGAATGTGCACCTGGGCCTTAGAGTTTTTCTTTAGAGAGAGTGCTTTCCAAAACTCCATTTGGTGGTGGGTATGTTTTGGCTTGCAGTGGCGAGTAACTTTTCAGGTCTGGCTAGTAGCAAAAGACTTAAAGGGATAGTAATACTTCGTTTTAACTTTATTTTATTTTGTAGGCATTAAAAAAAACATGAATAATGATATAAGTCTTATCTCTCAAACCTTTATGGTTTATGAGATATTCACAAGCAAAGTTTCCCCTCCCCGCCCCTTTTACCTAGTGTAAGCCATCTCTTCTCAGATGTGAGTCTGGTTGTAAGACCAGACAGATAACAGAAGGGGACAATCTTCTTCCTATGAGAACAATGATGGCCCTTCCCCCCTTGACAAGTTTTTCAGCTTTTTCCCTTATCTTAATTGAAAATTGTCCCTCTCTGCAGTCTACCTGGGCACCTCCCTTCTGATCTGATTGAACAGGGAAGGGATACTTTGTTTGTGAATATCTCTTAAACCATAAAGGTTTGAGAGATAAGACATATCGTTCTTCATGTTTTTTTAATGCCTACAAAATAAAATAAAGTTAAAACGAAGTATTACTATCCCTTTAAAATTATAAGCCCTGTATATATATAATACATACACACATACATATACATACAGGGCTTATAATTTGAAGTCCTTTGCTACTAGCCAGACCTGAAAAGTTACTCGCCACTGCAAGCCATAACATACCCACCAGGGCTGAATTTTTACTCGCCAGGGCTAAATTTTCACTCGCCATTGGCTAGTGGAGAGTGGAAATTTGGAGCCAATGCTGACATCATGGTTTGTTTTGCGTTAAGGACCCATGACGTGCCAGGACCGTCATGGAATTCCGGCTCCCCGTGTGGCTGCACGCCGTTCGGGGAGCCCAGAACCAGATGCTGCAATAAAAAAAAAAGGTCCATGGTCCTTAAGTAACAGCTGTATACGAGATCGGCCATCCTTAAGGGGTTAAGGATCAGAGGGGTATTTACTGCATAGTGAAGCAATGCTTTGCACACCATCTGGCCCTTAAAGAATTAATGCTGATTGAATGTATTGTATCATTGGCTCATGTTGCTCTATACATTAACATAGATAAGTGAATCTTCTAGTGGACCCTATTACATTGTGTAAGCCCCACTGTATCTCCTCAGCTTTCTGTAGTAAGTGTTACCCCATGAATTTGCAAAGAAAAATTGTGTATGGGGGGATTGTTAGGCTTTGAGATCTTACTCAGAGAAGTATTTAATTCAACCCCATATACCATTCAATGAATAAAAGCAAATTAAAAAAAGAAATCTGAACTTTTCAATAATTAATCAGTAAATGCTTAGATTACAAATAAATGCATTTCTATGTACAATATAGCTTGAGTAGGCAACATTTGGCTCTCCAGCTGTTGGAGACTACAACTCCTATCTTCTCCAACCAGCTGTTGGCTGGTTAGGGCATTGAAGCTATAGTCTACCAACAGCTTCAAAGCCAAAAAAACATTGCAACCCCCAGGTATAGCCAAATAAGGAGTAACGCTTACCCAAAGACGTGTTCACCATCTTATTGAGAGACGTTGTGATTGTTGGAGTTGTCAAAGGAGCAAATGGTGTGGTAGGTTTAGGTGATGTTGTAACATTACTTATTATGGAAGGAAATCTATTAAAAACAGAAGTCAAGACATCCCCAGATGTTTGTGTTTTCTGGTTATCTTGTTTTTCCACTGAAAATAATATATTGTCTTTCAAAGTCAGCTTTGGCGAGAGAGTACTGTTTGTATAGACTTGATTTCCAGCAGTTATATTTGTCTTTGACACTAAATGCTCAGAGGAAAATTTATTATAAATAGCAGATCCCATAACTAGGTCTTCTTTAGTTGTAGATTTTGTAGTAACTTTATTTGGGTGAAGAGATATAGTAGTCATTTCTATAGCAAGGTTATTAGCGTTTCCTGGATTTTTATCTTCTTGTTTTAAATATTTATTTGGCAATGTAATATTTTGCATGACAAGTAATTCAGTTTCATGGTAGGAAAGAGATTCTGACATTGTTGTGTCTTCATTATCTCCCACTGAATAGAGTGAAGCCACTGGCACTGAGAGTGTTTGTTGTATACTTTTATATTCAGTTATTAATATGTTTGACTTTGTTGTATTATTGATTTCCCATAACTGTTTTGGGACATCAGTTTCTTGCTGTAATGTACTCTTGTTGCCATCCATTACATTGACTTTTACGATTCCAGAAGGAGATATTTCTAGTAAAGCAGTTGTAGACAAAGTATCTTTTTGTGGTGCTGATGTAATGTGTAAAGGTACACTGATAGTTTTCACGGGAAGATGTTTTGTACCCTCGTTATTAGTAGTATTTGCAACTGCTAATGTAGTGTTTTGTAAAATGCCCTCTTGCATTATTATTTCTTCTTGTTGTCCAAAATTCATCACAATATCTGGATACATAACAGTATGTGGTTTAGTAAGGGAAGAATATGACGTTTTTGGTGAGGTATTTGTTGGTTCATGGGGAACATTTCCTTCTGTGTTATCTTCTTTTACAGATGCTAGAGTATAAGAGGTAACAATGCTTTCTGGCCCATATGTTTTAGTAATTAAAGCAGAATAATCAGTTACGCCTGTTATTGGAGACATTGCCTGTGAGCTGGGTCTTTCCTGTGTATCTTTACTTTGAATGGCTCTGCTGTTTTCCAAGTCTGAAGGTAAGATTGATAGTGACACATTTTGGGATACAAATGATCTGTTTGTCAGTTTTTGCATTCTAGAAACATATTCTGATAATTTTAAGCTTCTATTATGTTCTGTGGTAGGATTAGAATGCACCTGTTGTAATGCAGAGAATGTCTGTTGTACAATGCTACTCATAGTTGTTAGAGAGGTTGTGCTTATTCTGCTACTTATTTTTGAGGACCTGTCGTGACTTGCAGATGACAGCTGCTTACTTTCTTGGAATTTATTTTCTGAATACTGTTCATGTGTGCTGCTGTTTAGATGTTCTTCCACAATACTGGAGATAGATGTATTTCTAGGTCTGAATATTGATGTTTCATTTAAGGCATTTCTGGAGAGTGTTGTATTCTCATACTCATCGTTTTGATATTCTTTTGTATGGTTTATTTCAGTGTTGTAAAGTGTCAAATCTGAGCTAGGTAAGATAATTTCCTGTCTTGTTACTACCTTGGCACTGAATGAGGTACTTTCAAAGGTGTCAGCAATTGGATGTGTGGTCATTACACTGGCCTCTGTCACTGGTGGAGTGTTTTCCAGTGGAGAATCAAGGCTTGCAATCTCTTCTTCTTTTCGTAATGGATAAACAGTAACAAACTCATTTGGAGACCTAGTTGACTGAGTTGGTGATGTGGAACTGAAGCCAAGATCAGCAGTCGTAGTGATAGCAGATTGTAAAAGAGTTCTTTCCTCTTTGGCAAGTTCTTTAAATGTCGTTATCTCATTTAGCATAATGTTCTTTGTTTGCTCCTGTGGTCTTGTTGAGGGCCAGATATAGGTTCTATCATAAAATGAACAATCATCATCTTCTTTATAGCAGAACACATCCCATTTTTCCTGAAGATTTTGTCTAATTCCATAAGATATTATACCTGTTCTATTTTCACCACAGTTCCAGTGGTTGTGAATCCTAGGGTAAGCAACTTCAGCAAGTGATATCCAGCCTGCCCGACATTCTTCTAGTCCAGATTTTAATGCTTGCAAAAGCTGTTCCCTGTTAGCTAATGTGGCTCCAAAATCCTGTTGACATGCTATCTGAGCATTGTGATATGTAAGCTGGTACCTCATGTGACGATCATAACGGAATACACCCTCTATGCGACCTTCAAACAAATAATACGAGGTTAGAAAAATGCTCTTACGTGTTTAACATTTATATAATTTCAGTCCTGTTTCTCAGAAACATTTTGGGAACAATGAAATGAATAGTTCCTTATATAAATGATTGAAGAATGTATTCTTCATTAGATTACTACAATTATTTTCATTATTTTATTTTTATAAAGAAGCAACTTATTTTGCAGATGTCCCTACTTACACAGAGAATTAATTTCACCAATCTGCATCAGACTTTGGCTGATGCAAACCAGGCAAACTTTGTAGACCGTTCCAGTGAAGTAGTTCTTTTTAAATAACACGATTTTGGCTCTGTTGAAGAGCCGAAGGCTGGTTCCAGGACCAGGATCTCCTGCTGTCAGCTATAACGCTGACGTCAGGAGAAGGAGGGGGTAACTTTCAATGCGAATATCTCTCAAACTATAGCGGTTTGAGAGATGGGATTTGCAGCAAGTAAATTATTTTTTTCATCTACAATAAAAAATATTATTGCTTGACATTACTATCAGTTTAAGCCGTTCTATCCCTTTTAATGGTGCTGCGTCTTTAAACATAATTTTGTAGCATGACTTATGTGCAAGATGCTGCATCTGTGCAGTATTTTGCTCACCTTTGCAACAGTGCCACCTCTTGCTAAAAGGTGGCAGACCATAACATCAGTCAGGCTAAACAGAGACATTCTGATCCTTATTCATCAAGCTAAAAAGTGCAATTCTGGAGCAAATCAGGTGGACCATAGCATTGAGATTAAAAAAAGTCTTCCTTTATTTTCACTCTATGAAGATGGTTTGATACAGAATTGCACCTCTTTAGCTTAAAGGGGAACTCTCACCTCTAGTAAACTTGTCTTCATCTTAAAGTTCCATTGTGCTTAAGCTGTTATCCATTTTTTTTTTCCAATATAATTCTTTATTGCCCAAGATATTGCCTTTCAAAGTTAAGCCAGTGAGGTCAATTCTGTACAGGCTGCGGTACAGCTCTGTTCCGCAGCCTGTCAATCTTCCTCTGTTCCCCTCCGTAAATGCTTCCTTCCCCCCTCCTCCGATGATGGAGGATTCCGGCATATGACCTGGCACACTCTCTGGCAAATGCACGTCCAGGTTATTGTACAGGCACAGACTGAGCGCGTTCATGTCCTCAGTGCTTTAAAAAAAATTGCCAGTCCATTTGCCTCTGTGGATATTTTTCGTTCGGACTGGAATTCACTCAGTCTGTACCAGTACAATGACTGGACGCGCATTTGTAAGACAGCACGCCGGGTCATATGCCGTTATCCTCCGTCATCGCAGGAGGGGGGAAAAGGCAATACTTAAGGAGGGAAAAAGAGGAAGATTGACAGGTTGTGGGACAGAGCTGTACCGCATCCTGTACAGACCTGACTTCACTGGCTTAATTTTAAAAGGCAGTATCTCGGGCAATAAAGAATTATATTGAAAAAACAAAATGGATAACAGCTTCAGTACAAGGGAACTATAAGACGAAGACAAGTTTAATAGAGGTGAGAATTCCCCTTTAACAAATATAGCTCTTCATGCATTTCACATCACAAGGCTCAGTTTGACCTTTTTATCACCTGCATCATAAGGCCTGAAATCGTAATCATAATTGGAAATATAATTTTTTACAGCATAGGATACAACAAGCAGTTTATCCCAGCGATTAAAGGGTTACGTTTTGTCTTTTGCCTCTGCTAGCACACCTGCTCCTGAATAATTAGCTCAGACCTATATAGTAGGTCTGAAAGAGCAGGGTGTGGTCAGACTGCACTGGGATAGTGTGTTTGGAGACCTGCAAGCTGTCTGTCTGTCTCTGAAACCAAGGAATGGTGAGCAAGCTTCTGAACTGAAAAGATTGCATATCTGCTTAGTTTACTTTTTTGTACTGGAACCCAGAGTAGCCTGGTCAGTAACTGGTAGTGAGGGAACTACTGTGAGTTAGCCTCCTGAAAGGAGTAGGCCTGTTTATTTATGTACGTATTATGTATGCAGCACACAGAGGCACTCCAGCTGTTACAAATCTTTTGTGGAGCTCCAGCTGTATGCAGTACACGGAGGCAATCTCCCGCTGTGTAAATGCGACTATTAAGTAGTAGTGTTTTATCTCAGCTCCCAGTGTAGCTCGTGCTTGGTTTGAATGACAATCTCGCTCTGTGTAAATGGCACCTTTGCCTGTGACACACCCGCACACTGTGGCCGACACACCAACATGTCGCCACACACAGTTTGGAAAGCACTGTAGTGACTAACATATTCATCTTAGTACATCAGACTCATTGGGAAGCAATTCATTGGATATCCTGCTGGCACTAAAAGCCTTTAATCCATCTAATGATATCCACAATTAGTAGGGATATTGAAAATTGTATGAGCTGAAAACATTATATACAAGTTTTAAAAAAGTGTTTTTGTAGAATCATTGAATGTCACAGGAACCACTGGGCCTGGACTGGAAGCGGCCATTTGGCCATACAGCATCATGGGGCAAACTACAAAATGGAGAAGGGTGTCAGCCAGACTCCAGGGTGGCACTAGGCCTGAGACCCTATTATGTATTGGGGGTGGGGCAGTGACTACCTGGGACAGTATCTGGAGACTGGGAGTCAAATGTCCTATTGCCTCACCCATTGTGTGCTGTGTTATTGTTTAAATGCAAAGTAGGTTTCCTGGGGTTATGTGGTTCCATTTGTTGGTTTGTGAAACTGATTGTATTATGTCAGTCACTGATGTAATTACCTGAGCAGACCTGATAGAGGGCTGTGTGTTTTGTATTCTATTGTGTGTTAATGTATTTAAGTCTCAGCAAGACTGGTGGTGTTGTGAATCTTATTTGCTATTGGTTGACTGTGATCACAAACCTTATATAAACCCTGTTTGTGTCCAAATCAAGCAGTTCTTGTTTTAACCTACACAAGTGTTGTCTGGTGAGGTTAAGCTGCTGGTATGCTGGGAGAGTTCTTGTTATCCTGACACTAGTCCTGCCTGGCGATTGGGATACCTTGGGAGAAGCTGGTGGAGTTTTCCTGTTCCAGAGCGAGGGAAGCGGCGACAAACGGAGTCACCCAAGGCTGGGTGGCAGCGGTATCCGTTACATTGGTGGCAGCGGTGGGATGCTTCCCAGTTGGTGTTTGGAACATACAAACCACCACCAGGATCGTTTCACCTGAAACAGATAAAGCCAAGGAACCTAACTGAGACCAGCATCCAGGGGGAGATATAGCCACCTGGCTTGACCCCGGTCTTAGCAACACTGAAACCAGCATCCAGGGGGAGATATAGCCGCAGGGCTTGACCCCAGGTTTCAGCAACAGTTCATGGGAGACCGATGAAGCAGCTCTCCACCAGCAGGCGCCAAGCGGTCAGACACGGAGATGGAGGCTATGCTTTGCCAAGCCCTATCCGGCTATGAACAACGGCGGGCCACACTGGAGGCAGAGGGACACTCCTTCTCCTCCGAGGGCTTCATCCCTTATGCGGAGAGGCATGAGAGCGAGAGACAGCAGTGGAGCCCCTGCATCCTTGGGCCGAGTTCGGACCCCCAGGCAAGCGAGGTACTGGCATCCTGGATCGGAGATGTCATTTGCCTGGATCTCCAGTATGGGGCTTTCTGCGACAGGACCGGATTTGAGTGGTTCGGGTTCCCCAAAACTCCTCTCCCGTGCAGCGGCTTCGCCTACAGGGGTCCCAGCTTGTTGTGGCATGCCAGGGCTGAGGAGCCGGACTTTGGCAGTCGCAGGGAAAGCCGGTTCTGGGAGATCCGAGACAGGCGAGCCATGCAGCTGGGGGTGTCAGAAATACCCGAGGTATGGAGAGAGCTGGAGGATCTTGTAACCCAGGAGTGGGGACTGGAGATGGAGTGTAGGGATCTCCAGGAAGAGGTGACTCACACCTATTCCCCACAGCAGCTTTGTATGGGCGTGGAAGGTGCCGTGGAGGAGACTATGGTCGCCGCGAGCACTCTACAAGTGGAAGAGGGGGCACCTCCGACCCTCCCTGAGGCTGACTCCAGCGACCTGGTATGGTCTAGTCAGCGGGTAGCAGGCGAAGCTACGGCTGCCGCTACCCCTTTCCTTATGGAGGTCCCCACGGCGTTGAGGTGCTGGATTTCGGGAGTGGATGAGGCTGGAATCACTCCCCAGCGGTTGTTTGTGTTACAGGGAGAGGAGGGAGCCGACCCCTCTCCCCAGCGGCAGATGGCTTGTGCAACTGGGGGTGGCGTGGATGAGACTGCGGTCGCCACGAGCACCCTACCCGGAGAAGAATGGGCTCTTCCTAAGGCTGACTCCAGTGACCTGTTATTGTCTAGTCAGCGGGTAGCAGGCGAAGCTACGGCCGCCGCTAACCCTTGCATTATGGAGGTTTCCACAACCAGGTACGGTTCTCCAGGGGTTGGGGCCATCACCCCCTCACAGCAGCAGGCATGCCTGGTCCCAGGAGCCGAGGTGGCTGAGATCACCCCCCAGAGGGAAATTTGTGTTCTCAGAGGGGAGGTAGTCGACCCCCCTCCGCAGCGGCAGCATGAGGACCCAGGGGTGGAAGCTGTTGTACCCCCCCTCCAGCTAACGTTTGTGTCTCCAGGAGTGGAGGCAGTCGGCATCACTCCCCAGCAGCTGTTTGAGCTACCGGGAGAGAAGGTAGTGAACCTCTCTTCCCAGCAGGAGATTAAGGCACCCAAGGTGCCACCGGGAGACGAATACCCAGTGGAAGAGCTGGCAACAGGGCAGATCGCCGCTGGCTTCTGCCCGTCTGAGCAATTGCCCCATGGAGCGGGTGCTGGCTGCACCACTGCCCTACAGCAGAACGAGATCCAGGAGGAGATGGAGTGTTGTGTACTCTCACCCCAGAATCCAGAGCAACTCTACTACCCACTCTCATCATCCTCCACCAGCAGCGGAGATTCCGGTAATGTGCTGACTGGGAGGGCACTGTTGTTTGGGCGGGGGTTTTTACTGGGTCATAGACTCCTGTGTACCGGATCCTGGGCTGGATGGCCTCTCCAGCTCAAGGCATCTTATGTCTAAGTCACCCTGTACCTGGAGGTGCAGGGTGCAAAGCTGGACAGATCCCAGGACTATAGGGGCTGGCTGGGGACAAGTACTGTGCGGACATTGCACTAGCAGACTATGTGTCCACTCCAGACAGCAGCGAGATGACCCGTGTGGATCATGCTGTGGCTGTCGGAGGTGGACAAGGGGGAGAAATGTCACAGGAACCACTGGGCCTGGACTGGAAGCGGCCATTTGGCCATACAGCATCATGGGGCAAACTACAAAATGGAGAAGGGTGTCAGCCAGACTCCAGGGTGGCACTAGGCCTGAGACCCTATTAAGTATTGGGGGTGGGGCAGTGACTACCTGGGACAGTATCTGGAGACTGGGAGTCAAATGTCCTATTGCCTCACCCATTGTGTGCTGTGTTATTGTTTAAATGCAAAGTAGGTTTCCTGGGGTTATGTGGTTCCATTTGTTGGTTTGTGAAACTGATTGTATTATGTCAGTCACTGATGTAATTACCTGAGCAGACCTGATAGAGGGCTGTGTGTTTTGTATTCTATTGTGTGTTAATGTATTTAAGTCTCAGCAAGACTGGTGGTGTTGTGAATCTTATTTGCTATTGGTTGACTGTGATCACAAACCTTATATAAACCCTGTTTGTGTCCAAATCAAGCAGTTCTTGTTTTAACCTACACAAGTGTTGTCTGGTGAGGTTAAGCTGCTGGTATGCTGGGAGAGTTCTTGTTATCCTGACACTAGTCCTGCCTGGCGATTGGGATACCTTGGGAGAAGCTGGTGGAGTTTTCCTGTTCCAGAGCGAGGGAAGCGGCGACAAACGGAGTCACCCAAGGCAGCGGTATCCGTTACAATTGGCATTTCCTATTTTCCGAGGCGTAGAAGGAAATTCATTGAGCATGAGTTTGATTAATTGGTTTTTGGGAATTCTCAACAATGGGATCATAAATTGGGCTTCTGTCTTACATACTGTTGTGTATGCAAAGACATTGTTTATTTAAGGGGTAATGCAAGTCAGAGGCGATCATCAATCAACGGTTTGGTTTACATTTGAAGGAACACGGACACAAAAAATGAAAAAGGTTGATATAACATTAAATATCATATACTTACAGCTAGATTCTGTAAAAAAAAAAATAAAAGGGATACAAATAACTTGCTTTTAAAGGGATAGTAATGTTTCACTATAAAAGCAGCTCCAATTAATCTTCATAATATTTGGGCCATTGAGAGTGTTATTTCAATTGAATGATAAAGTATCCCCATCCTGCCCCTTTTACTGATGTATCACTGCTCACCTCTGAGCAAAAAGACTGTCCAGATGTATCGCAGAGAGGGACAATCTTCAGTGAGCATAAGGAAAAACGTGAAAAACCTATCAAGGGGGCAGGGGTTTCCTTATGCTCACAGTAAGAAGATTGTCCCTTGCTGTGAACTGTACGGTCAAGTGACCAGATTCCACATCTGAGGGGAGGTGGCTTACACTTAGGGTTGCCACCCGGCCGGTATTTTACCGGCACAGCCGGTAATTAGCACTGCTGAGCCGGTGCCGGTATAACCTCTATACCGGCAATTGAAAAGCCGGTATTACTGCTTTGCCCCACTTCCCACTATGCATAGACCACTTCGGCAGCCCGGCGCATTCGCACCCTGCAATTGTCACACGCACACTGCTTCCCTCTTAGCCGCGTGAGTGAAGCAGACCAGACAGAGATGCCGAAAAATTAATTGGGCATGCGTGTCGTGCTTAATAATATGCGCACGCACGCTGTAAGTTGGAATCCATCTTTGGCTGCCGGCGCCCACTGAGCGCATCCTCCTCTCCTTGGTAGCCAAGAGTCTGCGTGCCCGTGGACGCCGGGCCCAGCACTGAGCCTCTCATCTCTGTACAGGTACTGGAGTCAGATTCATTTAACACGCTGATCGCTGATGGAAGTCACCAGTCTATCCCTCAATCACTATTGCCAACCACAGTGTTGAACCTGTAAACATTTACTATATCCAAAATCAATATATTAATACTAGCCATGCCACCAGGAGGCATGTGGGCTCAGAAATATTAATATATTGATTTTGGATAAAATAAGTGTTTACAGGTTCAACACTGTGGTTGGCAATAGTGATTGAGTGATAGACTGGTGAATTCCAGAAATCGGCCATAAGGTTTAGCGTTCACGGAACAACCACTTTGCTGTTCCTAGCTTGGTCTGATTAAAGAAAGACGGCAGGTAGCTACAATTGTCTCATAATCTGACTAGATATGATGAGCCACCTCTAATACAGGAAAACTAAAGATTCGCCTCGATGAATGGTGCCATTTGACTGAATGACATTTGGTAGCAATGTATCAGTGATCACAGACAAGATATTTGATCTGCTGACAGGATTCAGCATGCAGCTCGTGCTCAGTGTTTGTTTTCACAAGTTACTGCTTTGCGCTGTGATTCATCAACAGGTATATACAGTCACTTAATTTTACTGAAAGAATATACCTTATAACGAACAGAGTACATTTAACTACACAAAGTATACTGGTGCTATACTAATATAGAGAAGCAATTAAACAGGAGCCACCTGCTTGCATGCTAAACACAGAAAGGGTGACCTGTGCAAATAGAAGCTTCACTGTAATTAAGAAGCCCTAGAAATTAGTTCAGCAGTAATTACATCATCATCCCAAATCAGCCTTGCAGCTTTTGATGCAATTAAATTACATGAAAAAAGTTAAGATTTTACATGTTGTAGTTGATTCTTTTTTTTTCTCCCAAAGTACCTTTCTATTCATATAAATAGCAGAAACAACATATATACAGTTGTCAGTGTACAGGTGTAGCATGCTACAATCATCCTGCTTTGTGTACTTTGCAAATGATAGTGACTGACTATCCTGTGACCATACATGTTCTGCAAGTGCAAAATATATAAAGTCAAACTGACAATACATATTATGCACTTGCAGAACATTTACAGTCAAAATAAAGTGTTACAGGATGGAGGTAGACCCTGTGCAGGTGGACAGTGTGGGCAATGTGGACAGAGCTGGGCAGGGTGAGGAGGAAAATAGGGCAAGCAGTGTGTGGAGGAGGAGGACAGGGCAGGCAGTGTGTGACATTTTTACAAAGGTATTCTGCATTAACCTCCTTGGGAACTAGAGTGACATGCAACACATTGCTTGGAAATGTGTTTAATTCCCATCTAGGCATCAACGGCTTAATTGGGAGGTCTGATCACCTTAGTGTGTAGGGGATCCTTCACCACACTGGCCTGGGAGAGCTTAGTCTGACAGAGAGAATGCTTAGTGTGTGAGCGCGAGAGAGAGAGAGTGAGTGCTTAGTCTGAGAGAGAGAGAGTGAGTGCGTGTGTGCTTAGTCTGAGAGAGTGAGTGCTTAGTCTGAGAGAGTGAGTGCTTAGTCTGAGAGAGTGAGTGCTTAGTCTGAGAGAGAGAGTGAGTGCTTAGTTTGAGAGAGAGAGAGTGAGTGCTTAGTTTGAGAGAGAGAGAGAGAGAGTGCTTAGTTTGAGAGAGAGTGCTTAGTTTGAGAGAGAGAGTGTGTGTGTGTGTGCTTAGTCTGAGAGAGAGAGTGTGTGTGTGTGCTTAGTCTGAGAGTGAGTGCTTAGTCTGAGAGTGAGAGAATGAGTGCTTAGTCTGAGAGAGAGAATGAGTGCTTAGTCTGAGAGAGAGAATGAGTGCTTAGTCTGAGAGAGAGAGAGAATGAGTGCTTAGTCTGAGAGAGAGAGAGAATGAGTGCTTAGTCTGAGAGAGAGAGAGAATGAGTGCTTAGTCTGAGAGAGAGAATGAGTGCTTAGTCTGAGAGAGAGAATGAGTGCTTAGTCTGAGAGAGAGAATGAGTGCTTAGTCTGAGAGAGAGAATGAGTGCTTAGTCTGAGAGAGAGAGAGTGCTTAGTCTGAGAGAGAGAGAGTGCTTAGTCTGAGAGAGAGAGAGAGTGCTTAGTCTGAGAGAGAGAGTGCGCTTAGTCTGAGAGAGTGAGTGCTTAGTCTGAGAGAGTGAGTGCTTAGTCTGAGAGAGTGAGTGCTTAGTCTGAGAGAGTGAGTGCTTAGTCTGAGAGAGTGAGTGCTTAGTCTGAGAGAGTGAGTGCTTAGTCTGAGAGAGAGAATGAGTGCTTAGTCAGAGAGAGAGAGTGTGTGTGTGTGTGCTTAGTCTGAGAGTGAGTGCTTAGTCTGAGAGAATGAGTGCTTAGTCTGAGAGAGAGAATGAGTGCTTAGTCAGAGAGAGAGAGTGTGTGTGTGTGTTTGCTTAGTCTGAGAGAGAGAGAGAGAGTGTGCTTAGTCAGAGAGTGAGTGAGTATGCTTAGTCTGAGAGAGAGAGAGAGAGTGCTTAGTCTGAGAGTGGTCATGCAACATTGAGTGGTTCTGCCCCTTTTGTGGCTCCTCCCTTTTGTGGCTCCTCCCTTTTTTTTTACTCCGCCCTCACCGACCCACCGCTATGGCCGGTATTTTTTGAAGGAAAAGGTGGCAACCCTACTTACACTAGGTAAAAGGGGTGGGAGGGGAATACTTTATCATTCAATTACTCTTGAACTACAATTCTGACAGTATTGAAATAACATTCTCCATGGCCCAAATACTATGAAGATTAATTGAAGCTGCTGTTTTTGTGAAACATTATTATTCCTTTAACACTTGTAAACTGTCCTGTTCCAAGAGCATTTATTTCATGTTGTTTGTGCCCTATGTATTCAGAGATAACAGCTACAGTCAAGTTTACCGATTATGAATTGCGCCCCCTTGTATTCAAAAACTCTGTTATCTCAGCCCTTTTGTAGATAATCCTGGACAGTCAATGGAAGCTCTGTTGCTTTGGAAAAGGCTGGAATGTTTACTAATTCAAAGCATATGTAACACTATTTTAACCCTTTTGAGTGCCAGAGGAGTATGCAACGCATTGCAAAGCAATGAGTTACTTACCCCTCTGGCACTCAAACATTTAAGCCTCAGAAAACAAATAGATAATATTTATAGATGCTAACATGGAGTACAGGGAATTAAAGTGTATATAACTCCAGCTCAATTTTAGGTGTTCGCATTCCTTCAAATAAACGAAAAAACACTACCATACACATTGCTCCTATATTAAGTCATACATCATTAACAGATTTGTGGGATATATGTATCAATATTTGTTTAATTAAATATAGGCTACAAATGCATTTGAATAAATTGCCCATAGTTATTAAACAATATAGTGAAGGAAATGTTACATTTGTGCTCATTAGACAGGTCAAAAGAGAACTCACAGCAGATACAATAACAACCCTTAGAGACATATCAAACATATTGCAAGAGATGGTGAATAATGTACAAAAGTGATTTAGTGCAATGGTTCAACTCCCCCTTCTGGATTATACCAAACATTGATGTTTCCATTGGTATGATTTAAATATATGTAACCCTTTGCATTTACATCAGCTGTTCATGACCTTTTTATTTCTCACTCCTTAAACCTCCTAGCCATCACTGAAACCTGGCTCACATCATCAGACACTGCCTCCACAGCTGCACTCTCACATGACGGCCTGCACTTCACCCACACACCTAGGCCTGGCAACGGCAAGGGGGGTGGAGTGGGCATCCTTTTGTCCCCTAACTATACGTTTCAGATAATCCCCACTGTCCCCTCTCTATCCTTCCCTACCTTTGAAGCTCACACAATTCACCTCTTCTCTCCTTTCCCCCTGCGTGTTGCTGTCATATACAGGCCACCTGGTCCTACTGTACAATTTCTTGACCACTTTGCTTCCTGGCTCCCTCATTTCATGTCCTCTGACGTCCCCACTCTCATCCTGGGAGACTTCAACATCCCTGTCGACAACCATAACACCCCCTGCCATCAAACTCTGGACCTGCACTCTCACACACAGTGATGGTCACTCTTTTGACTTGGTCTTCACTAACCTCTGCTCGGTCTCCAGTTTTTCTAATGCTCCCTATCCCCTCTCTGACCACCATCTCCTCACTGGAAACCTCATCATACCACGTAAATCCATCCCCTCCACCGGGATCAAGAGCATGTGGAGAAATCTGCATACCCTTGACCTGCAACAATTTTCTACTTCCCTGCAACCTCTTCTCAACCCCATCCTCACACTTGCTTGCCCAGAACAAACTACTGCTCTCTACAACAGCACTCTCACAACAGCCCTTGACACAGCTGCACCTGCAACTCCACGTCACCCCTGCACAACCCCACTACAACCCTGATACCTCCAAAGGTGCTCATGCACTGCCGAAAGGCACTGGAGGAAATCGCATTCCACAGCTGACTTCATAAACTGCAAATTCATTCTACGTTCTTATAGCTCTGCACTCACCCTGACCAAACAGTCATACTTCTCCTCTCTAATTTCTAATCTTTCTTCAAACCCAAAACGCCTTTTCTCAACCTTCAAGTCACTTCTACGCCCACCAATGCAAACCCCTGCCACCAACTTCTCAGCCCAAGATCTCGCCACCCACTTCAAGGACAAGATCGACTCCATGAGACATGACATCTCATCACTTCCACTCCCACCCAGCCAGCCTAGCCCCACCACCTCCCCCACTCACTCACTAAGCTCCTTCTCACCAGTCACCAAGGACGAAGTTTCTCTTCTCCTCACTCGCTCAAACCTAACCACATGCCCTCTTGACCCAATCCCATCTCAACCCACTCAAGAACTGTCACCTCTGCTAATGCCACCCCTTACTCACTTATTCAACCTCTATCAACTGGCACCTTCCCATCAAATTTCAAACATGCACTAATCACACCCATTCTAAAGAAACCCTCCCTGGACCCAAACTCACAGCCCATTTCCCTACTCCTGTTCGCCTCCAAACTCCTTGAGAGTCTCGCATATAACCATCTCACTAAATTCCTCTGCTCCCATTCCCTGCAAGATCCCTTGAAATCTGGATTCCGTGCTCATCACTCCACTGAGACTGCCCTCACTAAAGTGGCCAATGACTTGCTCACTGCCAAGTCAATAGGCCACTACTCCCTACTCATTCTCTTGGACCTGTCAGCTGCCTTTGACACAGTAGATCACCCACTCCTCCTCCAAGCCCTCCACTCTCTAGGTCTCTGTGACACTGCCCTCTTGGTTTTCATCATATCTCTGCAACCGCTCCTTCAGTGTGTCCTACTCTGGCTCCACCTCCCCACCCCTCCCACTGTCTGTCGCAGTGCATCAGGGCTCAGTCCTGGGCCCCTTGCTCTTCTCAATTTACAATGCATCCCTGGGCAAACTAATAAACTCCTTTGGGTTTCACCATCATCTCTATGCTGATGATGGTCAAATCTATCTTTCCTCCCCAGACCTTTCCCCTTCCCTCCTGTCCCAGGTATCTGACTGTCTGTCTGCTGCGTCTTCCTGGATGTCCTCCCGTCAACTCAAACTTAACCTTGGCAAAACCGAACTAACTATCTTCCCTCCCTCTCCTAACAGTCCTACTCCAGATATTACCCTCACTGTCAACAACACTATCATCACACCAACCCCTACAGCATGTTGTCTGGGGGTCACATTCGACTCCGCCCTATCATTTATTCCTCACATCCAGTCAAATCTCCAAATCATGCCGCCTCCACCTCATCTCTAGAATCCGACACTACCTTACCCAAGACACTACTAAAATTCTAATCCAAACACTCATCATGTCCCGTCTTGACTACTGTAACTCACTACTAACTGGCCTTCCTCTTGCCCGACTAACCCCACTACAGTCCATAATGAACTCAGCAGCACGACTAATCTACCTCACCAACCGCTTCTCCAACACCAGTCCCCTCTGCCAATCCCTACACTGGCTCCCATTAGCACACAGAATTAAATTCAAAATCCTGGTGTTCACCTATAGAGCCCTTACTAACACCTCACCCCCCTACATCTCATCTCTCATCTCCAAATACACTCCCACTCGCTATAATTCGTTCTGTACATGACCTTCTCCTCTCCACATCTCTCATTACATCCTCCCACTCCCGCCTACAGGATTTCTCCCGTGCTGCACCAGAGCTCTAGAATTCCCTCACCTGCCCCATCAGACTCTCCCCTAGCCTTCAGATCTTCAGACTCTCCCTGAAAACTCACCTGTTCATGGAAGTCTATCAACTACCTCCATAAATATTATCACCAAGAACCAACCATTCCCTGGACCACTACACTCACTAGCACTTCTCTCTCCCAACCACTGACCGGCAGCTTATGTGGCAGGAGACACTTACATCCAATAGTACTTATACCTTCTGTATCCTACCCACCTTCCTCTAGACTGCTAGCTCTCACAAGCAGGGCCCTCTGATCCTTCTGTTCTCCACATATGATTTGTACTATTTAATATCTCTATATGTCTATCCCCTATTGTAAAGCGCTGCGGAATAAGTTGGCGCTATATAAATAAAGATTATTATTATTAATTAAATTTGTATTTTACTTGTTTTGTAAAACATTTTGAAAAAATAAATTCATTATTCATCCTTTTCTTTGCATTTCTTCAAGACAATATATAGAAGTTCCCCACTAAAACATATATAGATCACAAGTAAAACACGGCAGACTGTACTGTTCACACCCATTCTTTGAATCAGCTTCTCCTGAGCTATAAGCAGCCCCCCAACCTGACAACTGTGGTGATGAGGTCCCTTAACAATGCAACAGAAAATGCTACTTTTCGCTGGGTAGAAAAGATGTGTGGAACCTGTGCACGCATATGTACCATAGATAAGTTGCCCATACCACATTCACACTGAAAGGGATAGTAATACTTGAAATGTAAAAAATATGTTGTAGGGTTTAGCCCCCTGAGTAAAACAAGAGTACGCCCACTGCTGAAAGGTGTTTCATTCAAAAGTTATTAATTTTCGAAGTTGAATTATTTAGGTGCAATATCACAGTGGCCTGAAATTGTACAGTGGCGCTGTTGCTGCACCATCCTATGGAGATTTATGGTCCTGGGACCAGAGTTGTCCATAGGATGGTGTAGCAACAGCGCCACAGTACAATTTCAGGCCACTGTGATATTGCACCTAAAAAATTCAGCTTTGAAAATTAATAACTTTTGAATGAAACACCTTTCAGCAGTGGGCGTACTCTTGTTTTACTCAGGGGGATAAACCCTACAACATATATTTTTTTACATTTTAAGTATTACTATCCCTTGAAACATATTTTGGTACTTTTGGGTGCCAGGGGGCTGCACAGCTCATTTCAAGTGATGGCTTGTTCACCCCTCTGGCGCTTGGAGGGTTAACACAAACATTCTATAGATGTAACCATCTATAGCTAAATACTAAAATTCACTGGAGCAGCAAAAAGGTAATTAATGTTCTAGTCCACTTCAAAGAGACTTTACTAGAGCCTAGGGAATTAATTATGATATATGCTGATATAAATATACACTGCCAGTAGAATTTAAATGTTAAAATAATTAGCAGTTTGAGTATTTAACCTTTCATATATTGTGTATGCAGCCTTTGTTCTTATTATGCTTGAAGAAGAGACCTAGTTGTCTTTAAAGCTTGAATCCTAGAGCCACTCACTTACCCAATAAAGGCATCACTTTTACTGTACTAGTCTCCTGCTTTTTCTATTGCTAACCCTGCACCAAGCTTTACCCTTGTACAAAGGCACATGTGCAGAATTCATAGGGGCCATTAGAATGTTCTGGTCATAGTAAGATAAGTAGGGGGTTATTATTAGGAGCTGTTAGTTCTTCTTTAATCTGTTAAGTACCATGTGGTCTGGGGATGGGTGCTCTAGAGGACCACATCATTTTTTTCATGTATGTGTTCTGCGATCACAAACTTCCGGGACGTGCCAGACCGTCACCGGTCCTTAATACCCAGACAACCGTGATGGTCCCGGCACATAACTGGGCGTTAAGTGGTTAATATTAAACTGTAAATATGTGTGCAATTCGTTCAGTTGGTTTCAGTAAAGGAGGGGGGCTTTAGGGTCTGGGTAAAACAAAGAGGGGGCATCATATGAAAAAGTTTGCTTCTCCCCCTTGAACAAGTGTGTGGGAGCTGACGTTTGGGGCTGGACCTCCTTAACCATTCGCTGCTTCACTGAATGAGGTCACTACTGACCTGTAGGTTATTAACGGTTCCATGACTAGAGAGCCTTCCCTCCCAGAATCCTATTTTAAAAAACACAAACTGAAAATACATTTTGTTACTTTTAGACCATTTGTTTATCTCTCCCCGCGAGAAAGAAATACTTCAGTGTATTAAAAGAATGCATTGTAACCCCTGTAGTGCTGGAATCAAGAATGTGTAGTGGAGGTAGAAGTCCAGATAGGTGTGCGCATGCCACTTCAATGAATTGTGGGAGAGAATGAGAGATGACTTATCTAAGAAGTATGTGAATGTGTGAATATAAAAAATTTAATAACACCTGGAAGACACACAGCTAGGAATATTTAAATGATATACCTAAGGTAAACCCTTGAAATGAAGGGCTGATGTCATCAGAAAGGGGAGGGATTGTTAAGAGCTATACAGTACTATGCAAAAGTTTTAGTCAGGTGTGAAAAAATGCTGTAAAGTAAGAATGCTTTCAAAATTAGACATCTTAATAGTTTATTTTTATCAATTAACAAAATGCAAAGTGAGTGAACAGAAGAAAAATCTAAATCAAATCAATATTTGATGTGACCACCCTTTGCCTTCAAAACAGCAGCAATTCTTCTAGGTACACTTGCACAAAGTAAGGGATTTTATAGACATAGTCGGGTGTATGATTAAACAATTATACCAAACAGGTGCTAACGATCATGAATCTAATATGTAGGTTGAAACACAATCATTAAGTGAAACAGAAACAGCTGTGTAGGAGGAATAAAACAGGGTGAGGAACAGCCAAACTCAGCTAACATGGTGAGGTTGTTGAAGACAGTTTAATGTCACAAGTCATACACCATGGCAAGACTGAGCACAGCAACAAGACACAAGGTAGTTATACTGCATCAGCAAGTTCTCTCCCAGGCAGGAATTTCAAGGCAGACAGGGGTTTCCAAATGTGCTGCCCAAGCTCTTTTGAAGATGCACAATGAAATGGGCAACGTTGAGGACAGTAGACAAAGTGGCCAAGAAAATTTAGTGCCGCAGTTGAAAGACATATCATGCTTACTTCCCTTCAGAAGATGTCCAGCAGTACCATCAACTCAGAATTGTCAGAAAACAGTGGGACCCTGGTAACCCCACCTACTGTCCGGAGAAGTCTGGTCAGACATGGTCTTCATCGAAGGCTTATTGCTAAAAAGCCATGCCTCCAACGTGGAAACAAGATCAAGCGACTCACCTATGAATGAAAACACAGGAACTGGGGTGCAGAAAAACCGCAGCAGGTGCTCTGGACTGATGAGTCAAAATGTAAAATATTTTCGTGCCTCTCAAATGAGCACCTAAATTAGATGTGTTTTATTTCTCTTCCTGCTGGTTCCCTTTCATACTTCCCTCTCATTTCATTTTCATTTGCACTTATCCTATTCCCTTCTTTTTCCTCCTCCCTTATTTTCTTATATTCTTTCCTTCTGGGGTCTGTCTTGTTGGATACTGGTCACTGGACATTGGACATTTGCTACTGGTTATGTGTCATTGGATGCCTGTTGCTTGACTCCTGGACATTTCACTTAACTTTCCTAGCCCATCTTTAGCCCTGACCATACCCTACATAATATGTTATTCTTCTTGCTTATTATGTAAGACACATTCCCTTAATATAGTTTCCTGCCCCCTGTCCTTTTCGCTATATAAGCTGCACTTTCTCTCCTCATATGGGACTCCACTCTCTTATTATCGGTACGTCTTTTTCTTTCTCTCGCTTTATCTTTATTCCTCTTTTTTCTACTTTCCTTCTCTTCCCATATCCTCTTCCCACTCACTTTATCCCTTGTTTCTTCCTCCTATACCCTGCTAATTTCTCTTAGTTACATTTCCTCCGTCTGCTTCTTGAGTTGAACATCCACAACCTCCATTGTTAACTATACTATTTTTCTCTCACATGTTAGATCAAGTATTTTTATTGTGTTCTTTAACTGGACTTCCTTTATGTGCATTGGATATAGTGTAGATACTACTTATGGTTTACTCTCTTTGTACTGCCCTTTATTTTGCTACACTAAAAGTTTATAATAAAAAAAAAAGTAAAAAAATGTAAAATATTTGGCTGTAGCAGAAATCAGTTTGTTCGCCGAAGGGCTGGAGAGCGGTACAAGAATGAGTGTCTGCAGGCAACAGTGAAGCATGGTGGAGGTTCCTTGCAAGTTTGGTGCTGCATTTCTGCAAATGAAGCTGGGGATTTGGTCAGTTTTAATGGTTTCCTCAGTGCTGAGAAGAACAGGCAGATACTTATCCATCATGCAGTACTATCAGGGAGGCATCTGATTGGCCTCAAATCAATTCTGCATCATTACAACAACCCCGAACATACAGCCAAAGTTATTAAGAACTATCTTCAGTGTAAAGAAGAACAAGAAGTCCTGGAAGTGATGGTATGGTCACCACAGAGTCCTGATCTCAACATCATCGAGTCTATCTGGGATTACATGAAGAGAGAGAGAGAAGCAACTGCAGCTGCCTAAATCCACAGAGGAAGAACTCTAGTTGGTTCTACAGGATATTTGGAACAACCCACCTGCCGAGTTCCTTAAAAAACTGTGTGCAAGTGTACCTAGACGAATTGATGCTGTTTTGAAGACAAAGGGTGGTCACCCCAAATATTGATTTGATTTAGATTTTTCTTCTGTTCACTCATTATTCATTTTGTTAATTGATAAATATAAACTATTAACATGTCTATTTTTGAAACCACTCTTACTTTACAGTACTGGATATCTCAAACTACACATAGAAAAGTAAAACGAACATAACTAGTATATGAAAAAAGTAATAATCTTTCTAATGTAATAAGATTTATTCTGCATGACATGGTTCTTTTACTTAACAGATAGATGTGCAACACATTGCTTAGCAATGCATTGATCAACTGCTTGGCCTGCAAAGGGTTAAGAAACATAATAATGTAAGTGTGGTTTTTCATCAGGCTGGAGGAAATAGTTTCCTCTGTACTCCTGACTTACAAACCATTTTAACCCTTTGTAGTGCATTGGGCACCCCACTGGAACTCAAAGGGTTAAGCTACTGCTGGTTCCCTGGGCAAAGAATAAAGTAGAAGGCCCTGATTGGCTGCTACAGAGATCTACAGGGCACTGCTTTGCAATGGGTTTCACAACTCTCTAGCATCTAAGGGGTTAAGAAATAACTACATTTCCCCTTCTATGCACAATTTTGAGCTAAGAATAAATATACTTAAACCCTTTGAGTGCCAGAGGGGTACGCAGCGCATTGCAAATGTGAGTGCTCACATCTAGTTTCCCAGTTTTAAGCTCTTAAACCCATTTTCAAAAATTGCTGCGTTTTCATATCTGTCTTCACTGACCCAGGATACTTTGTGTTACTCCCCAGATCATCATGGGAGGGTCCCACACTGTGTTGTGTGACAGTCAGACTTTCTCCTTGACTGAGAGGGGCACCTTCCACCAGCTTCTCACTTTGTGCTATTGTGGAAACAGCCCTGCTTGACTTCCTGGTCAGGAAGCTGTAGTTTACTGTGCAAGTCATTGCAGGATGGGAGGACTGCAAGGTAAATTACTTCCCCAGTCTGCTAATAGTCAACACATGCAATATCATATATCTTAGGTTCTATCGTGATTTGAAAACACACTCATATAGAAATTATAGTATTCAGAAATGAGATGGTAAAGGATGAATTGCAATAGCAAATTGCACTTTAGCATCAGTGTTCCATTATATTCTTGGATGCAAAACACTTCTAGCAACCAGCTGGTTAATCACTATCACTTGGATTGCTCCCTATTAGCAGACTTGCTCCACTGGGAGAAAACCTGCAGACAAAGCCCGGGCTTATTGTGAGCTCCTGCAGATCAGCTGGGGAGCAGAATGTGGGGTCCGTATAAAGACTGCATCCAAGGTCACACATACATTGTGTTACATCCATTGATTTAACGCTTTGACTACCATTGGGATGTTTTGGAGATAAGACACCCAAGGTATAACAAGTAATAAACTAATGTCAGTCAACAAATATAAATTCTCACTTTAAGGTGAATAGAACAAAGAACTCTTAATCTTCTATATGAATAGGCACAGATTGCCCACAACCCTCTTAATTAAAGTTTGCCATTTGTAAATCCAATAATTTGTCCACAAGATAATACGTAGGGAACACTTGTGAAGAAGCAGGTAGTTATTTTATGCTACAAAATTGATATTGTGGCATACACATCTATGGGGCGGAGTTCATCCAGGTACAAGAAAAGCAGCATACCAATGCTGTGCTCTTTGCTAGCACTTTTCTGCAATCATTAACCTGTTAACGACCGGCTGTACAGTGCAGCCGTCAGTTAAGGGCTACACAGCTTTTTTTGCGAATCCGAATTCCATGACGTGCCAGAACCGTCACTGGTCCTTAACCCCTTAACGACTGGCTGATCAGCGTGGGGCGGTCAGTTAAGGACCACGGAGCATTTTTTTTTTTTTTTTTATTTACGGTTCCGGACTCCCTGAACGGTGTGCAGCCGCGGGGGGGGCCCGGAATTCCATGACGGTCATAGTACATCATGGGTCATTAACTCAGATCGACCCATGGCTTACTATGACCATCAAGGGTTGTTAAGGTAGGCTGACCAGATCTCACCTTTAACCGGGGACACATAGGAAATAGCCATTTTTCAGTACTTCACTGAAATCAAAGCAGACCTGCAGTATGCATTTTTCCTGTGCGTCCCCGGTTAAAGGTGAGGTTTGGTAAGCTTACTTTAAGGGGTTAACAAAAGTTTATCTATGATGGTCCTGGCACATCATGGGTCCTTAAGGGGTTAATGGATAACTACCAGTGTTCATCAGTGATCAAATGCATTTCCCTGCCTTTCAGGGAAATAAGAAGAAACCCCAGTGTAAAAGCAGGCATTCTGTTGACACATACACATATAGCATATGCGTGTTTGCTCCCACTACCTATAACAGGATCCTGCAGCTTAAAACTGATTAATACGCGATGATCAGATACAGATCACTGATGAATCTGCAAATGGATAACACACAAGGACAGTCTCTGATTTTCTTATGCATTGAGCCTTTCATGGCATGATCAATTCTCCCCGTACATTTAGAGACACAAAGTGAATGTGGTCATACTTGTTAACCAATTATGTAAACAGATCACTTTTTTTTAACTAATTTTGTGGACAAAATGCAAGACTCACAAATGGCATCCCCCATTTAAAGGAATGCCTCCACTTTCCTTAATCTCGGCAGAATATCATAATGGCCACTATGGGCCATATACTGGAAAGAAAATTGGAGGCATTCAGGGGCAAACCATTTGCACTACAGGGGAGAACTAAAAATACAAACATTGTCCTCTGATTTAAATGGGGATTTTTAACTCCTTGAATGCAATAGGGGTCTCCAACACATTGCAAAGCAATGCGTTGGCGATCTCTCTATCATTCTGTGGGTTAAAATCCCAATTTAAAACCATTTTAGTTCTCCTCCATAATACAAATGGTTTTCCCAGAATTCCTCCACTTTCTTTTGAACATATGACCCTAGGGTGACCACGGGTCCCGGAACGTCCGGGACTGTCCCTTATTTCAGGGACATGTCCCGCGTCCCGGGTCCCCTTCAACCGGGACAATGAAGTGTCCCGGAATGAAGCCAAGCCGCCCTGGATGTCAGCCTGCAAGCGGTGTGTCACATCATGGACGCCGCTTGCAGGCTGACATCCAGGGCGGCAATGCAACTTACCTGATCTCCTGGAGGCAAGCGCTCTAGTAATACAGAGCGCTGGGAGATGACATCATCTCCCAGCGCTCTGCATTACTGAGCACAGCGCGTGGGAGCTTCAGCTCTGTGCCGGAGGAGGCACAGAGCACTTTGCACTCCGCTAGACCACCAGGGACTCAAGGTAAGGCATTGATAGGGTGACCACGTCCCGGAATGGCAGAAGGGAAATGTGGTCACCCTATATGACCCTATGAATCAATCCTGGGTGGATTAATTCCCCAGATACATATTTGCTTAGTACTGGATATTATGTTCACAGAGGCGGACCTGATTGTTTGTTGCCAGACTTGAAGACCTCAGATTTCTCCCACTGTTCGTAGGACAGAAGACATTAGGAGGAGCTTGAGGTCATGGTACAAAAAATAAAATATATAGTGTCCTCCTCAATGTACATGATATCCAGTAATATTTAAATTAGACCTTTCACCTGACCCTTTAACTGTCAGAGGGGTATCCAACGCAATGAGCTGCAATGTGTTTGATACCTCTCTAGATAATTAATTTGAAAGATAATTAAAAATTGCCTCAATACTGTAGTCATTAACTGTTGTATAAAAACAGTTTTTGAGAATTAACCTTTATTTGTTACACAAATTAGCATAAAGTACCAGTATGTGCTGGGTCAACATTTCAAATGGCCAAAGAGGGACACTTTGGTTTTAGGTGGTGTTTCTGGGGGTGTGGCTGGTAGGCGGAGCATTACAGGGAATTTTTAGGTGATTTAATGGCCTATCGACACCTGTTTGTGTAACTGAATTAATGATTTAGAGCAAGATCAAATTATTTTATTTAAACACATTACTTTGTAAACATATATAATGAAGCTTATATAAATATTAATGTGAGATTTATTGCTGTGGAGCAATGTGATACACTTATATACACACCACTCAGTCTGATCTCCTAAAAGAGGGACAGTAGGGTGGGAGAGAGGGATTTGGGTCTCAAAGAGGGACTGTCCCTCCTAAAGAGGGACAGTTGGGAGGTATGCACTATGAGAGATAAGATTAGCTTTGAGCATGCCTAATTAGCATACTGTGCCCCAAAATATAAAGGTTAATTTCTTGAGTAAAGTTATTTTGTGGATAAAATGGCTGGTACCACATATATTTGGGTAACCTCTTCTTGTCTCTTTCTACATAGTACCACATATAGGCAGATTTTCATTCTCTATTTAACATACGAAACTTAACATTGGGTGACATGCACTTTGAAGATTAATTTTAAAGACCCAATCCTTGTAGATTACCATGAGATATATGCTCAGATAAAAGTAATCATCGGTATGTGTTAGTGTCCCTTTAAATAAAGCTTTTGATGAAGTAAGAACTAACTGACCTAACTAGTCACATATTCTGTGTTTCAATGAGAGAGATTGATGGATTTCTCATTTGGCACTCTGCTGTCACTGTACCCTTGGATATTATTGAAGTCTACAAGAAATTAGGAAGCATCCAAAGGTAAAACTCAGTGTATGCAGACAACCTCAGACTTTCTATATCTTTAATAGCTCATTAAAAAAATATTTAACTCACTTCACTTTAAACATTCAAGAAACAGAGAGGTGTGCAGTGTTCTGCAAGACAATGTGTTGCACAGCCCTCTGGTCTTTAACCCTTTGATTGCCAGAGGGGTATGCAACTCATTGCTTTGCAATGCGTTGTGTACCCCTCTGGCACTCAAAGGGTTAATGGGACAAACATTATTGAGAAGATATAATAATAATAATCATAATACTTACGTTTTAAGTAGTACTCGCAGCTAGGGACACAGTAAATAGAAGAAAACAGCATTATTTTAATCAAACAAACCAGCCACCACTTCATTCTAATCACTCAAAAGTTAATTTTATATTTCAGAAAGTTTCTTTACACTGAAAAAGTTTCCTTAAAGGAAAAAAAGACTCTCTCCTTCTGAAGCCTAGAATGGTTTTAAGATAGAGTTTTGGGAAAACAAATGAGGCAAGGGGTGTTTAAAAAAGACTTCCTTAGTAGGAAGTGCAAGTTTGGGTTAACCATTTCCTGGCGGCTGTGAAACAGGGAACATTAATTAATAAATTACAAAGCTGTTTACATAAGAACCCAGCTGAAGATGAAATAACTCAAATGAGAAACTGTTATCATGGTGTCAAACACTTTAACCCCTTGGATGCTAAAGATGTATCTAAAACATTGCAAAGCAAACATTTGAGACCACTCTAAACTCCTAAGGGTTAAGTTCAATACAGAAACTGGAAGACAGTCTTAAAAAAAGAAAAACATTTTCAAACAAATGCTAAATGGAGAGAACAAAAATATTTTTTTTCAGAGGTAACAGATGCTATAAAGGGTAGTAATGCTTAAACACAGTTGCTCCAATGACCACCTGTTTACTTACTTAAAAGTTGTAAATTACATATCACATCTTCTACCTTCTATAGTAAATTGTTCAAAATCAACAACCTGGACTTCTGTACAGAACAGTCCCACACTGATAAATTGACCAAAACTCTGGTTTAGAACTTACTACTTCATAAACCTTACCAAGCTAAACAAAGAGGGGAAATTAAAGAACAACTATAGTGAAGATACAGCAGAAGTCTGGTAGAGAAAAATTATACCAAGCTTTACTTGTCATGAAGATAGTGTGCACTTTGCAGGTCTACCACTCTGGGATTAAACCTGCAGAGAATGATGGTGCTGCGTTATGAGTCTTGGTCAGGGGAGGGCTGGCAACTTGTGGCCTGGAGGGCAACTACAATCAAGAGGTCCAATTCTACTATCATTCCAGCCCACTGTCCCAGCCCACCCCCTTTTATTAAATTTTAAAATTACCATTAATCCTTTGAGTGCCAGAGGGGTGCATTGCGAAGCAAAGGGTTTAGTGTTGTGAAGTAAGGCAATACCACAAAGCTTACAATTGAAATGGGGTTACAATGGTGCAACTACAGAGCTTACAATTTAAGTGAAGCTACACTAGTGATCCCATACAGCTTACAAGAGAAATTGGTTATGTTACTAGTGTAGCTTCACCTGGATTGTAGCTCCATTTCAATTGTAAGCTCTGTGGTATCACTAGTGTAGCTACATTTGCAGCAACAAACGGGAGTGGCCCACCAGCCCAGACATATGACTGGCGCAGGGGGCAATTGCCCCCCTGCATCCAAGGCCAGCCCTCCTCTGGTCTTGGTGGATCGGCTTGAGAGCTGAATAGGAGTCATAAAGTGACCGCGGGTTCTCTTAAAAGGGGTGTATCACCCCTATACAAATTAGCCTGAATAACATAGTAACATAGTAATTTAGGTTGAAAAAAAGACTTGCGTCCATCTAGTTCAACCCTTTTCCTATTCCTGTTTACCACTGTTGATCCAAAAGAAGGGAAAAAACACCCTCTATATAGCAATTTCAAATTCTGCCTTGAATAGGGGGGGGGGATTCCCTCTTGATTCCAAATGGCAATCAGATTTCTCCTTAGATCAACAAGCCCTAAGTAAATATTAATCCCAATACTAATGTACATAGCCCTCTATGTTATGCTCCAGGCCCTTTTTAAAGGCATCTAATGTATTCGCTAGCAACACCTCCTCAGACAGTGAATGCCATACCTTTATTGTCCTTACAGTAAAGAACCCTTCCGCTGTTGTAGATTAAATCTCCTTTCCTCAAGTCTAAGCGGGTGGCCCCTTGTCCTATGTACTGTTCTGTTAATGAACAGGTCTTTGGAGAGCCCTTTGTATGGGCCCTGAAGATATTTATATAGTGTTATCATATCCCCTATAAGACGCCGTTTCTCTAGTGTATATAAGTTTAACTTTTCTAGCCTTTCTTCATAAGTAAAACTTTCCATTCACCTTACTAGTTTTGTAGCCATCCTCTAGTTCCATAATGTCCTTTTTCAGAAAGGGTGCCCAGAATTGAACAGCATATTCTAGGTGGGGTCTTACCATGGACCTGTAAAGAGGCAAAATAATATCTTCCTCCCTTGAGTCAATACCCCTTTTAATACATGCCCATATCTTATTGGCCTTTGCAGCTGCCAGCTGGCACTGCATGCTACTGCTAAGTCTATTGTCTACCATAACTCCCAAATCCTTTTCATTTGTAGATTTCCCCAGAGAAACACCTTTTAAACTATATGTTGCATTTTTATTATTATACCCCAAATGCATAACTTTACACTTGTCTATATTGAATCTCATTTGCCATTTGCCTGCCCAGTTACTCAATTTGTCCAAATCCTCTTGTAATGAAGACACATCCAGTTCAGACTTTATTACCTTACTTAATTTTGTGTCATCAGCAAACACTGATACATGGACATCACGTTTATCCAACTGCAGAACTTGCCATTTACTACCACTCTTTGCATTCTATCTTTCAGCCAATTTCCAATCCACACACAAACATTTTCCCCTAGGCCTATTTCATTCAATTTGTACAGTAACCTCTTGTGTGGAACCGTATCAAATGCCTTGGCAAAGTCTAAACCGCCGCTCCCGCATCTATATTATTACTCACTTTTTCATAAAATGCGATCAAGTTAGGTTGACAAAACCTGTCTTTCACAAAGCCATGTTGGCTCCTGCTAATAATATTCCTGTTCCAGCAGAATTCTTGAATATATTCCCTTAGCAACCCTTCAAACAGCTTCCCTACCACAGACGTCAAGCTTACAGGTCTGTAATTTCCTGGCTGTGACTTTGATCCCTTTTTAAAAATGGGCACCACATCTGCTTTACACCAATCCATGGGCACCATACCTGAAATAAAAGAATCCTTGAAAATCAAATATAACGGTCTGGCCAGGGCCTGGCTTAGCTCTTTAAGTACCCGTGGGTGTATACCATCTGGCCCCGGAGCTTTGTCTACCTTAACACCATTCAATTGCTTTAACAATTTTTCTTGTGTTAGCCAGTCCTATGTTTGCTTTGACTGTTCTGTAAAAGTAGTTTGCAGATTCTTGTCCATTGGGTCTTCCTTGGTAAAAACAGAAGAAAAGAAATTATTTAAAATATCTGCCTTCTCTCTGTCCCCCTTGACCATCTCACCCGTTTCAGATAACAAGGACCCAACATTATCAGACTTTAATTTTTTTGCCAATAATGTATTTAAAATTTTTTTGGGGGTTGCTCTTGCTCTCCTTAGCAATATTTTTTTCATTCTCCAGTCTAGCTAATTTAATAGCCTTTTTGCAGGTTTTGTTGGCATTTTTGTATTCTGAAAATGCCTCTACTGATCCCTCAGCTTTATAATGTTTAAATGCCGCCTTTCATGTTATTTATTTCATGAATTACTTTACTGGTTAGCCACATTGGTTTTAATTTGCTTCTTTTGTATTTGTTTCCAACAGGGATAAATTTATATGTGTATTTTTGCAATGTTAATTTGAAGGCATTCCACTTACCTTCTGTGTTTTTTCCTGAAAATATTTTATCCCAGTCAATGAGACCAAGGGATGAATTAAACCTGCTAAAGTTGGCCTTTTTAAAATTCAGTGTTTTGGTGGAACCCATACCAAATTGCTTTTTTGAATTAATCTCAAACGAAACCATGTTATGGTCACTATTCCCCAAGTGCTCCCTAACTTGGATGTCAGAGATAAGTTCTTCATTGTCAGTTATTACCAGATCCAGACACACATCCCCTCTGGTTGAGGTCTGCACTAGTTGAGACAAAAAATTGTCATTCAACAAGTTCAGAAACTTACTACTTTTAGCAGAATTCGCTGTTCCATTTTTCCAGTCTATTTCTGGATAATTAAAACCCCCCATAATTATAGTTCTCCCTATTTGAGAAGCCTTTTCTATTTGCATTAATAGCTGTGATTCTTCAAGGTCACCAATGTTTGGTGGTTTATAACAAATACTCACTAATATTTTCTGGTCAGTTTTACCCCCAGTGATTATTTCAACCCACAGGGATTCCACATGTTCACCACTGTCATCACATATATCGTCCCGCAAATGAGGCAATAATGCTGGTTTGACATACAGACAGACCCCACCACCTCTTTTGTTTGACATATCTTTTCTAAATAACATGTAGCCCTCCAAATTGATTGACCAATCATGTGTGTCATCCCACCATGTTTCTGTTATGCCTATCAAGTCATAGTTTTCAATTTCAGCTACCAGCTCCAGTTCCCCTATTTTACCAGTTAAACTTCTGGCATTTGCAAGCATACAATTTATGCCACTGCTATGTTTCATTTGTGATTTAATTTTGATGTGGTTTGTAGGCTTCTCCCTATCATCTGTACTTACCCCACCCCCAGATCCACCCACCTGGTTATTAACTACATCGCCTTCCCTTTCTATACTATGTAGCCCATTATTTATTGGCCCCTCCCCCCCCTTCCTAGTTTAAAATCTCCTCCAACCATCTAGTAATCCTCTCCCCAAGCACTTGAGACCCTCTTACATTCAGGTGCAATCCATCCCTACTATAGAGATGGTACCCCAAAGCAAAATCAGCCCAGTGCTCTAAAAACCCAAAGCCCTCCTTCTTACACCAAGACTTCTGCCATGCATTGAGCTCCCTAAACTCCCGCTGTCTCTCTGGCGTAGCGCATGGCACGGGTAGTATCTCTGAGAATACTACATTGGAGGTCCAGTTCCTAATCTTACTCCCTAAATCCCTAAAATTACTTTATAGGACTCTCCACCTTCCTCTTACTTTGTCATTGGTACCAATATGCACCAAGACAGCTGGATCCTCTCCAGCCCCTCCCAATAATCTGTCCACCCTGTCTGCAACATGCCGAACCCGGACATAGTTAGGTTATATATCAAATATGAGTAAAAGTTTATTCATTTTTTTTTAAAGCTTCTGTTGATCTAAATTGAAGTTATAAACTCTGCACTGCATCTACTCCGGCATAGACTGCGGTCAGGGCCGGATTTACATCTCAGGAGCCTGTAGGAACATAAATCTGAAGCGCCCCTCCCCCGAAAAAAAAAAAAGTGCAAAAAGTTTTGACTGAAATATTTTCAGCATTACCTGACATGGGTACATTACCTGATACTGGTACACTAGAGCTCGGTATACGAGCATGAACTGTCATGGATACAGTATACCTCTGTATACCCAGCATTACCTGACATGGGTACGCTAGAGCTCTGTATACCCAGCATGGTCTGTCATGGGTACACTATACCTCTGTATACCCAGCAATACCTGACATGGGTACATTACCTGATAGAGCTTGGTATGCCAGCATGAACTGTCATGGATACAGTATAACTCTGTATACCCAGCATTACCTGACATGGGTACATTACCTGATACTGGTACACTAGAGCTCGGTATGCCAGCATGAACTGTCATGGATACAGTATACCTCTGTATACCCAGCATTACCTGACATGGGTACATTACCTGATACTGGTACACTAGAGCTCGGTATACCAGCATGAACTGTCATGGATACTGTATACCTCTGTATACCCAGCATTACCTGACATGGGTACACCAGAGCTTTGTAGACCCAGCATGGTCTGTCATGGGTACACTATCCCTCTGTATAACCAGCATTACCAGACATGGGTACGCTAGAGCTCTGAGTACACTCCACTTCTGTACATCCAGCATTATGTGAGTTGGGCACGCCAGACTTCTGTATATGCATCATTATCTGGCAATGGTACACTGGAACTCTGTATGCCCAACATTATTTGACATGAGTACATTCTATCTCTGTATACCCCCATTATCTGACATAAGTAGAGTCTAACTCTGTATATCTAACATTATCGGACACGTGAATCACTGTATACACAGGGAGTTCTGGCATTGATACACTGGAACTCTGTATGCCCAACCTTCTCTGACATGAGTCCAGTCTACTTCAGTATAACTAGCATTTGTTTGGCACAGTATACACAGGATGTTTTGACATTGGCACTCTGGACTATTGTATACCTCAAGGCCAGGAGATAAATAAACCGTCCGTGCAGGCGTCCATTCTAGAGTCTGTACAGGCAAAGGCAGCAGCTGAGCAGCTCCTCTGTGTGTGGCTGTGTTGACGTTGTTCGTCGTGGGCTCCCTGCAGGCTGCACTGAGAATCTGGGAGGAGGCGGGGCAGTTCCGGCAGCAAGTAGTGAAGTGAGGATGAGTCATGAGCCTCCGTGACACTGACTCCAGCTCTTGTCTTCCTTAAGTTCTGAGTCAGTGTTACAGTCACATCCGGTCAGGTCAGCGGGCAGGTGCAGCACACCTTCCCCCCCGTCCACCAGACATGGTAATGCATTTAAGGCTGGCTAATTTAAAAAAAAAAAACAAAAAAAAAAAAACCAATCCCATTGACAGGTGCCCCTCTGTGGTGTGTGTGTGGTGACTGCGGTTGCGGTTACCTGCTCTGTAACCTCAGTCTGTCACGTTGCCTTTACTGCCCTCCCTCTATCCAGCCTCCTCCGATGACGGTAGCTTTCTGCCTGTAAGTTGGAGAGATCTCATTGGCAGAGATCAATATCTAGCCAATGAGACCGCTCATCGCAGGGTGCACACTAAGGGCCGTATGTTCAAAAGAAAAGTAGAGGAATTCTGGGGAAAACCATTTGCACTACAGGGAAGAACTAAATATTCCAATTTATTTAAATGGAGATTTTAACCCTTTAAACACCAGAGAGAGGGGGTTAAAATCCCCATTTAAATCAATGGGAATTTCTGGAATTTTGAAATGAAATGGTTTGCTCTAGAACTCCTCCACTTTTCTTTTGAACATATGGCCCTATATATTCCAAAACAGAGGATGATTTGCTAGACCTGCATATTAAAGGGATAGTAATAATTTGGTTAAACAATCTTTAAAATTATACTTATTAAATAAATAAAGCAAATGATCTAAGTCTGGTTGCTGTAACCCTTATAGTTTTATTGTAATATTGTTGTAAAGTCCCCCCTCCTGCCCCTTTTAGCCATGTCAGCGCTCTAGCTGAAAAACTTGGATTCTGGCCCCGGATGGCTCGTCTGGAGAGCCGAAATAGCATTGTATACAAAGAGAATCTTCATGAGAACGGTCTACTGCCTCAAACCAGGCACACTTTATAGACTGTTCTCATGTGTGTACTGCTATTTTGGCTCTCCAGACGAGCCGTCCAGTCCCGGGACCAGAATCCAAGTCCAGAATCCAGAGTGCTGAAGTGGCTAAAAAGGGCAGGAGGGGGAAATTTGACATCGATATTACACTAAAACTATAAAAGTTATAGAAACCAGACTTAAATTCTTTGCTTTATTTATTTAATATGTACAATATTAAAGACTGTTTAAACAAAGTATTACTATCCCTTTAAAGCAGTGGTTCTCAACCTTTTTTCATTCAAGGCACCCCTACACACTGTTCGGAATTCCCGGGGCACCCCTAACTTCTCAAAAGTTGTATAAGAGTGTGTAATGAAGAAGATATGTATAAGAGTAGTTACTTTTACCTCCCAAATTCGGAATAACATAATGGAGCATAGCAAATATTAGTTATATATTGGGGATAAGTATAACAAAAAACTCCTATTGATTTAAATTGGGGTTTTTAACACTTGAATGCTAAACAGGTCTCCAAAGCATTGCAAAGCAATGCTTTGGAGACATCTTAGCATTCAAGGGGTTAAAAGCCCAGTTAAATTAACTGCAAGTTTGGGAATTTGTATTTGCCCCCAGTGCTGCAGTTGGTTTGCCCTAGATTAGATTTTTTCCAGTTTTTCTAGTATCAGAGCGAGTGAGACAGAGAGCAGGAGCAGTAATGACCAGTTCATTGTTACTTTTTTATTGATTCTTTTTTTTTAATACTACATTTCATAAGTCCATGTGGTTCATGATGAAGGGCACTATATGAGACAGACTGTGCCCCACTGATGTCCATGAGTGGCACATTGGTAACCCACTGACTCCATCTGTAACTGATATCCCAGAGGTGTACACTTGGGCATCAGATGAGCCACTCTGGTGTCCTCTGGCCCTCCAGAAAATGGTAAGGTGGGAGAGTAAATGTGTGCGCTGGATGGGCTCATCTGATGCCTCAATGTACACCTCTTGGGCATTATAGGGGAACTGGGCTACTAATATGTTTTTTAAGGGCAACAGTGGGGCACAGTTAATATCGTTAATTGGCCATTTGAGTGAGAGGGAGACAAAGGGCAACTAAAAGAAGAGAGGAGTATTAAAATGTAAAACTATTCACCCTACCAGTTTAAAGCAGGATGCTTGCTGTCTGTGGTCTTCTTGTAGCTGCAGCTGTTGAGCAGAAACCACACTGTCCCCCGATGCTGTGTGTGTCACTCTGTCTCTGACTACAGGGACTTGCCACCAGTACAAAAAAAAGAGGCGGGAATGTGATAAGCAATCACAGCTGTCCCGCCTCCATCCAACAGCCCAATCAGGATGCACCTCCAGCAATGGGCTGTCTTCCTTGCCGGTTTCTACCCTACACAGTTGCCTCGATGGACGCACCGTTGATTCAAAGCATCGGTGGTGCTTCAACATAAAATGCTGCACCCTAACTACATCTGCAATAGCGAGGTGTAGTTAACGCTATTAGGGCTGCAACTAACGATTATTTTGATAATCGATTAGTTGGCTGATTATTTTTTCGATTAATCGGATAAAAAACCCAATATGCTAATTTTTCATTATTTAAAATGATTTAATGAACAAACTGAGTGTTAAAAACAAACAGCAGAATAAAAAACTTTACACATTTAACATGCGTCATTGTTATTACTTTACTATGGGGTCTATGCACCTCTATTTCTCCCCCCTTGTACTTCTTTCTCCCCCCTTGTGCCTCTCTTTCTCCCCCATGTACTCCTTTCTCCCCCTTGTACTTCTTTCTCCCCCTTGTGCCTCTCTTTCTCCCCCATGTACTTCTTTCTCCCCCATGTACTCCTTTCTCCCCCTTGTGCCTCTCTTTCTCCCCCATGTACTCCTTTCTCCCCCTTGTACTTCTTTCTCCCCCTTGTGCCTCTCTTTCTCCCCCATGTACTTCTTTCTCCCCCTTGTGCCTCTCTTTCTCCCCCCTTGTACTTCTTTCTCCCCCTTGTGCCTCTCTTTCTCCCCCTTGTACTTCTTTCTCCCCCTTGTACTTCTTTCTCCCCCTTGTACTTCTTTCTCCCCCATGTACTTCTTTCTCCCCCATGCGCCTCTCTTTCTCCCCCTTGTACTTCTTTCTCCCCCCATGTGCCTCTCTTTCTCCCCATGTGCCTCTCTTTCTCCCCCTTGTACTTCTTTCTTTCTCCCCCTTGTGCCTCTCTTTCTCCCCCTTGTGCCTCTCTTTCTTTCCCTTGTGCCTCTCTTTCTCCCCCATGTACTTCTTTCTCTCCCTTGTGCCTCTCTTTCTCCCACTTGTGCCTCTCTTTCTCCCCCATGTACTTCTTTCTACCCCATGTGCTTCTTTCTCCCCCTTGTACTTCTTTCTCCCACTTGTGCCTCTCTTTCTACCCCATGTACTTTCTCCCCCTTGTGCATCTTTCTCCCCCATGTATTTTCTCCCCCATGTGTCTCTTTCTCCTCCCTTGTACTTCTTTCTCCCCCCTTGCACCTCTCTTTCTCCCCTTTGTACCTCTCTTCCTGCACTGCTGCACTTGTTGCCGGTCCCCTGTGGCTGGCTGTCTCCCCTGCGGGCCGTGATGACATACATACAGAGAAGAGGAAGAGGGCAGAGGCTCCGGAAGAGAAGCGCTTGCTGCCAGCAGACTGATCGTTACTGTCTGGCTGCAAGCGCTTCTCTTCCGGCGCCTCTACCCTCCTCTCTGTCTGTATGTCATCACGGCCCGCAGCCCTAAACGCTATACATTCCGCGGCACCCCTAGAGGGTGTCCGCGGCACACCAAAGTGCCGCGGCACACCGGTTGAGAAACACTGCTTTAAAGGGATAGTAATGGATCATTTTAACTACATTTAATATTGTAGATCTTAAAAAAATAAAGTAATTGATGCCATTCTGATCTCTCAAACATTTATAGTTTGAGAGATATACGATTTCAAAGTTCCCCCTTCCCTCCCCTTTCACTGATATCAGTCTCTAGCTTAGAACAGAAGATCCTGGTCTGCAGACCGGCCGGCAGCTCTTCAGCAGAGCCGAAATAGTACGATCTAAAAACAAATAATCAGAACGGTCTACAAAGTGTGCTTGCAAACCGGGCACACTTTGTAGACCATTCCAATGTAATATTTATTTCTATATAGCGCTATTTCGGCTCTACCGAAGAGCCACCCGGACGGTCTGTGGACCAGGATCTTCGGCTGTAAGCTAGAGCCTGATATCAGAATTGCATCAATTACTTTGTTTTTTTTAAATCTACAATATTAAATGTGGTTAAAATGATCCATTACTACATCTTTAACCATCTGAGAACCAGAGGCAATGTGCAATGAATTGCTTTAAAATGAATTGCACAACTATCTGATCTTCAAAGGGTGTTAAAAATGTACTTTAAAACAACAAAATATATCCACAAATATATCCACAAATATGATTAGGCAAAGAAAATTATTTCACTACTGGAATCTACAGATTTTTTTTAAAGCTTTATTGAGAAATAAATTCAATACATAGATATGTGCAATAAGACATCCAAAAATATTCATAGAAGCAAGTTACAAAAGTTAGGTTCAAATGAAATTACATCTGCTTATAAAAAATCTCAGAACAAGTTGTATATGACTGATCAACATCAATATAAATCCTTGACATCTGTATTAAATGAGCTTAAATCTTTTGAGCTGATTAGGGGGATCTTAATGGCAACCAAAATCCATGTGATGTGTTAGAAAAAAAAAATCCCAGGACAAACAAAGCGTAATGAGAAGAGAGAACACAAAGACTGTAGTAAGACAAGACGATAAGAGAAAAGAAAAAGAATGAAGTGGGACAGACAGGAAAGAGGTAAAGCATCACTAAGCAGGGGCCTGCTAGACTCAATACAGTAAATGATCTCAAGAAGAGAGATCCACAAAGGCAGTGATAGGTAACAGTCAGGGACTACCTGCCTCAGAATCAGACACAAGTGTGGCTGCCACCTCAGGTATCACTTTCAGATGCTGCAAGGGGTCCCAAAGGGAACGAATCTACAGATATTTAATTGTACATTTTCCACAACTAATATAAAGCAAACTTAGCACAGGTGTGTGGTACTCCAAGGGTTAAGCACTTAAAAAATACTACTTATGTGCAGTGGAATTCTTACTTATACCATGAGCAGTTGGAGAAAAGCACTACTAAAAGTATTCAGTATTCAGCTACTTCTCCATTATGAAAGTATCATATTTCTATGCATTTAAAATGTGTTTTGGGGGAATTATAAATCCCAAAATACAGGGAGGACATATGAATTTCCCCAGCCAATATTTTCACATATTGCTTGATTTTTCAGTTCCCCATTTTACTGTAAGAGTGAACTGTCCCCTATAGTTTTTTACCCTGCCTCAGTTTAGTGGGATATTCCATAGGTTGACAAAGGAACAGGTATGGGTTAGCAAAGGTATATAGAATGTTGTCCTAGTGTGTTGTAGGTCCCTGAGAGAAAAAGAACATGTGCTTCAAACAAGATGCTTCATGAAAGACATTTCAGAATCCCTTAATCTGTGGAAGAACCCTAGGTGAGAAGATTAGCTCAGATGGTTAATTAACTGACTTTAAAAGTGTGAACACCTGGCTAAATACCCAGTGGTAACAAATCCTTGTCTACTTTTCTGTGTGTATCTGGCACCAAAAACTTAGATTGCAAGCTCTGTGGGGCAGGAACTCACTATGCCTGATAAATTGCTCTGTATAGCTCTGCACAGAAAATGGAAGTCCTATATAAGATATTATATTTTTATAGGGTTGACTGGATTACCTAAGCAGCACTACTACAGAAGCCCTCATGGTAAAGGTAGTTACAGATGCCTTCGGTATGCAGGAGGCAGAATCAGGAGTGTATTGCCCCTGGAAGGAGTAAGGGCATCTTCTAGTTTGGTGGATGGTTTTCAACTGACTGTTGTTCTATCAGTTTACAATAAAGAGGAAGTTCATTTGAAAACACCTGGTGTCAGTTGTTATTCAATAATCACTGCACCCGTGTCCAACAAGATTGTTCACTTGAAAACCCCTGGTGCCAGTTGTTATTTAAAGGGATAGTAATACTTTGTTTTATCTTTATTTTATGTTGTAGGCATTAAAAAAAACATGAAGAACGATATAAATCTTATCTCTCAAACCTTTATGGTTTGAGAGATATTCACAAGCAAAGTTTCCCCTCCCACCCCTTTTACCTAGTGTAAGCCATCTCTTCTCAGATGTGGAATCCAGTCCATAGACCAGACAGATAACAGAAGGGGACAATCTTCTTCCTATGAAAACAATGAAGGCCCATCCCCCCTTGACAAGTTTTTCAGGTTTTTCCCTTATCTTAATTGAAGATTGTCCCTCTCTGCAATCTACCTGAGCACCCCCTTCTGATCTGGCTGAACAGTGTTACATCAGTAAAAGGGGAGGGAGGGGGATACTTTGTCATTGAATTACTCTTGAACTACAACTCTGACAGAATTGAAATAACACTCTCCAAAGTCCAAATACTATGATGATTAATTAGAGCTGCTTTTATTATGAAACATTACTGCCCCTTTAATATGCACCGCACTCGTGTCCAGCAGGATTCATTCCCTGATGGGTCAAGTCAAGGGGAGGCTGAATGCTCTGATGAGGTAAGTTGGGGCTGAAGGCTATCATGGGAATGCTGAGGATTCGGATGGGGTGATGGCCTGAGTGACTAAGGTAGGTCTGAAGACTATATTGGAGGTTTCTGAGGGCACTGATGAATTAAGATGTGACTGAAGGCTGTATTTTACTTATTATTAACTGCTACTTAGTTCATGCCTTTTTAGACAATGTTGCATTGTTTTAAATGACAAACTCCTCAATATTTATCACTAAGCCAGGTAACTGACAGATTTCATCATGTAACATACTGATGCTGATTCCTGGGTCAGCAACTGTCAATGTATGTTGTGTCATTAGTGAACTGTTGGAGGGTATAATATAGCCAATCTGAGTTTATTTACACTACACTAACAATATAAATAAAAGCAACAAACAAACATATTAGACTGTTCCAGGTATCTTCTGCAAATTGTCCAATACTTGCTAGACAGTGAAGTGATAAACACTGAAATGGGGTATATAAAACAATGGGAGCTTCACTCACACAAGGTGTCCAATATCAGTTCTTTATGTAGATGTGCCGTCTCTCATCAGTAATACAGAGCAACCGGTGCAGGATTAAAGAAACTCCTCTTCTTTCAAACGAACAACACTGTAGTATCAGCACTCAGTAGAATCAACACGAATATAAAACACAGATCTTTATTGCAGATTAAAAGCTACAGGAACATGGAACACACAAAGGTGCAAGACCCCAAATAAAAACACCTAACACGTTTCAGACCTAAACGGTTCTTACTCATACCATATGAGTAAGGACCGTTTAGGTCAGAAACGTGTTAGGTGTTTTTGTTTGGGGTCTTGCACCCTTGTTTGTTCCATGTTCCTGTAGGTTATAATCTACAATAAAAATCTGTGTTTTATATTGGTGTTGATTCTGAGTTCGGATACTACAGCGTATTACTTTAAAACACCTTGTCATGTAAATCCTACTGGGTATTTTAAAACGGAATTTCCTAGGGATACCACAGAGTTTACAAATAAAATGGACCTACACTATTGATTCCACAGAGCACACAATTGAAATGGGGCTACACAAGTGATTGTCATGGTAATCAGGCAAAGAAGGACAGACACAGTAATAAAATATAACCACCTTTACTAGAATATACAGTGATAATTATCTGTGCGATATAGCGATGATAATATCCCACACAACCCCAGACCACCGGATGATAGGGCCCAAGCTCCTACCCAGAGCTGCACACTGTGCTACCCACTGCACTACTGCAAGGTACCGGAGACTAAAGGCAACAGGAACGAGAGTCAGACAGAGCCGCGGAACACAGAGGCTAACAATCAGGCAGGCTAGGAGCATACAGAGCTGGAGGACAGGCAAACCGGGGACTACACAGAGCTAGTGAGTCAGCCAGAGCCACAGGTCAGAACCGATGTGGGTGGTCAGACAAGCCGGGTTCATACACAGAGAGGATTCTCAGATAAGCACAGGTCACAATGGAGCACAAGAGTAACTAACAGGAACACCTAGCCTCTAAGGGAGACTGTGATAGTACCCCCTCCCTTAACAACCTCTCCCCAGTGGAAGAGAACCAGCACTAGAGGCGGTGCGGGAGTGGAATTCACGGAGAAGGGCTGGTGCATGTAGATCTCTCTTAGCGACCCAGGAACGCTACTCAGGTCCATATCCTTTCCAATGCACCAGATATTATACCTGGCCTCTGACCCTGCGAGTATCCAAAATACTTTGTACATCATACGACTCATGGTCCCCCGCTTGGACAGGTCTGGGATGGACAGGAGCAGCAGTATATCTGTTACAGACCAATGGTTTCAGTAGCGACACATGGAAAGCACAGGAGATGTGCATATTAGCAGGGAGTTCAAGGGCATAGGTTACGGGGTTAATCCTGCGGAGAACCCGAAAGGGGCCCACAAATCGGGAAGCCAGCTTTTTACAAGGCACCTGGAGATGGAGATTGAGTGAGGACAGCCATACTCTCGCTCCCACCTGGAACACTGGAGCCGGTAGCCGTCTACGGTCAGCTTCTCTCTTATAGCGCATCTTGGAACTCTGCAGGGATCTCTGAACCCATACCCATGTGGAGCGGAGTGCCCTCAAGTGCTCCTCCAGAGCAGGAATATTCTGAGCCTCGAAAGACTCTGGCAGCAGCAAAGGTTGGAGCCCGTAGTTAATCAGAAAGGGTGAGTTCCGAGACGAGGAATTGACTGCGCTATTTCTGGCCAGCTCCCCCCACGGTAATAGGTTCGCCCAGTTGTCATGATGGTCAGAAATGAAATAACGGAGAAACTGTACAAGCGCTTGATTAGACCTCCATGCGGCACCGTTAGACTGTGGATGATAAGCGGAGGAGAACGAGAGCTGGATCTCCATCTGACCGCAAAAGGCTCTCCAGAAATGTGACACAAACTGGCTCCCACGATCCAAGACCACCACTTTGGGTATACCATGGAGACGAACCACCTCCTTCGCAAAGATCTCGGCCAACTCCTTGGACGAGGGGAGTCCCTTCAGTGGCACAAAATGGGCCATTTTGGAAAATCTGTCCACAATCATCAGGATGAGCGTGTAACCCACTGAGACAAGCAACTCTACCATAAAATCTATCGACAAGTGAGACCAAGGACGCACCCCATTAGGGATGGCCTGCAGGAGGCCAACCGGCAGGTGTCTAGGAATCTTGGTCCTATGTAATACTGGTAGGTACTGTAGCCAGGATACGGTTACGAGGAATAATAGGCTCCGGAGGAGACTCCTCCTGGGACTCAGCGCCAAATTGTCGAGAGAGAGCATCTGCTCTAATATTTTTGGTGCCAGGCAGGTAAGAAACCACAAAATTAAACCTCGAAAAGGATAAGGCCCATCTGACCTGATGTGAAGACAACCTCTTAGCCTCTGATAAATATGTGAGGTTTTTGTGATCAGTCAGTATCAGGATTGGAACAGTCATTCCCTCCAACAGATAACTCCATTCTTTCAAGGCCAGTATGATAGTGAGTAATTCACGAGCACCCACATCATATACACTCTCAGCCTTTGACAGTTTCTTCGAGAAAAAACTGCAAGGCAGCTATGGTCTCCCAGGGCCCATGCGCTGGGACAGCAAAGCGCCTACAACAGATTCCAAGGTATCCACCTCCAGGGTTAACTGTAGGGTGGGATTCGGGTGGGACAGTATTGGGGCCTTTGTAAAAGTGGACTTCAAGTCCTTGAAGGCCTGAAGTGCTTCAGGTGCCCAGACTGAAGGATCCATGCCCTTCTGAGTCATATCTGTGAGTGGTTTCACGACTGAGGAAAAGTTTCGTATGAACTTCCTATAATAATTAGTGAAGCCCAGGAACCTCTGTATGGATCGTAGCCCCACGGGAAGCGGCCACTGCAAGACAGCAGACAGCTTTTGCAGATCCATGGACAGGACAGTGGATGAAATCACGTATCCCAAGAAGGTCTCCTGGGATTTGTGGAATTCACACTTTTCAAGTTTGCAGAACAACTTGTTCTCTTTTAGCAGTTGTAGAATCCATGCTACATCTGCTCTATGTGCCTCCAAGGTGGGAGAATGGATGAGTATATCATCCAAATATACTACAACGCAACTCTGAAGTAGGTCTCTTAAAACATCATTAATGAACTCCTGAAAGACAGCAGGGGCGTTGCAGAATCGGAAAGGCATTACCAGATACTCATAGTGCCCGCTAGGGGTGTTTAACGCTGTTTTCCATTCATCGCCATCTCTTATTCGCACCAAATTGTATACGGCCCTGAAGTCCAGTTTCGTGAAAACATTTGAGCCTTTGATACGATTGAATGGGGAATGGGGAACCTACACTCTGTGGTGGGTTCATCAACCAGTTGGGCATTTTTCTGGAATTGGTGACGAATGCTTTTCCAAGTGAACGAAGAAAAGTTGGCTTCATGATTTCTCTCCTGTCGGGGAAAGCATTGGCGTGGGCCAATCCATTATGGGAAACAGAGAAACCCATAATTTAAAATTTCACGGAATTTGCGACCGCATTCCGCAGAGTCTTTGATGTTCCAGCCTGGGCAATGTCTGATGCTAAACAACTCATGACTAGCCACCGTGACACATCAGCTTATTTAGGCCCCTGAGATCAATACATGGTCTAAGCTCCCCATCCTTTTTCTTAACGAAAATAAAAACCTGCCGCCGCAGGGGAGGAAGACTTCCGGATAATGCCCCTGGCTAGAGCGTCCTCCACGTAATCCTCCATGGCCTTGTTCTCCTCCACCGACAAGGGATAACCTCGGCCCCTAGGAGGTCTGGCCCCCGGTACCAGATCAACAGTACAATCATAAGGCCTGTGTGATGGCAATGTACTGGCCACTACCTTATTAAATACCTCTTTGTAGGACTGGTACGCAGTAGGTAACGAGGTAGAGGGACACAATATTCTTGTAGGCTGCTGGAGGCAAGATTTATTACATAGAGGTCAACATGACAAGATATCACAGCTGCCAGTCAATTCTAGGGTTGTGAGTCTGCAACCAGGGAAAACCCAGAATAATGGCATGATGGGGAGAATGTATCACCTGGAACTGCTGTGTCTCCACATGGAATGCCCCCACCCGTAGAGGACAAGGAGTGAGTCTCATGAGTAACGTGTGCTGGCAGTAGGGGTGTGCCGTTAATAGCTTCAATAGCCAAGAGAGGAGAGAGGCAGCAAAGGAATAGTGTGTTTGATCGCATCAATGAAAAACTCCATGAGTCCAGTAGTGCAGGAGCCACCACTGAAGACTCGACCCAAGATAGTACAACTTCCAGAATAGGTTTGTCCAGAATTCTATCTGGGGACTGTGAAATGCCACCCAGGGTCTGTCCCCCACTTGACCCTAGGTGCTCCACGTTTTCCCGGCCGTACAGGGCAAGCACGCAACACATGACCACAGTATAAGCAAAGGTCCCTCCTCTTGTGCCGAGCCCTCTCCTCCTCCGAAAGGCATGTGAAGCCTAGCTGCATAGGTCCCACCCCGGCAGGGTCGGAATTAGGAGGAGTGGGAGGTGAGCAAGGACAGGGTGGGCATAAGAAAATGGGTGTCAACCGAGGCAAAGTTTTACTGCCTTGTTCCTTAAACGAAGGCCTTTCACGGATTTGTGTATCAATCAAGATGGTGACTGAGATTAGCTCCTCCAAATCACCAGGCAGGTCTCCGGGTGCAGTCTCATTTTAATTGCGTCACACAGACCCTGGGAGAATGCGGCAACTAAGGCTTCATTGTTCCATCCTACTTCCTCTGCCAGAGTACGGAACTCAATAGCGTAGTCTGCTACTGTACGTGCGCCCTGCCATATTGTAACAGCGGAGGTTGTGTGCCCAGGAACATTAAAAACTCTCTGAAAGGAGGCCACAAATTCCGTGAAATCGTGTATTATGGGTTTTTCCATCTCCCATAGTGGATTGGCCCAGGACAATGCTTTGCCGAATAGGAAGGAGATAAGGAATCTTACTTCGCTCAGTAGCAATGCATGTGTTACCATCTCCAAAAAATGTCCCTGCTGATTGAGGAACCCCCTACACATCGTAGGTTCCCCACTGTATCTTTGGGGTAGAGGAGCAGAGCCAGGCAACCCTCTACTTATGCCAGCTTCAGAGGTAGTAGCCACAACCCGGCTCAGGTGCTGGGGACGCCACCGGTTGCTGAGCAAAGCGTTCTAGGTGAGCTGTGGGATTTAACAGCGTCTGCATAGCAAAAGACAATTGGTCGATTCTCTGGTCTTGAGAATCCATCCTGGACAGGATGCTCTGATTAGGTGGACTGCCTGTACCTTCATTAGACATGGCCTTTATGTACTGTCACATTAATTGGGCAAAGAAGGACAGACACAGTAATAAAATATAACCACCTTTATTAGAATATACAATGATAATAATCTATGAGTTATAGCAATGATAATATCCCACACAACCCCAGACCACCGGATGATAGGGCCCAAGCTCCTACCTGGAGCTGCACACTGTGCTACGCACTGCATACTGCGAGGAACCAGAGACTAAGGGCAACAGGAGCGAGAGTTGGATAGAGCCGCGGGACACAGAGGCTAACAGTCAGGCAGGCTAGGAGCGTACAGAGTGAACAGTCAGCAAGAGCCACAGGTCAGACAAGCCAGGGATACAAGGAGCGAGATAGGAGCCAGAGGACAGACAAACCGAGGACAACATGGAGCGAGTGAGTCAGCTAGAGCCACAGGTCAGAACCGATGTGGCTAGTCAGACAAGCTGGGGTTAACAAGGAGCGAGTTAGTCAACCAGAGCCACAGGTCAGAACTGATGTCGGTAGTCAGACAAACCGCGGTCATACACGGAGCGGATTCTCAGATAAGCACAGGTCACAACGGAGCACAAAAGTAACTAACAGGAACACCTAGCCTCTAAGGGAGACTGTGATAGTGATACACAGAACTTGAAATGGATAAACACTATGGATACCGCAGATATTGAAATTAAAACAAGCTACACAAGTGATACACAGATCTTACAATGGAAATGAAGCTATACTAGTGATACCACATAGTTTGCAATTGAAATGAAGCTACAATAGGGATACCAAAGAGATTACAGTTGAAATGGGGCTACATTAGGAATGCTACAGAGTTGACAGTCATAATGGAGCTACACTCGGGATGCTTCAGAGCTTACAGTTGAAGTGGAGCTACAGTACAGATACCACAGAGCTTACAATTGAAATTGAATTACAATAGGGATACCACAGAGCATATAGTTGTAATGGAGCTACACTACTGATGCATAGTGCTTACAATTTAAATGGGGCTACACAAGTGATACACAGAGCTTAAAGTGGACCTTTCGTCTCAGTGGGATTTAAATAAATATATAAAACTGCCTGTATTTTTTTAAACAATGTATCTTGAAAGATTGTTATATATTTATATTGTTACATCATGGGGACTTCTTGCCTGCAGTACAAGCTGTACAGCAGGCAAAAAGTCTCAAGGCAGGCCATCTCCTTTGACAGAGAATCTCCACCCACCACATGTGAGCTCAGGGCGGTGGACTAAAATATCTGTATGCACATGGACAGCCTGCCCCTGAGAGAAGGGGCAGATGTATTGCCAATATTTTCAAACGTAAGCAAAAGCTTATCAAAAATTATCAAATATTAAGTGGCACATTTTTCTACATTAAAGACATATAAAGGAAGGGAGGGTGACAGGTCCTCTTTAAAATAGAAATGGAGCTACAGTTGGAATACCACAGAGATTGCAATTAAAATGAGCTAGACAGGTGATACACAGATATTACAATTGAAATGGAGCTGCTCTAGAGATACAGTTCATATAGGGCTATACTAGGGATGCTACAGAGCTTACAATTGAAATGGAGCTACACTAGAGATGCTACAGAGCTTACAATTGAAATGGAGCTACAATGAGATACCACTGAGCTTATAACTGAAATGGAGCTAAGCTAGGGATACCACAGATCATACAGATGAAATAGAGCTACACTGGTGATATCACATAGCTTACAATTGAATTAGAGCTAATTAGTAACAAACAGAGTTTACAGTTGTAATGGTACTACACCAGGCATACCGCATATCTTACAGTGGAATTAAACTACAGGAGGGTAAACCACAAAGCATATAACTGAAATGGAGCTAAACAAGTGATATAAAGAACTTTTAATTGAAATAGAGCTATAGAAATAACAGTTGAAGTGGAACTGCACAAAATACACAATGCTTACAACTGAAATGGACCTATATTAATGATACCACAAAGCTTACAATTGAAATGGAGCTAAATTAGGGACACCAGAGTGTTTACAATTGAAATGGAGCTACACTAGTGATACCACCAAGAATACAACTGAAATGGCACTACACCAGTGATACCACAGATCTTACATTTAAAATGTAGCTGCACTATTGATATCACAGGGCTTACAATTGAAATTAAACTACATTACTTATACCACAGAGCTTAAATATGAATTAGAGTTACACTAGTGATATCATGGAGCTTACAATTGAAATGGTGGTACACTAGTGATATCACGGAGCTTACAATTGAAATGGTGGTACACTGATGATACCACAGAGAATACAATTGAAATTGAGCTAAACTAATGATACCACAGAGCTTCCAAGTGAAATGGAGCTTCAGTTCAATTATAAGCTGTGTGATATCCCTTATGCAGCGCTATGTACTAGAAATACACCTTCTTTATTTTACGTTAAACCCTTTCCTATAGCCTTTTAGGGTGCCCACATGTTATTTGCTCAGCTCTTCAAGTGTATTAAATCACACAATATTGTGACTTTATTACATACAGTTAACAAGATGCAGCAGAATGGCACTACAGCTCCTGTTTGAATAAAAAGTAGGTCTCCATTCTCTCTTCGTACATAGTTCTAAACACTAAAGGGAGAATTCCCGTTGACTGTTTAAACAATGACAGTTGTACCACACAACAAGAAAATGGCTGCTAAGCCTGAAAAAGTGCATCATATATAGGCACAGATAGATATAGATACATATATCTGTGGACATGAATAGAATTCCAATACAATTACTTTATTATGACAGTTACTGTGCTGGTACCAGCCTTACACACAAAAAAAATGCTGCTGCTACTCTTGCTTGACATCAAGAAGTAAGGGACTGTTCTCTCTCTATTCATACCTGGAAACTTTGTCTTGTAGACTCCCCAGAATGGAGTTCTGTGGCACTGCGGGGAAGATAGATGACATGAGTTGTGTCAAAAAAGGTGGGGCTTAATCTTGAGTGGGGGTGGGGCTTTACTATATGGAAAAAGTGCTAGGAATAGGCTGGGGAAGGAGAAGTGGGTGGGAAGTAGAAGTAACAGAATGGGAAGGAGCAGAAGTGGGCAGAGTGTCACGGTTTTTGATGAACACTCAGACCCAACTGGTAAGGTTAAAATGACTTTATTAGGATAAAGTACATACAGTAAGTTAGGCCCACAAGCCCACAATAAAAGAACATATATAGCACCAGTCCCTTGATATCTAGACAGAGATGGAGGCAGCAGCAGGCTGGAGAGAGTTCTGGACTTGAACCCAAATGACTGGAGGCACACGAGACAATAGGAAACCAAACCCTAGTGGACTAGGGACTAGCGGAGGCTACGCAGCCCAAGCACTGGTGGTAGGACCCTAGAACGCTAGGAGTCCAGTAGAGGTAATAGGCACGAGACCCAGACGCCTGGGAGGTACTGAACCCAATAGTAACAAGGCAACATTGACCCTAGGCACTAGGATCACAGTAAGACCAAGGCAACCGCTTAGTACGAAAACCCTAGAACGCTAGCGGTGGATCAAGACACACTATATGAAGGCAACTGGTGTCCCCTGCACACTAGTAACGTGTGATGAAATGCAACAGCTGGCTCTAGAGCCCGGAGGCTACTGCAGAAGGGAATGGAGCACTGACCCTGCCTATCTGATCTAGGCACTGAAAGGGTAAATAGGAAACGACCAGAAATAAGTCTGCAACTCCCACAGGGAGTGAGCCCAGCTATGAAAGTGGAGGAGGACACAGATGGAGATCAGAGTAACTCAGTCAGTGCTATTCAGTAAAGAACCGGTACTTCGCATGTGCACACCGCCTGCGGCGGTTATACAGTAGGCGGCTGTAGCACAAATGCACAGCCTACGGTCACCAAGAGAATGGGAGCTACACGCGGCGCTATACTGACAAGCACAACAGGAAGGCAGCAGAGTGGAATGTTAGCCAGATAGAGGCAACCGAGCGGGTTCAGCCAGGCACAGGTAGAAACGGAGTGGGTCTCAGCCTGTACAATCGGCAACGGAGCGGGTTCTCAGTCAGATCAGTCAGCAATGGAGTGGGTTCTCAGCCAGATCAGTCAGCAACGGAGCGGGTTCTCAGCCAGATACTGTCAGCAAAGTAGCGGGTTCTCAGCCAGATCAGTCAGCAAAGGAGCAGGTTCTCAGCCAGATACTGTCAGCAACTTAGCGGTTTCTCAGCCATATCAGTCAGCAACGGAGCAGGTTTTCAGCCAGATCAGTCAGAAATGTAGCAGGTTCTCAGCTGGATCAGTCATACACGATCATAGCAAAACAGGAACAAATGTCAGGAACAGGTACACCATGAAAGGGCGCCTCAGTATAGACATGACAGAGTACATAAAGGCTAGCCCTGGGCGGAGTCAGAATCGCAAGACCAATAAGAGAGAGGCAGTGAATCAGGCATAATAATTTCGCTGCCTGCGGTCTGAGCACGAGCACCGTGATACAGAGTTTCATTACAAACTCCCCACATACAGAGATGGTTTAAGGCCCCTAGACAAGGTACCAATTTGGGGTCCCACATCTTTTGATCTGGTACTTCTGACAAAGAGTGTAGCTAGCAGGAACTGTCATTGTGGCTCTAATGGAAGTGGGAGCAACTGAATGATGCTGGACTCTCAACAAGAAGAGTGTCTGACGCAAGATGTTAGCAACAGCAGGCCCTCTGTCTGTGACCCATCACTTGCAGCCATGGCCCCTCATATTGCCATGGACCCTAGGCAGTTACCTAGGTAGCCATAATGGATAATCCAGCTCTGCCCACATCCTGAGAATCAGCCTGTTCCCCGGAGACCTGTAATCAGCAGTAAAAACTGGAGTTTCAGGGCAAATCCAAAGAGTTCCAGAGCTTGAGTCCTGCAGGAACGCATGGGAATGGCGTTCCTGTACATTTTCCACAGCAGGAACGTTGTTCCAGCTAGTAGGAGTTCTGAAACTGGATGGCTCAGAAGTGTAGCGGAGGCCCCCGCAGGCTCCGGAGCCCCGCCAGTCTCAGGGGTCCCCCAAAAAAGTTTACCTCACATATTCTGTTGGAGGCCCCAGGAGACACGGGGTCCCATTAGAACATTAAAGAGGCCCTCCAAAAGTGAGAAGCGCTGGTCAGTGTGCCGGGTGCCTTCACTTCTCACTGTAGCCTTTCTTCCCCCCTGCCCGGCGTGCACACAGACTGAGTAACTAGAGTTGCAACTAACTAACGCGGCAGAGCTCAGCTGAGTCAGCTCACCAGATGGGCATACAGCTGCTCTGCAACTGAAGATCTGGAGGCGGGGTGACTTTATGATGAGCAGCTGCGCGTGCTATGTCAGCACATAGCTAGCTAGCTCAGACTGCTTAAAATCTTCTGACACCAGCTACACGCATTTGCAGTGCGTAGCTGGTGTGTGTGTGCGTCACTCCTCCAGAACTGCAGTTCTGCCTGTGCCATTGCTGCTCTATTTTTGCTGCCATTCCTGCCAACAGAAGAAGGTAACCATAACAATTTATAAGCAAAAGTATGTGCCTTTTGCTTATAAATATTTAAAAGAAAAGGACAGAAAACACACGCTCATACAAGACTTATATATATAGTATTTGAAAAGCCTGTGTATATGGGACATAGTGCCAACCAGCAACCTAGGCTGGTGGCCGGATCCTCTCTTCTCACTGGTTGTGCTGCAGTCATGCGCATTACTGACTGCCCGAATGCGCAGCTGCTGATATGGAGCGGGGTGCTCTGAATTCAGACCGTAGTCCTCTCTGCACACCTTCCTGGTACCAAGCGCTCCCAAGAAGGTGCGCAGAGAGGACTCTGGTCTGAATTTGGGGTGCCCCACTCCGTATCAGCCGCGGTGCATTTGAGCAGTCAGTACTGCGCATGACTGCAGAGTGGGCAGTCTCTACTGCGCATGACTGCAGCGCACGCAGCAATCTCTACTGTGCATGACGGCTTCTGACAAACATTGTAGTAAATTATTTTATAGGATAACTAGCAATGCGTAATATGTTTGCAATGGATGTTGGAAAACATAAGTGTTGGGTGTAAGTGTATGACAAATGTAGACACACATACATGCATGCAACAGTGATAGAGACAAAGACGCATGCATCAGACATGCACACATATAGACAAAGAAACTCCCACACACGTGCAATGACATACATAGAGTGAGACAGACACACTCATACATACACACGTGTCTAGAGAGAGACACATATTTATTTTTTTGGGGGGGGGGATCTTTGGTAAGTTCCCACACTTTTTTTCCCAGTACTTGACCCCTGTTTAGAACTACAGTATCATTGAATGACACTGTGGCATGAGCAGGGACTAGAATTGGACTAGCTAATTGACGTTTAACTGTTCAACGACCAAAGGAATGTGCATCTCTTTGTACTTAAAGGGTTAGAAATCTATACACTACATAATAAATACTTTACAAGTGTCCCTGATATCCAGGAACAGTGACTGCTTTTAGCTCACTGTCCCTGGATTCTGCTGTTCTTTGTTTGTATACTGAATTTCGACCCCACTTTGAGCCTGTATTTCAAATATTTTTTTTTTTTCTGACGTTCCCCGAGCTTTCGATTATTTATATGACTTTCGGTATATTTAGTTTTGAGGAATGTCTGTTCTGCTGTAGAAGGGCGGGTTAACCCTTTGACGCGTTCTGTTTGCCTCTGGCACTCAAAGGGTTAAAGTCTATCGTATGAAGTGCTCTGTTGTGAAAAGGATATATAGTACTGACAACACTTTTGAAATGTTGGCAAGCATGGCTAAACGGACACAGTATAGTCCAGGGAGAGACTAGTCTTGAAATCTGGCAGCCATTTTCATGGAGTCACAGTCTTGTGCACACAACCACATGACTCTGTCACGGTTTGATACAGAAATTCACGCTCATTTGACAGCTCAGGGAAAGGGGCGGGTATTGGCACCATTGTGACGTATTCACGGAGGCAGGGGTTTTCTGATGTCAGAGGGATACCGACTGTAGTTTCGTTGTGTTGTTGTTTCCGGGATCGGTGTCCGAAAAAAAGGTTTTCGAGCGGTTGTTCTTTGGGCGCTGTTATTGTCTGACATATTCGCTTATTCTACACGTTTACATCGCACTTTATTGACTTCACAACGAAAAATGAACAGGATCTTTGGAAAGTCGAAGCCCAAAGTGCCTCCCCCGAGCCTGACGGATTGTATTAGCAATGTAAGTGATATCGCGGTTGAATGTGGGTTTAATAAAAGTAATGAAGGATTATTTAACCTTTGATTACATCTATTAAGATAGCTTCATTTTGGGAGACAGTTCAGAAGGCTATATATGCATTTACTGTGCCATGTTTTTACAATGGGCTAATGGATCTCCCTAGCCCTGAAAATTTTAAATCAGTCCATCAGTCTCGTATCGCCCTGTAAATATAGGCAGTACTGTAAAACCCACCAATAAACCAATCTCTGGAAGTTCTGGAACGTCATTTATTCAAAGAATGGAGATTCACTGGGTTTCTTCCCTAGATGTTTTTGTATTTGATAAAGTATCCCCATCATATTTGTACTCAATTAAAAAAAATCTCTTTAACCGATCCACCTGTTCGGGACTAAAATTCCCCAAATCCATAGATAACGAATGGCTGGCTGGTAATTATGGTATTTGAAGTCCTGGACATCTGGAGGGCCTTAGGTTGCTCTATACTGCCCTAGCCTTTTGATGAGTTTGCGTTTTCCCAGTTAGATGATCATGTCCACATATTATTCTGTTTTGGTATTCAATGTGTGAGCATATTTAGGGCAGCTTTATGTGGGGACATGTATGAAAGGTTATGTATTTTTAAACTGTATCTTTGGTGATCATGTCTGTGACTGTCACAGACTCCCCAGTGTCATGAGTTAGTTGTATTTGAGTATGGACATTTCCTGGTTGTCTTGTTCAGTGATGGGTTGGTCTTTTGTAACAAAAACAGCACTTAAAAGTGACTACTTCCTGCTTTGCAGTTTTTGTGTCTTATGATTATGACTCTGCTTATATTGCCTGACTCCTTTTCATCCTATTGATTAATTAGGCCTGCATTACCTTATCTTCATCTATAAAAGACCATGGATTGTGGAGCATAGTGGTACCATATATATAATTTTTTTTCTCATGGCACCCATAACATTTTATAGGTCATTTATCAAGAGCATAATAAAGGTAGCAAATACATCTCAGTGTCAGGCTGAAGACAAACTAATATACTTTATGCACAATATATTAGTTTGTCCTCAGCCTGATAGTGAATCCTTGGTGTGAGTGGACCTTTATTGTAAGTGAATTTGGCTAACTTTATTCATACCCACTAATTGTGTGATAGAAACAAAGGTCTCTCACAAGGTGCCCCTCCCATGCTATAGTACTAAGGAACTTAACCCTTTGAGTGCCGGGGGGAGTATGCAACAAATTGCATGGCAATACGTTGTGTACCCCTCTGACACTTAAGGGGTTAAAGGAAATTTAATACTAATAATAACCTCCCACACACCTTAATAAAAATCCTAATGGCCCCTATTAATTCAGCTCTTTTGCCCTTGTTCAAGAGATAACATCTTCAAGAATTCCTGAATGTCCATTGCTATTAGGACAACAGAACACACATGCCCCCCACTGCACATGGTGTAATCTTAACCCTTTAAGTACCCATCTGGTCTTTATTGGGTTGAGTAGGCTCATGCATGCTGACAGATTCAGTATGAAAAAACAGTCACTGTTGGTGAAGTGTAAGTTCCAACTAGTAGACTGTAAGCTCATTTGTGTCACGCTGGTGATCCTTGTGGCACCACAGAGCTTATACTTGACAGTAAATCACACTGTGTGGTTGGTTCCATTTTGAATGTAAGGTCTGTGGTGCCTTGAGGAACAACCACATAATTCTACAGAACTTATCTTGCATACTGAGAGATCATTCCAATATAATAAAATGTATTTTGAAGAAAAAAAAAATAAGCTGTACCTTATACTTTTGTTTATTGCTCTTTTCGTCTCTTAGTGGCTGCCCATTACCTGCTTCTAGGTTTACCTGCGGATAACTCCAGGTCTTAGTTCATCAGCCCCACTGACTAGGGGCACTGTTGTAAATACACCTTTTCTAGCATGTCCCTTGACCCTTGCCACTGCAGCTCTGTTTGCAAATGAACCTTAGTTATTTATTTATTTTTTTTCTTTTAAGAAAAAAAAAATGGACTTGAACAGAGTATTAGCATTCAGAGTTACAGTACAATGTCAAAAAATAAACATGCAAAATAATGCAACATTAAACATCAACGGTCCGGTAATGAACATGTCATGACACAGTAAGGCAAATAAATATAACTGGATATCACCAATGGATATACGAGGGGGATAGCAAAGTATAAAAAAGGGGGGTGGGGTGACACTGCCTAGGACATCCAAAGATGGGAGTCTTAGTTGGACGTTGAAAAGGCACCATAGGTAATGTAGAAATAGCATTCGCTGAACAGGGTTATCAACAAGGGACCGTTCAAGTGACCAGGAATTGTTCTGATTCCTTCTTGTAAATCATATTTTGTTGCCCTTTGTCGAGCCACTCTAAGAGCAAATGAAGAGTAAATTGGGAGTAAATATGGACCTATGTATCAAAGAAAAACTGAACAACAAAAACACACTGGTTTTAGTATTTTCATTTTACTCCCAATTTATATATATAATATATAAAAGAAGACTTTGTGCCTGCCAAAACACACCCAGGGGTGGTATTAAGGAGGAGTTACTGTTCCCATTGGGTGATTCAATCATGCAGGGAGTTGGCCCGCCCCCACTATGCAGCCCATCCACCACTATCAAAGTCAGAAAAAAACAATATGGCCGCCACTTGCTCCTACACCACAGACAAACACACATGCCCCACTCACACAGCACCACACAAACACACACACATGTCCCACTCACACAGCACCACACACACACACACACACATGCCCCACTCACACAGCACCAAGCAGACATGTCCCCACTCACACACACAGCACCACATACACCACATACACACACAAAGCCAAAAATACATATGGCTGACACACACACACAGTCACTCACCCTGACTCCCAGAGGCCTCAGCAGGACCTGTAGTGCAGCACCAGAGGAACAAAATTGCACTCAAAGGGTTAAGGTAGGTCCTCATTGCTCAATTATTTCTTCACTGTCATCATTTGCCATGCAAGACACAGGACAGACAGCCATCAGATTCACACTTAACCCACTGACTGCCACAGGGTTGTGTATCAAGTTTTACCCCTCAGGGAGTGTGTTCAAACTCCTCACACTGTAAACTTGCATTTCTCTCACACTTCTCCTCCTTCCCCAGCCTATTACTAACACTTTTCCATATTTATGTTAAGCCCCGCCCCTACTCGCGATTAAGCCCCACCCCCTTTTAACCCAGATTGCCCCATTGCTCTCTCCACATCAGCACCACATGAGGGACTCCACAAGTAAAAATTCCCAGGTATAACACATACATGCCTCACTCACACAGCACCAAACACCCATATACACACACAAAGCCAGAAAGAAAGATGGCTGACACACAGTCACTCACCTTGACTCCCAGTGGCCTCAGCAGGACCTGTAGTAAAGCCACTGAATGGTGCTGCATCAGCAGGAGAACAAAATGGCACTCAAAGGGTTAAGGTAGGCCCTCATTGCTGAATTACTTCTTCACTGTCACCATTTGCCATGCAAGACACAGGACAGACAGCCATCAGATTCACACTTAACCCACTGACTGCCACAGGGTTCTGTATCAAGTTTTATCCCTCATGGAGTGTGTTCAAACCCCTCACACTGTAAACTTGCATTCCCCTCCCACTTCTCCTCCTTCCCCAGCCTATTACTAACACTTTTTCACATTTATGTTAAGCCCCGCCCCCTACTCGCTATTAAGCCCCACCCACTTTTAACCCAGATTGCCCCATTTGTCTCTCCACATCAGCACCACATCAGTCCCCTCTAGGGATTTCACAAGTCAGTGTTCCCAGGTATGAACACACTTCCCACTGCTATTTAACTCTGACATGCCTCTCTATACCTTAACCCTTTGAGTGCCAGAGGGGTACACAACTCATGAGCACATGTGTTTCTGCTCATATATGTTGCGTGTCTGTGTGTGTACATCTCTGTTACATATGTGTGTCCATATGTGCATCTCCAGTGTGTCTGTGTGTACATGTCTTTTGCATGTTTCTGCCGCTCACTGTGTGTATGTGCATACCTCCCAACATTTCACAGGGCCAAAGAGGGACACGTTAGTTTTAGGTAATATCATTGGGGGTGTGGCTGGTGGGCGGGGCATTAGTAAGAATTTTTAGGTTATTTCATGACCTATTACTGGCTATTTATGTAACTGAATAAATGATTTAGTTCAAGACCAAAGTATTTTATTTGCACAGACTAATGTATACACACATATACTGAAGTTTATTGCTTTATTGCTGTAGAGCAAAGTAATACACGCCACACAGTCAGGGCTGGTGCAAGGATTTTTGCCACCCTAGGCAAAACCTAATTTTGCCGCCCATTTCGCTCCGCCCCTTGTGTCCCACCCCTTTATACCCTGCCTACTTATACCCAACCTCTTTTCATGATTGTCCTCTCTCTGCCCCCTGAGCCACTCTGCCCCTGTTCTGGAGATGCCTGTAAGAGATGCCCCCCACCAGCTCCAACTTGCCCCTTATCAGCTTCACTTTGTCCCACCAGCTCCACTTTTCCCCTATCAACTCCAACTTGCCCCCATCAGCTCCATTTTGCCCCCTCAGCTTCACTTTACCCCCTCAGCTCCAACTTACCCCCATCAGCTCCACTTTGCCCCCCATCCTCTCCAACTTACCCCCATCAGCTCCACTTTGCCCCCCATCCGCTCCAACTTGCCCCCATCCGCTCCAACTTGCCCCCACCAGCTCCACTATGCCCTCTCAGCTCCAACTTTCCACTATCAGCTCCACTATGCCCCCAGCAGCTCCAACTTGCCCCCATCCGCTCCAACTTGCCCCCCCATCCGCTCCAACTTGCCCCACCAGCTCCACTTTGCCCCCCCTCAGCTCCACTTGCCCCCCCTCAGCTCCACTTGCCCCCCCTCAGCTCCACTTGCCCCCCCTCAGCTCCACTTTGACCCTCATCAGCTCCACTTTGACCCCCATTATCTCCAACTTGCCCCCATTATCTCCAACTTGCCACCACCAGCTCCACTATGCCCCCTCAGCTCCAGCTTTCCCCTAACAGCTCCAACTTGCCCCCATCATCTCCACTTTGCCCCACATCTGCTCCAACTTGCCCCCTCAGCTCCACTATGCCCCCTCAGCTCCAACTTGCCCCCCATCACATACCTGTATCTCCCGCGCAGTCTTCTCTTCAGTAATGCAGAGCGCGGCTGGAGATCATGACTCCCAGCGCGCTCTGCATTACTAAAGATCCGACCAGATGAGGGAGCGCTGTAGCAACACAGGCCTGACTGTGTTGTGGTTCCTGGCGTGGTGTGTGGGCGCAGCTCTTCTCCGCTGCATGCCCGCGCCCCCAGTACGTGTGCGCCCTAGGCCGGCGCCTACCTCGCCTATAGGTGGAGCCGGCCCTGCACACAGTCTGACCTCCTAAAAAGAGGGACAACAGGGTGGGAAAGAGGGACAGAGGGATTTTGCCCTCAAAGAGGGACTGTCCCTCCTAAAGAGGGACACTTGGGATGTATGGTATGTGTCTGCCTGTATGCTGCATATGTCTGTGTTTATCAGTGTGTCTGCATTTCAAACACGTGCGCCCAATGGTCATAACATGACGGGCAACGCTGTCCCATGTTGCTAGTCTATATATATATATAAAAGAAGACTTTGTGCCTGCCAAAACACACCCAGGGGAGGCATAAAGCAGGAGTTACTATTCCTATTGGGTGATTCAGTCATGCAGGGAGTTGGCCCGCCCCCACTATGCAGCCCGCCCACCACTATCAAAGTCAGAAAAAAACAACATGGCCGCCACTTGCTCCTACGCCACAGACAAACACACATGCCTCACTCATACAGCACCAAACTCACACACATGCCTCACTCACACAGCACCACACAAACACACACACATGCCCCACTCACACACACAGACCACCACACACAATGCCCCACTCACACAGCACCAAACACACATGCCCCCACTCACACACACAGCACCACATACACACACAAAGCCAGAAATAAATATGGCTGACACACACACACACTCACTCACCCTGACTCCCAGTGGCCTCAGCAGGACCTGTAGTGCAGCACCAGAAGAACAAAATGGCACTCAAAGGGTTAAGGTAGGTCCTCATTGCTCAATTATCTCTTCACTGTCATCATTTGCATTGCAAGACACAGGACAGACAGCCATCAGATTCACACTTAACTCACTGACTGCCACAGGGTTGTGTATCAAGTTTTAGCCCTCAGGGAGTGTGTTCAAACCCCTCACATTGTAAACTTGCATTTCCCTCCCACTTTTCCTCCTTCCCCAGCCTATTACTAACACTTTTCCACATTTATGTTAAGCCCCGCCCCCTACTCGCGATTAAGCCCCGCCCCCTTTTAACCCAGATTGCCCCATTTGTCTCTCCACATCAGCACCACATCAGTCCCCTCTAGGGACTACACAAGTCAAAGTTCCCAGGTATGAACACACTTCCCACTGCTATTTAACTCTGACATGCCTCTCTATATCTTAACCCTTTGACTGCCAGAGGGGTGCACAACTCATGAGTGCATGTGTTTCTGCTCATATATGTTGCATGTGTGTTTGTGTCCATCTCTGTTACATATATGTGTCCATGTGTGCATCTCCAGTGTGTCTGTGTGTGTACATCTGTTACATATGTGTGCATCTCCAGTGAGTCTGTGTGTGTGCGTGTCTTTTGCATGTTTCTGTCGCTCACTGTGTGTATGTGCATACCTCCCAACATTTCACATGGCCAAAGAGGGACACTGTAGTTTTAGGTGATATTGTTGGGGCGTGGCTGGTGGGCAGGGCATTAGTACGAATTTTTAGGTTATTTCATGACCTATTACTGGCTATTTATGTAACTGAATAAATGATTTAGTGCTAGACCAAAGTATTTTATTTGCACAGACTAATGTATAAGCACATATACTGAAGTTTATTGCTTTATTGCTGGAGAGCAAAGTAAAACACGCCACACAGTCAGGGCTGGTGCAAGGATTTTTGCCACCCTAGGCAAAACCTAATTTTGCTGCCCATTTCGCTCCGCCCCTTGTGTCCCACCCCTTTATACCCTGCCTACTTATACCCCACCTCTTTTCATGATTGTCCTCTCTCTGCCCCCTGGGCCAGTCTGCCCCTGGTCTGGAGATGCCTGTAAGAGATGCCCCCTACCAGCTCCAACTTGCCCCTTATCAGCTTCACTTTGGCCCACCAGCTCCACTTTGCCACCATCAGCTCCAACTTGCCACCATCAGCTCCACTTTGCCCCCCATCCACTCCAACTTGCCCCCATCAGCTCCACTTTGCCCCCCCATCCGCTCCAACTTGCCCCCATCAGCTCCACTTTGCCCCCCCATCCGCTCCAACGTGCCCCCACCAGCTCCACTTTGCCCCCCATCTGCTCTAACGTGCCCCCACCAGCTCCACTTTGCCCCCTCAGCTCCACTTTGCCCCCATCAGCTCCACTTTGACCCCCATCCTCTCCAACTTACCCCCATCAGCTCCACTTTGCCCCCCATCCGCTCCAACTTGCCCCCACCAGCTCCAACTTGCCCCCACCAGCTCCACTATGCCCCCATCCGCTCCAACTTGCCCCCCATCTGCTCCACTTTGCCCCCATCTGCTCCACTTTGCCCCCATCCGCTCCAACTTGCCCCCCCTCAGCTCCAACTTGCCCTCCCTCAGCTCCACTTTGACCCTCATCCGCTCCACTTTGCCCCCATCAGCTCCAACTTGCCCCCACCAGCTCCACTATGCCCCCTCAGCTCCAGCTTTCCCCTAACAGCTCCAACTTGCCCCCATCATCTCCACTTTGCCCCACATCCGCTTCAACTTGCCCCCTCAGCTCCACTATGCCCCCTCAGCTCCAACTTGCCCCCCATCACATACCTGTAGCTCCCGCGCAGTCTTCTCTTCAGTAATGCAGAGCGCGGCAGGAGATCATGACTCCCAGCGCGCTCTGCATTACTAAAGATCCGACCAGATGAGGGAGCGCTGTAGCGACACAGACCTGACTGTGTTGTGGTTCCCGGAGTGGTGTGTGCGGGCGCAGCTCTTCTCCGCTGCATGCCCGCGCCCCCAGTACGTGTGCACCCTGGGCCGGCGCCTACGTCGCCTATAGGTGGAGCTGCCCTGCACACAGTCTGACCTCCTAAAAAGAGGGACAACAGGGTGGGAAAGAGGGACAGAGGGATTTTGCCCTCAAAGAGGGACTGTCCCTCCTAAAGAGGGACACTTGGGATGTATGGTATGTGTCTGCCTGTGTGTTGCATATATCTGTGTTTATCAGTGTGTCTGCATTTCACACACATGCGCCCAACGGTCATAACATGACGGGCAACGCCGTCCCACATTGCTAGTATATATATATATTTTGTTTTGGTATTCAATGTGTGAGCATATTTAGGGCAGCTTTATGTGGGGACATGTATGAAAGGTTATGTATTTTTAAACTGTATCTTTGGTGATCATGTCTGTGACTGTCACAGACTCCCCAGTGTCATGAGTTAGTTGTATTTGAGTATGGACATTTCCTGGTTGTCTTGTTCAGTGATGGGTTGGTCTTTTGTAACAAAAACAGCACTTAAAAGTGACTACTTCCTGCTTTGCAGTTTTGCATATATATATAAAGCAAAGTGGAGCAAGCGATCTAACCTTAGTTGACCAATAAGTGACCCTATCTTCCCATTCATGTAAATGGTGATTTCCAGCACCTTGATTCCTAGAGAGGTCCCCCAAAGTATTGCTTTGTAAAGTGATGGAAAGCTGTCAAGCATTCTATAGGTTAAAACCCCTATTTACATCAGTAGGAAGTTGTATATGCTTCATATGGTGCAGTTTGGTTTGCTCCAGACATGATCCACATTGCTTTTATATACAAAGCCCACAGGGTCTTGTGCACAAAAATAAAAAGGGGACATTTTGGATCAAACTAACTTCACCACTGGGGACAAATGGGGAAAAAAATCCCTCATGTCTATTGATGTAAATGGGGATTTTAACCCCATAAATGTCCTAGCAATTAAGAGTTTAAAAGCCCCATTTAAATCGCAAAGTCCATCTATTTTTCCTTATGGTGCAGTTGTTTTCCTTTATGCACAGGGCTGTATTCCTCGAAAATAGCTCCTGCCTCCCCCAAGCATGTAGTGGATTGCTGTGGTTTGTGCTTTTGTACCCACGCACAGCCAACAAATTATGATCCAACAAAATATTAAGAACAGCCAAATTAACTCAAGCTACCAATTTGGTTAGAGCTGGCCCATACACTCAGTGATAAAGGTGCCATCTGTTAATTTTTAACCAGATTGCATGATCCATTTTCATAATGTAAAGATACCGTGAAATTCGATGTGAAAGAAATTATGCCATTCAGGAGAGAGGTGTGTATCACCTTGTTCTGAATGGAATAGGGAGAAACAATTGCCAACTTATTTCACCATGCTGTACAACAGGAAAATGACACGCTGAGATGCAAAACACTATAGTTAGAGCCTACTATACAAACAATGAAAAAGGTTGCAGGGTTAACTCAGCCCTTCATCCTTCCGAGGTCGATAAATAAGTACCATTTATTGGGTAATAATATCTATTATTTCAGCTACCGACTTGGTTATTTCTGAGAGTGTGCGCTGAAAGCGCTTTGAGTCCCACTGGGAGAGAGGCGCTATATAAATACTAGTTATTATAGTTATTATTATTATTATTGTGACAGCTCATAAGGCAATATATTCAAAAAGTTGTGGGAACTGAAATTGGTTCCCCTTGCATACTTAAATCGTAGTGCATGTGGTGGTGTGTGTCTCTATCGCTATGGAGATGTGCTTCCCACACATTGCCACCACATCGACCCTTAGTTCATCTCCCACACTCTAGCATTCAAGAGCTGACTTGATATAATGTAACAGACTCCACCGCTCACATTGATTTTAATATGTATGCTGCAATCCAGCGTTCTAGTAATGTTTAGATGCTGCATGCCTCACGGCCAAAGTGCCAGTTTCGAATCTCCCAGTAGTTTTGTTTGTGCTACCTTGGTAATGTTTGACACCCGAGTGTGTGCTTTTTTCGCATCTCCAGATTTTTCATTGCTTGCCGTTTGGCCTCCTCTCATCAATCTTTTAGTTAGGTTACAGTTCACAATTTTGCACTCTCCGGTGTGCAATTTTAATTTGCTCCTACTTGTGTGTACATCAAAAGCTGACAACTTCCAACACGTTTCTTTTTCTTCACATAATTTTTATTAATCCCCTGTGGTGAAGTTGGTTTGTCCCAGACACTGAAGTTTGTTTCGGGCTGACAGATTTATTCTGACAGTGGTATCTGTGGAACAACCACTGGTCCGTGGAAGTTACCTTCCCTTAAGGACCTCTTTGATCACTGTCTCTGCACCGGCTAACATGACTTATTCCGTGTACCGGCGCACTGACTGGGGGTCTGAGAGAGACCACTCCGGTCATGGAGCGGTCAATTTCAGACCCCATTTGTGTTTACAGTGCTCCTGCTGGAGCGCTGTAAGCACAAAGTATGTGACGTGCCAGGACCGTCACTGGCCCTTCGGGGGAAAAACTGTGATAGTCCTGGCACGTCACCAGTCATTAAGGGGTTAAGCTTCATTACTTCAGTTTCGTAGTTGTATTTGTACTCATGAATGTGTGCTTCTTGATCTGTGTTGTTTTGCCATAGTTGAGTTCATTTCACAGGATCAGAGCTGTTTGCCACAGCATTTATCTACTTTGCCTTTATACACAAGGCCCTGTGCATCTATTTTAAGGATAGCTCTCTCTATCACAATTTTTTCTATGCTTAATAAATGTATTTAATACTAAATATCTGCTTTCTAATTGTTTTTCTTTGTAATTTACATAGTGCGGGGATGGAAAAATCCCAGAAGACTGGGAGTCCTGGCTTCCAAAATGTTCCTGGTTTTTAAAATTTGTATGCATTATAACTCACAGTTGTCTCTTAAAATTCCTGTCTGGCTACTAAGTTTATTATATTTTTGTCCACCCCCGCTGTTATTCATCTCCAGTTACGTGCACATTAGAAAGCTTCTTCTTGACGTTTATTCTGATTTGTCTCACCAAGCTAGTTTATCAGTGAGGCTGAGCAAAGTGATTGCTGTCACTACTTGGTGAACTGTCTGAATGATGCATTTTTGCCCTTCCTCCCAATGCTTTTCAATGGCGTGAAGACATTTCACGTGTACCTGATGATTTCAGGTCAGGCTAATTTGGGGAGAAAAATGGCAAATGACTACTGGGCTATTCCATTTGAAGACAACGGCTCATTCATTTTAATTTACTGAATTAAATACACAAACTTGTGGAAAGTGAGAGATGATCGAAATACCTGGAAGCTCAGGCTCCTACAATTTTACTTTTTTTTTTTTTTTGTTTGTTTGTTTTTAAATACATTATAGGTAATGGTGTCCATGGGGTATTGTCCAGAAACCACCTAGAATATTATATAAGACAACAGTATGGTGGTCCCTGGTGCTACCCACGTGTAATTTGTTCTAGTGAAAGTATGTATGTTTGGTGCACAAAATCCTAGTGGTTCATTTATTGTAGAAATGAAAATATTTTAACCATAACTATTTTATTGTAGAGGAAGAATACAATTAACACACAAAATAACATGAATTAAAACAGAACTGGAAAAAAATGTAAAATCTTCTGGGAGCCAAATAGGAATTTTAGGAGCCAGTCAGAGGGTGAATGTACAGAGATGTATATAAAATACTCTAAAAATGTAGGAGCCAGAAATAAAATGTTAGGAGCCTGGGAACCCAATATCCTGGGATATTTCCATCCCTGAACTAAAACATCATCACTTCCACTGATATGTGTGAAGACCATACTGAAGTATTGAGAAAAATGTATTATCCTGTTGAAGATCAGAGGAGTCTGCAAAATTTTTGAGGGGTTAATCCCAAAAAATGGACTGTACGGAATGTTTGCCTTCCATACACATACAAATAGTCACAAAAATAGATTGTTTGCCTTGTTCTCCTATCCTCCATTGCTTACATTTAGTCTGTGGAGCCCCTCATTCTTCATCAGGAAACCCTGGGGCTTCACACGGTTTGAAAAGCACTTGTCTAGAGTCTGTGAAACTTGTACCTCTGGGGTACTTTGTATACAGTCTGGGGGTACTTGCCACCGGGAAGATTAGTCTGCAGTATTGAAGAGCATGACTGCCCCTCAGCACCTGCATGCAAGCTGTGACAGATTTATATTAGTGTGTCAGTAAAACAAACACAAGCTATGATTGTTCCATATAGTTCATCCTGTTGCTCTCCGATGGTGGAACTGTTGATATGTCTCTAACGTCTAGGAAATTAAATTATAAAGTGTCCCCCTCGTGCCCCTTTCATCTACGTCAGTCGTCTTGCCTCAGAGCTGAAAGCAGATCGCAATGAGGGACAAACTTCGTCAAGGAGAGCAGGGTTTTCCTTATAATGACATAAGAAAGATTATCCCTCTTTGGGATCTGTCCAGTCCGATGACCGAATTTCAGATCTAAGGGGAGACAGCTTGCAACATTGAAAAGGGGCAGTGGGACACTTCATAATTTAATAGAAAATAGACACGTCAATAGTGCAAATGTCGGAGAGCAATATTATGGATTATAAGGAATGATATTGGCTTATGTTTTAATGAAACATTACTAACACATTAAAGACAGGTCTTTGTTCTAAAACAAGCACATTAAAGTTTTTTCAGCTCATTAAAACTAAAGCTGGAAGACGTTATCATTACCTCCTGTCCATTTGGCCATATTTGTATGTGCAGTGTGGAGACAAAGGCATGTCTAGGTTAGAACAAGTCCTTTGCTACTAGCCAGACCTGAAAAGTAACTTGCCACTGCAGGCCATAACAAACCCATCAGGGCTGAATTTCTACTAGCCAGGGCTAAATTTTCACTCGCCATTGGCTAGTTGCGAGTGGAAAATTTGAGCCCTGGGTTAGAAGGCTTATAAAACTGTTCATTGTAAACCAGCTAAAGAAGGGCTAGGCAACTTCCCAAGTGATACTACCAAGGAATACTTTCAGAGTATCTCTAATTGTGTACAGGTGAATCAATCTGTTGCTCAAACACTTTAAATAATCAACCAGTAATCAAGCAGGGCTCTCCGTAAAACATGCACTGTTAGGTGTTTGCTTTAGTCAGGGGTAGGCTGAATATCTTCAACAGCAACTGAGTGAGTAGTGTGCCAGATTGCTCCATCATCCTAGTTCTACTGCTGTGGGACAAACTTTCTGCAGCCTAGGCGAGTGTCAGGCCCCCCCCCCCATGATTTGTATGGGTGCTTTTGAGAATGTTTGTGAGTTCTCACCAGTATATGAAACTGTGTGTGTGTGTGTGTAACAGTGTAATTCAACAAGATACAGATGTTAGATACCCACCTCCCCCCCCCCCCCCGCAAATTCATATTCTTAATCTGTGGGCGGTTGGTTTGCTCCAGAATAGCAATGCTTTAACTTGATTAATAAGGCCCACAGCTTGTCCACATATGAGAAAAATTTGAAAGTAAAGAAAATTTGAGTGCATCACCATGTGATATATAGAAATTCTTTATAGATGGGCTTTTATCCCTTGAATGCTATAGAGATCTCCACTGCATTGTGTAGCAATACCCTGAAAGCCTCTCTAGCATAGAGAGGTTTAAAGGGATAGTAATACTTTGTTTTATCTTTATTCTATTTTGTAGGCAATAAAAACATGAACTATATAAGTCTTATCTCTCAAACCTTTATGGTTTGAGAGATATTCACAAGCAAAGTTCCCCCCCCCGCCCCTTTTACCTAGTGTAAGCCATCTCTTCTCAGATGTGGAATGCAGTCCATACACCAGACAGATAACAGCAGGGGACAGTCTTCTTCCTATGATAATAATGAAAGCCCTGCCCCCCTTGACAAGTTTCTCAGGTTTTTCCCTTATCTTAATTGAAGATTGTCCCTCTCTGCAATCTACCTGGGCACCTCCCTTCTGCTCTGGCTGAGCAGTGTTACATCGGTAAAAGGGGCGGTAGGGGGATACTTTGTCATTGAATTACTCTTGAACTACAACTCTGACAGAATTAAAATAACACTTTCCAAAGTCCTAATACTATGATGATTAATTAGAGCTGCTTTTATTATGAAACATTACTATCCCTTTAAAAGCCCTATTTAACTCAGTGGGAATTCTGGGAATTCCATGCACTCTTTTGGAGCAGTTGATATGCTCCAGAATGTATTTTGTGCATAAGGTCCTTTTATATTAAATGTTAATGTATTGAACTTTATGCATACAATGTTTGGATATTTTCATCTTGTGGTATATGTATATATATATAAATATATTTTACCTCCTCTCTCCAGTTTGTTGTACCTTGGTTTGTTCAGCATGTAATGGTGGATCATTTCTCAATTTTTAGTGCCTTTTCAAATAACTCAAACTTACATTTTTAGTAATATTTTATAATTAGATTAAACACAGTGTAGTGATTTTCCTTCTGAGTAAAACAAGGGCACTGTCATTGACTGCAGATACTTCATTCAAAAGTTTATTATAACTCTTTCATACACTATAAAATACTAAAAATAAATTATGAATAGCCACCTGTAGGTGCTGGTGTTCCTATTGAGCTACAGTTGGGGACAACAATTATCCAAGACCACAAAAACAAAAAATGGTGCTGTTGTTTGAGTTATGATTGTTAAATGAACCATCCCCCTTCAGAGGAGTACCATTGCTTTTACTCAGCAGAAAATTCCCTGTAATATATCGCATTGAGTGTCAGTGGTACCTAACATATTGCATCACGTTGCACTGAGTGCCTGTGTAACATTTTCATAAAAAAAACTTTATGGTCAGATAGTCTGAAGTATCTTCATATATTGTGAACTAATGTTTTATGTAATAAGGCAATAGTGAAGGTAAAAAAATAATTAAAACCCCCCCAAAAAATTTACTAGTCCTTTAAATTATGGTAAAATATTCTCAAATATCTTCATAAATAGTGAACTGATGTTTTATGTGATAGATGCAAACAAGGCAACAGTGAAGGTAAAAAATGAAAACGTTGTGTCAATGCTGAACTTATATCCTTTCCTCCCTGTAGGTTGACGGCAGAGCAGAGTCAATTGACAAGAAAATTGCACGGCTTGATGCAGAACTGGTTAAGTACAAGGATCAAATGAAAAAGATGAGGGAAGGACCCTCCAAGGTATGTATTCAGTTCATGTGCATAACCTTTTGAGTGCCATAGAGGTATCCAACGCATTTTAGTGCAGTGAGTTGGATACATATGTGGCACTCAAAGAATTAAAGCGGAACTACACTCCATTAAATAGCTTAACAGTAGGCCTTGCCTAGTTATGTCCTTCATACTTCTGTCTGGTTACTGTTTGTTCTGCATTTTATATCTGCTGTAGTCAGTGCAGTGGTTGTAAAGGGCCATAGATGAGCTCCTATGGCTAATCCCATACAGACTGATAATTGTATTGTTTATTTTGAAACTTTGAGAATTAATAGAGACTTAAAATCAGGACCAACAAGTACTGGAAACTGTAGGAACTATAAAAAATAAATAAAACATGCTTGTGTGACTGTCTCATGCCTAGTTAAGTCCTTATGCTGGCATTTTAAGGACCAGAGGGGTGTGGACCTATTGGCAAGCACTCTCTCAGTTCCTTAAACAGTTAAATTAGTGGAACACCTACACCACCTAATAATACCCTCCCACTTACGTTATTATGGGTAGAAACCCCTAATGACCCTTATGAATGTAGCCCTCATCTTTTTGTTCAAGAGATAAGATCTTCTATCAGTCCTGGATGTCCTGTCTGCAGAGGGGGACATGACAGTTGCTAGCTGGACCTAGAGCTATGTTCACTTCACATGGTAATACTATGCAGGCTTCTGCACTCTGCCTGTTTCACTTTGGGGGGTAAAACAAGCAATTGTAATGTCTCCCTCCATGGACATGCCAATCAGTACTGAATGAAGATGTTATCTCTTGAACCTAGGAGAAAGGGCAAAACTCACATAGGATTTGGTGTTTGTGTTCCCTTAAGACACGCTCTATAGTTAGTTTCCCTTTCATAAAGAAATGTAAATATACTGGTTTGAAGGAAGTATCTAGACTAACTGGTTACCAGTTGAAAAAGATCTATGTGGAGATATGGGGCTCAACTGGTTAAACTGTCAAGGGTAAATATAAAATGTATGATAGAATTATGGTAAAGAGTATTAATAATAATACTAAATAACATAAAGACACCATAAAGGTTATACTGGAATGTATCCCTAAACAGCGGCTACAATCCCTTGACCTGTGTGTATGGTCTAAAATAGTGAAGTGAACAAATGTAATAATATGGGAGAGCGTTACATATATACATAGATATATTAAAAAAAAAAACAAAAAAAACCCCTCCCAATGAGAAAATGGCAACAATAGAAAAGGTATAGAATATTTATTAATATAAAACCATAAGTCTCAAAAAGACTATATGTTACTAGTATATTAAACACAGAATACAATAAGTACAATAATGATATGTCTAATAGTGGTACCACTAATATAAAACCTCAAAACATACTAAATATCCCCAAATCATTAAAAATAGGTTCCTTCAAACCTGAACTATCGCCCAGTAGTAGCAGTAGCTATTGTAGCGTGAGGATCAAATACCCTCTCCCGTGTCTAGTTTACAATAGGTGTAAGACTGAGTCTCTCAGCTCTCCCGTCCTGTGCTCCCCTCACTACATGTATCCCATTAGTAGCGGGATGAACCTCTCCTGGCTGCCGTTGGATATATGGGTGCCCTTCCAATGAGGAACGCTGTATATTTATGGATCCTTCTCCGTTAGTGTGTGTGCCCCTCGGTGGAAACCTCTGTTGTTCCTTGGTACTTCACAAAGTGTATGCCCAGAGCAAAACCACCATCACAGTGCTGAATGGCCAATGTAGGGGCACTGTTACTAGCACTATAGTAGACAGACAAAAGTCTCACAGCGTTGACACAGGCACTTGCACAACCGCACCAGTACAGGCACTCTTGTGATCGGGCTGATCTCCCACAGCATTCCCAGCCGCGTCTCAACTACTCTAGCCAGGCTTCGCCTCCCTCAGGTGGAAGCTTTAGATAATCAATCAGTGTAACACAGAAACAGAGTCACAGTGTAGCCGGAAGAGGGAAGATCAGATGGATACAATTCTTGTCTATATTCGACGCTACTGCACATATGGGCTTATAGGGTATAATAGTGGTCCCACTAGCTGGACCTAGAGCTATGTTCACTTCACATGGTAATACTATGCAGGCTTCTGCACTCTGCCTGTTTCACTTTGGGGGATAAAACAAGCAACTGTAATGTCTCCCTCCATGGACATGCCAATCAGGACTGAATGAAGGTGTTATATCTTGAACCTAGGAGAAAGGGGCAAAATTCACATAGGATTTGGTGTTTGTGTTCCTTTAAGACATGCTCTATAGTTAGTTTCCCTTTCACAAAGAAATGTAAATATACTATCTAGATTAACTGCATGCGCATATTCCAACCATTCAAGGAGAAATACTTCTGTATGGGCTGTGTTCTGTTGCCTATGCTAAACTAATCACTGGATTTACCTTAAAGGGACAGTAATACTTAAGATGTAAAAAAAAAAAAAATACATGCTGTAGGGTTTATCCCACTGGGTAAATCAAGTGTGCTCCCACTGCTGAAAGGTGTTTTATTCAAAAGGTATTACAGCTCAGATTTGAATTTTTTTAGGTGCGATATCACATTGGCCTGAAATTGTACAGTGGGGCTGTTGCTACACCATCCTATGGACAGCTCTGATCAACTGACCATAGATTTACATAGGATGGTGTAACAACAGCGCCACTATACAATTTCAAGCCAGTGTGATACTGCACCTAAAAAAACTCAAATTTGAGCTCTAATAACTTTTGAATAAAACTGCTTTCAGCAGTAGGAGTACCCTTGTTTTATAGGGATAAACTCTGTGACACATTTTAATTTTTTTTTTGAATGTTACTATCCCTTTAAATCTTTATAGAAGAAAAATAGAAAATCCCTTTAACCCCTTAAGGACCAAGGACGTACATATACGTGGGAAACGTACATTAGGGACCCATGACTTATATGTACGTCATGGAATTCAGGAGTCCCCACGCAGCTGCATGCCATTCAGGGACCTCTGATTCCATTTTAAAAAAAAAAATGCTCAGAGGTCCTTAACCCCTTAAGGACTAGCCACGCACACACGGTGCGGTCACTTAAGGACCACAGAGCATTTTTTTTTTTTTTTTACCCATTCGATTCCAGACTCCCCAAACAGCGTGAAGCCGCACAGGGAGCCAGGAATTCCATGACGTACATGTACGTCCTTGGTCCTTTAGGGACTGCAACCTCATGACGTACATGTACGTCATGCGTCGTTAAGGGGTTAAGTGCCGACCTCACTGCTGGTACTTAAGGGGTTGAGACTGCAAACTCATAAAACCAATACACACACATATATATATATATATATATATATATATATATATATATATATATATATATATATATATATATATATAAACAATAAATTTTTATATATATATATATATATATATATATATATATATATATAAAGCACTTAGCGCGTGACTGAAACACGAAATGCGTTGATCACTGCTGGCAGCTGTAGACAGGATGCTGCACCCATTCATTGAGTCTCCTTCTGATGATTGCACTGTTCCAGTCTTACGCCAAGTGCTCTTTATATTTTTAATATATATATATATATATATATATATATATATATATATATAAAAAGTGTATTGTTTTTATGAGTTTGCAGTCTTTAAGGGATTTTCTATGTGATGGTGTGCTTTCCCTTTTTTTCTTCTATGTTGATAGCTTTTGGGGAAGCTTGAAGTGGCACACACGTTGCCATATATTACACTAGTGGTCAAAAGTTTGAGAACCCCTACATTTTTGCTACTTTTAGTTATTGCCATATAACTTGGCAAAAAACATTATAAAAACATGTTAACATTGGGTATTTCTATATTTGTCTTGATTTTAATCTATTTAGCAGTTTTTGGTTTTTTTTTAGCATTTGTAGATGTGTAAAAGATTTTTAGTGCCAAAGTTAATTAGAAAAAAAAAACCCCATTTGTTTCATCATATTTTATAAATTGTTTTACAGGAAATTTTATGAAAACACAGCTAAACACAAACACGGTAGAAGTGTTAAAACAGCCATTGTCCAGAAGTGTTCAAACAGCAATGGTCAAGAAGGACAATGGCTGTTTTAACACTTCTACCGTGTTTGTGTTTAGCTGTAATTTTCCTCTTACTCATTTAATGTAACCACATATATTATATACTGTTTTTTTTGCCGTAAGATGGGCTTTCTATAGATACCACTATTTTCATCAAATTTCCTGTAAAACAATTTATAAAATATGATGAAACAAATGTAACAAATAACCAATGTTGACATGTTTTTGTCAAGTTATATGGCAATAACTAAAAGTAGTAAAAATTGTGGAGTCCCAAAAATTTTGACCACTAGTGTAGACGAGCAAACCATTAAGTTAGAGGTACAATACTGAAGATATCTTTACAGATCTCCTTATATTTTTACTGTTGAGTCATTGAAGTTGCCATGTTTGAGCCGATGACGTTTTCTGGTTGTTGGATATTTACCTTAAATCTGCCGTAGAATAGAAGAGTTTTTAAAAGTTTTTTTTGTTTTTTTTTTTTGTTATAACTCCTTGATTGCCAGAGGGGGTATACCGTGCATTGTGATGCAATGGATTGGATACCTCTCTGGCATACAAATGGTTAAGATGAGATGCACGTCTAATAATTTTCACTATTAACAAAATCAATGCCTACTATCCATTCCAGTCAGACTGTTGTTTTTTCATTCCAGTACTGATTGCTTAAACATAATCTGTTTTTATTGTCCATTTATCAGGAAGCAACAAAATATGTCAGGGTAAAAATAACACATATGAAGTAAAGCCTAATAATAGCTTTGCATCCAGTGCAATCAAAAGTAGTTGTACAAAATCCTGTAAGAACTAGAATGAACCCCTTGTTTTCTAGAGATCTCCAACGTATTTCATACCAATGCATTGACATAGTCAATAGCACCCAGGAAATTAATCTTCCTTGGTCACGGAGTATTACTCTTCAGCAGGTATAGTCAATTGTCAGCTCTCCAGCTGTTGGTTACTACAACTCCCAGCCCTAACCAGGTAAAGGAGAATTGTGGATGAAGGGAATTGTAGTGACCGAAAGCTGACCAACCCTGCTCTATAGCAAATCATTTTCAAGGCAGGATCACTAAAATGAGGTAGATGTCTTCCTTAAAGTGGACCTGTCACCTTGAAGTTTTATTACACTTTTGAAAACTTCATTAAAAACTGCCTCTGTGTCATGCTAACCAAAAGTCCACCAGACGCATAGTTTAGGAAATAGTCACACTTTTATTTCTGGGAAAAGTGAGTCTCCTGGTGCAGCACAGTGCTTAACTCTTTGAGTGCCAGAGATGTAGCCAACGCATTGCATACGTCTCTGGCACTTTAAGGATTAACTATTATATGAAATGCCACTGAAAAGGAGTCATTAGTATTTGAAATCTCACTGAAAAGCTTAATTAGCCACAATTAGCATACCTTAGAATATGATACAGTAAAGGGATAGTAATGTCTGTTTATAAAAGTCGAGTCTTCTTTATATTAAAAGTAACAGATTGCGCTTTGTGTAGACGCTTACTTGTTTGTAGTTCAAAAGTCATGAAGTGGAGAAAGAATGCCTTCCCGCCCCTTCTGTCCACATCCTTCAGAAGCTGCAGTCTGGTCCGGACGGCTGCAGCGAGGGACAAACTGCAGTAAGCAAAGGGAAATCCTGCCCTCCTTCATCAAGGGGTGCAGGGTTTTCCTTATACTTACTCACTAAATTTTGTCCCTCACTGCATTCAGTCTAGTCCCACGACTGAATTCCATATTCAGTGGGGAAACGACCAGAAGGGGCGGGCGGGGGATCTTTCTCCACTTCATAACTTTTGAACTAAAAACGAGTAAGCTTCTACACATTGCACAATCTGTTACTTTTAATATAAAGAAGACTCGGCGAGCAACTTTTATAACAGACATTACTATCCCTTTAACCCCTTTGAGTGCCAGATGGGTACGGAATGCATTCCGTACCCCTTTGGCACTCAAAGGGTTAACTATGCAGTTGTTGGTCTTTTGGCTAACATGACAGGCCGTTTTCATATATATAAACTTTAATCAAGGTGACAGGTCCGCTTTCAAACATAATTATCATACCTTTTTTTTTTTTTTCTTCATATACTTTAATTTCACATGTAACCTGCTTTTCCTGCTGGCTTGAAGTCATAATTTTAGGTTTCCCAAAGGCCTTTTCAAAATGCCCCACAGGGCCAATACACTATAGTCAATGGTCAGTCCTCTAGCTGTTGGGTACCAGCCAGTGGCTAGTTGGGAATGATGTAGTCCCCATCAACTGGAGGTAAGACAGTTGGCTGCCCCTGTGCTGCAGCTTCAGAGTCAGGAATTATTTGTTTCATTTGTTCTCCTTATTGAGTGAATCTCCCCCAATATGTGCAAAAGAGAAGTGTAGCAATTCTAGAACAAACCAACGGCACCACTGGGAACAATCAAAAATTCCACAAACTTCCTTTATTATTAAAGCGGAACTACCACCGCTAAACAACTTGAGCTCAAATAATTCCCCATCTGGCGACTAGCTGCTTAGTAGTGCTTGTTAAAGAGGATTATCAATTCTTGTCAGGCAGGACAGAGTGCAGACATCTTCCCATAGTGACGTCTGCACGCCTGTGCTGCCGGCTCTAGTAGCCGTTGCTAGGAGCCATTCGGCTCCAAAAGGGACTGACAGTACAGGCGTGCAGATCTCACTGTGTGAAGATGTCTGCTCTCCGTCCTGCCTGTCAGCCCGAGAAGAATGGATAATTCTCTTTAACAAGGTAATAATTCTGGCGAATAGCACTACTAAGTAGCCAGTCACCAGATGGAAAATTATTTGAGCTCAAGTTTAGCGGTGGTAGTTCTGCTTTAAATGTAAATTTTAACCCCTTGAATGTTTGAGAGGTCTCCAACTTATGGTTGCACAATGTGTGGGAGACCTCTGTAGCATTCAAGGGGTTAAAAAGTCATGTTAAATGAATGTGAATTTGGGGAATTGTATTTGCCACCTGTGGTGCAGGTGGTTTGCTCCAGAATTTATCCTGTACAACAATAGGCATCAAGGTCCACATCCTGCCAAGTTTTAGGCTTGATTGCCCACAGTTTTAGTTGAAATCACTGGGCCACTGAGAGAACCTAGATATCTTTCAGTCCTGGTCTGTGGCAGCCATATAGGAGTGGAGTTATTCACCCCTGACTTAGTCTTCGTATGACATGTTGTGTGTGTGACTGCCTTGTAACCTGTCAGGTGACTGTGCCTCATACATACTATTGTGCTTAGCAAGTGGGTGTGAGGTGCTGATTATCTGGACTGTTTTGACCTTAATAAAACTAGCTACCTATTTAGTAATATGAACCTCAATGCATCATCAGACATTAACGCTTCAAGTGTCAGAGCTGAGTAACGAACAGCAGAGCAAAGCATTGTTCACCCATTTGACACTCAAATGTTTAAAGGGATAGTAATACTTCATTTTAACTTTATTTTATTTTGTAGGCATTAAAAAAACATGAAGAATGATATAAGTCTTATCTCTCAAACATTTATGGTTTATGAGATATTCACAAGCAAAGTTCCCCTCCCCGCCCCTTTTACCTACTGTAAACAATCTCTTCTCAGATGTGGATCTGGTTGTATGACAGTACAGATAACAGAAGGGGACAATTTTCTTTGTATGAAAACAATGAAAGCCCTTCCCCCCCTTGACAAGTTTTTCAGCTTTTTCCATTATCTTAATTGAAGACTGTCCCTCTCTGCAGTCTACCTGGGCATCTCCCTTCTGATGTGGTTGAACAGGGGGGGATACTTTGTTTGTGAATATCTCATAAACCATAAAGGTTTCAGAGATAAGACTTATATCATTCTTCATGTTTTTTTAATGCCTACAAAATAAAATAAAGTTAAAATGAAGTATTACTATCCCTTTAACATTACAAGGGCCATGGGGGTGTGCACCACATTGCTTCACAATACCTTGAGCACACCTCTGGTTCTTAAAGGATTAAATCACTTCAGGATTTTTTGTTTGTTTTATTTGGTGGTGGTGGGGTGTCTGATTATTGTTATCTGTCTTGGCTCACAGCTAACAGATATAAGAAACTGATTGGTAAACATCCCAAACAAAGTCTGCGTACAATTTTTGTTTTAAAGGGATAGTCATTTTTCACAATAAAAGCAGCTGCAAATAATCTTCATAGTATTTGTGCCATATAGAGTGGTATTTCAGTACTGTCAGAGTTGTAGTTCAAGAGTAATTTAATGCTAACGTATCCGCCATTTTTACTGGTGTAACACTGCTTACCTCAGAGCTGCAAGACTGTCCAGATGGATCACAGGGAGGGATTATCTTCAGTGAGCATAAGGAAAAACAGATTTTTCCTTATTCTCACAGTAAGAAGATTGTCCCTTGCTGTGACCTGTCTGGTCAAGGGACCAGATTCCACATCTGAGGGGAGGTGGCTTACATTACGTAAAAGGGTAGGGTGACCAGACGTCCCTGCTTTCTGGGGACAGTCCCCAGATTGAGGGCTCTGTCCCCACTTAGAATGTGCCCCCCAATATGTCCCTGTAATCAGGTGGAAACTTACCAGATTTCCCCGAGCCATAAATATCATTAATGACTTCTGAACAGAGCTGGCCTTTACATGGCAGTTTGACAGGGGCGACAATAAGGAAAGCCTGCACTCACAGCACAGACAATCAATCTCTGACACTCAGCCCTATGCAATGTCCACTCCACTCCTGCACTGTGGCTTGCTCAGTATTAGTGACAGTGACACAGCCTATCTACAGCTACATGCACCACCACCAGCCAATGAAAGAGGAGAGTATTTACTTAATGATCCTCATTGGCTGGCAACATATGGATAGGATATGTGAGTGAGTGTCTGTCACAGGAGGTGGCGGTCAGGGTGCACAGGTGCAGGCATAACAGAACAGCACAAACTCCAGTGCAGTGAGTGAGTCCCAGACCTGCAGGTGACCTACAGTACCATTCTGAGAGTAAGTCTTCAGAAGAAAACTATTACTTTACCTACACAGTCTTTGAATCAAGTGCAGGCTGGTCCACAGCCCAACACAAGCTTTTTTTAATACTTTAAATTGCACTTGGCAGTATCACCATGGGATACCTTAAAAGCCACATGGTAGTCTGTATACTGTCAGCTCTGAGAACCATGGAAGGGAAATCCGTTGCCTTAATTAAATGTAATTTGCATGATAAAGAGGGATTCTGTAATTAAATGGCACACCACTGCAGTGAAGATCCACTTTAATTGTTGCACGTGTTGGTGTCCACCCTGTATCAAGTTGTGGCTGATGTCACAGCCATCTGATTTCCTTCTCACAAGGACTGGAGCAGAGTAGACAAGTGTAGCAGAGATGAGGAAGAAGTGAGAGAGCAGACAAGTGCAGCAGAGGAAGAAATGAGAGAGCAGACCGATTATGCAAGTAAGAAAAATGAAAATGCACTGCACAGTCCTACTCCTTCCCATTCTGCCTAGTTGACTTCCTCTTGCTCTCTGAGGAAGTACTGTGATGTGATGATCCCTTATCCACTGGCAATTAAAGAGTGAAGTAAACAATTAAAAGCTGTAATTGTGTATACCCATGGTGCAGTGGGCAACATGTGGCTCTCCAGCTGTTGTTGGACTGCAAATCTCATCATACGTAGCCAACTATTGGCTGACTGAGGATGATGGGACATGCTGTCCACCAACAGCAAAAAGCTATAGGCTGCCCCCTATACTGTCCACAGAAGTTATTCATCATTTCAGTAGTATAAGAATTGGTTTCAGCACTGTCCTACTCAAACTAAATGTCTACTGCAGCAGCTAGATCTAGGGCTAGGGCTAGTTACTTGAGGTACATTGTGGAATTGGACAGTGTGTGGGCATGGGCAGTGTGGAGTTAGGCAGTGTGGGAGTGGATACTGTATGTGCAGTGTTCAGGTGGACAGTGTGGAGGTGGACAGCGTGGGCAAAGTGGAAGTGGGCAGTGTGAAGAGGAGGACAGAGTGGGCAGTTTGTGGAGGAGGATGGAGTGGGCAGTGTGGGGGAGGTGGACAATGTGGGCAGTGTGGAGGTGGGCATTATGGAGGTGAATATGGGCATTGTGGAGGTGGGCAGGGTGGATAGAGTGAAGGTGGACAGTGTGTAGAGGGTGAACAGGGTGTGAGGGTGGACAGGGTGTGGGCAGTGTGTGGACAAGGTGTGGCGGTGGATAGGGTGTGGACAGTGAATGGAGAAAACAAATGTCCCCAGATTTCATTTTAAAAATCTGGTCACCTTATAAAAGGGGCGGAAGGGGGATACTTTACCATTAAATTACTTTTGAACAACAATTTTGACAGTATTGAAATAACACTCTTTGTGACCCAAATACTATAAAGATTAATTGGAGCTGCTGTTTTTGTGAAACATCACTATCCCTTTAACAAGATTAAGTCACTGAATGGTGCATAGCCCTAAGAATTTTGGAGTGTGTCCGTGAATAATTCTCAAAAAATGTTGCATTATATTTAACTTTCAAGTGACAGATTACTTTTTGACATTCCATATTATGCAAATACATAATATAAGTCAAATTTCCTATACACATATATTCAGGTCTTTTTCATTCTATTTTGAGAGCTTTTGTGTCAGGGCTGTAAAAAGCAGGACTAGTGATACAATGTTGCACTATGACTGCAGCAGAAAAGCCTGCCTCCACTACAGAACGCTCAGTGCTTCAGAGAGAGTGCAGCATTGTACCATGAGCGCTGCTTTCACGGTCCCTGAAAGAAAGCTCTCTGGAACCAGAAAATCAGGGAGCTCCCTCTCAGGGACATAAGTTACTGTTATGCAGTCTACACTTGTTTAAATGTTAGTGAATCCATTATAAATGTGGGCCAATGTATGTGTATGTATGCATGTACCTTCATAATGAGAAATTTTAAAGTGATAATCTCTCTATTTTTGACTGCTAGTGTAGCATAAATAAGGTCCTTTCTCTAGCGGGAGGCACCTGATCACCAGCCGTTAAAGCAGGCATAGTGTTACAATGTACAATTACATCTGTTACGGAAAAGACTGGAGGGAGGGAGCTATAGGAGCCCCCCCCCCAGCCTATTATATACAGCAAAAGGGGCACGAAGGGCTCTGTATCCTGTATAGCTTGTCTCAGAGTCCCCTAAACATATTTTACTGACATTTGCCTCTCTACCAGTGTGGTCACTAACAGACCTTTCCGGACTCCCCCTGTTCTCTCAGCTTGTCTCTCATGAGCCTGTCCTCATGTGTATCCTCATCATGTGAATGGAACTGGGGAACATAGAGAAGCTCTGCTCTGTTCTCTGACCGGCACCATCATACACAAGCTTGGCTCTCACTGAGCCTAGACACATGTATGGTTTTAAGCTCAAATACTATGAAGATTAATTGGAGCTGCTGTTTTTGTGAAACATTACTATCCCTTTAAATCCTGGCCTATTTGTGGACCTTGTTCATATTAATCGCTAACCACATTAAACAAACTATCTACGTAATACAGGCTGACAGTGTAACTGCCATAGGAGTCTTTTGACATTCTTGCATATTATACAAATGGCTTTTGTACAGTGTTATTGTACTGCTAATGTATTCTTTTTAGAGAAGGACCTCAAGTGGCATACTTTTTGAATTCTAAAATCGCATTAATGACATATTAATTCTTAGTGCTTCGTTGCATTAAAGGATTAGTAGTGTTTCACAATAAAAGCAGCTCCAATTAATATTCCTAGTATTTGGGCCATGGAGAATTTTATTTCAATACTGTCAGAGTTGTAGTTCAAGAGTAATTGAATGATAAAGTACCCCCCTTCTGTCCCTTTTACTGATGTAACACTGCTCACCTCAGAGCAGAAAGACTGTCCATATGGATCGCAGAGAGGGACAATCTTCAGTGAGCATAAAGGAAAAACCTGTGAAGTGGGGGTCGGTGTTTTCCTTATGCTCACAGTAAGAAGATTGTCCCTTGCTGTGACCTGTCCGGTCAAGAAACCAAATTCCACATCTGAGGGGAGGTGGCTTACACTAGGTTAAAGGGATGGGGGGTGGGGATATTTATCATTCAGTTACTCTTGAACTACAACTCTGACAGTAATGAAATAACACGCTCCATGGTCCAAATACTATGAAGATTAATTGGAGCTGCTATTTTTGTGAAACATTACTATCCCTTTAAAGAAAGTGTGTGACTGAGTTATTTTATCTTTTAAAGGGATTATAATGTCCCAAAAAAGTATCTTCTAAATGGTAGCTGCAATAAAAAAACAACATTTAATGCGCTTAATCCTTTCTCTCAAACCGTTATGGTTTGAGAGATGTAAGAAAAAAAAGACCTCCGCTCCTACCCCTTCTCATGCGTCCGCTGTACAGCAGAGCGGACGTCAGGAGATCCTGCTTCCGGGACCAGACGTCTGCTCTTCATGAGCGCTGTCATTGAGATATCTAAGTATCATTACTTCATCGGAATGGTCTACAACGTGTGCTTGCAAGCCAGGCACATGTTGTAGACCATACCGATGAAGTAATTATATTTAGATATGTAGATGACAGCGCTCCTAAAGAGCCGCCTACAGTCGGGCGACAGGATTCTGCCTCTTTACAGCTTGTCAGGCAGAAAGGGGAGGGAACGGAGGACTTTATTTTTTTAAATCTCTTGAACCATAACAGTTTGAGAGAGAGGATTAAGCGCATTGTGTTTTTGTTTTTGTTTTTTTTTTTATTGCAGCTACCATTTACAGGATACTTTTTTTTGGGACTTTACTATCCCTTTAAATTCCCAACTCCATCCTCTTTCCCTGGAGTCAACATTTTCCCCTAGTTGAGGCACTAGCTGATTGATTTAGTTGCCACTGCACCCTGTCTGGCAGAAAACAAACAAACACACTCACTGTCTCTTTCTCTTTCTCTCTCTCTCTCTCTCTCTGTTTTTAAAGGGACATTGTTGCATAAACTCAATGGGGTTCAAACCATTGTAAATTACACCTACCCAGAAATTGTACAAATTATTTCAGAGTTTAAGTGAAAATGAACCGGGTGGGCTCTAATCTTAAACACTGTATTGCTGTTAATGGTTTTATCTTTTTTTTTTTTTTTTTTGTAACAGGCCTGAAAAAAATTTGCCACTTTCATTTATTTGAGAGGCTTGAGATTTTTCTAACCACAGAGAAAAAATGATAGTAGCGCACACTGTAATGGATTAGAGCCTTATTTATTTTTGGGTGGTAATGGCCCTTTAATACCTCCTTTGCATCAACTAGGCTTTAGTCCGAGCACAGGAGGCATTAAAACTACTCATGCATTAGCCTCTGCATGAGTAATCCGCCAGGCCGGTTGCTACTGCCACTAGAATGGGCTGACATCAGGAAAAAAAGTGGAGGGTGGTGAAGAATTTTACAAACTAAATAACTTTGAAACTAGTTTATATTGATGAGTGTGACTGATATCAGCATGGATTTAAGCATTACTGTCCCTTTTAAAGAATAAAGAGAGCTTCTTGCTCTGTGCATGGTTCTTCCAGTGCAGGAATGTCCCTAACTCTGTTTCTGTCCTTTACAGAACATGGTGAAGCAGAAGGCCATGAGAGTTCTCAAGCAAAAAAGAATGTAAGTAACATTATGCTCAGTCTGCTGGTAATATTTGGAAAGAAAATACAAATATCCAATTTACTTGATGTTGTTGTGTTTTTTTTTTAATTATTATTACTGTTCTTCCAACTTTGACTAGCAGACTTTAAATAAATGATAATCATTTAGGTGGGTCTGATTATTTTTTTAAAATGACCAAAACTTATCTGTTCAAGACATTATTTGTATCCATTGTATTGAAAGACAATCTATAGCAGAGGTTCTCAACCCGTGCCCTCAGTGGCCACTAACAGGCCAGGACTTAGGAATTTCCCTGCTAGAATACAAGTGTGTTGATCAGGGGCTCAGTCATATTGATTAACTCACCTGTGCTCTTAAAGGAAATTCTCAAATCCTGGCCTGTTAATAGCCACTGAGGGCACGAGTTGAGAACCTCTGTTTTTCACCAAGCAATAATCTCTCTTCTGACATCAGGAGTCATCTTGTTGGTTGGAACCCAGTGCCCAAAATTCAGGGGATCCTAATAAAATCTTTCTGGTATCCAAGACAAATGGCGTTTTTTCTTCAGTGCTGGCTTAAACCCTTTAAGGACCCATGACTTGCCAGGACCACCTCGGCTGTCCTGCAGTGATGGTCCTGGCACGTCATGGAATTCAGGGCTCAACACGAGGCTGCACACCATTGGGGAGCCATGAATCCATTAGTGGGGAAAAAAAATGCCCAGTGGTCCTTAACTGAAGGCCGCACAGCTGGTTCGTAAGGGGTTAAAGACACTTAAATTCTTTACAGTTCACAAGTTCAAGATGCAGTCCATAAGATGTTATCACTGCCATGGAACCGGGTGAACTTCTTTCCTATTTTAGATATCAATGACTCTTTCCTCAATGTTCCTATCTAGCCAGATCACCATTGATTTCTCAGGTTTGCATTTCAAAGTTGTCTGTCAATTTTTGACAAGACTGTTTTGTCTTTCCACGGCACCAGTAGTGTTTATAAAAATGAAGGCCCCACTGGCAGCCTTCCTCTAAACACAAGGGATCTACATACCACCCTATAAGTAGGAAAACATATTTTGTCGGGTAGGACAAAACCTCCAGGCATTAATGGCCATTTACATTCCAGATGGAGAAAATTGTGTACAGATTATGCAGCAAAATGACACTGGATCTGGTTGAATGGAAGCTGATCCAAGTAGTAATTTGGACAATCTCAGCCCTTTAGGGAATGCCAGAGTTAGATCAGATGTCATCCCAATGCCAAGCTTCCAAACTTCTGTGCAAATACAAGAGATCCAAAGGCCATATCAGTGGACGGAACAGTCATTCCGGGGAATTACACACTAGCAGACCTGTTTTTCACTAATCAGTGATTCTCAGAGTTCTCATAAAGTCCAAATAAGAAAAAAAAAACCATGTAATTCTTAATCCACCGCAGTGGCTAATATGAACATAGAATCATGCTTTGATGGGTCTCTCCATAAAGGAGCCATGGCGGCTGCTGACGTTTGTGGACCCACTCACCAAAGTTCCAGTACATCAACCCAAGTTGACCAGTCTAGCTTTAACCCTTTAAGTGCCCGAGAGGTATGCAACACAATGCGTTGGATACCTCTCTGGCACTCAGAGTTAAAGGGGTAGTAATGTTTCACAGTAAAAGCAGCTCCAATCATGGGTGTCTGGGGGGGGGGGGGGCAAGGGAGGGGCACTTACCCCCCCTCCATAAAAACAAAGGGGCTGGATGGGCTGGCCTGATGGCCATATTATGGCTTTGACTCCCTCTGGAGAAATTTCTACGGACACCTCTGGCTCCAATAATATTCATAGTATTTGGTTCTTGGAGAGTGTTATTTCAATTCTGTCAGAGTTGTAGTTCAATGATAGTTGAATGATAAAGTATCCCCCTCCTGCTGCTTTTATTGATGTAACGCTGCTCCCCTCAGAGCAGCAAGAGTGTCCTGATGGATCACAGAGAGGGACAATCTTCAGTGAGCATAAGGAAAAACCTGTCAGTGGGGGTAGGGTTTTCCTTATGCTCATGGTAAGAAGATTGTCCCTGTTGTGAGCTGTCTGGTCAAGGGACCAGATTCCACATCTGAGAAGAGACGGCTTACACTAGGTAAAAGGGGCAGGAGGGGGAACTTTATCATTCAATTACTCTTGAACTACAACTCTGACAGTATTGAAATAACACTCTCCATGGCCCAAATATGATGAAGATTAATTGGAGCTGCTGTTTTTGTGAAACATTACTATCTCTTTATTGTCATAGAGTTTGTGGCCTTGCTGTCGAAAAAGGAAGGGCAGTGGTGGGAAACAGGAGGCCCTCTAGCTGCTGCCAGACTACAACTCCCATCATTCTTGCTGGGAATTGTGGCAGTTCTAGTCTGGCAGCAGCTGAGGGCTTCACTTTGCCCATCCCTGGTTTAACCCTTTGAGTGCAAGAATGGTAAGCAACGCATTGTTTTGCAATGCGTTGCGTACCACTCTGGCACTCAAAGGGTTAACCTACAACATCATAAAGCCATCTTTCAAACAAGAAAATTGGTATTGGTAAAAATTTACCACATGGTATGGAAAGCATTATTTTTCTTATTGTAACTGCAATGAATGGGATCCTCAGACATTTTACCTTGCGTGCGGGAATAGACAAAAGTCTGAGACTCCATTCTCTAGAGGTACAACTCGGTAATTTAGAACATTCTGGAAAATCAAACTTTCTTACAAGGAGTAGAACATATCATTACCCCCTTACAAATATCTAACTCCCTTCTTGGGACTTAACCCTTTGAGTGCCAGAGGATCACACAACGCATTGCAGAGCAATGCGTTATGTACCCCTCTGGCATGCAGAGGGTTAAAGGGAAACTAACTAAATCACATATTTACAGTTTGCATCTGTAAATTGTACTTCTTCTATGTAACATCCTGAAAATATAAACATCACACTTTTACATGTTGTTTAATTTCAGGTATGAACAGCAGAGAGATAATCTAAACCAGCAATCCTTTAACATGGAACAAGCCAATTACACTATTCAGACGCTAAAAGACACAAAAACAACGGTATGTTATTAACATCCTGAAAAAACATTTCTTCATGAACCTCTTGATGTGCCAAGACTGTCACAACGGTCCCAGCACTTAAAGGAACCGTAAACTTTTTTTTTTTTTTTTTTTTTTTTTTTAAACCTATGTTATAGAGCTTTTACATCTGAGTAAAACAAGGGTACTCCCACGGCTTTCAGTTGTGTTATTCGAAACTAGTGTAAAAGCCCTAGTACATGGGCCGAGGTTGGAGTACATTGCAAAGACCTCTCTGGTACTCAAAGGGTTAAGAGGCCGATCCTCCTCTGGGTACTGCCGGCGGCGCACGCGATGCAGTCATGCACTGTAGAGACTGCCCGAATGTACAGAATGCTCCCAGCATTCTGTGTGTTTGGGCAGTCTCTACTGCGCATGACTTCATAGGACAGACATTCTAGCGTTTTATTATATAGGATTTATAACCATTCATATAATCAGGAAGTGAATTTACTGCGCGTTGAATTCCTGATAGTTCTAACTGACAGGAAGTGACAGGCAGTCATGTATGTCACTGAATTTTCTCTCCATTAGAATGTGACAGAATTTCTAATTAGAATTTGACCTCTAGAGGCCACTGCTAATGTAAAAAAAACATGGGTTTTAACTGTAACAACTCTGGAAATTTGCATTTCTCAACAGTGGGAGTACCCTTCTTTTACTCTACAGGATATGTCCTCTAATATATATTTTTTATAAAAAAAAGTTTACTGCTCCTTTATGGATGGGCACGTCATGGAATTCTAGGGTCCCTGCCTGGCTGCACGCCACTCTGGGACCCGGAACCCACTGGAGGAAACAAATGTCCCATGATCCTTAACTGCTGGCCTCGCACTGCCGCTGCTGGTCTTTAAGGGCTTAACCCTTGAGGTCTCAAGCGGTGTGCAACACCTGGAGAAGCAATGTGTTGCACACTGCCCTCATCCTCAAGGGGTTAACAGGCCCATAGATTCACTTCAGTGTCTAAATTTCTTTTCTTGTACAATTTCAGGTGGATGCAATGAAAATAGGAGCTAAAGAAATGAAGAAGGCATACAAACAAGTCAAAATTGATCAAATTGAGGTAAGATGGCAACTTTATTTTCCAAATGTATTATTTTTACAGAGACTTAAGGCAGGGGCGTTCAGGTTTTTTCAGACATGAGCCACATGATCGTAAATCCATATGTGTGAGGCCAGAAGTCATTATATCTTGCTAGCTTTAACCCCTTTACAACCAAAGGGTTGTGGAAAGCATTGGTTTGCAGTGTGTTAGGCACCCCTCTGGAACTCCACTGTTATTTATAGTAAGTGTGCAGTTATTGGCCTAGTGGTAGTCATTGATAAAGACAATGAGAATACTGGTATTTAACCCCTTGAGGACCAAAGAGTTGCTTGGTGCACTGCAAAGCAATGTATTTTACACCTACATGGCACTCAAAGGGTTGGGAGACTGAATTGTTCTAGAAAAATGTAGACTGTCAGTTCCCATCATTAATGGTAGAGGCAAGCAGGTGGTTGGGCCTTACTGGAGTACTAGTTGATGGGTGCTAGCTAATTAAGTAAAACTGTTCCCCTTTAAGAAGAATATCACCCCTATACACTTTTTGCTAATGATTAACTAAGTATAGTGATTAGCTTGAAAACTTTTTTTTTTTTTTTTTTTTTTTATAAAATTCGTGGTACTGCTAAAATTGAAGATTTGAAAATGATGCGGTGCCTTACTTCTGGACAGACTGTGGGTACACCTCTGCACCGCAGTCTGTCTTCCTCTGCTCCCCTCCCCACGTGCTTCTTGATCCAGCCTCCTCCGATGACGGTGCGTTTCTCCTTGTAAGTTGGGGTGCTCTCTAGCCAATGAGAACACTCCAGCTTACCAGGAGAAATCCTCAGTCATCGGAGGAGGGTGGATCAAGATGCTACGTGGGAGGGGAGCTGAGGTAGATTGAAAGACTGCGGTGCACAGCTGTACCTGCAGTCTGTCCAGAAGTAAGGCACCGCATCATTTGAATTAATGAATATATTTATTTATATAGTGCCACAAGTCTACGCAGTGCTTTACAATTTAAATTTTTAAACCTTTAATTTTATCAATAACACAAATTTTATTTAAAAAAATCAATTGTTTTCAAGCTAATTGCTATATTTAGTTAATTATTAGCCAAACTTGTATAGGGGTGATAGTTCCCTTTAAAAATATCAGGCAAGCGGCAACGTGGGATCAAATATTTGGTCCACAATACTGATGTTGGATTCTCATGCACTAAAGACAAGGATTGCAGTTCTGTAAGAAACCAGTAGCACCACAGGAAAAATATTTACCACTGATTGTAAATAGGGCTTTTAAGCCCTTGCTAGAGAGGTCTCCAATACATTGCAAAGTGATTGGAAGCAGAAAGAGGGACCCTGTTCACCTCAAACCTACAAAACACTACAGTACTGTAAATTGCATTTTTTTTCTAGGATCTGCAAGATCAGCTGGAAGATATGATGGAGGATGCAAATGAAATCCAGGAAGCACTGAGCCGCAGTTATGGAACACCAGAAATAGATGAAGATGACCTTGAGGCTGGTAAGAAAGGGCAAATGCAGGCATATAGTAATGAGACCTTTTTGAGTCTGAAAACCATGTGTGTGCTTTTGGTTACAGCTCTGTCCAGTTTTCCAAAAAACAGAGTAGGCAACTGCTTAGAGATTTAAATATTGAGGGACAGATCATTTGTGCTGGCAACACCCACAGAGTTGTGGTTATAGCCAGTGCAATCGTTTGGTCCTGTAGCACAAACACTTGTTCCTGTTTATTTACCAGTTTAGATGACCTCTTTACTAGCTATTTAATCCCTTGGATGATAGACATGTTTCCATGCATTGCTTTGCAATTCATTGGAGACCTCTATAGCAGCCAAGGGGTTAAAGACTTTAAAAAAAGTGTGGGCTGGGGGCATGGTCATGTGAGGAGTGGGTTGTTAAAATTGCAAGTGTTAAAGGGAGCCTAGGCTGCCTTGCCTAGGGGCACCTAAGATGTAAATCCAGCTCTTGTGCAACTATTTGCCAAGCAGTTGCTGGGGCACCAACAATTTTGGAGGTCAGGCCTACAGGAGAGGGACATGAAGGGTTATAATAATCCATGTGGCAATCACTTCCTTAATTTTCAACTATTCCTCAATGTTGTGGAGGAGGGACATCTTGATTTTTCCATTGAATTGTGAAGGGCATTGGTTTCTGTATACATTGGAGTTCATCTTGATTTACTGTATGTGTTGGGATATGTCTGATCTGTAGGTACCAAAAACACTCGGTGAAGTAATCCAAGATAATAATTTTTTAAAAAAATAGTGCTATCCTCTAAGCATTCTTGTCTCATTCCTATCTACCCACCCCTCCCCTTCTACAGGATCACAAAATAGTTTACTGCAAGTAAAGTGTTGCAGTTCTCAATAGAATATTGAAACTAAGAGCACAAGATCGTGTGAAATCCTGTGCCCAGCATATACAGCTAGTAAAGCAAATTCAAATCTTGGGCGCTTCTCTCACTCTGCACCTTCCTTTGCTTTAAACACAACAGGGAGGCAGATAGTAGCTTTTAGGTAAAGGCAAAGTGGTGGTAGTTTGTTAAATTTATAGCCTAGTACTACTGTAAACCAGAGAAGAGTGCTAGATGGAGAAAACTTATCGGGGCTTCACCATGGCCTTACTACTACACCACTGTGTGCACTAGCTCAGCTGAAAACTGAAATTATTTTTATCAAAACAAAGCAAAATTGCTAATTCAGATCTGCCCATAAGCATTGTGCTAGTGCTGATTTGTGTATATACTTGATTACAGAGCTTGATGCATTGGGTGATGAGCTTCTATTAGATGATGACAGTTCATACTTGGATGAAGCTGCCTCTGCTCCAGCAATCCCAGAAGGTGTACCAAGCGACTCGAAAAACAAGGTATGTTTATGCATTCTTTTTGAAAAGTACCACTATCCCTGCTGCAAAAAAGACTTGAGGGCTCTCTCCCTCTAGTCTATTATATACAGATCACTAAGTGCTCTGTGTCCTATATAAATGTTTTCAGCAGTGTCTCCAAACCATCTTTACTGACAACTGAAGGACTATTATTTCCTGCTATACCAGTGAGATCTCTAACCCATCTCCGTTGATAAGAATACATACACGAGGCTAAGCTTAATGAGTGTCAAGCCACATGTGTGGATGGAGCTGGCCGGGGAATAGGAAGGAGCTCAGCTCTGTTCCTTGGATCCATTCACAAGAAGTTAAACACATAGCTAGGCTCAGTGAGAACCAAGCCTTTTGTGCAGTAATAAGCTGGTGAGGTCTGATGGTTACCTCACTTGTATGAATGAGAGGAATCTCCCAAACAAAAGTAATGATGTTTGGGTGACTGCACTGAGAAAAGGTATACAGAGGGAGAGAGATCCTCAAGATGAAATCTGGAAATAAAAGATCATAAGTTTTTTTGCTCAAGTATTTTTGCAGCCCACTTTCCTAGGCACAAGACATTTTATAGAATTAAAAAATAATAAACTGAAAAATATATAAACACATTCATCAAATATACTGATTCTGATATACTAAAAAGACCTGGAGAAAACTTGGAGCAAATCAGCTTCAAACATAACTTCCAAATGGCTGCTTGCGGATTATGGGAATTATAGCCCTCAACAGCTGGAGGGCTGTAGTTTGCCCATACCCAAGGCAACACATTCATTATACATTACTCATATATCATACAGTAAAAGCAATAACAACCCCATAACTTATACACATAATCATACGAGCGTAGAAGGCTGCTAAAATATAAATAACTTCCTATTAAAAAGTTAATGTGAATAAAAAAAAAATATATAAAAATAATACATTATACACATTTATAACAATAAAACAAATACAAAACTGCAGTTATATATCATGTATGCTAAAAGTTACTATAAAAATAAACTAAATGGCTGAACTAAATGCAGCTGTGCTTCAAATACACAGGAACTAATACATATATTTCACTCAAATAATAAAATCCCCAACACAACACCAGCCAAGCATTACCCTGAAACACATGGGGCCAGCCAGCCAAGCATTACCCTGAGACAGACGGGGCCAGCCAAGCATTACCCTGAGACACGAGGCCAGCCAAGCATATTACCCTGAGACAGACGGGGCCAGCCAAGTATATTACCCTGAGACACATGGGGCCAGCCAAGCATATTGCCCTGAGACAGACGGGGCCGGCCAAGCATATTAACCTGAGGCACACGGGGCAAGCCAAGCATATTACCCTGAGATAGACGGGGCCAGCCAAGCATATTACCCTGAGACACACTGGGCCAGCCAAGCATATTACTCAGAGACACACGAGGCCAGCCAAGCATATTACCCTGAGGCACACGGGGTCAGCCAAGCATATTACCCTGAGACACACGGGGCCAGCCAAGCATATTAACCTGAGACACACAAGGCCAGCCAAGCATATTACCCTGAGACAGACGGGGCCAGCCAAGCATATTACCCTGAGTCAGACGGGGCCAGCCAAGCATATTACCCTGAGACACACTGGGCCAGCCAAGCATATTACCCTGAGACAGACGGGGCCAGCCAAGCATATTACCCTGAGACAGACGGGGCCAGCCAAGCATATTACCCTGAGAAACACTCGGCCAGCCAAGCATATTACCCTGAGACAGACGGTGCCAGCCAAGCATATTACCCTGAGACACACTGGGCCAGCCAAGCATATTACCCAGAGACACACGAGGCCAGCCAAGCATATTACCCTGAGGCACACTGGGCCAGCCAAGCATATTACCCTGAGACACACTGGGCCAGCCAAGCATATTACCCAGAGACACACGAGGCCAGCCAAGCATATTACCCTGAGGCACACTGGGCCAGCCAAGCATATTACCCAGAGACACACGAGGCCAGCCAAGCATATTACCCTGAGGCACACTGGGCCAGCCAAGCATATTACCCTGAGACACACGAGGCCAGCCAGGCGTTGTCCCGCAACATGAGACACACAAAGTATTACATTAGATGGAACAGTAGGAGAAGAGATGACATGGGGTCTAACATCCATAAACTGCCATTCTAACACACTCTGAAACACACAGTCACACATCAGGAGAAATGCACACCCTTCGTTTTGTTTTTCTAATAAACCATTTTTAATCTACAACAGAATGATATTGTGTACTACTACTCAACAACTTCACATACAACATTACTTTTAAAAGCTTTCAGTAAAAAGTCACCCGGGATGTAACTGGCACTTTGGCATGCACACCCGTTTACAGTAGTGATAACATTTTATTCTTGTCTTTAACCTTTTTGTGTTTTGTTTTTTACAGGACGGGGTGCTGGTTGATGAATTTGGACTGCCACAGATCCCTGCCACATAATTCTCTATTGCTGTAAAAACAAAAATTTAAACTCCATTTTTTTTGTCTTTTGTTTAAATTTATTTAACAAAGTTACATTTGTGTAACCTACAAAAAAAATCAAGATCTTGGATTTCATATTTTAACATTGCTTAAGTCACTACATCCTGATTTTTGTTCTGGAAATAAATAACTTGACTTACTGGGAGCAGCTTTCTTTATCCCAGATCCATGAGTTCATATCTCACTGCAGGAGCAGATTTCCATCAGTGTACAGACCGCTGTTACCGGGCAGAACCCTGCAGTGCCTTTTTTCCTGCACCTTCTTCTAAAACTTTTTCAGCACTGACACAGGTCCTGCAGCTTTAAAGTGTGTAATAGCCCCATTTTGTCCTGGAAATACCAAGTAATGTCCTGCAGAGCCACATCACTATAGTCCTATGCAGTTACTGCTAATGTTCTAAGAACTGGCCTAATTCTGGGGTAAACAAACTGCACCATTGGACACAACTCCAGTTATTAGTACATCGGCCTCATTTGTTGTTGTACTCTAGGATAGACTTTACAATGTTGGTGGAAGGAGTATTGAATATGAAAGGTTGTTTGTTTTTTTTTTCCTTAGAAGTCTGTGTAACATATTTCACCCCCTTCATAGACAATATCCCATGACTGCTTGCTAGTGATGTATATTATTGTACCCTAATACTTCATTTGATAAATTAAAACATTTTTAAAATAATCCTGAGGGGAAAGATGCTCCAGGTGTACAATGCTTGTACCTTATTAAAAGATGTAACCATTAATAAAGACAGAGCGATTGCTGTTGAATTGTACTTTGGTTCCTGATTGCTTAATATTGGTTTAAAGGAATAGTGATACTTAATAATGAAAAATGGATATGTTGCAGAGTTTACCCTGGTGAGTAAAATAAACACTCCCACTACTGAGATGTGTTTAACCCCTTAACGACCCTTGACGGTCATAGTACGTCATGGGTTGACCTGACTGAACGACCCATGACGTACTATGACCGTCATGGAGTTCCGGGCTCCCACCGTGGCTGCACGCCGTTCGGGGAGTCCAGAACCGGAAGAACAAAAAAGAAAAAAATGCTCCGTGGTCCTTAACTCGCCGCGCCAATCGGCCAGTCATTAAGGGGTTAATCAAAAGTTATTTCAGAGCAAACCTGGATTTTTTGGGTGCAGTACTTCTTTGGCCTGAACTGTTGAAGTAGCACTGTTGCTACAGCAGTCTATAGACTATAGCTGTATCAACATCTCCACCATAAAATTCAGGCCACGGAAGTACTACACCCAAAAACTGAAGTTTGAGCTGAAATTGACTTTGAATAAAACATCTCTCAGAAGGGGGAGTACCCATGGATAAACCCTGATATATATCTATATCTTTTATTTTCTTTTCTTCTTTTTTTTTCTTCTTCTTCAGTTTTAACTTTTACTATCAGTTTATAGAGGACCTGTCACCAATAAGTTTAATTAATTGTATAGAGAATTAAAATGTGTATATATGTTGCTCTACCCATTTGTTTATAACATAAATACATTTTGAGAAATTGACCTTTATTTCTCTTACATCCTATATGGAACACAGGAACCGTGGGTTTGAATCCGTCCTTCGGAGGACATATCTCAAATACAGAGTCTTGTTGTTGGAGACTCCCTACGCCTCCTCCAGTTCAGCTCTTTCACCTGCTTTCCAGTAAGAATGTGTCCTGCGAAAAGATCAGATGGCTGGGAACACTCTTAGTTTTTAGACATTTATTATTTTTCTGATAGATATGGGGCTGTCACAATTTCCCCATGAAGCGGGTTGCCATTACTGGGCTTCACCTGGAGTGGATTGACCAGTGTGCAGGTGCTGTGTGGACCCTTGCAGCCTTAGGAAGGCAATCTTGCAGGTCAAGTTTTCCCTTGCAGCAGAGGCTCTTGGGGCTCTGTTTACTTTCAGCTACATTGATAACCAGAAGACTGGTGAGTAACCCTTTGAGTGCCTTTGTCCACATTTGTCCCAATCCTGTGCCTCTCCATACAGAGGTATTCTGAGCCTTTTGCAGGCTCCTGCTGGGTAGACTTGAGGGATTTGGAGCAAGGATGGGTGCAGTTTGGATAAGGTTTAACCCTCTCTCTGCTGCTTTCACTACGTTGTATCATGGGTTCTGTGGGAATTGTTTGCTCTTCCCTTTCACTTGTATCCTATTTTTGGCACCCCTTGGATGTTCTCTGGGGTATTTGGGTCCCCTTAATAAATTTGACCAAATTCGGTGTTCTGCCCCTTTAAGAATGAGAGCCCAACAGCCGCCATCTTTGCTCCATTGCCACCTTTGGGAAGTTATGTGGGCTCTATCTTCTTTTCTCCTCATGCTCTTTCATCCGGTTCACGTCACGAGTGTCCAGGGAGCTCGAGGTGATTCCACGAACTGAGTTCTAGGTGTTGTTATGCAACAACAGAGAAGACTACATTTCCCAGAATGCCCATTTTTCTGGCTTTCTTCCGACTGGCTGTCAGTTTTGCAGTCACCATTTTACTTCTCTTGCTTTTCCTATACAGAGGCAGACTCTCCTTGCTTTCCTTCTCCAGATTAACCCTTTGCTTGTCAGATAAGTGTATTTACTGGGCTTTCAAAGGTGCTTTGCTAGTCTGGGATTGTATTCTAGTATTTATACTAGTGTTGGGATGCTTTATTGTCAGGATGTCAGATTCTAAAGGACATGGGGTAAATCTAAGGCTAAGGGCTCAGGGGGTGTCCCTTACCTCCCTCACTTACTGTTCCCCATGCTAAATGGGGCTCCCCCGGGAGTATTCAGGATCTCTCTGCCCGTCTTGTGCTTTGGCTCCTACTACTTCTCCGGGGCCCTCCAGTACTGACCAAGAGCCAGCTTGAGTCAAAACAATTCTATCCTCTGTGGCCCAAATTCACTTTTCCCTTCAAGGGGTACTTTAGTGATGGAAGCCCCCACTACATTTAAATATGTGGCTTCTGTATCTAAAGGGTGTTGCTCAGGTTCTAGGGGTTTCCTCAGAGGAGGAATTGTCTGAGGGAGAAGATGAGAAGGGGGAATAGGAAGATATGGAGTCTTCCTACTGTTATGGGGAATCTTATGAGGCTGATCCCCTCCCCTCAACTGAGGTGCTCGTAAGAGCTGTATTGGAGACCGTTCAGGTCTCTGACACCTCTGAATATGGGTCGTCTTCTGCATATGTCTTCCATAGACGTAAGAAATTTTCACCCTTCTTTCCGCATAATGCCACTCTTGACCAGATTCATCTGGAAGAGTGGAAGACCCCAGGCAATCTGCTGTCTTATCACCAAGAGGTCCTCTAAGCAGTATCCATTTTCAGAGGCAGCTTTGGTGCAGTGGGCCTCTACTCCAACAGTGCACCACCCTTGTTTCTCGGTTGGCTAAGACTACTGAGCTGTCTTTGACAGATGTAGCAGGGCTTAGGGACAAGAAGCTGGACTCTATCCTCACAGCCAATTTTGTGGCCACCGGAGCGGCACTTTGGCCTATTTTTGCATCGGCTGGGTTAACAGGGCTGTTGCTGTGTGGGGTGAACTATTGATGGAGGCTGTCCATGCAGAGTTTTCCAAAGAGGATATGTTTGTTCTTTTGCTAACAATTGCATGTCCTTTGGAGGCAGTCAGGTTGTCTGCTAAAGCCTCTGTGGCTCAAAATTTGTTCTGCGGACCAATCTTTTTATGAAGATCTATTTTCACAAGTGGTGCATGGACAAGGCTTTGCACTCTCAGGAGTTTGACCTCCCTTTGGTGTTATCCTTTCTCCAGGATGGTGTGAACAAAGGACTCCTTCCTTTAAGGCTCTCACTCCTCCATGGGACCTTAATTTGTGAGTTTTACAGATGCCTCCCTCTTTTGAGTCCCTTGCTTTCATCACTCTGTGTCAGTTGATGCTCAGGATGGCTTTTCTTTTGGCAATGGTCTTCGTCCACAGAGTTTCTGAGTTGCAGGCATTGTCTTGCAAGCCGCCTTTCCTGGTCTTCTGTAAGGACAAGATGGTGCTTCGAACCTCTCAGGAGTTTCTGCCTAAGGTGGTTTCTGAGTTCTACATCAATCAGAAGATTGCTGTACCTTCCTTTTGTCCTGACCCTAAATCTGACAAGTTGAAGGATCTCCATTCGTTGTATGTTGTGCTTTGCCTTAAATATTTTGTGTACCGTACTGAGCCATTTCACAAGGCTGACTCTCTTTTTGTCATTCCTGAGGGTCCTAGGGAAGGTCAAGCTGCTTACACGGTCACCGTTGCTTCTTTGATTAAGTCTACTAAATACCAGGTGTATGAACTCAGGAAGAAACCTGATCCCTTCAAGGTCATAGCACATTACACTAGGTCTGTGGAGGCTTCTAGGGCCTACAAGAATCAGACCTTGGCTGAGCAGCTGTTCAAGGCAGCGACTTGGTCCTCCTTGAACACCTTTGCAAAGCACTACTGTGTCGATGTTCTGGCTTCAGCCCTGCCTATCTAGGGACCTGCATACTTGGTTGCTTTACTGTTGTTCGATTGTTTGAGCCCCGTTGGCTTTTGTTCTTGTGTGTTGTGTAACTTCAGTGTGGCTGTTGACACTTATTGTTTGGGATGTTCCCATGCCGGATAATCCTAGGAAACTCCGTGATCATGGGGATGAGCGTGAGGTCCTTTCACCTTTTTTCCCACCTCTGGGAGCTTAGTGTTAGTATATCCCCATGGTACCTGTGTTCCATATAGAATGTAAGAGAAAATAGGATTTTAGTATTCTTACCTGTTAAATCCTCTTTAGTCCATAAGGAACACAGGTCTCCCACCCAGAGAAAGGGGCCTTTGCTGTGGTCTTGCCTACCTGAGCTGCGGAGTCTTTTAGAGTCTTTCTTCTCCTAGGAGATTTTCTTCTTATTCTTCTGCTTGCCTTATTGTGTGGCTTTGGACACATTAATTCTGGAGAGTGGGGAGAGGGTTGAGCTGGAAGATTAGTAGAGAGTCTCAACCCACAAGGCTGTGTGTTTCAGAGCCTTGTGCTCAAAAGGAGGGACTCCGTTCCCATGGTACCTGTGCTCCATATGGACTAAAGAGAAAAGGATTTAACAGGTAAGAACACTAAAATACTATTATTTGAATGGCACAGTATGTCTCAATGTGCTAATTAATTTGTTGTAGGGTAAAAATATCACCCATTGTGCTATTAAAAATGTCCCCTGTATGTGGGCTCTAACTAGATTAATTCATAGTACACAACTGTTGTATTACAATCAAATGATACAATATATAGGCAGTTTGTAACCCTTTGAGTGCCAGGCGTACCTCTCTGACACTCAGAAGGTTATGTACCTTTATTATAAACCTAACTTACAAATTTACCTGGGAGGATGCTTTGCCTTACTAAAAGTTAAGATTAGTTAATCTTTAAATTCATGTATAGATCAAGAAATCTAGAAGCTTGTCTGTTTATAGGTTAAAGTTATTCATTGTAATGAAATCCAGTCCACCGAGTACTAAGCTGGACATCACCTTCATTCATGTTTACATATTAGAAAACGACATTAAAGGCTGCCTATGTGCCATGAAAAGCCAAAAGATCAGCAATTCAGACCATATATTCAAAATTGGTACAGTATGCTTATTGTGGCACCAGTGATGTTTCATATACTTATTAAATGTTTCAGTGACATTTCATTTGCTAATGATGCCCTTCCTGTGATATTTCATATGCTAATCAAGTGCTGTGCTGCACCAGGAGACTTTCACTTTCCCAGAAATGTGCGAATATTTTCTAAAATATACATCTGCTGAAATTTTGGTTAACATGACACATAGGCAGGTTTCAATTAAGTTTTTAAATACATAAAAAAATAAATAAGATGATAGGTCTCGTTTGAGCATAACAAAATGGTTTATCGTAACAACATTTAAGTTAAAATATTGCCCCAACTCAAGAATACTTTATTTACCAGCCATTGTTATGTAGCATTGAAAAGTACGTTTTTATCTTTATGGTAAAGTTGTAAAAGCTGCGGTGCCAGGAGCATCCAGCAGCTTACACTTTCATCTGATTCGTGCTAAATGTATCACTCACTCTTCAATTCTGGAAATGGTGTTTCTGCACATTGTTACATCTGTTACAGGTCTACAGTGTGGCTAGCTTTACTTGCAGTTCTGCATATTGAATATGTGGTAAGGACATAATGGTGGCTTTTAGCACTGCAGCTTTTACATCCTCCCCAAGTGAAAAATGAAACCGTGGATGCAGCTGGTGGGTGGAAAAAAAAGCACTTCTGAAGTTACTTAAAGGGATAGTAAAGTTTCATAATAAAAACAGCTCTAATTAATCATCATAGTATTTGGACTTTGGAGAGTGTTATTTCAATTCTGTCAGAGTTGTAGTTCAAGAGTAATTCAATGACAAAGTATCCCCCTCCTGCCCCTTTTACTGATGTAACACTGCTTAGCCAGAGCAGAAGGGAGGTTCCCAGGTAGACTGCAGAGAGGGACAATCTTCAATTAAGATAAAGGAAAAACCTGAAACTTTTCAAGGGGGGCAGGGTTTTCATTGTTCTCATAGGAAGAAGATTGTCCCCTTCTGTTATCTGTCTGGTCTATGAATTGGATTCCACATCTGGGAAGAGATGGCTTGCACTAGGTAAAAGGGGCGGGAGGGGAAACTTTGCTTCTGAATATCTCTCAAACCATAAAGGTTTGAGAGATAAGACTTATATATTTCTTCATGGTTTTTTTAATACCTATAAAATAAAGATAAAACAAAGTATTACTACCCCTTTAAGTCTACAGATGTTATTTAATCCTTCTGAGGTCATTTTTATAGTCTATGGCAGTGGAGGGCAACGTGCAGCAATTGCTAGAAAAGAGTTCCTGATACGAATAACATTTTGGATTTTTAAAGGAAATAGGAGTAAGTGGCTCTTTAAATTATCAGAAACAGGTAGTTGTTCATCATTCAGCAATTAGGAGTATGTATTTTTTTTTATATATTTTTGGCACAGTATACTTGCTTTGCACTATTTGAGGTTTGTACTTGGTTTTCACCTCCTCAAATTAAATAATAGACTTTATCAGCTTCAAATAGATTAGTCATATAGAGAACCCTGCCCATGGTTCTAATGGGACATGATGAAAATAAATCTTCTGCAGCATTCAAATGCAAAACAAAATAAAAAAAAAAACACTTACTGGCTTATGAAGGACAAATTCCCAAGTGCATCCTCCTATTAACCTTCTAAGTGCCAGAGTTATCCAGTGCTTTGCGGTGCAATGCACTGGATACAACTCTGGAACTGACAGCATGACTCCGCAGTATCTATCACATTCTATGGGAAACAGTTTGTCATTGACTTTCCCCTGCAAAAAATGTAACAGAATAACTTATTGGAATTTGACCACCAAAGGGCACTGTTAATGTAAAAAAAACAAACAGGTTTAAACTGTAAGAACTAAAAATATGCATCCCTCAGCAACGAGAGTACCCTTATTTTACTTAACAGGAAATGTCCTAATATATAATTTTTTTTCATTTATAACAAAAGTCTACTACTCCTTTAAAGGAACACATTAACAACTAAAACTGAACGGAGGTTATAGCCCTTTAAATGCCGTTCTTCATGCTAGCATTTGAGGATTAAAATTTAGTTTTACACATGCTGTGAGGGAGCAACCATGCTTGCATTTTACAGGGCTCCAATAGCACAGCAATGTTGAGAATTGTGTCCGGAATTCTCTATAAATGAGCTGAGATCAGATAACAGCCTTTTGTGAATACAAAAACAATGGGCACTGAAAGCAATGCATTGTCTTTAGCTCTTATTTCTCATTTCAAAAAGCACAAATTCCCCTTTAAACACATTAAGATCCACTTATTTAGGGTTATAGCACCCATTTAATCACTTGACCAATAAAATATACTTATATATTACATTATGACAGGACTCAAAATTTCCATTCGCCACTAGCCAATGGCAAGTGAAAATTTAGCCCTGGCGAGTAGAAATTCAGCCCTGGTTGGTATGTTTTGGCTTGCAGTGGCGAGTAACTTTTCAGGTTTGGCTAGTAGCAAAGGACTTAAAATTATAAGCCCTGCATTATGATGCATATGAAGGAGAGAAGGCCATAGAGATAAGACAAAGCAAAGGAGTTGATAGGATTCCAAAAGACCTGGCGCTTGTACCCACCTAACTCATTATTATTATTCTACCTCAAAGCCCAATTGCATCATACCTAGTAGGATTATTAGTACAGAATTACACCATTAGATGCTCAAGTTGTCAATAAAACCTGCTTTTAGCTGCCTCAACAACTGAAAATTCCTGTAACAGACTGACATCCTAAGATGAACCGAGCAAATATGGGGCAAACCCAGTGTACCACATATGAGCAAATGTTCACACGGATTTAAAAAAGGTAAAATTTACTCACCGTTATTTGTTTTTCCTCTGTGTCCTTCCACGGCATACTGTGGGATGATTGGCTCCACCCTCCAGTTGCGTCACTTCCTTCCTGCAGTTATATGGTTGACCAAGCTGCAAGAAAGGAGATGTTAGAAATAGCCAATATAAACGGGCATGCTTAATCTATCCTGAAACCATGTAAATAATAATCATGGAACTGATACTATACCGTATTACTCAACAAAACAAGGGGAGGGTTGCCGTGGAAAGACACAGAGGAAAAACAAATATTGTGAGTAAATTTCACCTTTTTCTCTGTGTACCAAAGCAGTACCTCAGTGTCTGGGAAGGATGAGAATAGTTATACAGGAATGGCTGTCTCAAGCACCTTCCTGCCAAACTTGGCGTCCTCAGATGCTTGAACATCAAGTTTATAATGTTTAATAAAAGTAGAGACTGATGCTCATGTAGCTGCTTTACAGATTTCTTGTGGGGAAGAAGCCACTTTTTGTGCCCATGATGTAGATACGGCTCTAGTAGAGTGGGCTTTGAGCTTTGGAGGTGGTTCAAGATCATCCGATCTAAATGCTAATGATATACAGTCCCGAATCCAGCGGGAAATTTATGGTTTAGAAGCTGCTGATCCTTTAAATTTGCCACAAAAGTGAACAAATAAGGCTTCTGTTTTGCTGAGGAGCTGCATCCTGTTGAGATAAATTTTAAGGCATCTGACTAGGTCTAAATTATGCAGCCGTTTTTCAATGTCATGCTGTGTGCAAGGACAAAAGGATGGGAGAACAATCGCCTGCTTGAGGTGGAACTCTGAGATAACTTTAGATCTGAAAAAGGGATTCAGTCTAAGAACGACTTTGTCATGATGGAATATTAAAAATGGAGGAATTCTCATAAGAGCCTGTAGTTCCCCCACTCTTTCTGATGTGACAACTGTAAGGAAAACTGTCTTGATACTGAGGTGTTTTAGAGATACCTCTAGAGGCTCAAAGTAAGGGTGCGAAGATAATTGCTGAAGTACTAGGTTAAGGTCCCAGGGTGGAATGGTTTCTCTAATAGTTGGCTTAATTTTTGAATTAGAGATTAGATACCTTTTAATCAAATAATTATTGGCAAAGGGAGTAGCTAGAATGGCTGATATTGCTGACAATTGCACTTTTTGAAAACCTGCCTGAAGGAAATCCAGAATCAGAGGGGCAGAAAAGGACTGGCGGTCTAATGTTTCCTTCAAGCACCATTTCTGCAACACAGTCCATATTCTATAATAGATCTTTGTATTAGATTGTTTTCTACCTTGCAATATGATCTGGATAACCGAGTCAGAAGTACCTTGAAGACTTAAAGACTGCCGCTCAGCCTCTAGGCCTTGAGCTGAAAGAAATCCAGATGTGGGTGAACTAGTGGGCCCTGGATTAGCACGTCTGGAACTTGTGGTAGCGGGATGGGAGGTCTGAGGGCTTTTTTGGCCAGTCCTCTGACTCGTCTTTTCTGATCTTTCTTACCACCTCTAGTAACAGAGGTAGTGGAGGAAATACATATGCCAGCGGGTAAGTCCATGGGAGGTGAAGAGCATCTTGAGCCAGACCCTGAGGCTTGCACCACCTGGATATGTAAGCTTGACACTTTTTGTTGTGGCCTATGGCCATTAGGTCCACTGAAGGCGTTCCCAGTTCCTCTGTTATTCAGTTGAAGACTTTGGTGTTGAGGCTCCATTCCCCCTGCTCTATCCTGGTGCAACTTAGGTAGTCTGCCTGGATGTTGAGGTGACTGGAGATGAAACCTACCGTGAGTGAGGAGAGGTGCCTTTCTGCCCAAGAGAATATTCTTAATGCTAGGTTAACAGCTGACTTTTTGTGCCTCCCTGGTTCAGTAAGTATTGCACCGCCGAGATGTTGTCTGACCTGATTAACACTGAGGTGTGTTGTAGGTTTCGGCGGATGTGTTTGAGGGACTTCCACACTGCAAGAAGTTCCAGGACATTGATGTGTAGATGGGCTTCCTGGTTTGACCAGGTGCCTTGGATAGTCTGCCGATTCCAGATGCCTCTCCAGCCTGTCATGCTGGCGTCTGTGTACAGGATCTGTTTTTGGGTTCCAAGATGGACCGGCCTTCTGCTAGATGTCTGGGATGAATCCACCACTGCAACTCCTTCTTGGAGGATGCCAGTAGAGGAATCTTCTGAAAGTGATATGAAGGGGTTTTCCGGAAGTAACAGAGATAATTCTCCTGAGTTCTGCGAGCATGGATTTTTGCCTATGGTATAACCTGAAAGGTTGAGGACAAATGTCCCAATATTTTGAAAAAGTCGTTTGCTGCGAGGGAAGTTTCACGAAGAAAGCTTTTCACCGTGTGAATATCCTGTTTTGTCTTGTTGAGCCAATTATGTTGAAGACAAGGGTTAAAACAAGAGAACCAATCAGGTTGGATATCTTCACATAAATAGATAAATGACAATAATAAATAATTATGAGAACTTAATACTATTAGGTATTGACACGCTACTTTACAGTAAAGAATTGATTAAAATAATCAATCCTGCATATTTGTTGAAAAATATATATAATTTATTACAGTACAATATAAAGTGTAAGCAACAATGAAATAAATGAGTGACCAGCAATTATAATAGATATATACTAACTCAAACCACAATTATCACCATTAGGATTACCAGCAATTAAAGGGTTAACCACGCATAGGTATATTCAGAGGTATTAGATAACAATAATTGCACTCAGCAGCATAGAAAAGGATAATTGATCCTTACAATTAATAAAATACAGTTGGCAGCAGTGTATATGAATACCTTCTGCCCCAGAAACGGTATAAACTAGGCTAATTGAGGTTTAAGGTGTATTGTTAGGTGAATTAGCTTTAATATTAAGCCAGGTCCTCTGACAATTCCCTTATACCATATATAATAATCAAATTTAGAGACTAAGTGAAATAGAATCCCAGATGATAACACTATAATTTAATTATCTACCGATTACAAATATTGCATACCTTCTGAATAAAACATATAAGTTGTATTTAATATAGTCAATAACAGATTATACCAGAAAATATTGAATCAATTCAATAATATATGTCTAGACAGTATATTAAACGTCATGCAACATATATCACAAATATGACTACAGCAATATTATGTAAAACCTATAGGGTACTTCAAGGGTTAATCCACTTACTAAGATAGGGTGCCCCACCCAAGATAGCAGCTTCTTTTGTCTTTTAAACTTTCACTTCACAAAAGTTAGGCCTATTTCACACACACACAAATCCAAAGAAACACCACAAATAAATAGACATAGTGGTTAAAGGTTTAATAAATGAATTCAAAGAATTCCCCAGATCAAATATTAGTTATTATAATCTTTCCAGAAACACAATATATTATTCTAGAAATATCAAGAATTATATTAACTAATATATAAACCAAGCTATTTAACTATATTACTGCTATAAACTAGATTATTCTTATCTGGCAAAATATGACAATTTACCAATAAATAAATACATTCTGCTTAATTCCAGAATTTCTATAGCTAGTATAGCTTATTATAATTAATCCCAAATGGTTGGCCAGTCCAATTAAGACAAATTATAAGAAAAAATATGTTTCTTCAAATATAGAATAAATATATATTTGATTCTGAATTTTGCAGAATTCTAGTAAGGAAAGATATATAGTTACCAGTCCAATAAGTGTGGATTTCTTAGGATTTATTTAGCAGACAATCTGTTATATTTCAGGAAAACATAGCAGGAATTGAAGAGCCAGGAATCAAGAGGGAAAAAAACCCTCTTCTCTCTCAACATGCATATTTATAATATGAAACTCCTCTTATCAAAATCTGCTCTGATTGGTTAAAGGACCATCTCATTATACAGTGACATCACCAGTATTACCTGATTGGGTGCTTCTAATCCTTAATTTCCAAGTGACATCCCAAAACATTAGTAATAACACCATGTAATCTATAGATGGCGCCATTACTCTATATTAAAATTTTACATATAATCAATTTTTATGTCATCAATGATGCATGTAAGAGGTCATTAAACGTCATATAAATATACTATCCTCTCAGACATTCTCATAGGGGAGTATCACTCTGTTTTAGACTTTGAGATTTTCTCATAAGATAATAATACTGCTTGAGACTCTGGTTGTCTGCATCTAATTGTATATCTCCATAACTGACATTGTTTTAACATGAGATAATTTACATACATCTTAAAACAGAATTTCAGAGAATTTGATTTAAAAGAAAAATTAACCATTTCCTCCACATCATGGAAATGTCTCTGACAGTCTGTCCACTGACAATGTTGCCAGACTTTGTGCAGTATTGAACTGTATCCCTAGGAAGGTATGTTCTGGGATGGAATCAGAGAACTCTTTTTAGGTTGATTAACCAGCCAAGTTTGCTGAGAAGATACCGGCATTGTTTTGTGCTTGATAGCGACTTCTGTAGCGTTGAGTCTGTTATTAGGATGTTGTCCAAATATGGCACCAGTTTTATATGGTAACAATGGCGTAACTCTGCCTAAGGGGCTGACATAATCTTTGTGAAGACCCGTGAAGCTGATGCCAGCCCGAATGGCAGGACTCGGAACTGGAGATGTTGGCCAAAGACATGGGATCTTAGGTATTTCCTGTGGCTTTCCCTGATCAATACTTTATGGTATGCGTCCTTCAAGTTCAGACGCATGTGGGCGGGACCAGTCTGATATGGATATGGAGATTTTCTCTCTGCAATGGCACATGGGAGTGAAAAACGTGAGTTGTAGCACCACTGAGAGGCTACTATGCCTAAGAGCAAGACACTTTGTCTTGTTCGTGCTCGATGGGTGCTCTTCACAATTCTTTGTCTCCCTAAGTATAAGGGTATCCCAGGCATGGGCCCTTGCTTCCATGTGCCTAGATGGATTCAGCTGCACCACACTGACAAGGCCCACATAGGCCGAAACATACGTCTGTGGTTATGCTGTCTCTCTCATGCGGAGAGGATTTGCCTGTCATTTCGGAGCTGGACTGTCTGTGGGCGGGACCAGTCTGATATGGATATGGAGATTTTTCTCTCTGCAATGACACATGGAAGTGAAAAACGTGAGTTGTAGCACCATTGAGAGGCTACCATGCCTAAGAGCAAGAAACTTTATCTTGTTCATGCTCGATGGGTGCTCCTCACAATTCTTTGTCTCCCTAAGTATAAGGGTATCCCAGGCATGGGCCCTTGCTTCCATGTGCCTAGATGGTTTCAGCTGCACCACACTGACGAGGCCCACATAGGCCGAAACGTACGTCTGTGGTTATGCTGTCTCTCTCATGCGGAGAGGATTTGCCTGACATTTTGGAGCTGGACTGTCTGTGGGCGGGACCAGTATGATATGGATATGGAGATTTTCTCTCTGCAATGGCACATGGGAGTGAAAAATGTGAGTTGTAGCACCACTGAGAGGCTACCATGCCTAAGAGCAAGACACTTTATCTTGTTTGTGCTCGATTGGTGCTCCTCACAATTCTTTGTCTCCCATTGTACTCTTTCACCCTGAGATACTGGCCCTTCACCCTGAGTAGCAGGGTCAAACCCTGAGAGTTTCTATGTATCCAGATAGGCATGTCCCCTGTCTTAGAATTATACCTAGGATCTCTCAGGGTCTTGACCCAAATTCTCATAGTGAGAGGATCCAGTGTTACCTACTGCATGATCTGCATCTGTAGACTCTATATTGGTACCATTTCTACCAGAAATATAGGGAGAAGTACTGCTTGTATTAAGTATATTCAAGCAGTGATATGTCTATTTATAGCATGTTAAAGGTTCATTGAGGTCTGACTGTATTATGTCTGAAAACAAGTATGGACACATGGTCTAAAATCCATATTTTGTGGAACTTTAAGGTCAAGATCTCAGGGTCATCATATTTTGAAAGTCTCCCAATTATACTTTGCTTAGAATAATGTATAAATGCATAGCTGCCGTCTGTCCCTGACTTGGACTCTTTGTCCCTGGATCATGATGTCATTGTGGAATGATCAGACTAGGAAGTGCCCAATATAAGGTGCTGGGTTATACTTTGCAGAGTGGAATCTCCACAAAGAGGATACAGAGTGCTATTTGTTATTAATAAACAGAGATAACAGAAAACAATACTGAGAATACGGCTAAGTAGGCCTCAGTGAGCAAGATTCTGGAGTATGCTGGATGGGGAGAATTGCTGGCTGGCGGTGGCTGCTCTTGGGTAGCCTTACTGCTGCCTAGGCTGGATAAAGATGCTGGCCAGATTAGTGCCTACTGGAGAAGCCAGAACCCAAGAAACAGCAGCTACTCACTGAGAACTCAAAATAGGGTAAGTGGGAACCTACTAGTAATATAGTTGTCACTGCTGATAGACTGGAACAAGAACAGAACAGGAAAACAGGAACAATTAGAAGTCGAGACTCAACTAGCAGTTGATGGGGCAAAAGCTTGACTAGCGGTCAAGGGAGTTGAAGCTCAACTATCGGTTTAGGGGATCGAAGCTTGACTAGTGGTCAAAGGGGTCAGTCGGTGCTATGGTCATACCTCTGTACTTTAAAAATGTGTTAACCCTGAGATTTTTTTAATATTAATCCTTAAAGTTCCTGAGAACATATTTTCTAAGTCATATTATTCTGCTTAGTTTAACCCGGTGGTGTTCAGTCAGCCCACAAAGAAGCCTTAATACTACATCATAGATTTAGCACTTCCAGGACACACACAAGACAAGCAGGACTTCTCCCTCTTCTTTCCAGTTACAAATGGCACCAATTTAACACCTAAACAAAAGGGGAAACAACTTGGGGAATCCTCATTAGAAAAAGATTTAGGAGTACTGATAGACGATAGACTTCACAGCAGTGTGTAGAGTCACTAAGCTGCTGCAAGAGCAAATAGAGTATTAGCCTGCATAAAAAGAGGTGTAGATGTAAGGGATACTAATATTATTCTACCTCTATATAAATCCTTGGTTGGGCCTCATCTAGAATATGGAGTACAGTTTTGGGCACCAGTTCTTAAAAAAGACATTGTTGAACTGGAAAAATGCAAAGATGTGCAATAAAACAAAGGAATTTGAGGATCTATGTTATAAACAGAGACTAGCCAAACTGGGTTTGTTTACATTATAGAAGAGGTGTCTAATGGGTAATATGATTTACAAATACAGTCAAGGACAATACAAAGAACTATCCAATGAATTATTTACAGAAAGAGCTGACCTAAGAACGAGAGGTCATCCATTAAGACTAGAGGAAAGAGCTTTCGATTAAAATAAAGGCAGAGATTTTTTACATTATGGGCTGTAAAGCTATGGAATTCTTTGCCTCGGAATGTTGTACTTGCAAATACTGTAACTGCTTTCAAAAAACAATGGATGTCTATCTAGCACAAGACAATATTAATAATTAATTATTCATAATTATGACAGATGGCTTCAATGCAGATAGGTTGTTGATCCAGAGAACTATCTGACTGCCAACTGCAGTCAGGAAGGAATTTTTTTAGCCACTTGGAGCGAAATTGGAAATGGCTTCAGGGTGTTTTTTTTGCCTTCCTCTGGATCAACAGCAGTGTTTTGGCATGGGATGGACTTGATAGATGCATGTCTTTTTTCAGCCTCGTCAACTATGTTACTATGTTAGTTCTTTGGTTCAAATCATATACATATCTGGGAACTTTCATTTGTGGAGTCCCCGGAGGGGACTCCTCTGTTGCCGTTGGGGAGTACAATTGGCGTGGTAAAAAGGGGGTGGGATATACCCATGAGTGAGGGCGTGGCTTTCTGGGGCATCACACAAGTGGGCGGTAAGGTAGAGGAACTGGGTGGGGAGGAACTTTGTGGAAGGAGCAGAAGTGGGGAGAGTTTTAAAGAAAACTCCATACATCCAGAGAATCAGCCCCTGCCCCAGTAATGTACTCTCAAAACCTGAGTCTCCAGGCCAAATCCGGAGAGTTCCCAGGTATGATCATATATTAGGAAACACCAAACTCTCTCACACTGAGAATTGGGACCTTCACTCTGAGATTTGACTCAACACTCTTAGTTTCAGAGTCAAACCCTGTGAGTTCCCAGGTATGGCTATGATACATGGTAAAATGGACCACTAGTGACTGACGCTCTGTACTGTGACTGTCCAGGGGAAATGTGTCCCAGGAATTGTTTTTGTAATGTTGGCAAGTATGACGATATACTGTATATCCTAAAAACAACTTGTAACAATAACAAGTAGAGCTGTTGCTGCTAATAAGCAACCAAGGGCAAATTGTGTTGCAATTCCAGCCCGGGGGATTTATTTTTTACCTGGACCACTAGTTGGTATTCAGTACTGTATGTATCTATTAAAATCATTTGAGTGACAGAGAGGTACACAGTGCATGGCTCAGCAATGCATTGTAATTGCCTCTGGTACTCAGAGGGTTAAATAGAAGTCTAAAAACTCCCAACTCTTTTTCCCACTCTGTCCTCCTACCCCCAGCCTATCCCCCCCCTTCTCTTTCCAACTACAGTCCATTTGACGGTGCATGAGCAGGCACAGCTTTTGGGTCCTAAATAACAGTTTAAACATGCATTAACTTCAATGTATTTTAAATACTTATTAACCCACTGTACGCATTGCTAGAGAGGTATAAAAGATCCTCTGTTAACCCCTTAACCTACTATATGCTATATATGGTATCCTATTGAAATGTCGCCATCTATTGGGCGACCATCAATACGGAGAGTTAAAAATGTCGCCGGAGTCAAAACTGCGATATCAGAATATTGCCCCAATGAAAAGAGCGAAATTCTGATGTCACGGGTTTAAAGGTTGCTAAATAGAGTGCGACAATCAACGGATGCATATTGTTTTTTGCCTCCATCTGTGCCTTAACCCTCTGAGTGCCAGAGAGGTCCGAAAAGCAATGAAAAACATTGCAGACCTCCGTGGCACTCAAAGGGTAAATGTTGACCCAAGTAGTAATCCTTAAAGAAGTTACTGTTATTTCAGTGCACCTTTGCACTCATCATCATTAAAACTCAAGGAGGACCCTCTTAAAAAAGAGTTACTACCACTGCCACCACTGGTTTTTGTCTCCATCTGTGCCTTAACCACTGTGGCACGCAAAAGGGTAAATGTTGACCCAAGTAGTAATCCTTATAGAAGATGCTGTTATGAAGACTGGCTTTACCTTGCTGCTCAAAGTGCGTTGTAGACCTGCTTGGACTTAAAGGGTAAACGTTGACCCAAGTAGCAATCATTAAAGACGCTGCTGTTATGAAGACTGTATATACCTCTTCCTCTGTACCTTCACCATGAGGCAGACCTGAGAGAAGACTGAGCTCTGTCATCCACATCCCAGACAGATCTCAGTCTCCTCTCAGGTCCGCCTCAGGGAGAAGGCGCAGAGGAAAAATACAGCATTGGGCAGAGGCAGTGCATGGGGTAGTGGAAGAGTGCGGAGGTGCACTGAGGTGCAGAGGCAGAGCGCAGCAAGGTAAAGCCAGTATTCATAAAGCAACTTCCTTAAAGTGGATCTCTCACCTCATAAAAGTTTGCCTCTCTGTAATCTTCTTACAAAGTTAACACATAATCTGTATTTTTTTTTTTAACGAAGGATATAGTGAGATTTGCAGTATTAAAAGTGGAAAGGTGATGTAACTTCTGGACAGGCTGTGGCAAAACTCTGCCCTCAGCCTGTCACTCCTCATCTGTTCCTCTCCACGTATAGTGCCTTGTTCCAACCTCCTCCGATGACGAAGGATTCCTCAGTGTGAGCTGGAGTGATGTCTTGCCAATGATACCGCTCCAGCTTACACTGAGGAATCCTCCGTCATCGGAGGAGGTTGGAACAAGGCACTACACGTGGAGAGGAACATATGAGGAGTGACAGGCTGAGGGCAGAGTTTTGCCATAGCCTGTCCAGAAGTTACATCACCAGTCCACTTTTAATACTGCAAATCTCGCTATAGCCTTCATAAAAAAAAATATACAGATTACATGTTAATTTTGTAAGAAGATCACAGAGAGGCAAACCTTTATAGAGGTGAGAGATCCATTTTAAAGACTACTACTTGGGTCAACATTTACCCTTTGAGTGCCAGGGAGGTCTCCAACACTTTTCATTGTGTTGTGGACCTCTCTGGCACGCAAAGGGTTTTTTAAAGCAAAGATGGAGACAAAAAATGATATGTATCCATTGATTGTCGCATTCTATTTCTCGATCTTTAAAGGGATAGTAATACTTCGTTTTAACTTTATTTTATTTTGTAGGCATTAAAAAAACATGAATAATGATATAAGTCTTATCTCTTAAACCTTTATGGTTTAAGAGATATTCACAAGCAAAGTATCCCCCTCCCGCCCCTTTTACTGATGTAACACTTTTCAGCCAGGGCAGAAGGGAGCTGCCCAGATAGACTGCAGAGAGGGACAATCTTCAATTAAGATAAGGGAAAAACCTGAAAAGCTTGTCAAGGGGGGCAGGGATTTCATTGTTTTCATAGGAATAAGAGTGTCCCCTTCAGTTATCTGTCCAGTCTATGGACTGCATTCCACATCTGAGAAGAGATGGCTTACAGTAGGTAAAAGGGGCGGGAGGGGGAAACTTTGCTTGTGAATATCTCATAAACCATAAAGGTTTGAGAGATAAGACTTATATCATTCTTCATGTTTTCTTAATGCCTACAAAATAAAATAAAGTTAAAACGAAGTATTACTATCCCTTTAAGCCTGGGACATCAATTGGGGAGCTATTCTGATATCTCAGTTTTGACTCCAGCAACAATTTTAACTTTCTGTATTGTTGGTCTCCTAATAAATGGAGACATCTTAATAGTGAACCGCTATATATAAGCATACATTATCAGATATTATCCCCTTTGTCAGAGAAGTGTACAGTAATGTGTTATTCTGTGATTAACCCATTGATTTCCTCATAGGTGCACAACAGATTACACTGTAACGTGTACCTCAATTAATAACCTCTCGTGTGCTGAAAAAACATAATTAATCAGTAATTAACGCCTTTATTCACCTTTCTGGTATACAAGGGGTCAACTACTGATGAATAGTGCCTCTCTAGTATCCAAGGGGTTAATCAGTGAGGTGCATATTGCTGTGCAATGTGTTGTGCGTCTATAAGGAAATCAATGGAGTAATCACAGAACAAAACATTGCTCTAAACATATCTGGCCTGCAATAGGTTAATAACTGATAATGCATACCTCTTTAAAGCATACATTGTGTTAATGGGTTAACAGATGCTAATAAATGCCTCTCTTGCAATGGCTGGGTGCAGTTGGTTAATCTGAATGAAATAATGGCAATTTAAACTGTTAAGTATTTAGGACTCAGAACCTCTGCCTCCTCACCATGCACTGCATCAAGACACACGCAGCTGGCAGATCAACTTTACTTGCTTTGGTAGGAGGGAAGGCAAGATTGCCCTCTTGAAAGATGTCTGCTTTATGCTTCACTGTAGGGAACTAGGTAGAGAGTGCTGTAGACCGGAAGTGACATAGCCCGGCATCGGAAGTGAGGCTGACAGCTGCTGTTGGGCATATCTGTGAGCTGCAAGAGTCTCCAGCATTCGGAGGATATGAGTTCCAGTGGTGGATTAGCCATTACCCTCACACATGGTAAGGAAGATGTTCACTTTGTATGCGCTTTAGAGATTTTTTTTTTGTTCTTAAAGTTTAGCTAATTGGTGTATGTATTGTCCATTTAGAACGAACCTTCTTGCTAGGATATACATTACACGTTATACACAGAGAAATAAACTAGTCTATCAACATTTATATAATACGTGTGTGACCTAAATTGCTGCCTGTCTCAGCTTATGTAATTATGTCACGGAGAGTGCTTAACCCCTTGATGACCAGAAGGGTGTCCAACGTATTGCAAAGCAATGCGTTACACACTGATTTGGTTCTCAAGGGGTTAAGAATCATACATATAATTGATCAGTATGCCAATTGAAACCGCCACAGCTTTAACTCGCTGTATGATGTAATAAGCAATATGTATCTAGAACGGGCTTGGACAACCTGAGTCCCTCCAGCTGTTAAGCACTACTCTTCCCATCAACCCAACCATATGTTAACCCCTTGGATACTAGAAAGGCTGGAGACCCCTTTGTCATTCTAGGGTTTGCCATTCTGTGTTTTATGCAATTAAACATTTGGATGCAAGCATCCAATACTATGTCATACTGTATTCCACTTCACTGCCAGGTATCCAACAGATTGCTAAGCATAGGGAGTGAGGAGACGTTTTTATCTTTCATATGCATTTAGGGCAAATACAGAAGTATTAACAGTTCATTTAAATTAAAGGAAACTGAGTTTCATATTTCTGATTTATGAATCACAGGGATTGCACAGGGAGTCTGTACACTTTTTACTTGCACTGTGCTTGTGACATGAGCTGTTTATTGTAAATAACCATTCTACAAATAATATTGAACACCTACAGTGATTATATCATGTGGGAAATACTATTTTGCTATGCATGTATGAGTAAAGTGTTCTTCAAGTACTTGAAAAGAATAAGATGCTAAACTATATTCAAGGAGAAATTATGCCCTAGGTATAAATGAGTTTTCAAGTAGACTAGTTAACCTAAGACAAGTTTTAATTTGAGAATTTAACCCTCCGAGTGCCAGAGGGGTACTCAATGTATTGTGTATCCCTCTGGCACTCAAAGAGTTCATCTTTATGTTTTGGTTCAGTGTGACACAAAATGGTAAGTCACTGTGCAGTATGCTAATTAGTTAGGCCTGGGACTAAACTGTTGCTTAAGTACAGAAACTAATTAGTATAACTTACAACACAGTTCAACCAACAGGTAAAGGTTCCTTTTTCAAAAACTATTAATTTTACAAAAACATGGATAGTACAACATATAGGCAGTTAAATCTATATATTTGTTTGCATTAAATCTGTTGTTACATGTTTATAGCTAGCACTACTTAATCTGTCTCTATAGCACACCTTATCAAAACAAATAATTAGCTTTAGTGGACCTGAAACAGTCTTAAAATCGTAAGGGATACTAATCATTGTGACTGCAAACTAGATACAACTAGCAGTAGAATACAAGAGAGATCATGTGCATATAAAATCATTATATGGATATAACTGAATGCTGTTTGAAGGACACCCACCTATGTAAGTTCTGTTGGAGGCTGTTGTTGTCTATGAAACATTTTTATTACTATTGTATTGTTGAGGGGAAGTGGTCTGCATAAATAATCACAACTGACAAAATAAGCAATGCAGAGGCATCCATTTGTTTTTTTATGTTTAAGTCATGGATGCATTTGGGAGGTGTGCACACAGTTATATCTGAAGTGGAAAATGCATTTCTTAGTCTGTTTTTCAATATATTCGCCTGTAAATTGTTATAAACTCAGATGAATTAATATTATTGTATTTGAAGAGCAGATGCTGATGCTTGAGCAAAAACTGTTGAAATTCTGAAGCAACCCAACTACTATTGAGCTCAAGTTAAAATTCCCATTTTACCCTCTTGATTTCCAGAAAGGTCTAAAACGCATTACTTTTCTGTGTGTTAGTGACCAATCTAGTAATCAGTAGGTTAAAACAGTTGAAATCATTGGGAATTTTCATCTTTCCCTTATTGTACATTTAATTTGCAGCTGTTCTTTCTTCCTGAATGCGACCCCTAGTCTCTTACTAATCAATAACTTGTAAATCTATTCACTGTGATATGTATGATTCTATTTGATGGAAAGGAGAGGTACTAAATTATATTGGAGGAATGTATTTTTTTCTGTATTCTTTCCCTCTAATGAATGTCAATTTTAGGCCCATAAGCACATATAATGTGTATCAATTCTGATGAAAGCCAACTCTTCCATAGTGAGGAACAAGTAAAAATTCCCCAAATCCCCATTTATTTAACTGCAGCTTTTAAAGGGGATGTACCACCCCTATACAAGTTAGCATCAATCCTTAGCTTATAGAGCTAATATAAGTAAATGTGTATTTATTTTATATATATTTTTAGCTCCTATTAGTCTAAATTGAAGTTATAATATCCACCCTGCATCTACTTCTGCTTAGACTGTGGTTACCTGCTCTGTAACCACAGTCCATCACTCTGCTTCCCTCCCTCTGTCCAGCCTCCTCTGATGACAGAGACTTTCTGCCTAAAGCTGGAGCGATCTCATTGGCTAGATATCGATCTCTGCCAATGAGATTGCTCCAGCTTGCAGACAGAAAGCCTCCATCATCATAGGAGGCTGCATAGGGGGAGGGGACAAGAGGAAGAGTGACAGACTGCGGTACAGAGCATGTAACCGTAGTCATTCTGGAAGTAGCTACAGGGTAGATATTATAACTTCAATTTAGACAAATAGGAGCTAAAAAAAAACCCAAATAAATACACATTTACTTATATTCACTCTATAAGCTAACGATTGATGCAAACTTGTATAGGGGTGATACATCCCCTTTAACCTCTTGGAGACCTCTCTATAATTAAAGAGGTTAAAAGTTATGAAAATCTATGTTATAGGGCTTTCCTCTTGAGTAAAACAAGGGTGCATCCACTGCTGACTGTTATTCTTTTCATAATTTATAGATGTTCAGACAGTAAGGAAGCAAGCGACATAATCATTACTTTTTGAAACTTCAAACTGACAGGAACTGATACAGCTGTTATGATAACATGGAGAACTGTTGTCAGAGAGTAATCTTGTATAGAGTGCAACAGAATGACCATCTATAATCTGACCAGTAGAGGGCACTGTTAAAGTAATATAGCAATAGTTTAAACTGTAATATCTATAGATAGATGCTTGTTGCAGCAATAGGAGTACCCTTATTTATTCACAGGAAAAGCCCCACATTGTATATGGTTTTTCAGTAACCCTTTGAGTGCCAGAGAGGTATCCAATGCATTGCTTTGTAATGAGTTTGATCTATCTCTAGCACTCAAAGGGTTAAAATAATATATATAGCTCCTATAAATGTAGCTTTTAACCTCTTGAGTGCTAGAGAGGTATCAAACACCTTGCTTTACAATGCACTGGAGACTTTTCCAGCCTACAAGCTGTTAATCCCTATTTAGAGTAATTCAGTGAGACTTTTTATCCTCTCCTTATGGCGCAGTTGAATTTCTGCACTTTGCTTGCTGCATAAAGCCCTTGATATCATAAAAGCCAATTTTAATGTTGCTTTACAGTTTTGTTTAATTTATCTAACCATTCCAATTGTCAGTTCACTTCTAAGGGAAAAACTGTTTTCCAGGCAGTGAGAAGCACAAACTACAGGTGGTTGGTCAGGAGGAAAATGAAGAGCCCACACTGCAGGACATGGCGTTAATTGTTGAGCAAGTCACCGGTGTCCCACTCACATCACAGAAACTGATCTATAAAGGTAATTCACTGTTAACTCCATTGGTTGCCTCTCTAGCACACAAAGGGTTAGGAAACATGGTTGCTACTGAGTTATCTAACAGCATATGATAGTTGTATATATTATACATAGTAATAATATTATAGTACAGTGGTTCCCAACTCTGTCCTCAGGAGTGCCTAACAGGCCATACCCTTTAGGGTATGCCTGCTTGAGTACAGGTGAGTTAATCAGAGGCTTTGTCATTTAATTAACTACTGTAATCTGTGCGCAAGCAGGGAAATCCTAAAGACATGGCCTGTTATGGGTCCTGAAGACTCACCGCCAGATGACAGTGCAGACATCTTGCCGAAGAGGCATTTGTGCGCCTACTCTGTCTGTTCCTGTCTCCTCAGTGATTGGCAAGGGGTAGTTGTATTGTACCTCAAGGTACAGACAGGGACGGACAGCGCAGGCACACAGATGCCTGGAGGTGAGTCGCCGAAGAACTTAGATTTCTAAATAATTCTGGACTTAATAAGGATTATAAATGGATTTATATGATTAACGCTATAGTAAAAATTAATTGGGGGCCCTTATATAATGTATATGTTTGATAGTTCCACTTTAAAAGGCCCATTTAAATAAGTGAACATTTTTTTCTGCTCTAATAGTGCAGGTGGCTTTCTCCAGAATTGCTTCTCCAGATTATATCTGGCATTTATTATTGTGGCGCAAATTCTCTTGCTAATTTGTTGCAGTTAGCGATATTTCTTTATAAATTTGCAGCGCCAGAACTTTCGCCAGCTATGCAGACATTTTTCCAAAAGCACAACCATGTTGTGTTAACTCCTCCAGAACTGGTGAAATCTTTATAAGTGCTGATCTTTAGTTCTAGGACAAATTACAGCCATTTCTCATTTTTTTACACCACTCCTTCAGTAGGAGGAATTTGTGGTCCTGTTCAAGAGCAACAAAGAATCTTGTGTTCTCTGTGGACATTATATTGAGTACTAATTAAGGAAGCAGCATATACTTCCTGTTAGTTTGAGCTTTCAGGAAGTAATCTCCCTGGATCTCTGTTTCCAAAGAGTATAACGGTTTTGAAAGGTTGTAAATTTTGAATAAAACAACTGTCAGCAGTGTGAGTACCCTTGTTTTATTTCACAGGAAAATACCTATATCATGTAGGTTTTCATAAAGAAAGTTTACTTCTCTTTTTAAAGATTTAATGTTGAGGAGTCAATCCACAGATTGGATTCATAGTAGCCATTACCATTTTCATGTCAGATTAACCCTTTAAGGAGCAGAGGGTTGTGCAAGCATTGCGATGCACGTTCCTCTGGTGCTTAACCCTTAAAGTGCCAGAGGGGTACTCAACACATAGGGTTAAGGAAAGTCAGGGTTTATTATTAGGAGGTGTTTAGTGCTCCTTTAACCACTAGAGTGTTAGTGATGTCTCCATTCCATTTCTTCACAATAAATTTGCTATGTCAACATTTTGAATACCCACTGCCCCATGTAGATGGCATTATCATATGAATTATTATTTGGAAATGGTTTGCCATATACCATCTTTTACACATCCAGGTTACCCTGCCTACTGTAGGAAGGGCCTCTTCTTACTTGATGGAGGTTTATAGCCTTAGTGCTGTTCATGATTTAATCTGTAAGCACCTTATTATGGATAACTTGTGCCTCTGAAACAAAGGGTATTAGGCAGGTAATGCATGAGGAGAAACGTGGGAGAATACCGACTGTACCATTGGGGATGAATCAAAATTCTTCAAATTCCCATTGATTTGTAAATGGGGCTTTTCACACCTTGAATGCTCTAGAGACCTCCCAAAGCTTTGCTTCCTAAATGCACTGATGAAACTGGAAATTGCAGCACCATGAAAGTACATCCAATTTTCACCAAATCTCACATGTTCGATGGTCATGAGCATGTGGATAAATGTCTTGGTGTTGGAATGCATCTATAGAAATGGACAAGTAATGGCTTACTTTTTAGTGCATTACACAACTTTCTGTTGTTTGAAAAATGTTTGTAATCTTAATGGTAGCCTTGTTTCAGTAATGGAATCTATTTTTTTTACCCAGAACATGCCGCAAAGGCAAACAAGAGCATCAGTTCAACAGCTATCTGAATTTGAGAGGGGCCTGAATCATTGGCATGTGTGAGGTTGGCTTGTTAATCATGCAATATTGCAGAGTGAATTAGACAGAATTCCTCCGCTGTGCAACTTGTCTAGCACCAGTAGGTACACGAAGAGACATGCAGTCCCAGACCCAGGACAAGGCTACAGAGATGGATCAACACCATGTGCACCGGATGGCATTGACAGACTACAGAGCAACAACTGCACACCTGTGCTGCAATAACATTGTGTCACAAGACTGACCATTAGCAATCGCCTGTGGGAGGCTAACCCCCACTCATGAATTCCAATGAAATGCCTTCCACTGATAACTCAGGACAGGCAGCAACAACTTGTCTGATGTAGGGAAGGATTGCACTGGGTAGCAAAGTGATGAAGATTAATCTTCAGCAGTTAATCCCTTTTCTGTTTGAGACAGTGATGAGCTGCATCCCTTCTGCTGAAGGTCTTGAGAAATGGGACTTCAGAGATAGCAAAAAGCAACCCGTCATCAACATCTGGTATCATAGTCTCAGGAGCTATATAGTACAGTTAGTGATCATTGAGGGAAATCTGACTACTCAACAGTACGTCCACGGGATGGTCAAACCCATTGTCCTACTGTTCATGAGTGCCATGGAAAATTATATTTTCCAGTATGATAATGTACAGCCACATACTGCTGCCATACTTAGGGAAGCTCTATGAAGCATCACAACGACTGAATGGCCTGTCAGATCCCCAACCTCAATCCTATAGAACGTGTGTGGGACAGGGTTAGAAAACTCCTGGACTCTGCCCCACACCCAGTCACAGATAGTGCACAGTTCGGTAGAAACATCAAACAGGCATGGAATGACATCCCACAGAAAATAATTCAGTCCCTGATTCACTCAGTGCAATATCACATTCAGGTGTGCCATGTTATCAAAGTGGTCTTATGTCAGTAAACCCATGAACTAGCTACATTTTGGTGTAAATTGGAAAATGTCCTCATGTTGCATTTTCCTTTTTCACCAGTGTAATTGGAGACCTCTAGCATTCAGTGAGTTAAATATGCCATTTGAGTTGATGGGTATTTTCATTTGTACTCTGTGGTGCATTTTGTTTGCCCCAGATTTTCTTATCATATTCTTTCCCTTTAAAACCTGTGTCCTGCTTGTTCATGTAAGCAATATGAGTTATACACCTGGAAATAGATTTTGTGCAGCTTCAGCCATGCTTGCTACATATTATTTATTTATTTTTATTTATTTTTTTTTTAAATGCTTTATTGAGAAATAATGCAAGTATACATAGAAACATAGCAATACAATGCTTAGGTAAAGACAATCAAATAAAGACCATACAGAAGCAACTTCAAACTATACACTATGAAGATTACAGCTTGAGAGTAGTCTGTTGCAGCTCAAGAAAGGCAGACTAAGCATAGAATGGGGAGAAATGGATATTAGCTTGAGACATACAACAATACATAAATCTGGTAAGAGAATTACCTATACTATGCGGCAATTACCAATAACGCTTACTACCGATATTATTAATGACTAAAGAATGTACAGTAATAAAAGCAAACAAGTATGATTCATCAATCCTTAAAGCCATTTACAATGAGAATACAGGCTATATAATAGAAAATCAAGATACAAAGCAGTACAGCCATGATAGTAAGTACTGAACAGGAAAATAGCGTGGACAGAGTGACGAGGCATATGCCCGACACTACTGCCAGAGTATCACGCAGAGACCTACCAGAGATCCGGGGGGAGGGGTTAAGAAGCTAAGGTGAAATAATAATAAAGGAGTGGAAAAGATAAACATTGAGACATATGAAAACTATCCTGACGCGTCAGGAATGCTAAAACCGATAAGGTGGTAGCGTTAAATTGTAGACTGGTGTAGATAAGGTTACACAACAAAAGCTACTGCAGAAAAACGGGTGGCAATAACTCCGTAACACAAACTAACCCTGAAAGGAGCAATAATAAAGACCCCCTCTATGTAAAATGACACTAAGTTCCTAGAGATACAGGCAAGGGGGTAGATGTATATCTCTGAGAAAGATAAGAATGACCCCATACATCGAGCTTAACACAAGTGCAAACAAGCAACCCACATACAACCCTCTTTAAAACATGATTAAAAAAAAAAAAAAAATCAGATTTCATATAAAACTGCGGTATAACCGCGGACAAACCCCCGGGCTTGCTACATATTTACATGTATAATCGCTGAATGTCTCCATTAAAGCTATCCAGGAGTGTGTATGAAGGTGTAAGTAATTAACAATCCCCTTTATCTCTTGTTGATATGTATTTCTCTGTTTCTCAAGGGAAGTCACTTAAGGAGATGCAGCAAACTCTGACAGCGCTGGGTGTGAAAAATGGTTGTAAAGTCATGTTAATTGGAAAACGGGTACATATTATTTTTGTTTTTTTTTCCCTCCACTTAATACATCAGCCTCACTGAGCTTGGTGCCACCACACATTAATGTATTGTGACCACCCTTTTGGGAACCTCTGAGCTAAATGAATCTTGTCATATTAACCCTTGAACCCTTTGAGTGCCGGAGGGGTACACAAAGCATTACAAAGCAATGTGTTTCGTCCTCCTCTGACAATCAAAGGGTTAAGGACCAGAGGGCTGCGTGGTGCGTTTCATACCCCTCTGGTCCTTAAAGGATTAAAGGGACAGTAATGCCCCATAAAAAATATTTAGATTTAGGTAGATATTGAAAAATAAACTATTTGCAACAAACCGTATCCCATAGAGGTTTGAGAGATATTGGGATTCAAAGTTACCTCCTCCCTCCCCTTCTCCTGACGTCAGCATCTAGCTGACAGCAGGAGAGCCAGGTCCGGGGACCAGTAGGAGCCTCTGCAGCAGAGCCGAAATCGCGGCACTTAAAAAGAATTAATTCATTGGAACTGTCTACAAAAGAGTGCCTGGTTTGCAAGCACACTTTGTAGACCATTCCAATGAATTAATCATTTTTAAGTACTACAATTTCGGCTCTGCTGCAGAGCCTCCTTCTGGTCCCGGACCAGGCTCTCCTGCTGTCAGCTAGACGCTGACGTCAGGAGAAGGGAGGGAGGGGGAACTTTGAATCCCTATATCTCTCAAACCATAGAGGTTTGAGAGAGAGGGTTTGTTGCAAATAGTTTATTTTTCAATATCTACCTAAATCTAAATATCTTTTTGGGGGGGCATTACTGACTCTTTAAAACCAGAATTTATTGTTAGTGTTTTTTTTCTTTTTGTAACAATAAGTATGACAACCGTTCTGTGTTTGATAGAATTGTCCTGAAGAGGAGTCTGAATTAAAGAAACTAAAAGACTTGGAAAAATCAGTGGAACAAATGGCGAGCAAACTGGAAGATGTTAACAAGGAACTGTCCGGAATCCAGAAGGTTAATCCTGAGTTGATTTCTAAATTGCACATACCTATCCTCCTGCTGGTATCATAACGTTGCTGTACTCTGATATTATTTAGGATTTCTTTCTCTGCCTTAACCCTTTCAGTGCCAGAGGAGTATGTAATGCATTGCAGAGCGATACATTGTGTACCCCTCTGACACTGAAAGGGTTAATATAATTTGTTTTAAAGGGTTCGTAATACCTAGTTAAAAGTATTGCGTCAAGTCTTCTTTATATAAAAACGAAGAGAATGCGCTATATTTGAGTCTTTAGTTTTGCATAGTTTAAAATTTATTCAAAGATAAAGATCCCCACCCGCCCCTTTCTTCCACGTCATACTGAATCTGCAGTCTGGTCAGGATGGATTCAGCGAGGGACAAACTTCAGTAAGCAAAGGGAAATCCTACCCTCCTTCATAAGGGGGGCAGGATTTCCTTTAGACATTACTAACCCTTTAAGTAAGTAAGTAAGTATAACATTAAATAACCCTAATATTGAAGGTATTCAAAAGATAATCTTACTGTGCCAAGTTGGATCTCTCAAACCTTAATGGTTTGAGAGGTATAAGCACTTAACGTCCCCCCCTCCTGCTGATGAGCTGTAAAGCTGTCAGCAGTGGATCTGAATGAGCGCTATCAAAAAACAGATATTTCACTGGAACGGTCTACAAAGTGTGCTTGGTTTGCAAGCACACTTTGCAGACCATTCAACTGAAGTATTTGTTTTTTGATAGCACTCATTCAACTCCGCTGAAGAGCCGCCGGCTGGTCTGGGACCGGGATCTCATGACTTCGGCTACATGCTGGCATCTGGAAAAGGGGAGGGAGGGGAAACTTTAAGAGCTTATATCTCTCAAACCATAAAGGTCTGAGAGATCCAGCTTGGCACGGTAAGATTATCTTTTGAATACCTGCAATATTAGGGTTAGTTAATGTTAGACATTACTAACCCTTGAAGTTTGTCCCTTGCTGCAGCCATCGAGTCTCTTTCAGATCCAGAGGGAGGCTGCCAGAAAGGGGCGGGCGGGGGATCTTTATCTTTGCATAAGTTTTGAACTACACAAAACTAAAGACTTAAATATAGAGCAATACTTTTAAGTACTTAAAATAATTTTAAGTAGACATTACTATCACTTTAAGGGGTAGATTTAAAGCCAGCTGTTAACATAGTTGGTAGGGTCAAATTGAATACCGGCTGTTAAACTAACATGTTTAACATGGTATTTAAAGGCCCTACCAGCTAGGACTCCAAAGGACGTTAAGCCACAAAAACAGTCTTGTGGCTGAACATCCATTTTGTCCGTTTAGTTCACAAAACGCCACTAAAACCACCGATACTGGGAATTGAACAGTGAAAAACCGTTAACGATCTGTGCTTTACATACTGCCAATCACTGATCATTAACTGATCCATGTTACACTTACCTGTCATCCACTGTCCTTCTGTCTTCTCTTCTTACTTCTGCCTTCTCTTCAGTCTTGTCCCCTCCCTGTAAAATAAAATAAATGTATTAAAATCAAGCATGAACAAATACATTCCAGAACCCTTTAAGTAGTAGTCATATTTTTAACCCCTTAAGGACCCATGACATGTCAGGATCGTCACGGGAAAGCTTCTGTTAAGGACACATGGCTGTCCTGACACATCATGGAATTCAGGGGACCCCATGCGGCTGCACACTGTTTGAGGACCCCCTTTTCTTTTTTTTTCTTTTTTTTCTCCTTGTAGGGTGTTTCCTGGTACTCTTACAGCTGAGATGCATATTTCCAGAATTATTACTGTTTAACCCCATGTTTTTTACACATTAGCAGTGCCCTCTAGTGGTCAAATTCTAATTAGTTATCCTGTTACATTCTAATTGAGAGGAATGTCAGTGACTTACAGTTCTCCATAGAACTGATAGAAACTGCCTGTCACTTCCTCTCAGTTAGAACTATCAGGACGTTAACACAGTAAATTCACTTCCTGATTATTTGAACTGTTATAACATTTGAATAAAACAACTGACAGCGGTGCTAGTGTCCTTGTTTTACTCCGCAGGGAAAGCTCTATAATATATTGTTTTTCATAAAAAAAAAAAAGTTTACCGCTCCTTTAACTGGCGGGCGGTCCTTAACCCCTTAACGATCCATGACAGTCCGGGACGTCATGGGTTAAACTCTCCCATCGCCGCCGCACGGAGCGATGGGAGAGCGCTGGCTGGTTGTATTTAAGTGCTCCGGTACCAGGGCACTTAGTGACAGCCAGTAACAACATTGTTGCAACATGTGATTCGGTTGATTTGCGAATCACATGTTGAAAACTCTGAATGACAGGGACAGTATTTGTAAATACTGTCCCTTTCACATCTCTCTGCCTCCCTCCATCTTAGACACTTCTGAGGTGGAGAGAGACATCGTGTTCCAGAGCTGTTCCAGTGTTAAAGTTTTTAAAAAAGATTTTAAACCCAAAATTAACCCCTTGATCACTCACTGCAGTGAACAATAAAATCCACCCCCTCTGATCCCTTTAAAAGTGATCAATTGCTGCAGATCAGCTTTTGCTGAGCTGTGGTATTCCCCCTATTCCCCTTGTATTTTTTTTACATAAATAAAACTGATTATTTTGTATATTTAGGTAGTTGGGTAGGTTTAGTGTATTAGGGAAAGTTTAGGGTTAGAATTAGGTTTAGGTAGAGTAGGGAAAAAAACAAAACAAAAAACAACAAAAAAAAAAAAAGTTTATTTTATTTAAGTTTGGGTTATAAGCTAGTTTAGATAGGTAGTTGGTTAGGTAGGTACAGGGAATACATGGGTTAGGGTAAGGCTTAGGGATAGATTTAGGTTTAGGAGTAGTGTAGGGGGGAGAAAAAAAAATGGACCATAGGAATAGTGACCGTTTGGGGTTAGAGTTAGGTATAGTATTTACATAGTAATAGTTAAGTAGTGGGTGGGTAGTTATAATAATAATAATAATAATAATAACTAGTATTTATATAGCGCCTTTCTCCCAGTGGGACTCAAAGCGCTTTCAGCGCACGCTCTTGGAATTAACCAAATCGGCAGCTGAAATAATAGATGTTATTATTACCCAATTAATGGTACTCATTTATCGACCTCGGAAGGATGAAAGGTTGAGTTGACCCTGCTGGGATTCGAACCTGCAACCTTGCGGTTGGAATAGGCTCCATAGTCAGGGACTTTACCACTGAGCTATCTCACCAGTTATTTAGGAGAAATTAGAAATATATTTAGCTTGCAGCGGCGTTACAGATTAGAGGAGGCATATGCCTTTTTGCTGTCTGACTCAGAAGCCACAGACACTGCGTCGGATTTTGATATAACGCAACTTTCAGAGAGTGAGAGCAGCTCTAGTAGTGATGACACTGGTCTTTCTGTGAAAAAAGATGCACTGCTCCAAGAGCTGCCCCAGCAACTGCCCCAGTAACTGCCAAAAGACTTTCCCAAAGCCAAGTATAAGATCCTACTGGAGCAAAAACCCCATATGTGATACTCCTATATTCACCAAGACAATGACCAGGTCCAGATTTGAAGTGATTTTGCACTTCGTGCATTTTGGTGATAATACCCTGCGCCTACCAAAAGAACACCCCCAGTATTTTGTCCCCTAATAAATCATTTACAGAAAAAATGTGCCCAAATATATACACCCCAAAAAATTAGTATAGATGAATCCCTAATGAAGTATAAAGGCAGGTTAGGATTCAAGCAATACATCCCCTCCAAGCTCTCCAAGTTTGGCGTTAAATTTTATAAATTGTGTGAAAGTGCCACAGGCTATACCCAGGCTTTTTTGAATTTATGAGGGCAAGGACAGCCAACTTGATCCTCCTGGGTGCCCCGAATTTATGAGAACAAATGGGAAAATCATTTGGGATCTAATTTACCCCTTATTAAATAAAGGTTATCAGTTATTTGTTGATAACTATTACATCAGCCCCCTTTTATGTAAGTCTTTTTTTTGGTTTTTGACATCGTGGCCTGTGGCACTGTTAGGCGCAATTGCGAGTTGCCCAAAAAATTTGTAGATACCAAACTAAAAACTGGGACGTCCTTATCTCTGTGCCAACAGGAGCTGCTGGCAGTTAAGTTCAAGGACAGAAAACATGTCTACATGCTGACCACCATGCATGAGGACAGATCTGTGGCAGTCACTGTTCGTGGCAGGAGAGGGGTACTGAGAAAGCTAGTCTGCATCAGGGATTATAATAAAAACATGGGGGGAGTTGATCTGTGTGATCAAGTAATGCAGCCATACCTCGCAACGAGAAAGTGTAGGGCATGGTACAAAAAAAGTTGCCCTCTATATGATGCAGACTGCAGTGCACAATTCATTTTTACTTTTCAAACTGGCAAACCCCAATCCAAAATGTATTTTTTTACAGTATCGGCTACAACTTATTTCCCTCTTTTTGTTTCAAGGTGTGCCAGAAATCATTCCAGCAAGACCCGGGGTAGCACACTTTTATTTATAAAATCCCCCCCAACTCCCCAAAAGAACAAACCACAGAAGAGCTACAGGGTTTGCTACAGCAAGGGAATACGGACAGACACCACCACTTACTGTCCTGATTGCCCTTCCAAACCTGGCCTCGCATTGGTGACTGCTTCAAGCAGTACCATTCAGGCACAATTCAGTAGTGCTGTAAAGCTTCTTTTATTATTTGGCCACTTTTTGCCCCTGAAATATCCTGTTTTTTTATTTTTCAAAACACATCCCTCCTTAGATCTAACACTATCAAAATATAATGGGAAGCAAAGCACCTTTAAGTTTTTTCCATCTCTGATAATGGAAACACACATGTTCCCTACTGGGCCCAGTAGCTCCCCCAAAACCCTGACAAACCTATGCATATGGGGCATTGCCGTACTCAGACGATGTAACTCACCGCTAGTGTAAAGCTCTTAAAAAAAAAAAAAAAAATCTGCAAATATCATCTTATTGCAACACTAAATATGTGTGGAAAAATGGTGTTTCTCTTCCTTACTGCAGGTTTTGGGAGGGATTGGTGATAGTGTGGCAGCAAAAAATATATAAAATGCAAATAGAATGAAAGCCAGGGTTGTCTACTCTTCTACAACATATACTTTTGGGGGTAAAATTCATTGCAGCTTTTGCCAAACAGCCCGAAATGAGACAAGGCACCAGCTGTAAAAATGGCATGGCTGTAAAAGGAAACGCACATGTTCCAACTGGGCCCAGTAGCTCCCCCAAAACCCTGACAAACCTATGCATATGGGGCATTGCCGTACTCAGACGATGTAACTCACCGCTAGTGTAAAGCTCTTAAAAAAAAAAAAAAAAATCTGCAAATATCATCTTATTGCAACACTAAATATGTGTGGAAAAATGGTGTTTCTCTTCCTTACTGCAGGTTTTGGGAGGGATTGGTGATAGTGTGGCAGCAAAAAATATATAAAATGCAAATAGAATGAAAGCCAGGGTTGTCTACTCTTCTACAACATATACTTTTGGGGGTAAAATTCATTGCAGCTTTTGCCAAACAGCCCGAAATGAGACAAGGCACCAGCTGTAAAAATGGCATGGCTGTAAAAGGAAACGCACATGTTCCAACTGGGCCCAGTAACTCCCCCAAACCCTGACAAACCTATGCATATGGGGTATTGTCTTACTCAGAAGAAGGATATAAACACTAATCAATGCAGTTTTTAAGATCTACACCTATCTTGTGCTTGAAATTCACATCAACATTGAAATCTAAGTGTGAAAAATGCTGAAACTTACGTCAAGTTTTACGAGGGATTGGTGGTAAAATAGCAGTGTAAAAAAATTTGAAAACACACCTAAAATGAAAGCTGGGGGTGTCTACTTTCCAAAAATATGCACTTTTGGGGGGAAATCTTAAAGTGGAGCACTGGAACATAGCCCCAAATGAGAAATGGCACCAGTTAAGCAAGTGAAAATTCAATATTTGTTCAGAATTGGGCCCCGTAGCACCCCCAAACCTAGAGAAACTTTTGCATATGGGATATTGCCATTCTTAGAAGAAGAAGCTGAACACTAAACAATGCATTTTTAAAAATACTCTCCTATTATGTGCTTGAAATTCACATCAACATTGAAGTCAAATGTGAAAAATGTCAAGATTTATGAGGGATTGGTGGTAAAATGGCTGAGTAAAAAAAACTGAAAACATGCATAAAATGGAAGCCTGGGATGTCTACTTTCCAAAAATATACACTTTTGGGGGGACATCTTAGAGTGGAGCACTGTTACACAGCCCCAAATGAGACATGGCACCAGTGACGCAAGCTGTGAAAATTCAAAGTGTGAAACTGGAAACGCGCATGTTCCAATTTGGGCCCTGTAGCTCCCCCAAACCTTGAGAAACCTATGCATATGGGTTATTGCCGTATTCAGAAGAAGGAGCTGAACACTACACAATGGATATTTTTACATTTTCAACTATTCCGTGCTTGATATCAACAGGAATATTGAAATGTAAGTGTGAAAACTGCAAAAAAACAAAATATTACCACAATTTTGAAAAATATTTCTGGGAAAATGGCTGCATAAAAAACTCCAAAATTCTCCTGATTATTTACCTTATGTTGTCTAGTTTTCAGAAACCTATACATTTTTGGGACATTTTTGGTTCTGGCACCGTCAACAAGCCAATTGTTGAAAAATGACAGGTTGGAAATAATGGCGTCCATCTTGTAATATTTACCTTGTAAATGTGAGAAAGGGATTGAAATACTAGACATATGGGGTACTCTTATATTCAGGAGAAGCAAATTAATATATTTAGGGGTATTTTTTGTAATTAACTAATGGTATGCAAATCCTGACAGGAAAATGTAAGCAAAATGTTTTTTTTGTTTTTGTTTTTTTTTCTTTGTTTTTTTTTTTCTATTTTAATCAAATTAAATGATGAGGTATTCATATAATTGTGGTATCAAAAGAAAGCCCTAGTTATGGTTAAAAAAACAGTATACAATTTGTGTGGGCGTACAAAAGGAGTTAAAGATAAAATATGGTTGAACAAAGACATAGTCAAAAAAGTCAAAATTGCTCTGGTCCTTAAGTCAAATCGAACTCAGATTTTCCCAGTCCTTAAGGGGTTAATGCAATATATATATATATATATATATATATATATATATATATATATATATATATATATATAAAGTTTGGAGGTTTCCTGCTGAGGAAAACAAAGGTCCTTCCTTTCCTGAGAGATGCACATTCCAGAGTTATCTTAGTTTAAACTTAATTTAATTTTCTTTTTGTTACCTTAGCAGTGCCCTCTAATGGAGATATTTTGCTTAGTTACTTTGTTGCATTCAGTGGGAGAGGTGAGTCACTGACATACAGGTTTCTATAGACTGTGAAGTTGTCGAGTCATGCATTCAGGTTTAACCCTTTGAGTGCCAGAGTGGTATGCAACACATTGCGTTAACTTTCAGAAATATTGCTGTCCCTCACATGCTGACAATTTGAAGGATAACTTTTGAATGAAAGAACTGCCAGAATGAAAGTGCCCTTGTTTTGTTCAGCAGGAAAAGCTCTATAACGTATAGGTTTCATAAAAAAAAGTTCACTGCTCCTTTAATTCTTTTGAGTGCATCAGCCTCAATGCACCCTGCTGTTTTGACACTTAACATCTGTGTAAAGGAAAACATGTGTATTGCAGGGTTTCCTTAGTAAAAGTCTCCAAGCAGAAGCTCTCAGTAAACTTGACAAGAGAATAAAGACAACTGTGGAGCAGTTTATGAAAATCCTGGAGCAGATTGACTCCATGGTGAGTGAATCTACCATTGCAGTTCTTTAAAATGTATTTTTTTTTTTTTTAGTCATCTAGTATACTTTCTGTGCTACGTAGCAGTCAAACATGTGGTTAGTGTAAAAATATGGAGGTATCGACCAGTATTTTTTGTACGTTCATGTACATATGTTTGGGGCTGTATGCAGAACGAAAAGGAGGAGCAATTCTGGAGCACCACAGGTAACAAACACAAATTCACGTTGATTTAAATTGCACTCTTAACCCCTTGAATACTAGAGATCTCATAGATGTTGATGGCAGATAATAACCATTCGACCCATCTAGTCTGTCCATTTTTTTTCTTCTGTAAAAACCTCAAACCTTATATGGTACTTGATCTTGTCTTATGTTCAGGACAGCCTTCTGCCCATCCCATGCAAGCTTACATTCCGTCACTGTATAAACCTCTACCACTTCTGCTGGTAGGTTATTCCACTTATCTACCAACATCTCAGTGAAGTAAAACATTCTTACATTACAGCTGAGCCTCTGTCCCTCTAATTTAGTTGTAATGTAAGAAAGTTTTACTTCACTAAGAGGGTGAAGTAGATAAGTGGTAGTAGAGAAGTCTCCAGTGCATTGTTACAGTGTGTAGGAGACCACTCTAGTACTCAAGGGGCTAAAGGCACCATTTAAATCAATGGGAATTTTTATTTGTTCCCTATGAAACAATTAGTTTGTCCAGAATTGTTCCTCAATTATTTCTGCATATGTGACTTAATATCCACACATTTAACTGTGGAAATTATTGCAGTAAGCATGTTTCTTTTTTACCTACAGTCAATGCCAGAGAATTTCAGTGACTGTAGACTGAAGAGGAAAGGTTTAGTGAAAAAGGTTCAGGTGAGTTGCATCTTTCCTTTCTTTCTACCAGCATCACCTCACTGACACCTTCTGGCCTCCATCTTGTTTTGTGCTAGACATCTTTGATCAGTTGGCTTCTAACAAAAATTGAAAACAGAGTCCTTGTTTACTAACGCGGATTTTGACAGAAGGATGAGAATTATCAATCCACCAGTTCTACTGAAATAAAAATTGTTGCGTTTAATCCATTGAGTGCCAGAGGGGTGCGTACCACTCTGGCACTCAAAGGATTAAAGGGATAGTAATACTTAAAGTGTTAAAAAATGTATGTTGTAAGGGTTATCCTCCTGAGTAAAACAAGGGTACTCCCACTGCTGAGAGAGGTTTTATTAAAAAATTATAACAGCTTGAATTTTTTTAGGTGCAATATCACAGTGGCCTGAAAAATTACAGTGGTGCTGTTGCTATACCATCCTATGGACTGATCTGGTCTGTAGACCATAAATCTCCATAGGATGGTGTAGCAACAGCTCCACTGTACATTTTCAGGCCACTGTGATATTGCACCTAAAAAATTCAAGTTTGAGCTGTTATAATTTTTTAATAAAATATCTTTCAGCTGTGGGAGTACCCTTGTTTTATTCGGGGACATAAACCCTACAACATATATTTTTTTTTTTACATTTTAAGTATTACTATTATTTTTTAAAGGTCTCATTCACGTAGGAGATGTCAGAGAAGCACTGACCTCGACATTGCACCCATGCATAACATAGCATGCCTGTCGGGCTGAATCATAATCCTGAGAAGCTACCACTGTGGGTGAATGTATCCCACTGTAGAATGCTGCAACTTGTCTGAGCAAAAAGGGCTTAAGTTTTGTTTGGAGTGGGCTGTGTGGTGGCTTGTGAGGTATGTAAAAACATGAGCAAGTACAGCATTACTGCCATGTACCTCTCATTTGTGTAATATAGTCCTTCCAGTAAAACTTTATTATGAAACAACTCTATAGGGCTCTTACTCCTGAGCAGAACAAGTGGCACTTCTTGGAGGTGTTTCATTCAAAATGTTTTCTGCACTTGGAGATGTTTCATTAAAAAAATTTACTGCATTCAAGAAACAGGTGCAATTACAAGAATTTATTGTTAAGCAATGCAAATAATATTTAGCATCTAATAAATAAAGCGGGTTGCTCATAACCTTTTTCACAAAGTGACCATTGGCACTTTTTAAAAAAAAATTTGGAGTGGTTTTGCAAAACACCTGATTGTTCCAAAATCCACAAATGTGCCTTAAAATAGTTGGTATTTTCCCTCTATTTCGTTTTACAAGCCATTACTTGCCTCCTCTTTCCTTTTTCTTTTTTTTTTTTTTTTTTTTAAGTTAATAGATCTTTATTAGTATCAAAGAAAAGAAAAATAACAGCCAGTATAAGCAGAATGACATGTAACAAATACAAATAAGGACACAGACCAATGACTCATGTACAGGACCTTTGCCAATAGGTCCTCTGCACGAGTTATTGGTCAGTGTTCTTATTTGTATTACTTAATCTTGAATAATTATGAATGAATCATTTCACACAGTGTCTTGTTGGTTCTCTGTTAGACTGCCTTTGTAATAAATACTATAACCGAGACTCTTCTAGGAAAACAAAATTATTAGATCCGTGTATGTAAGCTATATTACTCAATACAATACACTTTATCATAGTAGATTAGTCTCACGCTACTTTTACCAACTTGCATCCTATTGTCTACAGTGTACAGTGTTACCCCCTTGGATCCTCAAAAGCTTCAATGCGTAGCAACGCCTTAAGTTGAAGAATGCAATTGGATAGTTGGATAATGTGTTTAATGTCTGTTGGGATTTCATTTGAAACAAGAGTTACTCCACTGAAAAGTTGAAACTACTGTTGCAGTGCATATAAAATATCTCGGTCACTAACGTTCCATTTGCTGCACTACTCATTCAAACCAAGATTACATCTGTTTCATGCGTGCATTCTTAGAGCTGAAATTTTCATTTTATGGATTTAGTTAGTTATTTATCTATTTTAAACTTATGTTTAAAGGAAAATTAAAAGCTTCTAATAATAACACCCCCCACACACATACACGCTTGAATTTTGCTGTGGCTTTTGCCTTTGTTCACCAGATAAAATCTTCAGTCATTTCTGGCTGTTATGTCCTTAGAGGAGTACATGAGTTGCCTGAAGGTTTGTTTTTTGTTTTTTTTTTACTTAAAGGGACACTGATGTCCCACAAAAAAATTTTTCTTATTTTGTAGAGCTTAAAATAATAAACTAAGTGCTACAAACCCCATCACTCAAATGGCTATGGTCTGAGAGATTTTGGCATGCAAAGTTCCCCCCTCCTCCTGACGTCAGCGTCTAGCTGACAGCAGGAGATCCTGGCGACCAGCAGGCGGCTCTGCAGCAGAGCCAAAATCTCGTTACTTAAAAATAATTACTTCATTTTAAAGGTCTACAAAGTGTGCTTGCAAACCAGGCACACTTTGTAGACCTTTCCAATTAAGTACTTCTTTTTAAATAACGCGATTTCTACCCTGCTACAACTTTTATGGGACATTACTGAAGCAGGCAGAGTGCATGAGCCTATTTTAAACACTTTTAAGGACCAGAGGTGTGTGCAGTGTATTGCTAATCAATTCATTGCACACCCCTCTTTTTCTTAAAGGGTTAAGATTACCATGTGCATGGTGCAGAAATTGAGTGAGTGGTCCTGCTAGCAACCATAATGTTTGACTCCATGGACATGACATACAAGACTTACTGAAGATGTGCACTCCTGAACAAAGGCACAAGGGAAAAGTTCATAGGGGCCATTAGGATTTTCTGGTCATAGTAAAGTAAGTAGGGGTTTATTATAAAGACGCTTTACTTTTCCATTAACTTTTTTTTTTTTAAATATAAAATATAGCGTTTGCTGTTGATCTTGTAGTCTATGGAGTGCTTTGAGTCAAGCTTCATCTCTTGCTTTGTCCCTTTTAGGGTCTTCTTGCCCAGTGTGACACAGTTGAAGGAAACATTGGTCAAGAAATGGACAAACTCCAGGCTAAGAATTTGGCACTGTCCAAGTAAAGGTTCCATTGTATTAGTGTGTTAGTAGAGTAAAATAATTGCTCTATGAGCAAGCTCTCGCTCTGGTTTTGGAGCATATATATCCGTTTTTTTATTTTATTGTATTCTTTGTGTTGTACTGATACATTGTTCTCTGTTGCTGGTGTGAGATCTGCTGCTAATTCTGTTTTTCAAAGCACAAGAAAAATAGATAAGGAAACTTTAGAATCATGGATTCACTTCACTCTCTGGTTCTGCAGTTAACTGCTGCAGGAGAAATTATCTTAAACTCTAGGTGTGTAATATATATTCTTAGCCCAACATAGGAATTATTCATAGATAAAATGCAATCCTACCTAGCTATCCAGGACAAAAAAATGTGGTACCATGTTAGCCAGTAGAGTTGATGGGATACAATATAATTTTGTAACAAAGATCTCACAAGTGATCCAAGATGATACCTATTAATGGTGAACTGAGAACATAGAAAGTGCAAAGGTCCCTTCTTCACCAACGCTTGAAGAAGGGACCTAAGTGTACTGAAAGCCTGTACATTCTATGCTGTGAGTACACCAGCCTTAAAGTCTGAAGAAGACTCAGTATATAGTATGAAGAACTGTTCCGTTGATCTGCTGGTAAACATGCAAGCTGTTGAACAATTATTATGGGGGTTACCAAAAGTACAAACAATTTTGGAGTCATGGGAACTGTTTAGGAGGCAGCTGAGTGATCATTTACATAGATTTGTATAAAATCTCCTCAGTTTAGGAACCATCCCTGGATAGAAATCTTAGCTACATAAATATTGTTCATTGCTAATCATAGTATGTACTGCTGTTATTGATTTTTCTTCTTTTTTTCGTTGAAATGATAATCTGATTTCTCTTACAAAACCCTTCCTTGAATTTTAACCCCCTTTGATGCAATCACCAATGCATTGCATTACATGAGTTTGAGATGTGTCTAGCATACATTGCGTTAATCAAGATCTCGTTTTAAAGTGAAGCTATGTTCCATTCTACAGAAAAAAAAATCAGGTACATGTTTGTCATATTAATTTTAGTTCAATGAATTGCGTACAGCTAAACACTGATAGCTTAGTCAATTTTAACATCATTTTAGTAATCAAAAATGTTTCCCCTTTGCACCATTATTATAATTATGAATAAAAAAATATGTAACGGTAACATTTACAGTTCTTGTAAAAAAAACAACAAAAAAAGGGGGGCGGTGAGGATAAATATTATTTACAGTGCCTTTTAAAAGTATTCAGACCCCTGACCGATCCTCTTCTATTACTGAATTACAAATGGTATGTTGTAATTTCATTCTGTGCGATACTTTTTATTTTAAAACACAACTCCAAATCAATTATTATAAGGTGACATTGGTTTTATGGGAAATATTTTTAGGAAAAATACTGAAATAAATTGCTTGCATAAGTATTCAACCTCCACACAGTAATATTTGGTAGAACAACCTTACTCTGCAATAACAGCTTGAAGTCGTCTTGTGGGCATAGCTTTGCACTTGTGTCAGAGTGCACTTTCTTTGTTGCAGATTGTTCAGGTTGATTGGACGTTGCTTGTGGACAGCAATTTTCAAATAGTGACACAGACTCGTAATGGGATTGAGATTAGGACTTTGAGTGGGACATTGTAGGATATTGACATTTTTGTTCTTGAGTCACTGCTTTGGCCTCGGATCATTGTCCTGCTGAAAGGTGAATTTCCATCCACAGTGTTTTCCTCCATTGATTCTTCCTTCAGTTTTAACAAGATGCACAGTCCCTGTTGATGAGAAGCATCCCCACAGCATGATGATATCACCATCATACTTCATTGTAGGGATGGTGTGTCTTGGTATCCTTTTCAGGTGGTGCCACCTGTGTGTTGTGTCATTCTGTTGCTCTCATAGTGTAGCAGATGTCAAAATAGTGCCCGCAATATGTTGCCTGTGAAATGTCTCCAATTGAGTATCGGTTAGGTTTGGTAGGATCAGTGTCTGTTAGGTTTGGGGGGGGGTATTTGTTAGGTTAGTTTGTTAGCTTAGTTTCTGTTAGGTTAGCTTAGGGTCTGTCTCAGTTAGGTTACAGTCAGTGTGTGTTAGGTTTGGGGGGTAGGTCAGTATCTGCTAAGTTACCTTAGTGTCTGTTTGAGTTTTGGCCAAAAGGCTCTATCTTGGTCTTATCTGATCACAAAGCCTTTTCCCACATTACAGCTGGGACACTTTCATGTTTCTGGCAAACACCAGACCAGCTGTCAGTTGGTATTTTTTTGAGTAACCGCTTCTTTCCTCTCATACAGGCCAGTGTTATGCAGAAATTTTTATATGGTGGACTGTTGCACCATTACTGCACTCCCAGCCACTGAATGCTATAGCTCTTTCCAAGGATTGTTGGACTTTCTGCTGCTTCTCTCACAAGTCTCCTTGTTTGAGCCCTAAGTTTTGAGGAGCAGCCTTCTCATGGCAGTGCCTGGGTGTTGTGATGTAGTTTCCACCCTAATTATTGATACAAATGTGCTCAGTGAGATATCCAAAACCTTAGATATTATTTTGTACCCTTTTCCTAATCTATGCATTTGCATTAATTTACCTCTAAGTTCAGCAGCAAGCTCTGTTGGTCTTTCCTTCTGATCCACAGCAATGCAACATCAACTTTAATGGTTCACAGGTGGAGGCCAATGGTAAGGACAATTTGTTTCATATGTGTAAAGTGGGAGCTTCCACAGCACAGGGGTTGAATACTTATGCAAACAACTTATTTCAGTTTTTGTTTTCTTCTTAAAGGTATTTTGCAACATAAAACAAATGTCACGAATAATTGATTTTGAATTTGTGTTTTAATAAAATATCATACAGAACATAATTACAATGTACCATTTGTAATTCAATAATATGATAGAATTTGCCAGGGGTCTGAATATGTTTGCAAGTCACAAATATATATTTATATATAAAACACACACACACACACACACACACACACACACACACACACACACACACACACACACACACACACACACACACACACACACACACACACACACACACACACACACACAGGTGAGTGTATGTATGTGTTTGTTGATCCACTGTGTGGGATGAAGGATTCCTCGGCAAGCTTCCAACAACTTTGGTCCTGTGCCTTTTTGTTGCCACCGTGTACCAATAAATTTGGTAATTTCATCTGCCCATCTTGTCTTTGATCTTCTTCTTCTTGGGCATTTGGTATCGAGTGTAATCCATTCCAAAATTTGTTTGGTCCATCTACCATCAGGTCTTCTTACTGTGTGACCTGCCCATTTCCATTACCGGCGCTTTACTCTTTCAGTTATGTCATAGACCTTTGTTTCCTGACGAGTCCATGAACACATTTTGTTTTTTGTTTTTTTTACGGCAACAATTAGTCAGATATTAAACATTAACCCCTTAAGGACCCGGAGACATGCTATGACCATCACACAGTTTATACCCTTAAGGACTGGTGGCGGTCATAGCAGGTCACATACTTTTTACTTTACTTACAGTGCTCCTGCTGGATTGCTGTAAGTAAAAACGTGGTCTGAAATTGACCGCTCCAAGACTGGAGCAGTCCCTCTCAGACCCCAATGTGGCACCCCAGTACACACGACACTTCAAGTGTACCAGCACGTCAGCAAGTATCAAAGAGGTCCTTGGGAAGGTAACTTCCCTGGACTGGTGGTCCTAAAAGGTTTAAGGTCCCATGTTCAAAAGAAACTGTCATCTTAGACAATTACCGTTGCTTTAAAGAGGCTTTCAACCCCTTGAATGCTAGGGAGGTCTTTAACATATTGCAAACATCTCTATCATTCAAAGGGTTAAAATCCCCCTCTAAATCAGTGGATTTTTTATTTATCTCCTATAGTGCTGTTGGTTTAATCCAGAATTACATTAGTTTTCTTTTGTAAGCAACACAGTAATGAGAAGAGGCACCCAAAAATGAAAAATCGAACGGCAGTGAACCAGTGGATGAAGGCAGGCAGCACTGGGCTGTTTCACACTAAGAATATGAGACTGGGGTCAAAACCCAGAGAGTTCCCATGTATGATTATGTGCACAATACAAAACAGATAACACATTTTACTGGAATACAATGTGGCTGATAGTGTCAAATTGTCAGACAATATTGACTTTTTTTTTTGTATCTAGATACCTCTAGCCAGGGCACCCTTAGCACTGCCAGTCGCTGCGCACCAAGTGCTCACATGAACCAGCCTCTATCCAAATTCACTGTTGTCTGACACACAACTTTACAATTAAAGGGATAGTAACATTTAATATGTAAAATATATATATTGAAAGGTTTATCCTTTTTGAGTGCTGGGAGGTGTTTTATTCAGAAGTTATTGTAGCGCTAACATGAGTTTTTTTAGACGTATTATCTCAATAGCCTGAAATGTTAGTGGCACTGTTGCCACACCTTCCTATGGACAGCTGTAATCAGTTGACCATAAACTTCCATAGGATGGTGTAGCAACAGTGCCACTAACATTTCAGGCCATTGAAATAATATGCCTAAAAAAACTCATGTTAGCGCTACAATAACTTTTGAATAAAATACCACTCAATGGTGGACCCTTGTTTTACTCGGGAGAACAAACCCTACAATGAATATTCTTTTTAGATGTAAAGTGTTACTATCCCTTTAACCTGTAATATACAATTATTAAAAAGGTCTTAATCCCTAGTAATCTAGAGAGACCTCCAACATCCAGTGAGTTAAATACTGGCCAGTAAAATGTCTGTAAACTGTCCAAATTGGTAGGTAATGACATTGTTTTGTATTGAATAAAGTGTGGTATGACTCACAGTAACTAAACCTGCAATATGTGTTAAAGGTCTGAACTTCAAACAATGGGCTATATTTAAATTTGCAGATGACGACGCATGTTTACCTTTTTTTTTAGCCATTCAACGATTTATCAGTCATATCATTTCTTCAGAGAAAGGGACACATATTCAAGGGTTGCTACCCTGTAAAAAAATTGTCAAAATACACTCACAGGGCCCATGGGCTGTAGTAGATACAACCACCTTGACAAAAAGCTTCAGCAAACTTGATCCATCTTAGAAAGGCCAGTCAAATAGATAAAAACAATTCTTAATTTAAAAGCAATTCCAACAGCATACTTGTTGAGATAACATGTGGTAATAAAGAAGGCAAACAGAAAAATCACAACCTGCCTTACGCATTTTGTATCTGTCACTTAGTCATAAGCTGAGGTGCAAACATTGAAGTTTTGTATAGTTTAAAACCAGGTGGATAACACATTAACCCAGAGCTTTCCAAACTTTTCATGTTGGTTACACACTTTTTAGACCTGCATCATTTCATGACACAGTAATTCAGTTTTGCTAGCAAACTGGAGGTTAAACTAATAATCCCTTATAACAGATACAGACACATACATAAATTGTAATAACAAGATGTATGGGGACACAACATATCTCATGAAAACCTTTCATTCATACTGCGGAAGGCATTAAGCATGTTGTGTGTTTTTTAAAATGGCAACATGAGAATGTTGCGCTACATATAAGAGCAAGATTCTCATGTCGCATTAGTAAATAGATAGCGCATAGCTGATTTTAGAAGTAATGTCCGTCTTTCCTGTTTCATCGGCACCACAAGCAGAAGCAGCAGCCATGTGACAGGTAGCCTCGGCACACAGGGACACTCCAGCCTGGCAGCCCAAAGAGAGGGCAGAGGTATAGAGGAGGTGGCATCTCAAAAGATTTTAACAGCTGAAGCTCCAAAAGATTTGTAACAGCTGGAGTGCCTCCGTGTGCTGCATACGTATTATGTATGCAGCACACAGAGGCACTCCAGCTGTTACAAATCTTTTGTGGTGCTCCAGCTGTATGCAATACACGGAGGCAGTCTCACGCTGTGTAAATGCGGCCATTAAGTAGTAGTGTTTTATCTCAGCTCCCAGTGTAGCTCGTGCTTGGTTTGAATGATAATCTCGCGCTGTGTAAATGGCACCTTTGCTGTGCTGCGGAGCTTTTTTTTTTTTTTTTTTTTTTTTTTTTTTTTTTTTTTTTTTTTTTTTTTCCGATTCAGGGCTCCCAGAATGGCGTGCAGCCGTGCAGGGAGCCCTGAAATCCATGACGTTCATGTATGGCATGGGTCTTTTGGGCACGCTGACCCATGCCTTACATGTACGTCCTTGGACCTTAAGGGATTAAAAAGCAATGAGAAAACATCTCAAATATACCTTATGCAGGTGTCCATTAGGTGTATGACAGCATTCACGGAGTCAAATAAAACAACCCCTTGAGGATGTACACTCCCTTTCCTTGTAAATTACACGAGTGCTTCTCAAACCAAAAGTATACAAAACTGCAACATTATATACAAAAAGACCTATAAAGTGTTCTGTCTACTCTGTAAAATTATTCACCTCCACAAATTCTCCCTATGTAAATAAATGGGATTCCAAAGGACAGTTTTTGAGGTATTATTAGAAAGTTGTTTTGTATCATGTTATCATATCATGATAAGGGATAGATATAAAAAACACAACCCCCCCCCCAAAAAAAAAACAAAAACACAAACATATTTAAATGTAGCCAATATTGTATAACTGTTGCAATCATCATTAAAGCCCTAATGACTGACATAGAGGGCAACATTGTGTTCTGAATTCAGTCCCTTAGGCCATCTTGTGGCTAAATAAAATATCCACTTGACTTCAGATCTATCCAATAACACTTGTATGTCCCCTCTCCAGTAGAGAGATTCTTTCAGTACCTTAAAATGCAAAGAAAGATAAATTTGTTTCAGAGCAATTAATAAAATGACACGATACAGGCTTTGATATATCCTTATTATTCATCTCCCCTATATTTACATAGGGAAAATTTGCTTCAGTGTTAGAGTGCATAGTACACTTTAATTTTGTATGTAATCTTGGGATATGGTATACTTTTTGGTCGAGGAGTACACCTGTAGTTTGTTAGTTAGTTAGTGGAAGTGTACATCCTCAAGGGGGTGTTTTATCTGACTCCGTGAATGCTGCCATACCCCTAATGAACACCTGCATAAGATATATTTGAGATGTTTTCTCATTGACTTTTAACATGATAGCCACCTTTTTTTTTTTTTTTTTTGGCTTCAAGGTTTGCACGTAGCTCAGCCTATGATTGTTATACAATCACGAAATGCGTAAGGCAGGTTGTGTGTTTTATGTTTGCCTTCTTTATTCCCACATGTTGTCCCAATATGTCTACTGTTGGAATTGCTTTTAGATGAATAAATAAAAATGGAGAATTTTTATCTGTTTGGCTGGCCTTTCTGCTAAGGTGGATCTGTTGAACTCTCCCTTCCTGTGTCTTCAGATTTCTTCTAGTTGTTTATTTATCAATTGGTACAAGAAATGCATCAAGCAATTATGCTAATTCCAGTCACCACCCCTTAGCAGGCTAATCCTACATGACAACAGTGTGGACATATGCATAAATATAGGTAGTATTCTGTTTTGTAGAACTTAATTGACTCTTACATGTTTGCATGCTTTCATTAGTGAAATAGGCTTGACTGTGCTCATGACCACAGCAGCAGATTTCATTGTACTGGATATGCTTTTCTGAGATGCTTGATGATAAACACCAATATGTTATTTGACAAGACCAAACATGCATTGGATTGATAACACCTAAAATTGTCATAAATCCTATTTTGCCCCCAAACAAGACCATTTATTGTGCCTTTTCACATTATACTTCACATTCGTTATCTGTTCAGTTACTACTTATTAAAAAGATAATTGACAAAAATATTTACAGCAATTATTCACAACACTTAATGGAACACTTGGTCATATTAACACCATGAACCTGTTGTACAAAATTGTGTTATGGTTTACCGGAACAGTAATACTTTATTATGAAAAACATGTATAAGGCTTTTCCTTAGTAAAACTAGGGTACTTTCACTTCTAGGAGAAACATTATTCAAAAGGTATTACCACTGAAGCTTGCTTTTTTTTTTCTCCTAATAAAATGATTAGCAACAATGTCAACTGGTGTTCATGGTAAGCTGACCAGACCTCACCTTTAACCCTTTACGGGCAAGAGGGTGCCCGTACCCTTCTGGAACTTAAATGGTTAGCTGGGAACACACCAGAAGTATGCAGCTTTCAGGGCTGCACTGAAATCAAAGCAACCCTGCAATATGTATTTTCATGCGTGTCCCCAGTTTAAGGCAAGGTCTGCTCCGCATAGTCCATAAGCATTTTTAATTTGCTTTCTTTGGGAGAGTTGAGTTTTAGACTTAAACCTTTGAGTGCCAGAGGAGTACGCAATGCACTCAAAGGGTTAAAGGGATAATAATGTTTCAAAATAAAAGCAGCTCCAGTTAATCTTCATAGTATTTGGGCCATGGATAGTGATATTTCAATACTGTCAGAGCTGTAGTTAAAGAGTAATTGAATGATAAAGTTTCCCCCTCCCACCCCTTTTACTGATGTAACACTGCTCACCTCAAATGTGGAATCTGGTCTTAAGACCAGACAGCTCACATCAAGGGACAGTCTTCTTACTGTGAGCATAAGGAAGACCCTGCCCCCTCTTGACAGGTTTTTCAGGTTTTCCCTTATGCTCACTGCAGATTGTCCTTCTCTGAGATCCATCTGGACAGTCTTGCTGCTCTGAGGTGAGCAGTGTTACATCAGTAAAAGGGTCAGGAGAGGGATACTTTATCATTCCATTACTCTTGAACTACAACTCTGACAGTATTGAAATAATACTCTCCATGACTCAAATACTATGAAAATTAATTGGAACTGCTTTTATATTGAAACATTACTATCCTTTCAAGTTCCCAATCAAAAGTAATAGCAAAAGTGCTATATATTACAATATTACTCTGTATTGTCTTGTTTACATTGTATCTGTAGACATTCTTTCATGTTCCTTGAACCAAAGCTCTGGAAGCAGATTGAGGTAGATCATAGTTAATGGCATAAGCATAAAAACAATATGAAGATGAAAACAAATAAAAGGTATGGGCAGTCTGACTGTACATATTATACACTTGCACCCAATTCATGTTTTTAGGATTTGGATAAATATTAGATGTTGCGTAAAGGGCTTCAATGCCGCTAGGAGTGGGTGACCTGGTCCAGATCCTGCTTTCTACTTCAGTGTTATTGAGGCCTAGCAAGCCCTTTTATATTTAGATCACGCCAACTGTATTACAATGGAATTGGGTTTATTAACACTAAAATGTAGCTAAATCTAAAAAAAATAAATAAATTAAAAAATGGTACTTCACAAACCATCAGCTAGATCAGAGCTTTCCAAACTTTTCATGTTGGTTACACACTTTTTAGACATGCATCATTTCATGACACAGTAATTCAGTTTTGCTAGCAAACTGGAGGTTAAACTAATAATCCCTTATAACAGATACAGACACATACATAAATTGTAATAACAAGATGTATGGGGACACAACATATCTCATGAAAACCTTTCATTCATACTGCGGAAGGCATTAAGCATGTTGTGTGTTTTTTAAAATGGCAACATGAGAATGTTGCGCTACATATAAGAGCAAGATTCTCATGTCGCATTAGTAAATAGATAGCGCATAGCTGATTTTAGAAGTAATGTCCGTCTTTCCTGTTTCATCGGCACCACAAGCAGAAGCAGCAGCCATGTGACAGGTAGCCTCGGCACACAGGGACACTCCAGCCTGGCAGCCCAAAGAGAGGGCAGAGGTATAGAGGAGGTGGCATCTCAAAAGATTTTAACAGCTGAAGCTCCAAAAGATTTGTAACAGCTGGAGTGCCTCCGTGTGCTGCATACGTATTATGTATGCAGCACACAGAGGCACTCCAGCTGTTACAAATCTTTTGTGGTGCTCCAGCTGTATGCAATACACGGAGGCAGTCTCACGCTGTGTAAATGCGGCCATTAAGTAGTAGTGTTTTATCTCAGCTCCCAGTGTAGCTCGTGCTTGGTTTGAATGATAATCTCGCGCTGTGTAAATGGCACCTTTGCTGTGACACACCTACACACTGTGGCCGACACACTAACGTGTCGCGACACACAGTTTGGAAAGCACTGAGCTAGATCATTGATCTGATGCATGCCAATTTAAAATGAAGAGAAAAAAAAATAAAAATGAGGCCCTTAAGGATGTATCGCTAACTCTTTATTATGTACAGCATTCATATTTATAACAAAAACATGTGTAATGTAATCTAAGCTTTGTGCCGGTAGAAAAGTCTGCCAAAAGAAACAGCAAGCGAATACTTTAGGAGGCTAAGTACCTAAATGACATGCTATCAAAATGCAACTCTCACTCAAATAACCCTTAATATTTACAGCTTTGCATGTTTCTTAGTTGAAGCTTTACAATGTTTACTGTCCCTTTAAAGACCACAGGGCTGTGAATGTCCCATAAAAAAATGTTTAGAGTTCTGTAGAGATTAAAAAAAAGCTAAATGCCACAAATCCTATCTCTCAAACCGCTATGGTCTGAGAGATATCCTCCGTTAAAGTTCTCCTCTCCCTCCTTTTCTACTGACGTCAGCTGTAAGCTGACAGCAGGAGTTCCTGGAGTGCCTGGTTTGCAAGCACACTTTTTATACTGTTCTAAAGAAGTTATTCTTTTTAAATTGCGCTATTGCAGCTCTGCTGAAGAGCCTCCTCATGTCGGCCAACACAGATCTCCTGATGTCAGCTTTATAGCTGACATCAGGAGAAGAGGAACTTTAACAGAGGATATCTCCCAAACCACAGCGGTTTGAGAGATTGGATTTGTGGCATTTAGCTTATCTTTTTAATCTCTACAAAACTAAATGTTTATCGGACATTACTGTCCCTTTAACCCTATGGATGCTAGAAAGGCATTCAACACATTAAGTAATGTGTTGGAGATCTTTGTAAGTCAAGAGGTTAAAGGGTTAATCCTTTGGCTGAGAGAGGCAACCCTATTGCACTTATTAACCCTTTGAATAACAGAAGCACTGTAAAGCAAAGCTTTAGTTAGCCGCATGACAATCAAACAGTTATGGGTAAGAATAATTGAATTACCAGTGAGATGGCTCAGTTGGTTAATGCACCAGCTGTAGAATCTAGTCCCGGCAAGGACAACTCAGCCTTTCATTCTTCTGGGGTAGATAGAATGAGTCCAGGACATACCTGAAAATGACAGATAATGTGTCCTTCCTGGTAAAATATTTTCACACAAAAAAATAAAATAACAAATTGGGGAGGCAATATGGACATGCTCCTTTTTTGATATTAGCTGAATTTAACAGAGCAGTATGAAAAGAAAAAAATACATCTAAGAAAGGGAAACTCTCTCTGTGATGCTTCCTGTCCCTGCAGGACACACCCAGGGGCTACAGTGGAGTGCAGTTGGTGTAAATTCATTTATAGTCTTGATTACGTTGGATTTGTTCTATTTCCTGCAGTAAACGCAAACATTGAATTTGAAGACAGATAAGAACCATTAGGCCCATCTAGTCTGCCCATTTTCCTACTCTAAAAACCTCAAACCTTATTTGGTCCTTGGTCTTTTCTTATGTTCAAGATAGTCTTATGCCTATCCCATGCATGCTTAAATTCTGTCACTTTATTAACTTCTACCACTTCTGTTGGTTGACTATTCCACTTATCTACTACTCTCTCAGTGAAGTAAACTTTCCTACATTATGTCTAAAACCTGTGTCCCTCTAGTTTTAGACTATGGCCTCTCGTCCTAACATTTTTACTCCTCTGAAATGTACTTCCCTCCTGCACATGTGTTTGAATGTTTCTATCATGGCCCCTCTCTCTCTTCTCTCTCCTCCAAGCTATACATGTTCAGATCCTTTAGTCCAGTGGTTCTCAACTCCTCTCCTCAAGACCCACTAACAGGCCAGGACTTAAGGATTTCTGTGCTAGAGCACAGGTGTGGAGATCAGAGGCTCATTCACATTGATTAACTCACATGTACTCTAACAAGGAAATCATCACATCCTGGCCTGTTAGTGGGTCCTGAGGACAGGAGTTGAGAACCACTGCTTTAGTCTATCCTGATATTTATTTTCCTGTAAACCAGTCACCATTTTAGTAGCCCTTCTCTGAATTTTCTCTAGAGTATCTATATCCTTCTGGATATGGGGTCTCCTGCACTGTACACAATACTCTAGGTGAGGTCTAACTAGAGATCTAGAGTGGCGTGACCACTTCCCTATTTTTGCAGCCCAGCACCCTGCGTGCATTCCCCACTGCTTTATTACATTGCATACCGACCTTTAAGTAATTAGTAATTCCTCTGTTGTCTCTGACAGCACAGTACCTTTTCTTCTCAAAACTAAAACATACTCTTAATTTTTGAGAATAAAGAATACGTTTTAATTATATAGAGTGCTCAACTCTTATCTGAGAAAAGTTTGGAAGCACCGGGATTCAAGTGATGTGTGTGCTGTGGTAGCTACAAACATTTCCGCACAGTACCCTTAATAGTATATTTTTCCTTTGGATTGTTATGTCCCAAGTGCAATATTTTACATTTATTAACCTTAACGACCCTTGAGGGTCATAGGACGTCATGGGGAGATCTGAGTTAACAACCCATGACTTACTATGACCGTCATGGAATTCCAGGCTCCCCCTGTGGCTGCACGCCGTTAGGGCAGTCAAGAATCCGAATTAAAAAGAAAAAAAAAATGCTCCATGGTCCTTTAGTGACCGCAACACGCCAGTGCAGCCGGTCGTTAAGGGGTTAAAATGCAGCTGCCAAGCTCTTATCAATTCTTCTAATTTACCTAAATAATTTGTCATTTGGTTTATTCCCCTGGAATGTCTACCCTATGGCAGATCTTTGTATCATCTACAGAAAGGCATACCATACCTTGAAGACCTCTTGCAATATCACTAATAAAAATATTAAAAAGAATGGGCCCAGTTTCTAATGTTCTCAAACAAATCCTAGTTTCAAATGTTCTCAAACTTGGCTTTATGCTTGAAATATGAAGATACATTGTTTAAAAGTCACAGATATCCCAGACTGTTAGTGGAACACCTGCAGCTCTAATTAGACCAAAACAGGATTTGGCAACACATGGCTCTCCAGCTGTTTTACTTCAATTCCCACCATCCTCTGACTAAGGCTGTTCTCACATAAGTGACTTGGCTGCATTCCATTTTAGCACATGCAGAGCTGCCTGTGCTACCTATCGCTGATGTGCTGCATTCCCCAAGTGATTCACATGCATGGTGGAGGTGCATCACAAAGCTGTATATTATTGATCATTCCCTACATGAGTCAACCAATGACAGAAGGGTGTGCATGGCATTGTATCTTTTAGAATCTCCTATGTTAATAATCTGCACTACAGCCCATGGGTACATATGCAGATTGGCATGATGGAAGTTGGGTGTTCTTCATGAGTTAGTTCTACAATGTTTGCCTTCCGCAAACCAGGCACATTTTGTAGACTGGTCTCCTGAATAATTTATTTGTATACAATGCTATTTCGGCTCTGCAGATGATCTCCCGGGACCAGGATCTAAGTCTGTCAGCTAGAGTGCTGACGTGTGTAAAAGGGGCAGGAGGGGGGAACTTTAGAAGCATATTACACTAAAACTGTAAAAGAGCAACTGGACTTAGATCATTTACTTTATTTTTTAACATGTACAATATTAAATATAGTTAAAATAAAGTATTACTATCCCTTTAGCTATTTGCAACAACCACCAAAAGGCAAAATGTTTTTATAATGCACTCTGTAGGACAGCTTGAGTCTTTAAGTTATAGAAACAGTGCCATCTTGTGACCAGAATATAAAATTACAGGTTAATAAAAGAGGGACTAAACTTGCAATTAAAAAAATCCTCCACCAATGGGAGTACCTTCTTTTACTGAATAGAAAAAACCTAAACACATTTTTTTTTTGTAATAAAAAAAAAAAAAAAGTACTTCTAAACAAAAGTTTATATAAATGATTCAGCTCCTGGCACGATATGGGTAAATGAACTGAGCGTGCTCTGAAGTGTATTCAAACAATGTGTGTTTTATTGCTGTGGAGCAATGTGATACACTTATATACACAAACCACACAGTCTGATCTCCTAAAAGAGGAAGACCAAGGAGGGAAAGAGGGACATAGGGATTTCCACCTCAGAGTGACAATTGGAGGTATGAACAAACATTTATACCTTTCATCCAGTCTCTGTTAAAAATGATTTAGCTGAGCGCAAAACAGCACAGGAAAACCTACAAAAATTTGTATTTTTTTATGTTCTAATAAGCATAAACAATAGGTTATACATAAAAATATGGCATCAAAAGAAATCCCTACATATCCTTAAAAATGGTATATATTTTATGTGGATGTACTAAAGGATATAAAGGGAAAATATGGTTGAACCAAGACGTACTAAAAAAGGAAAAAATCGATCCTATCCTGTAGTTTACAAAAAGTCCTGGTCACCAAGAGGTTAAAGTACTTGAAGGCAAATGTGATTGTTTTATGTAGTTCATAATGCGTTTTAATACAAAAAAGAAAAGTACTTCTGGAAATTTCCATTAACCCTTTGAGTGCCAGAGGGGTACACAACGAATTGCAGAGCAATGTGTTGCTTACCTCTCTGGCACAAAGGGTTAATAGGTACCATTAATGGATTTATTTTTCATAATAACATGCACTGGTCTGTTTCTTTTAGGTTCATGCATTCTCCCCTATATTTACTACACCAGGATTGTCTGACAGGCAAGGGATCATCGGGTCTCTCTGACAGCACTGTTGCTCTGCTCAATGACCATAATTTACCAAATGTTCAATTACCCTTTATGAGAGAAAAGCAGGGTAGGAGGGGAAGCTCATTTTATAATTCAGCCTTTTTATAGTGGATAAGCAACCTAATGGAAAATTGTCAAAAGAAAATCTTACATAAGCCCAGAGTGCCTTTTAGTTGTGACAAGAACATGGTGTACATGTTCCTTTCACTAAGCGGAAGGCACTCAGGACAGGTAACACCACCTAATAATAACTCCCTGCTTACCTTGTATGACCAGAAAATACTTATAACGAGGGGAGAGACAGAGCAAACGCAAGATCTAAGTATAATGATAATTTATTGAAACATAAAAGATTGTGGTGCTTCTAATGGACCACTCCTATCTGTCAAACTCTCCAATTCCACAGGATTACTACTATCCATTCTGTAGGAACCTTATCCATTTCTAGTTCTGTCTGAGTTTTAATTTTAGAAATATGGTATCTTACTGTATGCTCATTTAAAGGGATAGTAATACTTAAAGGGATAGTAATACCTAAAATGTAAAAAAAAATATGTTGTAGGGTTTATCCCCCTGAGTAAAACAAGAGTACTCCCACTGCTGAAAGGTGTTTCATTCAAACGTTATTAATTTTCAAAGTTGAATTTTTTAGGTGCAATATCACAGTGGCCTGAAATTGTACAGTGGCGCTGTTGCTACACGATCCTATGGACAGCTCTGGTCTCAGGACCATAAATCTCCATAGGATGGTGTAGCAACAGCGCCACTGTAAAATTTCAGGCCACTGTGATATTGCACCTAAAAAATTCAACTTTGAAAATTAATAACTTTTGAATGAAACATCTTTCAGCAGTGGGAGTACTCTTGTTTTACTCAGGGGGATAAACCCTACAACATATTTTTTTTTACATTTTAGGTATTACTATCCCTTTAAATATGTAAAACAATATATATGTAGTATTTGTCTCCCTGAGTAAAACAAGGGTACTCCCACTGAAGAAATGTTTTTTTATATAAAAGTTATTACAATTCAAACTTGAATTTTTTAGGTGCAGTATCACAGTGGCCTGAAATATTACAGTGGTGCTGTTGCTACATCAACCTATGGAGATTTATGGTCAATGGACCAGAGCTGTCCATAGGATAGTGTAGCAACAGCGCCACTGTACAATTTGAGGATACTGCACCTAAAAATTTCTAGTTTCAGCTATAATAACTATTGAATAAAACACCTCTCAGCATTGGGTGTGCCCTTGTTTTACAATATATATTTTTTTTATTTGTATATGTTTTTTTATTATATTGTTTATTGCTCCCCTCCCCCCTTCAAGTTTGTTTCCTATTTATTTATTTTTCACATATACACTTTTTTATTTATATGTATATGTGTATCTATACACTTTTGTCATGTAACATTCCATTTTGTTCTAATCATGGGATGGACTGGGCATGTTATTGTGATTTATGGTCACATTTATCCATCCATTTGTATTTTATTCCATATAATTTTTTTTCTAACACTCCTAAAAGTATCTGTTTTATATACGTTTAACCATTAGTGATGTTTTTGTCCAAACGTTTCAGTACGTGCACAGTCCAGCAACTGTTTCATTGTATTAGAGGGGGAGAGATAGTTTGTATCCTGAGGGCTCATTAATAGGATTATTTACATTTAGACATTGGGCCATATGTTCAAAGGGAAAAAGACAAAAAATTGTCGTATGAATGACAAAAATAAGTAACTGAATTAAATATTTTCTATACAGTATACGACAAAAAACTAGTAATGTCCGTTGTGTACGACACAGCTCCAGAATTGACGGGCAAAGGGGCATGGCTAAACTATTCTCCAGTGTCGTACAGAGGTAAAGAAAATTTGTAGTAACTAATGACAAAAAAAATGACTTTCAAAAGACAAAATTTGTACGTTAAGAAAAAAGTGGAGAGAATGTGTTCTTAATGTGAGAATGTTTGTCCTTAGTTAAGACATTTTTTGTCATTACATGCGACAGTTTCAGTCAGGACAAACAACATATTTCCAACCATAACTGACACTCTCTGAAAATAATAATGAGCCCAACGACACTGTACTTTGAAAAGTTGCTACAAACGACAAAAGCTATTTTGCTACTTCTTTGAACATATGGCCCATAGTGTCCATTCCCGAGTGGTTTAGGAAGAGTGTAAAGAAGATATGTTTAGCATACACACATCTACTTTCCTGAGGAAGGTGTGATGTCATAACGAAATGCGTCAAAGGTTGGATTATACAGATGCAGACCGGAAGTTTTCCAAGTGCAAGCAGAGAGTGGAGGAGATGCCCGCATCAGGCAAAAGTACAGGCGGAAACCAAAGGCCCAGTAGCATCTCTGGAAGTGGCCTCAAACTGCAGAGACTCCAGTTTCATAATGCTCTGAACAAGACTAATTTGAAGTAAGGGTATATCTGAGCCATTTGATCGATCTATCTATCTATCTATCTATCTATCTATCTATCTACAGATTTATATATAAGACTTCAGTGTGCCTGGCAAACACACCCAGGGGCAGCAGTAAGGAGGCATTATTCAGATCTCCTCTATACTGGTGCCTCCATAGGTCCATTCATGTGGGTGTGATTTTCACAGGAGTGGACAGGGTGGGCAAAACCTCCTGTGAAAATCTCTGCAAGGAATTGCAGGGCCTTCTATATATACACACAGACATGCAACACATAAAACACGTAACACGCAATACATGCAACATACAATACACACATTGTATAAAATAAACACAAAATACACATACATAATACACAACACTATACCAATATGTAAAACGGTATAAGCAATACAATATACACAATATTCAAAAAGGTATATGCTATACCATTACAATATACTTAATATGTACATAGTGCACAAAATGGTATATGCTATAAGCAAAATGCTGTACACAATAAGCAGAAAGGTATATGATATAAGCAGTCAATATGCACTATGTTAAACGCAAAACGCTATACATAAAACACTACAATAGACAAAATGGTATACACTATACACAATACAATATACTCAACATGCACAACACTATACACAAAACTCAATGCACTATATGCAAAATGGTATATGCGATACACAAAGCGCTATACTCAGTATGCAATATGCAAAATGGTATATGCTATATGCAAAGTGCTATGTGCAAAACACAATACGGTATATGCAAACACAGTGTGCAAAACAGTATATGCAAAATGCTGTATGAAAAACGGTATCCTTTTGAAATGTTGTATGCATAAGAGCGTGTGACATTTAGCCACTATACCTAGGTTACCGGCTTAAAGAGCACCATATAAGAATCTCTCATGAATCAAAAGGGTGAGATTTTTATGGTGCCTTGTAAAATGTTGCCACTGCCCTATCAAGGATCATGAATTTACTTTCCATTTACTTAATGTACACCATTACAGTGTCTCCATGCCTGCTGCACTCATCTTATCACTGGGCAACGAGTAAAATTTAACCCCTGAATTGCCGGACAGTCCAGAAGTGGCTGGTGGAACAGCGGCAGGTATGTGGGTCTCAGAGAGGAGAAGCAGCAGTGGAGGAAGCGGGCATCTTATACAATGTATGCCTATCAAGGGACAAGTAAATTATTCAAAGTTTTGGCCCACTCCAGCAACACAGATGGACTATGCCCCTTTGCCTGTCAGGTATATCTGCGCAGTTATACAAAAATTAAACACTGCATATACGCGATGGCCCACTTGTTGGCGAATTACTATGGATACTGGTCTGTGTAATGCGCTCACTTTTGCGAGCTTATGAACATTGTATACGTCCTAGGCTGACCATACCTCACCTTTGCTTTGATTTTGGTGCACTCCTGAAATATGCCTATTTCCTATGTGTCCCCAGGGACGGATTTACATCTCAGGAGCCTGTAGGCACAGACATCTGAAGCGCCCCCACACCATTGGCCATCTCCACTGGACACCCTCACAATGCTCCAAATCTCCACAATACCCCCCATATCCTTATTGCCCTCACAATGCCCCCCATCAGCTCCAAGTTGCCCCCATCAGCCTCACATTGCCCCCATCAGCTCCACATTGCCCCTATCAGCTCCAACTTGACCCATCATCTCCAACTTGCCCTCACATTGCCCCCTTCAGCTCCACATTGCCCCCATCAGCTCCATATTGCCCCCATCATCTCCACATTTCCCCCACCCATCATCTTCACATTGCCCCCAATTTGCCCCCTGTATCCGTTTCCTACCTCCCTGGTGGTCCAGCGGCAGAAGAGGTCTGTGCCTCCTTCTGCACAGACCTGTAGATGCTGTTGCTCCCGCGCGGTCTTCTCTTTAGGAATGTAGAGCGCTGGGAGATGATGTCATCTCCCAGTGCTCTGCATTACTAAAGAGCCGACGAGGGAGCAATGGTAGCTACAGGTCTGTGCCGAAGAAGGCAAGACCTTACCATGCGACGGGTGGCGGGTTACTGTTGCCACTGTGCGCAGCTCTGTGAATGAAAATATATAAAAAATTGATTCCAATGACAGGCGGCCCTCTGTGGGGTGCGCCTGTAGGCAGATGCCTACTCTGCCTTATGGCAAATCCGGCCCTGTGTGTCCCTTTTTAAAGGTGAGGTATGGTCAGCCTAATATGTCCATTAACAGTTTAAGTAGGCTTTAAGCAGACAGAACTCCAATAATGGAGTCTCTTCTGTGATGTTTCCCCATCTGCAATAAGCGCTCCAGGAAACTCCACTGCTTAAGAAAATGGAGTGACTTCCACTGAATCTTGCTGAATGTTTTTCTCCCCACTGCCTGTCAGGAGAATTACAATATTGGCAGAGGGAGAGAGACGCTCAGCAAGATGCAGATGAAGTAACCAGAACAGCACCGGACGCACTGCGGGGGAGAGAGAGCCAGGACAAATATGCTGTTGTGGTACTATTTTTTCCTCTCTTTCTCACATTGATGGCTGACGCAGGGATGGTTAACTAAGAAGGGGAGAGATTACATTTCATTCTGCAACATGAGAATCTCGCGCTTTCCTACAGTGCGAGAATCTCATTTAGCCCTTTTAACCAGGGCGACATGCTGAATGCTCCCTATGGTCGCACGCTTTTAAAAGTGAACCCTTTATCACACCTTAGTGCATAACCCCCCTGGAGTACATAGAGCCTGGTTTATACATATTAGAACTATTCTCTTCCACCTCATTCTGAGCATTTTGAGTTGTGGTTGAGCACCAAGGTTTTTTATGTTGAAGTTTCTATAATTCAACATTTTGTTTATCAGAAAATACTAAAATATCCTAGAATTTGGCACTTGTACCTTTGTTCAATAGATAATCTTCAGTCACTCCTAGATGTTATGTTCATGTAGGAGGACATAACAGTTGCTAGCAGGAACATTGGACACAAACTCCGCCCACTGCACACAGCAATCTAACCATTTAACAACCAGAGGGATGAAAACACATTGTAATGCATTGCATACCCTCTGGTTCTTAAAGGGTTATATAGACTCATGCACTTGTCAGCAGCTGTTATTTCTGCTTTCATGGACATGACATTCAGGATTCATGGTTCAAGAGAGATCATCCTCAAAGGCACAAGAGCAAAATTCATAAGGGTTATTCTGATTTATTATTTTTTTTCCACAGCAAGGTAAGTGGGGGTTATTATTAAGAGGTTTTACTTCTACTGTAAGTACATTCTAATTAGGTTATTAAAAGGAACACTGACTCCTCGTTGATACACCCCCATTTACCTTAACCTGGGCAGAAAGTCCTAATGGCTACTATGATTAAATTCTGTGTGCATTGGTTCTCTCCAAATAATCTTTAATTAACACTGGATATCATGCCCATGGAGGCAAACATGACTAATTTTAGCCATACAACAAATTAAGAAAAAAAATTACACAAGTATTCAAGCTAGTTGCAATATTTAGTTAATTATTGGGCAAACTTGTATAGGGGTGATAGTTCCCCCTTAAAGAGATAGTAATGTTTCAAAATAAAAGGTGCTCCAATTAATCTTCATAGTATTTGGGCCACGGAGAGTGTTATTTCAGTACTGTCAGAGTTGTAGTTCAAGAGTAATTGAATGATAAAGTTTCCCCCTCCCTCCCCTTTTACCTAGTGTAAGCCACCACCCCTCAGATGCGGAATCTGGTCTTAAGACCAGACAACTCACAGCAAGGGACAATCTTCATACTGTGATAACAATGAAAACCCTGCCCCCCTTGACAGGTTTTTCAGGTTTTTTCCTTATGCTAATTGAAGATTGTCCCTCTCTGCAAGCCATCTGAACACCAACTTTCTGTTCTAAGGTGAGCAGTGTTAAATCAGTAAAAGGGGTGGGGGGGTACTTTATTATTCAATTACTCTTGAACTACAACTCTGACAGTATTGAAATAACACAATCCAAGGCCCAAATACTATGAAGATTATTTGGAGCTGCTTTTGTTTTGAAACATTACTATCCCCAGGGGCGGATTGTGGTCAGGGCATTTTTAAAAAAAATGGCCCATAGTTGGTATGCCATGATATATACATATATGCATGTATGTATATGTATAATATATATATATATATATATATATATATATATATATATATATATATATATATATATGCACATATGGGCTGTAGAGGCACATGGGGTCTAGTAGGTGGCACAGGGTGATGTTTGGGGGCATATGATGTCCATTATGTAGATATATGGACACAGAGGCACATGGAGACTAGTAGGTGACATAGGGTGATGTTTGGGGGGGCATATGGTGGTCAGTGTGGTTAAACATGGGCACAGGAAGATGCTTGGGGCAAATGCTGGCATATGGAGGCAACCATTGAGTAGATGGAAACACATTTGGGAGGCTTCTAATTTGAACAGGGTGCTGTTTAGGAGGATATGGGGGTTACTGAGTTTAAAAGTATGGACACATGGATGAATTATGAGTTAGAAGGGCTATAATAGCTACATCTCTTTGAATGCCAGAGGGATACACCGTGTGCAAAGCATTGGTTTCTCTACTGGCACTCAAAGGGTTAAAATCAAAAATGTTCAAAGTAAGAGAAAACGTGTCCTTGAACCTTGCTCATCAAGTTAAAGAGGATAAGTCTGGAGGAAACCAACTACTGAAACAGAGGGAAATTAAAATTCTGCATATTCAGGGCTGGATTTACATCTCAGGAGCCTGTAGGCACAGAAATTTGAAGCGCCCCCCGCGGACCATCGGCGCTGGATACCTCCACAATGCTCCTAATCTCCACGTTGCCCCCCCATCATCTCCATATTGCCCTCACATTGCCCCTCTTCAGCTCCATATTGCCCTCACAATGCCCCCCATCAGCTCCATATTGCCCCATCAGCTCCACATTGCCCTCACATTGCCCCCCATCAGCTCCATATTGCCCTCACAATGCCCCCCATCAGCTCCACATTGCCCTCACATTGCCCCATCAGCTCCATATTGCCCTCACAATGCCCCACCATCAGCTCCATATTGCCCCCATCAGCTCCACATTGCCCTCACAATGCCCCCCATCAGCTCCACATTGCCCTCACTTTGCCCCCCACCCCATCAGCTCCAACTCGCCCCCACCATCTCCACATTGCCCTGAATCGGCTCCAACTTGCCCCCCATTGGCTCCACATTGACCCCCATTGGCTCCATATTGCCCTCTATCAGCTGCAACTTGCCCCCCATTAGCTCTACATTGCCCTCACATTGCCTCCCCCCATTGTCCATTTCCTACCTCCGTGGTAGGAGATCTGTATGTGCCTCCTTTGGCACAGTCTTGCACCTGATGGAGCTCCCGCGCGGTCTCCTATTCAGGAATGCAGAGCGTTCTGCATTCCTACAGAGCCAACGAGGGAGCTCCATCAGTTACAAGACTGGGGGGAACGGGCAATGTGAGTGGGTGCTGCCGGTGCAGCCAGCGAGGTGGCTAGTTTTTTTTTTTTTTTTTTTTAAGAATATTTAAAAAAAAAAAAAAATCCAAATGGCAGGCGCCCCTCATTGGCGTGTGCCTGTAGGCAGGTGCCTACTTTGCCTAATGGCAAATCCGGCCCTGTGCATATTCCCATTGATTTAAATGGGGCTTTTGACCTGGGGGGTTAAAAGCCCCATTTAAATCAATGGGAATATGCAGAATTTTAATTTCCCTCTGTTTCAGTAGTTGGTTTCCTCCAGACTTATCCTCTTTAACGTGAGCAAGGTTCAAGGACACATTTTCTCTTACTTTGAACATTATTGATTTTAACCCTTTGAGTGCCAGTGGAGTATCCAATGCTTTGCACACTGAGTATCCCACTGGCATTCAAAGGGTTTTTAATGTTCTCCAATAATGAGATCCTGAATTATGACAAAAAAAAAAAAAAAATCAAAACAGGAGAAAAAAAAAAGAAGACTGAAACGAAAGAGAATTATTTACTTACTGGATAAGGTCCGGGGGAGGATTGGAACGGGAGTCCGAGTCCGATGGAGAGAAGCAGGGCAGCAGCAGCAAAGCAGCTACAAGAGGCAAGTTAACACCCTGAGTCCTAGAGAGGTCCTTATATATTGCTTTACAGTGTGTTAAACTCCTCTCTAGCACTGGATTAAGTCGATGTCCGGCATCATCACTGCACACAGTAAGTAGAAAGTCCGTGAGTGAATCACACAGACTATTCACAGTTGTGGTGTTTATTATTTCTCTTTGCCTTCCAGAAAAGTGACCAGCGCTTTGCTTTGCAATGCGTTGGACACCACTCTGGTATTTCAAGAATATTATTTGCGATTCAGGTCTAAGAATCTACATAAATACACATACACTGACTTTTCAGTTTGGAATTATGCATAAATAATAACGGAGGCTGTCAAGTAGCTGGCTCACCCAGTAGTACCTTTGAAATGCAGAGCAGCAGCCTCTTTCACAATGTGACTGCTGTCAAACTTCCATGGGGCTGGAGTCTAGATAGCAATTTTGTGGAGTGGCCCTCCTTTGTCAAACAGCCACCGGCCCACCGGGGCATGCCCGAATGCCCGATAGTACAATCCTCCCCTGACTATCCCTTTAAAGCAACTGTCTGCATTCTCTCATTTAACCAGTTCTAAATGCATGCACAGATTTCACCTTCCAAGATGAAGCCTTTTAATTTATGCAATAACCTCTTGTGGGTCATAGTATAGAAGGCTTTTGCAAAATCCAAGTATACTTCATCAACATCAATAACCTTGTCTGAGCTATCAGTTTCCCTTTCTTAAAATGCAGGTAAATTGATTTAACATAGTTTGTTCTTAATAAAACCATGCTGACTCTAATAATGTTGGTTGTCACCTGTCACATATCCTTCTAATATCTTACCCTCTATGGAATTCAAATTTATAGGTCTATAATTTCCTAGTTTAGATCTTGCCTCCTTTTTGACCATTGGTACTGCATCAGCTTTCCTCAAGTCACAGGGCACTATACCTGATGAGAGTTAATTAATACTTTTTAAGGAGTCTTGCAATTACTGAACCGACCTCCTTAAAGGGATAGTAATACTTTGTTTTAACTTTATTTTATTTTGTAGGCATTAAAAAACATGAAGATTGATATAAGTCTTATCTCTCAAACCTTTATGGTTTATGAGATATTCACAAGCAAAGTTTCCCCCTCCCGCCCCTTTTACCTAGTGTAAGCAATCTCTTCTCAGATGTGGAATGCAGTCTATAGACCAGACAGATAACAGAAGGGGACACTCATTCCTATGAAAACAATGAAATCCCTGCCCCCCTTGAAAAGCTTTTCAGGTTTTTCCCTTATCTTAATTGAAGAGTGTCCCTCTCTGCAGTCTACCTGGGGACCTCCCTTCTGCTGTGGCTGAAGAGTGTGACATCAGTAAAAGGGGCAGGAGGGGGGCACTTTGTCATTGAATTACTCTGGAACTACAACTGTGACAGAATTGAAATAACACTCTCCAAAGTCCAAATACTATGATGATTAATTAGAGCTGCTTTTATTATGAACCATTACTATCCCTTTAAGTACCCTTGGGTGTGTAGCATCTGTTGCAGGTGCTTTATTCAAAGTAACCTTTCCCAGTCTCCTTTGGACTTTGTCCTCAGCAAGCCATTGTGTTAATGGTGCAAATTCTGTAATTCTCCCTGTTTGCCCAAAACCTGGCATTGTTGTTTCCCCTGTATATACAAAAGAAAATAATTAATTTAAGGTGTCAGCCATTATTTTCAACAATTAGTTCACCTGGCTCAGTGTTAATGAGGCCAATATCAGCTTTAATATTTTTGCCCTGTATATACTTGCATAAATGTTTAGATCTTTCTTTGCTCTCCTTTGCAATACATTTTCATGTGATTGCCTGTTTGCAGATTCTTTTGCATTGTTTACATTTTTTAAATGATGCATCTGCTCCTTCTGACTTATAGGGATAGTAATACTTAGTTTTGTCTTTATTTTATTTTGTAGGCATTAAAAAAACATGAAGAATGATGTAAGTCTTATCTCTCAAACCTTTACGGGTTGAGAGATATTCACAAGCAAAGTTTCCCTTCCGCTCCTTTTACCTAGTGTAAGCCATCTCTTCTCAGATGTGGAATCTGGTTGTAAGACCAGACAGATAACAGAAGGGGACAATTTTCTTCCTATGAAAACAATGAAATCCCTGCCCCCCTTGACAGTCTTTTCAGGTTTTTCCCTTATCTTAATTGAAGATTGTCCCTCTCTGCAGTCTACCTGGGCACCTCCCTTCTGATCTGGCTGAACAGTGTTACATGAATAAAAGGGGCAGGAGGGGGATACTTTGCCATTGAATTACTCTTGAACTACAACTCTGACAGAATTGAAATAACACTCTCCAAAGTCCAAACACTATGATGATTAATTAGAGCTGCTTTTATTATGAAACATTACTATCCCTTTAAATAATTTAAGAAAGCAAATTATCGTAACACAATTGATAAAAAAAAGACATGCATCCATCAAGTCTGACCCATGCCAGATCACCCCTATTGATCCAAAGGAAGGCAGCCCCCCAAATAAAACCCCAAAAAACATTGAATGCATTTCCATTTTAGCCCAAATGGGTATAAAACTTCCTTCCTGACTAAACTTCCTTCCTGACTCCAAATAGCAGTCAAATATTTCCCTGGATCAACATCCTATCTGCTATGAATCCATCTGTCATAATTTTCAATATTGTTCTGTGCTAGATAGGCATCCATTGCTTTTTTTTTTAAAGCAATTACAGTATCTGCAAGTACAGCATCCCAAGGCAAAGAATTCCATAACTTTACTGCCCTTACTGTAAAAAAAACCCTTCCTTTGTTTTAGTCAAAAGTGCTTTGCCTCTAGTCTGAATGGATAACCACTTGTTCTCAGCTCAGCTCTTTGAGTAAATAGTTCCCTGGAGAGTTATTTGTATTGACTGTAAATATATTTCTAAATGGTAATCATATCACCCCTTGGATGTCTCTTCTCTAATGTAAACAACCGCAGTTTGGCTAGTATCTCTCAGATCCTTCAATCCATTTATCAGATTTAATGCACATCTCTGCAGTTTTTATAGTTCCATAATGTTTTTTTAAGAACTGGTGCCTAAAACTGTAGTCCATATTCTAGATGAGGCCTCACCAAGGATTTATATAGAGTTAGAATTATATTTTTATCTTGTGCATCTATACTTCCAAATATTTAATTCTTTCATCATTTGATCATATATTTCCTTTTAAACACGTGCCTCTAAATATGTTGCTACATTAGGAAGTTTAAGAAGAATAAGCAGAGAGCATGCCAGACAGAGATTGTGTGTACAATAACATCTTGGCAGATATTTCAAAGAACTAAGCAGTACAAATTGTCTTTGGGCCTATGTCGATATTCATAAAATACTGGCAAAGGAAAGAATGGCATTGAAGTACACTAAATTTGGCTAAAATAATGCAAACCTGTCAAAACCACATGGTTGGGGGATATGCATTAACCCCCTACTTTATTCTGAGAAGACTATGCACAAATATCTTTCCAACCTGAGAAATCGCAGTGTAAAGGCTCAAGAGAAAAACATAAGAACTGGTGAATTAATGTATCCAGTGAGATCATATCCTCTTTATCATCTCTTTATCACTCCTCAGTGTATCCCCCCAGGAGCATGAGAGACCAGTCACAAGAAAGACTCACCTACCACAGAGCTTGTGGTATTGAACCACTGATAGAATTGAACAATCTGTAAGAATTAGTCCATTTCACTGATTGCTTCACTGTCCACTTGCAGTCCTGTGCTACATGCTTTACAGCCTGGTTCGGTGCTCCGCCGACAGATATCAATTCCAGTGAGCTTAGTATTGTGAAGCCATTTGCCCTGGGATTTTTTAATGGAATGTGTTGCATGTATGGTGTCATATATTTACAGTGCATTATACATTACATATGATACTGTGCATCCCTTTATATTATATACTGACTAGTTGAAAAGCCCGTTTACAATGGCCACAATTCCACTGCTGCAGTCATGCGCAGTAGAGACTGCCCGTGCCGTGGGTGGTCCCAGGAAGGTGCTCAGAGAAGACTCCGATCTGAATTCGGAGCGCTCCACTCCGTATCATCCGTGTCACGGCAGTCTCTACTGTGCATGACTGCAGCACGTGCAGCCATCTCTAATGCATATGACGGCTTCTGACAAACATCCTTAGTGAATTATTATATAGGATGTGTCAATTAATTCCAAGGAACTAGGGGAACACAAGCCACAGGTCTTAGCACAGTGATTCTCAGCTCCAGTCCTCGGGGCACACCAACAGGTCATGTTTTCAAGATATCCCTAATTAATCACACATGAATCAATCACAATGACTGAGCCACTAATTACTCACCTGTGATAAACAAAAACAAAAAAAAGAAAACCCTGCTGAACCAGCACACCCGTATGCGGCTAGAGAACTGTGAAAATGAGGTCAAGCAGGTAACAGCAGGGAGAGCTACGACATTCTGAACAGCATTCTCTGTGTTTCCCTACCTAGCCAGTAGAGGAGGCGAGAGAAGGCTTTCAGCACCATGGACAGCATTGAATGCCATAGGGATGTGCATTGCTCACCCTTGTGGCATTCAAAGGGTTACAATAAACAGAAATAGTACACCAAGCACTACACAATGTCCCCCCCCCCTTCAACATCCCCCCTTTAGTATGTCAACATATGTTGCATATATTCGACATACTAACTCCATCCGACTTATACCTCAGGGACTGCCATTTAGTCAACAAACCTGTCTTTTATTCAACACTTAACCATTTGAGTACCAGAGAGGTAGGAAGGCATTGCTTAGCATGTGTTTCCTACCCCTCTGGTTCTCAAAGAGTTACTAGGCAAGGTATGGGCTGCATACCTTGCCGGTAATATGTGTGCATGTGAAAAATGTATTTTTATCAAAAGATGTGTTTAACTTTATTAAAGCAACCATCAGACCTCAAGGGGGTATCATGACCCCTCATGACACCCTCCCCAACACGAGGCCGACAATTGCCCTTTTATTACATCAATCGGCATATATCTTATGTGAATAATAGGTTATATGCCGCTTTTATGACTATAAGTAAATGATCAGACCTCAAAGGGGAGCACCATGACCCCTCCTGATAGCTCCCCCTACCATGGATCATCTATCCAAAAGGATAGATGATCCATGGGACGATCCAAAAGGCATTTACCTTCTTGATGTTGCTGGCTTTACAGCCGCCTGCAGCATTAAGCGCTCAAAGAATGAATGAACCCGGTCACTGGATTCATTCTAGGTAAGGGGAGCCTGCGCTGTAATCATTGAATTAGTCACCAGGGTCAAACTGGGTGACTGATTCAATGATCAGAGCACAGGGCTGCTTTCTAAGAATGAACCTAGTGACAGGGTTCATTCACTGAAGGGAGCGCTTATCCTAGATGTGGCTTTTACATCTAGGATAAGCGCTCCCTTCAATGATTACAGTGCAGGCTCTGGTTTCCTAGAATGAACCCAGTGACCAGGTTCATTCATTCTATGAGTGATTGATGCGCAGGCGGCTGTAAAGCCGGCAGCATCAAGAAGGCAGTAAATGCCTTTTGTGTCGCCCTATGGATCATCTATCCTTTTGGATAGATGATCCATGGTAGGGGGCTATCAGGAGGGGTCCTGATGCTCCCCATTTGGGTCTGATCATTTACATATAATCATAAAAGCGACATATAACCTATTATTTACATAGGTTATATGCCAGTTGATGAAATAAAAGGGCAATTGTCAGCCTCATGTTAGGGGGGTGTCATGAGGGGTCATGATACCCCCCCTTGTGGTCTGATGGTTAATTTACTAAAGTTAAGCACATCTTTTAATAAACACCTATATTAACCCTTTGAGTACCAGAGGTGTAGCTAACACATGCTAAGCAATGTCTTCCTACCTCTCTGGTACTCAAAGGGTTAAGTGTTGAATAAAAGACAGGTTCGTCGACTAAATGGCAGTCCCTGAGGTGAAAGTCGGAGGGAGTTAGTATGTTGAATATATGCATGCAATATGTTGACATACTAAGGGGGGAAGTCAAAGGCGGGGGGGGGACATTGTGTAGTTCTTGGTGTACTGTTTTTGTTTATGGTAACCCTTTGAATGCCACAAGGGTGAGCAATGCACATCCCTATGGTATTCAATGCTGTCCATGGTGCTGAAAGCCTTCTCTATATTCCCCTACTGACTAGATAGGGAAGCACAGAGAATGCTGTTCAGAATTGTCATAGTGTTGGTGATGTGTGAGGGGAGGAGATACCTTCCACAATGACAACACTTCGAAAATCTTGTATGCTAATAGGGACCTTCTCCAACCCTCCCCTTACATCCGACAATTTTTGTGAATATGTCGACGTGTGTGCAGATCGAATTGTCGGAGTGATTCGAACACATCGACAATATCATACCGATACCACATCGACATTTACTGCATCTAGGCCAAGGAAGGAGATTTACTAAGGTGAGAAAAACTCTCCGGTTCTTGTATTGTTCAAAGGACTTTATGTCCTAATATCTCTGACTGGAGAAAAATAAGCTCCATAGAATAACATAGGAAATGGTGAGTTTCTTTCACAGTAGAGTTCATCTCACCAAAGAGTGAGAGTGGAAACTACCTATCCCTCCTTACCAGCCCCTCTGAGTTCACAATGGAAAGATATGGCCAGCAGGTAGAGAGTTAGTCCCATCTGGTCATTATTTTACTGTATGAAGAGTGTCTACCCTAAGCCCGTGAGAAAGAAAACACATAGATAGCTAATGAAAAGTGCACTTTATGAACGAGAGAGATCTCAACATACAAAATGTGAGAGAGCACAAGGCAGAGGGAAAACACATGACTGAAAGCTCAAGAGATGAGGGAGAGAGAATGCATGAGAGAGAGAGAGAGAGAGAGAGAGAGAGAGAGAGAGAGAGAGAGAGAGAGAGACCGCATGTGCCTGAGTCAGAATGAGTGCATAAGACAGTGGGAGAGCATGAGACTGTGAGAGAGTGCACAAAACAGAACCAAACAGCACAATACTATACCCTAGCTCGTTGGAAATGAGTTGACCATGAGATTTTTAGAATAAATATTATTCAAGCCCTCATGACTGTGCATTGTAACCTATATACTCCTGCTACTCTAATCCAAAGTTGATCCTGTCAGGCCTGGAGGAACCTTTGATATGCAGTACAAGGCACACAATTAGACCCTTGATTATCTCTTCTATATGAGACTTGGATCAAAATCCTGAGTTTTGGAATCAGATCCCAAGAGTTCCCAGGTATGCACAAGACAGAGAACAGATAGAGGGGTACAATAAGTGTGGCAGAGATATTACAAGAGTGACGGCTAGTAAAAGATAAAAAGACTGACAGTGTGAGATGTCATTATCATACCTTGGAACTTTCAAAATGAGCTAACCCTGAGATCTTGTAAATATTAACCCTTAAAGTTCCCATAATATAGATTCTCTGTAATATGCCTCTGATTGTTGTAACTGAGAGGCACTCCAGCCAGTCCTCGTGGAGCCATTAATATACATATACAACAACTTAAAGATATCACTGTATGAACACACACAAGAAACGCAGGACTTCTCCTTTTGCCTTTCTACTGTATATTTCACCAATTTATAGACTAAATAATAGATTAATTGGTGCAGCACATATAGTAGGTAACACTGAGCTCTCTCACCCTTAGAATGTAGTCCTTCACACTGAGATTTGGGTCAAAAACCTGGGTCTTAGTGTCGAACCCCGAAAGTCCCCGGTACGTGAATTATAAGCAATGCTTTGGAGACCTCTCTAGCATTCAAGAGGTAAAACACCCCATTTAAAGTGATAGTAATACCTCTAGTAAAGTTGATGTCTGAGTCTTATATTTTTATAACACATAGTGCTATATTTCATTACTTACAGATTTGTAGTTCAAGCTCTATTCAAGCTTAAAGGATCCCCCTCCTGCACCTTCTGGCTGCCTTCCCTTAGATCTGGAATAGGGTCGTACTACTGAACGGATGGAACGAGGGACAATCTTCGTTCAGTAAGTATATGGAAAACCCTATCCCCCTTGATGAAGGAGGGCAGGATTTTCCTTTTGCTTACTGAAGATTGTCCCTTGCCGAGCTCCATCCGTACCAGACTGATAGGCTCAGTGACGCAGGGAAAGGGGAGTGAGGGAGGTCCTTTCAGCTTCAAGAGCATTTGAACCACAAATATGTAAATAATGAAATATAGCGCTATGTGTTACAAAAAGAGTAAAGAAGACTTGGACATCAACTTTAAGCTGTTGATAATTTTTATGCTCCACTATTAGTTTGTGATTATGGCTCTTGGTGTTTCAAAGTTAAATATTTTATTTCTTTCAGCTGCATAATAATTACATAAACATGTCCTTCATTGCAAAACTTGAATGTTGGTGAGCATGTAAATGTACAATGGTCATGTGTTATTTTTTTATAGAACTACTAGTTGAAGAGCCGGTGTACACAGCCAACAGTGCCGGCTGGTTGCTGTGCAGTCATGCACAGTAGAGACTGCCCGTGATGCGGCTGATTCGGAGCTCTGTATCAGTCGTGTCACGGGTAGTCTCTACTGCGCATGACTGCAGCACGTGCAGCAGTCTCTACAGCGCATGACTGCATTGTTACAAACTTTTAGCAAATTATCATATAGGATACATAAGATATTGGGCAACCAAGCAAGCAAACTGTGGCTCTTTCACCTACCAAGCTATGATCGGTATACGTTTGGCCCTTATGTAGAAAGTCAAGATAGTGCACTTGTGAAGCAAAATAATTCCTCCGTAAGGGACAAATACAAATTTCCAAAATGTCCATTGATTTAAATAGGGCCTTTAACCAAGAACACTAGAGGTTACCAATGCAACCTCTCTAACATTCAATTGGTTAAATATCCATTTAAATTAAGGGCCATTGTTATTTGTCCGCTATCGTGCAACTGATTTTTTTTTTTTGTCGCCCTTTCAAATTAACTCTTGGTGTGCCAGAGGGATTGTGGCGTGCCCCCGGCACACCAAGAGTTACGTTGACTTTATACATTAGTTCTTTGTGCTTCCCCGCCCGTCTATGACTATTTGTCTACAACGTCATTCTGAAAGAAGCCTATTCCCAAACACTGTCTAGATCCGCTTCAGTCTTCGCGGAAATGACGCTAGTCAGGTCAGGTGTTTGACAGCAACATGGCGGCTTCCGGGAAAAAGAAGCTTGTGCAGCAGGAGGAATTGAGGCGATTGATGAAAGCGAAGCAGCGCGAGAGCTCTGCCAAGAAAAGGATAGAATCCCCTTTGGCTAAATATCCTTATATTTGAACCATAAATTGGGGGAGGGGTGACGTGGATTGTTGTGTGTATTTGTACTGTGCCTGAACTGTCGATGACAGGACGCTTTGCACTGCAGCCTTATGACTTGAGGCATCAGCTGCTGATTTGAAACCGCATGCTTTGCTTTTCTAAAACATTTCTAAAAATATTTAGGCACTCTTGATCTAAGTAGGATCAGTGGTACACAAATATATCTTAAGGATTTAATTCAATAACATACATTAATACTTTGTCCAATGTACGTGTTAAAGAAAATGTGGAGGTGTTAAGAGACAAACCATCTGCACAATCTGTAATACACATCCTGTTAGATGTAAATTGGATTTTTAAATATTTGCTTTGTAGAGTTTGAGTTAAAAGCATATTAACATAGTAAGATACAGCTTCATATTTGATGAAGCTGAAAATAGACACGTGTGCACAGTTCAGCCCCTGCCATATCACCCCTGTTGATCCAGAAGGAAAAAAAAATACAAAAACATTTCCTTTTAAGCCCCAAGTCCATATAACAGATGAGACAACACCAAGGATTTATATAGATGTAGAATTATATTCACATTCTGTGTATCTGTACCCCTTTTTATACAGGATACTACCCTTATTGATTGTTACAGCAGCTGAGTGACACTGCAGTACTCTTATTAGTCCTCCTAAAGCTTTCCCTAATGAGGAGTAGTTTCCCTTTCCTGTAGCATGATTGTTTGTGCCGAACAAATGCATAACTTTACATTTATGTCTTACCCCTCATCTGCTACTTTACAGCCCATTCAGTTTATTAAAATCTTTTAAAGAGAAAAACATCCAACTCTTTATGCATTTCCTTACACAGCTTAGTGTCATCAGTAAAGACTGAGACACTACCATCAGTACCCACTTCTAGATCATTAATAAACAAGTTAAAAAGTATTGGGCCCAGGACTGAAACATGTGGCATCCCACTTACAGCTTTAGAAAAACTCGTAAAAGTTCCAGTTACAACAACTCGATGCCATCTCTCATTTAACCAGTTTTCTCTATCTGTATGTACAGATATCTCCTCCCAAACCAAAGTCTTTTAATTTATGCAGTAACCTGTTGTGAGGCACAGTATCAAAGGCTTCTGCAAAATCCAAGTATACTAAATCAACAGCAATACCCTTGTCCAAATAACTACTTATAGAAGAAAAGAATAAGTGCACCATCTTGTAAAAATCCCTTTAAAGATACAGGCCAATAAAAACAAAATATCTTTATTAATATAAAAAGTAAAGGGTACTTATCGTGCCACCGGAGCAGTGTACAAGTTCAAAGTAGACTCAGTGAGTGGGTGGGTACAAGCATCAGATGCTACCAGATGGCCACCAGGCCTTTTAGAGATCGCACTTAATCAAGTTTAGCTGCAATAACTTTTCTCAGCAGGAGAGGTATCATTGTTTTAGTCAGGGGGATAAACCCTACAAGAGGGCTTAAAATGTGAAGTCCTTTGCTACTAGCCAGACCTGAAAAGTTATTCGCCACTGGAAGTAATAACATACCCACCAGGGCTGAATTTCTACTCGCCATTGGCTAGTGGCGAGTGGAAATTTTGAGCCCTGCCCTACAATATATATTTGCATATTAATTGTCACTATCCTTTTAATTGTTTTCAAATATACAGACTTGAATCAGGGTGACAGGTCCACTTTAAAAGACTGCTTCATAATTCTCATTAACCTGCAAACCTCTTGCTCCTCTTGTATTTATTACCCAGTGATATATATTGACAAGTCTATTAATCTAAGATAATTTTAATCATATTCCTTCTTTCTTGTTCATTTTTATCTTTGATTGCATCCCACTGAATGACATTTAAAACTGCTTTTTGCTTAGAAAAATGTAACTTTTTTTTAAAGTTTAATGTGTTGGTTAAACCAGAGCTCAAAATTTCCACTCTCCACTAGCCAATGGCGAGTGAAAATTTAGCCCTGGCGAGTAGAAATTCAGCTCTGGTTGGTATGTTATGGCTTGCAGTGGCGAGTAACTTTTCAGGTCTGGCTAGTAGCAAAGGACTTTAACTTTTAAGCCCTGGGTTAAACCATTGCTAATGGGTTTCTTATATAAAAATAATAATAATAATAATAATAATTCACAGGACACCATATTGTGATCACACCTGTCAAAATGTTCCCTTACTTGTATATTTACAATTTCAGAATTTTTTGAGACCACTAGGTCCAGCAAGACCTCTTTTCTAGTTGGCTCCATTACTAGGGGGGACATGAAATTAAGCATATTTATAAAATAATTGACCTTTGTGGTGGTGGAAGTTCTATTTCTCCAGTCAGTTTTATGGTTCTTGAAATTACCCATTAGGACTGAATTTCGTGACTGAGAAGCCTTTTCCATTTGTATTAACAGTGGGCATCTTCAAACTCTTCAATATTAGGTGACTTGTAGCAAATTTCCATTAACATGATTTTTATTATGTTTGCCCCCTTTGTGCATTTCAACCCACATGGCCTGTACATTCTCACTTGTCTCCTGATTAATAGCTTTCCTTATACTAGGTTTTAACCTTTTGAGTGCCAGAGGTTTATGGCATACTTTATACACACACACACACATCTTTTATTAACACTATATCCTTCCTAAAAAGTGAATAACCCTCTAGATTGACTGCCCAGTTGTGTACTCTCTAACCAGGTTTCAGTCCATTCCTCCATCTTGCCAGCCAAAGTATGACATTTACTTGCATGCATTTTATGTTAGTGTCATTCTGAAGAATTTCATAGTTTGATTATTTAAAAAATTGAGATTTTTTTTTTTCTTTATGGTGCAATTTACACTTTTGTCTTTATGCATATGGCCCACTGAATCTAGACTGTATATTTTCACTGCCCTCCATATCCTAAACTACCCCTGCAACCTGTAAACACAGTGCTTTGCTATTTTAAATCATCTGGGTGCTATCAGAACTCGGTGATTGGAAAGGAATAGAGCAGGTATAATTCCACCGTGACCTTACTTTGAGTACACTAGGGATAATGGTTCATATTTATAAAAGCAAACTGGAGTTATTCTGAAATAAACCAACTTCACCATAGGGGACAAATAAAAATTAATAAATTCCTGTGCATTTGAATATATCTTTTTAATCCATTACATGCTAGAGAGGTCTCCAGTGAGTTGCTTAACATTCAATGGGTTAAAATCCCATATTAGTTTAACACATTTTTGTCTCCATGGCACCATTGGCTTAATGCAAGATAACTTCAGTATGCTTTTAGAAATATGTTCCACAGGTTAGTACTAAAGTGTGATAAAGAGGAGATAACTTTTTCAGTTCCTGTGTTACTCTATGGAGCCTATGCACTGATTTTTCAAGTGGGGGAGTTCTTTGTGCATAGTCATATAATAATATAGGCACTCCTGTTCATCACTTCTTCATGACACCTTAATGCATAACTCTCCTGGTTTTAAACTGTCATGGTCATAAAGTTGTGCAAATATACATTTTCCATTTTGATTTACTGAACCGTTAAATCTTAAAAATTAGATGTTTTAAAGGAACACTTACACCTCCTAATCATAAACTACCAGTTACCTTAATCTGAGCAGAAAATCTTAATGGCCACTTTCAGTCGGTTCTATGTAGAAATGATCCTCATTTATTACTGCACTAGTTGAAGAGCCCGTTACACGGGCTACAGTGCCACTGCCAGCCGGTCGCAGGGCAGTCATACACAGAGACTGGCCGTGGCTCCTTCGGAGCGTCCAGCTCTGTATCAGCCGCGGCGCGGGCAGTCTCTACTGCGCATGACTGCAGCAAGCGCAGCAGTGTCTACTGAGCATGACGCGGCGTTACACACGTTTTAGCGAATTATTATATAGGATAGGAAAAGGAAAAAACAAAAAAATCTGTGCTAGTCACCAGAGCATACGTATGCATAAAAGCAACCTAAGTGCGTAATGGAATTTAGTTATCCTCCCAAATCCCCAGTTTTAAAAACCAGGCAAATAGAAGACAACTCTGTACAATTTCACATAACTTGCTTAAGTGTGGAGCTTTGTATAACATATATTTCTGCCAATAATTCCCAGACACTAATTTCCTTGCCTGAAGTTGAGGGGTTGCATAGTTGAAAAATGTTTAAAGGGATAGTAATATTTAAAATGTAAAAAAAAAAAAAATGTTGTTGGGTTTATCCCCCTGAGTAAAACAAGGGTACTCCCACTGCTGAAAGGTGTTTTATTCAAAAGTTATTATAGTTCAAAGTGAAAATTTTTAGGTGCAATATCACAGTGGTCTGAAATTGTACAGTGGTGCTGTCGCTACACCATCCTGTGGACAGCTCTGGTCCCGGGACCATAAATCTCCATAGGATGGTGTAGCAACAGCGCCACTGTGCAATTTCAGGCCACTGAGATATTGCACCTAAAAAATTCGACTTATACGGAGCAGGGCACTCTGAATTCAGACCGTAGTCCTCTCTGTGCACCTACTACGGTCTGAATTCATATCCCCACTCTGTTATCAGCCGCGGCGCGGGCAGTCTCTACTGTGCATGACTGCACCGCGGCCGTTGCTGGGTGGCACTGTGGTCCGTGTACACGGGTTCTTCAACTAGTAGAAAATAACAGAATAACTAATTGGGTTTCAGAGAGAGGATTTGTGAGGCAGTTTATCTCTCAAACTGCTATGGTTTGAGAGAGATTCCCATTGAAAGTTTCCCTTGACTCGAGGACGCTCTTCAGCAGAGCCAAAATCACGTTATTTAAAAATAAGGACTTCTTTGGAATGGTCTACAAAGTGTGCCTTGTTTGCAAGCACACTTTGTAGACCTTTCCAATCAAGTAATTCTTTTTAAATAATGTGATTTCGCCTCTGCTGCAGAGCCGCTAACTGGTCCCCGGACTGGGATCTCCTGCTTGTCAGCACACCACTGACATCAGGAGAAGGGGAGGGAGGGGGAGCTTTACATGCAAATATCTCTCAAGCCATAGTGGTTTGAGAGATGGGATTTGCTGTAAATAATTTATTTTTGTAACCTCTACAAAACAAGATGAATTTTTTTATGGAACATTACTGTCCCTTTAAGGACCAGATTGAGGAAGTTAAGTGCGCCAGTACATGTAACTGATCATGTGTGCCGATGTGCCAAACCGGGGGTCTTATAGGGACAGATCCATTCTTGGAGCGGTCAATTTCAGACCCTGCTACTACTCACAACGCTGCCGCAGGAGCTGCATGAGTAAGAAATGCGTGCCACGCCAGGACCATCACTTCCCTTAGGCAAGGACAGCAGTGAGGGTCCTAACACGTCACTGGTCCTTAAAGGATACCTTTATATCTTGCAATACTAGATGGGTATTTCCTAATAAATTATGAAGCAATACGTTTCAGACCTCTTGCATTTATTGGGATAAAAACTCTCTTCAAATCATTGTGAATTTCCCTTTCTCGACTGTAGTGTAGTTGGATTGCTCTTGAACTGCACATCTTTTGGCTTGATTAATACAGGCCTGAATGTACTAACTTGAGGACCAAATGGGTGTGCAGTGCATTGCAAAACAATGCATTATACACTTCTCTGGTCCTCTAAGGGTTAAAATAACCACCAAATTTCATATCCAATAACATTTTATGTACTTCTAAACTCATAAATGTGTTTTCCAGATTGAAGGCTGAAAGTGGCTAGTTGCTACATTTACTTTTTTATTAAAAAAACTTACCACTTTGAATGTGTGTTGGGTACCTCTTTGGCACTCAAAGGGTTAATTGCAGTTTGCAATTACAAGCTGTCCAGTTCTGTTTACTTGAAACTTTTCTCCTGTTTACATCAATCATGACAAAAAAATATCACTTTTAGGAGCTTTCATAAGCAAACTAGGATCAAATGGTCAAGTAAATCTTCCTTGTCTATTTTTAGTTGTCTGTTTGCATTTAGTTTTTTTGTTTGTATTGTTATTAATTTTCCTTTTTGTCCTTGACAATGCACTATATACATACAATAGTCTTGGTCACTTGTCCTGTATCGTGTGTAATACACATATTAAAAGTGAGCTGTTGTGGCAAGCACACATTCTTGGAAAGCAACATAAAGAGGTGAGTACACCAATATTTGATTTTTAATTTATCTTTTAAATGAGCTATGCCCTAGGAATAAGTGACTTGTTAACAGAGGAACTTGTGTCTTTTTTAGCTGCCTTTGCGCTCTCGTCCATTGTAATTCTGTTTAAAAACTGATATTGAGTGTATAATTAGTCCTTGTTACCTTAGCAACCTTCAGCTGTGCTGGTGTGAAAGGTCTGCTACTGGCCCCATAGGACACTATGTAGACCTTCCACATTGCAACTTTACTACTTTCCTGTGTGAGCGCAGCAAAGATTCATCATTATGGACACTGGGGAGATCCCACAAGGTCATAAGTCTGTGACCCCATAGCCCAGCATAGAACCTTTCACTGTGGAGATATCACTAGTATAGCATTGTGTGAAAGGGGACTAATGATCCATTCTGGACTATGAAATCTAATTGGTAGATTTCCCATCTGGAAATCTCCCTACATTCACACATACTTCCAGCAATACAGGGGTTTCAAAATAGCTGTTCATTTTTTGAGAATGCACACGTGTATGTATTTGGGGGAGCGACACAGACAGTGTATATTAAGGGTCTATGGGATTAATCCTTGGCGTACCTCTGGTACTGTTCTAACGAACTGTAGTCTGTAGTCATGCAAAGGGCAATTAACTATTTCAGCGAGTCTGGAATTTCACTGGAGGTCAGCTCTTGACTTTTTTTCTGATAAGCCTTTCCTAAACATGGCTTTGTGCACACATACACACTTTCTCCAGCTGGGTCATAAGCAAGATAGGAAACTCTTGCATATTGAGAGAGAGTTATTTGGCCTTGCTGGCAATTCAAGAGCTGCTATGACCTAGTGCCCAGTCACAGTAAATACAGGACAGAATGTTGATTAAAGAGTCTGAACTTGAAAGAAGATGCTACTGGGCATGTTTACAGAGTGGAGACCCAGGTCAGAGCTTGTTCTGTAAGAAAAGAAATTTGTGCTTGGAGGGAAGCAAACTTATCAGGTTGGATCCTGAATGTAGGATGCATTGATTCAGGAAGAGGAAGCCTTTCATTTTTTTAGGGTTGTGGTTGAAACACACTGGAGGCAAAAGAGAAGCAAGAGGCATCGCAGGAGAGATGCTAGTAGAGGGAGTAGCAGATGACTCCGGTGATTGCTGTAAAACCAGCAGGAGTCCTGTTATGCAATCTAATGTTTGATACACCTTTTGGATCTGAGTTGAGTGCTCCAACAGGACTGCCGAACAGCTTGGGCAACGTCTTCAGGGTCAATAGTCATAGTGGTGTATTCTTCCTGTAACAGGGATGGCAAGCGATTTCTGTTTCACTAGGTCCCTTTAGCACTGTTAAACTGAGTACATAATGCTAGTGTGTAAAGCTAGAGTGCATATACCACTGCAATAACTACTTGGTTGTACACCATAGGTAAACATGTTGCATGCAAGGGGGGGTTGACCAGAACCAGATGATGTGAAACTGGGACAGGATAATAGTTATAGCAAGATGGTTAGTGATCTAGAACTTGAGGAAACCGTGTTATACAAACGACAGCCACAAGATGGCAGGTCAGGATTAAAAAAAAAAAAAAAGTTTGTTCCCAGTGAGGGAAAAAGTGCTTGCACTAGAGGGCCTAATGGAAGCAGATAGGTTTAGGTTAAAGCTTCACTAGCAAAGGCACAACATTTGAAAATGCTTCTGGGCCAGAATACCTGGAGACAGCACTAGTACAAGCTGGACAGGGGCTCACAGGACAGGAGCAAAAAACCACAACATACAAGATGAGTCAGGAGATGGTAAAGATGGGGCAGTCAGCTACATTTCAGAGGCAAATGACAGGCAAAGGTAAGGGTGGGCAGCTATCAGATAAAAGTGAAGAATGGAACAGTCTACAATGGGTGATCAGGCAAAAACAAGGCTCAGGAATACTGGAAATTGAGAGCATGGGGAAGTGAGCTAAATAAGAAGAGAGGGAGAGGCTGGAATGGGAAGAGGAAGGGCCAACAGCAGGCAGAACAGGGAAAGCTGAAATGGACTTAGCTGAACAGATCCTAACTCAAAGACCCATACATTTAAAATGCACATTTCAAAGTAATGTCAGACCATTCAAAACATTTTAAACTGACACAAATAAATGGATCTTTCTTTTTCAAAATGTTCAGATGGGGATTTTTTTTAATAAGAGTATTTTTTATTGAGTTGAATAGAAAGCACAGTTGTGAGGCATAACAATATGCAGAGAGAAGAGGAGTTTTCCAACATCAAACAGGAACAGACAAGGTCAAGAATATGGTACATAGCAGGTTACAGTAATATCAAATACGCATGTGACACAATAAATGTTTAAAAAATACACAATTTAGACACAGAATTCACTCTAATCTCGCAATGTGCAACTCAACTTGTAATAGAAGGTATAGAGGCGAAGACAAGAGAGAGGAAAGAAGGACAGAGCAAGAAAGGCGAAACGTGTGGAGGAAGAGGAAGAGAGAAGGGAAGAAAGGAGCCAGCCATAGGTAGATGAGGGACCTACATTAGCGCACATATAAGAAGTAAAAAGAATTACTGCAGGAGATTGGGTTAGCTTCATACCATCTGTCTATCCATTGGGATAGTAGAAATCCAGGCCTCTGTGTGTCCATGCCATACGAATGTAAAGCATCTGATCTTCCACATTAGTAGCCCAGTCAGTCATAGTGGGCGGATCAGTCAACTTCCACCACTGGGGGATGAAGGCTTTAGCAGCGTTCAGCATGCTGAATAGCAAAATCTTCTGTGGAGATGGGATGTGGGCAAATTCCAGTATAGAAGTACATGTTCCGGTCTAGGTGGGGATCGAAATTAATAATAGTTGAATTATCTGGGCAAGACATTTTGACCAAAATGGTTTAATGATAGGGCAATCCAACCAAATGTGGAGTAGTGTACCTCTATGTAAAGAACATCTCCAACAGACGTGGTTGAGATGGTGCATAGCGTGCAATCTAGTGGGTATATAATACCAATGTGAGAGGAATTTATAGTTCAATTCAGTGTATTGCATATAGAAGCTCGGAAATTGTTTCCATATCTGTCTCCAATCAGTGTTAGTTAAGTTCATACCAAAGTCCTTTTCCCATTTAGTCGCACAAGAGCGTTTTACCGATTCTACAGGGTTAGAGAGGAGTATATAGATTTGACTAATAAAGCTGTCCTTAACTGACCTGCGAGGATTGAGAAGGCGATCAAAGTTGGACAGTGGGCGGGCAAAGCTCAAGATAATTTTGGCTTGTGAGAGAAAATGTTTAACCCCTTAAGGACCCTTGACGTACCAGGACCGTCACGGTCCTTGAAATACTCAAGGACCGATGACGGTCATAGTACGTCACGTACTCCCGGTAGAGCGCTGTAAGTAAAAATAGGGCCTGAAATTGACCGCTCCAACATCGGAGCGATCTCTATCAGGCTCCATAATGATGCGCCGATACATGCGACAGGTCACATGTACCGGCGCGTCCAAGTGCGCCTATGCGGTCATTATGGGACAGCAATGTCCCGTGACCGCCTGTCCTTAAGGGGTTAATCCGTAGAAACATCCAAATCTCACCTAGAGAGAGAGAGTAGGTAGTTTGTACGGTATTAAAATCAAAGACCCCATCTTCATTCCGGAGGTCACGGAAAAGTAATTCTGGAGAGGTCTGCCATTTCTGAAATTGCAACAATGGGAGACAGATGGGGATTTTTGCTTAAGATTTTAATCTATATCCAGTTCAGAAATGTGGTCCAAATTAAGACGTCAGAATGACTTCCCTCAGTTTACAGAGATATAGGACAGGAATACTACTGTTGCATATTGTGCAAAGTACCTAGGACTCAATGGATCCTGAAATAATAATAAAATGAAAATGTGCTAACCCCTTAACAACCCTTGATGGTCATAGTACGGTAAGCCTGACTCAACGACCCATGATGTACTATGACTTTCATGGGATTCCGGGCTCCCCCCACGGCTGCACGCCGTTCGGGGAGTCCAGAATCCAAATTGAGAAAAAAAAAAAATACTCCGTAGTCCTTTAGTGACCTCCGCGTGCCTGTGCACCTGGTCGTTAAGGGGTTAAAGCTCTGTATTTTTATTATTCAACTGCTGGTACTTCTGTATTTGGGAGTAATTATATCTTACATCTTACAATTGTAAAGGACCCTTCAAGATGTTTGTACCACCTCCTACAAAAGCTGTTATTGGCTGTCTCTGTTTTATTGGCTTTATGATGTTGAAGCAGGCAACGGGGGTCCTCACCTGCCTCTCACAGCACATTCTATAGGGTGGAGAAGCCCAGGGGGTCAGTACACAGAGGGCTGTAAGTTTTTATAATTCTACTACTGCCAGAGTTCAAAGTAGAAGACTGAGCTACAACTTCATTTTTTGTTATATTTATATATTTTTTTTATTAAAGATTTTACAGTAAACTACATTGAAATCAGAGCCCAAAAATATCTTCCCCCTACAATATTAAAAAAGTAAAAATATTCACCTGTAGTTTGATCCTCACTTTTGCATGGCTCTGGCCCATTCACCCCTTTTCCTTCAGAGATTAGACAAAATTGTACTGAATTGTAAGAATTCTGACTAATTTCAACCATAAAAAACCTAATGCACAGTTCATGGATTTTGAACATTTATATAACGTAGCGTACAAGTATGTAAAACTGTAATTTTCTGTTGCTGTTTCTGTTGCATCTGATATGTATTTTTTATGTTTTCAAGAAAGTTGCAGCACTAAAAGGCACAAAGGAAAACACTAGCAACCTCCCTGTCACTACACAGCTTTCTCAGCCTTCCAAAAGGAAAGGGCCTGGTCTAGAGAGCCAAGATAATAAACGAGTTAAAGGTAAGACAGCTGCATCCACTTTGACTAATTAGCTCCAACAACATGCAAGGAAGGGCAAGCTGTTGACCTCTGGCTGTTGGAGGACATCAACAACTGGGGGCGGGCTGCAGCAGGGATTTCCTGTCCTAGAGCCCAATGTATGCATAATGGAGAGGTTAACCCCTTAAAGACTGGCCAAGCACGCGTCCGATTCCGGACTCCCCAAACAGAGTGCAGCTGCGCGGGGAGCCCAGAATTTCATGACATACATGTACGTCCTTGGTCCTTTAGAGACCTCAACCTCATGGCATACATGTACATCATTGGTCGTTAAGGGGTTAAGGCTGCAGAGTGCTATGTTTGTGCTGTATTTATGAGACATGCTTATTGATTGAGCGTAACCTGTAAAGCACAATAAACTGAATCAATAAACTGAATATAGGTCTGAGCTTTGTGAGATTTCTTTACTTCTGTATCTAGTAACCTATTCAATTCTTACTACTGTTTGTTTCAGGCTTATATTTCATGTGGCCTACAAATGCTATAACAACGCTGGTAGTTAGAAAAACTAATATTATTTTCCTCTGTGTCCAATCCATGACAATACTGGGTTTTATTGCCGCTTCTCAGCTTGTAGGACCAATAAACTTTTCTATAAAAACTCTGCTCCACCCTTCCTCCTCAGTTTATTTGGTCCTACCAGCTGGAGGACGGAGACAGGAGCCTCTTTTCCTTATATGATTATTATTTATTTTGTTCTATGCATTTGGCCTTAAACTCCAAGCGCATATGCCCCAGAAACGATAGTGCCAGCATTTAAAAACCTAACCACCCTGAGGAATAATTTTCTTGTACCTGGGCGGCTTCAAGCTGTTTCCATCGCCTCTCTCATGCGTCCTTATCAGCCTCACTGTGATACAGACACCGGCATAGGCTTTCCTGATAAGCAGCTCCAACAGAAAGTTGCAAACCGGAAGTGAAGTGGCGTGGTTCCAAACAGGCGTGTCTGCGATGGGGCATTTAAGGCAACGTGATGCTGAGGTCTGCAAATGTAAGTCACAGTTTTATTACTTATACATATTGCTAGATGGCTTGTTATATCAAGTTGTGCACTTTTGAGAGTATTTATGCTTTAGGAGTACTATCATCATGTCCACTCCCAAAGAATCCAAAACTGAGAAACCTGTAGCTGAATCCTCTAAGGAAGAAAAAGCTAACCCAAAAGCTGCTCAGGATGTGATGCCAGACTGCCCATATCTGACTTATCCAAATTATTCTCTAATTGTCTCAGAAAAGCTGCTGGACCTGATATACCTGTCCAGTTTCAGGATTCCCTGGGCTGGATGTGCTCCTCAGTGCAGGAAATCTTTTCCTCAATGCAGGAATCAGCCAGGAAACGACCTAGGGCCTCAAACCCAGACAAAGGACCATCCAGACAAGTTATGGAGGAAGAAGAGTGTTTAATTGATGTAGACTCAGCCATGTCTTCATCTGAGGAGGGTGAGTTAACAGAAGACATAGGCAACTTCAGTATGGATAAAATAGAAGGCCTTATCAAATCTATGAGAAAATCCCTGGGACTTTCTGAGGTCCAGAGGGACCTTAATGTCATGGATGCTGCATTCATAGGTTACAAGAAGTCAACACCTCCGTTTCCAGTTCACAGTTCAATTCAGGAAATGGAAGGAGGGAGACAGGCGTTCATGTATGACCAAATGATTTCATTGAATGTACCCATTTGCAGAAGAGGAATTTTCAGTCTGGGCCTCTCCACCAAAGGCTGATGTGGCTGTGGCCCAAATCTCTCTGATGGACAAAAGAGCAGACAGTACCCTAAAGAAGCAGTATGCCACCATAGGTCATAACATGAAGACTGCTACTGCTATGGCTTGTAGTTTCCGCAACCTGTGCATCTGGCTTAACGAATTTGAAGAAAAGATTGACTCTTCTGTATCCAGATCTCGCCTGATCAAAGAATTGGCAGCAATCAAGGATGCCGTAAACTTCTCGTGCGACGCATCCCTTGATAACATAAGGTTTATGGCTAGATCTTCAGCCTTATCTGTCACCACACAAAGAGCACTGTGGATCAAGGCATGGGATGCTGATCCCTCTTCCAAAAATCGATTGGCCTCACTACCTTTCATGAGTTCCAAGTTGTTCAGAGATCAATTGGAGGAGATAATTAAGAGGTCATCAGGAGGCAAGAGTCCTTTTCTACCACAGGACAGGCGCCAGAAGAATTCGCCACCTAGGCCTACAAAATATAGGAGGCAGTCCTTTCGTGAAGCACGCAGATACAGACCTGGGACATCCTATGAACAAAAGAAAAGAACACCCTCTCAAGGCTCCTGCGCTGGACCTCGCAAAGAGTTTCAGCGTAAACAAAATTTCCAATAATGAAGATCTCCAAACCCTATCTCTCATCCCGGTAGGGGGCAGACTGGGATGCTCCATCAGCGAACGGAAGAAAATTCACCCAGACAAATGGGTTACAGAAATTCTAGAGAGAGGGTATTCATTGGAGTTTCAAACTATCCCAACAAGCCCCTTTTTCTGAACATCGCGAATCAGAAACAAGACCTTGGCATCAAAGATGAGGACTGCCTTCCAGAACCTACTTCTTCAAAAGGTAATAGAGAAAGTCCCAGCTCATCAAAAATTCAGAGGGACTTGTTCAATGCTTTTCGCTGTTTCCAAGCCATCAGGGGATCTGTGGGCCATCCTAGATTTGAAGAGATTAAACTCGTTCCTCAGGATCAGACACTTCAGGATGGAAACAGTCTCATCCACATTGAAGCTAATTCATCCAGGAGCATACCTGACACATATAGACCTCTGAGGGATGCCTACTACCACATTCCAATAAAGGAGTCACATCGCAGATATCTCAGATTCCATGTGTGGGGCACTCATTACCAATACCGAGTCCTACCCTTCGGTTGGCATCAGCACCCAGGGTATTTACGAAGGTTCTGGCAATAGCAATGGCAGCTCTGCGGATACAGGGAATTCATGCAGCACCTTATCTAGACGATATTCTTCTAATATCAGACTCCCAGAAACTATCACAGGAAGCCACTCAGATCTCTCTAACCCTGCTATCCAAGTTGGGTTGGATCATCAACACCAGAAAAAGCCAGCTCAGTCCTGTTCAGTTACTAATCTTCCTAGGAGTCAACATAGACACCAGAAAGTCCATCATCACTCTATCTCGGGAAAGGCAGAACAGACTTCTGGACAGAGTCAGAGAATTCACAAAAAGAAAGCTTCACAAAGCAAAATCTTTCTCAGATACTGGGCAACTTAACCTCAGCTCAACAAATGGTTCCATAGACCAGATTCCACGGCAGACTCACACAAACAAACTATTTAATGTTTCAGAGGAAACACCCCTTCAACCCCCTTCTCAGGATCCCAATGCTACCCTCCACCAGGGAGGAACTACGGTGGTGGTGCAATCCATACAATTTAAGGAGAAGCAGATCTCTTCAAGAACCAACCTGGGAGATTGTGATGACAGATGCCAGCAAAACAGGCTGGAAAGGCATCTGGAATCCGGTATCTGTCCAGGAAACCTGGACCAGTCTACACATCAACCTCTTAGAGTTGCTAGGAGTTTGGAAAACTCTAAAGAAGCTTCTACATCGGCTGAAAAAGAAGGCGATACTCATTTGATCGGACAATATAACTGCAGTAAGTTATATTCTAAATCAGGGCGGAACAAGAAGCACTGCTCTCAATCACATGGCCCTTCAGTTCTTTTCCTGGGTGGAATGTCATCTACTAGCTATCACGTCAACCTACCTGTCAGGACTTCAAATTTATCAAGCAGACGTCTCCAGCTGGAACAGGATAGATCCAGGGGAATGGTCCCTAAAAGAAAGTGTCTTTCAAAACATAACACCAGTCCTGGGGTCGCTCATTGTGGATCTTATGGCCACAGCAGACAACACAAAAAATTCCTGTCTCATTGGAGGACCCCACAAGCTCTGGGTCAGGATGCACTGAGATTCAAGTGGTACTTTCAACTAGCATATGTGTTCCCTCCACTTCCTCTAATCTCGGAGGTAATCAGGAAAATACGAAAAGATCAGGCCAGTGTGATCTTAATAGCTCCAGATTGGCCTCGGAAGCAGTAGTATGCAGATCTGACTCTGTTATCCACCACATCACCCTTAAAGCTCCCACAATTGCCAGACCTTCTGTCTCAAGATCCCATTTTGCACCCAAACCCAGACTTATTGAATCTACATAGTAACATAGTAAATTAGGTTGAATAAAGACACAAGTCCATCAAGTTCAACCTTCTCCTCATACCCCAGTAATTTTATAGCTTTCCTGCTACCAAATAAGTTAGTCTTTATCAGACCTTCCTGATCTGCCTACTAATAAACAGTATAACAATCTAGTGGCCTGGAGGCTGAATGGAGCTAGTTAAGATACAAAGGGCTTTCAAACTCCGTTATTTCCACCATGTTGCAAGGAAGGAAACCTTCAACTACAAAAGTATATTATAGGATGTGGTCAGTGTTCCACAAGTGGTGCCTAGCTAGACACTTAAACAGACATCACCTAACACATAGTCATATCTTGGAATTTCTACAGGATGGCTTCCAGAAGGGATTAAGACCGCATCCAAGGCTTCCATAGCCCGGTGGATACGAGACTGTATTGAACTATCATACCAGTCAGCAGACAAGGAGCCCCCTGCAGGAATCAAGGCCCACTCCACCAGGGCTGTGGCAACCTCCTGGGCCCTCAAAGCGGTAGCCACTCCGGAGGAGATTTGCAAGGCAGCCACTTGGTCCTCAGTCTCCGCATTTATACAACACTATAGACTGGACCTTCAAGCATTCAAGGATGCAAGCTTTGGCAGGAACGTGCTTCAGGCAGGCTCTCCTGTTCCATAATTTACTGGATCACTGTCCCCACTGTAGGGGATACTGATCTGGTAAGTTCCAGTATTGCCATGGATTAGACACAGAGGAAAAGGTGAAATTTACTCACCGATATTTGATTTTCCTCTGTGTCCTTCCATGGCACCCCACCCTAGGTCTTCTGGTACATGGTAACGTTCCTTGCTTATACAAAACATGGTAATTTGCACATTGTATTGTTGAACCTAACCTCGTTTTGTTGTTCCAGCTTGGACAATGGTAAAACTGAGGAGGAAGGATGGAGCAGAGTTTTTATAGAAAAGTTGATTGGTCCTACCAGCTGAGAGGCAGAGATAAAACCCAGTATTGCCATGGAAGGACACAGAGGAAAATCAAATATTGGTGGTGAGTAAATTTCACCTTTCACTACCCCATTTTAATCTGTGAAGACCGGTATAATAATGTCTGGCTCATTGAAATGTTTTGTTCTGATGCTGCATAAGATTGCATGTTAGATTTTTTTTAAAGGGATAGTAATACTTAATATGTTTAAATATATATAGTCGGGTTTTTCTTCCTGAGTAAAACAAGTGTACTCCCACTGCTGCAAGAGGTTTATTCAAAAGTTATTGCAGTTCAGACCTGAAGTATTAGGCTGCAGTATCTCAGTGGCCTGAAATGTTAGTGGTGCTGTTGCCATGCCATCTTCTAGACAGCTCTGGTTAGTTGGCCATAAACTTCATAGGATTGTGTAGAAACAGCGCTACTACAATTTCAGGCCATTGAGATACTACACTTAAATGTTTTTGTTTGACCTAAAAAAAAAAAAATAAATATATATATATATATATTATACTGTTACTATACACATTGCTGAACACATATTAATTTTGTTAAAAAAACAAGTCTACAGTACTTTTTAACCCCTTAAATATCAGCAGCGCAGCCAACATTTAAGGACTGAGCATTTTTTTTTGTTTTGTTTTGTTACTGGAATTGGAGGTCCCCTAACGGTCTGCAGCAGTGCAGGGACTCCCTGAATTCCACGACATACGTATATGTCATGGGTCCTTAATGCACATTCTTGACTTGGTGTATATGTACATCCTTGGTCCTTAAAGCGGAACTTTCAGATAATAGCCAGTCGCCATGCATTCATTAAATGCATGGCAACTAGCTTGAAAATAGATGTCTTACCGTAAAAAAATACATGTGTCTAAAGAAATCCGTCCTGTTTCGGGACTGACTGGCACGTTAGTGTGGTCTGTGCGCCTGCGCCGTCAGTCCCTTCCAGTGACCATATGGTGCAAAGCAGCCTACTCTGTGGAGACTGGGACTGACTGCGCATGCGCACAGACAAGATGTCTGCGCTCTAGCCTCAGTTCTGGTCTCCAAACGGACGGATTCCTTTAGACACACATATTTTTTATGGTAAGACATCTATTTTCTATTAATGAATGCATGGCGACTTGCTATTATCTGAAAGTTCCACTTTAAGGGGTTAATGAATATTTATCTGCATGAAGCATCTCCTGCTGCTTCATTCAGCACACTGATAACCATACACTGTGCGCTCACCATAATGTAAACTTTCATAGGTGATTTGCACCTAAAGGCATCCAATAAACAGCTGTTAAACCCCTATTACATGTACCGTAAGAGAGTGGTAACTAATAAAATAAGGGATTTAATGTTTATTTCTCTAAACAATGTAGAGCTTGGGTCTGTGTAGGAACAGTAAGGCTATTTCCCCACTGAGAGCACTTTGAGGAAAGGGGTTGAACTGCTTTGCGAAAAAGCACAATCACACTTCTATTTGCGCATGATTAAATAAAAGAAGTGAGTGCAAGTATGTGTAGAAAGAAATGACAATTACTCATTGCTCTGCAGTGCATTGCATATACCTCTGGATACAAGGATTCAAAAAGAATCTAAATATTCACATTCCTCTACTTTATTTCATTTTATACAAGATTTACAGACACACAAATTATATATATATATATATATATATATATATATATATATATATATATATATATATATATATATATATAAAAAATATTCTCGTGGGACCATGGGGTGAAGTCCCCTCTGGCACTTAAGCAGTCAAGTAAATGAAACCAGTAGCTTCTCCTTCTTTTACTTTACCCTCCCAACACCAATCAATGTCTTCGAAGGAGGCTTGAGGGTCTCCTCTTGGAGACTTTTTTTTATATATTTTTCTTTTATTTAATATTTCTGTTCTTGACTGAATGCTGTGTGATCTTTAGGGGACACTGGATGATAACCAAACTTCCTTTCTAGTCTCCCTTCAATGTGGGCGATCTCCACCTAGAATTTCTGTTGGTCACTCCTTGTACGTGTTTTCCGTGGGATTGGCTTAACATGGCTTCAACAATATAGAGTAAGCACCAGGGTATCTTGAGTAACACTTGTGTGTCTGTAGATCTGTTTTGTACTTCTGTGTCTGATATATTTGTTATGTGTACATTGTACCTGGGCTCATTTTACAGCATACAGGGCAGAGAGAAACTGAGAATTAACCTTGGCTGTTCAAGGGATCTGTATGTGGTGGTCTAGTACCTTCCTTCCATGGCTCATTTCCATAGTCTTTCTGGAAGGACGTGGGAACATAACCTGACAGACTATTGCAGTTTATGTAACTTTTAGGTTATTTATACTCTGGATTTGAATACCCAGTAAGTACTTCTTACCATCTCTATATAACTGAGCATGTAATGGCCAGTTTGCGTCTCTAATTCACCAGTTATGTGCAGGAAGTCCTTCCTGCACTGCAGTCCTCTTTCTTTATTGACCACGGGCAGTGCTCTCTTTCCCATCATGTAATGGGTTACATGGGCCCATCTCTATACTCCGCTCATCTCCTTTTCAGTTTAATATTGCAATTTCTGGAGTTCTCTCCTTTTCAACAGGTTACATGGCCCCTTTTCTGCCCCCTTCCAGCTTAAAGAGGTGGTAATTTTGCAAAATAAAAGCTGCTCCAATTAATCTTCATAGTAGTTGGGCCATGGAGAGTGTTATTTCAATACTGTCAGATAACCAGATAGCTCAAAGCCATTGACAATCTTCTTACTGTGAGCATAAGGAAAACCTTGCCCCCCTTGGCAGGTTTTTCAGGTTTTTCCTTTTGCTCACTGAAGATTGTCCCTCTCTGTGATCTGTCCAGCCAGTCTTGCTGCTCTGTTGTTAAAGTATTCTCCTCCCGACCCCTTTTACTGATATAACAGCAGAGCAGCAAGACAGTCTGGATAGATCGCAGAGAGGGACAATCTTCATTGAGCATAAGGAAAAACCTGTCAAGGGGGGCAGGGTTTTCCTTATGTTTATAGTAAGAAGATTGTCCCTTTCTGTGAGCTGTCTGGTCTTAAGACCAGATTCCACATCTGAGAGGAGGTGGCTTACACTAGGTAAAAGGGGAGGGAGGTGGGATACTTTTATCGTTTAATTTTTCTTGGACTAAAACTTTGACAGTATTGAAAATAACACCTTCCATGGCCCAAATACTGTGAAGAGTAATTGGAGCTGCTCTTATTGTGAAACATTACAATCCCTTTAAAATTGCAACCCCAGGAGCCTAGCAAAGTTGCTCCGTTACACTTGGGTGGTACTTGACAGTCGTCTCAAGCAAACTCATTGACAAAGTGGGCAGAGTGGAGGAAAACCTGCTGGTGATTGGCCTTATGGGGTATAACTTGCTTCTAGAACCAACATTCCACCATATCCTAACTCATGCTTGGCAGAGTGGGACCTCCATGATATACATATGTAGGGGTGCTATCTTTCCTATCTTCTTGCTGCCCCTCTATCCTCATAATAATAATTATGGCAGGGATAGAGTATAATTTCTCTGTTAACCCTTTGTCTGGCACTGAAAGGGTTAATGGTTTCCCACTGGGCACTGTGGAGGTCTCTAGCACATTGCTAAGCAATGCTTTGAGGACCTGACATCCAAGTGTTTAACAGCTATAGCATTTGCTGTGAACCTTTTTTATATGCTCTTATTTTGCATATGTTCCATAGAGGGCACTGTCTTTGTAGATGTGATATATGGGTCCTGTGTTTTTATTCACTTAATCATTCATGTGTTCTATACAATGGTGAATGGCTCTGTGGAGGACACTGTTATGTGATATGTCTTAGGTGTTTTATTAACTGTATTCAGTGTTGTATTTATGCTTAGGAAAGCGCACTTTATGGCTTTGCTCCTTTCTGCCTAGATCCATTTTCAAAGGAAAAATGTGCGGGTTAAAAAAAAAAAAAAAAAAAAAAAAAAAAGAATTGTGGCTCAGGTCTCATAGCCTCGTCATAGGCATCGCTTTCCCAAAGTAAATGTACCCAGATGACGTTTCTTAAATCAAATTTTCCACTGTCTCTTAGACTTTTGGATGCTAGTTATTTGTATTGGTGTTATGTGTCTTCATAGGAAGGAGTGTGGACTGTGAAAGGGGCTGGATAAAATGGGGGTGTGGCAAAGTATGTATTGTGTGTGCATGCACTTGTTAAAGGGACAGTAATGTCCCAGAAAAAAAATTATCATTTTGTACTAGATGCTATGGTTTGAGAGGAGATCTGTGTCGGCCGACACGAGGAAGCTCTTCAGCAGAGCCGCAATCGCGTTATTTAAAACAAATCCATTCATTGAAATGGTCTAAAAAGTGTGCTTGCAAACCAGGCACACTTTGTAGACCTTTCCAGTGAAGTAATTCTTTTTAAAGGGATAGTAATACCTAAAATGTAAAAAAAAATGTGTTGTAGGGTTTATCCCCCTGAGTAAAACAAGAGTACTCCCACTGCTGAAAGATGGTTCATTCAAAAGTTATTAATTTTCAAAGTTGAATTTTTTAGGTGCAATATCACAGTGGCCTGAAATTGTACAGTGGCGCTGTTGCTACACGATCCTATGGACAGCTCTGGTCTCAGGACCATAAATCTCCATAGGATGGTGTAGCAACAGCGCCACTGTAAAATTTCAGGCCACTGTGATATTGCACCTAAAAAATTCAACTTTGAAAATTAATAACTTTTGAATGAAACATCTTTCAGCAGTGGGAGTACTCTTGTTTTACTCAGGGGGATAAACCCTACAACATATTTTTTTTTACATTTTAGGTATTACTATCCCTTTAAATAACGCGATTGCGGCTCTGCTGCAGAGCTGCCAGTTGGTCCCCGGACAGGATTCCCCTGCAGTCAGCACAGTCAGGAAAAGGGGAGGGGGGGGGGGAACTTTTACATAGCGGTTTGAGAGAGAGCGTTTTTTTTTTTGCATCTGCTTCAACATTACTGTCCCTTTAAGGCAACAGAATACTTAATGTATTGATTGTAGTATGTGTTTGTTTGCAGAGCTATATAAATTATTCAAGGACTTAAGTCCAAAATGATACTGGCAATACCTTGCTGCTTTGCTTCAAGACCCTCAGTGGTATTAGGTCAAATATGTTTATACGTGATATTCAAATGCTTTACTTGTATTATATGATGATTAGAACAAACAGTCCCCATAAAATAAGACCAGCAACTCACCACTGTTTTTAGGACAAATGTCTTCTACTAATAGTCTGGACTGAAGATTTATTCCCTCAGCAGGACATTGAGCTACACTGGAACCTAATACATAGTGTATTTGAAGCCCTAATAGAGGAATGGTTACTCCGAGAAATGGCTACAGTGGTGCACCGGCACAATGCATCACCTAGTTTTCTGAACCATGATGAGTGTACCAGAGGTGCTGGGGGGTAGACTCCATGATCCACTTGGGCATATGGCATAGTTCCTCCATTGCAGAAACATGACTTGCCACAGAACCTACTTAGTCAAAGCCCAATGTCACTTCTGTCCAACCAACCTTACTTTAATGGCATGGTATTTGAGGCCTCAATCCTATGACATAAAGGTTTGTCTGAAGGTGTTATCCAAACCTTGTTCAAAACAAGGAAGCCAGTGTCCTCCAAAATGTATCAAGCATTTGGAGAATTTGTTAACTTCATCTTTGTTTTAAATTTGCTGCTCAGTTTCCTTAATGCATGGCTACAGAGTCCTACAGCTTGCCCCTCTCAAGGTTCAAAGTTTCCTTTTCATCCATTCTGTAGCAATAACATAATTATGATATTTTGGAGTTTAACCTTTTGAGAGTCGGAGAGGTATGATGCGTTGCCTACCCTCTGACAAACAAAGGGTTAGAGCACTCTTCTGTAAAGCGGTGGAATATGTGGTGTCTCCTTCTAGACATCCAACTTTCCTTTGGGTCATAGACTTGGTTCTGGACTTGTTTAAAACTGCTCTTTTTGAAAGTATGCCTTCCTCCTCTCTAAAACACCTTGTCATTTTTTCAGCTGCTGTTGTAGTATTGGAACTTGTTGTTTTTTTTCATGCAAACCTCCTCACTTTCTTGCATTGAGACAAAACAGTGTTGAGGGTTGTTCCACATATATCGTCATAAGGTGATGTATGTTGGTTATGATTTAATAATGTCCCAATCCCAGTCCTACCAACAAATACATAAAATGTATTTTTCGTAGCTTTGGGAGGTAATAGCAAGTTCAGTTCTGCTTCTAAGACTACCATAGTGTCAGTATTACATTGTCTATATGACCAGCCTATATTCTCAACTCCAGACAATTACCTTTCTAATTTACAGTCCACTGTGTGCATGAGGCTTCAGTAGATCCGTTTTTTAAAACTGCTACCTGGTCTTCTTTTCATACATTTACCGAAGCTCTAGAAAGTTAATATGCTTGTTTCATGGGATGTTGAATTCACTTATGGCTTTTCAAGATGGAGATATTTAAGTATTTTTTTCTCTCTCCCTTTTTGTGTTTTTGGGAATTGTTTTGCAATGACCCTGTGGTCCTTGTGTTCCCACTGCGTGCAAGAGAAAAGGGGCTTTTTGTACTTACCCGATAAATCCTTTTTTATGTAATTTAATGTGCTCCCCAAATCATTTTTAATATAGCTTTAAGCATATCCATACTTGTATTATCCTTAGCAAGTCCAGCATTTATTTAGAAATTCAACTTCTTCTGAGACTCAATGACAGGGATCTTAACGTAGAGGCATCTGTGCACCTGCACTGTCTGTCCCTTAAGGTACAATGCAACTCCCCCTAGCCAATCAGAGGAGACAGGGACGGGCGCACAGACACCTCTTTGGCAAGATGTCTGCACTTTCATCTGCTGGGGGTCTGAAAAATCTGAATTTCTAAATAATGCTGGATTGCTAAAAGATAATAAGTATGGATATGCTTAACGCTATATTAAAAATTACTTGGGGGGGGGGGGGCACATTAAAATACAGGAAAGTTCAGCTTTAAAGAGGATACACCTTTTTCATCCACAGTCTATGTACGGTATAATACAATGTATTTGGTGATTAATTTTGCGAAGCAAAGAGAGGTCTCTGCTTCTTGGACAGCTCTACAGCAGTAATTGCATTAACACAGCAAGCTGGATTCATTATCTTCTTGTTTCTGTAATTGAAATGCTTAGTGTTTATTGAGTTAAAGTGGACCAGTCACCTTGAATTTACATCTGCTTATTCAAAATATATTTAAAAATTGCCTATCCTCCATGATGGCCAGAAGACTAACAGATACATAGTTTAGGATAAATTGATAATTCTATTTCTGTATGGAGACATCTCTGTGTGTGGAACCATATGATAATTTTACACATGTGAGGCTCTCAATGCAGCAAATCTTAATTACAATATGAAAGCACATGGAGAGAAACTGTGCTTATAAAATTAGCTGTGAGAAGCTATATCTAAATACCCTTCAGTATCAGTCATCTTAAGTATTGTCTATTGCATCCAATATGCATTCAGATATGGTTTCTCTTCAATTATCTTTTATGCAAAATAACCCCAGTATATGGGATCGGTAGCAACATTTTAGGAGTCTGGGACCCCAGGCTCATTAGGATATTTCCACTTCTGCCTCAGTTCATTGGTAGCAATGGTATCTAAGAGGTTAATGGGAACTATACTCTAGGGATATGTGGCTTTTTATTTTAATGCACAGACTTAACTGGTGTTCTACAAATAGTCAGTTACTATATTTTCATTATTTGCATTCAGTCTCTTCTAGTCGACTGCTAATTGTTTCAGTTTACAGTCTGGTAAAGACTAGTGACCCTTGTGACCTGTTCAGATCTTTTGATGTGTCTTGATTGTTGTGAGGAGGCATGCCCCCCCCAGTTGACTTCAATAAACTACGGATATAATGAAAAATATATTGTTAAATATACTCCGCTATCTGTTGCACACCTACATAGGTAAATCGGTGTGTTAAAAGGGAACTTTCACCTCAAAACACTCTTGTTTTATTTATTGTACCCCAACGGTGTATGGATTTTTTTTTTTTTTTTTTTTTTTATATAAATACCTTAATCCTTTAAGTGCCAGAGGGATATGCATTGCGTTGTGTACCCCTCCAGCACTCAAAGGGTTAAGAGTTTACATGTTAAAGTTGGAGTTCTTGTAAAGCATTTCTGCCTTCTGCGGCACAAAGCTATTTTGCACAGCTCTGCTGGACATTCCCACATCCCAAATTCTCCTCCCACCTTTCCCTGTGAGCGAGTTCATGCTCCTTTTCGTAGCCTATAGGCACAAGCAAGCTTCCATCAATGTACTGAATAAGCAGCCTACAATTCAAATGCTAAAGTGTAGGCTACTTACTCAGTACATTGATGAGAGCTTGCTGGTTCCTATATGCTACGAAGAGGAGCGTGAAAGTGCTCACAGGGAGAGCTGGGAGGGAGGTGGGAGGAGAATTTGGGATGTGGGGACGTCAAGCAGAGCTGTGCAAAGTAGCTTTGTGCCGCAGAAGGTGGAAGTGCTTGCAACAACTCCAACTTTAACATGTAAGTTTATTTATTTTATAAAAAAAAAAAATGCCAATCCATACAGCATTGGGGTACAGTAATAAAATAAGATAGTGTCTTGAGGGTAAAAGTTCCCCTTTAAATGAAGTCTGACATGGAGGATTTATGTAGGATTTCTTCCATGTCCTGTTATGAATGATTACCCTTGTACAATCAAGGAACAAAATGATACACATGTGGTGCAGCTTGTTAAACAATACATGGTTCTGAACTAAAACCTTAGACAGCAAACATTCAGCTGTTGTCATATGTAAAACACAATTTACACATTTTAATCTACATCATTTCAACATATATACTAATTATTTGGGATGTTTTTCTGCAGGTTTAGAAGACCAGTCTCCGGCTTCAACAACCAAGTAAGTGTATCTTGCAGTGTCCTTACAGTAGTGTTTTTCACCTTTATCCCCAGGTACCACAAACAGGCCACGTCTTTAGGATTTCCCTTCTGGAGCACAGGTGAGTTTTTCAGTGGCTGTCATCGTAACCCTTTAAGTATGAGAGGGGTGGTGCCGTGCAATGTAAAGCATTGCATTGCACACCCAGTTAATAATCAGAGGCTTAAAGGGATAGTAAGGCTTCAAAATTAAAGCAGCTCTAGTTAATCTTCATCGTATTTGGGCCATGGAAAGTGTTATTTTAATACTGTCAGAGTTGTAGTTCAAGAGTAATTGAATGGTAAAGTATCCCCCTCCCTCCCCTTTTACTGATGAACAGAAAGGTGGTATCCAGATGGCTTGTAGAGAGGGACAATCTTCAGTAAACATAAGGGAAAAATCTGAAAAACCTGTCAAGGGGAAGCAGGGTATTCATTGTTCTCACAGTAAGAAGATTGTCCCTTGCTGTGAGCTGTCTGGTCTTAAGACCAGATTCCACATCTGAGGGGAGGTGGCTTTCACTCGGTAAAAGGGGTGGGAGGGGGACACATTATCATTCAATTACTCTTGAACTACAACTCTGACAGAACTGAAACAACGCTGTCCATGGCCCAAATACTATGAAGATTAATTGGAGCTGCTTTTATTTTGAAACACTACTATTCCTTTAATTAATTTGCCTGTATTCAAGCAGAGGAATCCTCAAGTCCCGGCCTCAGGACAGTTTAGGAATCTGCTATAGATGCAATATGTTTTTGATGTGCGGACCCCCTGCCCCAAAACAAAAAAGAAAAAAGTTTGCAGTTTTTTAAAGCTGCAACCAGCCACATTTGCATTTTCCAGGTTTTTAACTAGTTTAACCCCTTAGCGACCCTTGACGTACCAGGACCGTCAAGGGTAAATGTGACCGAACGACCCTTGACGGTCCTGGGTACGTCAAGGGTTAAACTCTTCCATCGCGGCCGCACGGAGCGATGGAAGAGTTCAAGCCGCTTGTTACTAAGTGTCCCGGTATCGGGACACTTAGTAACAAGCGGCTGAAACATTGTTGCAACATGCGATTCGCTTCAAAAGCGAATCACATGTTGCAAAACCTGAATGACAGGGACAGTATTTGTAAATACTGTCCCTGTCAGATCTATCTGCCTCCCTCCACCTTGCATACTGCTGAGGTGGAGAGAGACAGAGAGACATGCTGTTCCAGTGTACCTGTAGAAAAAAAAAGTAAAAAAAAAGTTTAAATAAAGACATTTAACCCTTTGATCACTGTTCTGCAGTGATCAATAAGTGCCCCCCCATCTGATCACTCTTGGAGTGATCAATTTGCTGCAGATCAGTGTTTTCTGATCTGTGGGACACCCCCCATCCCCCTTGAATTTTTTTTGATTTTTTAAAAAATTTTAAAAATTTTTTTAAAATTTTTTTTTTTTTTTTTTTTTTTTTTTTATAATAAATATAGTTTAGGTATTTTGGTAGGTAGTTGGGTAGGTTTAGTGTAGACGGGAAAGTTTTAGGGATAGATTTAGGTTTAGGGGAGAACCCCCCCCCCCCCAAAAAAAAAATAAAATATAAAAAGCGCAGTTTAGATAGGTAGTTCAATTGGGTTAGGTAGGTTCAGGATAGACGTAGGTTAGGGTAAGTTTTAGGGTTAGATTTAGGTTTAGGGATAGCGTAAGAAAAAAAAACCCCCAAAAAAACCCCAAAACCCCCCCCCAAAAAAAAAAATATATATATATGTATAATAAGCGCAGTTTAGATAGGTAGTTCACTTGGGTTAGGTAGGTTCAGGATATACGTAGGTTAGGGTAAGTTTTAGGGTTAGATTTAGGTTTAGGGATAGCGTAAGAAAAAAAAAACCCCCCCCAAAAAACCCCAAACCCCCCCCCCCCAAAAAAAAAAAAATATATATATATATATATAATAAGTGCAGTTTAGATAGGTAGTTCACTTGGGTTAGGTAGGTTCAGGATATACGTAGGTTAGGGTAAGTTTTAGGGTTAGATTTAGGTTTAGGGATAGCGTAAGAAAAAAAAAAAAGCTTTTTTTAGTGGGCAAAATGCAGCGCAGGTACAGCGTTGAAGAGCCATATGCCTTTTTGGCGTCTGACTCTGAGGCAACAGACACTGCGTCAGATTTTGACATAGCGCAGTTTTCAGAAAGTGAGAGCAGCTCTAGTGATGACGCTGGGCCTTCTGTCAAGAAAAGACGCACTGCCCCAAAAGCTGCTCTGGCAACTGCCCCAGCACCTGCCAAAAGAACTGCCCAAAGACCTACCAAAATACCTACCCAAAGAAATGCCCCAAGTGTTGCCCCAAGAGCTGCCCTGGCAACTGCCCCAGCACCTGCCAAAAGATCTGCCCAAAGACCTACCAAAGAAATGCCCCAAGTGCTGCCCCAAGAGCTGCCCTGGCAACTGCCCCAGCACCTGCCAAAAGATCTGCCCAAAGACCCACCAAAAGACCTGCCCAAAGAAATGCCCCAACACCTGCCACTCCGGATCCTAATGAATGGGTATCAATTTATGCCCACGAATCTCAGAATTCACAGGCAACCCAGGGATTCAAATTGATGTGGAAGGATTTACCCATGATCATTTTTTTGATTTGTTTTTGGGGGAAGACGTTTTAGGTGAAATTGTTTCCCAAACCAATTTGTATGCAGCCCAGTATACTGCCGCCAACCCTAAGTGTGAAAAACGCTGTTTTTTTTTTTTTTTTTTACTTACGTCATGGTTTACGAGGGATTGGTGGTAAAATGGCTGTGTATAAAATTGGAAAACACACCTAAAACGAGAGCCTGGGGTGTCTACTTTCCAAAAATATACACTTTTGGGGGGAAATCTTAAAAAAAGAGCACTGTTACACAGCCCCAAATGAGACATGGCACCAGTAACGCAAGCTGTGAAGATTCAAAGTGTGAACCTGGAAACGCGCATGTTCCAATTTGGCCCCCGTAGCTCCCCCAAACCATGAGAAAGCTATGCATATGGAGTATTGCCGTACTCAGAAGAAGGAGCTGAACACTATTCAATTCAGTTTATAAAATCTTCACCTATTCTGTGCTTGAAATTCACATCAAAATGGAAGGCAAAGTGTGAAAAATGCTGAATTTTTTTTACTTGCGTCAAATTTTCACAGGATTGGTGGTAAAATGGCAGTGTATAAAATTGGAAAACACACCTAAAACGAGAGCCTGGGGTGTCTGCTTTCCAAAAATATACACTTTTGGGGGGAAATCTTAAAAAAAAAGAGCACTGTTACACAGCCCCAAATGAGACATGGCACCAGTAACGCAAGCTGTGAAGATTCAAAGTGTGAACATGGAAACGCGCATGTTCCAATTTGGCCCCCGTAGCTCCCCCAAACCATGAGAAAGCTATGCATATGGGGTATTGCCGTACTCAGAAGAAGGAGCTGAACACTATTCAATTCAGTTTATAAAATCTTCACCTATTCTGTGCTTGAAATTCACATCAAAATGGAAGGCAAAGTGTGAAAAATGCTGAATTTTTTTTTACTTACGTCAAATTTTCACAGGATTGGTGGTAAAATGGCAGTGTATAAAATTGGAAAACACACCTAAAACGAGAGCCTGGGGTGTCTACTTTCCAAAAATATATACTTTTGGGGGGAAATCTTAGAGTGGAGCACTGTTAGCCCCAAATGAGACATGGCACCAGTAACGCAAGCTGTGAAGATTCAAAGTGTGAACCTGGAAACGCGCATGTTCCAATTTGGCCCCCGTAGCTCCCCCAAACCATGAGAAAGCTATGCATATGGGGTATTGCCGTACTCAGAAGAAGGAGCTGAACACTATTCAATTCAGTTTATAAAATCTTCACCTATTCTGTGCTTGAAATTCACATCAACATTGAAGGCAAAGGGTTAAAAAACGCTGTTTTTTTACTTACGTCAAGTTTATGAGAAAGTGGTGGTAAAATGGCCGTGTAAAACATTTGAAAACACACCTAAAATGAAAGCTGGGGGTGTCTACATTCCAAAAATATACACTTTTGGGGGGAAATTCTAAAGTGCAGCACTGGAACATAGCCCAAAATGAGTAATGGCATCAGTTAACCAAGATGTGAAAATTCAATATTTGTTCAAAATTGGGCCCCGTAGCTCCCCCAAACCTTGAGAAACCTATGCATATGGGGTATTGCTGTACTCAGAAGAAGGAGCTGAACACTAAACAATGCATTTTTAAAAATCTTCACCTATCATGTGCTTGAAATTCACATCAACATTGAAGTGCAAGTGTGAAAAACGCTGTTTTTTTACCTTACGTCAAGATTTACGAGTGATTGGTGGTAAAATGGCTGCGTAAAAAAATTGAAAACATACATAAAATGAAAGCCTGGGGTGTCTACTTTCCAAAAATATATACTTTTGGGGGGAAATCTTAGAGTGGAGCACTGTTACACAGCCCCAAATGAGACATGGCACCAGTGATGCAAGCTGTGAAAATTCAAAGTGGGAAACTGGAAACGCGCATGTTCCAATTTGGGCCCCGTAGCTCTCCAAACCTTGAGAAACCTATGCATATGGGGTATTGCCTTACTCCGAAGAAGGAGCTGAACACTAAACAATGCATTTTTAAAAATCTTCACCTATCATGTGCTTGAAATTCACATCAACATTGAAGTGCAAGTGTGAAAAACGCTGTTTTTTTAACTTACGTCAAGATTTACGAGCGATTGGTGGTAAAATGGCTGCGTAAAAAAATTGAAAACATACATAAAATGAAAGCCTGGGGTGTCTACTTTCCAAAAATATATACTTTTGGGGGGAAATCTTAGAGTGGAGCACTGTTACACAGCCCCAAATGAGACATGGCACCAGTGATGCAAGCTGTGAAAATTCAAAGTGTGAAACTGGAAACGCGCATGTTTCAGTTTGGGCCCTGTAGCTCTCCAAACCTTGAGAAACCTATGCATATGGGGTATTGCCGTACTCAGAAGAAGGAGCTGAACACTAAACAATGCATTTTTAAAAATCTTCACCTATCATGTGCTTGAAATTCACATCAACATTGAAGTGCAAGTGTGAAAAACGCTGTTTTTTTAACTTACGTCAAGATTTACAAGCGATTGGTGGTAAAATGGCTGCGTAAAAAAATTGAAAACATACATAAAATGAAAGCCTGGGGTGTCTACTTTCCAAAAATATATACTTTTGGGGGGAAATCTTAGAGTGGAGCACTGTTACACAGCCCCAAATGAGACATGGCACCAGTGATGCAAGCTGTGAAAATTCAAAGTGTGAAACTGGAAACGCGCATGTTCCAATTTGGGCCCCGTAGCTCTCCCAAACCTTGAGAAACCTATGCATATGGGGTATTGCCGTACTCAGAAGAAGGAGCTGAACACTAAACAATGCATTTTTAAAAATCTTCACCTATCATGTGCTTGATATCAACAGTAGTATTGAAATGTAAGTGTGAAAACTGCAAAAAAACAAAATATTACCACAATTTTGAAATTTTTTTCTGGAAAAATAGCTGCATGAAAAACTCCAAAATTCTCCTGATTATTTACCTTATGTTGTGTAGTTTTCAGAAACATATACCTTTGTGGGACATTTTTGGTTCTGGCACCGTCAGCTAAGCTATGATGCTCACATGCCAATTGTTGAGAAATTACAAGTTGGAAATAATGGCATCCATCTTGTAATATTTACCTTGTAAATGTGAGGAAGTGATTGAAATACTAGGCATATGGGGTATTCTTATATTCAGGCGAAGCAAATGAATATATTTAGGGGTATTTTTTTGTCATAAACTCAGGGCCGGATTTACATCTCAGGAGCCTGTAGGCACAGAAAGCTGAAGCGCCCCCCCCCCCCCCCCCCGCCAAAAAAAAAAAAAAAAAGTTCAAAAAGTTTTGACTGAAATATTTTTCGATTAATCGGATAAAAAAAAATGCTAATTTTTCATTATTTAAACTGATTTAATGAACAGTGTTAAAAACAAACAGCAGAATAAAAAACTTAACACATTAACATGTGTCATTGTTATTATTTTACTATGGGGTCTATGCACCTCTTTCTCCCCCCTTGTACTTCTCTCTCTCCCCCTTGTGCCTCTACTTCTCCCCCCTTGTACTTCTCTCCCCCCCTTGTGCCTCTATTTCTCCCCCCTTGTACTTCTCTACCCCCCTTGTGCCTCTCTCCCCCATGTACCTCTTTCTCCCCCATGTACTTCTCTCTCCCCCTTGTGCCTCTTTCACCCCATGTACTTCTCTCTCCCCCTTGTGCCTCTTTCACCCCATGTACTTCTCTCTCCCCCTTGTGCCTCTTTCACCCCATGTACCTCTTTCTTCCCCATGTACTTCTCTCTCCCCCTTGTGCCTCTTTCACCCCATGTACTTCTCTCTCCCCCTTGTGCCTCTTTCACCCCATGTACTTCTCTCTCCCCCTTGTGCCTCTTTCACCCCATGTACTTCTCTCTCCCCCTTGTGCCTCTTTCACCCCCATATACTTCTCTCTCTCCCCCTTGTGCCTCTTTCACCCCCATATACTTCTCTCTCTCCCCCTTGTGCCTCTTTCACCCCCATATACTTCTCTCTCTCCCCCTTGTGCCTCTTTCACCCCCATATACTTCTCTCTCCCCCTTGTGCCTCTTTCACCCCCATATACTTCTCTCTCTCCCCCTTGTGCCTCTTTCACCCCATATACTTCTCTCTTTCTCTCCCCCTTGTGCCTCTTTCACCCCATATACTTCTCTCTTTCTCTCCCCCTTGTGCCTCTCTCCCCCATGTACTTCTCTCTTTCGCTCCCCCTTGTGCCTCTCTCCCCCATGTACTTCTCTCTTTCGCTCCCCCTTGTGCCTCTCTCCCCCATGTACTTCTCTCTTTCGCTCCCCCTTGTGCCTCTCTCCCCCATGTACTTCTCTCTTTCGCTCCCCCTTGTGCCTCTCTCCCCCATGTACTTCTCTCTTTCGCTCCCCCTTGTGCCTCTCTCCCCCATGTACTTCTCTCTTTCGCTCCCCCTTGTGCCTCTCTCCCCCATGTACTTCTCTCTTTCGCTCCCCCTTGTGCCTCTCTCCCCCATGTACTTCTCTTTCGCTCCCCCTTGTGCCTCTCTCCCCCATGTACTTCTCTCTTTCGCTCCCCCTTGTGCCTCTCTCCCCCATGTACTTCTCTCTTTCGCTCCCCCTTGTGCCTCTCTCCCCCATGTACTTCTCTCTTTTGCTCCCCCTTGTGCCTCTCTCCCCCATGTACTTCTCTTTCTCTCCCCCTTGTGCCTCTATCTCTCCCCCGTACCTCTTTTTCACTTTCCTGCACTGATGACAGCCGGAGCGCAACCACTCCAAACGCGGAGACGCCGCATGGAGCGTGAAGGGGTTTTCTTCCTCTGTCTGGGCGCCAGTTTTAAACTGGCCTCAGAACAGAGAAAGAAAATACCTGCACGCTCCACGCGGCGTCTCCGCGTTTGGAGTGGTTGCGCTCCGGATGTCATCAGTGCAGGAAGACAGCAGTATCCGGCGGCTGTGGGGCTGCTGGGCGGCACAAAAAAAAAAGTGTAAAAAAACCAAAACGATCCCAATGACAGGCGCCCCTCTGTGGGGTGCGCCTGTAGGCAGATGCCTACTCTGCCTTATTATAAATCCGGCCCTGCATAAACTAATTGTATGCAAATCCTGACACGAAAATATAAGCAAAATGTTGTTTTTTTTCAATTTTTTTCCTCTTTTTTTCTATTTTAATCAAATTAAACAATGAGGTATTCATATAATTGTGGTATCAAAAGAAAGCCCTACTTGTGCTTAAAAAAACAGTATATAATTTATGTGGCTGCACAAAAGGAATTAAAGAGAAAATATGGTTGAACAAAGACATAGTCAAAAAAGTCAAAATTGCTCCGGTCCTTAAGTCAAATCAAACTCAGATTTTCCCGGTCCTTAAGGGGTTAAAACCCAATGAACATTCACGTAAACTGAAATCACAGCAGTTCTATATTTAAAGTTTTAGCAGTTGTATTAATCCAAAGAAACTAGACTAGAAGTCTTTACTCCTTTTCATGACAGAAGCTCTGCAAAGCTTTCTTGCTAACAGAAGCATAATGAACTGTAATAGAGCTTTTCAGAGATAAACTAGTATGTATGGTAACTTTATTTTGAATCATGCTTCAGTGAATCCATATGTTCCATAAGCTGATCTTACAGGTTTGTTCTTGAAAAGAGTCAACAGATTTGTGTACTGCAAATATAAAATGTTAACTGCCTAGTTTAATGCCTTCATCCACTATAATCAGTTGAATTTTTTTTATTCCATAAATCTAGGCTGGGGAACTAGTACTTCCAGCCTGTAATCAGGTCAGAATTTAAACAGGAACATTCACTATATATATATATATATATATATATATATATATATATATATATATATATATATATATATATATATATATATATAATATTTTTTTTTTTTTTTTTTTTTTTTTTTTACCATAGGTTTAATTAATAAGGAAGTATTAGGAAAGGTGTCTTTTTTTTTTTTTTTTTTTTTTTCCTTCTTCTAAATATACATACTTTTAAAGATATTTTATCTTCAAGCTGTGCCGGTCAGAATAGTGCAGCACGCTCCATCAAGCTCTGGTTAGCATTATACTGAGGTTGCAACCTTAGTATAGTGCTAACCGGAGCTTGATGTAACAATATAACCCATTCACACCACACTGAAGGGACGCATGAGCGCGCTCCCTGGGGCAGCTGGGAGGGAGTTGGGTGGGAGGAGAATTGGTAAGTGAAGAAGAGCTGCATTATGCTGACCGGCACAGCTTGAAGATGAAATATCTTTAAAAGTAATAGAAGTAATCTATGTGGAGGTGTGGCGCTCTGCTTGTAAGGCTCTCACCAAAGGGAAAAAACACAATAGAAAATTTTAATAGAGAACCGTTATGCAGAAAATATGATTAAAGACACCAAGATGGTTCTACTAGAGTGTGTCCCTAAATAGCAGCTACAATCCCTAGACTGGTGTGTATAGTCTACAGACAAAAAAAAGCAAAAAAACAAATGTGTATATATGAGGGAGAGCACTATACCCATATAATAGTAACCCTCCTAAGTACACTTCTCCCAAGTACTCCCCCCCCCCCCCGTGAGCATAGGGAAAAAAATTAAAAAAATAGAAAATACCTGTATTTATTATTAATAACACGTCTCAAAAAGACTATATTGCAACACTTTTACAGTATTTTGTATAATACAGTAATGCCAAAATATGTAGAATACTAATAGTGATACCACTATAAATAATATAAAAGTCCTCAATGAATTGATTTAAAAGGTTTCTAGAACCTAAAGTATCACCCTAAAACTGTAGGTGGCATCCGTAGCTTAAGAATCCCGCTCCCAACTTTGTGTACAAATGGAAATGGGAACCTGCGACTCCTAGCTGTCCCATCCAATTTTCACACACTCAGAGTTAAAGCCCCCTTGTTATAGAACATATCTCTCCAGGCTGCCGATGTACTCTGTGGGTGCCCCTCCGGTGGTAGCTACTATACTCTCCTGGCACTCCCCGGTTATATGCCCAGGGCCAACCCCACCGCTGCAGCACTGAGACGCTGATGTTCAAGTGCGGGTGTAGCTTGTTGTACAAACGCTGATGTAAGCGGGCAGAGCTTTCAGAGCTTTCCCAGCCTGATCTCTTCTCTCTCAACTGGATGTTCCGGCCAATCAAAGTAGCTGATGTCACAGGCAGAACGAATTTTGATGCATATAGTTCTTTCACTTTTCAGACGCTACAGCTTGCATAAACTTGTTCAATAATGTAGTGGTCCAGCTCCTCTCCAACGCATTTTGTGCCCCCTGGACACTTCTTTAGTTCTCTAATTCTGTGGTTCTCAACTTTTTGTGTTGAAGGCACCCCTACTACACAGTCTGGAATTTTCGGGGCACCCCTAAGATCTTACAGATCAATTGTCAGGAAGTATTGAATTGTACAAACACACAAAAATATAGTTATTTTTAGGTTTCTCAATAAAAATAACCAATACAAACATGTTGTGCATAAAAAAGGTAGATAAATATACAACTGAATGTTTGCATTCATATTTTTGTCAAAGTCTATATTGAAAAGAAATGGAACCTTGTGGCACACCAAAGTGCCAAGGCACCCTGGTTGAGAACCACTGCTCTAATCGTTTTACATTCCCTACAGTCTTTTAGTTTATAGTATATAATAGGATTTCCACTTTACATAAAGATGTTGTGATGCTGCGCGAAATGTACTTGCAGATACTGTAACTGCTTTCAAAAAAATAATGGATACCTATTTAGCACAGAACAATACTGAGAGTTATGACAGATGGCTTCAAAGCAGGTAGGATGTTGATCCAGGGAAATATCTGACTGCCATTCGGGGTCAGGAAGAAATTTTTGTTTACCCACTTGGGTTTAATTTGAAATGGCTTCAATATTTTATATACTTTCTTCCAATACATGTAAAGAATCAAAGTCCCTCTCCAGAATCTTTCATTGACAATGAAAGACAGTGGTACTCTGTGGGATATGTTTTGCCATAATTGGATAGGGAGGTGCAGTTTTTGTTTTTCCCCAGGAAAAATCAAATGAGTAACATTACTATCTGAAATCAGAGCCATGCAATAACAAAAAAGACAAACCGTAAAACAGAAACTTAACATGTTTCCAACCCTGTGCTGTTTACTCATTGGTATGCAAGGTTTTAAGGCCCATATAATGTTTTTTATGATGGTTACCCTGTAATATTTTGGGTAATGGGGATTCTCACTCAAGAATAGACGCAAAGTCATTTCACAAGCACGTGCCTTAGGGTCCAGCTCTGTAATGTCCAAGATCATCTATCTGTGTGATTGATATCGCAGTTTCCCCTGCTGCACTAGATACAACAATGCTCTTAAAAGGATAGTAATACTTAATTCAGGGCTGAAAATTTTCACTCGCCACTAGCCGATGGCAAGTGAAAATTTAGCCCTGGTGAGTAGAAATTCGGCCCTAGTGGGTATGTTATGGCTTGCAGTGGCGAGTAACTTTTCAGGTCTGGCTAGTAGCAAAGGACTTCAAATTTTAAGCCCTGCTTAATTATTACTATCCCCCATGTTGTAGCCCTTAAAATTCAGAATTCATCGATACCAGAGGCATCTTTCAAACCTTTATGGTTCTGGGACCGGCGGTGGCTCTGCAGCAGTGCTGAGATCTTGTTATAGAAACAGAAATCCTTCACTAAAATGGTCTTCTACGTGTGCTTGCAAACCAAACACACGTAGAAGACCATTTTAGTGAAGGATTTCTGTTTCTATAATGCGATCTCAGGACTCCTGCAGAGCCACCACTTGCTCACTGACCGGATTCCCCTGCTCTCAGCTAGAACGCTGACATCAGGGGAAAAGCCAAAAAGAGGGAACTTTGAAAGCGGATATCTCTCAAACCGGAAAGGTTTGAGAGATGCCACTGGTATTGTTGAATTCAGAATTTTAAGGGCTACAACATGGGGGATAATAATAATGAAGTATTACTATCCCTTTAATCACCCAGCAGTGTTAAGATCAAAATTCCTGGCAGCATCTGTAAAGGATGCTAAAATGTAGCCTCTATCATATTTCAGCAGTTAGAGTGGTCAGTATACTTCTTGAAAGAGGTGTAAGAACTCACAAGTGAAGATGGGACTCTTGGGACTAATAGGTAAATAAGCAACATTAGTAGTCTGAGCTAGTTATTGAGCAGTTTGCTTAAAGCTGTACAATCTTTCCTCCCCAAACCTTTGGTCTCTATAGTGACACATGGTTTTTAATAGAGGGTATGTATGCCTACTTTAACATATCAGCCATTTCACTGCAGGCATGTTGTTTGGGGGGAGGGTTTAGGACCAAAGCTATTTATGCTGTTTTGTTTTTATTCTCGTCCCATACCCATACCAGAGGAGTGCCATTTTTGTTACTATCTAACATGACTTTGTGTTTGCAAATATTTTAGTGTCTTTACAATGGTGCAAATATGTTCTCTACACTCCAAAATGTTATGCCTTGGCTGCCTTAGTTTTATGTGAAAATGTCATGTTTCACAAACAAAAAAACCTGCCATATTCCATCACACTGAATGCTGTGGACTGTGGTAGATTCACTTCTATGTTATTTGCATCCCCTAAAGTATGTCACTCTATACTAGTGGGTTAGTGTGTTACATGTTTCTGAAAGATTTTTGAAATAGTGTTAATGTTTAAAATATATATATTTATATAAAAACAAGATGTTACAGGCACACACTGAGAACTAATGAAGCTTAATTAATTATTTTGTTTGGTGCCACCTCAGGTACTGCTCAGTCATTTTTGTTTTGTTTTTGCTGCCATGTGTAGTTGCAAAAGAAGAAAAGTCCATATTCTTATGTCTGTTCTGCACACAGTCCATTGCTGACATGTTAGGCAAATAGTCTCTGCATGAAAGAACCAGCACAAACTCAGATGTACATCTCCACCTTTAATGAGCCTCATCAGTGAGGCACAGGTAGAGCAAGGGTCCATGCTTTGGGATACCCTTCCATTTAGAGAGACTACAGAAGAGGAATTGGAAATGTATCCCAGGCTTGGGCACTTGTGTTCCTTGTGCCTAAATGGAATCGGCTGCACCTCACTGATGAGGCCCCCTAAAGTAAAAAAAAAAAGTATGTCTGGGGTTTTGCAGTTCAGAGGTGCTTTGCTTACATTTCTGTGATGGACAGTATGTGGGCAGGGCCAGATTGATATCAATATGGAAAAGTCTCAGGGGATATTCATACTTTTTTTTTAATTTATTCTGGAGAAAGTGAAAATGTCCTAGTACAGCACAGAGCTTAATTAGCGTATGGAGCATTATTGTAACATTCATTAGCATATGACATGTCTCTGCACCCTTCATTAGCATATGAAATGGCTCTGAACCCTTCATTAGCATATGTCATGTCACTGAACACTTAATTGGCATATAGCACGTAACTGGTACCACATTTAGCTTACATTAGCCTCTTGTAACAAGTGTGAATACCTTAACTGTACATTTGCTGGTCTTTTGGCTAATATGACAGAGGCAGTTTTAATGCAGTTTTCAAATATGCAAACTTGAATTAAGGTGACAGGTCCAATTTGTTGTATTATTTCTCTATTCTTGTGGCACTTTTTTCATTTATGTCAAATATATACCAGTTATGTATTAGTTGTGCTGTAACTTAACTTTCTGAAAACATTTATGCATGCAGGTTGTCAGGGTTTGCGGAATCTGGCTCCTAGAGTCAAACCAATTTGTCATCAGAGGAGAACTTTCCCTCAAGGTCTAGTGGAACAAGGCTGGGGAAATCAGTGTGTGTGTTTCTTTGGCTACCAATGGAATAAGGCTGGACTATCATACAGAGTAAAGTGTGGTTCTGTGGTTACCAGTGGAGCCAGAATTTGGGTCACACTGTGTATATGGGGGATCTTTCAGCTACCAGGAGTAGGGGAGTTAGGCTAGGGAGTAATTCAGTGTACGTGCAGATCTGTGCCTACCAGTGGGTATGGGAACAGTGCTAGAGGGGTCAGACAGTGTACGTGCATATCTGTGGCTACAAGTGGACAGGGGAAATAAGGCAGATGGTGTCACTAAGGCAGATGGTGTCACTCAGTGTATGTGGAGCTCTGACTACCAGTGGAACCAGGCTGGAGGGGGGTAGGTTCAGTGTTTGGCTGCCATGGTGTTAGAATTTTATTACATTATCATCATCACTGCAATTTTTTTTTATTTGTTTGTGGGTATCGCCCCCCCCCCAAAAAAAAAAAATAAAAAAAAATTGAGCCTCATGGGAGGGGGCATCGGGACCCCTCCTGATGCCGCACTAGCATTGCTAGTCTGTTTATGAATGTCTGGGTTGAGTAGGAGGACCTTCAAAACCCCTGTTATTGAGGCCAGGGTGCAATATGATGAGACCCAATTAGGCTGGCATGTACATCTGGGGAATTGTATGGCATTTCGTAGCTGGACTGTCATTTGGGCAGAACCAGTGTAATATGCTTCAGAATACTTCTCTGTGTGTGGCACTTGAGAGCTAAAATATCCTTGCAAGCTCATGAGCCTAGCTGAGCATCTCTTACTTCTTCTTTTGCATACCATCCTTGTGTTAATCTATACCTATGGGGTATCCTTTCTATTGGAGTGCCAATGGCTACTTTTTTTTCCCTCTAAACATTATATACCTTTTGAAGTAGTAGAAACAAACACTTTTAACCGCCATCAATGAAAACTTCAGCATAATGCATTCTTTTTGAAGAAATTCAATTGACCTTTCTCCTGAAACTGGAATTGTTTACATTTAACCCTTTGCGTGCCAAAAAGGTATAGTGCATTGTGTTGCAATGTATTAGACACACCTCTGGTACTCAAATGGTTAAAAAGCAAGAAAAAATATAGCTGTTTTGGGTTTCATATTTTTTATATCAACATATTTTTTAAATGAAAATTTGCTCAAATGGAAAACAAAATGCAAAACAAAAAATTAAATTATCCTTTTGCTATAAACGGCAGAGCAAGCTTCATATAATGCTTTGGATGGGGGGGGGGGGGGAAGAAATGCCTTGGCAGCAAAAAGTTTAAACATATCTTGTACTAGTTTCCCACCCTCCTCTTAAACTAGGAAGAGACCAGGAACAGAGGAAAATAATAAAGCTACAAAAAAACAGACGCTGTTACAGAGCTATCCAATAAATCGTTTATCCGTAACATTATAATATAGTAACATAGGGCCGTATGTTCAAAGGGAGAACGACAAAAAATTGTCTTATGAAAGACAAAAATAAGTCACTGAATGCATGAATTACATGTTTTCTATAGGGTATACGACAAAAAACTAGTAATGTCCGTTGTGTATGACAAAACTCCAGAATTGACGGGCAAAGGGGCGGGGCTAAACTATTCTCCAGTGTCGTATAGAGAAAAAGAAAATTTGTTGTAACTAACGACAAAAAAATGTCTTACAAAATGCTAAATTTGTACGTTAAGAAAAAAGTGGAGGGAATGTGTTCTGAATGTGAGAATTTTTGTCGTTAGTTAAGACATTTTTTGTTGTTCCATACGACAGTTTTAGTCAGGGCAAATGACATATTTGCAATCACAACTGACACTACTTTGAAAAATCGTTACAAACGACAAAAGCTACTTCTTTGAACGTATGGCCCATAGTTGATGAGACTGGAAAAAAAAATGCGTCCATCAAGTCCAGCCCATGCCAGAAACATCCCTGTTGATCCAGAGGAAGGCAAAAAAAAAAAAAAAAACACCCTCTGGAGCCATTTCCAATTTAGCTCCAAAAACTCCAAATGGCAGTCAGATATTTCCCTGGATCAACATCCTATCTGCATTGAAGCCATTTGTCATAATTTTCAATATTGTTCTGTGCTAGATAGGCACCCATTGCTTTTTTTGAAAGCAGATGCATTATCTGCAAGCACAACATCCCGAGGCAAAGAATTCCATAGCTTTCCATAAACCCCTAGCCTGTGTGTTTGCTTTATCACTTGTATTTCTAAGCACTGATGGATGTTATATTATTTTATGTAATGCTTGCAGAGTTTCCAGAGTGTTCATTATCTTCTAGTGACTAGCTCTTACATGTCTGGTAGTTTTAAGACCCATGATTTTATGTTTAAATTTCTAATTATTTAGACAATTTGTATTATACATTTATCATTCTGATACAAACATTAAAGGACACTTATACTTTTACTGAATCTTCTCCTATGAGACTTGGTAAAAAGCCAGACTAAATTGCCTCTGTGTGTGTCACTGACCCACATGCCTGGCAGGGGGAATGTGTTAATCCTTTGAGTACCAGAGGGGGGTAAGCAACGCATTGCAAAGCACTTCCTCACAGTCCCCAACAGACTGCAAGGGTTGGGTTTTAAAATCCATAACTTGTAGTCTATGGCATGTATAGGAGAATGAACTGAGAAACTATAGTCTTGCAGTTTTTCTTTTAGGGTCAGCCAGAAGCAGTGGTCATTTTTGAGCCCTTTTTTTTCTTTTCCAGTTGATCTTTCACTGGACCAGACCCGCTGATAAACGACTGTCTACTTGACAGTTGCACATGAATCTTTAAAGGGGCAGTAAACCCTAATTATGAAAATATTTTAGAGGTTTTCCTGCTGAGTAAAATTAGAATACACCCAATGCTGATATGCTTCTTTGCAGAACTATTACAGAGCTGACTTATATTGTGTTTTTATTTATTTCAATATTGACAAGTTGATACCTGTATCCATTTTATTTGCCTCCTGTTTTTCTACGGCTAACATGGTACCAACTCTCATCTTTTATTTATTTGAAACTTTGAGTTCATTATGTTTTGATGATAGATGGCGCTATTGCTGTATCCATCTGTTAAAAGCTTGTGTCTGCAACACTCAGCTTTTCACAGCTCTCTTTCACTCACGTGCTTTCTATCGTGCACACTCACTCACATTATAAATGCAAACTGTACTTTTATTTTATTAAGTGCCAGACCTCTAACATGCAAAAGGGTAAATGGGGGAACTGATGAAGAATAACACAGTAAAAAAAAAAAAAAAACACCAAGCTGTTTGTGTAGTTGAATGTTGATTTTAATATTCAACTGATATATTAAAAAAAAAACCCACAGTGTTTTTATTTTTTTTTATTTTTTTTTTTAATCAAATATATGAAGTATCATATGTAAGAATGACTAACATGTTTTAACTTTTCTCATTCAGGTTGTCATCAGGATTTTTTGAGAAGAACGAGCCATCATCTAATCAGACTGCACTGAAACAACCAAGTCTAAGGTTGTTGGCAGGTGATTACGATGATGATGACAGTAGTGATGATGAGGAAAATGAAGAGGCCAAAGAAGTTCTCAGCTCTTCTTTACAAAAACCCACAGAGATCCCACTTCCTCCACCAACTGCAAGTAGTGACAGTCTCCCTGCAGGTATTATCACACATACATAATTCATAAAATCAGAACCGGGTGATAAGTGTTACAAAATCTTCCTCCTATTTAAAATGTTACTTTTTATGGTAATTATATAGTATATAAATAGTCATTCCCTAGAAATGACCATAAAATTTTACAAAAGGAATCAAGGTAGCAGTCTATATAAAGAGTCCAGTGGAGCACAAGCTTACAGGAAATAGCATTGTACCTTGGTGGTGTATATGTTTAACACCACCATACAGGTATCTCTGACCTTTTAGAGCTTAACAATTTAACCCTTTAAGAAAGCAATGCATTTATAGATAGCTCTCTTTTGCGTGGAGGAAGTCTGTAGTTTCACAACATGTTGGAGGCCTCTCAAATTTAAGGGTGTTAACCCTTTGACCAATGGAGGCATATGCAATCCATTGTGGAACAGTGATTTGCGCATCCTTCTTAAAGAAGCAATTACATTTCATTATGAGAATTCATACGTGTTTATGCTCCGTACGAAAAGGTCTGCAGCAGTTGACGCAGATCCAAAATATTTAACCACTGATTGGTTAATGTGAGGAGATCGTAAAATACTGTTCTGTTGCAGAGATGCATGAGGACAGGTTTGAGCACCCTTGCTGTAGACCAGGACTGCCAAGTTCAGTCCTCACAAGCCACCAAAAGGTCAGGATTTGGGTATTTCCCTGACGGAGCACAGACGAGTCAGTCAGAATGAATGAGCCACTGATTAACATGTGCTTAATCAGGGAAATCATTAAATCCTGACCTGTTGGCAGCCCTTGAGGACTGAACTTGGACACCTCTGCTGTAGACCTTTTGCTACTGAGGATAACCAGGGTACTACCATTTCTGGGAGTGTTTTGTTTTTTATAATCATTGTTGCCAGAGCTGTGTATGGTTCAGCTGCATCTAATAGTTCCAGAGGACAAACTATTCTAACTACAAAGCATGCACCATATCTCTTAATAGTAAATCTGGCTGGATTTCAGATTGAAAATGTGGTATGGTTATCAGACGGTGATATATGTAACAATTGTTTAAAGGGGAACTATCACCCCTAAAGAAGTTAGTCTTCATATGTTGACTATATAGCGAATATGTGTTATATTGTTTTAAATGTTTATTTTTTAACATTGTTATTTGGGCAAAATCTAGCAAATAAATGTTGCCATACACCTACTTCTGGACAGACTGTGGTTACCAGCCCTGTACTGCAGTCTGTCACTCTGCCTCTGCTCTTCTCCCTCTATCCAGCTTCCTTCGATGATTGAGGCCTGTAAGCTGGAGCGCTGTCATTGGCTAGAGATCACTCCAACTTACAGACAGCCTCAGTCATTGGAGGAGGCTGGATAGAGGGAGGGGAGCAGAGGATGAGTGACAGTGCGGTACAGAGCTGGTAACTGGAGTCTTTCGGGAAGTAGGTACAGGGCAACATTTATTCTTTTAACACATATTCGCTATATAACCTACATATTAAGACTATCTTGCTTAGGGGTGATAGATCCCCTTTAACATTTTATAATGCAGTTATTGTTAGAAAAAGGGTCCCCTTTGGCTGTCATAATGTTGATACTGGATTTGTATAGAAACTTGATTGTCCAGTGTGTGTGCTTTACTGGTTCTGAGTTGGAGCGAACAGAACTGGATGATATATCTCTCTCATTTTTGCCCTTCACATCCCTTTAAGTTTCATAAACCTGTTCTTCTGCTTTGTCAGAAATACAAATCTTTAACAAAGCTAGTTTTTTGTATAGGACACCCAGCTGGCACTCAAAAGATTAAATGACGACGAATATAAAAACAAATTTGGCTTGGTCTTTTGCTAGTTTACTGCTGCTGCTACTCACCACTTTGATAGTAGAAGCACTGAAAATCTAGCTGTAATTGTACAAATCCACCCTGATCTGCTTGTTCTACCTTCTGCAAGAGTTGAGGCTACCAGTGGCAGTCTCACTGCTATTAGCAATGCCTTTATGCGCAAAATCATAAGCCAGTAGGAATCATCAGCTGCACCTCTGGAACTCACAGATCAACTGTGGGGGAGGCAAAGTCCTGAAGAGATCTGTATACCAAGAGCTGTAAGTTTACAGTGCTGCTATTCACTGGGGTGGTAGTGATTAACTAATGAAAGACTAGCCTTTAATAAATATATAATTTTTTTTCTTGTTAATTATGGAAAGATGATGCTTGGGGCTTATCATCTATCCTAATATATACTGTACTTGTCTTAGACTTATTGGGACTTATCTCAAAGTTGATTGATAGGGGCTTTTGTGTTTTCATATTCTTGAGAGTGAAATAATTAAAGTACCAGTAATTTCCTATAAAAAAAAATGTTCTTGTTTTGTAGAGTTTTAAAAAGATAAACTATGTGGCACAAATACTATTTCTCAAACCTTTATGGTTTGAGAGAAATTTACATCTAAAGTCCTCCCTCTCCTGATGTCAGCTGTAAAGCTGACCACAGGCGATTAGAGTTGGCTGACTCGGGGAGGCTCTTCAGCAGAGCCAAGATCGCAAGATATAAAAATAACTACTTCATTGGAATGGTCTACAAAATGTTCTTGTAAACCAGGCACACTTTGTAGACCTTTTCAGTTAAGTAATTATTTTCCAATATCGCTGTTTCAGCTTTGCTGCAGAGCCACCGGCTGGTCCCAGGACCAGGACCTCCTATTGCCAGCAGAGCGCTGACGTCAGGAGAAGGGGAGGGAGGGGGGAACTTTAGATGCGATTATCTCTCAAACTGTAAAAGTTTGAGAGAGAGAGGATGCGTGCCACATAATTTATTTTTTTAAACTCTATAAAACAAGAACCTTTTTAAGGGACATTAATGTCCCTTTAATAAACCTTTCACTGTCGTCCAATACAGGTCACTGGTACTCTGGGAGGCGTAAGTCCCCTTTAATAGGCAGGAACAACTATGCAAATGATTTGCAAGGGGCGGAGCCTCCCCTCTTACTTAAGCCACCTTCTGGCCAGAGCCACTTAGATTGATTTGTTCCTGGAGTGCTTTGCACACCAGGTAGAGAACATCTATGCATCTTAGTGTTTTATTATTTTTTTTTCAAATATGGAATACCACCATTAGGAGGGTGACCATGGCTGTGAATTGCCCTCTTTAAAGTGGCTGGTGCAGCTTCCAGGGATTTTCTGTGGACCTTATGCCCTGAAGAGGGGACAGCTTGTGTTAAGCAGCTCCCCTACTGGGGAATTTACCTCTGGTTCTTTCCCACCTTATCATGGTCACCTGAAGACAGAAGTCCTGCAAGAAAGGTGAGTCACCCATTGAGTGCTGAAGGTCCACTTGTCCCCACAGTGTCCCTTTGATGGGCTTGTATTTGGGAGTTTCAATACACTCCAGCACTCATAGGGTGTTTTTATTGCATTATTACTGTTTTATGCAATTTCTGTGGTATTCTCTGGGTTTTGGAGCTTTTGATATTCGTTTACTCATGTTTCTTATGTGTTTCATACTTGTTTGGGCACTTTTTAATGTTTTCTTAAACTTTGTTAAAAATGGTGTTCCGCGCCTTTAAGCGCGGCTTTTTCCCGCTCAGACGCAAGGGCTCCTTTACTCTCTATGAGAATTCACAGTGTGGGACGTATCTCTGGAACCGCTTGTCACAGCAACTTCAGAGAGGGCTCATTTTAATGCTAGGCTCCTGCTCTATCATCCGGAATGTGTTTTATGTATGTGGGGTGTTCAGGGGGGCTTCGGGCACTGTTTGGGGTACTTGTATGGGAAAACTACATTTCCCATGAGCGCCTGGTTCGCGCTCGTTTCTGATTGGCTATCATGACGGCCGCCATTTTGTGGTACTTTTCCTAGGCGAGTACACTACGCAGGGACCGAGCCTTCTCTCTCCTCAACAGATTAACCCTTCGCTGGCCAGATAAGTCCGAATTTAGACATTTCTGGGGTGAAACTTTAATCATTTACACTTTTTCTGGGTGATAGTGTTATTGGTGGGGTATATTGACGCTGTGAGCATGTCTACTTCACTGGAGCTAGGGGCTAGACCGAAGTCTAAGGAGGATGGGGGGTCTGCTCCCCCCATGGCGTTTTGCTCCTCTTGCCACATTGGGCTGTCTACCGATAATGTGGGGGATCTATGCCCTAATTGTACTGGTCAAGATAGCAACCCTGGGCTTCCCAGCCACGCTATTGAGCCATCTTGGGTGAGGGAGTTTAAAGCTGCCACTAGGGATCTCAGATCCACGCTTCAACTCTTTCCCTCTCAGATACAGGGGGCTCTCCAGGTCTGGCAGACCCCCTCTACCATCAGGACCTCCCTGCCTAAGCCACAGGGAGCTCCTGATGTCACTGATTCTTCTGAAGAAGAACTCTTACAGGATTCTGATGCTGAGGAACGTACTGTTATTGAATCTAACAGGTCCATTGGGGACCCCTATGAGTGTGACCCTGAAGTCTCGGCTGAGGGTCTGATCAGAGCGGTTCTGAATACGCTCAACCTTCCTCTGACTCAGGAATCCACTTATGATCCTACTGATGTTTTTCAGAAAAAGCCATCTAAACCAGTTGTTTGTTTTCCAACTAACCCTACTCTTGCCCGTCTGGTCTCTGAGGCATGGAAGAATCCTGATAGATCTTCCTCTGTCTCTAAAAAGTTTGCTAAACTTTACCCTTTTCCTGAGGCTGAGTTGGCAAAATGGGTTCATCCTCCCAAGGTGGATGCTCCTGTTTCTAGACTATCCAAGTCTACCGCCTTGGCTGTCTCTGATGCCTCTGCCCTGCAGGATTGGACGGATAAAAAGCTAGAGCTTTCTCTTAAATCTATTTTTGCCTCCATTGGCACTGCCATGCGCCCAGCCTTTGCTGTGGCTTGGGTTAATAGAGCCATTGCGGCCTGGACTGAACGACTGACTGAAGCAGTTCGCCAGGATGCGCCAGTATCTGAACAGTTGCAGCTCCTTGCTAATATCACTGAAGCTCAGAACTATGTTGCTGACGCTGCTTTTGATGCTGTGCGCATGATGGCGAGGGCCTCCACTTCTTCTGTGGTGGCTAGACGCGCTCTTTGGCTGAAAATTTGGTCTGCTGATACAGCCTCTAAGAAAGCCTTGCTTTCCTTGCCCTTTCAGGGGAATTTGCTTTTTGGGTCTGAACTCAAAGAAATGATCAGTGAGGCTACTGGCGGTAAAAGTACTCTTCTACCCTCAGTCTTTAAGAAAAAGTTTCCAGCCAAACGCAATCGGTCCTTTCGTTCCTTTCAGACTGAGACACGCTCCTCGGCCCAGACGGGTCCTCCCGCTACGCGCTCCTCCTCCAAGCCCAAACAGTCCTGGAAGCCCAAAGTTGCCCCCAAGGCCAAGACCTCCAAGACTGCTTCGGCATGACTCGCCGAACCCGGGTCCGCATCCGGCTGTAGGCGGTCGTCTCCGCATCTTTCGCCGGACTTGGGAGGAGTCAGTGGCGGACCCATGGGTTCTTCAGGTGGTGTCAGAGGGATACAGGATCCATTTTACTCGTCCTTCTCAGAAACCCACAAAAAGGCGTCTGTTCGACGACGCTATTCAGGATCTCTTGGACAAAGAGGTCCTGGAGGTGGTTCCTCAAGGGGACACAGGTTCAGGATTCTATTCCAACCTGTTTGTGGTAGCCAAAAAGGACGGAGGAGCTCGTCCCATTTTGGATCTCAAAGATCTCAATGCCTATGTGGTGACTTCCCACTTCCGCCAGGAATCTCTGCGTTCTGTGATTGCAGCAATGTCTCCAGGGGAGTTTCTTGCCTCCCTGGACCTTCAGGATGCTTATCTTCACATCCCTATTCATCCAGAGAGCAGGCGGTATCTCAGGATTGCCTGCCACAGGGGACACTTTCAGTTTGCAGCGCTCCCCTTTGGGCTGACTTCAGCCCCTCAGGTCTTCCAGAGGGTGTTAGGCTCCTTGATAGCGGTGCTCCATCAGGATGGGATCAGAGTGACCCCCTACATGGACGATCTCCTACTGAAGGCCTCCTCAGCGGAGCTTCTCCGTCAGCAATTACAGAAGTGCATGCACACCCTGAACCGTCATGGCTGGATCCTGAATCTGGACAAGTCGGACTTGATTCCATCTCAGAGGCTTCTGTTCCTGGGTCTCCTGTTCGACACTCGCCAATGCATGGTGTTTCTTCCAGAGGACGTGGCTCACCAGATAGCCGTCAGAGTGGCTGGGATTCTGGACATGGACGAAATTCCAGTACCGAAGTTGTCGTCTTTAGTGGGGAAGTTCATTTCCACGATCGAAGCAGTCCCATTTGCCATGGCCCACTCCAGGGAACTTCAGAGATTTGTGATCCAGACGTGCAAGAATCATCCAGATCATCAACATCTGTCTGTTTCTCTTCCTCCTCATGTCGAGTCTGCACTGGTGGTTAGATCTCTCTCATCTCCTGAAAGGGAGATCCTTTCTAGTTCCTCATTGGACCACAGTCACAACGGATGCCAGTCTTCGGGGCTGGGGTGCAGTCTGGGGTCGCTTCAGTGCTCAGGGGAAATGGGGTCTGGAGGAATCCATGCTCTCCATCAATGTTCTGGAACTTCGAGCTGTCCGGCTGGCCCTGAAGCACTGGGAGTCTCAATTGACCGGTCTTCCAATCAGAGTGGAGTCCGACAACGCCACGGCGGTGGCTTACATCAACAGGCAAGGCGGCACAAGAAGCGGTTCCGCCTGGTGGGAGGTCAAGGATATTTTGTCTTGGGCAGAAGATCACGTGCCTGTCATCTCTGCAGTTCATATTCCAGGCGTGGACAACGTCATGGCAGACTTCCTCAGTCGTCACACCGTCGACAGCGGAGAATGGGCTCTTCATCCAGAGGTGTTTCACATGCTCACTCAGCGGTGGGGGATGCCTGTGGTGGACCTGATGGCTACCAGACACAACAGGAAGGTTCCGGTGTTTTGCTCCCGGTTGAGGGACTCCCTTGCTCTAGCAGTGGATGCCTTGTCGATCCCTTGGGACTTCTCCCTGGCTTACATCTTCCCTCCTCTTCCTCTATTGATCAGAGTTATCCAGAAGTTGAAGAGGGAGCGTTGTCCTGTCATCCTGATTGCTCCAAACTGGCCTCGCCAGTCCTGGTATCCGGAGTTGATGGCCATGTCAGTGACGGATCCGATCCCGCTTCCTGCCCGTCCGGACCTACTTCTTCAGGGGTATCTGTGGAAGGAGGATGTTCACTCTCTCCATTTGATGGCATGGCGGTTGAATCCTTGATTCTAGCAAAGAAAGGATTTTCTCCTTCTGTGGTGTCGACTATGCTCAGTGCTCGTAAGCCTGTGTCTTCCAAGATCTATCATCGCATATGGTCAACTTTTGTGACATGGTGCTCTGATAAGAAGTTATCCCTTGAATTCCATCTTCCCACTGTCCTGGCCTTCTTGCAGGACGGTGTGGATAAGGGGCTCAGTCTGAGTTCCCTCAAAGTTCAGACTTCTGCCTTGTCTGTGTTTTTCCAGGAAAGGATTGCTATCCTTCCTGATGTGAAAGTTTTCTTCCAAGGTGTGACTCATGTTCGACCTGCCTTCAAGAGTCCTGCTCCCCAGTGGGACCTCAATTTGGTGCTGGGAGTTCTCCAACGACCACCGTTTGAATCCTTGGCTTCCATTCCATTACGTCTCTTGACTTGGAAGATGGCCTTCCTTTTGGCTATTGTTTCAGTGCGCCGGGTAGCAGAGTTACAGGCCTTGTCTTGTAAACCTCCTTACCTGGTGTTCCACAAGGATAAGGCTGTGCTTCGCACTACCAAGGAATTCTTACCCAAGGTTGTGTCCGAGTTTCACATCAATCAGGAGATTGTGGTTCCCTCTTTCTGCCCTAATCCTTCATCTGACAAGGAAAAAGATCTCCATCTGTTGGATGTGGTGCGTTGCCTCAAGTTTTATGTTCATCGCACCGAGTCTATCAGGAAGTCTGACGCTCTATTCGTCATTCCTGAGGGGCCTAGGGCAGGGAGACCGGCTTCCAAAGTTACCATTGCCTCTTGGATTAAGGCTACTATCCGTGAAGCCTATAAGTTGAGGAATAAGCATGTTCCCTTCCGGGTGACTGCCCATTCCACCAGATCTATTGGGGCCTCTTGGGCCTACAAGAATCAAGCTTCTGCTGATCAACTGTGCAGAGCGGCCACTTGGTCCTCTGTGCACACTTTTTCTAAGCACTATCGAGTTGATGTACTGGCTTCGGCTGATGCCAGTTTTGGAAGGAAGGTCCTGGAGGCAGTCTTGCCTGTGTAGGTCTTCCGCTCTGTGATCCTTAGTGCTTCCTTACTGTTGAGCCCGGTTGGCTCTGGTTCTGTGTGCTGTGTTAGTTCAGGGATTGTTCCCTTGGTTGGTGTCCGTTGACACTTACAGTTTGGGCTATGTTATTAACTGGTCTTAGCAGTTCTTGTGACTTGGGCCTTGCGCCTGGTCCTTGCCTTACTTCCCGCCTCTGGATCAGCTCAATGTTTGTACATCCCAGAGTACCAGTGACCTGTATTGGACGACAGTGAAAATAGGATTTTAGTCTTACCTGTTAAATCCTTTTCACTTAGTCCATACAGGTCACTGGTCTCCCACCCTGTCAAGGGACCAGTCTTGGCTCTCCTGTGGCATCCTGTGGGGGACCGTTCGGGCATGCTCACAGGAGTCTTTCTTTTTGCTTACCTGAGGTCAGTTTTAGGGTCTCAAATCAATCTAAGTGGCTCTGGCCAGAAGGTGGCTTAAGTAAGAGGGAAGGCTCCGCCCCTTGCAAATCATTTGCATAGTTGTTCCTGCCTATTAAAGGGGACTTACGCCTCCCAGAGTACCAGTGACCTGTATGGACTAAGTGAAAAGGATTTAACAGGTAAGACTAAAATCCTATTTTTTGTTACTTTTAAAAAAAAAAAAAAAAAAAAAAAAAAAAAAAAAAAAAAGTTAAATATAAAAATGTAATTTATTCTAAAATTCCTTTCTTCTAAGATTTTTTTGACAGTAAGACTCCTGTGGTTTCACATTCTGGATCCATTCTGAAGCCAGATGTACAAGAAAAGATTGTGGAGAGGTAAAGTACTAAGAAAATGAACTTGTATTTGCTAAATATCAACTACTTGTTGATCTTGGACCATTTATAGCTGTAACACTCAAGGATGCCCCTCAATTATCTTGCTCTGGCCAGAAGATCATAATGTCCCCTGTGAATAGAGAGAACCTCTTCAGTCAGTCCTGGATGTCCTTTTCATTTGAGCAGACATGATAGTTGTTGGCAGCCTTTTCAAACGAAACCAGACAGAGAAGTAGCTGGTTACATGGATAATCCTTTTGTCTAGTTATATAATAAACAAATACCAGCACACCCTTCATGGTCTAGGACCAAACATAGGCGAAAATAATTATCTTCGCCCGTGTCTTGGACTTTAATACACAAATACCCAGCCGGGTCGGTGCTGCAGGCCCATGTTTGCATAACAGCAAAACTTACACAAATAGAAAAAAGGAGCCAGCACCCCCCCCACACTGAAAAGCCCACCTTATTGTGTGATTCAGTATGACAGATGGGGTAACACGATGGTCTTACACACACACACTGCAAGCCAACCGCTGTTTCGTGCCCTCTAGGCACTTTGTCAAGTATACAGAAAGATCGTTCATACACATTCCCCATTATTTAAAGGCTATAAGGCCACTCCTTCCCTACCTTATCCAGTAAATTTAAAGAGTCAATTCTATAAACAAATGCTGTACACAACTTGAAAAATATATGTGGCATTGAACAAACTTATATACGAGTTCCTGCACAAAGCATAGAACATGAAATAGCATATTTATAACCTGCACAGGTCACCCAGGACATTCAACAACGCCTACAATGCATACATATCAGCAATGTGCAGCAACTGTACATACCCAAGTAAAAATACAAAAAGGGGGCACGAATAAAAAAAAAAAAAAGTGCAATCTTCAGCAGATAAGGAGATTTCTTGTTTTTATCATTGAGACCAAGCAAAGATGTTGCTTGTAATCTCATGATCCATGTTGCCTCCCTTTTGAGAAGATTAATATGTCTATCGCCTCCACAAGAGTTGGAAAAAGCTTTCGCAATCCCTACAAAAGTTAACACTTTACCATCACAGCTGTGATATTATCTAAAGTGAGAAACCAACCTCGAATTTAAGAAGCCTTTCCTGATTGTTCCAAGATGCTCTAAAATCCTTACTTTAAATGGATGTTTGGTCTTTCCAATATAAAACCTACCGCAAGGGTAAAACAGGACATAAACATCATAAGTCGTTTGACAGGTAATAAGATCTTTATATATAGGTAAACTTGGTAAAGGTAGAGAACACCCCATGACCATATGCCCACAGGCCAAACAACCCCCCACAATGAAAGTTGCCCTGTTGATTAACCTGGTCCAACCAGGTAACCTTATCAAGCTTAGGTTTATACTTACTCCTGACAATCTCATTGCAGAGGTTCCTAGCCCTGCGGAAACTGACCACTGTTGACTTATGCAGGGATTGACAAAGCTTTTTCCAACCATCGTGGGGGTCCTGGCACATCACGTATTTTGTGCTCCCAGAGAGCACTAGTGGGGTCTGAAATTGACCGCTCCAAGACTGGAGCGGTCACCATCAGACCCCCATTCGGCACGCCGGCACATGTGATTAGTCACGTGTGCCTCTGTGCCAACCAACTTCAAAGCAGTCCTTAAGGGGAATACACTCCCCAGACCGTGGGTCATTAAAGGGGTTACGATTTTAAATGTCAGAATTGCACCACATTTCTTAGAACACCTGCCTCAGTGGATCTTTGTTGCAGTAGATTAACATTAAGGGGGCGTAAAAATTGGGTTCAGTTGCTGGAAAAAATTTTAACTGTACCCCTGCCAATGTAACCTGCTCATGCCTAAAAAAAAAAACAAAACAAAAAAAGTTGTTCTGAAAGCTTCTAAAATCACTTATGTTTCATTGGCTGTTTTATAATTAGAATACTAGCATTTGAGTTGTTTAGATGTATCGATTGTGCTAATTAAGGAATATTGTGCATGTAGCTCTGCCACTTAATGACACTACCTCCCTCCTCTAGACCTAAAAAGATTACATGTCAGGCAGTGGGATAGGTAATATCGGGCTAAGACATGAAGTGCCTGCATGGCATGCCTTAATTTGCAAAACCTATCAAACTGGGTTTTAACTAAAGTGGTTAACTCTTTGAGAGCCAGAGTGGTACGGAATGCATTGTACCACTCTGGCACTCAAAGGGTTAGTACAACATGTATATGATTGTGAAAGCTGTATAAAAATCGCCAGAGTTGTTTTAGGTGATCTGTTTCCCCTAATGCTGCTTTCTCCTTGGGAAGTGTAATATGGGAGTTCCAGTGTTCTTTTCCTCTGCTCCTTGTTTTAGGTCATGGATAAGACGAGCAGCAGAGGAAATGGAGTCCCTGTATGGCATTAATAGTGAAATGGAGAACAGCACACATACCAGCTCTAAGTGTAGGATTGTTTATTATGACACAAAAATAGAGATGCAGAGACAATTCCAATACATAAAATCTATAAGTACTGCAAGGTTGAATATAAACCTAAAACCCAAAATAAAATACATACTGGATATATGACGGATCATAGAATAAATATTCACTTTTGTTTATGTTCTCTATAATGGTATGTATCTCTACAGAAACAAACTATATCAGAATAGTATGTACATGTGTGTATTCCGACAATGGTGTAGTAGTGAACAGTAATAAAATATATAAAAATGCTTGTACTAAGCAGAAATAATGTAAGTATGGATTTGCCACTAAAATTTCTTTTGTCCTGTGTGGAACACAAAAACCATGGGGTGAAGTCCCCTCTGCAGCAGTGCAGGGCACGTGTAAAAAGAGTTGTCTGTTTTCATGGGACTTTGCATGGCTGTAGCTGGAGTGCCATTGTGCTGTTTTTTCTATGTGGAAACTGTTTCGCAGCAGCCTGTTCTTCACAGACTTTAGTGCAGGGAAAGAGATGGTATTTGGCAAACGCTTTTCTTCTCAAGTTTTCAAACCCTGCTGTGTTGCTTTGGCACTAGTTGGTTTTGGACGGAAGGTTCTGCAGGCTGTTGTGATTCCAGCTTGACCAGTATTATGTTTGTTTCTCTTATTTTGGTTTGTAGCATTGGTGTCCTGAGGTTCATGTTGTACCATTTCATTTACCATTGAAACTGGTCTGTGTGGGGGCTTTTTCTTTTTCACTTCCTGGAATCTTGGTGGATGTTTCGGTATATCCCCATGGTTCTAGTATTCCACATAGGACAAAAGAGAGAATGCAGTTTTAGTGTACTTACTGATGAATCCTTTTCTTTTGTTCCATGTGGAACACAGGATTTCCCTCCCAAAGAATAATTGCTGGTTTGAGTCCTGGGCAGGAGGGTGTCCTTTTGTGTTCTCTGTTCAGGGGATTCCCTGTTTTTGTTCTTCCGTTTCTTGTCTTTATCTCTGCTTTGCTATACGCCAAACTGTGTGTGGTGATGGCTCTTTTTACAAGTGCCTTGCTGAGTTTACTCCATGGTTCCAGTGTTCTGCGTTGGCTAAGAGAAAAGTATTTATCATTAAGTACTCATAAATACCATTATAAATAAGTCACCTTTTGAAGAAAATAATAATGCATGTGCTATTACATCAGAGCAGACTTAAGGTGAGCTTCTATGGTGCCAAAGATAAGAGGCATTCCACTGTAAAAATTAAATAGATATTTGATTTATTTATCTCTCTCTAGCTATATATATATATATATATATATATATATATATATATATATATAAATATAATATACAGGGCTCAAAATTTCCACTTGACGCCTCTCATTTGGTGAGTGGAAATTGAAGCCCTGTATGAAAATGGCCTCCTCCCGCTGAACAACTTTCAGGAATGTTATGTGCGGAGTGGAGCTTGCTCTGCTCATTAGAAGTAAGTGGCGGGGGAGGGGGAAGAAACACCCATAATCCCATCAGTGAACAGCTGCAGCTAAATAGCCTCCTGTTGTTGCCCACACCTGGACAGCCATTGGAGCCTCTGTCCCGCTTCTCAGGCTTCTGCCCCACTTTTTATTTTTGTCTCAATGCCCAGCCATTCCCAAAGAGTCCTCAGCCGCTTGGCGGTGAAAATAGTTCATTGTCCGCCTGCATGTCACTCCATAAGATGCGCACACTGTAATTCGCACTTGCTGTAGCAGTAATGAGTGCGTAAGCTGCAGAGACCAGATAACTTAAAGTTATAGTAATACTTTAATATTACTAATCCCCATAGTGTAGCTCTTTAAAAAGCAACATCAGCACCAACACTATACACAAAGCGAGGTCCATAAAGACATGTTTTAAAGAGTTTGTGGAGGACCTTGAGTGACGTGTGCAGGGCCCTGGCCTTAAAGGGATAGTAATACTTCGTTTTAACTTTATTTTATTTTGTAGGCATTAAAAAAACATGAAGAATGGTGGATTGCAGAGAGGGACAATCTTCAAATAACATAAGGGAAAAACATGTAAATGGGGACAGGGCTTTCATTGTTCTTACAGTATGAAGATTGTCCCTTGCTGTGTGGTCTGTGGACCAGATTCCACATCTGATTGGAGGTGTCTTACACTTGGTAAAAGAGACGGGAGGGGGATACTTTATCCTTCAATTACTCTTGAATTACAACTCTGTCAGTACTGAAATAACACTCTCTGTGTCTCAAATACTATGAAGATTAATTGGAGCTGCTGTTTTTGTGAAACATTACTATCCCTTTAAGCATACCTTTGCTGCGCACACATACAGAATTTTCTGTCCTTAATGATTTGATACATTGTGTTCTTTGTTTTGGCAATGTGTCTTATCCTAGTTCATCTCTGTAGTTCATTATTCAGTGCTTTTTGTGACATAATAAATAATACTACATTTTGATTTGATAGGTGTGCTGTCCTCCCCTTCCCCATTCCTGCTTTTTGTCTTCAAATGTGTCACTATATCTCTTATGATCTGGGATATGTGGGATAAGCAGTACTGCTGAATTTTACAAGGACTAGACACCTGCTTGTCAGATTTGGCAATTGTTAGAAGGACTTTTTGATTACCATATTATTAGAGGTCATGTTGAACCACAAAAAGACAAATCTACATTGTATGACATATATATCTTTGGAGTTTATAATTATATCCCTCACTCAACCTTCTTTTGATAATTGTGTGTGAGGTTGAGCACCAGGGAGTTTTGGTAGGTATCTATCCTTTTAGAGGCTATCCACATACTATACTTGAACTGTACTGTATTTCCCTGTGCATGCTACAGGGGATACATCCTGGGCTTTCTGGCATTAAAATCTTGTCAATGGCAGAGTGTGTGACTGTGTACATATTACAATACTGCATATCCAAAGTTCATCCTCTTCTGTTTGAGGCCAGTGCCAGCGGAGCCATACTGGCAGGATTGTACATTCGCCGCATAGTGTCCTACGTACACTCTACCTATCCAGGATATACACATCTTGCTCAATAAAGAGTCAGCATCCAAGTGTTAGAATTTCAGGCATCCTTTAACTGTATATTGCATGCAATTATGCTTGATGGCAGTTTTCTGTCTTGGCTCACAGCCTTGCGCTATCTGTTATATTGTTCCTTCTTAGGAAAGAAAATACAGCTGAGGCTTTACCCGAGGGATTCTTTGATGACCCAGAAGTGGATGCAAAGGCAAGCTCTCGATTTGTTCTAATCCGTGGCAGTCACGCTTCTCCAGAGCTGATACAGAATCAGTAAAACATTTAGGACACAAATGATCCATTTAATTTTAAGTTCTCTGCTGGGTCCTCTGGCAGAGTTCATCACTAGCTCAGCATATGGTGTTTGTCATGAGTCATATCTTTACTGATAAGAGAGGCTGTAATGCTATGTATTACCAGCCTGGGATACTTTATAGAAGAATAAAAATACATGTGTAGCAATGCACTTTCTTCCAATTAAAAATACCTCTCAAGGGCTATTTGTCTTTTGCAAAAATTGATCTGCTGTAAATCTCTCAAAATTTCTGAAGCAGTCTTGTAAGAGGTGTCAGCCTTCTTTTCCCCTTGAACACTGGAGATTAATTCAGTGCATTGTTTTGCAATTCTTATAGACTTTTATAGGATGTGGGGGCTGAGTGATGTGGTATTTTTTTAGATCTATAAATGTTAAAGATCAATTAATCTTTAATACAAATTATGGTTCATGTGTGTCATGTCTAATAATTAGGAACTTTAACCCTTTGAGTATGTAAGGGATGTGCAATACATTGCAGCTCCAATGCTTAACCCTTTGAGTGCCAGAGGGGTACACAGTGCATTGCTTTGCAATGCGTTGCATATCCCTCTGACACTCAAAGGGTTATATAGCCAAGAACAACCTGACTAAAGATATCCCGTGAACTGCCTATTGGAATCTCTGTGATTATCGGAGGCATCAACTTCCTCTTATTTTAAGAGCTTTATTAAAGGAGCCATACGTTTACAAGTAATATGCTTTTTCATATATTGTAACTTTCTTCCCCTATAAGGAAAAAAAAAAAAGCTTGAAAAAGATGAGGTTTCCCTTCTGCCATTTATTTCTCCCTTGATATATGCACTCCTTCCAGTTGCATCAGTGATGCAAATAAGACAGTGATGCCACCATAAGGCTTACTTTCTAAAGAGCTATAACTGTAGTGCTGCATCTGTAATGAAATAAATAATTTAAAGGGACAGTATTGTCAAAATATTAAAGTGATTATTGTAGCTATTAAAAAATGAAACTAAATGCCCAAAGTCCCATCTCTCAAACCTTTATGGTTTGAGAGATACTCGCTGTGAAAATGCCCCACTCCCTCCCCTTTCCTTGACGTCCGTGATCTAGCTGATTGCAGGGGAATCTGGTCCCGGGACCGGCTTAGGCTCTTCAGCAGAGCCAAGATCGCGATCTTCAAGAGCTGCTACACTGGAACGGTGTACAAAGTGTGCTAGGTTTGCAAGTGAAGTAGCTCTTTTTCAAGATCACGATCTTGGCTCTGCTTAAGAGCCACCGCCAGTCCCGGGACAGGATTCCCTTGCAGTCAGCTAGAGTCATGATGTCAGGAAGGGGGAGGGAGGGGGGCACTTTAACAGCGAATATCTCTCAAACCATAAAAGTTTGAGAGATGGTATTTTGGGAATTTAGTTTTATTTTTTAATGGCTACAATATTTTACTTTTTTTAAAACATTTTGACAATACTGTCCCTTTAAATCCTTCTAACAAAAAGAGTTAGCACACTGAATAAATCTTCCTCATTTTTATACTCCAAGGGCAGGCACCCTTGGACTCTCTAGCTGTGGGAAACTACAGCTCCCTTCATCACCAATAGCTTGTTGGGGATAATGAGAGTTGTAGTCCTCAATAGCTGGAGGGAGAAAAATGTTGTCTTAATGTTTTCGGGAGTAGATGTAAATCTTAAGTTTCTTACTGTATATAACTCCAAGCCTCTGTTTCATGTCAAGGTGAGAAAAGTTGATGCTCCTAAAGATCAGATGGATAAAGAATGGGAAGAGTTTCAGAAGGAAATGCGTCAAGTGAATACCGTGAGTACTACTAAGAGTTCATGGATTTATAGAACTATGTTGATTTGTGTAGGCACAAGGCATAAACCTCTATTCTGATTTGGCAATCAGATTTACCAGTCTACCCAGTACCACACCTGGGATCTCTGGATCTGCCACCTAGACCCTGGAGCAGCTTCAGGTGGATGTGGATAATGCCTGCAGTTTACTGGATGTATGATCACATTCAATAAACTAAAAGAAGTGTGACATTCTGGAGCAAACCAGCTACAACACAGGGGACAAGTAAAATGTACCATTAATTCAAGTAAGGCTTTTAAACCCTTGAATCTTAGAGAGGTCTCCAGTGTATTGCTTTGAAATGCTTTGGAGGCCTCTTTTAGCATTCAACTGGTTAAAAGCACTAAATAAATTAATGGGTATTTTAATTTGTCCCCTATGGTGCAGTTGCAGAGAATCACATCTTATGAAGTGTCGAGTATCAATAGTATTCATAATAAAAGTAATTGTTTTTAAGTCCTGCGACTTCTAAGCAAAGGAGCCATACCCGAGATTATCTGCATAGGGATATCATTTGTTATGAAGCCTCTATTGTAAACCTTTCCTTAAAGGGATAGTAATTCTTCGTTTTATCTTTATTTTATTTTGTAGGCATTAAAAAAACATGAAGAATGATATAAGTCTTATCTCTCAACCCTTTATAATTTAAGAGATATTCACAAGCAAAGTTTCCCCCTCCCGCCCCTTTTACCTAGTGTAAGCCATCTCTTCTGAGATGTGGAATGCAGTCCATAGACCAGACAGATAACAGCAGGGGACAATCTTCTTCCTATGAGAACAATGAAAACCCTGCCCCCCTTGACAAGCTTTTCAGCTTTTTCCCTTATCTTAATTGAAGATTGTCCCTCTCTGCAATCTACCTGGGCACCTCCCTTCTGATCTGGCTGAGCAGTGTTACATCAGTAAAAGGGGCGGGAGGGGGATACATTGTCATTGAATTATTCTTGAACTATAACTCTGACAGTATTGAAATAACACTCTCCAAAGTCCAAATGCTATGATGATTAATTAGAGCTGCTTTTATTATGAAACATTACTATCCCTTTAAGGACCATATTGAGGCCAGAATTTAAGGGCTATTAAGAACAGGTGGGTTACTTGGTGGCTTCCTCACCTGTGTTCAAGAGAGATCCTGAAATCCTGTTCTGTATGTGCTCCTTTAGGAGCAATATGAACAACACACCTCTCTTTGAACTCCTGCGGTTCACAATGAAAAGTGACTGTGAGGCAGCTGGAAGCAGTGTTGCCATCAGTTGCTCTATGGAAGATTGTACTAGCCCTCCTGAAATCATTATTTTGGAGAGTAGCTTAATATTTTGTGCCATATGCACAGACAAAAGTGGTCCAATTCTGGGATAAGCAAGAGGAACCAGGGATGCTAAATACAAAAAAATTCCACACATTCCCTTTTTTATTTAAATGGGGATTTTAATATCTAGTATATTAGTTGTCCTTGCCTTGCTTCACAATATACTGATATACAGGCAGTTAACAGCTCCCATTTTCAACAGTGTGCTAATTGCAAGTGCTTGGGGAGCCTTGTTCCCTGTGAGGCTATTTACACTGGTGCCGCACTGCAGGTGTAATCTGCATGGAGGTCTATGGGCCATGTGCAGATTGTTCACACTGGTAACACTGCAATGCACATCAAACTGTCATTAGCCAGCCATATATGGCTGATGCTGATTTAGGCCATCCCTCAGCCATACTCACATCACAACTAATTCTTGAGTTCACAGAACTGCAACAGTGGGTCTGCTGCGCCACAATTAAATAAATCTGTAATTCTTATAGGCAGTATGTATGCGTGGAAGTGAACTGTCTGCATCTCTATGAAGTCCACGTCCCTACATGGAAACCTCAATACCATTTTGTTTTTTTGAGTGTATGAGTATTGTGTGGGTTCTTTACATACAGCAATTAAACTTGTTGTAATATTAATTTATCTTTTTTATAGATTTATTTTTCTTGTTCCCTTTGTGCAGTAGAGCCATTGTTGGAGTTTAGCTGACTGATAGATTTAGGGATTATTTTAGCACTCCCCTAGGGGAATTAGAGTACATTTAGATGATCTACTTGCCAGTAGATTTTTACTCAACAGGTAGAGCAGCTACATAATTATTTCCCCAAAGTCTATTGTGTTGCAGTAACAAGCTTCACAGAATGGATATATTTGTTTTGTGTGGGGTATTTCACATTGGTGACTTTTCTAGCTGCAGTTATGTTCAATGACAGTCTGATGTTGCTGCAACATTACTTAAAGGGATAGTAATACTTCATTTTATCTTTATTTTATTTTGTAGGCATTAAAAAAACGGGAAGAATGATATAAGTCTTATCTCTCAAACCTTTATGGTTTGAGAGATATTCACAAGCAAAGTTTCCCCTCCCGCCCCTTTTACGTAGTGTAAGCCGCATCCCCTCAGATGTGGAATGCAGTCCGTTGACCAGACAGATAACCGCAGGGGACAGTCTTCTTCCTGTGAGAACAATGAAATCCCTGCCCCCCTTGACAAGTTTTTCAGGTTTTTCCCTTATCTTAATTGAAGATTGTCCCTCTCTGCAGTCTACCTGGGCACCTCCCTTCTGCTCTGGCTGAGCAGTGTTACATCAGTAAAATGGGCGGGTGGGGGATACATTGTCATTGAATTGCTCTTGAACTACAACTCTGACCGAATTGAAATAACACTTTCCAAAATCCAAATACTATGATGATTAATTAGAGCTGCTTTTATTATGAAACATTACTATCCCTTTAAAGGAATGGGGATCTTTGTTTGGTCAATCTGGTGCTTTGGTTTTCATCAGTATTGTTCCACTTTAGTTTTCATACATAGATCCTATTGTGATATTTCAAGCAGTGCAATTTTATTTTATTATAATTCTCTTAGAAGCAGCACCAAAACCAACTTCCCATTCTTTCTAAGTAAAGATGAAGAGCCATTGTTTAGCTGTAGGTGATGGAAGTTGTAGTAATCTGCTGGAGAGCCATAGGTTGCCTACTCCTGGTATAGACACTCCAACATTCATACAGATACGTAGACAATGGCATAAAGAACAAGCATAGAATTTCATACATAGGCACAAAAGAACGGTCTCCCGGTATCTTTCTATATTAGAAACTGTATAAAGACTTGTGTAGTTTTTGGCCTGAAACACAAAAGAACCAACATGGTGCTTCACTAAAAAAAGCATAAATATTGCAAACCATAAAGAAAGCACTCCTTACATTTCCATTACCCTCATCTCTGACAGTGGAATATTTATCATTATTACTCTTTCTAATGTATTGTGAATTGATACTGTCTGTTAAACATGACCTCTGTGCTGCAGGTTTCTGAAGCAATAGTGGCTGAAGAAGATGAGGAAGGCAGGTTGGATCGTCAGATTGATGAAATTGATGAGCAAATGTGAGTTATGCCAATTTTGTCTTTATAATGATAAATGTTCCTTGTATGTAGTTTGTAAGATAAAATTATTTTGAATTTTTTTGTGCTTGGAATAATCCGTTTTAAAGTGCATTAAATTCAGGGCACACAACTTGCAATCCAATACATTCAAATCTGCGTTTAATTCATTCATTAACGTTGAAATTAACCCTTTGTGTTCCAGGGAGGTATCCAGTGCATTGCATTGCAACGTGTTCCATGCCTCTCTGGCACTCAAAAGCTTAAAACTTCTTCAGTGTGGTATGCAGAAATGTTGCAGCTAGTAAAACCAGATGTTGGTTTACTCTTGCTTCGTCAAAATAAGCCACTGGAAGTGTTGTTAAAGTTGACTAGTGTTGGGGAAAGGGGTGGAAAATGGTTGAAAAGGATTTATTTATTGGTTAACCCTTTGAGTGCCAGAGGGGCACGCAATGCATTGCAAAAGTGACGTTTCTAGCTGTCGGCATTGGGCATATTAACAGTTTGCTAGATTGCACGCAACAACAGGGTAGTGACTCATTTCACATTGTAGACTTTTTCTCTTGTATTTTTTCCAGAATGGTCCATAAATTGGATTCTGGTGCAAACCAATAGCACCACAGGGGACAAATAAAAAACCCCATTAATATAAATGGGGCTTTTCACACCTTCAGTGCAAGAGAGCTCTCCAGTGCTTTGATCTGCAATGCATTGTTGATTCCTCATGCATGCAAGGGGTTAATCACTTAAGGACAATTGACGTGCCATGACCGTCACTTCTGTCCAGCATTTAATGGGGATCTATCACCCCTGTACAAGTTAGTCTTAATAGGTATGTTATATAGCGAATATATTTAATATTGTAGTATTTTCTCTTTTTAAATCGCTGTTTGGTTGACATTTAATGATTAAATACCTCCCTGCACCCTACTTCCAGACAGAATGCGGTTACCAGCTCTGTACCACAGTCTGTCACTCTGCTTCTGCTCCCCTTGCTCTATCCAGGAGGAGATCAGAAGCAGACTGACAGACTGCAGTTACAGAGCTGGTAAACGCAGTCTGTCAGGAAGTTGGGTGCAGGGAGGTATTTAATCATTAAATTTCAGCCCAAAAAGTGATTTAAAGGGATAGTAATACTTAAAATGTAAAAAAAAAATATGTTGTAGGGTTTATCCCCCTGAGTAAAACAAGAGTACACCCACTGCTGAAAGGTGTTTCATTCAAAAGTTATTAATTTTCAAAGTTGATTTTTTTAGGTGCAATATCACAGTGGCCTGAAATTGTACAGTGGCGCTGTTGCTACACGATCCTATTGACAGCTCTGGTCCCGGGACCATAAATCTCCATAGGATGGTGTAGCAACAGCGCCACTGTACAATTTCAGGCCACTGTGATATTGCACCTAAAAAAATCAACTTTGAAAATTAATAACTTTTGAATGAAACACCTTTCAGCAGTGGGAGTACTCTTGTTTTACTCAGGGGGATAAACCCTACAACATATATTTTTTTACATTTTAAGTATTACTATCCCTTTAAAAAGAAAAAATACTACAATATTAAATATATTCACTATATAACATACCTGTTAAGAGTAACTTTTTTAGGGGTGATAATCCCCTTTAAGGCCCAGTGATAGTCCTGGCACGCCATGGAATTCAGGGCTCCCAGCATGGCTGCACACCATTCGGGGAGCCCTGAACTTGGATACACACACACACACAAAAAAAAAATGCTCCGTGGACCTTAAGCGCCAGCTGTGTTCGCGACCGCAGATCCTTAAGGGGTTAAAAAACATCTTTAAATCAGTGGTACAGTTGGTTTGCTTCATGGTTGCACCTCTGAATACAGCCCTTTATTTGCTAAATATTGAGTTGGAAGGTGTAAATGATATCTACTACCTACAAATGAGATGCTCAAACTCTAAATCGAGGTAACTATGATACAACTGTACTTTTTGTTTTTAAACCCCTTGTGTGTACCAGAATGGTAAGTCTTTCATTCTCATGGCATTTATTGAATCCAAATTCAGTTATTCACTATTTAGTGTATTAGTACTCATATATTTTTGGTGGTAACATTTATTTCTTCTTTTGGGTGATTTATTGAATCCCTTGAAAGAGAGATGTCCCCAGTGCATTGAAAAGGAATGGTTTGTATACACATACATACACCCACTGCAGTGAGGAGGAGTTATTCAAATCTTCTCCATACTGCCTTGTCCAGGAGATACAGGGGGCGTGATTTTGACAGGAATGGCCAGGGACCTTCAGTGACTTCAGTGCTCTCGGTACTACCCTCATATGGTTCCGCTTGAACCTTGCGCACGACAGACCACCAGCACTAGCGGGACCGTTCTACAACCTCTCGCACCATATAATTGCATATTGTGCACACAACACACAGTGGTGAACTGTCTCATGCACACGATATGCAAGTTTATGTTGAGTGCGAATGTAGGATGGTCCTGCTCAAGGTTAAAACAGAACCATTTGAGGGCACTACCGAGAGAACTTTAGATGTGTGTGCCCATGCAGCACACACTTCACTCTCTGACCTGTCTCAACATGTGTGGGGCCAAGTGGCCTCTGACACCAATTGTAATTCATTGTAGCCTTCTTTATCACTCAAGTGGCTAAACACCTCATTTACATAAATAGAGATGTATTTGCTCCCTATGGTGAAGTTGATGTGCTTAAGAATTACCCTTGTTTGAAGGTAAGAAATATGGTTCCCTTTTAACACAGCAGTTGTGAAAGAAGACCTTGCATGACTATTTTTTTCCTTTGGCCTAGAGTCCATTGCAGATAAGCATTGTAACTGGTGTTCATCAGTAGATTGTCAGTGAAGTCAATTGAGGAATTTTAGATAAATCTCTTGGTAAATGTGTCAACTGCAATGTAATCCAGTCATTTATTAGCTGAGCAAATCACATTACCACTAAGCCTTTTTAACGTAAAAACACTTTTCTAACACCATAAATTGCTGTACTTTGCAGTGAATGTTACCGTCGAATTGAGCACTTGAGGGACCGAAAAGATGTCTTACAGGAGACACTGATGGAAATTATGAGAGAAAAAGCCAACAAACATGAGAGAGATGAACTTGGTAGCGACGATGAAGAAATGCTGTCCAGTATGCTTGCTCAGGATTGGCGTGAAAAAGGGGCTTTCCTTTAGTGCCTATGATCTTGTGACTATGGGATAAGGCTTATGCATACTGAAAAAAGTTGTGCTGCTGTTTTTTGAATGCATTTTCAGCACCCAGGATTCCCAAGTAGTGATGTTGCAAGATGAAATATCAGGGATTCCCATCAGTCATTAAAGCTGCAGGCGGTAATTTGTGTGAGCTATTCTTGTGAGCAAGTAATACTTTTAGGGCTATATGCACACAAGAAAAGCAAAGCAATTTTGTGGCACACTACGTGCACTATACGGGAGAAACAAAATCCCAAAATTTCCATTGATTTAAATGGGGCTTTTAACATCTGGAGTGCTAATGAAGTCTCTAAAACATTGCAAAGCAATGCATTGGTGACCTCTATGATTCAGAGGTTTTAAAAGACTCACTTCTCAGTGGTAATTCATATTTATGGTGTTGATGGTCTTGTACCAGAATTACTACATTTTTTTTTAATAAGTATGGCCATTATTAATAGGTCTTCTTATTACGTACATTGGTAAACAACAATGAATTGAAGGGTTTCAAATGTATTGTGGTGCAATGCATTGGAGACCTTCCTAGCATCCGAGGGGTTAAGTAACATCAAAGAAAAGAATTCCTATTTTTTTTTTTTTTATAAAGAATATCTAATTTTTTTAGAGTTTTTCTTGCTCCCATGATTACTTTGTACCTAGCTGTCCTTTTGTTGTCCAAGTCTTACTTGATATTTTGTATATAATTTTGCTGTCTGTATTTTTTTTCTTTGGACAGCAACGTTTGTAATATTTTTTGTATAGTGATGGATTTTTTGAGTTACATAAATATCTTGTGTTCTGTTAATGGTATCTAAAATCGTTTATTAAATGTAATATTTTCAGTCATCTTTTTGTGAACCATTTTTCTGTTTAAAAATTGAAGAATGTTGACAGATTAATTAATTTGAGTGCCAGAGAGCTATCCAACGCATTGCAACCCTCTGGCACTCAAAGGGTTAAACAGCGTTGAATTATTTATTCAAGGAATAGCTAAACTCGTGTTGATTCAATTTCATATTTTCTTTTTCCAATACATTGAAAGTGCAGTATAGTATTACAGTACCAGTTGTTTAAATCAGGAGTAGGCATGCTTTGCTCTCCAGTTTTTTGGGGTGATGGGAGATGCAGTTCCCAACAACTTGAGAACCAAAGGCTGCAAACCTCTGGTCTAAAGCCGCTAATGGACACACTGCTGCAAACAAACTGAAGTAGAGTTGGTACACATTTACAGTGTTATGAGAGAGAGAGAGTAATATTGTACTAATGGTCCAGACAGGGATCTAGTGATCTTGCTAAAGGAAAATAAAGGTGTTTTTCTGGTATGGATTGACATACCGTAGGGGGTGCCAGGAACACCTGCCACTTTTCTTTTGTGAAATGACTCGCACTCACATTAATTGAGGGCTCATTTGTCTTTTTACCCCTAGAATAGGATGCACAACTCTCTCCAGAAGTTGATGCTATAGGAAAAAAACATACATACTTTTCTACTCTTCAAAGATACTAAAATCTTTCAACGCCATGGGATTTACTAGTCTGTTCAATAGCTATTGCCAGCCTGAGAAAAATGGTACCACATTGGTATGGGTTGATTGTAGTGGGTGCACAGTTCATGGCTTATTAGAGGAGCAGGCAGTAAATGGGTTCAAATGGGTTCAAAGTGTATATGCAGGGGTCTGTGACTAATAGTTGGCACTGGAATCAGCCTGGAGGGGGAGGTGTCAGTGTATGTGGGAATCTGTGACTTCCAGTCCCAATAGAATACAACTTGAGGGGGTCTGGCCATGTATATTGGGTCTGTAGTTGAACCAGGAAGGGGGTTCAGATGGTTTTGGGGGGGGGGGAGAACAGTGGATCAGAGGGCTGGTGGGTGAGTTCCAAAGGTGTCTCTGGCACTCAGAGGGTTAATTTAGAACTTGTGAGGGACATAAGGCCCCCTCCTGATGCTCACCCCTCCCCCAAGGTGTGTGTGTGTGTGGGGGCTATATCAGGAGGGGTTCTGATGACCCTCATATGGATTACATGTGTTTTTACTTCTTAAATGTGGCCCTGCATGCCGGTTTTATGTGCTTATGCAGTGACTGCATTTCGGTCCTACAACGTACGGTTTTGGCACTGCAGATACAGCTGTCCAAGCGCATACATTGTACGGGCCTCCTGAATGTTATTGTGGAGCACTGGAGACCTCTGTGGTAATGAAGGTGTTATAGTCCATTTAAATAAATGATGATTTTTATTTCTCCCATGTAGTTTGCCCCATAAATTGTTCCAGTTTGCCTTTATAGACAAAGCTGTTCAGACTGATTTAATAAGAAGAATTGAAGCAATCCTGGATCACATTACCTTTACTATAAATGGAGCTTTTTAACCTTTGAATCTACAGGATTTTGTAACCCCCCCCCCCCCATATTGTGCAGTTGGTTTGGTCCAGTTCTTAGTGCATTAGTCTCTCTTGTTTATTTTTCTTAGGTTCCCCCCCCCCCCCCCATTGGTTTTATTTTTCTCTGTGATTTTGCACCATTGACTTGAGCCACTTTCTTCTTCTTCTTGGACAGTCAATGCTGATTCCAACATCAAAGACCTCTGTAATTTTCCAAGACTGAGTTACCATACATAGAACAGTATAGTTTTTATAAGAAACAAAATTGTTTGGGGATTGTGTCAAAGATTGTCAATCAATGACCATATCTCTTGACAATTGCTTTGAAATGACCCGACTGGCCTACAAGTGACCGTATATTATGCGCGGATTGGGTCTCCAAAATTAATCTTTAATTTGTTAGATATCATGTCAGTTGAGTAATTATTTTAGAGCCGAACTACTTAGAGCTCAGTGGAAGGAGTTTTGGTTCTAGGAGTCCTGCAACAAAGAATCTTTTCTGCCTCCATGATCATAGTATCTAGTACCAATTAAAGATTGCTCTTGGAGAACCAGTTCACACAGATTTAATTCAAAATATGCCCCTGTCAAATATGTATATGACAGCACAGTAGAGGGACTTTGGCCTTGAGATCCCTGAAGACCAATAGTCTGCAATCTGGACAGCTATATATATATTATACTCCCTCTAGACTCCACTCAATTGACCCATCCACTTCAGCCTTTTGCTGGAGGGGATACGGTGGAATTGGTGATTTTGGGAGAGGCTGATCTGCTTTATCAGAGCAATCACATTGTTCGCTCTTCCACTTGACCCAGTACGTCTGTTCCTGGGATCCCCATTGGCCATGACCTCATGCTTCAACCCCTGGCTAAATTAATGTCTCATATGCTTACAGCTGCCCAATGATTAATATCTGGGCTGAGGAAGTCCAAGACTGCTCCCTCCCTAGATATACTTTCTTGCATAGTTAGGTTCAGTTAATGGACAGACTTGCTGCCCCACTTCATGACTGTCTCTCTAAATATAAGGCTACTAGCTGAACAGCCCGTTACACGGGCCACAGTGCCTCTGGCAGCCGGTCGTGGGGCAGTCACACGCAGTGGAGACTGTCCGCGCCTCGGCTGATACAGAGCTGGACGCTCCTTCTGAGCACCCAGCTCTGTATCAGCCGCGGCGCCGGCATTCTCTACTGCGCATGACTGCAGCACGCGCAGCAGTGTCTACTGCGCATGTCGGGCGTTACACACAACTTAGCGAATTATTATATAGGATGTGGGACATTTGGGACTACTCTAGTGACTGTGGGCATTTCTCTCCTGTAAACCCTCCTCTTTTTCTGCCCCACGCTAATTTCCCTATTTCTCCCATCTCTTCCCTTTTCCTACCACCCCCCCCTTTTTTTTTTTTTTTTTTTTTTCTTTCTTTCTTTCCTCTCTTCTTTACATGCAGCATGAGCAGTATGGTTGGTTGGTTTTAAGGTGTTACGGTTTTGCACTTTATGATCTTATCTAACTAGAATATGTACTGGACATGTCATTTGCTACTTAGCCCTGATGTTTATCGACCCTTGTTCTTTTGGGGTCTGTTTGTATGTTTTAATAAAATCCTTCAATAAACAAAATATCCTATATAATCGCTAAGATGTTTGTCAGAAGCCATCATGCGCAGTAGAGATTGCCAGCACTGCAGTCATGTGCAGTACAGAGTACCCGAACGAACGCTCAGTGTCTGATACGGAGCAGGACGCTTCAAATTCGGACCAGAGTCCTCTCTGCGCTCCTCCTTGGGATGCTTGGTCCCAGGAAGGTGCACAGAGAGGACTCCGAACCGAATTCTGAGTCCCCGCTCCATATCGGCCGCGGTGCATTCGGGCACTCTGTACTGCGCATGACTGCAGTGCCGCCAGTGAGCAGAAAGGCTCCGGGAACCAGCCGAGGCTGCTGGGTGGAACTCTGTGGCCTGTGTACACAGGCTTTTAAACTAGTAATAATAATAATAAAAAAATCCATTAGGATTTTCTAGAAAAACATATTGGGTGGTGCAATTGCTATGTAACGGGTAGGGTACCGGAGAAAGAGAAAATAGAACATGGGAATATCAGAACATAAATCAACAGAATCTCTGTATCTTGTACAATAAAACTATGTATAACAATCTCAATAATCCCACAATAAAAAGTGCATATTGAAACAAACCTTAGATATATAAAGGAGGATCAAATAAATAAGGAGATGTCAGAATAGCACCTGTCTATCTTTCCCTCATGAACTTGACAGCAGTCCTACTAATATCCAACAGAAACAAATGCCACTAAAAGAAAAATGTAATATAACAAGTCAATGTTCATGAATCAATGAAAGATGGAAAATGTAATCCAACCTGGTGAATGCTGATGTAATTCATGCACCGGTGATGCGAAATGAAAATGAAATGGAGATAATCGAAAGGAGATTTCACCTGAGATGAAACTGATGAAATGATGAATAATTTTGATAATAATGTATCAAAACAGATCATATGTTTCTTCAAGCAGCTACTTCAGTAAAGTGGTTTTGTTACCCTTTAAACTACATTTGACTTGTTTGGCCTTTATGCATCTAGGGTCCTACAGTCGTACTGTCTTGATCAATGTATAGTTAAGATATTTTGTCCATGAGTCTGATATTCCTCTGACCATAGAGCATAAACTATAAACACTGATGTGTTTTGTCCTTTGAAACTTGAAGACTCTTTCACGTACACACACCCAGTTCCCTGCCCTCTGGGAAACAGCTTTAATAGAGATTCATGGACTAGATATGTGTTGCCTGCCGGATGAGAACTTTATAATCGCTAACTACATCTATGAAATAAGAGTTCTACTGTGTTCTCAAAACTGGATGTGGTGGAGATGAACTGTATGAGTTGTGGTCTTTAAGAGTAATGAGTATTTTCTGTTCCAATGGTAGTTCCTCATTGGTGATGGAGTATTGATCAAGTACTTTTTAGCAAACAATGGCATGTATATATATTATATATATGTACCTGATTGCCAATCTTTTTGTCAGTGCTTAAACTGATTTTCAAAATTTGTATATTTATTAAACTATATTACTCCATTTGTTTTTTTCAGTTCTCTGTTTCTGATGTCAAGTTTTCTCCATTCAACATCAATTAGATTATGTACATTCCAATTGATATGTGTTTTTCACAGTTTGTACAAGTTAAAATTTGTTCACATTGCACCAGAACAGCTCCACTTTGGATTATAAATAAAGCCCAATATGTAGATGATGCATCCACTAATGCAAATGAGATGTTTCCTCCAACATAAGCATTAATCTTCTTTAGGGCTCCTTCACACAGGCAAGTCATCACTGTTCAATATAGGATGCAATGTGTCCTAGGTTGGTGTTCACACAGCATTGATCCAAGGGAGATGGGTGACCTGAATGCACCTTGCTACAACTCCCCAGTGACTATCAATGGTCTCCTGGGAGTTGTCATAGAGCATGGCAGCCTAATGGGTCACTGTGCAGGCTGTTCATTTAGATGACTGAATCACTGCAGTGCTGCTTGGCTGGTCCAGATGGACCCCTGTTACTAAAGTAATACTGACTCACATGGGTTGACTGCCTTGTAAACTACCATCCTTCCCTAACTTCAGCTCTCAGGGAGTTCAGTGCACAGGATACCAGTATGGTGGTGGTGTTTACATGGGCAACTAGGCAGTACGCAGAGGATGCTGTAAATGTAAACATCTCCTCTGTCATGTCTCAATGTACTAGGTGTCCTTTCCAGTAAGTGTCCATAGTAATTACTTGCTCTGACAACAATTTTTCCTAGCCTACCAGAGAAGTATGCAACGCATTGCCTTGCCATGTGTTGCGTACCCTTCTGTTAAACTACTCTGCCTAATCCTATTTTCCTGAAATCAATCTAGTCCTACCATTTAACCCTTTGAGTGTCAGAGAGTTACTCAACGCATTGCAGAGCAATGCGTTTCATTCCCCTCTGGCACTCAGAGGGTTAATCCCTAAGGTTCTTAGCTAAAGTTTTATAATGCGGAAATTCCTGGCTAATGCTATTCAATGTCTGAATGGCCGTGAGGGTTTTGAGTGGATAACAATCTCCTCACAGACCTTTTCAATCCACCTCTATGAGCTGTGTTCACTAAGAAAAAGAATCATTATTGGGTAAATCAACTGCACAACAGGGGACAAACATTCCCTTTGAGTTCAATGGGACTTTTGCTTTGCACAGACACAGGTGAATAACAAGGCTAGTTTATTAACAAGAAGTATAACAAAACAAGTGCAGCACAGGGTGTCAATAAAAACTCCCAGAATTCCCACTTATTTAAAAAGGGCTTTTGACCTCTTGAATGCTAGAGTGGTTTTCATCTTCTGGCACTGAAGGAGTTAAATGCTCATTAAAATCAATAGAAATGTTGTATGTGTCTCCTATGATACAATGTGTTTGTCCTGAATTGCTCTAAGCTTGATCAGTAGCTTACCCTCACTGTCTTCTTGTGAGACACCAATTACACCTGTGAAAATCATTAAGCAAATGAACAAGTGACATATTGTGCAAGTTTACCTATGTGTCTCATTTTCAGTCTCACCATCCTTCTTAACCCCTTAAAACTGTGATGTGCCAGGACTGTTACCGTTTTTATTCCCTTAAGGACCGGTGACGGTCCTTGCATGTTAGGTACTTGTTACCTCAGCGCACCTATGGGAGCACTGTAAGTAAAAATGGTGTCTGAAATTAGCCGCTCCAAGACTGGAGCAGTGTCTCTCAGACCCCCGCTCAGCACACTGGTACACGTCACAGGTCATGAGTGCTGGCTCGTCAGCAATTGTCAAAGAGGTCCTTAAGGGAAGGTAACGTCCCTGGACCGTTGGTCCTTAAGGGGTTAAAATAAATAAAATCCACTGGTTTAAAGGATAAGGAACACCTCACTAATAATAATCCCCCACTTTACTATGTATGTATATTTTTATATGGAGCCACACAGTGTACACAGTGCCTTACAATAGAAGTAAGTTACAATAAATAAGAGGGGATAAAATAACCGTCACATTCATAGAAACAAGAGGAGAGAGGTCCCTGCCCCAAGGAGCTTACAGTCTAAATGAGTAATAGACCTATAACAGGATATGAGGGTATCAAGTGCTGAGATTACAAGTGCTGTGTTTGGCCAAAGGTGTGCATGGTCCTAGTGCTCCGGAAGATAAGATTTCAGGGTAGATTTAAAGACAGATGGGGATTGTTCAAGACGTAGGGAGAGGGGTATGGAGTCCCATAGGTATGGATCGGAAAGTGAGAAAGGTTTGACATGGGAGAGGGCAGAGGGTGTGGATGGTGCAACAAGTAGTGCATTTTGTGCTGAGAGATGGAGGTGGCTAGGAACATAAGAGGAGATGTAAGGAGGGGTAGCAGTGTGGAGAGCATTAAAGGTGAGAAGGAGTTTGTAAGTGATGTGTTGCTGAATAGGGAGCCATGACAGATGTCTAAGAATTATGTGAGCAGGTTCAGTTTTTGAGGAGAGTGTGGTGATTCGTGCAACAGAGGTTAAAACAGATTGCATAGGTGAAAGAGGAGTAGCAGGCAGGTCAGTTAGTAGGATATTGCAGTAGTCTAAGTGGGACAGAATGAGGGCATGTATAAGAGTTTTAGTAGTTTGTTGGGAGAGGCACGAGCGGATTTTAGCAATGTTGCAGAGAAAGAAGCGAGATGTTCTGGCCACAGAGTTAATATGAGGGGAGAAGGAAAGAGCGTAATCAAATATGGCCCCAAGGCAGCGTGCTGAGCTGACCGCATCAATGTCAAATCCATCAACCGTAATGATGAAGCTAGGTGTTGGGCAAGGTGTTGGAGGGAAAATGAGCAGTTCAGTTTTGGATATCTTTGTCTTCAGCTGACAAGTGTGCCATCCAGGAGGATATGGCCAAGAGGCAGTCTGAAATTTGTAACTGGATTTGAGGTGAAAGATCAGGAGTGGAGATGTAAATTTGGGTATCATCAGCATATAGAATGAAAGGGTGTACAGTGAGAAAAGCAGCGGACCCAGAACGGAGCCTTGAGGCACCCCTACAGACAGAAGGACTGTGGAGGAGGTGTTCTTGCCAGAGGACACGAAAAAGGAACGTTGTGAGAGATAGGAGAGACATGAAGCAGCTTGATTTCAGAAGCCACGATTGTGGAGATTTTGAGCAAGAAGAGAATGTTAACTACGTCAAAGGCAGAGGATAATCTAAGTAGTGTAAGTATAGAGAACTGTCCTTTTTGCAGTCTGGAGATCATTACCCACTCTACAGAAAGCTGTCTCAGTTGAGTGACCACACTGGAAAACAGACTGCAAAGGGTTTAAAAGATTGTTAGAGTTGAGGAATTTGGTTATTTGAGAGAAGACAAGGCATTCTAAGAGTTTTGAAGTAAGCAGTAGAAGGGAGACTGGTCGATAGACAGGAGGGGTCGAGGTTAATCTTCTCGAGTACGGGTTTAATTTGTAATACACAACAGACAGTGCTATGGTGCTATAAATGCTTGTTCCATTTAAAAATGTACAAGTGTCCACAAGGTATATATATATATATATATATATATATATAAATTTACAGATGACTATGTGGTCAATCGCTCCACTTTTGACGATTCCAAGCTCTCACAAATGGATCTGATGAAAATTTCACTCCTCTGTAGGGGTATGAGAATCTGTGCTGCTTACGCTGTATTCAGACAAGAGACACCAACTTTGGAACAAACTGTATTTGCCAGATCCCCAAGAGCAAATTGGAAGTGGGGAGGATCATTGAATGCACACAGTGTGGCTGCCGAAGATGCACTGGATAAAGACCCAATAGGACATTTTACAGACATCTAAATAATTTAATTTGTTTAAACTTGGCATCCTTTAAAGGGATAGTAATACATAATTTTATCTTTATTTTATTTTGTAGGCATTAAAAAAACATGAAGAACAATTTGTCTTATCTCTCAAACCTTTATCGTTTGAGAGATATTCACAAGCAAAGTTTCCCCCTCCCGCCCCTTTTACCTAGTGTAAGCCATCTCTTGTCAGATGTGAAATGCAGTCCATAGACCAGACAGATAACAGCAGGGGACAGTATTCTTCCTGTGAGAACAATGAAAGCCCTGCCCCCTTGACAAGTTTTTCAGGTTTTTCCCTTATCTTAATTGAAGATTGTCTCTCTCCGCAGTCTTCCTGGGCACCTCCCTTCTGATCTGGCTGAGCACTGTTACATTAGTAAAAGGGGCGGGAGGGGGACACTTTGTCATTGAATTACTCTTGAACTAACATGTAACAGCTTCATGTTATTATTAGGACCAGGGCTCAAAATTTCCACAAGCCAACGGCGAGTGAAAATTCAGCCCTGCGAGTAGAAATTCAGCCCTGGTAGGTATGCTATGGCTTGCAGTGGCGAGTAACTTTTCAGGTCTGGCTAGTAGCAAAGGACTTCATATTTTAAACTCTGATTAGGACTATTTTATTCTCACATTTTTTCTGTGGTATAGAGGCACTAATGCACTAGGTCATATATTAATCTGTTATATTTTGTGACTTATGAATGTCTTATTATGTATATTTGTTGCTTTTAACACACAACAGATTAAAGTTTAAGGATCTATTTCACTTACGGGAGGGGTGGACATGCATTCTTTAGCACTGTTGGTGGGATAGCTGTTTATACTTTTGGACAAGCTACAAAGAGAGTGGAAGAAGATGAGACTCTAAACCTAGGGCTTTTGTAGAGCCAGATTATATTTGCAATCTAGTTTACATAGAGACACAGTAATGTCCCCATTTGGTTTGAGTGATAGATCAGGGTTTTTTTTGTTTATAAATACACACACACACACACACACACACACACACACACACACACTTTACTAGAGTTGTAAGTGTTGATATGTAGACATCAACAAGTAAAGGCATTTAAATAAAAGTCTTCTTAATCTTTAAAAAAAAAATGGACTTTTAAAAGTTAAACTTTATTATATACTGATAAAAACTGGCATATTAAAAACACAATTGTAACATCACAATTTGCTGGGTTATAATACTTTGTGATTCAAGGTGGACGCTTTAGCGATCACTCTGCAGTCTCAGAACAGATTGCATTATAGCATCCACTGGAGACACCTGTAAAATAAATAACTGTGCCTAACTGCTGAAACTGAAACAGAAGGACTTACCTAGGTAGATGTCCATCATACAGCAGTCAGGTATATCTATATAACTACTGTGTGTAACAGAAGGACTTACCTAGGTAGGAGTCCATCACACACCAGTCAGGTATATAGCTATATAATTACTGCATGTAACAGAAGGACTTACCTAGGTTGGAGTCCATCACACACCAGTCAGGTGTATCTATATAATTACTGTGTGCAACAGAAGGACTTACCAAGGTAGGTGTCCATCATACAGCAGTCAGTTGAATCTATATAATTACTGTGTGTAATGGGAGCACTTACCTAGGTAGACATTTCTTATTTAATACTAAAGTACATCTATATGATGCATTTAATACATCAGTAGTTATAGAATTGTAGTCTCTGTGGTATCACTAGTGTATCCCTATTTCGACTGCAAGCTCTGCGGTATCACTAATGTAGCCCTATTTCAATTCTAAGCTGTGTTGTACATTTTTAATATATTTAACCCCTTGGGTGTCAAGGAGGTGCCCAATGAATTACTTTGCAATGCTGTAGGGACCTTTCTGCATCCAAGGGGATAACGCATTCATTTTGTCTTTCAGTTAAGTTAGTACTACTACCTCTACCCACAAGAACAATGGGCCAGTTGAAAAGGGATTGTGGCAAGGGTGGGGTAGTGGGTCCGATCTAGCAGTGGGCCCCAATGTGGGATCCTGCCTAGGGCCCCATTGAGTCTTAATCCGGTTCTGATTGCATATACTTCAAAAGAATAAAAGTGCACAGATGATGGAATTGAGAGGGTCTGGAAGCGGCAGCGTGAGGAGAGAAGCAGACCTACCCCCCACCCTGACCAGTAGAGCGAGGGGTGTGGGAGAAGCAGACCATAAGAAAGTACAGCCTCCACAGCTGTGTCCTGTGCAGACAACCAAGTTTCTGTGAAAGCAAACACTGCAGTGATTGCTCACAGAAACAATCATGAATGGGAGTTGTCTTGTTAACTATGGAGTGGGTGTTCAACAGAGCACAGGAGAAGGGGAGAAAGGAGGGTGAAAGAAGAGGAATGTTTATGAGATTTGAGGGGTTTGAACCCTTTAAGAAGTGGAAGGAGGAAATGGTAAACCATGATTGATAACAGGTGGTTCACTTTTAAAAGGTCGCATGCAAAAGAGCGTGCGACCACTTGACTCATTAACCATGTCGCCTGGTTAAAAATGGCGACATGCGAATCTCGCACTGCATGACAGAGCGAGATTCTTATGTCACCTACTGAACGTCGCATAGAATAATTATAGAGCTGGTCACTGGGTCTTCCTATATCTCTGCTGCGTAATAACTCAGTGCTGGCACTGAAGGAGTTAAGACATGGGAACATTTCACTGGCTTAATATTTTATCACCCCCTAAGGCTCACCCGCTCACACCCACTGATCCTCTTGGTTCTCAAACACTTACTAGTAAGCTACTGTGAACTCTCACTCCCCTTCTCTGTGTTCAGAATGACAGGGAGGAGCAGAGCACGCAGAAAAGGGGAGTGAGAGGCCAGAGTGGCTTACTTCAGTAAGTGCTAGAGAACCCAGAGGATCAGTGAGTGTGAGCCTTGGAGCTGATAAAATATTAATGCAGTGAAATGTTCCCATGTCTTAACTCCTGCAGTGCCAGCATGGAGTTATTACGCAGCACAGATATAGGGAGACCCAGTGACCAGCTTTATAATTATTTTATGCGACGTTCAGTAGGCGACATGAGAATCGCAGGCTGTCATGCAGTGCGAGATTCTCATGTTGCCATTTTTAACCAGGCGACATAGTTAATGAGTCAAGTGGTCGCACGCTCTTTTGTGTGCAACCTTTTAAAAGGATACCCATAACAGGTAGGTGTGGGGTTTGGGCCTGGATTGGGAGAAATATCCACTGCAGCAAACAAAAGGATAAGACAAAGGGCAGAAAATCCTAATAGCCCCTAGAGATAACATCTTCAGTCAGCCTTGGGTGTCGTGTCCATGGAAACAGACATTACAGTCACTTACAAGACAGCAGGATACAAACTTCATCCACTGCACAAGCATCTAGTCTTTGAGTATTAGTCAAGCAGTGCTTATCATTTCAAGTCCTTTGCTACTAGCCAGACCTGAAAAGTTACTCGCCACTGCAAGCCAAAACATACCCACCAGGCCTGAATTTCTACTCGCCAGGGCTAAATTTTCACTTGCCATTGGTTAGTGGAGAGTGGAAATTTTGAGCCCTGAGTCAAGTACATGGAAGATGCCTGCTTCAGTTTAAGAAAAAAAGCCGCCAACAACTGTAATGTCTGCCGTCATGAACATGACATCCAGGGCTGTTTAACCCTTTCAGTGCCAGAGGGGTTAAAGATGTTATCTCTTGAACAAAGGCAAAATTTGTAGGGTCCATTAAGATTTTCTGGCCACAGTAATGTAAGTACGAGGTGTGTGTGTGTGTGTGTGGGGGGTATTATTAGCTGGGTATACTTCATAATACATAGGCCAAAATATTTTTTCTTGATTGCCTAAAGTCAATTACCCCCCCCCCTTGCCACTTCAAACATTGTAACCAATTAGTAATTGGAAAAACGTATAGAAGGGCTTGAGCTCATTTTTATGGAGAAGCATAAATACACAATTTTAAAAGCACGTCATGTACACTGTTCTGAAATCTCTCTTTGGAGCAAAGAAATGACAGAGACAACTTTATTGTATTGCCAATCGGCCTCAGTGCTTCAAACATGTATAATTGGCTCCTGTGAGGGAAGCATGTCATCTACCAATGCATTTTCTCATCTTTAAAAAACTGCAGAAAAGGTCATTTAACTACAGAGAGAAATGTAATTTGTCTAACAGTAAAAGCAGAAGTCCTCACTATCACCTGACACCTTTCCTGAGCATCAGTATATACAATTATTATAATGTTATCCGATTAGAGATCATATTAAACAGTGTGGATTACTCAAATAGCAAGGTCAGTGACATACTGTATTCCATTTCTACTCTTAATACAATAGTGCTTCGTGTACTTATTGTTTGATATTCTCTTTTAGAGTCTTCTCCGTTTTTTTTCATAGTCATTTTTCAAGTCTTTTCTAATTCTTTTGTATTCCATTTTAGGGACTTTGAGCTCCACACAACTACAACCAGTTCAAAAGTAGGTCAGTGTTCTAAGTAACAGTTCTAGGGCAAACCAACTGCACATTAGGGAGTAAGTAAAAATTCATATTGGTTTAAATTGGGCTATTAACCTTTTGAATGCTAGATAGGTCTTTAACGGGATAGTAATGTTTCATAATAAAAGCAGCTCTAATTAATCATCATGGTATTTGGACTTTGGAGAGTGTTATTTCAATTCTGTCAGAGTTGTAGTTCAGGAGTAATTCAATGACACAGTATCCCCTTCCCACCCCTTTTACTGATGTAACACTGCTCAGCCAGAGCAGAAGGGAGGTGCCCAGGTAGACTGCAGAGAGGGACAATCTTCAATTACGATAAGGGAAAAACCTGAAAAACTTGTCATGGGGGGCAGGGCTTTCATTGTTCTCATAGGAAGAAGATTGTCCCCTGCTGTTATCTGGCTGGTCTATAGACTGCATTCCACATCTGAGAAGAGATGGCTTACACTAGGTAAAAGGGACAGGAGGGGAAACTTTGCTTGTGAATATCTCTCAAACCATAAAGGTTTGAGAGATAAGACTTATATCGTTTTTCATGTTTTTTTAATGTCTACAAAATAAAGTATTGCTTCTCAAAGCTTTGTGGAGCTCTGTAGCATTCAGTGATTTAAATGCTTGTTTTTAATCAACAGGAGTTTGGGGGACTTTTATTTGAACTCTGTGGTGCAGTTGGTTTGCTCTAGAATTGAAGAGCAAGGGCCCATGCCTGGGATATGTTCTACTCCATTTGTCTAGAGGGAATCAACTGCACCATACCAATGAGGCCCACGTAGGCCGAAATGTACTGTTGTGTTGATTCTCTCTTGCAGAAAGGATTTGCCTGACATTCCGGAGCTAGATTGTCTGTGGACAGGACCAGTCTGATATAAAGATGGAAATTTTCTCTCTGCAATGGCACATGGGATTGAAAAACATGAGGACTGAGAGGTCACCATTCCTCATAACAAGACATTTTATCTTGTTCGTTCTTGATGGGTGCTTGTCACAATATTTGTTTCTTGCTCCAGGATTGTACCACCATCTTAGAACATCAGCTTCACTGTGCAGTATCTCGTTTTGATAACATTACAAGTGCATTAACCCCTTAAGGACCCATGACGGTCCTGGACCATCATGGGTTGTTATCCCCTTAAGGACCCATGATGGTCCAGGACCGTCATGGCTTAAATGATAGCAGCGTGCCTCCATGCACGCTGCTATCATTAATTCCAGGCTGAGACTGAGTGCTCCGAGACCAGGTCATTCAGTCTCAGCCCTTCTTCCTTGTGCTGGTTCATGTGATCGCCGTAGCAGCGATCACATGTACTGGCATTCTGAGAGACAGAGGCAGTACAGTAAGCATGCTGTCTCTGCGTGTCTCCTTTGTCTGTCTCCCTTTCTATCAAAGTAAGGGAGACAGAAGTAGAGAGGAGGCACCTAGTGGTAAATGAAAATACAGCAGCTGGGGGTATTAACCCCTTCACTCTGGTGGTGGAGGCTGGCTAAATGCAGGTCAATTTCTGACCTGCAATGATACTTTTTTTTTTTTTTTAAACACAACACACTTTTTTTTTTGTTTTTTACAAAAAAAATATTTTATTTAAAAAAAAAATCTCATTGAACAATTTTGGAAGTGTGATTGTTGTGGAGCCATGTAATACACTTATACACACCGCCAAATGTCATAGATAAAAAAGTGGGAAAATAGGGTGGGAAAAAGGGACATGGGGATTTTCACCCGGGGGGACAGTGTCCACTTTAAACTGCGCATTTTGTAGGTATGACTGACCGGTCATACCTTTCATGTAGTCGCCATAAAAATGTAACCCTTTGTGCCCAATTGATCCCAAGAGAAAAAACAAAAATGGTGTTTTTTTTACAATTTTTTTTTATTTTAATAAAGTAAATGGTGGGTTATCCATATAAGTGGGGTATCAAATGAAAGCCCTATTTGTGCTTAAAAAAACAGTATATAATTTATGGGGGTGGACTAAAAGCCTAAGAAGGAAAACACTGTTGAACAAAGACATCGTCAAAAAGGTCAGAATTGCTCCAGTTCTTAAGGGAAAATGATCTCAGATTTTCCCCGTCCTTAAGGGGTTAAAGGAAGTCATGGGTCTGAATCTTAGTATTGGCATGGAATCAGTAATAAGAATGTATTTGTATTGTTTTCCCTGTTGTGAAAACTAAGGAGGTGTGTGTAAGTGCAGATATAATAACACTACATTAGTTTGGGATACTGCAATATTAACTTTAGTTAACATGATGGTTGTATACAGGAAGTTAAAGAGGAACAAGTGCATTAGGGAACAAATAAAAATAGCTTTTAACCCCTTGAATGCTAAAGAAGTCTCTAGTGCATTGCTTTCATACCTGGGAGCTTCCTCATCTTGAGCTCCCGCAGTGGAGAGAAGTCAATGACTTGGTTTGTGTAATAAAGGGGTTGGGGGCTTAATCTGGTAGCTGGTGCGTAACCATCTTTTTTTTTTTTTTTATAAATTCAAGGCTTAACCATCTTTATGTTGGTAAGTGGATGGGAAGTGAGCAGAACAGGGTGGGAAGGAGGAGAAATGGGAGGAACAGAATGGGAAGGAGAAGAAACTCACCACACCTGGAGAATCAGCCTTGGTCCGCGGAAACCTGTTAATTCAGTCTGAAAATCGGAGTCTCCAGAATATTCCAAGGCATGATTACTAAGCTTCTATTGCTTAGAGGGTGACTGGTTGGCACATTGTGCCTGGAGTGTCATGAAGACAGGATCAATATGAAGTGCTTTAGGAAAGAGATTGTACCTTGTGTATGATAACAATCATATAGTACCTGCTAAACACTATTGCAGGCTGCTCCCAGCTGAGCATCTCTGACCAGTATTTTGCATTTGCAAATTACCTTTGGGACTGGTTACCTTACGGGTAATAGAGTAATCTAGATAAGGACCTCTTGCTCACAAGTCCATGTAGAAATCAGTTGCACTTCATGAGTAAGTCAGAAAAAGGCTGAAAAGTACATAAGGTGTTAGCGGTCTTTGATGTTTAGAGTAGACTTGCTTGTCTTTGTGGCCTGGCTGTACCTGGGAATGGATTATTATGATGTACTCTAGGATATTTCTTATCTGTATGTGGTGCTTGTGAGCTAAAACATATTGCATCCTGGGTAGGATGCTATTCCTATAGAGCCTGCTAAATGTGCATTTTGGGCGCTTCTCTCAGCAGAGAATGGGCTGCCACTTTGTGGCTGGGCTGTTATTCAGACAGGATCTGTATGATGTGTTTATGATATTTCTTCTCCAAGCGTGGGATCTATGAGCTAAAAGAAACTGCATCCTGGGTAGGATCCCATTCCTACAGAGCCCACGTACCATGGCAGGCTTGTTCCTAGATGAACATCTCTGACCAATACTTTGTATGTGTAAATTGCACTTGAGATTGGTCACCTAAGGGTAATAGAGGAATCCAAACAAATGATGTGCTTTGGAATATTTCTTCCCTGTGAATGGCACTTGTGAGCTAAAAAACATTGCATCCTGGGTAGGATATTATTCCTACAGGGCCTGCAAAATACCATGGCAGGCTTGTTTCTTGTTGAATATTGCAGACCATTGTTTTGCATATGCAAATTGCTTCTCTCTCTTTATCTCTCTCTCGCTCTCTCATTTTCTTTTTTAATTTAAGATAGATGCCTTGCTGTATTTGGCTGAACTGTAATTGGTGTAGGATCAGTGTGATGTACTTAAGGATATTTATTATTTGTCTATAGCATTTGTGAGTAAAATAAGATTTTATTGTGGGTAGGCTACCATTCCTGTAGAGCCTGCTACATACTATAACAAGCTTGCTCCTAGTTGAGCTTCTCTGGCCAGTACTTTCCAGAACCTATTTTGGTATGGAATCATATCAGTATTTTATATCTGCCCTGTTGTCTCCATTTTCACCTCTCTTTCTTTTAACATAATTTCTGGAAAATTCCTAATATGATAGGTCCATTGAACATTTACTTTGAGTAGATAAATGTGTCCCTTTCAACTCTTGCTGTGCTACAAAACTCTTATTGCAGTAGTCGGGAATGTGTCAAGTAGAATGTTGCTGTTTTTATAGATACATTTGGGCATTATGTATAAAAGAAAACTGAAGCAATTCTAGGGCAAACCATCTGCACCATAGGGGACTAAGAAAAATTGCCATTGATCTAAATGGGGCTTTTAACCCCTTGAAGGCTAGAGGGCTCTCCACTCGATTGTTCGGTGAGCACAGTGCTACATTTTAAGAGTTCTCTTTCAAATATACTAGAATGTATAATTCTAAGTCTCAATGTGCATGAGTTGTGTCACGGACACAAAACGTACCACATGATTTCCACTGCTTTTTATTTACAGTCACAATTTTATTTAAAGAAAACATTGATTTTTGTAACAAAACCTCTCCTCATTATTTTAGAAGTTTGCATAAAACCATGTAACACAGACCCAAAGACCTTTACACGCAGTAAAACTTTCCAAAGGGCAGTCACAGTGCATACACAGCCAAGTCCGATAATATAATATTGCATATTGTAAAAAGTAAATAAGAAACACAGAGTTAGAGGAAATAATTTACATTTATTATTGAAAGTTTTTGATTGTGGCAGAGCACAAAATTCCAGGAATGCTCAGGACCTGATTGTCTTCAAAGGTATACTTGTTCAGCTAAGTTAAAGCTATCTTGTTCTTCAAAATGGGGCTGGCGCACAAGTCAGCTGATGGCAATGTCACATGTACATACCCCTTTTGATTAATACTACTTGCATGAAATACTCTATTCACACACTTTATGTAAAACCTTCTTAGATAGGCTTTTGGCCTGCTGCTTCTTTTAAGGGTTGTAGAGTCAAAAGAAATATGGAGTAATTCTGTCTCTGGCCAACTGCATTATAGGTGAGATGTAAAAATTACCACTAATTTAAATAGGGCTTTTAACCCCTTCAGGGCTTAAATCAATGGGAATTGTGTTTGCTCCACAATTAATCCATGTTTCTTTTGAACATACAGCCTTTATTGTATTTCATATACAGGGAGTAACAGACATAACATTAGTATAAAAGGCCACTGACTTGAAAGGGAACTCTTACCTCTATACACTTTTGCCTCTGTTTAACGTTTCTATAGCGATAACATGTAATTTGTGTGTTTTTTTCAATAATGCAGGATATGGCAAAATTTGCCATTTTAAAAATGAGCCAGTGATGTCACTTCAGGACAGGCTGTGAGTCTGTCCCTTCCCCAAGTAGAGCCTTGTTCCAACCTCCTCTGATCATGGAGGATGTTTTCATGTAAACTGGAGCACTCTCATTGGCTAGAGGGAGCTCCAGCTTACATGGAGAAATCCTCTATCATCGGAGGAGGTTGGAACAAGGCTGTGCTTGGGGAGGGAACAAACGAAGATTGACAGCCTGTGGGACAGAGCTATACCCGCAGCCTGTTCTGAAGTGATGTCACCGGCTCCTTGTTAAAAAGTTAAAGTTCGTCATAGCCAGCATTGTATAAAACACAAACACAGATTACATGTTATCACAAAGGAACATTACATAGATGCAAACTTGTATAGAAGTGAGAGTTCTCCTTTAAAGGAGAAGTAACATGTCATTCTAATAACCTCCCACTTACCTTACTATGACTAGAAACCCCCAATGGCCCCTATAAATATTATCCTTTGTTCAAAAGATATCAATCCTGGCTGTCAAATCCATGGAAATAAACATATTTTTAGCTGAACCACAGGACATAAAATCCTCTTGTTGCACATGGTAACCTTAACACTTTAACCCTCTGAGTGCCAGAGAGGTATCCAATATAAGGGTTAAAGACTAGAGGGGTGTGAATTCATTGCTCTGTAATGGTTTGCACACCCCATGGTCTTTACAGGCAAAAGAAGGCAATATTCATAAAGGCCATAAAGATTTTCTGGCCATGGTAAAGTAAGAGGGGGGGTTATTATTTGGAGTGTTACTTCCGCTTTAACTAGAACCTCTACTTCTGTCTCTAGGAGTATGGTGCTGACCTTTTCTGATGGTTAATAATGGAAATGTCATGTTGTTTATGATACTATGTGCTTGTATGCTGGGTGCTCTTTCTATGAAGCTTTTTATACAGACTAACCAAATTCTTATATACTTCCAGTAATGATAATGTCCGGACAATATTAACATTGACATTGACTAGGTATGTTGGGCTGAAGCCTGAAATGAACTGAACATGCTCAGTTTTGTTGATCCACAGTGAGCATATGTGTGTACAGGTCTTGAGAAAAGGCAACATTTTAAATGGAAATAAACTGAGCATGCTGTGTTATTTCTGGCTTTGATCAGAGGAATTGGCCATTATTGCTAATGTCTGGTTATTATTAGAACAAGCTAATTTTTCAGTTTGATCACACCTTGTAACTGCATGGCACTAACCAAAACAATTATTTTAACAGTCATGCACAGTACATGACAGTGAGCACAGTATTATAGTCCAAGTATACTTGCACTGCCAACTTGGTTGGGCTACAATCTTCTGGGTCAGATTTACACCACAGGCACCCCTAGATAAAGGCATCCAAGGAGCCCTTAGCTCCACCTATGGCCACAATCCTACTTCTCACATAGCTCCACCTCTAGTCCATCCCACTGTTGTCTGGAAAAGAAAATACTCTTAGCCTGTAACATACAAACACAAAAAAGTGCTTAACCCCTTGGCTGCTAGTGAGATCTCCAATACATGCAAGGGGTTAAATAATAGCAGTAAAGGGGTAAGTATACTGGTGTAAAACTGGTTGCCATAAACTTGGGGGACTAGGATTAGTCTGGCCACTCCCACAACCAGAGGCATAACTAGAAGCCACTGGGCCCTGGTGCAGGAATTGCCAAGGGCTCCCTCCGACCATATTGGCCTCCCATATCTCCACATTGCCACCCCCATAGCTCCACATTGCCCCTCAATCTTCACATTGCCCCCATCTCCACAATGCCCCTCAATCTGCACAATGTCCCTTCCACAATGCCCTCAATCTCCACATTACCCCAATCTCTTCACAATGTCCCTTCCACAATGTCCCTCAATCTCCACATTGCCCCCATATCTTTACATTGCCCGCATATCTCCACAATATCCCTTCCACAATGCCCCTCAATCTCCACATTGCCCCCATATCTTTACATTGCCCCCATATCTCCACAATATCCCTTCCACAATGCCCCTCAATCTCCACATTACCCCCATATCCACATTGCCCCTCAATCTCCACATTGCCCCCATATCTTTACATTGCCCCCATATCTCCACAATATGCCTTCCACAATGCCCCTCAATCTCCACATTGCCCCCATATCGTTACATTGCCCCCATATCTCCACAATATCCCTTCCACAATGCTCCTCAATCTCCACATTACCCCATATCCACATTGCCCCTCAATATCCACATTGCCCCCATATCTTCACAATGTCCCTTCCACAATGCCCCTCAATTTTCACATTGCCCCCTCAATCTCCACATTGACCCTCAATCTCCACATTGCCCCTTAGTCTCCACATTGCCCCTCAGTCTTTCCTGCTTGCCACTCTGTTCTGCACATGCCCTGTCTGTTCTGCCTACTTCTCACTGTTTTTTGCCCACTTCCTGTCCGTTCTGCCTACTTCCCACTCTGTTCTGTCCACGTCCTGTCCATCCTGCCTACTTCCCACTCTGTTCTGCCCACGTTCTGTTAGTCCTTTCTGCTTCCCACTCTGTTCTGCACATGTCCTGTCCATTCTGCCTACTTCTCACTCTTTTCTGCCCACTTCCTGTCTGTTCTGCCTACTTCCCACCCTGTTCTGCCCACTTCCTGTCCATTCTGCCTACTTCAAACCCTGTTCTGCCCACTTCCTGTCCATTCTACCTACCTCACACCCTGTTCTGCCTACTTCTTGTGCATTCTGCCTACTTCCCTCCCTGTTCTGCCTACTTCCCGTAGCCAAACCACACCTTTTCTCCTCTCAATCCTGCCCACCCATTTTATGACATTATTCACTTATTTAGATTCTCCTATTCCCAGCCCATGAGCCCTCTGGGGGGTCTCCAAAGAAGAAAGATCTTAGGTATGGCCATGGTGCTGTTAGTATGTTCCAGAATTGCACCCATTTCTAAGTATATCAATCTCTTTATGTTCTAAATAATATCTGAGGTTTCAAGTCCGTCTGCCTGACTTTACATACACTTTAGCAATGTAAACTTGGAATTTTGTAAGCCACCTAAAAGAAAAACAAAACACTACATCTGAAACTAAATAAAAGCACCTGATTTGCCAAGGAAACACATTTACCATTCACAGTCAATGATATTTTTCAACTATTACACCTTATCACTAAAGTGCCACAGCTGCTGAACTAGGATGAACACGTGCTTAAAACAGCACAGTATATTTAACAGAAGAAAGACATACTTTTATACGTAGGATATAGGGCATGAGGTCTGCTCTGGCTTTCCTCTGGTTTCTACACTAGGAGACTTTAATAAATGTTTCATAATTGTAATGTATCCATTATACCCACAGGACCAAATTGTGCATAGAATTGTTATCAAAGGAGCAGTGTCATTGCAGAAAAATGTACATATTTTAGGATTTTTTTTTTTTTTTTTTTTTACTGGTGAGTAAAACATTAGTACCCCCCATTACGAGGTGCTTAATTTAAAACTTACTGCAGGACAAAATTTTAAGAAAAACTGTTTTATTAAACGGATAGCAACATTACCAACAGTTGTTCACAGTCTATAATTTACATAGACTATGGATTTAGAAAAAAAACAAGAATATCACCTCCTGGTGGCCACAATAGATTCAGAGTATTGATTCAAATATAATTTGAGATTGAGCTGCAAGTGGTGGCATTAAAAGGCTTGTTTTACTCAACAGCAAAATTGCTATCCTATATATATATATATATATATATATATATATACATTAAATCTATGACATTGTCTTAATAGACACATGGAATAAAACACATCAGTTAGTTTACATATGTTAAATCACATACAGCAGAATTCTATTAACAGGGAAAAAGTTAATATTACATTTTATCTAATTTTTTTTATCATTATTATAGTTTATGTGAGAATTTGTACATAAATCCTAGACAGACAGTGGAAAAAGGCCCATAGAGATCAATGAAAATTACTTTGTCAAACAGATTTATGAATAAACGAAGAGGAGCTATTTTGGATCAAAGAAGCTGCTCCATACAGGACAAACAAAAATTACCCTTGATTTAAATTCATCCTTTAAAAGGATAGTAATACTTAAAATGTAAAAAAAAATATGTTGTAGGGTTTATCCCCCTGAGTAAAACAAGAGTACTCCCACTGCTGAAAGGTGTTTCATTCAAAAGTTATTAATTTTCAAAGTTGAATTTTTTAGTTGCATTATCACAGTGGCCTGAAATTGTACAGTGGCACTGTTGCTACACGATCCTATGGACAGCTCTGGTCCCGGGACCATAAATCTCCATAGGATGGTGTAGCAACTGCTCCACTGTACAATTTCAGGCCACTGTGATATTGCACCTAAAAAATTCAACTTTGAAAATTAATAACTTTTGAATGAAACACCTTTCAGCAGTGGGAGTACTCTTGTTTTACTCAGGGGGATAAACCTTACAACATACTTTTTTTTACATTTTAAGTATTACTATCCCTTTAACCACTTGGATTCATGTGAGATATCCAATGGTGACCTTTCTAGCATTCAAGAGGTTAAGAGATGAATTTATATTAACGGAAATTCTGGTAAGTTTTTTAGTCCCATATAGTTGATATGCTTCAGAATTGATAATTTCTTTGTACATGATGACTGAAAAGCCTTTTTCTATATGAGAAGATGAGGAGATCAGGCAGTTGTCTCTAGTTAATTTGATAACAATAGGATTTATAGCTGCATTTTAGTATTTTAAAAGGGATTAGGAGCCACTAATACAAATAATAAAAATATACCCTTAATAGGTTGGAATGTACTGGTTTCCATCAAAATTGGTAACACAAATGAAATTTAACAGGAGAACTGTCTGGTCCCCCCCCATTTAGAAGTTGCTGAATTATTTTATTGATACCATATGTAAGGGAAAAATTGTAACATGCAGATAAGCATTGAGACATGCAATTGGTAATGCAAATGACACTGTCTGGCGTTGTTCACTCCTTTGTACATGAGCTGAATGGCACATCATTTTTATCCATAGAAGCTTATGTATTAGAAGGACTGGAACAATTCTGAGCAAAACAACTGCACCATAGGGTATGGAAGAAATTTCTCAAATCTTTAAATGGGAATTTAAACCCCTGGAGTTGTAGAGAGTCTTCAAAGCATTGCTTTACAAAGTGTTGGAGACCTCTCTAGAAATCAAGGGGTTTAAAGGAGCAGTAAACCTTTTTTTTATGAAAACATTTATTTTATAGAACTTTTTCTGCTGAGTAAAACAATGGACATCCCACTACTGTGAGATGTTTTATTCAAATATTATAACAGTTCAAATAACCAGGAAGTGAATTTATTGTGTGTGTTTGCTTCAAGTTCTGACAGCATGACTCAGCAGTTTCTATCACATTCTATGGAGAACTGTACGTCACTGACTTTCCTCTCCATTAGAATGTAACGAACTTACTAACTGGAATTTGACCACTAGAGGACATTGCTAATGTAAAAAAGCATGGGTTTAAACTGTAATGTCACTGGAAATATGCATCTCTCAACAGTGGGAGTACCCTTATTTTACTCAACAGGAAAAGTCCTACAATATATATTTTTTCATGAAAAAATTTTATTGCTCCATTAAAACGCCCATTTAAATGAATAGACATTTGGTTTGTTCCAGAATAGCCCCAGTTCTCATTAGTACATCAGCCTCACTATCACAAGCACAAAGTTCAGGATTCAGCAAATGATCTTGGCTATAAAGCAAATCTAGGTCTGGATTCCATTGCAGGTAATAACATTATCGCTGGTTTTAGCTAGAAATTCCACCATAAATTCAGGCAGAATCTATTAAATAAATCCAGTGATAACATTTATCATCTAAAATAGAATCCAGTCCCAAGTTTGTTAAAATTACAGCTATTTTTGATAAGTGACATTTTTAAAACCACTTAGTGACATTGGCCACCTGAGCTAGAACATAAAATAAACAATCTAGTTTATTGGACAGGCAGTGCAAATACACTTTTACTGGTTTCAGCAAGTCTTTGTTTCCATTTTTTTAATTTCACCTATATAGTCATCTTTTCATTCTTCTTTCAAGTGAGTTTATATTTCATTCTTATAAGAATGACCATTCATCAACAACACTGACACTCTACAAACTATTGCCGATTTAATAATTACTTCCAATGAAAAGCACATAGCAGAGTAAGGTGGCTCTATTCCAACTCCTTAGTCAAGCAGTGAGTCTCGATGGACACAAAATTTCCTGACGTTTCAAGGAGATGAAGGCCCGATGTAAAGCTGAATCCATAGGAATTTATTCATATTCACCAAAAGAAACTGCAAAAAGAAGAGAGAGGTTTTCTTACAGTTTTATTGATGAATATGGGATTTCATGTTTAAATTCTTTACTCTTTTCTAATATTGGAGTTGGCAACATCTGTCTCTCCACCTGTCAACATGTGGCTCACCAACTGTTGTTGGACCAAGACAACTATCATCCTCAGACATCCACTGGAGCTGTGGTTCAGCAAAAGAGATGAAGGTCATCTACCCCTGTTCTAAAGCCATACCCAAAATCTAATATAGTATCAGAACGTAATAGAGAAATGTTTTGAATAATTACAGTACACTGTTACTATACTAGTACAGGGGATAATTGAGAATGCATAAAAATGTTTTAATTAAAATCATAACTTTTCATGTGTGATGATATACTGTATATGTTCTGGGATCTCTGGACATATGAACATAAAACACTGGATTGCTCTTTGCTTCTTGCCTGGTTGTATGTGATGTATCATTTTGGATACATTGTATGTATTTCTGTATTGTGACCTTGTTCAATAAAGCTTTTAAAAACAAAACAAAACCTGAGCTTCTAAAGGAATGCTAAAACTATTATTAATCTTTCTCTTGTGTGGAATCATATGCAATAACATTACGAGATACATGTGTAATTGTTTCCAAACTTTGACAGATCTTCAGACCTATTATATAATATGAACTGAGAAGTCCATTGTCTGTTGCAATCCTTACTTCAGTCTTTGTCTTACTCTACTACTCTCTGACCAGGAAGTGACATTTGCTAAGGAATATTACTTTCGCCAGCCAAATGAAGAACAGCTCACACAGTTTCAAATTTCCCAAGCTTTTTCAAAATGTCAATGCTTTTACACCATACAATAATGGGATTAATACACACATTCCCCCCCTTTTTCAACTCAACTGAAGTGTGTTGGGGAGGGGGGTCATGTTATACCCAAGTTAAAAAACCACAACAACCCGATACAATATCTGTTCGGTTGGTGACATGTTTGAATTTGCTGCCCGCTTACTTACCTACTTCTTTAGGTCCTTTCAATACCTGCCAGAACCTGTATTTCAATGTGCAGAATGATGTCTAGTTGTGAGTCTACACATTGAAAGACAGGTCCTTGTATAGGACCTGGAGGTGTACCAAGGAAGCAGATGGTAAATTCAATCATGCTGCCTGGCTGGCAGTTATGCAGGTGGATCTGCATTATTCAGGTATAGGGTGGGAGGAAAATGGAAAGAGAGAGACAGAAAGAGAGGTAGATGTCGAGGAAGGGAGAAAAATGACTAGAAAGAGAGGTGGGACACTCAAGTTTCTGAGTGAAGGGCCAAATTCCCAATGTGAACAAGTCCTGTATTTCCTTCTACATGATCTTTGCAAATTCCCTGCTTTTTTAATCAGAATTGCTGCACACATTCATGTACACATAAACACACTCTTCAATCAGAGTTTTGGTTTTGATTGATTGTGGGAAGCTGGAAACATGTCTATATATTATACACAAGTACTTCATTTTCCCCTACAAAATTGTAAGATACACCTGCAGATTATACAAAGGTGTGTATTATAACTGAAATTTAAAGTGTTTATCTATGAACATTCCATCCTGCTTTTCATATATCAGCAGTATGTATTTTAATTATAGTATTCCTTTAAATGTATACGAGTACCAGAAACAAACATTTAAAGCTTTTTTTTTGTCTTACTGATGCTCTGTTTTTACTATGCACTTGTCATTGATATTCAGTGCATAAAATTGTTCAACATTTGCCGGCTTTGGAAATACAACCACACAGTACACCATCCACCAATAAATTACAAATAAATGAATAAATATGTCAGCAGTATTAACATACCCTATGTCTTTTTAAATGTAATATTTGATACATTAGATCATAACAATTACACAAAGGAGAAACATAAATGTCATCAACATTTTAAAGCAACTGTGTATTTGTACATATATCTCTATACATATGAATAAGACACAGACATTTAGTTTCATACATATTTAGCATGATTTTTAAAGGAACGCTAACATACACATAGCTGGGAACTCTCCGGATTTGCCCCGGAGACTCCGGTTTTTGCTGCTGATTATAGGGTTTCTGGGGCAGAGGCTGATTCTCCGGATGTGGGAAGTTTCTAATGAAACTCCGCCCACTTCTGCTCTTTCCCAGTCTGCTCCTCCCACTCCCCTCCCACTCTTCTCCTTCTCCAGCCAATTCTTTATACATTTTCTTCATTTTATAGGCTCTTCCCCACTCACAAAAAGACCTGCCCCTTTTTTTTACTCAAATCGCTTTATTTTTCTCCCCCAGCAGCACCACAGGACTCCCATCTCTGGGGAATCCACAACAAAAAGTTCCCAGGTATGCACATAAATGATCCACTGGTTATACATACCTATATGCCTTCTACTCCATGCTAGCCACTCTATACATCCTCTATTTGTTTTCTGAGGCCTAAAATCTAGCATTATATACTCTTTCTGAGGAGAACTTACTTCTGATTTTTACCAGGGCTCCCATTACAATAGCAGTCTTGATAGGTGTATCTGTTAATGGGCCTGAGATAATATATCAGCCTTTCTGAATAGAAGAACATTGGGTGCTAATCACAATACATCAATACCATTAACTCTGCACAAGCAAATAATCAAATTATGTATATATAGGGTAGTCTAGGCATGCTTTAAAATGCATGTTTAGGAATGTATATTAGAGATCTAACATAACAATTTTTTACAAATGCTAGCTGGAAGTACCTGAAAATTAAACTTATATAACACAATTTCATTATTTTGGTGTTAGTGTTCCATTTATGTGCACTGAATGAAACTACACCTCTATCATTCCTATGGAATGCAATTGATGGCTTCATGTGCTGTATTGTACTCAGTAGATATCTCTTCACCCTTTCAAGGATTGCACTATGAATTCGGTGATACCCTGTCTTTTAACAAAGTTTTGCTATGTTTGTAGCTAACACTGGCTATAAAAATGTTGGCTTCTTGGATGTGAATCAGTATGCTGGATGCATCACTAATATCCAAGGGATTGAAACAACTGAAATAGCTAATGTAGGTTCTTTGCTACATTAAATGTTCTTCTGTAAAATAAATCTTTCTACCCCCCCCACATACTTTATTGAATACAATTATTCATTGTTGGCTATATTGTCGCTTTGCAGTGTGTTTGGTAATGTATTGAGTATGCATTAGTGTGATTGAGAGTGTTATTTACCTCCCCAAAGAAAAGTGCCATCCATTTCACCTTAAGATACTAAAAATGTAGTTATACACAGGACAATATGTTTACATATTTGTTACCTTCAACTAAATTACACTGAAGACAGATTAAAAAACATAAAAAATACAGTTGCAAGACGTGGTTGTCCCCTATCCTCATTCTATCAAGGAAATTGTAGCTGTAAGCTACTGCACAAACAGCTGTTCCTAAGAAGCAAGTAAAGCCACCACAGGACACAAGCACAGTCTCCTACAAACTATATCTAGTTCAGCTGTGTCTTTTTTAGTTTGAATGACTAAGCAATGGATATTTATGCACTGCTTACCATTAGGTTATCTTAACTTCTTCTAGCAATATATTAGCAAGCTAAATATTATAAAGTGTTCATAACATTAGTTCATTTTGTTCTTCCTAATGTATCTGATGGGAAAAGAGATGCTGAATTTACCTGGAAAAGCATAGGTTTGTATACTTGTTTTAATTTCAGATAAAAGATGACGCTTTAATTCTTCACTACATCAAGCAATATGAGTGGTTATGTATCTCTATGAGTCTTGGTATTCAATACTTCTTATTCATCGTATTACTCAGTTAGTGGGATCTGTAGTCCCACTGCTAAAACAGATCACTAGGCAACTAGAAGTCTTGCACAGGCTGTTTTATCACTAAGGTGGGAATTGCACAAGTTATCAGTGGGAGGAATGTATCATCACCTCAAGTTGTGTCCATAATCACTGCTACGATGAGCAACTAGAAGAATATTTATCATGCAGCCATAGCTAGTTTGATATATATCCATGAAGAAAAAACTTGGAGGTTCTTCTCTTCACAATGGCAATTACAATGATAAATATGCCTCAAAGTGTCATATATTACCATCAATGTGAGAAACTAAGCATAAACTTAAAACTTCTGTCTGTATTTAGAATTGATAAGGTGAAGAGACTACACTTGCTAAATCTGTTCTACTAGATCTGTTCACATATATACGCTATTAAAGTTAAATCCATGTTTCTTTCTAAAGAAGGTAAGATATTTAAATACTATCAAGTTGTCTTTTTATGGATATCAAGCAAATATGCTTTAAAATAGTTGAATAACTCAGCTCTAAAGAAAAACATACAAGATGTAAAAAATGATGCTCTTTTCAACTAGTGCTGAAGTGTACAATAAATGGGTAGGTGAACAGAATCTACATACAAGATACAATGCACTTACAGTAATTCCATGAAATAAGGAAGGCAAACCGTACCTGAACCCTTCTTGCTATTTATTATAAACACTGTGGCTGGTGTAACTGTGGGGAAAACCAACTGTTTCATGGGGAAAATAATTCCCCAAATTGCCGTTGATTTTAATGGGGCCTTTTAACCCTTGAATACTATAGGAGTCTCCAAGGAATTGCTAAGCAATGAGTTGAAGACCTTGCTAGCATTCAGGGAGATACAATTCCCAATTTAATCAACAGTAATGTTAATTTTCCACTATGGAGCAGCTGGTTTGTCCCAGAAGAACTCTAGTAAGTTGATCAGGCTCAAAGTTTATCGCTGTTTTTTGGTACCAGTCAAGATCCCTGGTAGACTACTGGCAAAGGTTTCATTAGCTCATAAGATATTGCTTGTGATATACATTTAAAATATATAAATACACATTTAAATGTCAATTATATAAATACAATAAAATGTGTTGTGAAGAAATACACCTCTAATAATTTTAATGTTTCAAGTACTCAGTCATACTGGTTTTTTTGATCATCTGTAAATATTCACCCCTTGGATGCTAGAGATATCTTTGTTGCATTACAAAGCAATGTGTTGTTGATGTCTCTATCATTTAAAGGGATAGTAATGTTTCATAATAAAAGCAGCTCTAATTAATCATCATGGTATTTGGGCCTTGGAGAGTGTTGTTTCAATTCTGTCAGAGTTGCAGTTCAAGAGTAATTGAATGATAAAGTATCTCCCTCCCGCCCCTTCTACTGATGTAACACTGCTCAGCTTAGAGCAGCAGGGTGTGTCCAGGTAGATTGTAGAGAGGGACAATCTTCAATTAAGGTAAGAAAAAAGCTGAAAAACCTGTCAAGGGGAGCAGGGTTTTCATTGTTCTCACAGTAGAATATTGACCCTTGATGTGAGCTGTCTGGTCTATAGACTGGATACCACATCTGAGGAGTAGGGGCTTACACTAGGTAAAAGTGGCAGGAGGGGGAAACTTTATCGTTCAATTACTCTTGAACTACAACTCTCACAATATTGAAATAACACTCTCTATGGCTTAATTGCTATGAAGATTAATTGGAGCTGCTGTTTTTGTGAAACATTACTATCACTTTAAAAGTCAAATAACCAGAAAATAAGGAAATAAAATGGTTCAATTTCTAGAAAATGTTTTCAAAAGTTTTCCATGGACAGGAGGGAAGCGGGTATAACAATATAAAGACAAGAGAGGCGAGCAATTCATTGCACTTTAACTATTTGAGTGCCAAAAAGATATCCAACACAATGAAACGCAATAAGTTAAAGGGTTAGACATATTTCTGAATGTTTACTTCATGACAAATATCTTCTATTAAAGTTGCTTCAGGTCTGAAAGACATCATTCCTCATGTGTTAACCTAGTGCTTAATTGTTCAGTCTTCTTGTATCACAGCTTACAAATGTCTCTGTTGTAATGGGATACTAACAACTATGTTCAAATGTATTCCTGTTGCATCAATACAGAAGAGAAGCATCATACCAGTTGCTAAGTTTTCTGGGGGGACTTGATTAAGCCAGACTGAGTGCACAGCTGGAATTTCACAGCCACCACTTTCCTGGGAGTCGAGGTGACAATGTGATAGGCCTACTCTCTCTTTACTTATTAAAAAAAAAAAAATCATGGTCTTGGATGCACAGCTTCTTCTAGAAGCATAGGTCATGCCCACCATGCTTCATCTTGTGGATGTAGAGCCTGACAGCCCATCAAACAAGGGAAATGGCTGCTGCTTTGGGCTTCAGCAGGGTTCTAGTGGGGGTTCCATATGGAACCACCCCAGAATACATTAGGAGGATGCCTGATGCTTCTCTTCTTGTATAAAAATAATAGGGACACCATTGTATATAGGTGTTAGTTTTCCTGTAAGTTGAGTTCAGTAGACTACCATTGGTGGATTTGGCATAAACTAAGAGGAAAACAAGAGATACAGACGCCCCTAATCCAAGAGAACATAATCAGAAAATATTAAACAAGAAGTAGCACTTCCTAATCTTAACAACCCACATTCCTTACTATGGCCAAAATATCCCAATGGCCCCTGGGGTTTTATCTTCAACCAGTCCTGGACAGTTTCTGGATTTTTCTTTTAAACTGAAGCAGACAAAGTGCGTGAGTCTTAGGCCCAGAGGAGTGAACAAAGCATTGCAAAAGCAATGTGTTTAACATCCCTTTGGAACATGAAGGGTTAAGATTACAATGTGTAGTGGGCAGAATTTGTGTCCTGTGTCCTGCCAGCAACTGTCATGTCATGGAAATGACATCAGGACTGACTGAACAAAGGCACAATGGGGACATTAGGATTTTTTACCCTAATAAGGATAATGGGGATAATTTTTTGGAGGTGTTACTTCTCTTTAACCTTAAACTTAATAGTTTAGTTTAAGGAATAAGTCCTGCTTGTCTAGAGTATGTTTAACCCCTTAACGACCCTTGACGGTCATAGTAGGTCATGGGTCGATCTGACTTAACGACCCATGACGTACTATGACCGTCATGGAATTTCAGGCTCCCCCGCGGCTGCACGCCGTTTGGGGAGTCTGGAAGCGGAAGAAACAAACAAAATGTTCCGTGGTCCTTAGCTGACCGCGCCGCACCGATCGGCCGGTCGTTAAGGTGTTAAGCAGTGAGATATTTAACTCATAGCATGTTGACTGAATGGAGCATCTCTGAGGTAGAGAAAGCGGGAGATATTGCCAAGAATCTACATTTATGGAAACATTAGGGGGTAATATTTCAAAGATCTCAGGGTCACCCAACTCTGAAAGTTCCCAGTTATGCCAACAAAAAAATGTCTCAGTTCAGTAGATTTACACTGAAGAATGTACATGTAGCATAAACAAATTCAGATGATCCTAATCCAAGGGAACATAATCAGGATGTATTAATAGACATATAAAGTATAATTACACATTTTGGGGAACTTTCCAGCAACTGCAGACTCTATTTATATGTTCTACGCAAGCTATGGATAAGGTATGACCTATGATAGACATGAAAAGTGGATCATTTTTATCTTCATTGTTTTACATATATAAATATCCTGTACATCCTACTAGAAATCGAAACCCTGGACTGAATATTATCTAAATCTTGTTTGATTTTTGGCCATTGTAACTCTGAACTGACCATTTCCTGAATCCTCATGGTTGGTTGGCCATTTGAATCCTTAACATGCAATTTTACAAATCCTAGTGAATAATTGGTCTCTGGAGCCAAGAACTTAATATTTTCAGAATTGTATTGGATGTTGTGCCATTTGAACCCTGAACTGATTTTGTGAATTGTGGTCCATTGAAATCCAGAACTGAACATTCCCTTAGCACTACAGGACATTGGTTATTAACACTGAATATGACTGGATGTTGGCCCAGACTGAACACTCTGAATTCTACTTGATGTCAGATCATTGTAACCCTGAAGTAATCATTATCAATATTTTACTGGATATTTGTTCATGGAAACTTGACTGAACATTCTTTGTAATCAACTGGTTATTAGGCCATTGGCAACTTGAATTGAATATTCTTGGAATTATACTGGATGTGAATTAATTGGAGCCCTTAACTGAATAATCTCTAAATTTTTTGGGGGGACTGGCCACTGAAAAAAGGAACTGAATGTTTTCTGAATTCTGTTGTGTTATTGGAACCACAAATGGAATGTTTTCTGAAATCTATGTTGGGTTATTGGAACCATAAATTGAATATTTTCTGAATTCTACTGGATGTAGGGTCATTGGAACCATGAAAGAATGTTTTCTTAATTCTGGTGGATGTTGGGCCATTGGAATTCTGAACTGAACAGTCTTGAAATGCTACAGAATGTTGGGCCATTAGAATCCTGAAATGAACAGTCTCTGAATTTTGCTGGATGTAAGGACACTGAAGCCCTGAACTGAACATTACTGGAATCATACTGAGCCATTAGAGGCATGCTGAGCCACATGTAAATGGTCTCTGAATTCTACTGGATGTTAGGCCATTAGAACCCTGAAAAGAACTTTCTTTGAATTCTACTGGATATTTATCCCTTTAGACGTGAATTACACATTCTCTGAATCAAGCTGGGACACTGCTGGGACACTGTATCCCTTAACTGAACATTCTATGAATTTTACTGGATATGAGGCCATTGGAACCCTATGCTTAACATTCCCTTAATAATGCACTATGAGCCTTGAACTGAACATTCTCTGGGAGATACTGGATGTTGGGCCACTGGAAATCCGAACATTCTTAAAATCCCTCTATATATTGGGGCACAGGGTAGCCAAATATAAAATGTACTGTCATAACTGTTTTCTTTTACCTGAGATATCTGATGGACACCTATCATATACCATATGTATTCTTCGAATTACTTGAGTGGTTTATATCATAGAAAATATTAAAGGGATAGTAATGTTTCAAAATAAAAGCAGCTCCAATTAATCTTCATAGAATTTGGGCCATGGAGAGTGTTATTTCAAGTGGATGTGTCACCTATGGACAAGATCCCATAAATAGTTAGGTGACATATCCAATACCATAAAAACGTTATTTATTTTTTATTTTAAGCTTCGATTTCATTTCAATTTAAGTTACAAAAGTCTGGGCTGTAGCCACTTCCTCATAGACTGCAACCCTACGCTCTGCCTCTGCTCTCCTCCTTCCACCGATGACGGAGGTGTCTGTCTGTAAGCTGGAGTGGTCTTATTGGCTAGATATCGATCTCTGCCAATGAGACCGCCCCAGCTTACAGACAGAAACCTCTGTCATTGGAGGATGGAGGGGAGCAGAGGCAGAGCTCTGTAACCACATTAACCGCAGAGAACCCAGAAGTGGCTGCAGCACAGACTTTTGTAAGTTAAATTTAAACAAAATCAAAGCTTAAAATAAAAAAATAAATAACGTTTTCATGGTATTGGCTATGTCACCTAACTATCTATGGGATGTTGTCCATAGGTGACACATCCACTTTAAATACTGTTGGATTGCCATTAACCCTTTGAGCCTGACGAGACTGTTCCATTGTCAGACAGTTTTGATAATCAGTTCTGAATACAGATACTTTAAAAAAGTTGTTATCTTAAGAAGGACCTGTCACTCTAAGTTTAGTTAGCTTTAAAGAAAATTGTGCTACCCATTTATTTGTAATGTAAATAGTTTTCAAGGAATAAACTTTTATTTGTTGGTGCCACTCTCTGGCACTGTATGCAAATTAGTTTATGTGCTGGGACACTATTACCACTCACTGTGCCATGCATAAATCTAGGCAGAGCCCACACACTGGGAACATTTCAAATAGCAGACTATGTGGTAAGAACATAGCTAATTAGCATAAAGTGCCGGACTGTAACACCAAAACATAAAGAGTATTTCTCAAAACCTATTTATTTTACTGAAAATGGGTAGTGCAATATATAGGTAGACTGTGTTTTGTAGCATCTATAGCAGATGTCCAAGGATGCTACACTGTTTTGGGAAGTTGTTCCTATTATGGGGTGTGACTTAATGAATCAGGACAGTGATTATAGAGAGCAATATCACTAAGCAGATAGCAGAATGGATTGCCAGGGGTGCTTCTCAAGAGGTCCTAATGCAGCAGATTGTTTAGATTTGTGGTAGATAAACAATGTCCCAAATGAGTAACATTTCACCAATCCAAGAAGGTGGCTGTTTCTTGCCCACTCAGCTTAGCCAGATATATACCCATGAAACAATATCATATTCACAACCAAGCACAAGAATTCAAAATGCATTACTATTTAATGGCTACAATAGATTTCTTCTATTTATCTTAAGTGTATTCTGTTTTCATTTTAGATTTTATAATTTTTTGACGTGTATATAATAATATATGCTGACTCTATTTTTGTAATATGAAAAAAATACAGATTGTAGGGATTTTCCAGCTTAGTAAAATATGGGATATCCCGCAGCTGGAAGATACTTTGTACCAAAGTTATTATAGCTCAAACTATTTTTTTTTAATTATTTTACATTGTTAGCAATTTTTGTTTAGTTCTTTTGGAGAGTAGATCCTGAGGCTTCAGGTCTCTACAAAGGATGTGAGTAACAGCTCCACCATTTCTTCACAAGTTGAACGGTTTTAACCCTCTGAGCACCAGAAGGGTAAGCAATGCATTTCAAAGCAATGTGATGTGTACCACTCTGGCACTCAAAGGGTTAACATTTGAATGAAGCGTCTTCAGCATAGTAAATAACCTTCTTTTATTCAGAAGGAAAATCACTACAATGTATCTTTTTTCATTATCTATCGATCCTTTAAAGTGATAGTAATACTTCAATTTAATTTTATTTTATATTGAAGCCATTAAAAAACATTTTAAAATATATGTCTTATCTCTCAAACCTTTATGCTTTGAGAAATATTCACAAGTAAAATTTCCCCCTGACTGGCTGTATCGCTCAAGTCTGCCATCTAGCTGACAGACTTGGAATCTGGTCTGGAGTTCAGCCGGCAGCTCTTCAGCAGAGCCGAGATCGCAAGATATAAAAATAACTAGTTCATTGGACCACATAGGAAACTTTGACGTGCCGTCCCACATGACTGATCACATGGGGCTGCATGCCGAACGGGGGACTGAAAGAGATCGCTCCGGTCTTGGAGAGATCAACTTCAGTCCCCGGTATTACTCACCGCTCTCCTACAGGAGCGTGGTGAGTAAAAGTACGTGACGTGCCAGGACTGTCACTGGTCCTTAAGTGCCGGACCAGCGTGACGGTCCTGCCACGTCAATGGTCCTTAAGGGGTTAATGTTTTTTTTTAATGGCTACAATATAAAATAAAATTAAGTTGAAGTATTACTATCACTTTAACTTTCACATGAATAATACTGAAATATCTTTACTACTGGAATACATAAAACTAAATCAACATGGTAGGTTTCAAACCAAGAGGAGTTCAGTTTTTTCCATGGTGACAATGAGATCTTTAGTTACTTATTTTGTACTAACATGCATACTGTCTTAAATACAAAAGGATTCTTATTTTTATTTTAGTCAGGAAAAATTTATTTATATATATAAAAAACAAATAATTTAACTTACCATCAAATCTACAGTTAAATACAGTGATTTTGGAATACTAAGTGCTCATGCTTTATATACATACTAGTAAAAGCATGAACATTAACAAAAAGTTAACAAAATTTAAATCTGCTGTATAAAGGTCATCTCCTTGACCCCTATGGATGTGAGAAAGGTCTCCAACATGTTGTAAAACAATACTTTGGACATCTCTTTCGCATCCAAAGGGATTATCACAACAGTGTTGTTTTGTAACAGTAATGTAAGCAACACAAGAGTTAGGAAGCAAAAATTGGCCAATGAGTAAAATTAAAAATAAACAAAAACATTTTTCTCCCTCTCTCAGAATTGTATGAAATTTTTAACTGGCAGAAATTCCACTGGCGTTTAAAGTCCATAGAAATCATTGTCTCACGGAGGATTGGAATAGTCCTGTCTTGAGGTTAATACAATACGAACATGTTGAGATACGTTACATAGCACCCAGGCCAGTAACTTCTGATGAAAGCCTAAAAGATGGAAAGAAAATGGAGGGAAAAAGAAAAAAAGCAAGAAAAAAATTCTTCTCACTATTAAAAAAATAACACTCAATTACAACCAGCATAGAATAGCTTATCAATGCAGGCAACATTTTCTGACAATTTTTTTTTTACTTCAGTTAATAAAACATAAATACAATAATCCAGTACATTGCACAGCGGTTATTGCAGGCTGTTAATAATCCGAGGTACCGCAACAGTATTTCCATTATTCTTTTTTATATATACAAAACAGAAACATCTCAGTAAGCACAATTTGTAAAGGATGATAACTCTTAATAATGGTTACAGTGGTATATTTAGTGCAAACGTGGAGACAAGGCTACATTATACAGAAAAATACATATAATACTAAGTGGTAGGTGACCCTGCACAGTAATACTGATTTTGTTAGTACTGGCAATGACGCCAGTGCAAACCATTCCAGCAACAAAGGTTTAAACACTGAGTCTTTTAAAGTATTGCATTTACATGGTGTGATTTCAGCGGTTTAGAGACCATAGGTTCTCAAAGTAAGACCCCAAGAGTCACCAGTATGGAAGATTAATGGAACACAAACACTTGATTATAGTCCCCACTCTTTGTTAATCTGCACACAAAATCTTATGGTCACTATGAATAAATGCTGTGTGGACAGGTTCCACAAATGGATGATATAGATAACATATAAACTGAGGTGAACATAATTACTTGTGGAAGGACTCCCATATCCATTCTAAGAATGGAATACTTCAGTTTGGGTTCTAGAGTAGGGTAATAAAGAACTACTCATAGTAGACATAAGGATCTTCTGCACAGATTAGGATAAATTAGGTTTATTATTAAGTGGTATTAGTGTTCCTTTAAGAATGTCCTTGCATGAGCACAGGTAGGTTATTCATGTGCTGTCAGTATTAACCCTTTGAATGCCAGAAAGGTATGCAATGCACTGGATAACTCTCTGTCACTCAAAGGTTTAAAGTGACACATTTTCCAGATAACAGATTCCCCCTTTTCTCATATGAGGATATCCTTAACCCTTTGAGTGTGAGAGGCGTCCCCAATGCTTTGAGAAGCAACGCATTCAATAGTCTTCTGTAACTCAAAGGGTTAAATACTGCACCTTGAGGACCTATGCTTTAGATTGATAGCACTGTGTATAACAGTCTATCTGTTAAAGCTATATGTCTAAGGAGTGTGGGTGATTATGGGAAGAGTGTGGGTTTTCTGGAATTTAAGATTGTGAGGAAAACAAAAATGAAAAGATCAAAAAAGCAAAGAGGGTGAATAGAGAAGAAATAAGAAAACAGGAAAGATGATTAAAACTAGTTCCAACAGGAGAAAAACTACCAATGTTTAAAAGAAGCCATTTTGTTTTTAAATAGGAGCCATTTTCCTTTCATACTGTAGTTGACATGTTGCATGTGTTTTTGTCCATATTGACAGCTGTCCAATCAGAGTATGAGCCTTTAAATAAAACAATGTTAAATACAAATTACTATAGTTTTAATTGTTTTGTTCGCACACAAACATTGAAGGATTTCAGTGAATATTCAGTGCAGATAAATATCTGATGGACTTTGTCATTTTATACAAAGGTGATTTTGAAAAAGTTTTCAAAATCACCTATATCTTTGTTAGCAATGTTTTAGATCAAATAATAGTTTATGAGATACTTAGCTTTATTTATTTGTCAGTTTATGCAAATGAGCTAGAACTTCCTGATAGGAACTGGCAGTCGGGATGGGGATCAATGTGGCAGTGTCTGCTAGATATGCACTAACTGACAAATAAGTAAAACACACAATAAAATATTTTTTTTTAATTATAAAATGACCAACATTAATAGGGATGTTATTATTATTAGGATTTGTTTGGGCCCACTATAAACAACTGATTTTTCCTACTATTATATGAACAATAGTGGGCTTTGGGAGGGAAACCCTACAATTAAGGGACAAGGCAAACTGTGTGCTATGGCAAAGCATTCAGTGATAACTGCCATTCTTAACATGACCCAGTGTTGACATATGTCCTTAATATTAAAGGAAATTGCCACACAAACTCTCATTTTCAAGACTGAGAAATTCTCTGTGGAAACTTACAAACACAGTTTGTACAATGAAGAACGGAAGCAATTCTGGGGTGAAGCAACTACTCCACCAGGGGCTATTAACCCTTTGAGTGCCTGAGGGGGTGTCCAATGAATTCCATGGATTTCAATATGGCTGTAACAGAGACCTCTGACACATTGCAAATCACTGCTTTTAGAGACCTCTGTAGCATTAAAGTAGTTGAAAGTCTCATGCAAAGCATTATAAATTTGGGACATTTTTTTATCTTTCCCAAATATAATTTTTCTCCAGTATTACTCCATTTCTTCTTAGTGAATCAACCTCCTTGAATGCCAGATTCGCAATGCATTGCTTCTCAATCTGGTGTATACCCCTTTAACATTCATAGGGTTAAGACAGGTAGAACATGAACATCTATTGTCTGGACAATGGACTTTGGGAGTTTTGTATTAAGGCGTGAGAAAGAGGTGAAAAGGGATATCACTTCTCCAGTTTGTATGTTATTCTATTGAGCCAATGCACTAAGATGTCTCCAGCTGTGGAGCTCTTAGTGCATAGGCCACATGGAATAACATAGGAATTGGAGAAGTGTTATCAGTGGAGAAGTCATCTCCACTTTATCACCTCTTTATCATTCCTTAGTGCATAACCTCCTTTGACCACCACAAAGTCTTGTGTTACGATAAAATTTTTCAGAACAACAATTTAAACTTTGGGGTCAAAGCACCATATTTACTGCATCAATACCAACTAACTCAAAAGTCCAAAGAAAAACTATCTTAAATTCCAGATTGTATCTTTATTTGTGCAGGGACTGAATAACGACAAAGGAAATAAAATCTATACTGAATGTCACCTTTCTTATCCACTTCTGAAGAATGTTCCATCTCAGGTGAGCAAGTTAGCACAGAAATAGGTAAAGAGATATTAATGGTTCATATTAGACATAGCTCAGAACGTTGATCATGTGTCATAGTTGTGCTCCGTGATGTACATTTGCTGCAAAACTTGCTAGTTACTGTGTAATACCATGTTAAAGACAATCCCCCCTGCCCCTTTCCCAGAAGTCATGGTTTTTGTTCCAGACCCTATGGCGGCTCACAACGAGGGACAATCTTCATGCAGTATTAGGAAAAAACTGTCTTCCTTGGTCAAGGAGGACAGGTTTTACCTTATACTGAACGAGGGAAGATTTTGCCTTGTTGTGATCTGTCCAGTCAAGAGACCGGACTTCAGAACTGAGGGGGGCAGCTTCACATCAGGGGAAGGGGGAGGACGGATTATCTTTAACATTATATTAAAGATTAACTAGCAAGTTATGCACCAAATGTACATCGTGGAGCACAACTATTACACATGCTCAATGAGCTATGTGTAGTATGGACCATTAGTATCCCTTTAAACAGGACTGTTCATGCAGGGCTGCACTGGAATAACAGATGCACCATGCAGTCCTATCCATTTTTAATCACTCTTTAACTCTGTCAGTGCTTGATTGCTCCCCTTTGCTCATCTTAGAGGGAATATTGCTTATAAGTCAATGCAGAGAACTATGACTTGACCTTACTAGATATGCAAATTACATCATATTAACTGAACATACCATATAAGATTAGGTTAAATGGTGCAGAGTAGGAAATCATTTATACTATTAAGGAGTGATTTTGTATAGATTTTGGGCCTAATTCTATTTCTTGTAATAGGAGCCATAAGGCATCTCCCATACATAGGAATTACACCCTAATGTTTTACCATGCAGCTTAATACATGTATAAACCTATCTATTTAAAGTATAATGTATTGTATGCCATTGTATCTAAATACATAATTAGTGTTGTTTGGTTCAATAATTTACCAAACCAAATGACAAATTCAAGTTGGGGGTCCATACATATTTTCTTTGAAAGGCAATTGCTAATTTTCTGTCTCTCTTGAAGTCAATAATGCACTTTTCGGGTAATATCACCTTGTCTAGATCAGTACAATCAGACCAGTATAATTTATATTACTATACATGCAGATCTAGATTGTATAGCAGGAGAAAGCAGATATGGCAGATTTCCCTTTTAGCTCCCATTTTGTCTAAATGTTGTAACACATGAAAAGTACAAAACTAATTTTCTCCTTAGGCTCAGAGATGAATTATAGTAGAGGTTAATGAAAACTGATTTTTTTTTTAATCTTGGTCTTATTCTGTCATACATCATTTATTGTGTCCTTATTAAAGGGACACTAATGTCCCATAAAAAAATTATTCTTGTTTTGTAGATGAAAAAAAAAAGAAATTATTTGAAGCAACTCCCATCTCTCAAACTGCTATGGTTTGAGAGATATTCGCATTGAAAGTTCCCCCTCCCTCCCCTTCGTCTAACGTCAGGCGCTGTGCTGACAGCAGGAGATCCCGGTCCTGGGACCAGCCGGCAGCTCTGCAGCAGAGCCGAAATTGCGTTATTTAAAAAGAATTACTTCATTGGAAAGGTCTACAAAGTGTGCCTGGTTTGCAAGTACACTTTGTAGACCGTTCCGATGAAGTAATTCTTTTGAAATAACACAATTTCGGCTCTGCTGAAGAGCCTCCTTGAGTCGGCCGACTCAAATCTCCTGCTGTCAGCTTTACAGCTCACATCAGGAAAAGGGGAGGGAGGGGGGAACTTTCAATGCGAATATCTCTCAAACCATAGTAGTTTGAGAGTTGGGAGTTGCTTCAAATATTTTTTTTTTCATTTACAAAATGAGAATAATTTTTTGTGGGACATTACTGTCCCTTTAATAACCCATTAGTTTGGTTTAAGGTGTATTAAAGGTGAGAACCAATCACCTTTGCCTAACTGATCTTTTTATGAAAATGTATATTGAAATGTCCAGATCAGTACTGGAGGTTATTGAGAGACCGATTTGATACATCCAAGAAAGCTAGGAATTCAGGTCATCTGCATAAGTTCATATTATAAATGGATGAAAGTAAATTAATTGTATATCATGTTCGGTTAGCAGCATGTTTTCAATTGTTTAACACAGCATAAAATACAAAATATCTAACCCAGGGTTTTCTGTTGTCTTTGTTAAACTTTGAATGTAAGCCGTGTTTATTCTGTAGATGCCTTAATGCCCAGTCTCTGAGTAATACACTGTCTACTCCTGGGTGTTAAACTGCATTCTGAATGGTCATAGGCTGTTGGTTTTAATAACATCCCTGTCTTATCATTTGATTGAGACATATGGCTATGAGCTTGGATATCCGAACACTAATCCTAAAAATGCAAGCTGCTCTTATATGAAAGAGAATGCTGTAACATTCAAGAGATGTTTGCATATGTGTCTGTAACCTAATACAATTCTAAAGATTAAGATTTTTCTAAATTAAAAAATATACACTGTATGTGTTTCCCTTTTAACCCTTTGCAAAGCAATGAGTTGCGTACCCCTCTGGCACTGAACGGGTTAAACAGGAAATTCAAACTGTAGAACTTTCCAAGTTAGGTCACAAAAGGCATTTTCTTCGAAGGTCTTCGAAGGTTATTGACTGTAATGCCCCATAAAGACATGGCAAAAGGGGCAACTTTCAGTACATTCCATAATAACACATCTCTCAGCAGGAGGAGTATCTTTGTTTTACTCAACGGGAAAAGCAATACAACGTATATTTTTTCCAGAATAAAATATTACTTTTTCTTCAAGTTATTAAGAACTGCATGTGCTGTTTTTCAGCAGGCTTGTAGTGTTTATCCTATAGCTTTTTTTATTGCTAAAACACAGAAAAACTAAATTTAAAAAAATCTTAACAAATACTTATATGTGCTTAGATGTAATTTTAAAATATCTTTTTTAATCACTTTTTTAATCACTTTCTATGCAGTAATCCTGAGTACCTACTTAAAAGTGTGTTATCTTAACAATTTCAGAATGGTGGCACTAAACATATGTATACTGAGCTGCCTCTGGATCTCTGGATTGTCAACAGGTAAAACAGTTCATGCAGAACCAAGATTCCTGCCTTGTGATATCTGTATTGCAGCTCAGACTGACCTTGGTTTTGTTTATCTTCCCTTTATTACAATGAAGCTGATATATAAAAAATAAAAGTCCATTTTAGAGAAAAACAGCTCCAACATATGGGACAAATAAAAATTAACAAATCTCTAATTGATGGATATCAGGCTATTAAAGGAACAGTAAAGTCCCTTAAACATTTTTTGTTGTTTTGTAGAGTAAAAAAAATAAATTATGTTTTGAGAGATATTTGCATCTAAAGTTCCCGGCTCCCTGATGTCAGCTGTAAAGCTGACAGCAGGAGATCTGTGTCGGCTGACACAAGGTGGCTCCTCAGCACAGCCGCAATAGCGGTATTGGAAAATAATTACTTAATTGGAACGGTCTACAGAGTGTGCCTACAAACCAAGCACACTTTGTAGACCCTTCCAACAAAGTAACATTTGCCACATATTTTTTTTTTTACTCTACAAAACAACAAAACATGTTTAAGGGACATTAGTGTCCCTTTAACATCTTGATTACTAGAAAGCTCTATATTCAAGAGGTTAAAAGATCCATAAATATTCATGGGAATTTTATTTGTCCCCTCTTGTACAGTTGCTTTCCTAAATTTTCCACAAAATGTATTTTGATGTACATATTGGAGCTTAACACCTTAAGGATGGCCGATCGCACATGCAGCCGTCACTTAATGACCACGGACCATTTTTTTTTTTTTTTGCGATTCAGTTTCAGGGCTCCCAGAATGGTGGTCAGCCACAAGGGGAGCCCTGATCTCCATGACGGTCCTGGCACGTCATAGGTCCTTAACAGAAATCTACCCATGATGTGCCAGGACCATCAAGGGTCATTAAGCCCTTAAGGACCAGCAGGATCACGCGCGGCCGGCACTTGCGGACCACGGGGCATTTTTTTTTTATTATCACTTCCGGTTCAGGGCTTCCGGAGCAGCATGCAGCCGCACCGGGAGCCCTGAACTCCATGCCATGCCAGGACCGTCATTGGCCCTTAAGTGCCGGACTGCCGTGACGGTCCTGGCACGGCAATGGTCCTTAAGGGCTTAAGGGGCTAAGTACAAAGGAAAAAGTTTATTTACTAAGCAGATATATAATCTCCATTGTATAAATAACTGCAGAATTCTACATTAAACTTTTACATTTCACAGCAGGATAAGTTCATATCCCTTTAAGGACCAGAGGAGTGTGTAACATGTATAATATTGAATGTGACATATTAGGGCAATGCTGTGTATGCATTCATTTTATAACACAATAAACAATGCATAAATAATTATTTAAAAACAAAGTGTTCCAGAAGATATCCACTAGAGGTCAGCTCAGAGCTGGGATAGATAGTGAGTAACACAGCAGCACTTCAATTATACTAATTGCATGTTAAGTTCTAATCCATGAATAATTAATTTAATTGCTTAGCTGGGTTCATCAGTTGTACATTTTTAAGGAAAAGAATATTTGTTGATAATGGCAAAATCTTTTGTCTCAAATGCACACCTAATTTTAACTCATTCTAAACACTGGAAACTTCTCTACTATCCAAGAGCTTAAATATGAAACCAAAAATTAATAATTGCAAAAATTATAAAAATGTTACATTTATGTTTGTCAAATAAAGGGGACTGGAAATATTGGGAGGATATGCACTAAGTTGTGATAAAGAGGTGATAAAGTGGAGATGAGTCACTTCTACAGTTTTTATGTTATTCTGTGGAGCCAATGCACTAATATTTCTCCAGATTTGGAGATCTTAGTGCATAGGTTCTATAAAATAACATAGGAACTGGAGAAATGATCTCACTGTAGAAGTTATCTCCACTTTATCAATCCTTATGCATAACCCCCATTGTCTCAAGACAATATCCATCAATATGATATGTCATTTACTTTTTTGAAGGGTAGAGGCTATATAAACTATTGATGTGTTATAATTTAAGTCCATCTGCTTATCTAATCCATGTCTTAAAGGGATAGTAATACTTAAAATGTGAAAAAAAATATGTTGTAGGGTTTATCCCCCGGAGTAAAACAAGAGTACTCCCACTGCTGAAAGGTGTTTCATTCAAAAGTTATTAATTTTCAAAGTTGAATTTTTTTAGGTGCAATATCACAGTGGCCTGGAATTTTACAGTGGCGCTGTTGCTACACCATCCTATGGTGATTTATGGTCCCGGGACCAGAGCTGTCCATAGGATCGTGTAGCAACAGCGCCACTGTACAATTTCAGGCCACTGTGATATTGCACATAAAAAATTCAACTTTGAAAATTAATAACTTTTGAATTAAACACCTTCCAGCAGTGGGAGTACTCTTGTTTTACTCGGGGGGATAAACCCTACAACATATTTTTTTTTACATTTCAAGTATTACTATCCCTTTAATCGGTGGCAGTGGGTGGATGCTGAGAAGTAACACCTGCTAATGCTAATGCTCTATTTAACATTTTATGGCAAAAAAAAATCCTGATGTCCTTGTGCCTTTGTTCAACATCTTCAGTCAGTACTCAATGTCATATTCATGGAGGTGGACATGACAGTTGCTAGCCTTTTTTAATTCAAACTGAAAGCAGACAGACTTCATGAGCCTAATTAACCCTTAATGACCGATGCTGTATCAGGACCGTCCCTGGTAAACTTGCCTAAAGGACCGTGGCGGCCTTGGCACGTCACATATTTATGGTCTATGGACCAGAGAAGTCCATAGGATGGTGTTGCAACAGCTCCACTGCAAATTTTCAGGCCACTGTGATATTGCACCTAAAAAATTAAAGTATGAGCTGTTATAATTTTTTACTAAACTATCTCTCAGCGTTGGGAGTACCCTTGTTTTACTCAGGGGGATAAACCCTACAACATATCTTTTTTACATTTCAAGTATTACTATCCCTTTAAGGGAAGTCCCCTTCTCGGATTGCTCGTCCTTAAAGGGTTAAGCAATGTGTTGCACAGCTATCTGGCTCTTAAAGGGTTAAATGAACACTAACACCTAAAAATGAACTAAGTTTTGATATGTGTGTATATATATATATATATATATATATATATATATATATATATATTTGTATATTATCATGCTAGCATCTGTTAAAATTCCCTATTCATTTTCTGAGGCCTATAATCTAACCTTACATATACCCTGAGGGAGCAGCCATTCCTGCCTTTTACGAGTTTTACGGGACTCCCACTGATTGTACAGGATGCTCTATGAATGGGCTGAGATAAGATAACAATACAAGAACAGTGGGCGTTAATCTAAATCAATTAACTGGCTTTAGCACTAAAAAGAATGTTTAAGATTATATTTTAGAGTTGTAACATATGCTAGCTTTAAGTAAGTAATATTTAAAGCAATATCAGCCTATTTTATTTTTTGGTGTTATTGTTCCTTTAAGTTTACCATGTGAGGTTGGAAGTGTTTGCGGCCCTGAGGGTCTTCTAGCAATTATCATATCTGCCTCAATGGATATAACATCCAGGAGTGAATGAAGATGTTATATCTTGAGAAAAAAAGATGCAAGGGCAAAATCCATAGAGGCCATTAGGATTTTCTAACCATAGTAAGGTTAATGGGGTGTTCTTATGAGGATATCCTTGTCTGAAAAACATGAAACAATCATAAATCAGACACTCATTTACTAATATTAAAGTGACAGTTAACCTCATTTTGAATATATCATATTGAATATATTGATTATAATATGTAGTCAAATTGCATATACTTTTTATTACTATTTTTTCATCTTTGCCTATTTTGGTTTTGTAGTCTTATATTCACTGACAGGGAGCTCGCTGTATCGGTTTCCAGAGAGCTTTCTGTCAGGAAGTGTTTAATCAGGGATGGTGATACAGTGCTGTATTATCCCTGCAGCACTTCATGCTCTGTATACCATATTTATTAGACACAGTTTCTGCTGCAGCAAGAGTGTTATATTGTGTCACTATTCCTGCTTTTACAGTCCTTGACAAAAAAAGGTTTTGGGAAACATATTTAAGGAGTGCCTGCCAGGAAGGGACATAAAAGTGTAAAAAACAGGTGAAGAGGGATACATATAACTAAAAGTATAGGAAATATGACTTTACACTTGTAGAACATGGAAAGGCAAAAATGAGGTTGACTGTCAATAGCAATGGTACCAAATGTGAGTCTTTAGCAACAGCCAATCAGTTCAAAGCATGTTGGAGGTGCCATTAGACTGTGTTTACCTCAGAATCCAAGTATGAGATGCATGGATGAAAACCTAAGAGTTCCCAAGCTTATAAACAATCTTCTCACTATTGATTAAATTGAGCTACCACTGAGGAGACCTAGAACTGTTTTCAGTATAGAATGTTTCTCTATGGTTGACAAAAGAGAAGAACTGATGAGATTTTTAGTCTTGGAGTTTGGAGTATAACATACTTTTTGATAAAAAGATATCCAGGGACAGATATCCCACTGGCACTCAAAGGGTTAAAAGCCCCACTTAAGTCAATCAGAAATTGTATTTGTTCCCTATGGTATAATTAGCTTACCCCAGAATTTCTCCGCTGCTTTTACACTAGACTCCAAAGTCTTCTATATTACTCAGAGTCACAATTAGATTACCGCTAGCTATTTATCCACTTTGTTAATGTGGGTCTATCACCTTGAGATACGTTTAGTAAATCTTAAAGAGAATTTATGGCAAAGCCGCCTTTACGTTGTATTAGTTATTTGTTTGTAATTCAAATAGTTTTTGAGAAATTTTCCTTTATGTATCTAGACAGAACCCTCACACTGGGGGCGTGTCTAACAGCAAGCCGAGCAATAAGCTTTGCCTCAAACATTACTAATTAGCATACTCTGCAGGGAATTTGCATAAAGTGCCAAGAAAACATAAAGTTTAATTTCTAAAAAAATATAGATTTAAAGAAAAATGTACAGTACAGCAAATAGGTAGATTTTAATTATCTATATAACAGTCCAATTTAACTTAAATGATGTATTATTTTTAAGTAACTCCAGGCATTTTAGGAACAGCAGTTATTTTAAGTTCTGATTTTATAAGGCAAACATGCCAGGTCATGTTATGTCTCCTTAGAGCCCCCTAAAGAAAACAACAACCAAAGTTAAAATGAAACAAAATGTCAACTTAAATAAATAAACAATTTAGAACTGTCAAAAGAAGAAAAAGAAGAAAAAAAAAGCTGTTGGAACTAGTTGCTATTTTGGGTTATTAAGTCATGGAAAGAGGAGGACAAGAATTGAATCAGCAACAATAAACACTTGCATTTCAACAAAAAAAAGGAAAACAACGAAACAAAAAGGAAAATAAGAATAAATGCCATATTGTTTCCTTTAGGTTTATCTACCATAGAATCTTGGTAGAGGTTTGTTCTCATCCCTTCAATATGGAGCAAACTTCTGTCGGTCAGATTTCTTAACCCCACTCGTCGATGGAATTTTGGCAGTATAAGCAGGTAAATTCCCAGTGGCCCCCGCAGTGGCCGCTGCATTTAGTGCCAGGAGTGGGACAGTTTTCATGCCAAGCAGACTGGAGACAGGAACAGCATAGTGGGTGGTCGGTAAAGTTGGTAGGGGAGGAGGGGAATTGACGTTAACCGCGGAGGCAGCAGCAGCTGCTGCCAACACAGCCATAGAGGTGGGGGTGGAGGAAGGGGTGGTAGACTGAGAGAGGTTCATGTTGAGGTCAACAGGGGTCGTGACGGAAGCAGTCTGGGTGCTCAGTTTAGCCATCTCTAAGCTGCAAACGAAGAGAGGAACAGGAACAAATAGGTTGGGATGGTCAAGCAAGGATCAATTTGGGAAGAAAGGAATGGAACAGGGGGAGCAAACAAAGTGGGGTCGGGTTAGATTGGTCAACAAAAGGAACAGACATATGGAAGGTGGGAGAGAGAAAGAGAGAAAAAAGGGAAAATGAGGGTCAGAGGAGGAACATGTTATGTGTTAAAGAAGAGAAATAACAAAAGGGTATTTCATGGTTTGATGAGGAAAACATTACTAAGACTATAAAGAATGTCATAAAAATAGATGTTTAATGTCAATGAATGGAATAAATCTAAAGAATGCAGAGAATGATAAAAGATGATAAAGCAGAACTTAAAAAATGAAAACAGAATTTTAATTTCACCTGAGCACTGGTATGTTTGCCTTGAAGTTTTTTTGTTTTTTTAAACTCTTTCTTTGGTATTTTCTCCTGATTACTTTTAGTAGAGATGTTACGTATTGCTAATTTTAGATAATAATTGTCCATAATTCATCTGATCGCATACATCTGCTTTGAATAAAGCTACATTTTTGCTTGTCTATATTGGGTCAAACCAAATTTTGAAAACTAAAAGTAAACAAGTTTTGCTGCACATCTTGTACCATAGAAAAACCAAAGAGAAAACTCATTATTATGTTTCACTTTTCTTTTACAGAAGACATATAAAAAATAACCACCAGGGCCGGATTTACATCCCAGGAGTCCCCAGACAAGGCACTGTAGGTACCTGTAGCTCTGCCCATTGCCTAACATCCACTCCTCACATGACACCATCCCCAGACCCATCCAATGTTTCCTGGTACATCAAATACCCTTGAACTGTAACTAGAAAGGACAAAAAAAGGTTTCATCCCTTGGCTGCAAGAGAAGTATCCACTGTATTGGACACCTCTCTAGCATCCAAGAGGTTAAATAAGAGACTGTAAATGGTATAAAATAGGTACAGGGACATTGAGATTGCTGTGGTCACACCCACAACCCAAGATATGGGTATGATCAGCACAACTGAGACACCCCTCAAACAAAAATTGAAGCTCTAGACAGTAGCTTACTCTACTTATTGGGAAATCCGGCCCTGATAACCACCAATATAATCACATTATAATCATGGCTGATAATAACATATAGAGGCCAAAAGTCAGACAGATAATATATATTGTCCCAACCAAACATTTTCTAAAACTTGTGAGACTTTCAATGAGTTAGTTTCATAAACAGCGTACATTTCTAATAAATTTTAACTTAACTATCAATATCCAATAAATTAATGAATTTAACCCCTTACGTACTCATGACGGTCCTGACACGTCATGGGTTGGACCCATGATAAGGACCCATGATGTTCCAGGACCGTCATGAATTTCAGGGTTCCCCACATGACTGCACACCGTTCAGGGAGCCCTGCATCAGATAAGCCCCACCAAAAAAATGTTTTGGTTTTTTATTAAATTTGGATTCCGGACTCCTCGAACAGCGTGCAGCCGAAGGGGAGCCTGGAATTCCATGACGGTCATACTACTTCATGGGTCGTTAACTCAGATCGACCCATGACGTACTATGACTGTCAAGGGTCGTTAAGGGCATAAAGCCATCCGCGACCGGTCCTTAAGGGGTTAAACTAACAAATCATAAACAATATATCATACAAGCACACATAATTGAAATAGAACCTTAATATTTGGCTTTGAATATGTTCAGGGCTGTTTTAAGCCACTACTGTAGAAAGTAGAGGGACCCACTTTAGCATTTGGGTGCTAGAGAAGTCTGGACACTTTTCTTGCATCCAAGGGGATGTACAAATTAATGAAAATGCCATTTATACCCTCTATGTAAAAGTGAATACTCAAGAATATATCTGCTTCACACAATTTTGATCTAACATTTAACTTCAGAGAATGTGGTATATACATAATACTAAGTGCCCTCACAAAGTTGGACAAAATATTGAGTGTTCACATCTGACTTCACACAACGCCAAGTTTTCATATTCAGCTTTACACATAAAATACTGTATTCGCCAGTTCATTGTGGAGAAGGATCTGCAAAGATGCTTGAACTGTTTTGTAAAGAACTTATAGTTGCCATTGATTGGTTGGGGTGGAGGCTTCCACCAGCAAGTCCTATTTATTTCACACAAGATGCTAAGGTGTCTATGTGAATGGTGCTAGACTTTGTTTACGATTAGCACCATCTGGTAACTTAACCTCTGTTTATATTTGTGTTTTTATAAGGCTACCAGCTGGACTACAAATGGTTTTCAGAGAGTCAGTGGCCTGGACAAAATTGCCACAGCTTTAATTATACTAAAATTGTTTTGTATAGTGTTTGGCCTGCCAGCATGTGTCTAATGTAAATGTGGCCTGCCCCATAAAAAGCTGAAACACTGAGGTAAAGGTCATAAAATGAAGAACATTCAACTGTAGCCCAGTGGTTCCCAACAAGTGTATGTATCAGTGCACATTTATTTGTCACATAATATTTTAATTATCATATTGATTTTGATACACACACTTCAAAGAAATGTAGATTTTTTAATTGTGTTTGTCAGAACTTAAATAAAGAGGTGGGAACCACTGCTCCAGCCCATCACTGTCACTACAGATGTCAGGCTTTTCCAATGCATGTAACCTCATAAGAGGATAATGCAATATGCTTTGGTCATTGCTTCTTTATTTTATGAAGAAAACAAAGAGAACTTTCTTAAAGTGATATCAACCTTTTAATTTGACTTTGCCTAGTTTTCAAGTGCATAATAGTTAAAGTCAAATTTCCTATAATTTTGTTTATCACCTTCACTTTTTTTTTACACTTTTATGTCCTTGACAGTAAGCTTCATTTTTAGAGAGCTTTCTGGTCATTCAGACATGAAAGCAGGATAATGGTACAATGTAACACTATCCCTGCAGCACTGAGTGCTCTGTATGCTATATTTTGTACATAGTAACACTATCCCTGCTTTCACAGTCAATGACAAAAAGCTGTCAGGATCATAAAAGAGAAAAAAGGTGAACATGAAAAAAATGTAAATAGTATAGGCAATTTGACTTAAATAAAGATCCTTAAAAACAATGATTATTTTTTTTTTTAAATCTTTTTAAGATTTTGTTACTGAATGTAATTTGATGCAAACAGCAATTTCATTTTTTGTCTGGCACTCAAAAGGTTAAGCTACATATTGAACAAAGGACTAAAAATTCTAGATATGTTTGTTTAATATGTAGCTTAACCCTTTGAGTGTCAGACAAAAAATGAAATTGAGTACCATCTACAAGTCCCTTGTGGGTTCCTATATGACATCCTGGGTTACAGTATTGAATCTACAACAGCAATACACCTTGTCTGAGGAGGTTTCTAATAAACAGACATGCTCTGAGGAGGAGGGGATTTAAAGAGAGCTGGATCCAGAATCAGGACTAATAAACCCTTCAATTGCAAGTAATATACTAGCAAACTAGTTGAATCGCCGTTTAAGGACGTGACATGAGAATCTTGCTCTTATATGCAAGCTGAGATTCTCATGTCACTCTTTTCATCACAGTGACATGCTGAATACAGTGTATACCCGCACAGTGTTTTAAATGCAATGTTTTAAAAGGATACCATCATTGACACCCATCCCAGTATTTTCAATTACTCCTACCCTAGTATAGGAAGCTTTTAGATATTTCAGGCAGTTGAGAAATTGTGCCATACTTTGATTGCATAAAGAGGTTAATTTCTCAAATAAAGTAGCATTTGTATGATGTATTATAGTGCAACACAAATCCTACCATTCTGCTTTCTTTTACAGGAAAATTATTTTTTCTCTCCATTTTTCTGTATGAAAATGCATTAGGAGACAGATTATATACTATTAACCCATTGGTATATTAACCCATTGAACATTAGAGATCTCTAATGCTTTGCATTTCATTTGCGTGTTCTAGCATCCAAGGACTTAATTTTGTATTACCAACATATGTGTTTACAATTGTCTCATCCAACAGGAAAATCCAGTGCATTGCAGCCTTTGGACAATAAGGAGGTGAATAAATTAAGAATGGGCAACCTGGCCCTCCAGCTGTTGTTGGCTAGCAAGTATGATGTTGTTAAAGTTCAACAACAGATCGAGAGCCACAGGTTCCTCCCCCTCCTGCTCATTCTATACATTTTCATTGTAAATGTGCTGTGTATTACATCTAACAAATGGTTAAAAAGTTATGTTGTAAACCCCAGGAGGCATCTCCTTTCCTACATATTTTATAAAATGAACTGCACATTACATTATTAGGATTGATTTCCCAACCCTGCCCCACAGCTGCTTGCCCTCTATATTGTAGGTTGAACATTCTCTGTCCCCTGTCCCACATCCCTGCTATCAACTATAGGAGCTAAGTGCCTAACTCAGTATTAACATAGTAACATAGGTGACAAGGCTGAAAAAGACTTGTGTCCATCAAGTCCAGCCCATGCGAAAACACCCCTGTTGATCCAGAGGAAGGCAAAAAAAAAACCCTGAAGCCATTTCCAATCTAGCCCCAAGTGGGTAAAAGAATTCCTCCCTGACTCCAAATGGCAGTCAGATAGTTCCCTGGATCTACAAACTACCTGTATTGAAGCCATCTGTCATAATTTTCAATATTGTTCTGTGCTAGATAGGCGTCCATTGCTTTTTTGAAAGCAGTTACAATATCTGCAAGTATGACATCCCGAGGCAAAGAATTCCATAGCTTTACCTCCCTTATTATAAAAAATTCCTGCCTTTGTTTTAGTCGAAAGCGCCTTTCCTTTAGTTTTAATGGATGACCTCTCGTTCTTAGCTCAGCTCTTTGTGTAAATAATTCATTGGATAGTTCTTTGTAATGCCCTTGAATGTATTTGTAAATGGTAAATGTCTCTTCTCTAATGTCTCTCTTTTATTGCACGGGTTAACTATTGGAAATCACGCTCAAAGTGTGAATATTCACTAAGAAATACATCTTATTGACACTATGCCTTGTCATCTAGCCACCTTATCTCATCCACAGGTGTATGTAGTTTTGTGTTTGTTTTTGTGGGTGGATAGTTGCTTCTGAACCCTCTGGTCTTTAGCTATGTCATTGTTTAACTTAATGGTTAACATTTTATTTGTAAAAAAAACTTTATAGTGTCCTATGACTGACCAAGCCCTTTAACACATCTACCTTTCATAGCCCTGAGCTCCCCACACTTTTGCTATGTAATCGCATGCGCATTTGTCATTGGCAACATTCATCTCTCCTTACAATAGTAGTGTGCAACAAGTGGCTTAGATGCTGTATGCAGACCTCCTAGCCTTTTTTTGGGGCTCCAACCTTCTCCTTGGTGCAGTGTAGACTTAAGAGTCTGGTCCTTCTTCATAACACGTCTCACCCCACATGCTTTTTCGTGTTACCTTAAAGGGATAGTAATATTTCACAAACACAGCAGCTCCAATTAATCTTCATAGTATTTGAGCCATAGAGAGTGTTATTTCAATACTGTCAGAGTTGCAATCCAAGAGTAATTGAATGATAAAGTTTCCCCCTCCTGCCCCTTTTACCTAGTGTAAGCCACTTCCCCTCAGATGTGGAATCTGGTCCTGGGACCAGACAGCTCACAGCAAAGAACAATCTTCTTACTGTGAGAACAATGAAATCCCTGCCCCCATTGACAGGTTTATCAGGTTTTTCACTTATGTTAATTGAAGATTGTCCCTCTCTGCAATTGGACACCACCCTGCTGCTCTGAGCTTAGCAGTGTTACATCAGTAAAAGGGGTGGGAGGGGGATACTTTATCATTCAATTATTCTTGAAATAACACTCTCCATGGCCCAAATACTATGTAGATTAATTGGAGCTGCTTTTACTATGAAACACTACTATTCCTTTAATGCTGGACTGGACTCCAGTGATATTACAATCACAAGGAAACCTGAGGCTGAACCAGGAAGCAAAAGGGAAAGGTAGCAGGAAAAAAAATGCTCTGTGGTCCTCAAGTGCCGGCCGTGTACGTGCGTGGCTGGTCCTTAAGGGGTTAACCTCTTGAATGCCAGAGAAATCAGTGAAAGGAAGAGAGAGAAAGGGACAAGCGTATGAAGTGAAAGGGGGGGAGGAGAGGTGTAAGTGGAATCGGGGAAAGCGAGGGTGAGTGGGGCAACTGTAGTCAGCGAAAGGGAGGGTGAGCGAGGTAAGCAGAATCGGTGAAAGGGATGGTTAGAAGGGTAAGCGGAATCTGCAAAAGGGAAGGTGTCTGGGCTACGACAAATCTGTGAGAGGGAGGGAGAGAGGGACAAGCAGAATTGGTAAAAGGGAGGGTGGGAGAGAAATCTGTGAGGGGAGGGAGAGAGGGGTAAGCAGAATTGGTAAAAAGAGGGTGAATGAGGTAAGGGGAATCAGTGAAAGGGAGGGTGAGATGGGTAAGCGGAATCAGTGAAAGGGAAATGGGAGGGGCAAGAGTAATCAGCATAAAGGAGGGTGGGAGGGATAAGAGGAATTGGAGAAGTGGAGAGTGGAAGGGTAAGAATAAATGAGTTGAATCGGCAGGTGGGAGGATGAGTTAAAAGGGAGTGTGAGTTGATGAGGAAAAAGGGAGGGTGGGAAAATAAAGCAAAAGATTGGAGGGAGGATGAGACGATATAGAAATAACTACCCAAAGCCATCTCTGACTCTAACATACCTCCCTGTAAGGAATGGTTAAATAAATGCATTGGGATTTTACTATACAGTTATCAAACCATTAACACTCTCTACATATCTATGTAGGGTGAAAGTTCTCTGGCAAAAGGAGTTGTTAGACATGTGGAGGCTCTGCTCCTGCATGTCTAACAACACCCATTTCCAGCCCTGGGGCATGTTTGGCACAGATAAAGGAACTCATCACGTGATATATATATAACAGTATATTTGAAGACACATAGAATCCTAGATATTACTGAAATGATGCTTTTGTTGTGTCATTAGTCAATCTATGATCGGATTTTCATTAGAAGACTAATCTTAAAATATTGCTCTATGCAATTCTGCATGGAACAAATTGAATGTCACTAAGATTTGAAGAGATGAATAACACAGTAGACTAAAATTATATGTATTATTGGTTGGTAACTCAGACTATGCCTCTGTTTAGAAGCTGAGTAATAATATTGTGACAGTAGCCATCAGTATGAGCAGTACAATTTACATCACAGGCTGAGGGATATAGAGATTCATATAAAATGCTGCTGAATGGAAAATGATAATACAAATAAAAGGAAAAATCAGGTTTCAATAAGAAGTGGGCATACACAAATTTAAATGCTAAGTTACAGAAGCCAAATATGTTTTTTAATGGAAAAGTTAATTATCATATGAAAAATAAATGTTTTATGGTTTTCCCATCTGATTAAAAAGGGTACTTCCACTACTGGGGAACTGTTCAGTTAAAAATGATTACAGCACAAACTTTTTTTAAGCTTTAGTATCAGAGAGGCATCCAGCTAATTGCAAAAAACAAACATTGGATACATCGCTGGCACTCAAAAAGGTTAATATTAAAGGGATAGCAATACTTTGATTAAACTGCAGTACTAAGTCTTCTTTATATATTTTTTTAAACACATAGCTCTATATTTAGTTACTTACAATTCTGTAGTTCAAAAGCTATTCCTGCAGAAAGGACACCCCTCCCGCCCCTTCTGGCTGCTTCCCCTAAGATCTTCATTGTGGGACCGGATGGATGCAGGGACTTAACTAGGCTGACCATACCTCACCTTTAAAAAAGGACACACATGAAAAATGCATACTACAGGGTTGCTTTGATTTTGGTGCACTCCTGAAATATGCCTGTTTCCTATGTGTCGTTTTTAAAGGTGAGGAATGGACAGCCTAGTCTTAACACAGTATGTATAAGGAAAACCCTGCCCCTTGAAGAAGGAGGGCAGGATTTTCCTTTGCTTACTGAAGATTGTCTCTCACCGCTCTCCATCCAGACCAGCAGAGAGGATCAGTGATGCAGGGAAAGGGGCGGGAGGGGGAGGACCTTTCTACAGGAATAGCGTTTGAACTACAATATTGTAAGTAGCTAAATATAGCTCTGCATGTTTAAAAATATATAACGAAGACTCGGAGCTGCAGTTAAATTGAAGTATTGCTATACTTTAACTACAATTTTCTATTGCAGTCACCGGGGGTAATGTTCCTGTCACCTATTATGGAGAGCCCTAGACAGCCAATCAAACTCTCCCATGGAGTGCATGATAAAGATATTGGACATTACAACAAAATTGAAACTGCCAAATGCAGCACTCACAGTAAAACAAGAGCTGATCTCTGGTGCAGGGGCATTAGGAATGTGCTGGGAGGTAAGAATATCCCACCCAGATTAGCAATGCAGTGGAAACCTGTCTGACAATCAAAAAGGTTAAACCTATGAGTGCCAGAGGAGTACGCAATGCATTGCCCTCAATGTGTTGTGTACCCCTCTGGCACGCAAAGGGTTAAACGAATTTGGATGTAATAGTCATAATCACTGTGTGTGTCTTTGTAAGTTGTTTCATGGGAAGCCTCCCACATTCAAAGGACCATACACATGGGAGGTATGTGACTCACTGCGAGTTAAAGGGATAGTAATACTTAAAACTTACTAATCCCCATATTGTAGGCATTAAAAAAAAGAAATTAATTGGCCTCATTGTAATCTCTCAAACCTTTATGGTTTGAGAGATAATCACTTGCAAAGTTCCCCCCTCCCTCCCCTTTCCCTGAAATCAGCATTCTAGCTGACTAAAGGGGAATCCGGTCTTATGTGCATCAGGTGGCTCTGCAGCAGAGCCGAGATCATGTTAATAAAAAAGAAATGCTTCACTGAAACGGTCTTCTACATGTCCTTAGTTTGCAAGCACACATAGAAGACCGTTTCAGTGAAGGATTTATTTTTTATTAACGTGATCTTGGCTCTGCTGCAGAGCCGCCTGATGGTCATACGACAGGATTCCCCTGCAGCCAGCTACAATGCTGACTTCAGGGAAAGGGTAGGGGGGAACTTTGCAAGTGATTATCTCTCAAACCATAAAGGTTTGAGAGATTGCACTGAGGCCAATTCATTTCTTTTTTTAATGCCTACAATATGGGGATTAGTACATTTTAAGTATTACTATCCCTTTAAGCACTGGGATTGCTAAAGGCATTGACCATTTGAGTTCCAGAGAGGTATTCAATACATTGTTACTCCAAGGCTTAAGGCAGGAAATGTGCTTTGCTAATGCAATGCAGAATTGATAATACCCAGCCAAGGATCATATCTAATTACATATCATGACCAAGATTTTTGACCTACTCACAGACAATGTCTCAATTATGTCTCTCCCTGTTCTCTCAGAATGATACATTTCTCAGAAAAGGAAAAGTTTCATACAATGTATCATTCTTCCAGCAGTTAGTAGTGATATTTTCTCAGTATAACAACTCAACTGTATGTGTAAAAACAAACAGGCCCAAAAGCCAGATAAAAATGGCCTATGGGCTGGATCTCTGAGCTAGACTTCCTGGAACATATGCACAAAAAATGGAGCAATCTGGGGACACCAGCTGCCCCATAGTGGACAATTAAAAATACCATTAATTTAACCTCATGAATGCTAGAGAGGTCTCCAACACACTAACATTGAAGGAGTTAAAATCAATGGGAATTTGAGGAAGTTTTATTTGTCTCCTATGGCATTCAAAGGACTAAGTATAAAGGAAGCTCAATTTCAACCGATACAAAAAAAGAGATTTTTTCCAGAAAAGGCAGTAAAGTTGGAATTATTTGCCTCTAAATGCTGTGTTTGCAGATACTGTTTTAATGCTTTTAAAAAAGTAATGGAAATCTTTCTAACTCAGAATACTATTGAGAGTTATGATAGTTGGTATCAATGCAGATAGTATGTTGATCCAAGAAATAGCAGACTGCTATTTGGGGTCAGGAAATTTATTTTTTGCCCACTTGGGGCTGAATTGGAAACGGCTTCCACTGTTGATATGTTATGGGCTGAATTTGATGAATGCAGGATATCTTTTAGCCTCATGAACTAAGTTACTATTTTAATTGTTCTAATTTTCTAAGCACATCAGCTTTAGCACGACTCTTCTGCCTTTTGCCAAATGACATATCCCACTTGTGAGGATATTCTTTAACCGTTTGAGTGCCAGAGTGGTGCCCAATGCATAGCAAAGCAATGCGCAGAGTACTCCCTCTGGTACTCAAGGGGTTAACCATTTGACTAGCAATCGGTAGGAATATTTGGAGTTTTTATTTGTCCCCTCTGGTACAGTAGTTTTCCCCAGAATTTCTTTGTGAACATAGCCAACATCCTATAATATAAAAGGCCAGATGTATGTTTGTCAGATGCAGTCATGCGCAGTAGAGACTGCCCTAATGGACAAAATGCGCCATCTTCCCAGACGCTTTTCCAACCCTGTGTGCCCGGTGTCCGAGGGAGCCCTGGCCCCAGTCGTCTAGCTGAGCCCAGAGGTGCGAGGCGAGTTCACAAACCCCCTGCTCTGGGTCAAAGCGCGCTCCCGCATGCACACCCAAGACTGACAAGGTAGAGGCGCGCTCCCTCTACTGTTACCTCATGCGCTGCTGTTACTGAGGCCGCAGGTGTGGGGACTGGCGGGTGCACGGCTATCTTAACCTTTTGAGTGCCAGGGGGAATGCAAGGCACTCAAAGGGTTAACTCATTCAGTGCCATACACGGGCTTTTACACTAGTATTGTATAAAAAAAAAATCATCATTAATTTGTTTACATTTTTTCATTAACCCTTTGGATTATAAAGAGGTCTCCTTTGCATTGTAAAGAATTTCTCTCATGCAAGGAGTTAAAATAATTGACCATTTAAGGACCAGAGGGGTGTGTGAAATGCACTGCACACCCTTTGGTCTTTAACCCCTTTGCTTCACGTGACGTGCCAGGACCGTTGCGCTGGTCTGGACGTTAAGGACTAGTAACGGTCCTGACACGTCATGAAATTCTGGGAAGGCATCGCAGCTCCTTTTAAAAAAATACCGCCCACCTGAGGATCGGGCCGTCATTACGGTGTTAAAGGGTTAACTTTATGTGCCTCTCACCCTTTGTTAGTGAAATGTAACGTGGAGAATCTCTGCACACTGGGGATGATGTGTCAGGAAAAAGTGGCACAATTCTATGGCAGACCAACCGCACCATAATGAACAAACCAAAATTGCCATTAATTTAAATAGGGCTTTTAACCCTTCCACTGCTGGAGAAGTCTCAAACACAATGCTTCGTAATGTGCTGGAAATATTTCTAGCATTCAAGTGGTTAAAAGCTCCATTTAAAGTAACAAGCCTTTTGGAAATGTTGATGTGTTCCCTGTGGTGCAATTGGTTTACTCCAGAATGGCACCACTTTCTGTTAGGTGATCAGACTCACTATACAGAATGCATGGAAAGCCATCCTACAATTAGTATATAATTCATTCATTCTACTGCCAAGACTCCAGATGACTGTCACAGGGTTTACTGGTGAGATTGATGTAGGAGGAAATCACAGATCTTATCTTGGTACTTTTTCCCATATTTGCACTGTTAATTGTACATCTAAATCCACTGTCTCTTTGGCAACAGCAGATATTTCTATTAACAAGTCTGGGATGTAATTTTCAGCTTGCAAATTAAATCTGTCCTGCAATCTGTTTTGCTATCATTGCATTAAAGGATACAAACACAGATCTTTCTAGCTGCCAACTACAATCTGTAAAAATATTACTGGTGAACATGACAGTAAGGATTTGGCCAGATTATTATATCCAATGCTGTTTAAAACATTACACTACATCTGTTTTATGTTTCCAATTGTTTTTTACTTTTTTGTACTATTCACAAGGTATTGAATAGACAGATACATTTGTGTTAACTGCACAATAATCGTAACATTATTTTCCAGCAGAAGGTTTGCAATGACAAGAATATGCTCTTTCTCTCTATATTCACATTACTTCAAATAAAAGATTTGCAAATACATAAAATCCCTTTTCTGCCCAGCGAACCATACATACATGCGGAATAGTTTATTTCACTTTTTTTTTTTTTTACAATGAAAGTATTTTACCAAGAAGGATACATTGAGATAGTCTTTTGTTCTCATGTATATCTTGGGTACTCATTGTCTTTACCTCAGAAGGGTGAAAAGCTGAGTTGACCTTCCCAGGTCTAGAACTTGTGACGTTGAGGCAGGCCTGGACTGGCCATCGGGCATACCGGGCATTTGCCTGGTGGACCGGTCCAGGGCCGGTCCGGGCGTTTAAAAAAAAAAAAATAACGAACTGACGCCACCGCCCCCCCATGGGCTGCTCAAAAAATAAAAATGGGCTGCTCGGCCTTAAATGCCCAGGCCTATTTTTTGTCCCAGTCCGGGCCTGCCCTGAGGTATGAACAGATTCTATACCTGCTGCACTAACTAACTGAGCTATCTCACCAGACTGGGCTCATATGTACATACAGGGAGCTCTCCAGATCTGCCCCAGAGACTCCAGTTTTCCGACTTACCAGGTCTCCGGGAACAGAGGCTGAATCTCCAGCTTGGTGAGTTCAGCTACAACCCCACCCATTTTCCAGTCCATTCAGTCCACTTCTCCCCCATTACTCCCATTTTCACACCAATTTCATGGAAAACACCTCCTTTCAACCATCTTCTCCAGTGCCAGAGTGGTATCCATTGCAATGCGTTGGGTTCCTCTCTGCCACGCAAAACATTAAACTCCACCCACAAAATGACATGAAACACATAATATGGACATTCCCATCCTCAGTTCTACAGTGTTTCTCTGTGGGGATTGGGACAAAAAGGCTTCTAGGAATGTAAATGTATCACTAGTTTTATCTCAATATCCTGTAGACTGCAATCTGGGTTCTTCAGATGGAACTCATTGATAAACATATAACCTGCTATTGAATCTTTGCCATAGCCAGATACACATTAACCTTTTATGAACCAGAGGGCTGTAAAAAGCAGTGCTAAGCAATGTGTTGCACACTGCTCTGGTTGTTAAAGGGTTAAGGTCCTTATGTTCAAAAGAAATGTGGCATAATTCTGGAGCAAACCAACTGCATCATAAGGGACAAATGACAATTTCATTTAAATGGGTCTTCTAATCCTGTGTATAATAAAGATGCCTCAATTAGCAAGGCTTTGGATACCTTTAGCACTAAAGGGGGTGGGGTAAAAGCCCCATTTAAATCAATGTCAACTTTAGCACTTTTTATTTTCTTATGCTGAGGTGGTTTGCCCGAGGATTACTCCAGTTTTCCTTTGAAAATCAGACCTTTAAGATCCTAGCAGTTCTAAAACTAGATACTGGTTTGCGGGTCTCCTACAGGGCCAGATTTACATCTCAGCACATCTAATAAAGGCACCCATCTCCCATGGCCACATCCCCAATCGTCACATGATCCTACCCTCACCCAGACCCATTCACTGTTTCCAGGCACATAACATATATTCATCCAATCCTATATATACACAAAACTGGGTAACTTAATTAGTAAACAAACTGGCTAAATTAGTAAAAGAAACTGAACATTACAGAAATATTTAAACTGGCATATAAACCTTCCACCATTCAACACGAGTAGGTGTATGGTGCAGGGGCCTAGATTTATGCTATCCAGACCCACAACTGAACACAATGGGCATGACAAGCACAACTGAGGTGCTACGCAGCATAAGGCACCAAAGGTTTTTTCCTACTCCACCTACTGGGAAATCCAGCTCTGATTATATAGCAGGACATCCAGGATATGTGCCTATATATTTACTACAGACTCAAGTCCCTGCACACATTCAGGGGTCCAAGACAAGTGCATACCTGCCAACCGATTTCCAGTGACACACAGTGATTTTGGCTAACTGTCCATAGATCCTACTATCCATGTTTTTGTAGCTTGCTTCAGATTTTAAGTTCGACCCTATATTCTATGTGTTTAAAATGTTAATAAGTTATGAGCTTCCCATTCCCAAGATGTTAGTATTGCATTTTTATGTACTATGTAGGTATGGTAAATGAATTTCGCTATAGGTGTTCAGTATTAAAGGGATAGCAATGGTTCATTTTAATTTGATTTAATATTGTAGACATTAAAAAAAGATTAACATCAATGTATGTATGTATGTATGTATCTTTATTTATATGGCGCCACACAGTGTACGCAGCGCCTTACAATAGACATATGGTACAATAAATAAGAGGGGATGAAATAAGTGCGACATTCATAGAAACAATGGGAGAGAGGTCCCTGCCCCAAGGAGCTTGTAAGTCTTATCTCTCAAACCTTTATGGTTTGAGAGATATAACTTGCTAAACTTACCTTTCCTGGCAGTTTTACTCAAGTCTGCCATCTAGCTGACAGCTGCAGATTCCAGTCATTTGAACAGAGGCTTTTCAGCAGAGATGAAATCACTCTATTTAGAAATAACACTACACTTTGTAGACCGTTCCAAATTAAGTATTTATCTTTAGATATAGTTATATCGGTGCTGCTGAAGAGTCACATCTGGTCAAGCGGCCAGAATCTGCTTCTGACAGCTTTACAGCTCGTCAAACAGAAAGGGGAGGGACCAGAGAACTTTATTTTCCTATATCTCTCAAAACAACAGTTTGAGAGATACGAATAAGTGCAAGTACTCTCTTTTAATTGAATATACCATATAGTTAAAACTTTTTTTCTGACATTACTATCCCTTTAAAGCGGAACTACCACTGCTAAACAACTTGATGTCTAATAATTCCCCATCTCATGACTAGCTGTTCAGTAGCGCTATTCACCAGAATTATTACCTTATTCAATAGAATTCTCCATTCTTCCCGGGCTGACAGGCAGGACAGAGTGCAGACATCTTTCAATAGTGACGTCTACACACCTGTGCTGTCAGTCCTAGACGGCTCTAGGACGCATTGCTAGGAGCCGTTCGGGTCTGGAAAGGACTGACAGTGCAGGCGTGCAGACGTCACTATTGAAAGATGTCTGCGCTCCGTCCTTCCTGTTAGCCCGGGAAGAATGGAGAATTCTATTGAATAAGGTAATAATTCTGGTGACTAGCGCTACAGAGCAGCTAGTCGCCAGATGGGGAATTACTAGACATCAAGTTGTTTAGCGGTGGTTGTTTAACTGTAAATCTGCTGATGTCATGCTATGTGGTACTATAGGCTCAAATGATGCCCTGTCATGTGACTGCCCAGAACAAAAGTGTCTCTGGAAATTTTTTTAGAAATGTTGGCAAGTATACAAAAGCCATGGTTGCTTACTAATTAACTGAGCCCTTAGATTAAATCATAAATGGAAATATTAGATCCCCTTGCCTCCTCATTACTTGTTTTGATGTGCAATACATAATATATTGGATCCAGTTTGGATAAATTAATGTTAACTGAACAATAAAGTTATGTCAAAGTAATGATCGAGTCAAATCTTGTTTCCACATAAAATGCAGGTTCAGTAACATAAGCCGTTGAAAAGTGACCTAAATTGGAAAAACAAATCCAGTCTCTTAAATGACCTTTAGTTCTCAAAGCTGTTCCATAATAAATGGATAAGCAAGTAAAAATTGACATTATTCATATCACTGTAGTCCCAAAAAGCACAAATTAGTCACTCAATACTCTGTAAGGCCAACAGCCCAAGAAAAACTGAACTAATTGTGGAGTAAACTAACAGACGGCAAATACACATACCCACTAAATTAAGTGGGTAGTTTAATACCTTGAATGCTAGTGATGTCTCAAACATTGCAATGTAAAGCAATTTAGACCTTTCTAGCATTCAAGGAGCTAAACTCCCCAATGAAACAAATGAGAATTTGTATTTCTCCCTTGTGGCGCAATTAGTTTACTCCATAATTAACTCTTTGAGTGCTAGAGGGGTACGCATGTTGCATACCCCATGGCACTCAAAGGGTTAATCCAGTTCTTCGTAGTACAGCATAGTTGATGTGATTCTGTGTTTTGGTTTCACAGGGGGAGGGGTTAAGACTTGTTCAATGGTAAAATGTTTGTCACTCACCTGGCATTAATGAGGTACTGTGCTAAGCTGATGTTTGCCGGTGATCCCGTGATTGTAACTTGTCTCTCTCCATTGCCTTCTGAAGCATTTGCAATCTTGATCTGTGCTCCTGACATCTGCCGGATTTCATTTATCTTACTGCCTTGTCTGCCAATAATGCAACCTATTAGCTGTATGGGAACAAAATGTTAAGATGAGTACACCCATACCTAAGAAAGAAAGCTTGTAAAAATAAAAAATCCCAGTAGCTAATGCTATGTGGGTACATTGGTGTTACAGTTAATAGAATATAGATATAATAGAAATATTGAAAAAAAATAACGAGGTATATTACTTTGGCTTTCATCATGTATACACTGTCCAGTGTTGTCTGTAATAAGACACTTAACTCTTTGAGTACCAGAGGGGTATGCAACACAACTGCAACAGTAATTTAACCTCCCATATTTTTCTGTCCCTCTGAGTGTGAAACAGTCCCATCAGCACAGTCAGTTTAATGTCCCTGACATTGTGTCATTTTTGGCAAAAATGTTCTCCCACTGGTGTCTCTGTATTTTTGTTGTTATGTTAAAGCTGGATCTGTGGGAATTAAACCTTTTATGTAATGGCTGTCCAGTTTCACCCACATAAAGAGCTGTTGGGCATTTTGCACACATGATGAGGTATATTACATTGGATGATATGCAGGTGAAGGTACCATTGATCCTGTGGTATAACTGGGACTGTTTCACACTCAGAGGGACAGAAAAATATGAGGTTAAATTATTGTTGCAGTTTAATACTTTAAATAATGTCTGAACAGAGACAGAGAATTCCTATCACATTATCACATTGTGGATTAACCTTTACAGTAGTCCCACTGGGATCGTCAATACCTTTAACTCCTCAGAGGAAGACTGTAATTTACATCACACTCCTCTACCCTTGACTGATCAAAGAAACTGGGTCTGGACTGAGCTTTCTTATCTGATTTCCATTCTAAACAATGCAATGTGTACTTGTATATAAGAGAGATGTTTTCATATTTATTTGTATAACATGCCTGCGGAAGAGACCTAAGAGGTTTTGAAAACTTGCATTCTAAATCTGCTTAGTCAGCCAATAAAGGTATAAACCTAACTAAAACAAAGGCAGGTATCTTTTACGGTAGGGGGAGTAAAGTTATGGAATTGGCTGCCTCAGGATGTTGTGCTTGCAGATACTGTAATTGCTTTCAAAAAAGTAATGGACACTTTTCTAGCACAGAACAATATTAAGAATTATAACAATTGGTTTCAAAGCAGATAGGATATTGCTCTAGGTAAATATCCAACTGCCATTGAGAGTCAGGAATGATTTTTTTTACCTACTTGGGGCTTAATTGGAAAAGTCTTCACTGTTTTTTTTTTGCCTTCCTCTGGATCAACATGGGTGATATGGCATGGGCTGGACTTGATGGATGCATGCCTTTTTTCAGCCTCATCAACTATGTTGCTATGTAACTATGTATGTAACTCCAAAAGTTTCTGATAAAATTATGTTGTAAAAATATCTGTATAAGTAACATAGTCACGTTTATATTTTCTGTATTGTCAAGGATTGTTTTTTTTTTTTTTATAATTTCTAAAAAAATTGTACTATTAGCATTGAATTTTCAAAAATGACATTATCCTTTTGAACATTCCAATTAAAAAAATTAACTTCAAAATAAGATTAGAATTTCCTGATGGCCATTTTTTAACATAGTCTGAAGGATGCGGATATATTTTTGCTACAGTGATTCCTTAAAATTATTCTTATGCATAATGAACCAACATGATTGCTTAAAAAAAACATTCAAGCCTAATTTGATGTTCACAAAAAAATGTGCAATCCAATACAGCCCTTCTAACTTTTCTCTTAAAATATGTTAATTAGGCACATTGGCTCTGTGTCAAAATGACAAATGTCTTCAGTTTTCTAGCAGTATTGTCACACTAGCAAAAATGCTGAAAGAGATTTCCCTAGAAATTAATCAGCAATTTCCATGTATTACTCAATTCTCAACACTGTGATTTGCATCGCTCCCTGAGGATAATTTCTGACAATAATAAAAGACTGTCTGTATGAAAGGGAAAGCATTATTTGTATAGTACTAACTGATTCAAGAAAGAATGGGCACATTCTAAAAAGGGGAGGGACTTTGAAGCTTTATCACATCTTGGGCCTTATGCAAAAACGATCAGAGGAGTCGTTTCTGGACAAATCAACTGGACCATTGAGTTTTAACCCCCTGAATGCTAGATAGGTCCCTAGCACATTGCTTTGCCCTATTTAAATTAATGGGAAATTTTATTTGTCCCCTATGGTGCAGTTGGTATGCTCCTGATTTATTTCACATATAGGGCCTGTTAAATACAAAAAACTTGTTTTCATTCCACTATTTCTGCAGATACTCCATGGGCTTATATAGTAAACCGATTTTAATTCATAATTTGTTAAGAAGATTATTATGTATGTCTTGAGGTCTTATTTTGGGGTGGGGCATTTTCTGCCTAGATATCATTGTTTTTGTTTGATGTGTTGACTGTTTCAGCAGAATCACTCAGTTACTATAATCTTTTCTTGTTTTGGGCAATTTTGTGTGTTCATCGCAGTTTTTAAAGCAAATTGATGTTGTCATTTTTGATTTGAAAAATAACTAAATAAACCACTTAGAATTTAACTTTAATACATAAAGTGCAACAAACTGGGCCTACCATTTAGAAATCAAACATTTTCAAATGAATTAACAAAGACGTTAGCTCAACACTTAGTATGTATGAATGTCATCTATGTTGGAAACCCCTTTTGCCCACAACAACATGCACTAATGCACAAACACAAGGAGTACATCATACAACAAATGCTTTGTGTGTCTTAAAATGAATAACAGCATTCATCGTTCACCCCACGGTATATCCCTTCAATTGTGTTTTTCTTTTTTTCTCCTAAGACATGACATTCTTTTAATTTAAATTGATCTTTAAATGACCTCTCTGCTTAGTCTGACTTGTCAGACATCTAGCACCCTCTGTTGATGGAATACTAGTTGTGCTGCTACAAAATAAAACTTAATGAAAACATATTGGTGCTCCACCATCAGAGTGTACTTGGTGTCATACATGTCAGATTAAGCAGAGAGGTAATACAAAGTTCAGATTTTAAAAGTCAAAATGCAAGGTTACATCATAGACAAACAAAGAAAAACACAATGCACAGTTAACTTTTTGAAAGGCATGTATACTCTCAGGAGTACAAAAGTATATACTGCAGTGTACCTTTTGTTCTGGCACTAGCACTAATTAAAGGTTCATTTTAAAGGGATAGTAATGTCAGAAAAAAAGTATTAACTATATGGTAGATACAATTAAAAGAGAGTACTTGCAGTTATTCTTATCTCTCAAACTGTTATGGTTTGAGAGATATAGGAAAATAAAGTTCTCTGGTCCCTCCCCTTTCTGCTTGACGAGCTGTAAAGCTGACAGAAGCAGATTTTGGTCACTTGACCAGATGTGGCTCTTCAGCAGTGCCAACATAACTATATCTAAAGATAAATACTTAATTTGGAATGGTCTACAAATTGTGCCTGGCATGCAAGCACACTTTGTAGACGGTTCCAATGAAATATTTATTTCTAAATAGCGTGATTTCAGCTCTGCTGAAGAGACTGTGTCTGGTCAAATGACTGGAATCTGCAGCTGTCAGCTAGATGGCAGACTTGAGTAAAACAGCCAGGAAAAGGTAACTTTAGCAAGTTATATCTCTCAAACCATAAAGATTCAAGAGATAAGACTTAGATTGATGTTAATCTTTTTTTAATGTATACAATATTAAATCAACTTACAATTAACCATTACTATCCCTTTAAAGACCCAGTCCATGTTGAATTGATTCATAGGATCCATTATGATATTCTGACCAGTGAGTGGGGGGTTATTATTAGGTGTAAGTTGGGAACCACTGCTATAGTGGGTAAAACCATAGACATCAGTAGCACCCAACAGGTATAATTTATTATCAACTTTGTTTTCTTTGATGGAAAATGGCCAACACATTCCACATTTATAAACTCTCAGCATCAAATTACCAATGTGTTTTTATGTTTATCCTGCAGCTCTAAGGAACAAATTAACAAAAGGATGGTATCATATTATATGCTGGATTTAATGAAATCCCCATATAACATCTGCCTCTCTGTTTAGAATGTAAATGTATCTGAAAATATGTGGTACGCAAATTCAAATGTGCTTAGTTAATAAGACAATGAAAAAGACTATAAAGGTCAACACACTGAAATAGAATGCCATGATCCCAATAAATTGGTGCCTTATGTTTGTTCATTAAACAAGGTAACAAGGGAAGGGGGCACGATGGCAGGAAATAAAAAGGATTATCCAGGTATTCAGATTGAAGATACAGTTATTCCTCTCTAAAGGACAACTGGATTCGTTGTGCTTTTTACTGGAATTATCTGTTTCTGTCTCGGCTTAGTACTTACTGTCAGCTGGAGGTAAGGTAAACAGGATATAGAGTGTTATATTTATATTACAAAATTGTCATTATGCATTGAAAGTATGTCCAAACCTTTACTATGGCAATGCAACCTTTTTGCCATAATTATACATGGACTATGATCACAATCACTAACAACTGAGAAAATAGATTCTATGTAAATCAATATACAGTAGTCTGTTCTTCTGTAATGCAACACGGAATGTGATGGCCATTTTCAGCATGCCTTTACTGAATAAGGACTGGGTTCTAACTGGCCAATCAGAGGAGACACACTGTGGGGAATGTAAGAATACAACTCAGTTCTAAAACAGGAGCTGGAACTGATATTTTTCTGCTGCATGTGCCTAATTCCCTTTTTACTAAGTTATTTACACTGAGAAATGTCTTCTTTATTTCACTGGTGCCAAGGGAAGGGTAGTGTGGGGGGTTGTATGGACATTTTGGGGGTGTTCCATCATTTTGCACCTTGATTATCCCCATGTAATAACAAGTTACAGGAGATATTGGAGTAAACTTGGTCCATTTACTGTGCATGCTTTATGGTGGGTATTCGGGGCTCTGGGTGTGAATGCAGGTGTCCAGTAAAGTGTTGGTACATACCGAATGATAGAAGCACATGTTTTATATGCCAGTATCTAAGGGCAAAGAATAAGCTACAGTGGCAGCTTCATAGCTCCTTTTCCCACATTGAGACTGTGATGTACTAACACTTTTTATCATGTACATTAAAGACACTTTTCTCTACTGTCAAACACAGCAGGTTTGATTGGGCCTTATGTACAAAATAAATTATCCCAAAATTCCTACTGAATTAAATTAGGCTTTGAATCCACTGAATGCTAGAGAGGTCTCCAACACAGAAGCATTCAAGGGCTTAAGACACATTAAACTAAATGGAGGTTTTTATTTACCCCTGTGTTGTCATTGCTTCAGAATTCTCTAACAGACTAGTGTCAAGCCTCAATTAAGTCACTTAGGAGTGTTTTTTAATTTCCCCTATAGTTCAGTTAGTTTGTCCCATAATTGCGCCAGTTCTTCTCAGTAAACCAGTATAAATATAGACTTTAGGAGGAGATGTACTAATACGACTGGTGTACTTTGTTAGGCCAACACATTCCTAATGTCAGTTTATTAAGTTACTGACAGAAAATGTTCTCTTTAATGCTGATTATGACAAGAGAAAGGCAGAGGGGAGGTGTATGGGCATTTCATTGAGTTGTTTCCCTGCACATACTACAGGAAGGTGTTCTGGACTTGCTTGTATTAAAATCTTAATGAAGGCAGAGTGTGTGCGCTAGTATGCACTAAAGCGATCATGAGATGTGGTGCATACCCCATGGTGTGGGAGCACAAGTTACAGTCCAAGGCCAAAAGAACTGAGATGATGGATTTGTACATTCTCCTCACTAGGTTTTGAAAATCAGTCAACATTTTCCTGTATTTTTGCAATATATCCTAATGCACAGGTTTTTTTTTTTTTTTTTTTTTAATCAAATCAAAGTTTATTGAGTTTTAAAGAACATCAAAGCAGGGAGGAGGGATACAGAAAAAAGAAAAACCATGGTAAGGGGGGGGACAGTTTCCATAGTAAAAAAGGTACAGACTGAGACAGCGTACAGAGTTCTGTTAAATTCTTCCTCAAAAGGATTACAAAATGTCTTGCATTGATAAAGAGGCATATATAACAGCAAAAGGGATACAGAACAAAGAGCCTAAGAAGGGGAACAGTCTCACCTAAATAGAAGAAGAAGAAAAAAAAAAGAAGAGGGGGACGGAGGGGAAGGGGGAAGGAGAGGGAAAGCTGAAAGAACAGGAGAAGAGAAAGGGGGAATGAAGAGGTCCCCCATTTCCCACACCAAAGGCACAGAACCCTGCAACACAGATAGATCACTGACCAGCCTTGTCACCCAAAAGGGCTTGCTTCAGTGGATCCTCCAAGAACTGCGTCCAAGTAAACCAAGTGGTGAAATAGCAGTCCCCATGCCCCTCTGCCGCCAGGATAAGTTCCTCCAGGCAACATGTAACCCAACTGTGAAAGGTCAGAGGCGAAGATTTGCCCCAATGAAGGGGAATAAGTGCCTTTGCTTCGTTCAGAAGATGACGTATCACCGACTTCTTATATTGCGAAATGGACATAGCAGTATGGTGTAAGAGAAAGGGGGCAGGCAGAAAAGGTGGATGAGAGTCCGTGAACTTTGAGAGAACAGAGTGAATCTTCCACCAGAAAGGCAAAGTAAGAGGACAATCCCACCATATGTGCAACAAAGTACCAGGAGCAAGCCCACATCTCCAGTATACGTCAGGGTACTCAGGTGAATGGGTATGTAAAAGAACCGGGGTACCATACCATTGGGTCAAGAATTTGTAGGACATCTCTTGGGTCTTTTTGGCCATAGAGCATTTATGCATCAAAATGAGTATCTTTTCCCATTCAGGCTCGCTCAGGGAGACCTGGAGAACATTTTCCCATTTCCCGACACAAGCTGGCAGGGTGAAATTGCCCGATGTGCAAAGTAGTCGGTACAGAAAAGATATACCGTGGGGAGGAGGGGCATCCCCAGAGCAGATAGTCTCAAATGAAGTAAGAGGTCTAAGAAGATTATGTTTCTGTGGGAGAGAGAGGAAGAAATACCCAAACTGGCGAAGTTGCGATAGGATATCCACCAACGGCTTAACTCTGCCATCCGCAGTCAAAAAAGATGCAAGCCGAGGATTATCCTCAACAGAGGTGCCCAAAAAGGGTCCAGGGGCCTGACCCAGGACAAAGTCTGGATTATGTCTTAACGGGGTCATCGGAGATGGATAGGTGGTGACCTTGAGCGGTACACGAGCTCCATGAAAGACCGAGAGAGTAGCAGAGATCAAAGGGTGACCCCCAGAAAGAGACCTGGCGTGACGCGGTGACAACCTGGGAAGGGAATGGAGCGGGACACCAACCTCCACTGCCTCCAAGCCCACCCACAACCTCTGTGGAGGACTAAAGACCCACTCCAGTAGTCGCAAAAGATGACAGGCCCGATCGTAAGTCCGGGGGCACTGCAAGGCCTCGTCAAGACATCAAAGTGAAGTCTGGACTTCTTCCCCGCCCAAAGGAAACGCAACCACATAGAATGCAGGGAGGAGAAAAAAGGCAGAGTGACACTGATAGGGATCGTCTGAAACAAATAGAGCAGACGAGGAAGAACATTCATTTTCAGAGCATTAACACGTCCCAGCCAGGACACGTGGAGCGGCCCCGGGCATGCAAGTCTCTCTGAAGAGCCATTAAGAATGGAGGAAAATTCTAGGTGTAAAGTTGTGAAGGTTTCCCAGTCAGCCAGATCCCCAATGCACAGGTTTTTTTTTTATGTAGGAGATGCACTGCTAATAATGTATGAATAAATATATTAAGTATTATTTTTGGTAAATAAAGAATGGTTCAATAACACGTTTAAAAGGTCATATTTTATATGAGTGTGAAATCAAATCGGTCAGTTCTCTTCTGTTACCTTAGAGCAAGGATCTCCAGGCAAGAACAACCAGATCTGATCTCATCTATAATACATTTCCAAGGGCCATAGTGGAGCAATTCTGGTGTATACCAGCTGCACAGCAGGGAACAAATAAAAATGATATTGATTTAAATAGAACTTGTAACCCATTGAATACTAGAGAGGAGACCTCTCTAGCATTCAGTGGGATCAAAGCTCAGTTTAAAGGGACAATACACCTACTATTTGAATTAAGATATTCTCCATATATCCTATATTAAAAAACGCTAAGGATGTTTGTCAGAAGCCGTCATGCACTGTAGAGACGTCTGTGCATGCTGCAGTCATGTGCAGTACGGACTGCCTGTGCAGCGGCTGATACGGAGCAGGGAGCTCCGAATTCAGACTGTAGTCCTCTCTGCACACCTTCCTGGGACCAAGTATTCAGAGCGCCCCGCTCCGTATCAGCAGCTTCGTGGGTAGTCAGTACTGCTCATGACTGGAGCGCCGACAGTGTTGGCCCATGTACACAGGCTTTAAAACTAGTATAATATATAAAGTCAAACTGATTATATATTTTTTTCATCTTCAGCTAATTTTTTACAGTTTTCTCTTCCTGACAGTGAACTCACTGAATTTCTGTTTACAGTGAGCTTTCTGCCAGGGACTGTGAAAGTATGCATAGTTATGCAGTGTAGCACTAGCTCTGCAGCACTCTCTTTATGCTGTATTTAATATACAGGAGGAAGGACTTTCTGCTGTAGGTATGGTACTACATTGTATCACTACCCCTGCTTTCATATCCAATTTACTCTTGCAGGACATGTAAACTCATAAAAGAGGTTTATTGTCACTTTAAATTGATAAGACTTTTTTTCTTCCCCCGTGATACAGTTGGTATGCCCCAGAATTGCTCATATTTAGCATCCTGAAAACGACCCCACATTTTTATGAGTCTTTTTCATTGCACTTACATCATTGGGAATAGTAAGCTCATGGGAACTGGTGGGAGAAGTGGCATCCAATCCTACAAGAGGGAAATAAAGAATAGAAGGAAGTAGTTATGGGAAGAATTTTAAAAAGGAGAGAAATGTGTAAATTAATACATATTTACTGTATCACAAGTGAAAAGAAAAACAAAAGGTCAGAGATGGCAGCAAAGAAAAGTACAGAACTTACAGCAATGCCAAAAATGGTGTTAAAAGGGGTATAGTGGAAGGGTTTACTTAGATTTTAATGTATTTTTGGTATTAGGAACCTTTAGCATAAATATTGTCTTATGTTGAACAAGATGCTATTGATACTGTTAAGAAGCACATGAGAACAAGGAACTACATTGATAGCCATATTGTTGAATACAAATGTGGACTCTCAACTCTAATATGTCCTCCCTGTCTGCTTAAAGGAGCAGTAACATTTTATTATGAAAAAAATATGTTAAAGGGTTTCTCTTGCTGCGTTTAATAACAGTACTCATATTTCTGATAGATTTTTAATTCAAAATCATTACATCTCCAATGTAATAAAATTTTCTGTTCTAGCCACCAGGTGGTGCTACTGTTCCTATCATTTAATATGGAGAGCGGTAGTCAGTGACTCAAGCTCCCCCATACAAAAAAACCTGTCTTTTGGACAAAAAGGGGGTTATGTACTAAGGTGTGATAAGGAGGTGATAAAGTGGAGATAACTTTTCCAGTGATATCACGTCTCCAGTTTTTGTTATTCTGTGGAGCCTATTCACTAAGATCTCTCCCACTTGAAAAAACGTAGTGCATAGGCGCCATAGAATAACACAGGAACTGGAGAAGTGATATCACTGGAGAAGTTATCTCCACTTTATCACCTCTTTATCACACCTTAGTGCAGCTTCCCCATGTTGTCAAAAATGATTTTAACCCTTTGAGTACCAGAGAGGTATCCAAAGCATTGCAACACAATACATTGAATACCTCTCTAGCACTCAAAGCATTAAAAACAATGTGCGTAAGTTGTAATGTATTTTAAATCAAAAATATGCCAGCCGTGAAGGTACTCTTGTTGTACTCAGCAGGAAAATTCCTATATTGTGTACTGCTCCTTTAAAAAAGTTGAAGTCAGCTGATAAAAAATAAATACTCAAGATAACCAAAATTAAAGAAATATTGGAAATTTTATAAAAGAGAAAGGGTTAGGGCAGGGTAAACAAGGAACATTATTGGAATTAAAATAAAAGGATTAGTAGTGTTTGAGAAATTTTAGAGGGGAGGAGGGCTTATTGAAAGAAGGAAAGAGAAAATACTGTAAGTTGCATACATTTTTTTTATGGGAGAGGAGAGAAGGACAAAGGGATAGAAGCAGTTGGGGGGGTCATTACATTTAGAGAGATGCATGTGCCATATTTAATAAGAAAATATTTAAAGATGAAGTAATGCCTCCTCATAATAACACTCCACTTTCGTTGCTATGAAAAGAAAATCCTAAAGACCCCTTTGATTTTCACCCTTTTGTCTTTGTTGAAGCGATAACTTCTTTAATTTATCCTGGGGGTCAGGTCTGTGGAGGCGGACATGACAGTTGCTGTCAGATTGTTTAACTGACACAGGAAATGTTCATGAGCTAACCCCAAAGATAGTTCATCTCCCCCAGTGTGTTCCACAAGCTCTTGATAAAGAGGTGATAAAGCAGTAATGATTTCTCCAGTGTTATCACTTCTCCAAGTCCTATGTTATTGTATGGAACCTAGGCACTAAGATTTCTAAAACTTTGGCGATCTTAGAGCACAGGATCCACAGAATAACACAGGAACTGAAGAAGTGATATTACTGGAGAAGTCGTCTCCTCATTATCACCTCTTTATCATTCCTTAGTGCATAACCCCTGTTGTGAAGCAATGCGTTTACCACCACTCTGGTCCTTAAAAGATTCAAATTACATTGTACAGTGGGTATAGTTTGTGTCCTAGAAATTGTCTTGTCCACCTCCATGGGCATAACATTTTCAGTCAGTCCGGGATGTCATCTTTTGAACAAAGACAAAAGGTCAAAATTCATAAAGACCATGAAGAGTATCTGGCCATAGTAAAGTAAGTATGTGTGTTATTTTTAGGTGGTGTTACTTAATCTTTAAAGAAAAGTAATTCGTAAGTAAGGGACAAAGGAACATTAAAGCAAGCAGAGATGATGTAAAAGGCCAATCTTTTTTTTATCACATACAATGGTGCAATTGTTTTTCAAATGCCAAAGTAATCTACAGAATTATTATTGTAGTTTTGTTTAAAAACTGTTTCAGAAAAACAGAAATTCTACAAAATAGAAATAAAGTGATCCAGTGTTGTTCAGGAAATAGATAATAGCAAATTGTATACATGGGCACACCTGGGAACTCTCTAGATCTCTCCTGGAGACACTGGTTTTCAGTGTTCATTACTGGGTCTCAAGGGACAGAGGCTTCTCCAACTTGATGAGTTTTCTAGTAACCCCTACCCAATGGCATAACTATAGGGGTCAACCTCCACCTGGTGCCCGCACTCTCCTTCAAGCACTCTAATAATGCAGAGCGCTGGAAGATGACATCATCTCCCAGCGTTCTGCATTACTGAAGAGGACCAAGCGAGAGCTCCACGGAGGTAGGAGATGGGGCCATTGTTGAGGGGGCCAATGTAGTCGAGGGGGGGCCCATGGCACTTCTTGCCCCAGGGCTCGGAGGCTTATAGTTACGCCTCTACTCCACCCATCACTTTAGGAACAAACCCTGCCTACGCTACTTCCAAATACCACCAAATTAAGCCCCACCCACATAATTCTATGAATGGAATCATTCGGAAGCTTCCATCCCAGACCTTATTACACAGGGCTATTCCTAGGTATGTACATAAGGGCCATATCCTGAAAGAAAATGGGATCAAATCTCGGGAAACATACTAATATCATATTAAAAGTCACCCAAATTCTCATTGATTTATAAGGGGATTTTAGGAACACTAATGTCCAAAAATCATTTTATGTTGTTTTGTAGACTTAAAAAATTAAATTATGTGGGGCAAATCCCTTCTCTCAAACCTTTATGGTTTGAGAGATATTCACATCTAAAGTTCCCCTTTGACATCAGTGCTCTCCTGGCACCAGGAGATCCCGGTCCTGGGACCAGTCGGTGGCTCTTCAGCAGAGCCGAAATAGCAATCTTATAAAGAATTACTTCATTGGAACGGTCTACAAAGTGTGCCTGGTTTGCAAGAACACTTTTTAGACCATTCCAATGAGGTAGTTCTTTTTAAAGATCGCTATTTAGGCTCTTCTGAAGAGCCGCCTCATGTCAGCTGACACGGATTTCCTTCTGTCAGCTTTACAGCTGACATGAGAGAGGGGGAAACTTTAGAGGCAAATATCTCTCAAACCATAAAGGTTTGAGAGATGGGATTTGCTCCACATTATTATTATTTTTTTTAGATCTACAAAATAAAATGATTATTGGACATTGCTGTTCCTTTAAGCATTTGAATGCTAAAGAGGTCTCAAAAGCACTAGTTTGAAATGAGCTGGAGACATATCTAACTTCAAATTGATTAAAAGCCCTATTTAAACAAATGGGAATGTTAATCCTCCCCCTTCCCATGGTTATGTTGGTTTGCTCCAGTATTGTCCCATTTTTTAATTCGTATTGCCCATACATTTTTTTCACAGCATTTTCAGGACATTTCTAATTGAAATCAAACTCTGACTTGTATATAATATATATTATATTATAATTATATGTGTGTGCTATGAGCACCAAAAGGTGATATGGCTGGCAATTAGTGAATCACATTGAAATTTTCAGTATGTGATAAAAAATTATTTTGGTCTATTACTCTTCAGGCATGTACTAATTTGATAGAGTTCTGTTTGACATGAATTCAGCCCAAAAATGTTCTCCAGTGAAGTCTAGTGGGAAGCATTTTACTGGGTCCATCTACTTGCTATAAAAAATGTAAATGATTCGGGAACCATTTTCCACAGCAACAACAACATCTTTCAAGAGGACCAAAGGAGCCATCTTCACTCAATCTTAAATGAAAAGGAGGCTCATGCTTAAGCATTTTAAGATTTTTGTGTATGTTCATTATGTTCCATTTCAAATTATCATTTCCTTGCTTGGAAAAAGCACAGCATATTTTCTTATAATAAACTGCTAGGCTTATCAATATTGAAGGATAAATGAAATAGCCAGTGCACTCAAGGATTAATTAGGCTCTCAAGCTTTGGAACAGATTCTGTGTGTGTACATTGGTACATGCCTGAGAAACATAAGCTCCTCTAACGGACAGCACAAATAAAATATATACATGTATTGTATGGTAATGGTACAAAATGAAGCAAGGTGGACAAAGCAAATGGTAAACAAGGCACAGAAACAGAAACAAGGTGATTTGTGTGAGAAACAAAAAGGGGTATTTGGTCACTGAATGCATTTAGTAAAAGAAATGATGTAATGACCATGGGAAAAGAAAGGTGTTAAGAAGAAGGACATTCTCAGGGGATCATGGGTACGTACCAGGGAAACCAGGGGTGGTCTGCCCAAGGGGAGTAAAGGGGGAATGCTGCATAGCCAACTGGTGAAGCTTGGTCAACTGCAGGGTAGGATGGGAAATTAGAACTAACCAATCAAATGTAATTATTTCAGAGTACAGAAAACCATCTATCATGTTCAAAAAACAAAAAAACGGATTATTGAAATTAACAGAAAAAGAGGATCATCATTACTTCTAAACTATTGTACAGAGAATAAAACAATTAGAAAAATGCAATATTTCATGTTATTTCATGTAATAACTATTGTTAATGTTAACATACAAAAATATACTACAAAGGTAAAAAATTCATGCAAATCTAAATGAATAAATTAAGTAAATGACAGGAGATACGGATTTACATTTGTGTCTGGGCCACTGTACTTTCCATTGCTTCCTAAGACATTCATTCAGACTGACACTTTGTAATCTTATAATGTCAATACAGATCATTCAGACTGCTCACTGTAGAAAGTAAATGCTGCCCAGAACAAATAAATATGGTAAGTTAGATATAATTGGCATGCTCTGGACTCACGTCTGGATGTGGGATAGCGTACTGCCCTTGAATTGCAAATGCCTGAAAAACAACAAATAAATGAAATAAAATGTACACTTTGATTGACAATCCACTGCTACAGAGAGAATTTTGATGAAGGATACTGAATATTTCAGAGATCCCCAAAACAGTCCTTAAGTATAACTAACAAAAGTTACCTGCTTGAACAGAGGTGCATGGCAAGAAAAAGGCCATAGCCCCAAAAATGTTATAACCATTTCATAGCCAGCATACTTTCTGTGTCAGGTATGGACAACCTGCAGCCTTCGAGCTGCTTTTGAACTATAATTTTCATCATCAGTCAGCTGAAGTTGACGGGCGTTGTGGTCCAACAACATTTGAAAGGCTGCAGGTTGCCTATCCCTGCTAAGCTCTTGTTTGTTTGTTCAAAATCTATCTATACAACAAAAATGTTATGTAAGAAACATAAAAACAATTGTTAACTTTATGGGCAATTATCATTCTTACTAAGTCTACTAATATGGCAGCAGACTTCATTAAAAGTCTGGAGTTCGGGGATTCCTGGAGTTGTTTGGCCATTTTGGACTCTAAACCAAAATTGTGTTGGCGCAAATGAATTAATCAGAATCTCCTTTCTGTTATTGACTCACATGTGCTCCAGAAGGGGAAACCTTAAATACTAGGATGTGATTAATACTGGAGGACAGGTTTGAGAGCCACTGGATACTTTTATTTACTAGGAAATGGCATCAATATTCCTGATATAACTAGTACTTCTAAAATCATTCATACTTTCACCTCTCAGTCCTGCAATTTTATAGGGCTGATTAATATGGCTACCCAACTTGCATTCCATTAGCTTGATGAAGCACATAACAGGGAGTTTGTTGGTAGCTTTCCTGAGAACTCTGCTTCAATTTTATTATGTTTTATATGGTTAATCCCATCAACATCTAAGTCTGAAACAGAGGTGTTCAAGCTGTGTGCCTCTAGCTGTTACTGGATTATTCTGGACTAGTTGAAGAGCCCGTTACACGGGCCACAGTGTCACAGCCACCCGGTCGTTGGGCAGTCATGCGCAGTAGAGACTGCCCGCACCGAGGCTGATACAGAGCTGGACGCCCCGAAGCAGCGTCCAGCTCTGTATCAGCCGCGGTGCGGGCAGTCTCTACTGCGCATGACTGCAGCACGCGCAGCAGTGTCTACTGAGCATGACGCGGCGTTACACATGTTTTAGAGAATTATTATACAGGATGATGATAGTTGCAATCCAGCAGTATCTGGAGACACAATAGTTGCCAACCCCTGGTCGAAAAAGTCAATGTGCCATAATATATTGTTGTGCAATACACATTATATCAAATGGTGGGATTATAGATGTAGGTTGGATTATCGTATGCAGAGTGAAGAGGCCTTGCTAGGTATTGGTTGAAGAGGATCAAACACCTGGGGGGAGATTCTCAAAGGTGTGATAAAGAGGTGATTAAGTAGAGATGACTTCTCCAGTGATATCACTTCTCCAGTTCTTATGTTATTCTGTGCCGTCTATGCACTAAGATCTCCAATGTTCTAGAAATCTTACTGAATTGCCTCCATAAAATAACATCGGAATTGGAGAAGTGATATCACTGGGGAAGTTATCTCCGCTTTATCACACCTTAGTGAATCTCCCCGGGTCACATGTTTAAAAACCCAATTTTTACGTCAGTTTGGGGCAGCAATACATTAGGTGAGTCCTTTGGAAGCATACCAATGTTTCGGAAGCGTGAGTAGAGAAGAACTCCAGCTTTAATGTCATTAAAGTTCCTATTTGAGGTCCTTATAAATTCATTTGAGAAGATTAAGTAATCATATATTGCAATGAATACACAGGTTATATGGTCCAATATAACTTTTTTAAGATACTCTTTTTTTAATTAAATCTGTTGATTTGCCTGTAAACTGGTTTGCTGCTGTGTATGTAGCTCAAATGTTTTTTGTAAAATTCTTAACACTAATTATATTTTTTCAATACTATTGACAATTTAAACTGCATTTTCTGTGACTGAAAGAATCATATTTAAGTGAGAATATCTGTTCAGTTTTTTCATCAGTTACTTTTAGAATAGATGAAGGATGAGACCAGTGAAAAGTAAAATATTTTGTGACACAATAGGAACATGACATGCAGTATGACAATACGTTCACAGCAATTTCACTTACACAGAATGGATGAAAACAATAACAGACTTTTTATTGCAGGGGAATTGGAATGACAAAGCAGGTGGGATGCAACTGCAGGTCTAGGTTCTGCAAGCATTGTCTCAGAAACAACATATACTCTTATACTATACCAGGAAAATAGAGTAAACTAACAGGTGCTGGTTGAGGTTGGGCCAGGACGGTGTGATTTCCAGCTGAGGCCAAAATGGTGTCCGCTCTTACCTGGCCTCCAGCAAAAATAATAGGTCCAGAGGCAGGTTTGGGGCGGTAAGGAATAGTGGCACCTTTTGGCGGCGACTATAAAGAGAGAGACACATAAGTCATTCATAATGTAGCAATATTTCAGCTAACAATCATTCAAGGTATATACATGGTGTAGCAAGTCTGCGGCAAAACAACCATACCATATGACGTAAACATTGCACTTCATTTAAATTGGACTTTTAACTTCCTGAATGCAAAACAATACACTGGAGACCTCTCTCACATTCAAGGGGTTAAAATTCACATTGAGATCAGTGGGAATTTTGGCTATTTTTATTTGCACTCATATGATGAAGTTGGTATGCTCCTGAATTGTCCCACTTTCTTTGTTCATATAGTTCACTGTACATGTAAAGGTGTCAGTCATCGTGTATCAGGCAATTTACCTTCATGAGTTCATCAGATCTTATAATGGCAAACTGTGAAGCGAGCCAAGATTAAACAGTTATTTTTAATTGGTTTCTGTGTTTACTGTAGTGTGAAGATTGCTTTTTTCTGTTGCTTATCAGTGGAATTTTCAGAGCAGAGAGATCAATTGTCTTTTTTCAGTATAGACAGTAAGCAAACCAAAGGAGCTTGGGAAATTTTAACATACACTACAATTTTAGCATGTAACACTTTGTGACCCATAAACTTCTCAAATGCGTTGCACCACAAATATGTTGGAGACATCAGTGTGACCTGAGAGATTCATTGGATACAAGAGTAGTGCTCCCATAAGACACAGCTTTCTCAGGAGAATCCTGGTTTTTGGGTGACTGTCCCAGGGTCCTGACTAAAGCTCACTTGGCACTATTACATGTCGTGGAATTCTACCTTGTGTGCAAACAAAGCTGTTGTTATTACCTATCAGCCAATCACAGCACTTAGAAAAAGTGATGAGGGACAGCTGCAATGCTCTCTGCATAGAGGCATGTGAGGGAATGCATGATGCAGCTGACGCACTGTACAACCATGAACTCAGAATCTATTGACTGGCCTGGGAAGGGATGAATTCAGGGCCACTAGATACCCATTATGTCACCAAATTCCATGGTCCTTATTAACCATGCATGGTCTCTGCTGTGTGCCCATATCGCAGCAATGAGTCTTATGTGCTAAGATTGGGATCAACAGATGGGATCTGGCAAAAGTTGAACTTGATGGACACTTTTTTCAAACTCAATAAGTATGCACGTGATAAGACTGCACATCACATTAAAAGAAAAATGGGAGAGCATATTAAACCCTTAGAGTGCAAGAGAGGTACGCAAAGTATTGCAAACCACTCAAAGGGTTAAAAAGTACTCATTGGGGAGGGGGGATACTGGTATACCACTGTTTTTAACACACCCTATTTTTTCAAAATTGATCTTCAATAAAGTATATTTATTTATACATGATTTTTGTGCAGATCTGTTATAGATGCACAGTGTAAACTAACATCCAATAGCAGTTGAAGAGAATGCATTTTGTAGTTTCATATCAGACTAGATTTGGTATCAGTCCTCAGGTAAGTGGAGAGGCTACTTAACTTAACTAGGAACGTAGCCTTGTCTCATAGGTTAATTTAAAAGTGTCAGGATTGGTTGAGTGGAGGGATATTAGGGGTGGGTAAGCCAGGATCCCTAGTTTGCTTCTCTTTCTGTGGAGGAGCTGGACAGGATGGGGTTGAGGCATTTTAAAGGGATAGTAATACTTAAAATGTAAAAAAAAATATGTTGTAGGGTTTATCCCCTTGAGTAAAACAAGAGTACTCCCACTGCTGAAAGGTGTTTTATTCAAAAGTTATTAATTTTCAAAGTTGATTTTTTTAGGTGCAATATCACAGTGGCCTGAAATTGTAGAGTGGCGCTGTTGCTACATGATCCTATGGACAGCTCTGGTCCCGGGACCATAAATCTCCATAGGATGGTGTAGCAACAGCGCCACTGTACAATTTCAGGCCACTGTGATATTGCACCTAAAAAATTCAACTTTGAAAATTAATAACTTTTGAATAAAACACCTTTCAGCAGTGGAAGTACTCTTGTTTTATTCAGGGGGATAAACCCTACAACATATTTTTTTTACATTTTAAGTATTACTACCCCTTTAAAGCATCGGTGTATGCAGGCATTTGCCAGGGGCCAACAGCCTCAGGAGGCTTCACATTGGGCTTACAGCAGCCCCATTTTTATAGAAAGGAACCAATTTAATGATTTGATCAGATGGCCAGTGAGGAGTGAGGCAGTTCTGGGTGAACAACATGTAAATATGAATGCTTTTCTCACAAACAGGAAGAAAGGAAAGGGAGGCTACAACTAAACATAAGTATCCCAGATGTTAACCTATAGGTGGGGGCCTCCATTAACATTTCTTTGGGGTCCTCATGAGTTTTTAAATTGCACTGGCATGGGGGTTCCTTGGCAACAATATTATACAGTAAGTACAGGATCATGGCACTTTAAAAAGTGTTAAATATGGTCAAAGCATTTTGTTTGTTTAACCAAATTCCTGTGGGGCTTATCTAAGTGTGTAGCACCTGGGGAGCATTGTGGACAGTAATTTATATTAAGGGATGATGGGTAAGATGGGTACTCATAGGTTAATCTTCACACCTAGGACTTGATTTATATCTCACACTCCCCTAGATTAGGGTGTTCTAGGCACCCTTAGCCCCACCCATGGCCACACCCCCAATCATTATATGCGCCCCCACCCCAACCATTGACTAATGGCACAAAAAGATAGGCCCGGCTTACACCATATAAGCACAAACCAAATCTTGACACATTCATTGCTAAAAATGTTTCCAGTGTATTGCTTTGAATTGGAGACCTCTGTTGCATCCATGAGGTTAACTAATAGCCAGGAAAGGGGTGTATAAACTGGTAAATAATCCATTCATCCTAACCCAGGAGTTGGTGTCTGGGGCAGAGGTACTGCTCTGACCACATCCATAAACAGAATGTGGGTGTGGTCAGAACAACTGAGGCATAGGGTGATCACATGTCCTGGATTGCCCAGGACAGTCCCGGATTTGTTTGTCCCTTGTCCCGGGCAGCTCCCTTCTGGGATAGTACAATGTCCTGGATTGAAGACTCCTGAACTCAGAGGTCTAAACACTATAAGAGGAATGTCCCATAGACTACTGTCACAAAGTGATGTCTCTGTTGGACTACAAAAAAATGGACAGAGCTCTAAACACTAGAGAGAGAACTGAGCATTGATACTGACATCAATCAGGCTCTGCAGTGCAATTTTGTTGTATTGTACTGCTAATCTAAGGTTCTGGGATTGATGTACATTTTCTTGTAGCCCAACACAGGCATCACTTTCTGTCACAGCAGTCAATGGGCAGTTCTCTCTATAGTGTTTATAACTCTGTGGTGTGCTCTTCTCTCTGCAGTGTACTTGAATGGCAGAACTGAAAGGTGGTCACCCTACTGAGGCAAACCTCAAGATCTGCTTTGCCTATTGGGAACTTCAACCCTGTTCACATCAGTGTTATTCTCTATGTAGAAACCAATAGGAATGTTAAATCTCTAGTAAATGGAAAATGGTGCATTATTATGACTACATGTCAACATTATCAATGGACACAGACTTACCTCTAGCATGACCACACAGATCTGTTTAACACACTGAATGATGGCATCAGGGGTTCCTGATATTGTGACCGCTCGCTCTGTGGAATTTGGCAGCATATCTCCTGCAACTTGAACTTGGGCGCCTGTGGACTTCATGTAGAAGGAAAAATAAAACCTTATTAGCATAAAATTGCAACTATCACAAGACATAACATTGCTTGAAAGGTTTTAGTACCTAATTATCACCAAGGCTTGTTGTTTAATATGTGGGAGCTAAAGCAAATTGCATGTGATTTTTTCTTTTTACAACTTGCTGGTACAATACACTCTTCCTTATCGTTATTATAATATACTAGTTACAAAGCCCTATATACGGGCTGATCCGGAGCGGGGAGCTCTGGATGGCTCACAGCCTGTCTGTGCTTCCGGCTCTGGGGCAGACAGGCTGTCAGCCTTCCGTAGCTCCCCACTTCGGATCAGCCCGTTCTGTGAGTCCCTACTGCGCATGTACGGTTACGCACACTGTAAGTGACGCATTCTAGGACTTTATGTCATAGGATAGCTGAGAAGCAGGTCTGTTCATCTACATTAACCCTTTGAGTGCCAGAGGGGAACGCAACGCATTGCTCTACAATGCGTTCCGTACCGCTCTGGCACTCAAAGGGTTAATAAAGTCAAAGTGCAGAGTCTGATGTACTAAGAAGACCTGGAGCAATTCTGGGACAGAATAAGTGCGTAAATGTGGACAATTAAAATTTCCAATTAATTTAAATAGTGCTTTTAACCCCTTGAATGCTAGAAAGAGCTCCAAAGCATTGTAAGCAATACGTTGGAGACCTCGCTAGCATTCAAGGGTTAAAAGCCCCATTTAAAGAGGCAGTAAAGGATCAGAGGAAGGGGGTGTTATACACAAAGACCTCTCTATCATTTAAGAGGTTAAAGAACCCCATTTAAAGGGGAGGTAAATTGTCAGAGGAAGGAGATTTATTAGTATAGGATATTCCCATAGTGTAAAACTCAGCAATACTCCTCTTCATTTCCCCCTCAGCATTTCTAGGACAGGAAACAACATCACTGTCCTCTCCACTGTAGCCCGGTGTTACAGACAGTGCCCTTCAGTGGGGAGGACATGGATCTCACAGTGACGTGTTGATTTCACCCAGCCCTGTAGATCATCGAGATCTGCAGGGAGAACAAAGCCAGTATTGCTGAATGTTAAGCTATTGGAATTTGATTTCCATAGCTGTCAGGTAACTTCCTATACAGTCCTGGATTTCCCATGGCAGAGTAGGAGACTGCTTAGAGCCGGACACACCCACATTCTGATTGTAGGTGTGGCCAAAGAAATCACAGTATTCCTGTACCAAGAACTTTAACCCCTTGGCTGCTAGAGTGGGCTCCAGTGGAGATCTCTCTAGCAATCAAGGGGTTAAAGCTTTTTTTTTTATTGTCTACTGTAGGCTAAAGGTATTTTCTGCTCCATGAAACAGTGGATGGCAAAAGGGATTAGTCATGTGAGGAGTGATGTGGTCATGGGCTGAGCTAAGGGCACCTAGACTGCCTTGCAGGGAATTATATCTGGCCCTGACCATTTACTGCCCCTTTTAATTAATGGGAAATTCATCAACTCTTATTTGTCTCCATGGTGCAGCTGATTTGTCCCTGATTTGTGCCAATTCTTCTATATGTCAGCTTCACATCTCCATAGCAATCCAACTATTCGTGCGTCTCAGACCTAATCATCTTATTTTCAAAGTTTATAGTGCAACATTCCTTATTCCAGATTAAAGTGTAGGGGCTAACCCAGGGTTTCCGAAAATAAAAGAAATAAACAATAACAATACCTATAATTTTTTTTTGACCAATTGCTGTGCATATTGTATATATTCCAAAGAACTTGTCTTTTTCAGGACTATGCAGTTTCCTTTACTGGATGCATTATTTAGTACTAGTTTTAAAGCCCGTGTACACGGGCCAACACTGGCAGCGCTGCAGTCATACGCAGTACTGACTGCCCACGCCGCGGCTGATACGGAGCGGGGCACTTCGAATTCAAACCGTAGTCCTCTCTGCGCACCTTCCTGGGACGGTCCCAGGAAGTTGAGCAGAGAGGACTACGGTCTGAATTCAGAGCGCCCTGCTCTGTATCAGCCGCGGCGCGGGCAGTCCGTATTGTGCATGACTTCAGCACACACAGCCGCCTCTACTGTGCCTGAAGGCTTCTGACAAACATCCTTAGCAAATTATAATATAGGATTTGGGAGTGCCCAGTATGACTCACAAGCATGTGTAAACAATATGTTCATAAGAAAAAGTGGAGAAGTTCTGGGGCAAACCATTTGCACTTCAGGGGAGAATTAAACATTGCCCATTGATTTTAAACTGAAATATACATTGTTGTTTAATTCTAGCCCAGGATGGAATAATATCTGTCTTCCAACATTTTGCAACCTCTAACTTTGTAGCTATGAGAATATGAACGACCATTACCTTCTTCATATGACTCATATTTGGAAGAAACAAATGTAAATGTATTTGAGAGGAGGAAAGATCTAACAAGATATTACATACACTATTTATACAGGCTATAATTTCTTTCCGTAAGGATTGAATGTATGGGCACATCCACCATATCTGAATAAAATCTGCAACTGGAACAGAAACTAGGTATTTGGAATACAGTTAAAGGGATAGTAATACTTCATTATTACTATCCCCCATGTTGTAGCCCTTAATTTTTTGAATTCAACGATACCAGCGGCATCTCTCAAACCTTTATGGTTTGAGAGATATCTGCTTTCAAAGTTCCCTCTTTTTGTTTTTCCTCTAACGTCAGGATTCTAGCTGAGAAAAGGGGAATCCGGTCCCGGGACCGGCGGCGGTTCTGCAGCAGTGCTGAGATCTTGTTATAGAAACAGAAATTCTTCACTAAAATGGTCTTCCATGTTTGCTTGCAAACCAAGGACATGTAGAAGACCATTTTAGTGAAGGATTTCTGTTTCAATAACGCGATCTCAGGACTCCTGCAGAGCTGCCGCTTGCTCACTGACCGGATTCCCCTGCTCTCAGCTAGAACGCTGACGTCAGGGGAAAAGCCAAAAAGAGGGAACTTTGAAAGTGGATATCTCTCAAACCATAAAGGTTTGAGAGATACCGCTGGTATCGTTGAATTCAGAATTTTAAGAACTACAACATAGGGGATAGTGATAATGAAGTATTTCTATCCCTTTAAGAGGGGATGGTTTGAATCCCGGCAGAGCTGTTTGGAAGTTATAAATAATACACAATTATGTCATTTTTGAAATCCACAGCATTAAATCTATATAAATGAGAAGTATTTTTGTTTAGAATATAGAATGCAAATTATTAGCTGCTATCATTTAATTGTTGTCTTTTGTAGGTCTGTGTAAATTTTGCAATGTGCATACTGTTGTGTACTTTTTGATTTTTTACCTGATGTATTGGATATCTAAATAAAATACAATAAAAAAAATTCCCATTGATTTAAATGGGGATTTTTACCCTTGAAAACCATAGATGACTCCAAAGCATTGCAAAGCAATGCGTTGGAAACCTCTGTAGCATTCAGATGATTAAAACACCCATTTAAATCAATCAGCATTTTGGAATTTTTAGTTCTTCTCTATAGTGCAAATGGCTTGACCCAGAACTCGACTTTTATGTCCCTACATTGAAATTTTTGGATTTGTTTTCAGTTGGGGACTGTGAAAGCAGAATTACTAATACAATGTTGCAGTTTCCCTGCTGTACTGAATGATCTGTATGCTGTAAAGGTAGGTTTTTCTGCATTGTTTCACTTGATTTTTCTATTGTATCTTTTTTACATTGTTTCATTCTAGCTGCTTTCACAGTTCCAGACAGAAATCTTTCTGCAAACAAGTTAACATAACTCCATGTCAAAGGAATAAAAGTGTAAAAAAAAAAAAAAAAAAAAAAAAAAAGAGGTGAATATGGGAAAAAAAGTGAAAAATTTATTGCAGTTTTTAAAATACGTAAAGTTAAAAAGGAGTTTGGCTGTTACTTTGACTGTAGCCTGTATCTATGCACATTCCTAGATAGGCCTGTTGTACACTACCTATTTGATTAGTGAAATGTGGGTTTGTCAGCTGACTGTGGTGGGGTATGTATAATGTTAGTGATAAGTTATATATCTCCATGACCAATAATATTTGGAGGTCTAATAATTATGTTAGACTACATGTCTAATTATACAAAATATTTTTAAATTAATTAATAATTAATAATGTCAATATTTTGAAGGCTCTAAACCTTTAAATTAAAATTCATATTAATCTCAGTCCTCTGGTACACCAAAAGATCATGTTTAAAGGATATTCCTAATTAGGCACAGGAAGATCATCTACAGTGAATGTCACTGATTGACAACCTGTGGTCAAACATGGTTGTACTGAATATCTGCACTGCGTGGCGTGCTCTGCGGGCTGATACTGAAAATCATTGATATAGATAAATGTGCCTCATAGTGGGCTATAAAGAGTCTGGAAAAACCAACTGTACCATAGAGGGAAACTAAAAATTCCCAATTATTTAACTGTGTATTGTAACCTCTTGAATGCTAGAGAGGTCTCCAGTGCATTGCTTTTAAACACTACATTTACATCAATGTAAATTTGAGGAGTTTCTGTATGTCCCCTATAGTGCAGTTGCTTCACCTCAGTTAGGCCCATAGTGTACACCTGATAGAAAGCCAGAATTATCTATAAACTTTGGAGTTGCAAGAATAAGCCTGTTATAACAATTTTATGCTCATTTATAAGAGTCAGGTTTAAAGAAGTAAGTATAACAAGGGTATCTCCACTTTTGTCAGTTGCTTTATTAAAAAATTATAACCATTCAAGTTGTCAGATGTGAGTGATAGCGTGATAACTTCCTGAAAGTTCAAACTGACAGCATAATTCAGTAGTTTCTATCACATTTTGTGGAGAATTGTTTGTCAGAATTTCGCCCTCTCAGACAGAATGCAACAGAATGACTCACTGAAATCTGATCACTAGAGGGCAATGTTGATTTAAAAAAGAATTTAAACTGTAAGCACTTTAGAAAGGTGCATCCCAGAGCAATGGGAGTACCTTTATTGTACTTAACAGGAAAAGACATACAATATGCTTTTTAAAGGGCTAGTAATACTTCTTTTATCTTTATTTTATTTTGTAGGCATTAAAAAAAATGAAGAACGATATAAGTCTTATCTCTCAAACCTTTATGGTTTGAGAGATATTCACGAGCAAAGTTTCCCCTCCTGCCCCTTTTACCTAGTGTAAGCCATCTCTTCTCAGATGTGGAATCCAGTCCACAGACCAGACAGATAAATGCAGGGGACAATCTACTTCCTATCAGAACAATGAAAGCCCTGCCCCCCTTGACAAGTTTTTCAGGTTTTTCCCTTATCTTAATTGAAGATTGTCCCTCTCTGCAATCTACCTGGGCACCTCCCTTCTGCTGTGGCTGAGCAGTGTTACATCAGTAAAAGGGGCGGGAGGGGGACACTTTGTCACTGAATTACTCTTGAACTACAACTCTGACAGAATTGAAATAACACTCTCCAAAGTCCAAATACTATGATGATTAATTAGAGCTGATTTCATTATGAAACATTACTATCCCTTTAATAAAAAAATGTTTAATGCACCTTTAAGGAACCATAAAAATTAAAAATGAAATAGTATAAAATGGTATAAATGACTCTAGAATGATGGGTCATGCAAAAATATTACACTAATACTACTATTACTGCTATCATAGCTCAATTCTAATTCTCTTTTTCAGAAAATCCAGCAAGCATGCAAAATATCATGTATTGTTTGGCTGATTCCCAATGAAATGTGAGCAAATAAAAGGCAGACTAATTCAGACTTCTATCACAGCAGTCTAATGTGCATGTATGGATCTGAATCCATAAAACAGTAACATGATTTGCTCAATAGCAGCAAATCGATTTTCAACATTCAGATTTTATCAAGTGTAGCACTACGTTATTTCATAGAATAATTTATTTTGCGTTTGGAGATACCGCTTTTACCATGTACAGTGCTTTTATGCCATTAAGTACCCTGCTGACCAGCATGTTAATGTGTTTTATTGAAGAATAATCAATAGATTCCTGTCTATGTTAATGACTTTCCAAAGACCTATTCAGCACAAAACTCTGTAAGCAATTTCCTTTATTTATCTTTAATTTCTTGAGGCAGCGAAAGCAAGAGTTAACCCTTTGAGTGCCAGAAAGGTATCCAACGTATTCTCTGGCACTCAAACGGTTAAAATGAAACTTTTAGCATTTTAAATGGGGAAACAAAGATAGAAATGACATTATGCCAATCAACCCCTTTGATTTTAGTGACAGCTGTATCTTTGGAATGCATCGAAATGGATAAATAAGTGCACACCACATGTGTGTAATATTTATTACCGATTATATGTAAAGATTTTAATAAAGTGTAACTATCACCCCAAATAAAGTACCCTCCGATAAACTTAGAAACAGTACTATTATCCAGCATAAGTACAGCTTTACTAAGAAATCCTACTTTTTCTGAGACTGATGGCCAGGCTTCTTGCTTTAGATGCATCTGTGGGCCTGCACTATCAGTCCCTTCCTGTTACCTTAAAGGAGCAGTAAACTTTTTTCATGAAAAAATATATATTGTAGGAATTTTGCTATTGAGTAAAATAAGGGTACTCCCAGTGCCGAGAGATTTCATTTTCCAGAGTTATTACAGTTTAAACTCATTTTTTTACATTAGCAGTGCCCTCTAGTGGCCAAATTCTAATTAGATTTCATGTTAGATTCTAATGGAGAGGAAAGTCAGAAAAGTCATAGACATACAGTTCTCCATAGAATGTGATAGAAACTGCCTGTCACTTCCTGTCAGTTAGAACTATCAGGAAGTAACACACAGTAAATTCACTTCCTGATTATTTGAACTGCTATACATTTTGAATTGAACATCTGACAGCAGTGGGAATGACCTTGTTTTATTCAGCAAGAAAAGCTCTATAAAATATGTGTTTTCAAAATAAAAAAAGTTTTCTGCTCCTTTAAGGTACAATGCAGCGCCTCCTAGAGGAGACCAGGATGGACAGTGCAGGCGTGCAGATGTTTCTAAGCCAAGATGTCTGCTCTGATGCCTTCCTGTCAGTCTCAGAAGAAGGAGGATTTCTTAATAAAGCTGTACTTGTACATAATAGTACTATTTTTAAGCTTATTGCGATACGACTAATTATTGGAACTATTGATAGGTCCACTTAAATTGCATCTATGAGACTGGTGTACTAAGCAGAAATAGAGGAATTTCATGGTAAACCAGCTGCTCTATAGGGGAGAAATTACATTTCCCATTGATATAGCTGGGGATTTTAACTTCCTAAGTGCTAGAGAAGTCTCCGATGCACTGAGAAGCAATACACAAGACTCCTCTAGCATATGAGAGTTTAAAAACATTAATTGTATCAATGGAAATTTTAAGGAATTTTCATTTGTCCCCAACTGTCTACTTGGTTTGCTCCAGAATTGCCTCAGTTCTTCTTAGTATTCCCTCATCTATACATCCAAATGTGTTATTTCTATAGCACAGTTTATCTGTGGGAACTAAACTCCTCTTGATTCCTGGAGGTAACGTAAGCTATATTTGATATATCAATGAGTAAATGAACAGTAAACCTTGTTTCTAAACTCGCTGAAAATAGTGACCATGTCATGTGCTCATGACTACCAATATCATAGTCTAGTAGCTCAGGAGTTAATATTTACTAAGTCGCTCAACAGTTTCCACACCAATTGTTGCATGGTTAGGGTAAGGCTTCCTCTACTTCCTGCTTGATCAATGGCTGGTAACACGAGTTCTAAGAATGACACAATTCTTGATTACTCAAACCCTATATTACCAATACGATTATGGAGAGTGGGGATTTTGTGTCTGCCCAACCGTGGTAATAATATTCGGTCTGAAGAGTCAGGAAGTTTGTCCTTCTCAGACACCACATTACTCAGTCGTTAATTATGCAAGTTGAAGGGGACTACATCCAACCTGCAGGAATAGGTATTGGAGTAGGTGAGAAACTCAGTAAGTAGTAAGTAAGTAACAGGACTAGGACAGTGATAGTACACTAATATTTTCCAGTGATTTGATTTTATCAAGTGGTAAGAAATATTTCTAGTTCAAATATATTTTATTGAATGTAGGTTTCAGTATATACTGCGCAACATTAAAATTGCACCATCAGGATGGAGAAGATGTAGAACAATGCAAATTGCACAAGCCAAGGGGATGTCTGAGAAACTATCACTGGTCTGCAATAATGCTTTGTATAGATAATGGGTTAGATAGGTATAAAGGTGGGCAGACTGCTAGCTGTGAAGATGTTTATCACTGCATTTTCAGCTGTGGGATGCATCATGGTATGCCTAGGATATGATGATATCAAGAATGTCATCTTTTGACAAGCACAAGAGAAACAGGAGCATTTAACAGTGTCAAGACAGACTGACCATGCTAGGCATTGTTGCACAGTACACTGTTTTAGTCTAGACCTGGGAAGGGCTATTTCAATATCTGAAAATGCACACAGTTCCCTAAAGAAGCGTGGATGAGGATTTTTCTTTTTAGGACTTCTCATACACACTGCTGATGTCAGTTGTCTTTTGTGAGCAGGTACTATGGACAGGATATAACAGAGATATGTAAATAAAGGCAACTACCGTTACCATGGGCGGATTGTCCTATCGGGGGATCGGGCATCCCCCGGTGGGCTGCTAGATCGTAGGCCGGTGGGGGAGATCAGAGTATTTCACCTTACTGTCCCACGATATTTTGAAGGAGAGGTCTGTGTTGCCATAGGCACTCTCTGTGACAGCCTTTGCTTTCCTTGTTAACCCTTTGAGTGCCAGAGGGGTACGCAACGCATTGCTTTGCAATGCGTTGCGTACCCCTCTGTCGCTCAAAGGGTTAATGCAGAGCGCCAGGATATGACATAATATCCTGGCGCCTGCTCTCCCATGCCGCACAGGGACCACAAGGGGGCGTCGATAGGGACGTTGGTGCAGCTAGTGGGTTGCTTTAAAAAAAAAAAATGCCCGGGCTGGAATTCCTCTACAATCCGCCTCTGACTGTTACTATACACAAAAATATATAATTAGGTATATTAGACTGTTGTATGAAGGACTCCTACCTAGATAAATAATTTACACAAATTAAGAGTCACTTATTCCAATAAGCATAGCTCTACTTTAACCAAAGGCAAACTGAGAGCTGGTTTCTGGTTATCCAGAATCCCCCCCTAACACTCAACTGACCCGTTCTGGTCAGAGAGAGAAAAAGCTTTAGACAACTGTTTGCTGCTATTGTGCATTTATGTATAGTGGTTTGGAAATCTGCAGCCATTCAGATGTTGCTGGGCCGGATGATAATAATGGGAATTGTAGTCCAACAACAGCTGGAGATTGACTACCCCTGATGTATACTCATATAAATGCAATGGCTTTTGTCTAAAGAATGACACAAAGCAAATTCCAGCTATTTTTATTGGAAACATTTTATTTTTTGGAAAGCCCTTTCGAAACCTTGGGTTTGCCTCTTTTAAACCCTTGGACTCCAGAGGTGTCTACAAAACATTACAATGCATTGGAGACGTCTTTAGTATCCAGGTGGTAAAGCTTTACCTCAGATATGTCAGGTTTCATGGATTTTCAGTGAGTACCTCTCATCTGGATTCTGCCTTACGTTTTAATATCATTAGACTTTTAATTAAAATAACGTTTTTGGCTCAGTGCACCTCCATTGTATTGACAATATTTTATTAACATGGGTCATAGTTTTCCCAAATGTCCTATGCTACACAATGAAAAAAAAACTTAATTAAGCAAACAACTTTGGTTTGTTAGTGGTTCATTAAATAAACCAATATTTCTTTGTATTTCCCTGTTATTGGGTACACTGCATGAACTCTTGTGTAGATACACAATCACAGTAATTAAATATATTTAAGCAGTAAAGAGAAATCGTTTCTTTGATGTTATGCTTATTGCTTTGCATTTAGCTATTAGAAGACATAACCATAAAGAAGGTGTTGAAAAGACTATAGATCACGCCACTTTCCTTCAGCTTTCTAAACACTCCCTTAACTTGGACGTTAGACATTGCCTGGTCAACTGCTGGACTACAATGCTGGGATACCTGACACTAGAGTAGGCCTGCTTTTCACCTGCTAGTGAACATTATAATTAGGGTGACCACTAGTGTTGAGCGAGCACCCCGATGCTCGGGTGCTCTGACCGAGCACCCCCTGAGGCTCGAGTGCTCGGCCGAGCACCCGAGCCCCATTGAAATGAATGGGGCAACACCAGGCACCCCCTGCTCTGATGAGGGGAGGGTGCCTGGTCAATGCCCCCTTCATCTCCGCTATGCCCCCTTCATCTCAGAATGCCCCCTTCAGCTCCGCAATGTCCCCCTTCAGCTCCGCTATGCCCCTCTTCCACAATGTGCCCCTTCATCTCCGCTATGCCCCTCTTCCACAATGTCCCCCTTCATCTCCTCTATGCCATAGAGGAGATGAAGGGGGACATTGTGGAAGAGGGGCATAGCGGAGATGAAGGGGCACATTGTGGAAGAGGGGCATAGCGGAGATGAAGGGGCACATTGTGGAAGACGGGCATAGCGGAGATGAAGGGGGACATTGTGGAAGAGGGGCATAGAGTCTATGCCCCTCTTCCACAATGTCCCCCTTCATCTCCGCAATGCCCCCTTCATCTCCGCAATGCCCCCGTACCTCCAGTCCCTGGTGGTCCAGCGGAGCGTCTTCGGATCTGTGCCTCTTCCGGCACAGATCCCCGCCACCCGAACATGGCGGGAGAGCACATGGCGGTACTCGACGAGTACCGCCATGTGCCGAGCAGAGCGATGCTCGAGCCGATCCGAGCATCGGCCGAGCACGCTCGCTCATCACTAGTGACCACATCTTTGGTTATATAGGAACAGTTGTGAGAATGGAAGAGTAATTGTATTTCTACTACGGCTGTGGCAGTGGGGTCAATGCACAACCTACGCTTTATCTTGAGCACCACAGAGTTCCAAACACCAGAGAGAAAACTGCACATTGACTGCTGTAACAGAATGTGATGGCTGTGCTGGTCTACAAGAAAATGTTCACTCCAAAGAGTTCTACTTCCTGATTCCAAACAGGAGCTGCAGTGCCATTTTCTTGTAGAGGAAGGCTATGCTAAGGTTTGGAAATTGGCAACCACTTTCTTGTAAATCAAACTGAGTGGCATTAATAATGTAAGGCAAACAAGGCAATATACTTACCACTGCCAAATGATCCCATTACTGGTAGAGGTCACCTGTGTGATCTCAACCTTATAAAACAATTCCACACAGTATAACTGTATAGTAGCACGGTATGCTACCATAATAGCTCACTGTGATAAAGATCCAAAATTTATTCGGATAATGTATACAATTGGAAGATGGGGTGAAAACTAAAAACACCAGCTAAAGATGCCAGTAACCAGTTTTCTGTGTTTCTTGCTATACTTCTCTTAATCACAAAATATTATACCTGTTGCTCTTTTTACAAATCCAGGCATGTATGACATCCAATCGCAGTTCAGATAAGGAGCCTGCACTTTCAAGACACCTATAAGATTACCAGTAGCACCTTGTTCTCTTTCTTAGGTATCAAAAGTAAATATGCATCAGAGGGGGTGAGTATATAAAAATTAGTTAATAGGTACAAATCTTATTTCATACACTGATTTAATCCCCATATACCCGTAGAATTAAATTCTAAGTACAATATTACACAGTTAAAGATAAAGTTAACCCTTTGAGTGCCAGAGTTGTACGGAATGCATTGCGAAGCAAATGCTTTATATTTAAGTTTTATATATGTTTCAGCTCACACATTCCAATTGATTGTAGGATACTGTTTTTTCTTTTTTCTCTTTACCTGTTCTACTTTGTTCCCTCCCTCATTTTTCTTATCTCCCCCTTTCTGATTTCATATTAGCCTAGATTTGTATAAAAAGCAACATTTATAATGTTTTGTATGCCTATGATTAAGAGCAGTATATTGCGAAATGCGTAAGACCATTTACCAGCACCCTTATGAACTGTTTTTGCATACTGTGAGTGAGGTGATATTGTGTGGACTTTCAAAAATACAGAGGGGCCATATGTTGCCAGTACTCTGATGGTTTGAAAGTAATGAGACCATTGCCTTGTTTGCCTTTCATTACTATTGCTGCAGTTATTTTGTATGCAGGTTTGCTTGGACTATTTGCTTACATTTCTCCATTAAAGTTGTTTTAACACCCTTTTTTTGCTGTGGACTTTCTAATAATAATGAATGAAAACATAGGATACAGGCATATATATATTAACTCTACCACACTTTTTATCACAGTAAGAAGTGTGATGTTATGCATGCTTTTGGAAACATTTCAAACCAGAGTTCAGGGATACTATATGCATTTGCTCAATAATGCCATTTTCTTGTAGCCCAGCCACTTTTTGTCAAACAACTCCGTGGTCATTTCTACCTCTAATGTGCAGAACTCTGGGACTGTGTATACTACAGGAAGGGACGACCCAAGAAGTGGGATACACTTTTAAAATACAGGCCTGTCCTGGGCAATCATTAAAGGGACAGTAATGTCCCATAAAAAATCTTATAGTTTTGTAGAGGATAAAAAATAAACTCTATGGCACAAATCCTATCTCTCAAACCACTATGGTTTGAGAGATATATGCATTCAAAGTTCCCCTTTCCCTCCCCTTCTCCTGATGTCAGCTAGTTTTGTATACTCTACAAAACTAAAAGCATTTCTCATGGGACATTATTGTCCATTTAAAGGGATAGTAATGTTTCATAATAAAAGCAGCTCCAATTACTCATCATAGTATCTGGACTTTGCAGAGTGTTATTTCAATTCTGTCAGAGTTGTAGTTCAAGAGTAATTCAATGACAAAGTATCCCCCTCCCGCCCCTTTTACTGATGTAACACTGCTCAGCCAGAGCAGAAGGAAGGTGTCCAGGTAGATTGCAGAGAGGGAAAATCTTCAATTAAGATAAGGGAAAAACCTGAAAAACTTGTCAAGGGGGGCAGGGCTTTCATTGTTCTCATAGGAAGAAGATTGTCCCCTGCTGTTAGCTGTCTGGTCTATGGACTGAATTCCACATCTGAGAAGAGATGGCTTACACTAGGTAAAAGGGAAGGGAGGGGAAACTTTGCTTGTGGGACACTTTATAATTCAATTACTCTGGAACTATACAATGTAGAGAATGATAATACCACTCTACGTGGCCAAAAGCTATAAAGAATAATTGGAGCCACATTTATTTTGAAAGATTACTATCCCTTTAACATGTAGTCAACCTAATAATAATGTCTACTACATCTTGAAGTCTGAATTTTCCATGTACTTGATTTGGGTTCCATTAATTAAGTACATCTGCTGTGGCACCTTCATTCACTGGACAATCTCATGTTGTTCACATATTCATAAGTGACTAATGACAAATTCCTTTTCAGATGTATTTTTTATGTACCGCTTCCTTTGGCTCATACTTCAGTTTACAGTTAAAGGCAATAAGTTAGATAGCTCTTTGTACACAGAAGAAAAGGGGAGATTGCGAAAATCGCGGTGCCCACGGGCTTTTCTAACTAGTTAAGCTAAATAAAAGATCTGGAGACATGAAAAACATGTTTTCCAGCAGGCTATCTATATGAACGTCAGGGTATTTCTTTTAATATCTAAAAATAAACAGCAGATATACAGTACAATATCTTTCTTTTTGTGTGTCAGCAGACTGTATGCCAGCTGCTTCATTTTGGGTTTCACAAGACATCTTGATAAATAAGAATACACAGAATTACCTTCAGGCTAAACTAGTCTTTAAAAAATCACTCTGTACCCCACAGGCTAAAAGGCACTACGAACATGATTCCCTTTCTTCTTCCACAGACTAGAAACATGCAGTCAATACTACGGATTTAATTTAGTCTACAGCTTTCTTTTAAGGTCTTGTTTTATTCTTGTTTATCACATTGTGCTACTTAATAACAAATGGCAGTATTTCTGTGCATTTCATTTTTGTACTTTCTATTAAAAAATATATCAAAACTGGCCTCTTCAACCAGCTTTCTAATCCTATAAGAGAATTGTGAAGACATATGAATGTTCATAAAAACTTCAGAACGCACACAAAAAGGTTTCAAACATTCTAGTAATGATCATTAAAGATGTAGTACCTTCTAGGTTGATTAAAGGGATCGTAATGTTTCACATGAAAAGCAGCTCTGATTAATCTCCATAGTATTTGGGCCGCGGTGAGCATTATTTCAATACTGTTGTAGTTTAAGAGTAACTGAATGATAAAGTATCCCCCTCCCTCCCCTTTTACTGATGTAAAACTGCTCACCTCAGAGCAGCAAGACTGTCCAGATGGATCGCAGACAGGAACAGTCTTCAGTGAGCATAAGGGGGGCAGGGTTTTCTATATGTTCACAGTAAGAAGATTGTCCCTTGCTGAGATCGATCCAGACAGTCGAGCTGCTCTGAGGGCAGCAGTGTTACATCAGTAAAAGGGGCGGGAAGGGGATACTTTATCATTCAATTACTCTTGAACTACAACTCTGATAATATTGAAATAACACTCTCTATGGCCCAAATACTATGAAGATTAATTGGAGCTGCTTTTTTGTGAAACATTACTATCCCTTTAAAATGAGATGTACGGTGCATTTTGAACCATCTGACATCAACAGAGTAGAAGGGATCAAGAGTAAATTGAGACTATCCCTGTTGCTATAGCAGAATAACAATCTTGAATACGTGAGAACAAAAAATACAGATGTGTTTTATTTTCTCTCTATAGAGTAACTGTACATCTCTCAGTTAGGAGGTACTGCTCCTTTAACCTGCTGTACACTAAATATGTCTCCAATGCAAAAATTGGAGTAAAAGAAGTAACTCTGGTGAGAGAGGCCTCTCTACCCTATGTTTTTCTATGGATCCTATGCACTATGATCTATCCAACTTCAAAAGGAGACTATATAAGAATAACATAGGAAGGGTCTCTCAGTCCTGGCACGTCATAGACCCCTGAATCCATTAAGCCCCCAAAAAATGCCACGTGGTCCTTAACTGCCGATCCTTAAAGGGATAGTATTGTTTTACATAAAAAGCAGCTCTGAGTAATCTCCATTAATCTCTCTGTTCACCTCAGAGCAGCAAGATGGTGTCCAGGTGGATCGCAGAGAGGGACAATCTTCAATTAGCATAAGGAAAAACCTGTCATGGGGGGCAGGGTTTTCCTTTGTTCACAGTAAGAAGAGTGTCCCTTGCTGTGAGGTCTCAAGACCAAATTCCACATCTGAGGTGGGGAGGCTTACACTATGTAAAAGTGGCGGGAGGGGGTTACTTTATCATTCAATTACTCTTGAACTATTATTATGACAGTATTGAAATAACACTCTCCATGGCCTAAATACTATGAAGATTAATTGGAGCTGCTGTTTTTATGAAACATTTCTATCCTTTTAAGGGGTTAAGTGTCTTAATAATACAGATTATGACTGTGTATACAAACCAGACATGGAAAAATTCTGGGGCTAACCATCTGAATTATAAGGCACAAATAAAAATCCATATTGCTTTAAATGGGGTTTTAACATCTTGAATGCTAGTGAGGATTTTCAATGTGTTGCAAATCAATGTGTTGGAGATGTCTTTTGCATTTAAGAGTTTAAAACACCATTTAAATCAAAGAGAATGTTTGGTGCAGATGGTTTGCATCAGAATTCCTCTTCTTGTCTTAGTGCATGTTTAACCCTACAGATCTGTGCGTTAAGAACTTGGGATATGTCCTGTGTTAGTATAACACTTTTTTTTTTAAAAGGTCAGTATATAGTATATCCAGGCATTAACAGTTAATGTGCTTTCATCTTACCTCTCTTATCTCTTTGATTTTAGATCCTCCTTTTCCTATAAGAGAACCGCACTGGCTTGCAGGGACAACCAGCCGTAACGTCACGGGTGGCTTGCTTGTCACTGTGCTGTTTGTCATGGAAGCATTAATATCCTGGAACGACATTGTCAAATAATATCAAATCTGGTTTATGCTTTCACATCCTAGGTAAAGGCTGGAAGTCTAATGAATTGTAAAGGTTTAGTTTGGAAACAAATGGCTGGTTTAAAGGAACCATATACTTTTTTGGTTTTATTAAAAACCTGTATGTTACATGACTTATCCCACTGAGCAAAACAAGGGTACTACCACTACTTGAAGGTGTGTTATTCAAACATTACAACAGATCAAAATTGTTATTCTCTCTGGAAACAGCAATTCGGGAAGATTAGCTCCTGAAATTTAAACTGACATGAAGTGATACTGTAAAGGTGTTACCATCACATTCTATGGAGACCTGTTGCCAGTGGCTGTATAAGGATGATGTGAGTTGTAGTTCAACAATCATTGCAGAGTTACTGGCTTCCCTACACAGAACTTGACTTAAGTACTGCATAATCCATAATTTTACCATATGTTTTAGCATGAGCCTGCCAACTATCTCCACACTGATATGACCCAAAAGGTCAAAAGAGTTGTCTGTCAGTAGATTGATTGGCTATCGGATTTCCAAACTATGCTTTACTATGTAAGCTGTGATAAGCTAATGGACATATTTATATGGACTTGGAATATAAAAAGTGACTTTTGTATGTGCTTTTATTTGTATGCTGATGCTTGGAATTCTGGATTTGCAGGGAAAACATTCGAAGCTATGGATTCTTTGCTGGATTCAGTTGTTGATATGTTTCAGACATGTAAATAAATATGTATACAAGTGCACTGTTTGTGTGAATTGTACAACAACATGGAAGTAAACAGACTTTACATTTAAAATTCCAGTTTTGACACAGCTGGTGTCCAAATGAATGAGGGAATCAGCATTTGTCTTTCTGCGATAAATAATACCAGTGTACCCCCTTAAAGGAGATGTTTCCTTCGCAACTTTGGCTAAATAGTTTCATTATCAATAATAAATAATGGAAATTGTATTCTTTTTTTAAAAAAAATCTGCCCATTTGCAGAAATTCTAAGATTAAATGTACCGCTGTACCTGCTTCCAGCAGACAGCACTGACCGGATCTGTACCATAGTCTCAGCTTCTATCCAGCCTCCTCCAATGACGGAGGCTGTCTGTCTCTAAGCTGGAGCCCTCTCATTGGCAGAGATCGATTTCTGGCCAATGAGAGTGCTCCAGCTTAGATACAGGCAGCCTCCGTCATTGGAGGAGGCTGGATAGAAGCTGAGACAACGGTACAGATCCGGGGTCAGTGCTGTCTGTAGGTACAGAGGTACATTTAATCTTATAATTTCTGCAAACAGGCAGATTTTTTTTTTTTTTAAAAAGAATAAAATTTCCATTATTTATTATTGATAATGAAATGATTTAGCCAAAGTTGTGAAGGGAGTAAACATCGCCTTTAAACTCAAATACAAAAATACAAATATTATGTAAAGCAATTAACATAATTAGAAGATAGATAGACACACAAAGGTGATAGGTACAAATCTGCAGCTAATATACATTTATTAACCCACTGAGTGCCACAGAAGTATGCAACACGTTGCTTTCCAATGTGTTGCATACCACCTCTGGCACTCTAAGGGTTACTGTGTTGAAAAATCTGCAACCACAGGTGATCCAACAATAACATAGACTAAAAACAACTAAAAGTGGATGGAAATGGTTGATAGCAGCAAACATGCAATAGAGAAAACTGCAAGAAGTATGTAATGAATAGTATTCTGCATTATAAATACACTGTAAAAACAGTCCATCACAAGTAGAGAAGTTCATCCAATCAATTATGTATCAAAAGTCAATAGCTGATTGAGTATTAGATGAATTGTTCATGGAAAATAATAATTATAATTGAATGTTTGCAATAGATTGAATGAAGGAAATAAATGAATTGATGAGATAAAACATTCCTCTGGGTTCCCCTCCATTAGGACTATAAGTTGATATAGAATCTGACAATGATCATGTGATAGAAGTAGATGAGGAATGAATGATATGAACCTATGTCTTTCTGATGATTAAAAGAAAACGAATGACACCTGTTAAGGCGCATGCTGTCAGGGATTAACATGAAATCCACAAATAACTTAAACAATGCAGACACACACCAAACAGTACATGCCCTTGCCCTACCCTTACAAGTTCATTACACTGAAGACACATCTCTGTTTGGAGTAATTTTCCATCTGTCTTGAGTGATGTATGTATTTATTGCTTTACTGAACAACTGTGTTTATTATCAGGGTTTTTTTTTGAAGGAATATGAGGTCAACTGAATAAAATGTGGGGTCCTAACAGTGACTGCTGTTTTGAGCTGATGCCATAGACAGGGCTGGATTTACCTCTCATGAGCTAGTCAAGGCATCCTCAGAGCCCCTAGCCTCACACATATCCCCACTCCATTCCTCATTTAAATCTGCCCTATCCACCTTTCCCTAACAAAAAATACCCATAATTTATAACCAAGAAGTAAAAAAAAGCTCCTAATCCAATGTCAGGGCATTGCTATGCATTTGAGACCACTACAGATGTTAAATGTAGTATGGGGCATGTAAACTGGAAAATAACCTGGTCACCATAAACTAGTAGCAAGTGTTTGATGCAGGGGCATTGGGGTTGTTCTGGCCACTCCCATAACTCAGAACGTGGAAGTGGATAACAGCTAACTCTGGTGCTCTAGGTGGTTGTCTACTCTGTCTAATGGGAAATCCAGGAGGCAAAAATTTAGTAAAATTGATACCTTTATTGGCTAACCAAACAGATTTAAAATGCAAGCTTTCAAGAGATCTTTGGTCTCTTCCTCAGGCATGTTATACAGATAATATGAAAACTTCTCTCTTAAAGGGATAGTAATACTTCGTTTTATCTTTATTTTATTTTGTAGGCATTAAAAAAACATGAAGAACGATATAAGTCTTATCTCTCAAACCTTTATGGTTTGTGAGATATTCACAAGCAAAGTTCCCCTCCCCGCCCCTTTTTCCTAGTGTAAGCCATCTCTTCTCAGAAGTGAATCTGGCTGTAAGACCAGACAGATAACAGAAGGGGACAATCTTCTTCGTATGAGAACAATAAAGGCCATTCCCCCCTTGACAAGTTTTTCAGGTTTTTCCCTTATCTTTATTGAAGATTGTCCCTCTCTGCAGTCTACCTGGGCACCTCCCTTCTGATCTGGCTGAGCAGGCATCTTGCTGTTATTAGAATACTGCTCCCTTCATCCTCCAAACTGTGTCATGGAGTTAGACATCCAAATTTTGAAGTTGCCCATAAAGGTGCAGCTAGAATCTCTAATATGCACCGCTCTATTGATCAAGGGGTGAAAAGCCCCATTAAATCAATGAGAAGTTGTATTTGACCCCTATGGTGCAGTTGGTTTGCCCCAGATTTGCTCTCCTCTTGTCTTTTGCATATGTCCTGAGATGTTTTAGTGCAGAACTATGTTGGAATGTGTAAAGAAGCCAGCCTGCTGATGTATGGACTGGGCTGCGGAATGTCATTTCAATTGGTACTAAAAACAAGTGCCAAGGGGTCACAGCAATCTAACGTAGAACATGCTGCTGGCAGCAGAGGGAGTATAATGTTCATCTCTGCCATCTAATTATAGCCAGGAGATAATAGCCATTCCGAAGTGTGATAGGAATGAACAAGACAGACACCGGGGTTAGCAAGCACTTGAAGTCCTGACATGCAGCTGTAAAAACACATCTCATAATTCAGTTGCAGTGATATGGGGACACTATGATATTATTACCGTAAAGGACAATGGACAATTTAGATACTGTTGACAGAGTGGCCCTTTTCTGTGCAGGATTTACTGAATGTTAGAAATCACTAGGGGAAATATTGATTTTTCCTTATTTCATATGGTTATGTTCTTCTCTAAACTGTTGCTGACTGCTAGAGCAACAAAGAGCAGTGTTGGGCAACCTAAGGACTTTCAGATATTTAGGACTACAATTCCCATCAACCCCAGCCAGGCAGCTCATTTTTTTTAAATCAACAGCTCCAACTAAAACCCTAAATTTACATCTTTTTTATGTAATGTGCTCTTCAGCTTGAGTCACTGACTACTGCTCTTCATAGTAAGTCATACAAACAGCACCACCTAGTATGAGAATAGAAAACTGCAGTTTAATAGAAACGTAAAATGTAATTAGAAATGTAATAACTTTTGAAAAAAAATCTCACAGCACTAGGCATACTCTTGATTTACTTCACAAGGAAAGATCTAGAACATACATTATTTAGAAATAGTTTAATGTTCTTACAGCCTCTTGAATGCTAGAGGAGTCCCCAATGCATTTTGCCATTAAAATGATAGTAACCCTTTATTTTATCTTCACATATTCTGCAAGTGTATAATATGTAATGTCATATTGCACACAGATTTTATTATATATTTATATATATATATTTTTTTTACATTTACGTCCCTGACAGTAAACTCCCTGGATATTTATTTCCAGGAAGCTCTCTGGTCAGTCAATCATCAAAGCAGTCCAGTGATACAATGTAACACTGTCCCTCCAGCATATAGTGCTCTGAATACTGTATGCTATCTTTTTTACATTATATATTCTTTATATTGTATCACTATTCATGCTTCCACATTCCTTGACAGAAATCTCTCTGGATTGAGGAATCACTACGTCAGAGTAATGAAAGTATAAAATAAAAAGGTTAGGGTGAAAAATAATAATAAAAAGTATATGCAATTTGACTTTGCATAGGATACACTTGCAGACTATGAACAAAACTCGTAATATCAGATTACCATACGTTTTAACTCTTTGAGTGCCAGGGGGTAAGCAATTCAATGTGGAGCAATGCTCTGTAGATCCCCCTGGCACTCAGACAGTTAATGGGGCATATTCTCAGATATTTGAATAGCCCTGTTCTAGCTGATTGGTTTTGTGATAGTTTCCATTTACAATGTGTAGGGCATGTCTCTGGCCTCCAAGGGGTTAAACAAATGGAAAACATTTCTAAGATCATGTATCCAAAAGCTGCAAACATTTTTTTTTTTAATAAATCGATTGTTTTAAAGAACAAATGAAAGTACATTGTGTTCAAGTGTTCTTTGCAGTGTCAGGACAATTCCCATCACCTCTTTCATGGGTCCGAGATAGATTGTAATGATGTCTGACATTCCTGTCTTTAACATCTATGTAATCTGAACTTTACACGTTCAAATCCCAGCATGAATAATTTGACATAACTTGAATTGTGGGGCAGCAAACAAATCAAAGACTCCTCTTGTATTTCTTTGAAGAGTTGAAGTGTGGACTGATCATTAATTTTGCTACAAGTAAATCTTCAATGACCTGTATATCTCAGGAGCTTTGGCTATGGTAAACTGAGACTCAGCATAAAGGAAGTAGGTTATATGTAGCTGTTTAACTAGCTCCTGTGAAGCTGCTTCTGCTGTGCTATTTTCCATTGTATTAGGTGATGAAATAACACAACTGCCTATGCATAAAGCATCCAAATGGCACAACTTTGATGCAATAATATTATATTCCAACATAGAGAACTGATGTCCTATGAAGAGTGGGGGGAGGAACGACTAAGGTGTAATAAAGAGGCAATATACTGGAGATAACTTTTCCAGTGTGATAAACTCTCCAGTATTCTATGGCATCTATGCACTAAGATCTGTCAAGATGGAGTGATGTTAAAGAATAGGTTCCATAGAATAACATAGGACATTGGGAAATTATTAGAGATGGCCGAAAAGAGTCCAATTTTTTTTCTCATTGAAAATTGTGCAAAACCCCCCAAAAACTACATTTCCTGCTTTTTCAGTGAAATTTCCTACAAAATGCATACATTTCCACAACACTCAATACATTTTCTGATAGAAAGTTGCCATTTCTGCCCATACCCAAGAATTTCTGCCACTACACAGACTAAGTGTGTGTGTGGCTCTATGGCTATCAGTGCACTGGTAGATTTGTACTCCCTCCTCATGTCCCTTTTCTAATACACATTGGAAAAAAAAAACTTTTTAAATTAATGGACATTTTTATTTAACCCCTTTTTTGTAATTGGTTTGCTCCACCATTGACTTCTCTTTTCTTCTGAACATAACAGAACAGCCAATACAGGTATCAACCTGACTATATTTGCCTCCTGTATTTGTATGGCTAACACGGTACCAACTGATATTCTTCTGAACATAAGGCTCCACAGAGCATGTATTCATAGTGAATCCAAATGTATGAGAGTAAACAGATGCCCACTGCAATTATAAATAATTAACTACATACTGTTGATATGCAATATTACACCTCTTTGCTTCATTACTCTCTGGCTAGGTTTGATTTTATAACATATGCAGCACATAATATATAACCACTTAGATAAAGCAAAAACGAGAGAGAGGAAAATGCAGGTAAGGTGAATGAAATGTATACCTTCTGAAATGTAAAACATTGACATCAATACATAAGTGAATCATACAGTTAGGGAGTTGAAAGTGTGCAATTATTCTTTCAATTTCAATCCGCTTTGGGACCAGACTGTAAGGGTTTTTTTTTCATTTTCTTTTTTTTCTTTCCCATTAATGTGCATTACTGGAAGCAATTGCTTCTCCCTATAGTCTACGGAAGGCAAAAGAAAGGATCAAACAGCTTGCAAATTGACCCATTATTCCTGTTCCCACACTGTTACAGCTAAAAGCGTTTTAAGTGAATGAAGCCGCCTTTTGCCATTAAGTAGAGTATTAGGTAATTTGTGTGGAACTTTAAAAACAAACATGAGATAATTCAGAAAAAATAATAAATACTTTGTCATCCGAATACTTAGGAAGTATATGGCCTTAACAAGGAAGGAAGCGAAAGATGAGCAATTTTGGGGCAAACCAACTGCACTAAAGAGGTATAAATAAACATTCTCAAAATTGCCATGATTTAAAAGGAGATTTGGACCACTTGAATGTCTCCAAAGCATTTCTTTGCGATGCGTTGGAGACCTCTCTGAAATTTAAGTGGATCTAAGCTCCTTTTAGCTCAATGAGATCCCCCCTTCCTGGTGCAGATGGTTTGCTCTGGAATTGCTCAGCTTTTGTTTACCGTATAAGGCCCATGACATACAAAGAACTGGAGAATTTCTGTAGCAATCCAGCTAATTCCCATTGACTGTAGTGCTGTTTTATCTTCTTGAACGCTAGAGAATTTTCCAATGTACTGTCCCCTATTAGGCAGTTGGATTGCCCAGGAATTGCTCAAGTTCATCTTAGTACATTATCCTCACTAATCACCAGTTATACAGAAATTCTGGAGCAAACCAACTGTACCATGGTATCCCTTTAAAACGGTGCATCTAAACTGCATTCAGCATGTCGCTGTGATGAAAAGGGCAACGTGAGAATCTTACCCTGCATAAAAGCGTGAGATTCTCATGTTGCCTCCTTAAACGGTGCTTCAACCCAACCCGCAGCATCAGGATGATTCATATGTTATACCTGTGTGTTTTAAGCATCTGATTCTTAGAAAAATAATAAAATAGTTAGAACTCTAATAATTTGTTTAGCAAATAAGGTAGAGAATACAGTCTAAGATGAAGCTGGCAACTTTATTTAACCCTTTGGGTGCCAGAGGCAAAGCAATATGTTGTGTACCGCTCTGGCACTCAAAGGGTTAACAAAGTTGCCAACTTCATGTTAGACTGTAATCTCTAGCATATTTGAAGAACAAAACATGGACAATTTTAGAGTTCTAACTATTTTGTTCTTCAAGTTATAACATATGACTCATCCTGATGCTGAGGACTGGGTTGAAGCACCATTTAAGGAGATGACATGAGAATCTCACGCTTTTATGCAGAGCGAGATTCTCATGTTGCCCTTTTCATCATGCCCTGATGAAACCTGGCGGTGATACGCATTGGGATTGGTGGTAGTTTTAGAGGGGTGACTTAGGATTATTTAGCACAGCTATGGTGTTCTTGACCCCCTTTGATACTGGTGGTGACCGTGGTCTGTTAAGTATATTATTATTTTATATTTTGTACTTACTTGCTTCCATGCATATTATAATGGTGAATTAGTAACTATATTGTCACTCCAGCACTACCTTCTGCTTCTACTGAATAGCGTTTTATCCGTGGCATTGATTGAAGGCATTAGTTATCATTGTATTTCATTATACTGATATTACTTTTGCTATGATTATAGGGAGTCTCATTATTTGGTATTAATGAGTGTTTTATTTATCTCTTGATGCTGGAAATGTTATAATTGCAATATCGAATGTCCCCCTCTATTTTTGTACTGTTTTTACTTATGTTTTAATTGTGAGCCTTTACATGTCTTTTCCATACAATAAAATTTGTATACATTATTGTGTTTATCTTTTGACTCTGGATTGAGTGGGTTTCTTTGTTGGGATTCTTTCTTTATACCCTATTTTAATGGTTAATGATTTCTATTCCTTGAGAACACTGGACCATTTGAGTCTTTATTCTCAGATTCTTGTACTTGACTAGTGCTGGCCAGTCATTTATTGTAATACTTTACATGACGGCGACATGCTGAATGTGGCGTGTAGACACACACTGTTTAGAATTCAACATTTTAAAAGTGGGTTCACTTTTAAAACGTTGCAAAAAAAAATGTTGTGTTGCCATACAACACATTAACCATGTCGCAGTGATTAATATGGCGACATGAGAATCTTGCACTGCATGAAAGCACAAGATTCTCATGTCGCTTTCTTAAACGGTGCTTCAGGTTACATTGATTAACTGATACTGGATCCTATGTGCACAGGAGAGAAGGGGAGAGAGCGGCCAGAACACTCCCGCATTGATTAACTGATACTGGATCCTTTATGCACTGGAGAGAAGAAAATGTGCTGTGTTATCCAGTATCAAGCCCAAAATAAATAAGAATGAATGAATACAGCTAGCGAGATCATTGACTTCTGTGTTTCAATACAATCCTTGAGTCCGGTGCCTCTCTCCTCTTCTGTCCAGTGCATATAGGATTCAGTATCAGTTAATCAATGTGGCCTGAAGCACCATTTAAGAAAGCGACATGAGAATCTTGTATTTTCATGCAGCCTGAGATTCTCATGCCACCATTTTAATCACGGTAATGTGGTTAATGCCTCTTGTGGCCACACAACATTTTTTTGCACTGTTTTAAAAGGATACCTTAAAAGTGAACCCTGTATCATAGGGGACAAAGAGAAACTCCCTAAATCCTAACTGACTTAAATGGGGCTTTTAACTCCTAGATTGCTAGAGAGGTCTTCAATGCACTGCAAACCAATTCATGTGAGCTTCCCAAGCATTCAAGGGGTTAAAAGTTCCATTTAACCCTTTGAGTCACAGAAGGACGCGCAGTGTATTGCTCTTTAATGCGTCATATTCCCTCTGTAACTCAAAGGGTTAAATCAACGGGTATATTTTTCTGTGTCCCTTTTGATGCAGTTGGATTACCCCAGCTCTTGTTAATACATCAGTCTCTTAGTGTTTATCTAGTTTTCATTACCTCTTCAAATTTGAGTGCAATCATTGAAAATGCCTTAAAAATTGCATCTGTTGGTCCTGTTATTGTTACGATCCGTTCTGGGCAGGAGCCTTCTGATATGTTGATTCGAGCACCGCTCTGTCAAAGACAACAAATCTAGTTATATGATTTATCAAGTGTGAAAAAAGAAGCTGTGAAATGATTTGGGAATTTGGCTGTTAACCCTTCGAGTGCCAGAGAGGTATCTAACGCAATGCAATATCTCTCTGGCACTCAAAGGGTTAAACACTAGCCCCCCTTTGATTTTGCTCAGTAGCACAGTTCATTGGTTATATATGATAGAAAGGTATAACATAAAACTGAGGCAGTCAACGAACCAATTGAAATGAACCCGTAACAAACACAATAAATATGAAAATGTAGCACATGGCGTAAAAGAAAGAAGTACTTTTAACCTAAGTCACTGCAGCATTAGAAAATGCTGAAGATTCATTGGGGGGAGATGCACTAAAAGAGTGATATCAGGGTGGTAAAGCAGAAATAACTTCTCCAGTGATATCACTTCTGCAGTTCCTAGGTTAAGTTTGACAGAGCTTAGTGCATAGGCTCCATAACACAGGAACTGGAGAAGTGTTATCACTGGAGAAGTCATCTCCACTTTATCACTGCTTTATCACATCTCAGTGCATCTCCCCCGTTGTTATGATTCTTAAAGGGATAGTAATGGTTAATTTTAAGTTGATTTAATATTGTAGACATTAAAAAAGGTTAACATCTATGTAAGTCTTATCTCTCAAATCTTTATGGTTTGAGAGATATAACTTGCTAAAGTTACCTTTTCCTGGCTGTTTTACTCAAGTCTGCCATCTAGCTGACAGCTGCAGATTCCAGTCATTTGACCAGACAGAGGCTCTTCAGCAGAGCAGAAATCACACTATTTAGAAATAAATACTTCATTGGAACAGTCTACAAAGTGTGCTTGAAAAACCAGCACACTTTGTAGACTGTTCGAAATTAAGTATTTGTCTTTAGATATCGTTATATCGGTGCTACTGAAGAGCCGCATCTGGTCAAGCGACCAGAATCTGCTTCTGACAGCTTTACAGCTCGTCAGGCAGAAAGGGGAGGGACCAGATAACTTTATTTTCCTATATCTCTCAAACCATAAAGGTTTGAGAGATACGAATAAGTGCAAGTACTCTCTTTTAATTATATCTACCATATAGCTAATACTTTTTTTCTGACATTACTATCCCTTTAAGGAATTCAGTGAGAGTCATATTACAAAAAAAGCTGACTCAATATTGGGGAGGATATTTCTGACACTCTTAATGTGGAACTAAAACCATATAATAACTTGGGTGATTTTAAAGGTTTCTAAAATCAGCAGGGGGTAGATTCTCTAAACGGTGATGAAGAGGTGATAAAGTGGAGATGACTTCACTGATATCACTTCTCAATTTCCTGTGTATTTCTATAGCGCCTATGCACTAAGATCTCCAAAGCTGAAGAAATCTTAGTGCATAGGCTCCATGGAATAACATAGGAATTGGAGATGTGATAAACTGGAGAAGTCATCTCCACTGTATCAACACTTATGAATCTCCCCCACTGTGTGTGTGTGTGTGTGTGTATGTGTGTGTATGTGTGTGTGTGTGTGGTGGTGGTGGTGGTGGGGGGGTTGAGATGACTCATTCCCATTGTCAATGCAACACAATACACTGAGTAAACATTTGTATATGCATTTTTATGTGAATATGAGATGGGAAGAGAAGACTAATCCAATAAATCTGTTTTATTTTCTTCCCTTTAAATGCTATTGTACTTATCTCGGTTTTGTTTTAGGAGATTAACGATGCTTTAAGTATTTACAACTATTCCTCCTTCAGGGTTTATTTCTTAGTGTCCTTTTGACTCTTAGGGTTTGATGACACCCAAATATTACTCATCTCTCCTTATATTTCCTTATTTCTTCTATCTGAAGTCTTGAAATAATTATAAGATAGCTCTTCTGACTTTCCCAAAGCTACTTTAAAGTTATCATATGTAAAACTGAACTACTTGAGAGGCATGCTGTATGTTTGCATAGTGCTGGAGCAGTTAGAATTTACTAATGAGTAATTATTCAGTATCACACAATGCTGGATGAGCTTGGAACATCTGTAACTGATGCAGAATGCAATCTGCAGTGCAAATAGCCACTGCTATGTTTGTATCCACTGAACTGAAGCAGTGTTTGCACATATCAAGGTGAGGCAAACGTAGCTTTTGCATCCATGAATGTTCCCCATTATCTTCCCACCACTGTCCTGTTTTCAGGAATTGAGGACCAAATTTGATAAGCTTTGGTCCATTGAGTATGATGACACAATGCAGGTATATGCATGCATTGTGGGCTTTGTGTCACATTACCTCATTTCCTTTTTTGTTACCACCATTCCAGAGGTGTTCCCCAGCACATCTACTTTCACCCTACACTGAACTAAGCTACCTGAAAACACGTTGGCCATAGTCTCTCTGTTTTGTATTACAGTGCTGTTTCACTGAAAGTTTAATTTCCATTATGGTAGTTTCCAAGTCATTACACTTGAAGTACTTATGCAGGTTGTATAATTGAAACCAGCAGAGTTTTCCTTATGGCCACAATAATGTGTTTTATTTAGACTGTTTAGAAATCTTTTAAATATAATGTAAACCGTTTAAACTGCAAATTAGGCTTTTTAAAGACATTGCGGTTATTCCATTATGATAAAAAAGTCAGTTATTGACTTGTGTTAAAAAGACCATGTAAGTCTGAAAAAGAGCATTACAACGTGCTACGGAAATATTGTGAATACAGGACATGCATAATAGTGATTAGCGTTGTCTTTTAACGCACTGAATGCTACATATCTAGCATTCAACAGGTTAATAAAATACCTTAAAGTGATAGCAATACTTTATTTTAGCTTTATTTAATATTGTAGCCATTAAAAAAAATTAAGAACGATGTAAGTTTTATCTCTCAAACATTAATTGTTTGAGAGATATTTGCAAGTAAAGCTTCCCCTGACTGACAGATTTGGAATCTGGTCCACAGACAACTGGCTGTTCTTCAGCAGAGCCGAGATCGCCAGATAAAAAAATTACTACTTCATTGGAATGGTCTACAAAGTGTACGTGGTTTGCAAGCACGCTTTGTAGATCGTTCCAATTAACTAGTTATTTCTTGCGATCTCAGCTCTGCTGAAGAGCAGCTGGCTGGTCTATGGACCGGATTCCAAGTCTGTCAGCTAGATGGCAGACTTTACCGAAACAGCCAGGGACGGGGAAACTTTGCTTGCGAATATAAGATTTAAATAGTTCTTAAAGGGGAACTACCACCCCAGAATAAGTTCACATTAATCAATTCTTCATCTGGCGACTAGCTGCTTAGTAGCGCTAGTACCAGAAATATTACCTGGTTTCAAAGATATTCCAGTTTTTCGGAGGCTCACAGTAGCAGGAAGCATGGACATCATAGTGACGTCCATGCGCCTGTGCTATCAGTCCCTTTTGGAGGAGATACATTGATCCAGCTAAGTATCTTGTTTGATAACTGCTATAATATACACTGCTGCCTTTGAATACACATAGGGGGAGAAGGAGGACACTAGATGGGGGAAACCACGAAACAGAGGCTCATACGTGTGTATATATAAATACATAGTCCGGACAGTTAAACTCAATCTACTGATCAAGGTGCATGCATGAAGAAAGAAGATTTATATCCCTTTTATGAGTGTGGTTGGACTTTTTAGTATTTGTATTTCAAGTAATGTATACATTGTGGATTGATGTGTGTTTTTAGATAAAGATATATTTTTCACAATTGTCTAATAGTTACGCATTGCCTTTAATTGCTACCTTTATATATATATATATATTGTTTAATTTGTTAGCGCTCTGCCATTTTTGTGGTTTCTTTTGGTAGGGCTAGGTTTGAGCACTTGGAAATCTGAGTATGGTGCTTGTGAACTCTCAATAGCCCGTTAAATCCTTTTCTCTTAGTCCATATGAAATACAGGAACCATGTGGTTGAGCTCCCCTCTTCCAGAAGGCAGGGCACTTCAGTGACCTGTAGAGAGTGAGAGTGGCCTGCTGCTTACTCTCTACAGGTCACTGAAGTGCCCTGCCTTCTGGAAGAGGGGAGCTCAACCACATGGTTCCTGTGTTTCATATGGACTAAGAGAAAAGGATTTAACGGGCTATTGAGAGTTCACAAGCGCCATACTCAGATTTCCAAGTGCTAATACTTATTCCGGTCTGTGGGGCGAGAACATTGTAGCGGTTGCAACACCCTGGGAGTTAAAGGCGCCAGTGAATCCTCTGAGAAAAGAACCCTTTATTTGGATCCTTGCTGACTTAAGTTTTTATCACGCAAGATAATTGATAATATCTAGCGCCTTCTCCAAAAAGGATATTTGTCCAGTATAGGGCTAGGTTTGAGTACACACATTCCAGGGATTGTAGCTTGCTGTGTTAAAGGCAGTGCCGCACTGACCCAGTCCTATTGATACTATATGATTTAGTGATTTAAGTATAATATATATATATTAATGGTTATATTATAATTTACAGAGCGCCATATATTCTTATGTTTTGGTCTTTTGATCTATTATACCCTTGTTAATAGAAAAGACATACAGTATATATTTTCTTTTTTAAACTTTGTTGCAACTGTCAACAAAATAACCCCTTGGATACAACAGACATCTAAGACATGCTTCTAGCATACAAAAGATTATTCCTAAAAGTATAGTTCCCCTTCAATTTAAACCTTAACTTGGAGGATGCATTTACAATGAAATGATTAATGGTACTGGAAAAAGTAATTTCTCATTGTTAAAGAAATATCTGAGAGTATGAAATACCTCCAGTGGCCACTGTGTGTCAGTGTAACTCTTTATTTGTACAGTGACACATTAGCAACAGTGGGATTCTAAACATAATCTATAAGAAGACATTAATAATGAAACATTGAAATCCATATCCTTACCTCCTCTCTCATCTTCTTAACCGTCTCCCCTTTCTATTGTGGAAACAAAATGACAAAAAGAAACATTATAGATAGGAAGACTTTACATTTTACAGAAAATCAAACAATGACATGATGCTTTGCTCACCTTCCCAATGATGCTCCCAACCTCCTGAAATAGAACAAAGATGCACACACGATGAATATGTATTAAAGGAAGGAAAATGGCAACAGTTTTATTTTTTTATTCCTCGGGGCCCATCATGTAACTTTTTATTTAATTTGATTTATAAAGTAAATGAGAAGACAGCTTTTTTGAATAGGAAACAATTTAACCCTTTGGATGCTAGAGGGATCTCCAAGCAATACATTGGAAACCTTTCTACCATTCAAGGGATTTAAGGGGAAATATCACCCCAAATACAGTCTCCCCCCAACAATTACCCATCTAGTGATAAGCTTAACAATAGTAGTATTAGCCAGCATAATTATCGCGTTAACTAAATACTTGTGCAGAGACTAATGGCCAGGCAACAGCGCAGACACCTTTGCTTACAGACATCTATGCACCTGTGCTGTCAGTCCTGGTCTCCTCTAGGAGGCGGTGTATGGTACCTTTAGGTACCAGAAGAGACTAACGGCGCAGGCAAGCTGATTCCTCTAAAGTGCTGTTGCCTGGCCGACAGTCTCGGCAGAAGGAGGATTTCTCAGTAACGCGCAGTGGCGTAACTATAGGGGTCGCACCCCCGACTGGGCCCATCACTCCAGGGTCTCGCAATCTCCATCCGGCACTCTAGTAATGCAGAGCGCTGGGAGATGACATCATCTCCCAGAGCTCTGCATTACAGAAGAGGACTGCGTGGGAGCTCAAAGCGCCAACCCTTCTCTCCTGCCACTTCACTGGAGCACTGAGAGGTAGGAGATGGGGGGCATTGTGGTCGGGTGGGGGGGCCCATGGCACTTTTTGCACCAGGGCCTGGAGGGTTCTAGTTATACCTCTGGTAACGGTGATTATACTGACTAATACTACTATTGTTAAGCTTATTGTTAGATGGGTAATTGTTGGTGGAAGACTTTATTTGGGGTATTAGTTCCCCATTAAGATTATTGGCCCAGATATCAGAACATCACTATAGTACTTGAACTGTTTAGAGAGGCTAGACTAGGAAAAACATAGCATACCTACTCATACTGCTTAAAGAGAACAAATACCTCCTAAAAAGAGTTCCCTCATCTACATTACTATGCACAGAAAATCCTAATGGCCCTTGTGAATTTGCCCTTGTGCCTTTGTTCAAGAGAAAGCAGCTTCATTCAGTCCCTGATGTCATGTGCAAGGAGGCAGACATGACAGTTGCTAGTAGGAACCGTAGAAACTCAGACACTGCTCTCTGTACATGGTAATCCTAATCCTTTAACCCTATGAGTGCATTGGCACTGGATACCCCTCTGGCAATCAAAGTGTTAAGAACCAGAGGGGTGCAACATGAATTGTATCACAATGCATTGCTCACCCCTCTGGTTCTTAAAGAGTTAATTGCATTCTGCCTGCTTCAGTTTAAAAAGACTGCCAGCAGCCATCTTATGTCTGTACACACAGTCATGACATCCAGGTCTGACTGAAAATTTTATCTTTAGAACAAAAGGCACAAGGGCTAAATTCATAGGGTGATTAGGAGTTTCCAGCCATAGTATGGTATATGGCAGGATATTATTGGTAGGTGTTATTTCCTCTTTAACTTTTTAGAAACCAATGATTGAGAGCATTGCTTCTCAAGAGATCGTGCAGCAGCTGCAGTATTTATTGCATTGTCCTCAGTGACAGACAGCTGGGGGGAGATGGACTAAGGTGCAAGACAGATGAGATAAACTCTTCAGTGTGATAAACTCTTCAGTCCCTGTGTTAGTCTATGGAGCCAATGTAAGATCTCACTAACTGGAAAAGTAGTCTCCACATAATAAAATAGGAATTGAAGAGATTTATGTCAGTGTAGAGTTTATCTCATCTTTATCTCACTTAATGCATAACCCCTCTGGTCTCACACAATGGTCCTGCTAGAATGGAGTTGGGGGATAGGCAATTTCTATAAAGCCACACAGACCAGTCTGCCACTATTATACACAGTGGACTAGATACTAATACTCTTGAAAATGTTCTCACTTGGTTTTATCGTAGAAAATCCTTTTATAGTTTAAGGGGAAATTTGGAGATATAACTTGTGATAATGTTTTCATAAGTGTTATAGTTTGACCTGATGGTTTATGTGTTTTTACATTTTTCACAGTGTGGGCCAGAGTTGTTTAAAACTAGATTTGTGTAGAACCATATTAAAATGATGTTGCACAACTTTGTATTACAAACATACACTATACCAGGGGTGGACAATATGAGGCCCTCCAGCTCCTGCTGGACTATAAATCCATTTGTGCTGGTGGGGAATGATGCAATTTGTAGTCCAGCAGCCGCAGCTGGAGGACCTCAAAATGAGCATCCCTGCATTACTTAGTAAAAACTGGGGATAAGAACAGCAACTAAGACTAAACACAAGTCCTTCCTCTAGCAGTGCACTGCCTCCTGTAAGCAAACTAGCACCTTTTTTTTTAAAAGCTTTCTTTCCTATCTGTTAACATGTCTAGTAGCATTTCATATTTTCCCCCTGATTTAGTAAGCTATATCATACTATTAATGTTTTGAACCTTTTAGTATATCATGCTCCATGGATTAATAAAAGACATTGAAAATAGTAAAAAAATGTAAACGGAATTACCATTTTATTCATTCCTACACTCCTACTCAGGGAGGTAACCACGGGGGGCGCAAAGGGAACAGTTGCCGGGGCCCAGCATCTAAGGGTCTCAAACTATCCCGAGGTTCAATAGGTTCTAGTTATGTACCCGTGAGATTTTTTTGTGTTAGGGTTAAGCCACTGCTTCCACTGATTCAAAGACATTCATAGTCATGCAGTCACATATGCGCACACACTCAGTCCCATTCATATGTATGGAATAATACACTAATACTGGTTGGGGGAGATAGACTAAGGTGTGATAAAGAGGTGATAAGGTAGAGATGACTTCTCCAGTGATATCACTTCTCCAGTTTCTATGTTATTCCATGGAGCCAATGAACTAAGATTTCTCAAGTGGGAGATATTTTAGTGCATAGGCTCATAAAATAACATAGAAACTGGATAAATTATATCACTGGAGAAGTTATTTCCACCGTATCACCTCTTTATCACACCTTAGTGCATAATCCCCATGCAATCATATATTATTTCACATTCAATGATACATTCAAATTCAATAAATCATACACTCACTCATACACTCATTCATTTACACTAGTTCAGTCAGCCATACACCTAGCCATTCAGTCATACATTCAAGCTCATTCAATGAATCATTAACTCATTAATTCAGTCATACACTCACACTCATACAATCACACATTCACACTCAGTCATAAATGCATGCTCATTCAATCATAGATTCACACAGTTAATCATACACTAACACTCAATCAATTATACACTTTTGTGTGTTTAATAATATGCCTTAACCCCTTAACGACCCATGACGTGTCATGGGTAGATTTGACTTAAGGACCCATGACGGTCCTGTTACGTCATGGGTTAAATGATAGCAGCACGCCTCTGTGTACGCTGCCATCATTAATTCCCGGCTGAGACTGAGCGCTCCAGGACCGGAGCATTCAGTCTCAGCCACTTTCACAAGTGCCGGGTCATGGGATCGCTGCAGCAGCGATCCCATGTATCTGCATTGTGAAAGAATGAATGAGGCAGTATCCTACACTGCCTCTAGTGTCTCTTCTCAGCAGTCTGTCACTTGCTATCAAAGTAAGGGATAGAGAAGCAGAGAGGAGACACCTAGTGGACAAATAAAATGCAGCAGCTGGGGGAAACAATTGTTGGACTACAGCAGATATAAAATTTAAGATGAAATATAGTAAAATTGCAAATGTGTTTTTTAAGTATATAATAAAATAAAGAAACCTAGTACAGGTACATCTACCAGTAAGGAACTGGGTCATCAGAACTTAATTGGTGGCAGAGAGTTAATAGTTCCCAAAAAACTCAGGGCTTGGAACACTTTAATGCATTATCATTGCAATGCAATCCAAACGCACCATTACTAGTAGCAAGATCACAGCCTTTAAAGACCCCAAGCTGGCAATAAAACTTGGGATTTAAGAATGAGACCATTCCACAGTGGCTGATAATATTTACTAAACTACTTAAAATGAGAAATGTCAATCAAATGGTCCCCTTGCCTGCTGACCTGCATCCCTTCATAAAATTAAAATATTTAAATGACCTGTGGCCGGAGATCTCTGCATGCTTATGCCATTCTTCTCCACTAGAGGCTCCGTTGCTGTCCCATCATGATTTGTAGCTACCGGAATGTCGTCTGTTTCACTTGCTCTTCATCATTACTGGAATCACTTAATGCATTTTGTAAGAAGCACAACGAAGTAGCATTCAGGCATACAGATCAAGATGGAACAGTAGAACAGCACAGCCTTCACAGCAAGCACCTCAATTGTTCTGCATACCCTGGCTTTAATATTATAGAAGTGACCCTCAGCCTTCCATCCTTGTGAGGTAGATAAAATTCATACCATTAAATTGGGTAATAATAATATCTATACCTTAGGACATACTTGAAAATGAGAGAAAATCTCAATGTACCCTTCCTGGTAAAATACTTTGATATTATTATTATTATAAATGATAGATTGTGCACCTCTATGGTGTTTAGAGGGTTAACCCATACATCCTTTAGACCTAGCCATCTCTGGTCAATTTCACTGGAGTGTGAAAAAGGTGCTGGTATCGATGGATTTATTTTTTGATTATCTACAATATTACGTTTTATTTATATAAGACATTACTAACCTTAAGCCACTTTTTGAGTGAAATAGCCTAGTACATTTCTCTAACTGCAGTGAGATTGTGTCCTGATTTAACGGGATAGTAATACTTTGTTTTATCTTTATTTTATTTTGTAGGCATTAAAAAAACATGAAGAACGATATAAGTCTTATCTCTCAAACCTTTATGGTTTGAGAGATATTCACAAGCAAACTTTCCCCTCACTGACCAAAACAGTCAAGTCTGCCATCTAGCTGTCAGTTTTGGAATCAGGTCCACAGCTCAACCGGTGGCTCTTCAGCAGAGCTGAGATTGCAAGATATAAAAATAACTATTTAATTGGAAGGGTCTAAAAAGTGTGCTTGCAAACCAGGCACACTTTGTAGACTATTTGAATGAAGAAGTTCTTCTTATATCTCGCGATCTCAGCTCTGTTGTACAGCCACGGCCGGTCCGTTGACCGGATTCCAAATCTGACAGCACCTGGACAGCACCTTGCTGTTCTGAGGTGAGCAGTGTTACATCAGTAAAAGGGGCGGGAGGGGATACTTTATCATTCAATTACTCTTGAACTACAACTCTGACAGTATTGAAATTACACTCTCCATGGGCCAAATATTATAAAGGTTAATTGGAGCTGCTTTTATTGTGAGACATTCCTATTCCTTTAATGCTTTCGTATTTTCTTTATTTTATCTCTATTTCTTGCAAAATGTTTGATATAAATGCGTTGCGTACCACTCTGGCACTCAAGGGCTTAATATATATGCCCCAGTAAAATTTCTAATCTCAGTTATTAACATTTTTTTATTGCTACTCGTTATCAGAAGATGTATATGATGTAATGAGAAGAGCGATATGGTTGGGTTCCAAAACTCCTACTAACGAATGCTACAGCACTCAGATGCCACCATCTGGCTTTATCTATGCACTTAAAGTGGAACTTTCACAACACTTATTATTTTTAAGTATAATTGCTGCTTTAATGACAAATATAACCTTCTATGCGGGCAGCCACCGGGGAACAGTGCAGACATCTTGTAGAGCTGGCATCTTTGCTTCTGCGCTGTCCGTCCCCTTCAACTCCACAATTGGTGAGTTGAATTCCTTTGTGCCAAAAGGAACCGGAAGGGACTGAAAGCGCAGGCGCAGATATTGCCTACAGCAAGATCCCAGCCAGTGCCTGTCTGCATAGAAGGTTATATTGTTTGTTAAAGCAGCAATTATTCTTGAAAATAAAAATAAGTGTATGCATAGAGCTAATGTAATAATCATATACGGAGCTATGTTAGTGTAGTGAAATTTCCGCTTTAATTAATGAAAATGAATTATAAAAAAATTAAACATTTGAATATGATGTTTAAGTTATTATCGCAGTATTTAAAATAATTTGTACTTCACTAGTAATCATTCAGGACAGAATACAATTAGGGCTGATTTAAGTTCGGCCTAGTCAGGCAGAAATTTTCCATTGTAGTACATAGGTAATTTCTGCTGACAGCGGCTCTAGGGCCTTACTCTATAGAACAGCAGATTCGTCTGTTCTCCTTATAAATTGTGACCTAGATATATTAAGCTGTTAGTATTTCTCCAGACAGAAAAACCTTTGTGATTCCTGTTATTTCATGTAACCTACTTATAAATAGAGAGACCTTTCAGTGATTTGATAACGAGGCTCTGTAGAGTAACATGAGAAATAGAGAATAAAGCACAGAACATGGGCATCATGGACAGGCAACCTTTGTCTCTCCAGCTATTGCAGACTGCAGCTCCCATCATCCTCAACCAGCCTATGGCTGACTGGGAATGATGGGAGTTGAAGTCTTCAATAGCTGGAGAACCACAGTTTGCAGGCACCTGACATGAACAGCAATTAGACTGAGTTATCACTCCTTATCAGTCACATAACTTCCTGTGTAAGTCCCTTCTCAGGGGGAGCATTTCAATTTAGGCAGAGTAGTCATTGAGGGGTGCCTCAGCTCTGTTGGTCACACCCACTTTTGGAGTTGTGGGTGTGGCCAGAGCAATCCCAATGCCCATGCAACACACAAATGATTTTGTTTCATGGCAACTGATTTAGATCCTGATCCTGTTACTGGCCATTATTTAACTACTTGGGTGTTAGCAAGGTCTCCAGCACATTACAAAGCTGTAGTCTATGAAGCAATCCTTCACAAACAGACCCATAGCATTTAAAAAAAATCATCATTTGGACACAAGTTGTCACACACATTACTAATAATTTCAATTAAGAAAAAATATATGTTTATTCTGTACTAATTTTTGAATAAAAAAGATATGTTTTATTAAAAAGGATTACTGTGCCTTTAAAATGAGATGACAGCACACAACCATATTTATCCTAGCAGTTAACCCATAGGTCAGGATAGTTTATTTACCTACTACCCATGGTCAAATAAAACAAATACATTTTACATCTTGTATTCTTCACTGAAACTCCTACATTACATTTATTATAACTGATCCACTGTTTGGCGCTTTTCATGAAAGCATAGACGTACTGTATGTGCGAGTATATGGTATCTTATTTCAGCTTCCTTATACAGTCATTAATAGGAAGTATTGCAAGTCTGAACTGCAGCCTAAATGAACAGTGACCAAATTATTGTCAACAGGGATTTACATATGCAAACAATACAGAACTGGAGGCGACATGTCTAATGAAATGTGATTTAACATATATAAAGAATATACGGTTTTGTAGTTAGGGTAGCCTGAAGCCATCTTTTGGTTCATGTGCATTATTCAGCCCTTTAAAACATGTACCAGCTGATCTAGTGCCTACTTATATATAATAATCTGCAGTACCCAGAGGGATTTCTTAAAACATCATTTATAATCCTCAGTTTATTTAGAGGAGAAATATTGTTACTCTACTAGCTTTGATGAACTGCAGAACCAGCACAGTTCCCATAATCCTATAGGGGTTTTAGTCACATGACAAATGTATCCAGTTTACTCACTGTGCCTCATGGATCTAATACCACACCAAATGATTGCTCCTCAGGCTTAACCCCTTGGATGCTAGCAAGTAACATGTCCTGCGCATTACTTTGCAATGCGTTGGAGTTGTCTCCAGTTTCCAGGGAGTTAAACAATTATGAAAATAAAGTATTTCCTACAGCAGAGAATCAATATATGTTATGGTGAGCAAAAAAATGTTGCACAAATCCTTCTAACATACATATAAACTGATGTACTAAAACGAGCTGGAATGAGTCTGGAGCAATCCAGCTGCCCCAGAGGGGGCAATAAATATTCCCCAAATTCCCAGTGATTGAAATGGGCCTTTCAAACTTTTGAATGCTAGAGAGGTTACCAATACACTGAAAAGCAATGCATCTGGAACCTCTTTAGCATTCACAGGGTTAAAGGGGACAGAGACTGGTTCTCTGGTGGTGGGGAATTTCTGAAGAAACTCTGCCCACTTCTCCTCCTTCCCAGCTTGTTCCTCCCACTTCCTGCCCATTCCTCCTCCTCCTTCCCCACCCAGTTCCTCCCACTTTGTGACACTCCCACTAAGCCCCTCCCTCTCCCACCAACACTAAACCCCACCCCTTGTTAAGTAAATTGTGTTTTTTTTTTATCCCCCAGTGGCACCACAGAAGTTCCCTCTGGCACAAAGTTCCCAGGAATGGGTAAGAGCCGAGGCTTGGACTAAAGGTTTTGGTTAGTTCATTACCCTACAGCTTGCAAGGGATTTTTTCCATAAGGTTACATTGAGTTCATGTGTTGTAAAATAAAGCTGTGGCCTTTCATATCCATATTTATGATATGATTATTTAAAGGGATAGTAATACTTAAAATGTAAAAAAAATATGTTGTAGGGTTTATCCCCCTGAGTAAAACAAGAGTACTCCCACTGCTGAAAGGTGTTTCATTCAAAAGTTATTAATTTTCAAAGTTGAATGTTTTAGGTGCAGTATCATAGTGGCCTGAAATTGTACAGTGGCGCTGTTGCTACATGATCCTATGGAGATTTATGGTCCCGGGACCAGAGCTGTCCATAGGATCATGTAGCAACAGCGCCACGGTACAATTTCAGGCCACTGTGATATTGCACCTAAAAAATTCAAGTTTGAAAATTAATAACTTTTGAATGAAACACCTTTCAAGCGGTGGGAGTTCCCTTGTTTTACTCAGGGGGATAAACTCTACAATATATTTTTTTTTACATTTTAAGTATTACTATCCCTTTAGTCGGCTACCCTGAATACCTAAGCCATGTCTCCCTTTCCCTGCTTCTTCTCACATGAGTAATGCAGTTTTTTTCAGTATATATAGAAAAAGATTTCCTAATCCCTATGAACCAGAGAAATACATCTATCTGTACAGTGGATGATATTATGAAGAAAGAACTACATCACTGAAGCTGATGTACTAAAAAGAAAAAGACGCAGGGGGCACTAAGGCGCAATAAAGAGGTGATAAGGAAGAGATGACTTCTCCAGTGATATCACTTGTCCAGTTCCTGTGTTATTCTATAGAACCTATGCACTAAGATCTCCAAAGTCTGAGAAATCTTAGTGAATTGGCTCCATAGGAACTGGAGAAGTCATATCAAAGGAGAAGTTATCTCCGCGTTATCACCTTCACAGTTTTATTATGCCTTAGTGAATCTCCCCCCCATAGAATAATTCTGGGTCAAACCAACTGCAACATAGAGTAAATAAAAAGCATTCCAGTTAATTTAAATGGAGCTTTTAACTCCCAAATGATAGTTAGGTCTCCAGCACAATGATTTACGATACACTGGAATCATATCTAGCATTCAAAAAGTTAAAAGCCCTATGTAAAAGTGCTTAGTCTGTTCCAGAATCATCCCACAGTGGCTCAGACTCAGTGTCTGCTTTGCACTTGACAGAATCCAGCCTATCATCATTTCTTGCTTAAACCCTTGGATGCTAGAGATGTGTCTAATGCATTACTTTAGAAAGCGCTGACGACATAGCACGGGGTTAAAGGTATAGTAATACTTAAAATGTAAAAAAAATATATGTTGTAGGGTTTATGTCACTGAATAAAACAAAGGTACTCCCAACGCTGAGAGATATTTTATTAAAAAATTATAACAGCTCAAACTTGAATTTTTTTAGGTGCAATATCACAATGGCCTGAAAATTTACAGTGGTGCTGTTGCTACACCATCCTATGGACTGCTCTGGTCTGTGGACCATAAATCTCCATAGGATGGTGAAACAACAGCACCACTGTAATTTTTCAGGCCACTGTGATATTGCACCTAAAAAAATTCAAGTTTGAGCTGTTATAATTTTTTAATAAAATATCTCTCAGCGTTGGGAGTACCCTTGTTTTATTTAGTGACATAAACCCACGACATATCTTTTTTTACATCTTAAGTATCACTATCCCTTTATCCCTTCGTGTGCCAGAGTTGTATGGAATGCATTGTTTTGCAATGAATTCCATACCACTCTGGCACTCAAAGGGTTAAACTCTAGCAAAGGTGTGTGAATACTTTACTTTTTGTACATTTCTTTGTAGTCACACAATAACATATGCATATTTTACTTGTTCCATTTTTGAAAATGATTTCTTTCGTCCGAGATTAACATAAAATTGGCTCAGGAATGCAATACACTCCGGTAAAAAAGGAATTTGAATAAACTATGAATAATGAGGAGGTCTAAGAAAATCTCATAAGATTCAGGACATGCAGAGCAATCAATGAACTATATACAAAGTATAAGCACATCTGTGGCTGCGATTCAAATAATAATTTGCCCTGTAATTGACACAGACACAGATCTGAAATATCTGCTTTCTCGTAGCGTTTAAAGGCATAGTAATGTATCTTATAAAAGTAGTTAGCTGAGTCTTCTTTATTTTAAAAGTAACAGTTTGCGCTATGTGTAAGAGCTTACTTTGCATAGTTTAAAAGTTAATAAGCTGTAAAGATCCCCCAACCACCCCTTCTGGCCGTCTCCCACTGAATCTGAAATCTGGTTGTAGGACCAGATGGCTGCAATAAGGGACAAACTTCATTAAGTAAGTATAAGGGAAACCCTGCCCCTCTTTATGAAGGAGGGCAGGATTTCTCTTTGCTTAATGAAGTTTATCCCTCGTTGCTCCCGTCTGGACCAGACTGCAGCTTCTGAACAAAGTGGACAGAAGGGGCGGACAGGGGCAGTGATGCAACAATAGGGGTCGCATCTGCGACCTGGTCAGTCACTCCAGGGGCCCAGTCGCCCCCTGAGACCTCCCCACCTTGAGCCTGCAGCAAGTAGAGGTCTGTGCCTTCTTTGTCCCAGACCTCTAGGAGCTCATCTCCCTTTCCGGCACTCTAGTAATGCAGAGCGCTGGGAGATGACATCATCTCCCAGCGCTCTGCATTACCGAAAAGAGAACCGCACGGGAGCTATAGCTGTATAGAGGTCTGTGCAGAAGGAGGCACAGACTTCTTCTGCCACACCACTGGACCACCAGGGAGGTAGGAGAGAGACACTGGTGGGGTCAGTAGGGGCAATGTGGAGATTGGGGGGCAAGGTGGAGGCAATGTGTAAAACTGGGGCAATGGGGGACAATGTGGAGACTGGGGGCAGTGGGGGGAGCAATGTGGTCGAGGGGGGTCCCATGGCAATTTCTGCACCAGGGCCCGTTGGCTTCTAGTTATGCCTCTGGGAGGGGAATCTTTATCTCTTCATAACTTTTGAACTACACACAAGTAAGATCTTAGCCTCTTACACATAGCACAGTCTGTTACTTTTCATATATAGAAGACTAGGAAAACTATTTTTATAAAAGACATTAGTATGTTGTATTCATTGTCACAGCATTCCATTCATTCATATTACAAAGGATTAAATGTAAGAAGAGTGACTGTTCCCATACACTGGGTCCTAGGAGGAGCATCTGTCAATCACACTGGGAGATGCAAAAGTTTTTACAGTTTATTTTTGCTTTTAACCCTTTGAGTGCCAGAGGGGTACGCAATGCATTGCGTACCCCTCTGGCACTCAAAGGGTTAATCAAACTGTCAACAACATCCAAAGGACAATAGTTTTTATTCTGTTGCTTTCTATGGGAAGGCTGAATTTTGGACTATGGATCATATGTTCAAAAGAAGGGTGAAGGCATTCAGGGAGCAACCAATTGAGACATAGGGGAAAAAATAAAAATTCCAAAAATGCTTGTGATTTAAATGGGGATTTTAATGACTTGCATGTTAGAAAGGTCTCCAACGCATTGCTTTACAATGCGTTGGAGACCTCTCTAGCATTCAAGGGGTTACAATCCTCATTTAAATGAATGAGAATGTTTAGTTCTCCCCTATAGTGCAGTTGGCTTGCCCCAAAATTCATCCACTTTCTTTTGAACATTAGGCCCTAAACGTCTACAAAGAATGTGAAAGGAACAGCTTTATTTCGTTGTCACAGTTTGAACTGTAATATCTTTTGAATGAACAATCTCCCAGAAGTCCCTTTGCTAGAGTGTCCGGCTACTTTGGCCTGTGCAGCCTTGATTATATTATATTTACTAATGTGGAGAAGCAGAAGTAATATAGATGGAACAGGAACTTGAAAGTAAAACGCTAATGAATATACAAGTGACATCCCAGCTCAGAACAAAAGGGCTGTATACAGAAGAATATAGAGCAATTAGGGTTACTATCTCATCCATTTCACCCATTGCATGCCGGGGAGGGGGGTCTGCAATGCATTGCAAAGCAACACACCACAGGGTTAAAACTGATATGAATACTGCATGATGCAGAGCTGACGTGATTACTACTTGGCTGCAAAGGTTGCCATTTATTCAAAGTTCTTGCTGATATAAATCTGATTTTTATTACATTTAATCCATTAATGACCACTGATGTGCCATGACTGTCACAGAATTTGGTCCTTTAATTCTTTGTGTGTCTGTGGAGTATCCAACTTAGCAATGTGTTGGATACCACTCTGGCATTTGAAGGGTTAAGGACCAAAGACAGTCCTGGCACATCATGGGTTAAATGATCGCAGTGTGCCTCAGAATGCACTGTGATTGTTATGGGGAGGCTGTAACTGATGGTTCCAGGACCAGAGCAGTCAGTTTCAGCCTTTCCAAGGTGACTCTGCTCATGTGATCACTGTTACAGCGATCACATGTGCTGGTGGAACCAATGACAAAGGTAATATATAGTGTACATTGCCTTTGTCAGTTCTCTCTTCCTCACAGTGATAATGAGGATGAGAGAAGCAGAGAACACACATCCCTACAGGGGAAATATCCACTATGGGAGGCACTTTGGATAACATTTTAGCCACTGGGGGCAGAACTAAAGTTAGTGCAGGTTCGGTCACTTGATGACCTACAGCCACCTCTTGTTACTGAATATTTATATAGAACGGCTTGTATTTTATTTACACAGACTAATTTATAACCGTATATAGTGAAGTTTAAACATAAGTTAATGAGCTTTATTACTGTGGAGCAATGTGAAACGCTTATATACACAACGCATAATCTGATCGCCAGGGTGCGAAAGAGGGACATAAGGATTTCCCCTCAGAGAGACAGTACACCTCTAAAAAGGGACATCCCAATTATTAAAAATGAACCAATTGAGCACAAATTATGATAGGAAAACCTATAAAAAGTTGTTTTTTCATTTTTTCTCATTTTTCCTATCAAATTCAGTGGTGGGTTATCCATACACACGTGGTATCAAAATGAAACCCTACTTTTGTTTAAAAATGGTATATAGAGAAGGAATTAGAACTAAAATATGGTTGAACAAAGGAATACCAAAAAGGCCAACATTGATCTGGTCCTCTAGTATAAAAAAGGCCTGGTCCTTAAGGAGTTAATGTTTCTGATGCATTTCTTTACAATAAGCTGGAGACCTTTAGCATTCATGGGGTTAGAATCTTCATTTAAAGGGATAGTAATGTTTCATAATAAAAGCAGCTGTAATTAATCATCATAGTATTTGGACTTTGGAGAGTGTTATTTCAATTCGGTCAGAGTTGTAGTTCAAGAGTAATTCAATGACAAAGTTTCCCTCTCCCGCCCCTTTTACTGATGTAACACTGCTCAGCCAGATCAGAAGGGAGGTGCCCAGGTAGACTGCAGAGAGGGACAACCTTCAATTAAGATAAGGGAAAAACCTGGAAAAACTTGTCAAGGGGGACAGGGCTTTCATTGTTCTCATAGGAAGAATATTGTCCCCTGCAGTTATCTGTCTGGTCTATGGACTGCATTCCACATCTGAGAAGAGATGGCTTACACTAGGTAAAAGGGGCGGGAGGGGAAACTTTACTTGTGAATATCTCTCAAACCATAAAGGTTTGAGAGATAAGACTTATATCGTTCTTCATGTTTTTTTCATGCCTACAAAATAAAATAAAGATAAAATGAAGTATTACTATCCCTTTAAGCTTTGAATGCCACAGAGGTTGCCAAATTAATGGGCTTTTTTTGTCACCTTTGGTTCTACTTCTTTTCATCAGAATTGCTATTCTTTGTGCTTACTGTCCAAAGTTCTCAAACTGTATACACATGATATAAATTCACAGACATTTGGGGGAAACCTCCCCCAAAAATACAAAGGTTCAGCTTTATTTAGTCCACAATATCTTTAAATTGAGCTTGTGACTATGCAATGAAGAAATGCAGCCCGGCAACCTCACACTTTAACCCTTTCGGTGCCAGAGGGGTCAATGCATTGCGTACCCTTCTGGATCTGAAATGGTTAACATCATACATTCTAGAGAGGTGTCCAAATCATTGCAGAACAATGCATTGGAGACTATATATAGCATCCAAGGGCTTAAATGAGGGCACAAGAAATGGCACTAATTACATTATTTCACTATGATGACCCAAATAGTGCTGTTTGTATGCCAATTAGGTACATGCCCCCAGATATGAGGGGTTTGATCAATACGGTTTTTGTGCTAATGCTTGTTTTGTCCGGTGTTGCAGATAATAAATAGTAACACTGTGCCCTGGGCTTTGCTCACACGGAGACTTATTTGTAGCATTTAATTTGTTTGGAAAAAGAAAAAAAATTTTTTGACTTTTTTTCCTGACATTTTACTGTGTTTCACATACAATTTAGATTCAGTTTCTAGCAATTTTTTTTTTAATTTTTCCACATATCATCCTTTTCTCTATATAAACAATTGACAAAAAATGCATTAAAACAGAGATAGCTGCATTTTTTGTGTGATTCTATTGCAATCCCATTGAAACAAATATAAGAAATTTGATCGCACCAAAACACACTGGGGCTTATTCATCAAACTAGAAAAAAATTGTGGAGCAAACTAACTGCATCACAGGGATTAAAGGATAATAATGTTTCAAAATAAAAGCAGCTTGAATTAATCTTCATAGTATTTGGACCATGGAGAGTGTTATTTCAATACTGTCAGAGTTGTAGTTCAAAAGAAGTATCCCCTCTCTCCCCTTTTACTGATGTAACACTGCTCACCTCAGAACAGAAAGGTGGTGTCCAGATGGCTTGCAGAGAGGGACAATTTTCAGTTAGCATAAGGGAAAAACTTGTCAAGGGGGGAAGGGTTTTCATTGTTCTCACAGTAAGAAGATTGTTCCTTGCTGTGATCTGTCTGGTCTGTGGACCATATTCCACATCTGAGGGGAGGTGGCTTACACTAGGTAAAAGGGGCGGGAGGAGGATACTTTGTCATTCAATTAAGCTTGAATTACAACTCTGACAGTATTGAAATATCACTCTCCATGGCCCAAATACTATGAAGATTAATTGGAGCTGCTTTTATTTTGAAACATTACTATCTGAAAATTCCCCTAATCTCCATTACATTAAAGTGGGCTTTTAATTCCTTGAATGAAGACATTTTGGGGGAGATTCAATAAGACGTGATAAAGAGGTGATACTGGTGAGGTAACTTCTCCAGTGATATCAGTTTGGAGATCTTAGTGCATAGGCTTTATAGAATAACATACGAACTGGAGAAGTGATATCACTAGAGAAGTCATCTCCACTTATCTTCTCTTTTTTTCATGTTTTAGTGCATAACGCCCCTTGTGATCAAGTATTAAAGTAGGCTGACCAGACCTCACCTTTAACCGGGGACACATAGGAAATAGACATATTTCAGGAGTGCACCAAAGTCAAAGCAGCCCTGCAGTATGCATTTTTCATATGCGTCCCCGGTTAAAGATGAGGTCTGGTCACCTTATATTAAAGTCCTATTCAAATCAATATGAGTGTTAATTTCTCCCTGTGTTAAATTTGTCTTGCTCCAGATTTGCAAGTCTTTAGCTTGATGAATGATGGCCGCTGCTGGACCAAAGATGCAACAAGCTGAGTTGACAATTGACATGTTGCGTGAATGACTCATTTATAAGATACAATGGCCCATAGTTATAAAAGTAGAGTTATTCTGGAGTAAACCAACTGCACCATAGTGCACAAATAAAAAGTCCTGTTAAATTAAATTTGGCTTTTAATACCTTGAATGCTAGGGAGGTCTCCAGTGCATTGCTTCACAATGCATTGGATACATCTCTGGCATTCAAGGGGTTAAAAAGCTCTATTGAAGTTCATGGGAAGTTATGAGGACTTTTTATTTTTTTCCCTTATGGTGCAGTTGATTTACCCCAGAATAACTTCTGCTTGCTTATATAAATAGGGGCCAATCCATGCTTGTGTTCCATGCATTCAAAACACTGAGATGAAGATGTCCTTGTGAACTATAGATTTTTTTTTTTTTAAATGATTTATTTCTCTTTGCGCTCAGAACAATACAGAGAATTATGACAGTTGGGTACAAGGCAGACAGGTTGTTGATCCAGGGAAATATCTCATTGCCTTTTGAAGTCAGGAAGGATTTTACTTTACCAGCTTGGGGCTGAATTGAAAATTGTTTCAATAGTTTTTCGCTTGCGTTTCTCTGAATAATCAAAAACAAGGGTGATACAGAGAGACTGTACTTGTTGGACACATGCCCTTTTTCACCCTCATCAACTATATTACTGTTTTCAACTATGTAACTTACCCTTATTTGTAATAATTCTAAAAATAAAAATAGAAAGGATACTTTTTATTAGTGCTGTTAGTATTTAGTAGCAGCAAATGTGAGCCAAATTATTTTACTGAAAACAGTTACTCTGATAGTTGAAAGTGAAGAATTCAGCCTCATGTATGGCCAGTCTTGACTTGAGACAAACAACTGGTAAATTGAATTAGTGATGTGATGTCACTGTTGTGTTGGTCAGCTAGGAGCAATTCTTCTTCAAATGTAGGACTCAAATAAGAGAATCACAGAGGTGAAATCTAACAACCTTTTCCCAGTCATGTAATTACTTTGACAACTGAGTAGTGAAAGATGTTCTGATCCTTTTTATCTAATTCAAGTCTGTATACTAAATTGCTGTGCTAATTCATTGTTGATAGAGTTTCTGAGCCTTTTTTGGCTCCAACACAGCAGTGTAGTAAAGGAAAACAAAAATATCCTGAAATCATATGAACATATGCAGAACGCTTTAAAAAAAACAAACAAAAAAACACACTGAATGGTTGCCCTGGTTCCTGTGCAATTTTACAGAATGACATTTTCATAAGTTTCCTGCAATGAAGTATAGATCTGGTGATGCTAACTAAGATGGATTTATGAAAGACAGGGGACAGTGCAAACTATGTACCCATACAAAACTAAAATGACATTCCCTTTAACTGGGGACACGTGAATGAATCATATGGCAGAGCTGCACTTAGATCAAACGAGCCCTGTAGTCTGAATTTATTATGTTTCCCATTAAAAGGAAAGCTTGGACATCTGAAGGTACGGAAGTGATTGCTTGTATACATATGTACAGGCACCATAGCACATATTGGTGTACAACTCCAGAATTGCACTCTGGACCATAGAAAGAGGAGCAGGTCTGGGCCATCTTCACCATGAAGGACACATAACAATTCCTCAAAATACTCTTAATTTAATGAGGATTTTAACCTTTTAATGAAAAAGAGGTCTCCAGCATTATTGCTTCTCAGTTCATTTGAAACCTCTCTTGCATCCAAAGGATTAAAAACCCAAATAAGTGTGAATTATCATGAAACTAGCATTTGTATGAACTGGCAAAGTTGTTGAAGACTGTTAGTGCTATAATTGGTACATACACATATATACTTATGTCCTGTAGACTGAAGATGGAGAAGATACAACTGGGAATACAGATAAAGCAGGTCTTATTCCAACTTTATTGCATGGTGTTGGTGATGTTCTGATCTGAAAGGGCAGTTAACTAACCATTTGCTATGTTTATAATTATCTGTTTTATATACTAATGGTGCTTAATTCATTTAATTCTATGGAACTAGTTTACTGTACTCTATGCTATTTTTTGGGTGTTTGATAATGAAATTTGATGCTTAGTTGATTCAGTTTGATTCTGGGCTATATTTTGGGATAAATCACCAAAACTAACAGTTAAAGTATTGTTTGCTACATTTGTACTAGCATTTCAGAAGCCTACATTTCTCCGGCTAGCTTAGTCACACCTTAGTCATCCGCTAGTCACTACAGTCACATACTTCTTACTAGTGACACAATCTCACTATAACCTTTCACTGCTCGTATAGGGCTCACTTCCTGTCCCACTTTCTCACTTCCTGTCCTCATTTCCTTCTGGTTTTCTCTTTCTACTTACTTTTCATACAATAATCTTATTATTCTCCCTACTCCCCTTCTTTACCCAGTCTGTAGGCACATCATGATGTGTATCTATATGTTTTTATTAATAAGTGCTTATCACTGTGTCAAAATTGAGGACCAGAAGCTTAGGAATGTATTTTTGGATGAGTATGAGAAGGGGGAAACAGACCAAAGAAGCTTCTGCTGACCCATCATGAAATAGCTTACAGCAAGGGTGAGCAACCGTTGGGACTCCAGATGCGGATAATGGGGATTGCAATCCAGCAGCAGGTGGATATCCTGGGTTGGGAACACTGCCCAGAATAGGTCATTAATTCGACGGGGCTTTGGCCCTGGTGAGCCACTCCTTTATGTCAAGTGTCAGTCATCATGTGTGTATGCATACAATGATAATCCACAGTAGACCGTCCTCGACTACTCTACCAAAATATAGAGACAAATTATTTTTTTTATGTTTAAAAACTTCAAAAACTTTATCCAAAACCTCCTTTGTATGGTGCTTGAAAAAATTGCTAGCAGATAGTCACCTCTGTATCCTAGAAAGCTCTTTGATTCCCCCTTCAGGTCTGTTGTGCACAGCAGAGGAACTGTTCACTAGGAATAAGTGTATCTTCATTTTTTAGATGATCTTTATACAGCAGACAGGTATAGCTATTTATTTATTTTTGCACTATTAAATGTCAGTATGTGTGTTTATAAGTTAGTCAGGGGGATACTTTATTATTCAATTACTTGTGAACTACAACTCTGACAGTACTGCAATAACACTCTCCATGGCCCAAATACTATGAAAATTAATTGGAGCTGCTTTTATTGTGAAACATTTCTATCCCTTTAAAGCGGAACTAACACCGTTAAGAAACTTTGTTTGTAATAATTCCCTATCTGGCGACTAGCTGCTTAGTAGCGCTAGTCGCCAGAATTATTACCTCTTTATGGAGAAATTTGCAGTCATCCATGGCTGACAGGCAGGGCGGAGTGCGGACATCTTGCCCTAGTGACGACTGCGCGCCTGCTCTGTCAGTCCCAGACGGCTGTAGGAGACGATGCTAGGAGCCATTCAGCTCCAGAAGGGACAGATGTCCACGCTCCGTCCTGCCTGTCAGCCAAGGATGACTCCATATTTCTCCATAAAGAGGTAATAATTCTAACGCATTGCAATCAGTTGGATCCTCTCTGGCACTCAAAGGGTTAATTCCACATGTGCATAGCAGAAGTCCACCACTAAAATGAACAAAATAATGAAACAAGAGAGATGGCTGGTAGGCCTTCATCTAATAGATCTTACCTTCCCATGCATTAATAACCGTATGGTCAATGTGACATTAAGACCTCCCTCTGGAGCATTTACATCGTTTGTGTTCATTTCTGACACTTCTTTTCTACGCTTGACAACAGATCTCTATCTTCTTTCCTTTTTGATCTGTAATAAAAAATAAAAATAAAAATCAATGATCTTTATTGTTATTATTGTAAAGAATGACTGGAAAATGAAGGTTTCTTGTTTATTTCACACTTATTTTGTTTCCAAAATGCTGAACAATGCATATTAAATTTAAAAGGCATAAAACATGTTGCCTTCTGTTTCTCAGTTGCTAATATATCTAGAAAAACTACATGTAAAACCATGATTTTGTTTTCTTGGAAATGTGAGAAGGTGTCAGATGTAGAACAATACATATTTGTTAGCAGAATGTAGAAAAATGCCACTTCTACACAGTTTTTGTCAACGTCAATAATTTATTTTTCAGAAAACATGCACAGTTGGTGGCTCTTGAGGACCAGGGTTGGTTACCTCTGATATAATGGGGGAGATACATTAACTCCTTAAGGTCCAATGCCATGCCAGGACTGTCATGGCTGTCCGGTACTTAACCCCTTACCGCCCGAGGATCTACATGTACGTCCTGAGTGGATGTCCCAAGTGGACAGAGGCTGTACATGTACATCCTGGAAGTAATTTAATGAAATGAAAAAAAAAAAATGTTCGGCGGCCGTTAAGTGCCAGCCGCGTGCGTGCGCGGCCAGTTACTAAGGGGTTAAGGACCAGTGACGGTCTTGGCACGTCATGGAATTCAGGGATCCCTACACGCTCGCCTAAGCACTAAGATTTCTTCAACATTCGAGATCTTAGTGTATAGTCTCCACAGAATAACATAGGAAATGGAGAAATTATATCACTGGAGAAGTCACCTCCACTTTATCAACTCTATCACTGCTTAATGGGATAGATTCACTAAGCGGTGATAAAGAGGTGATAAAATTTAGATGAATTATCCTGTTTATCACTTCTCCAATTCCTATGTTATTCTATGGAGCCAATGCACTAAGATTTCCTCAACTACCAACAAAGATCTTAGTGCATAGGCACCACAGAATAACACAGGCATTGGAGAAGTGATAAACTGGAGAAGTCATCTTCACTTTATCACCTTGTTATCACTGCTTAGTGAATCTCCCCCAATGACTCTCTCCCATTGTCTATCGTATCTATCTATCTATCTATCTATCTATCTATCTATCTATCTATCTATCTATCTATCATTCTAGCTATTTCAAGTGAACTCAGCTGTTAGCTGGCTGGGAATGATTGGAATTGTAGTCCTGGAGGGCCTCAGGTTGCTCAACATACATCTGAGGAAAATGTTCAAGAACAAATCATATGAAATGCATTGTGTACTGTGTGTGCATGAACCAGCCTTTCCTTTATCTGTCACCTGAGATTTTAAATTAAATAAAGACACACTGGAACCAAAAGACATTCTTTTGGAAACTTTCCTATTAAAATTCAATTCATTTTCTTTGCTCTGATTTAATGTTTTGTATTGTTTTCCCAGGCATCTATCTGAACATGTTCTGGAAATATTGCAGTTGCACCGGATAAATCCATGTCAGCATGTTTCATCTCTCACAAACACCTATCAACCTCCCAGACGATTCATGGCAGATCTGAAGAGCATAGTTCAGAATACCAACAAGATGAGATGTTTACTTTCCCACTTCTAAAGCACAAGGAAAGGGTAATTGGTGGATAATATTCAATGGAAATTGAAGACAGAAGCCATGCTGTGCACATAGCACAGGAATGGAAGTCTTAACTCTTATAGAGCTGGTGCTCTTATAAATGTTAGTTTTCCCAGGGCATTGCCAATTTTTGGGAGTCTGTCACACTGTCCCGACCAAAGCTGATAGGGACTAATAAATGTCATTGATTTCTGTCTTGTGCACCTACAGGGTTGTGATTGCTCATCAGCCAATCATAAGATGCAGAAAAAGCAGGCACATCTGCAAAGCTGTCATCTTAGATTTAACCCTTTGAGTGCCAGAGTGGTACGCAACGCATTGCAAAGCAAAGGGTTAAGAGAGAAAATTGCATGCTGAAATATATATGCCCTAGGGTTTGGCCCAGATATCGATGAACTTAGCCCCAGTGGGGGCCCATATCTTCACAACCTATGCAGGGACTTTAGTAACCACACATGACGATTTCCATTTTCAAAATGGCAGCTAAATCATGTGTAAACCTAATTAGCCATAACTGTCCATTCACTAACTTTTGGTGAATGGTTCTTCAAATAGATGTGGACTTAACTATGGGAGATTATATTATCTCTTGTTGTTAGCAGTGCACAGTATACTTCAGTTGGATAGAACAAAGTGCAGGGACACAGTGAAGACAGAAGTAGTTTACTAAAAAGAAAAGTAACAGGTCATCCTATTATGTAATGGGGCATTGCCTTGCTGCTGAGATGAACTGGGGTATTGCATTGCTGGAGGTATATAATGGTGCTTTGCTGTGCTGGTGGATTGTAATAGTGTATTGATGTGCTGGTCTGTTGTAATACAAGGTTATAAAAAACCAAACATGGTGCTGCTTGGCAATGTGTTGGCTACCTCTCTGGCACACAAAGGGTTAAATCAGTGGGGCTTTTATTTGGCTGAAATGATGGAGTTGGTTAGACCCAGAGCTGCTGTATTTTCTTTTTATTCTACCAAACTCACTGACTCACAAACAGTACGTTAAGGATTTAAGGACAATATGGCTTTCATCAAACATACTGCATACAGGTTTTCAGCTTCTGACAAGTCATTGCCAAATTTGCATTTGGTCTATGGGTTTCGTAGAAGCTGCAACACACTGGCCTATGGCTCAAAGGATATGTCGGTCTGAATGCAAAGCCCTAATATGCAACAAATGAACCAAGAAGCACTTGCTGAATTTGAGCGATGTCACAGTGTATTTGTGTTGCTAGATTCCATTCCCTCCAAGGACAAGGACCTGCCAAGCTTTAGCTTTTGTGGGAGTGACATCCCATAATCCCTTATGGCGGATTAAGGTTTTTATAATTCATTTATCTCCTTAGAGCTATGGGGCCAACCACTCAATGCACTGAGCAGCAGGAGTTAATTTATTTTAAAGAACAACAAGGGGTTAACCTTTGGTTGCTAGAGTGGTCTCCAAGGCAATGCATAGGAGACCCCTTTAGCCTGTAAGGGGTTAAGGTCTCTGACCTTGATTTAACCTGCAAATGTAAAGACACAGTAACTAGATTTTGCTTATAAGCTACCATATATACTAAGCATTTATTATATGTTTCCTTGCAGCTTATCTATTTATTATACAGATGGGTCTTCATGGTTTTTAATTAAACTGGTGTTTCATTAAAATTTGACTCCCTTGATAGAAAGCATTACTCTTCCGAACTATCAAAATATTTGAGCAATTATCCCTGTCATTATCCAAGAGATGTTCTAATAGCAAAACAGACCAAATTAAGCTAAAGGACATTCATTTATAAGGATGTCTGTTGTTTTAATTGATGGGGGAACTTCGGGAACAAAGACACTGAGGAGTGTACTTATTAGTGTACTTAGTGCAAAAGTGTAATAGTTATCAGGAAAAATGATGGCACAATTTAAAGGGGAACTACCACTCCGCAAAAACTTCATCTTAATTAAGTCTTCATCTGGCGACTAGCTGCTTAGTAGCGCTAGTCGCCAGAAATATTACCTGGTTTAAAAGATTTTCGACTTATTCGGAGGCTGACAGTAGCAGGAAGCACGGACATCTTGCCATAGTGATGTCCGTGCGCCTGCGCTGTCAGTCCCTTTTGGAGCCGGCCACTCACGCGATGCAATCATGCGCAGTAGAGACTGCCCGAACGTGCTCAGTCTCTACTGCACATGACTGCATCGTGACAAACATCCTAGCGAATTATTATATAGGATTGTATATATATATGTCACTTTTCCTGGATTTGTTTACATTCTACTTGATATTGATAAATATGCCTCACTGTATAATGCAAAATAAACGTTTCCGAGTTCCTTTCTATTGTTGCCTTGTACACCTGTGTTACCTGCAGTTATTCTACATCTGTATATGGATGAACTATATATATATATATATATATATATATATATATATATATATATATATAGGTGAGATGAGTGGTGTTTCCATGTGAAATACATTATGTCTTACAGTAAACGCTAGTGAAAAATAATTACATGTGTTAGCGGTACTAGACATGATAGTATAATCCTTCCATCACCAGAAATCATGAGACACTCACTGGATACAAAACGCTTCTTTTATTATCTGGAAAAATCTTTAGTTCCTAGAAGCAAGCATCTCCGTCTAACAGAATGAAGTGTGTGTAACTCCCAGAGCGCACCATCACACCATCTGCAAGTAAATAAGACCTCACCCACTGGCTTGATCACATCATTTATACTCTAAGGACCATATGAACAAGGACAAAGCCGAGCGATTCTGGAGCAAACTAACGCACCATACGGGAAAAACAGAAATTCTCTGTTGGGAGGATAAGAATGACCACTGAATTAAACATGGCTTTTAACCCCATGAATGCTAGAGAGGTCTCCATGCTTTGATTCCAATGTGCTGAAGCTCACTGTAGCATTTAACGGGTTAAAAGCCCCATTGGCTGTTTTAATCTGTTTTTTTATTCTCCTCCCCCCTAGTGCACTAGGTATGAGGCAGTGTTGCTCATCTTTTGCTCTCTACATGAGGCCCTAAGTTACAGATGGCTTTAGACATAGTATCTGTGTGAGTGTGTTTGTGTATTAGTGTGTGCATGTGTGTATATGTGCATTTGTGTGTGTGTGTCTGTATATTTATATGTGTGTGTATATTTCTGAGTGTGTGTTTAAGTGTATATGTGTGTGTGTGTATATTCATGTGTTTGTGTGTGCATATGTTTGTATATGTTTGTGTATGTGTGTTTTCGTCTGTATCTGTGTGTGTGTGTATATGTGGGTGTGTATTTGTATGTTTCTGTCTCTATATGTGTGTATGTGTGTTTTTGTCTGTAGCTGTGTGTGTATATGTGCGTGCATGTGTATATATGTGTGTGTTGAGTATATCTGTGTGTGTCTGAGTGAGTGCAAGCGTGTTTTAACCCTTTGAGAACCAGTGGGGTAAACAACTAAAGTCAGGGTGAAAAGACAAAAAAGTAGTACCATATACTTAGAAGATAAAGGTGGAGCCCTGGTGAGGCAAACCAATTGCTACACATGGAACAGAGGAACTTCCCAATAAAAATCAATGGGCCCACATTTCTCATTGCGTTCACTATCAAGAAGGTGCACAGCCATCAAAATCGAGATTTCCCTAGAGGGATATTTATCAAAACAGCTGTGGCTGGGAAGGATTACCAACACCTGCAACGGATCATTAATCATTCCCTGTATATCATAGGTGTGTGTCTTCCAACTTAATAATAAATCAGTCTGTGATTTTTCTTGTAGTCACAAACGACTTCGTCTTACTGTTGTCTCACTATTCTGTCCTGAATTATTGAGTGGAATTTCATAATTAAGGCACTAGTGTTAATATGGGTCAAACGTCCTTGCAATGCCAGTGAATTATGCCAATAGTTTTATGAAATTGTTTAGCCCCAGGATTGTCTTAACCCCTTGATTGCCAACACTCTGCTTCACAATTCAACTGAGACATCTCTCTGAGACATCAAATGGACTATAGAGATAACAATACATTTTTATTAATGCATTCAGCAGAATTAAGAGTGTGACTGATGTCAGTCACAATCTTTTATTTTGAATAGTTTGAGTAAGCATTTTAATACCCCCCCCCCCCCCCGAAACCACCACTTTCAGTGAAAGGGCATAGTTGACTACCACTCATTTGCCTCTGTGTATGTGTGCATTCAGTGGATTACCATGAAAACTGAGGTCCTGCTGGTCAGCTGACCACCAGGTCAGCCCTTTCACAGCAGATGGGCTGATGTTATTGAAAGAGGTATGAGGGAGTGAGGGTTATTAAATCAGTTTATAGCTTCAATTACTTAGGATTAACGGGTTTACTGACATAATGCACGCGCTTTAAATCTGTTAAGTAAAATAATCCTATAATATAAAAGGTCAGATGTATGTTTGTCCGATGCAGTCAAGCACAGTAGAGACTGCCTGAATGCACAGAATGCTGGCCTGTGTACATGGGCTTTTACAGTCATGCGCGGTAGAGACTGCCTGAAAGCTCAGAATGCTGGCCGTGAACACGGGCTTTTACACTAGTATGTTAATAAATCATATGTTTGTTAAACATTAGTATCACTTTTAATGTATGCAGTGTTGTTTTAAAACTAAGTTTTCAACAGTGAAAACTTTAGCACATAACACCACAGACATTTCTCTTTTAAAAAATGGATGTTTAGTGTAACTATATGAACGTGACAGATACTGAGGAAATAAACCATGAAAACTGATATTTTAGCAATGATTCCGTAATAATTTCCCTTTGCGTAGGTAATAATGTGACACTTATAACCTTCTTATACAGAAGATGACAGTTTCCGGAATCCAAACACAGAACCAAAATGTATAAAGGTGGTAGTGCAATGTTTAATAAAGACTTCATACATTAGGTATTTGTTTCATAGGATACCATTGAAGAAAATCTGTCAGTGGCAAAAGCAATTCTAATCAGATCTATTTTTTCCACTTACTAGGTCATTTAGGTTAGAAAATTGTGGCTTTCATTCTGCTGAGGCTTATAATAGAGACTAAAATAGAATCATCTTTAAATTCTGAAAGTGGTCGGCTTTACAGATGATTATTTTTAATGTGGATTTTGTACAGGTTCAAGCATAGTATTGTACAAATGATGGCAGGCTTTATGTGAAAGCATCTTTATTTATTAAGATTGAAATGGTCAGCTGAGGATGTTGGTAGTTATAGTCCAACAACAGTTATAGGTATACAAAGTTGCTCAGCCTGTGCTGACGTACAATTACCATAAATGTCAATATTGTGTTACTTTAACCCTTTGTGTGCCAGAGGGTTGCACAATGCATATCAAAGCAATGTGGTTTATACCCCTCTGGCATTCGAAGGGTTAACCCAGGTGTGGACCATTATATTGTCCTGACTCCTAAAGGCCACATGTCTGGCTGCTTCTTGGTGCTTCTGATTGACAGTTATGCTTCTAGAAAGAGAATGTATCAATTCTGGTTCTCTTTGCACTGGTAGAATGATACGTCGTACTTTTTAGTAAAAGTATCACTCTTCCTTTAAGTGAAAGCCAGGAATTATAAAATAGACTTGAAAGCTGGATCCAGACCATGGGTTGTATTTTCCCTTCTTTTCTTTAAAGAAGCAGTAACATTTTATTATGAAGTATATACTATACTAGCAGGTGTGTGGCATAGCTTTGCCTGTGTGGCGAACCTTGTTTTTTCTTTTTTTAACACTTTGAGTGCCACAGAGGTATCCAACAAATTACAAAGCAATCCCCAGAAACCTACCTAGCATTTAAGGGGTTAAAAATTCCATTTAAATCAAAGGGATATTTTTATATGCCCTCTGCTTTGCAATTGGTGTGCTATAGAATTGACCCAGCTCTTAAATAAGCCTCTTAGGGTTCTAGGCACAAACAAAGAGGTGCAGTTCTGGGGCAGATTATCTGCTCTATAGGAAAAGATAAAAACTGGCAAAATATCCATTCATTTAAATGGGGCTTTTAACCCCTCCAGGGCTGGAGTGGTCTCTAACACATTGCTTCTTAATATGCACTGGACACCTCTCTGACACAAAAAGAGTTAAATTCCCACTTAAATCAACAGGAAATTGTTTGGCCCCTAAATTGTCCCTACTTTCACTTGTATATATGGCCCATAGAGAACACAGGATGGCTACTGTCACCTACAGTCTATAGATCAGGAATGTTGCCTCCTTTCCTTAATCTACCCCAGAACTACACCTCTTTGTTTGTGCCTAGGACCCTAATAGGCTTATTTAAAGGGATAGTAATGTTTCATGATAAAAGCAGCTCTAATTAATCATCGTAGTATTTGGGCCATGGAGAGTGTTATTTTAGTTCTGTCAGAGTTGTAGTTCAAGAGTAATTGAATGATAAAGTATCCCCCTCCCGACCCCTTTTACTGATGTAACACTGTTCAGCCAGATCAGAAGGAAGGTGCCCAGGTAGATTGTAGAGAGGGACAATCTTCAATTAAGATAAGGGAAAAACCTGAAAAACTTGTCAAGGGGGGCAGGGCCTTCATTGTTCTCATAGGAAGAAGATTGTCCCCTGCTGTTATCTGTATGGTCTTACAACCAGATTCCACATCTGATAAGAGATGGCTTACACTAGGTAAAAGGGGCGGGAGGGGAAAATTTGCTCGAGAATATCTCTCAAACCATAAATGTTTGAGAGATAAGACTTATATCGTTCTTCATGTTTTTTAATGCCTCCAAAATAAAATAAAGATAAAATAAAGTATTACTATCCCTTTAAGAACTAGATCAATTCTGTAGCACACCAATTGTAGATTTGTTAATAGAAAGAATAGATGACCATATAAACATACGCAAGCAGAACCATAAATACTATATGAGAGAAATGTTAATATATACATATAAAAACTATACATACTACATTACTCTCCAGTTTCAGGAAGGGACAGAGGAGGAAGAGCAACCCTATTTGGGGAGACTTGAATCAGATCCATTGAAAAAAAAAAAAAAAAAGGCTTGTGGGCCTTAAATGCCATCCACGTGCACGACCAGTCCTTAAGGGGTTAATAAAATGACTTTCACAGTACAGATTTACATTGCAACCAGCGCAACCCTACAGTATTCACTGTGTTCACTGATTCTTAACCCTTTATGGACCAGCAATGCATTGCATACTCCTCTGCTCCTTAAAGGGCCAGTAATGTCCCAAAAAATACCTAAAGTTTTGTAGAGCTTCAAAAAATAAACTCTATGGCACAAATCAGATCTCTCAAACCACTATGGTTTGAGAGAGATATGCATTCAAAGTTCCCCCCTCCCTCCCCTTATCCTGATGTCAGCTGTAAAGCTGACAGCAGAAGATTCAAGTCGGCCGACTCGAGGAGGCTCTTCAGCAGAGCCGATATAGCGTTATTTAAAAAGAACAACTTAATTGGAACTGTCTACAAAGTGTGCTTGCAAACCAGACACACTTTATAGACCTTTTCAATAAAGTAATTATTTTCTAACAACGCTATTTTGGCTCTGCTGCAGAGCAGCTGGCTGGTCCACAGACCGGGATCTCCTGCTGTCAACACAGCGCCGACGTCAGGAGAAGGGGAGGGAGGGGGGAACTTTCAATTTGAAGCTCTACAAAACACTGAGATTTTTTTGGGACATTACTGACCCTTTAAATGGTTAAATGAGGGGTAAATAAATAATGCCATGGAAACATGATTAACAAATATTACATTTATTAATGGTGGACTGATAAAATACACAAAAGAAAGGCATATTCTACTAGTCTACTAATCAATCTATTTGACCAATTATTGTTTAATATGGATGCTGTCAATACAACCTTAGTATGATGGAGTACTTACAAGCGGTTTTGATTTCCAGATTTGTGTCATTACTTTCACAAAGTGTCTTTTAACACTGATTTGATGCTTATTATGCTTAGTCAATAACAACTTGGCATTGCTTTGCAAGCAAGTGATGCAGTACACCAGCTTATCTGTATCACATTAAATATCAGACTGTTAGCGTGAATGTTTTTTGTCTTTTTTGTGTGTTAATGTGTCAGTATGTTAGTGTATTCATGTTTGTGTTAGTGTCTACTATGCAAAATAAACTTTTTTTTGCTAAAATAAGAGGAAACAACTACTATTTCATGCAATGCCAGTCTATATATGAAGATTTTAATTAAAAAAATAACCACTTTACTCTGCGTACAATAGGTGGGTAGTGAGGGAGTGTATGGCTGTTTTGGGAAATGTTTCTCCTCTAAACCCTGTTTAACTTTGTGTACTAACTGACCACAGAGGAAACTTATTTCTTATTAAATTACAGGAGTAGCAGAAACGCTTTGAGTGTCAGAGGGGTCTCCAACGCAATGCGAAGCAATGCGGTGGATACCCCTCTGGCATTCAAAGGGTTAAGTGGGTTGTATGGGCTGATATGAGCTAAGACATCTCTATCTAAACAGCAATGCTGCAGTTGGATTTGTGAGTGTGTATTAGCACAAGACACGAGCTACACTGGTGGATTTGCTTATGTATGTCTGTGAGTATGTGTACATGTTTATGGTTATATGTGTGTGTTTCTGTATATATGTGTATGTGTGAATGGGTGTGTGTGTGTGTGTGTGTGTATGAGTGTATGTGGGTGTGTTTCTGTGTGTTCATGTGATTCTGTGTGTATATGTGTGTGTTTGTGAATGTGTGTGAAAGAATGTGTGTGTCTATATTTGTGTGTGTTTATGCATGTAATGTATGTGTGTTTATGTATGTGTAAGTGTATATGTGCGTATGTGAGTTTATATGTTTATATATATGTGTGTGTGTGTTAGATATATGTGTGTGTGTATGTGTTTTATAAATGTGTGTATGTGTGTTTGATATATGTGTGTGTGTGCTATATATGTGTGTGTGTGTTAGATATATGTGTGTACGTGTTTATTTGTGTGTGTTAGATATATATGTGTGTGTGTGTGTTTATATATGTGTGTAAGTGTTTTATATATATATATATATATATATATATATATATATATATATATATATGTGTGTGTGTGTTTATATACATGTGTGTATGTGTGTTAGATAAATATGTGTGTGTGTGTTTATATGTGTGGGTGTGTTAGATATATATGTTTGTGTGTGTGGTCCTGGATCCCTGCAGGTAATTTCCCTTTCTATCAAAATAGGTGCTTTGTGTATTGTTACCCCTGAAATGTTAGATGCACTTGTCATGGAGAATGGTTTTATGAAACTTAAAACTCTTTGGAAGTGGAGGGACACTCAAAGCAGAGCCTACAATGAAGTGCCAATCATTCTGTTTCATAGGACAGCACACACAAAGCCTTTTTATCACAACAAGCACTTGCTGCAATGTAATACCTTCCATATGGCTACATGTCAGATACTAACATGTCTGAAATACCTTCAGTGATCCTTAACCCCTTTGATACAAAATGCATCAGCTATTTTCAATGTTTGCTTTCTCACTCTTCACTGAGACAGTTATAACTGTTACGCACATTTACGCTGTATATCATGTACTTGTCGTTCTGCGATCTCAGAGCAAACCATCTGCCTGACAGGGGAACAAGTAACATTACCCAAATCACAATTGATATTTTAACACTTTAGGTGTTAGAGAGGCTTCCAATGGATTGAGAAGCAATGCTTTGTAGACCATTCTGGCATTTAAAGGGGTAAACCCCCTCATTTAAATAATTTATGTTTTTCATTTTTTCCCTGTGGGGCAGCTTGTTCGCTGCAAAACTGCCACTATTTAGCTTATTGAACACAACCTCATACCAGACGTAACAAGTGGAGCTTGGTGGTTGGGTGCGTCCAAATTATGAGATTTGCATAATTTATGTGAGGTGCTTAATGGGAGTAGGTGGGATTGAAGTGGAAAAAGGTCAGGGTTTGCCCTTGACAGAGGCAGAATGGGGCGGGGAATGGGAGACACAGGGGTGGGAAAAGTGGTTGAGTTACCAAGGAACTCACTTATCCAGAGAATCATCCCCAGTCCTTGAGACATGGTAATTAAAGGGATAATGGTTCACAATAAAAGCAGCTCCAATTAATCTTCATAGTATCTGGGCCCCAGAGAGTGTTATTTCAGTACTGTTCGTGTTGTAGTTCAAGAGTAATTGAATGATAAAGTATCCCCTCCAGCCCATTTTACCTAGTGTAAGACACCTCCCTTCAAATGTGGAATATGGTCCTGGTACCAGACAGCTCACAGCAAGGGACAGTCTTCTTACTGTGAGTATAAGGAAAACCCTGCCCACATTGACAGTTTTTTCAGGTTTTTCCTTATACTTACTGACAATTGTACTCTCTGTGATCCATCTGGACAGTCTTGCTGCTTTGAGGTGAGCAGTGTTACATCCGTAAAAGGAGCAGGAGGGGGATACTTTATCGTTCAATTACTCTTGAACTACAACTCTGACAGTATTGAAATAACACCCTTCATGACCCAAATACTATGAAGATTAATTGGAGCTGCTTTTACTGTGAAATATTACTATGCCTTTAACTCATTAAACCAGAGTCTCCAGGGTAGATTAGGAGAGGTCCCAGGTATGAGGCCTCTGCAAAGTCCAGTCTCTGGATCATACTTGCCAAATCACCCAAAACAACTATGGACTCAATCTATAAAAAAATGCAACACATTTTATTGCATGCATTAGATCATGGGTGTCCAATGTGCTTCCTGTGGGCCAAATGTGGCTCTCCTGACACTAGGGTGCGGACGTTTTGAGATTTAAAAAAACAAAAACATTTTTATCTAATTAACTAGAACACAAGTAGGCTAGTAAGGCCCAGAATAATTGTCTGTTAACCCTTTGAGTGCCAGAGAGGTATCCAAAGCATTGCAACACAATGCGTTGGATACCTCTCTGGCATTCAAAGGGTTAAATATTAATTATCGTCATTGACAATCAATAAATTAATCCATATTTTTGAATAGCTGACAGGCTATATTTCCCCATTGTTATAAAAAAAATAATGCAGCCCTCACACTTACGGCTTACTGATCAGACGGCCCACAATTGGAAAAAAATGGATGTCCCTGCATTAGATGTTGGCTAAGGCAAGATCTGTGATGGTACAAACAAAGTTTAATGTTTTGAATGCTAGAGAATCACCAAGGCATTGATTCGCGTGAGACCCCCTCTAGCATACGTGTTAAGAATTAAACACATAAATGTTTTAAACAAACGAAAGACTAATGAAAAACATATTGGATGTCATTGTGCGCACAAAATCAATACAGCCTGCCTGATATATAGACATACTGTATACCGCAAAATAGATTAATATAAAACATAAAAGAAAATTGACTAAAGTCTATAAATTTCTGGCTTCACAATTAAGGTGTCCTAAGGAATACCATGTTTTTGAACTATTGATCATTCGTTGGTTCCATTCAAGCAGGCTTGCATGATTTTTATGATGTAAGGGTATATATATAAACATAGTACTATATGTGAATTACGATGACGTAAGCTACAAAGGCAATTTTCATGGAGATTTTCATCAAAACATATAACTGCTTCATCTTTTGCACTGAAGGGAAAATTTAGTGGAGGAAGAATAAAATGTGAGCATCAATCAATCTAGCATGTTGGTTAAAATTATATGCAAACTATGTAACACATAAGCTGGAGTCCATCAAGCAACTGGAAGTGCATCGTATCAGATATGCTGCTCTTTGAAGTGACCACTGACAGATATCGTTGGGTAGTTATCAATCTTCAATTTAAAAAAAATTAATAAATTCCACCATTTAGGTGATACACCCACATACAGGGGTATAACTACATGGGGTGCAGAGGGTGCAGTTATGAGGGGGCCAAGCATCCAAAGTGCCCATTGGACCAAGAGCCCAATAGGTTCTTATTATGCCCCTTGGAGAATATTTCTGAGTTTGGGGGCCTAAAATAATCTTTGCACCAGAACCCTCCAATGACAAGTTATGGCACTGCATACATTCACTTACATAGGATGTGTATGCATGTGTCTGCCCACACAGATTGGTAGACCTATCTGGCACTCATTCATTAATGAACTAGTTGAAGAGCCCGTTACATGGGCCACAGTGCCACTGGCAGCCAGTCGCGGGGCAGTCATGTGCAGTAGAAACTGCCCGCGCCGCGGCTAATACAGAGCGGGACGCTCTTTGGAGCACCGTGCTCTGTATCAGCCGCGGCAGTGGCAGTCTCTACTGCGCATGACTGCGGTGTTAGGCACATTTTAGCGAATTATTATATAGGATGAGTGAGTGTCAGATTTTATACAGCCATTGATGAATAGGCAAAAGGCTAATTTCCTTGTGCATGAAGGCATTCATTTCTTGAATTATCCCTGATGTCAGTGTTGAGAAGTAATGGGTAGCAACCCTCTATGGTATCAAAGGGGGTTAAAGATGATTGCTTGATAGGTACACACATATATTTAGTTTTAAACAAAGGGTTCTGTTATGTGAAACATTTTGCAGAACCACTGCACAGAGTTACCTTAATAACATAGCTGGTGAGGCTGAAAAAAGACCTATATCCATCAAGGTCAGCTCATGCCATATCACCACATTTGATCCAGAGTAACACCAAGAAAACCATTTTTAAGCCATTTCCAATACAGTCTCAAGTGGTTAAAAAAAATCCTTCCTGACTCCAAAAGGTTGTAGGATATTTCCCCGGATCAGTATCGTATCTGCTTTGAAACCAGGCATCATAATTCTCTGTATTGTTCTGAGCTAAAAAAGGTACCCATTAATTTTTGAAAGCAATTGCAGTATCTGAGAAAAATGGCATGCTGAGCTAAAGAATTCCACAATGTTGCTGCTCTTTCTGTATAATAACCCCTGCCTTTGTTTAGTCAAAAGCGCATTTCCTCTAGTCGTCATAGATGACCTCTTGTTTTTTACTCAACTCTTTGAATAAATAGTTCATCTGAGAGTTCTTGCAGAAGATAATCATATCACCCCTTAAACATATATTCACTACTACAAACAAACCCCAGTTTGGCTAGTCTCTCTTTACATCTTAGATTCTACAATTCTTTTATAAGTTTTATTGCATGCCTCTGCACTTTTTCTAGTTCAATAACTTTTTAACAGCTGGTTCCCAAGCTGAACTCCATATTTTAGATGGTGCCTTACCAAGAACTTATATATTGGTAGAATTATATTCCCATCCCATGCATACTTCCCCTTTTTATACATGATAGTACCTATTGGCTCTTGCAGCAGCTGATGGAAACTGCACACTACTGTGAAGTCTATTGTGTATCATTACTCCTAAGTCTTTCTCTAAGTAGGGTCCCCCCAAGTAGTTTCCCATTTACTGTATATGTAGCATATTTGTTTCTGCAGATCAAATTCATAACCTTACATTTATCTATATTAAAACTTGTTTGCCACTTTTCTGTCCATTTACTCAGTTTATCCAAATCTTTCTACAGAGAAAAGAAACATCCTGCTCTGTATGTATTTTCTAATAAAGATGCATGCAATCAGCAAAGATTGAGACACTATCTGTAATATCCACGTCTAGGACATTAATAGACAAAATAAAAGCGTGGGGCCAAGACCGAATCCTGTGGCACTCCTCTTACAACTTTAGAACAACTCAAAAAGGTTTCATTTAAAACAACTTTCTGACATCTATCATTTAACCAGTTATCTATCCATACACAGATATCACCTCCCAAGCCAAAGTATTTTAATTTATGTATTATCCTGTTGCAAAGTAAAATATAAGCATACTATCAACAGCAATACCCTTGCCCATGTTACTACTTACCTTTTGTAGAATGCAAGTAAATTACTTTGACATTATTTATGCTTCATAAAAGCATACTGACGCATACTAATAATTATATTATTGGTTGTTATATAGCATAGTCCTGAACACTATCAGTTAGTAATTCTTGTAATATCTTACTCACTACAGACGTCAAACTCACAGGTCAATAATTTCCTGGTTTAGACCACTTTGAATAATGGTATTACATCTACTTTCCTTCAATCACAGGACACTATGTCAGGTGATAGTGAATCAATTAATATTAAGTATAACAGTCTACTGAACTAAGTCCCTTAATTTTGAGTGTATGCCATCAGGTAAAGGTGTTTTATTCCCCATAACCTTTTCCAGTCTCTTTTGGACTTTGTCAACAGTAAGCCATGTACATGATGTAGGAAATTATGTTTTGTATATACAGAAGAAAATAATTTAATGCATCTGACACTGGTTATCTTCACTAATTAATTAATTAATTTACTTGTGTCCATTTTAAGGAGACCAATAGGTGATGGAACCATATATTTTGTGTTGCTCCTCAATATCTATGTACTAATCTATGTATGCTGGAAATTCTACCATTGACACTGCTAATACCAAATGAAGGGCAGATGGACAGTGTATGGTTGTTTCAGGGACAGAAACTCCTTTGTTCCATGTGTAACTCCATGGACTAACAAGGCAAAGAGTAAATCAGATGTAAATTAGTCTATTTTCCAAAACATTCTATAGGGGAGGGTCTTGTGGCTTGATCACATTAAAGGTATAGTAATATTTAACACTGATAAAAACATATATTGAAAGGTTTCTTCTGCTGAGTTAAACAAAGGGACTTCCACTGCTGAGAGATGTTTAATTTAAAGCTATTGAAGTTCAATCTTACATTTTTTGTGGTGGAATACTTATATGACCTGAACTTTTATGGTAGCCCTGCAGCTACAGATCCTATGGAGGTTCATGGTCAACCAACCATACCTGTCTATAGACTGTTATAGCAACATCACCACCATAACATTTCAGGCCATGCAAGTACTGCATCCAAAAAAAATTCAGGTTTCAGCTGCAATAACATTTGTACCAAATATCTCTCTGCTATGGGAATAAACACATTTTACTCAGTAGTGTAAATCCTGATATAGATATATTTTTTCATATTGAGTTACAGTAAGTCATAATGATGACAGAGTGTGTGTTTTGCTAAGTACTAAAGAGATTATACATTATTGTATATATGTGGAATTGGTGACACATGATTCCTGTGCCCACATCAAAGCTACACTAGCAGATTCATGCATTCTCCCTATTACATCAAAGGGTTAGATATTTTGCGGGGAATTTGAGGGATATCTTCCTCCCCTTGGACACTCAAAGGGTTAAATGAATGTGCTAATATGTTTTGTGCCATTGTAATATTAAATACATTTTCTTATGATTTTCATTTCTGATATTTTTGCATGCCTGTATTACATTTGTCTTATTCTTAAAGGCATCTAAAATACACACAGTGTGGAAATCCATCACAAGACTTGCACAGGAAACTGACAAGCTTTCTACAACTGTGCGTGACCTATTTCAGATGCACATTTAGTTTTTGTCATTGCACGTGGCCTTCAATACAATTCCCCGCAGGGAGCAAAAGCATCCATTGGCAAAACTACAGTCACTGATTGTTGTAGGTTACACGTCTTTCCAGTCAAACATGATTAATCACCCTTTAAAAAATGCACATGACCTGTAGCAAGCAGTATTCTTTCATCCATAATGCCAGCTTTATGAGCTCTGAACCTCGATGATTTAAAAATGCGCTTCTATGATGGAACTATAATTTAATTACTTTCTATGCTGCCTGTTCCAGGGACTGTACTACTACTGGTGCAGCACGTTCAAAAACACTGGGGCCCAGACAACTTTAGGGGCCCAATTTAAATCCTGGCAAAATAAATTGTATATGAGTTTTAGTATTTAATTGGGGGCCCAAATATTGTTTTGCTCCAGGGCCCTCACTCACTAGGTCTGTCACAGGCCTGTTCCGGTTTTTTCTCTAATTTTGACTGCGCATGGATGTTGGATTGGAAGCTTCTGGGAAAAAAAACTGTGTTTACTGCTGTAGACACATAAAAATTCCCCAGTTTCTCATTGACTTACAAAGCAATGTGTTTGAGACCTCACTAGCATTTAAAGGGATAGTAATACTTGTAACATTGTGCACCACTAAGTCTTGTTTATTCTATTTGTAGCACGTAGTGCTTTATTTCAATACTAACAGGCTTGTAGTTCAACTGCAGTTGAATCAGAAAGGATCCCCCTCCCGTCCCTTCACTCTGCGTCACTTATATCTCTCATGCTGGTCCGGATGGAACACAGTGAGGGACAATCTTCAGTCAGCATACAGAAAATCCACCCCTCCTTTGTCAAGGGGGCCAGGGCTTTCCTTATACTTACTGCAAGAAGATTGTCCCTCGCTGCAGCCGTCAGGTCCCACGACCGGATTCCACAGCTGATGGGAGGCGGCCAGAAGGGGCAGGAGGGTATCCTTTCTGATTCAATTGCGATTGAACTACAAGCCTGTTAGCACTGAAATACAGCTGTATTGTAACAAATAGTATAAAGAAGACTCAGAGCTGAACTTCCAACTATTACTATCCCTTTAAGGGGTTAAAAATTCCATTGACATCTTATAACTGTAAAAATATCCTGTTACCAGGGCAATTACTCTTTATAAACAGGAAATTCCTTATATAAGGCCCAACCATCAAACTAAATAGGTGCAGTTGTGATGCAAACCAACTGCACTATTGAGGGTGATGATAATTCCCATTGATTGAAAAGGAGGGGGGAGGTTAACCACTGATATGCACTGTAGACCTCTCTAGTACTCAAGGGGTTAAAAGCCCGACATTAAAACAATGGAAATGTGCCTAATTTGTATTTAACTCCTATGGTGTAGTTGGTGTGCTCCCTAATTGCTTATATTTAGATTTCTGTATAATGCTCATGTTCCATTCTGCAAACTACTATGAATAATAGAAATAATTATTCTGACGATAGCTATTATTTCCGTGTTAATTCTCATGAGTGCATAATATTGATTGTTTGTGTGGGTGAGTGTGTAGGGAGCAACAACCAATTTGCTACAGTTTATTCAATTCAGCAACGAGACATAAAAGCAATCTGATGCAGAGGGATTCTGATTAACAGGCAGCAACAAGTGAAAATATAGACAAGATGCAAATATATGCAATGCACAGAAGAGGGCCTCTGAGGAGACTGCCGCTCTCGCTAACTCATTTGACTGAATATGTAATAATGTATAATCCATATCATATAATGCAGAAATAACATATTATGTGTGAAGTACAGTGGGACTGTTTTTTAAGCTAACTAGTCTGCTTGGGTGATTATTCATTGGCTTGAGTTATTGCTTGTTTTTGATATTTACAGTAGACCATATTAACCAATGCGTTGCACACCCCTCTGGCACTCAAAGGGTTAAGGATGTTTTTTGTTTTTTTTTACCAAAATATAATACCAGAATTCCCCACAAGCCCTAAGAAGGGGAATCATGTCAGGGCTGTGGGGGGGGGTCAAAGAAAGCTTGTAAGGGGTATCTGCCCCTTTAATGTTTAAGAAGGGGTGGGGCATGGGAACCAATATAGGGGGACACTTGGAGCATCACTTCCTTTTCAGAAGTGAATACCAAAAGTATCGGCCCTCCCTCCCTCCCTGTATTTGGGTTTTATTGTTAGTTTGGGGTTTGTTTTCTGGTGGGTTTTGGGTCATGAAAGTACCTGGGTTTACTTTATTTGTCACAGCTTTTGGCGCTTTTGGCCCTTGCCAATAGGAAAAATGGTACATCATGTTTGGAATGCATGGTTAACAGGTGGATGTCAGGCCAGCGGCCTTGGGCATTAAGCACCCGGACCACGGTCGCGGGTTGTGGTCACCGCCCCTCATTGAGCTGCACAGACCAGCTAATGGGGTGTGGTGGAATGGAGGAAAAGATGGGTTGAGCCTTTTGGGGCTCAGTAGGGTGGGCATAAGTTTATGCCTAGCATTTGGCAAGGGCTTAAAGTTGTGGTGGTTATTAAATTTTAAGTTAATAAAGCTGTGGCCTGGTTTTTACATCCAAACAAGTTGTGTGTGTCTTTATTTGATCTATACCACATGCCCTAGACATGCGTTCTCTGCCAAGTAATTCAGCAGAAAGTCAATTTGACAGCCACTGTGAAGTATAATTAGAATATAAATGTTACCTCTTGGGGACCAGAGGGGTGTGTAACCCACTGAATTCCACAACGGAGACATTTCTACCATTCAAGGGATTGAAAGTCCTATTTAAAGTGGACCTTTCACCTTAATTCACTTTTGCATATTTGAAAACTTCATTAAAAACTGCCTATTTGTCATGTTAGACAAAAAACAGCAGATGTACAGTTAAGGAGATATTCACACTTGTTACATATGCTAATGTATGCTAATTGCTGTAACCATGAGGTACCAGTGACAATTCATATGGTAACTGAACTTTTCAATGACATTGCATATGCTAATGAAGACTTTTCAGTGATGTAGCATATGCTAATGAAGGGTTCAGTAATGTTTCATATGGTAATGAAGCTTTGTGCAGTACCAGGAAATGTTCACTTTCACTTTTCCCAGAAATAAAAGTGTAAATATCTCCTAAACTATACATCTGCTGGACTTTTGGCTAACATGAGAGATAGACAGTTTTAATGCAGTTCTCAAGTATGCAAACTTGAATTAATGTGAATGTTCCACTTCAAGTCAATGCAAATTTGGGGAATGTATATGTATCCCTATGGTGCAGTTGGTTTCAACATAACTGCTCCTCTTTATTTTGACCATAGATGGGCTCAAGTCGCCATTATTATGGGAAGCTAGCAGCATGCCTGATCATGGAGTCACATGACTCTACAACTGTTCTTCAAACCATACCCTTACCCAAAGTCAAGTTAATAGGCTTCTTACACCAAAGTTCCTCCCCTTAGCACTTCCTGCAAGAAAAGGAGGACAGTGGGGCAGTCTATGGGGAATTTTGGGGAGTCCCTTTGCTTTATGACGTGTTTAAAGTCATATATTATTCAAAACATGGAGGAAATGGAGTAACTTTATATCATTTCTCTGTGCATGCTATTGATCAGGGATAAGGGGTTTGCTGGCATCAAAGCCCTAATGCTGGTGGAGACTGTCTGCTAATATACACTACAGCAATCATACGCTGTAGTGCATTCCCTGAGGTGCGGTTAATAGCATTACACACTAACAGTAGTGGAGCTGCTCTGGCAAATTTATCTCAACATTTTCATTCAATCCTGGATGTCATGTTCATGGAGGCAGCCATGACAGTTGCTGGCAGTTTTTCCAAACTGAAGAAAGCAGTATATTGTATAGCCCTCTTGTCCTTAAAAGGATTAAAGGGATAGTAATGTTTCATAATAAAAGCAGCTCTAATTAATCATCAGAGTATTTGGACTTTGGAGAGTGTTATTTCAATTCTGTCAGAGTTGTAGTTCAAGAGTAATTCAATGACAAAGTCTCCCCCTCCTGCCCATTTTACTGATGTAACACTGTTCAGCCAGATCAGAAGGGAGGTGCCCAGGTAGACTGCAGAGAGGGACAATCTTCAATTAAGATAAGGGAAAAACCTGAAAAACTTGTCAAAGGGGGGCAGGGATTTCATTGTTTTCTAGAAAGAAGATTGTCCCCTGCTGTTATCTGTCTGGTCTATGGACTGCATTCCACATCTGAGAAGAGATGGCTTACACTAGGTAAAAGGGGCAGGAGGGGAAACTTTGCTTGTGAATATCTCTCAAACCATAAAGGTTTGAGAAATAAGACTTATATCGTTCTTCATGTTTTTTTAATGCCTACAAAATAAAATAAAGATAAAATGAAGTATTACTATCCCTTTAAGATTGCCATGTGCAGTGAGCACAGTCTGAGGTGCTGCTATAACGGTCATGTGTGCCTCCATGGACATGAGGTCTCAGACTGACTGAAGATGTTATCTCTTGGGCAAAATCACAAAAACAAAATTCATACTGGCCATCAGGATTTTCTGGCCATAGTAAGGTAAGTGGGGGAGATATTACTATATGATGTTAGCTGACCTTTAAAAATAAATGATTTGCAATACTGTATAAATTAATTTTGATGTAATTCTGTTTTCTTCTTAATTAGCACAAATAATTATGTAAAGTCTAATTAATTATTTAATTTAATGATCATTCAGTAAAATAGCAGAAGGAATTACATCATTCGGAGACAGTTAAATAAGAAATATTTCTCAAAACAATTTCATTTTAGAAGAATCGTTTCATAGTTGAGAAGAATTGAAGAATGATCTGTGAGAAACAGAAAGGCCTATTGTGCCCATGCCTGCTATTTACATAGGGGAATAACAAGGAAACAAGGAGGCAGTGTCGTTTTTGTTGATTGTCTCTAAATGCAGTTCTGTTCTCTGACATAACATGACTTGTCAGCACTGCTAGGATGCATCAGCTTTTTATGCAAAAGAACAATTCATAAACCTCTGCTGTTTGATTATACAACTGGGCATTGTGATTATACTTCATGACAACACTTTCCACACTTTGGCCAAATGTACAAAGCTACTGTAAGGAACAAATACAAAATGTCAATTGATTTAAATTGCTTTTTTTCCTTGAATGCTAGAGGCCTCTGCAAAAAAAAAAGAAAAAAAAAAAGAAAAAAAAAAAGGCGTAATAGTTAAGACAACTCAGCAAAGAGGACATGTCCTGCAAGGCTAAGACAAATGTTAAAATATACCACTCTATGTAGCTGCCTATTGTGCCTAATAGAAAATGTAGCCTTGGTAGAGAGAGACTTCTCTGATATCCAGTTTGCAATGGTATTCATACCTCTCTCTTATCTAATAAACTGAGACCCAACTACACCAGGCCTGGGCCACCTGAAGCCATCCAGCTGTTGAGAACTACAATTCCCATTATCCCCAGCCAGTCAGTGGCTTGCTGGGGAGGATGGCAGTTGTAGTCCTTCAAAGCTGGAGAGCCCCAGGCTACTCACCCCTGAGCTACGTACTATTATTATTATTATTTGGTACATGTGAACCTGTGTAATAAACCATACAAGTACAACTTGTTAGCAGATGAATTAATGAAGCAACAAACCGTAGATAAAGCTATTCATGGGTATCGATCTGGTCTACAGTGTGAATAGCAGTAAAACCAAATGAACATCTTCAGGAAGAGCAATGTTGGCTTTTCAGCTGCATTACTGACCTCTTGACCATATCCTATATAATAATTCACTAAGATGTTTGTCAGAAGCCGCCATGCACTGTACAGACTGCCCGAACGCACAGAATGCTGGGAGGTGTAGGAATGCTGGGAGCACGGAATGCTGGGAGTTTTATGCTGGGAGCATTCTGTGCTTTTGGGCAGTCTCTACAGTGCATGACTCAGAGCAGGACCGGCCTCTTAACCCTTTGAGTGCCAAAGGCACGCAAAAGGTTAACATCACCCGGACCTTGGCTCGTGTACACGGGCTTTTACATTAGTCAATTTATATTGTGCTTGCTTTTGCCTTTTCTGCCTTCAGTATAAGTCCAGTGATTTGAAAGAGTAAGGCAGCTACTTACTGATTCTAACAAATGACAAACAAGGCCAATACATGGACTAAAACAGCTTTCTGCTACATCAAATGCTGAATAATACAGATTTTTTCAGCAGCCAGAAATCATTAGGCACAAATGTTGATATTTATCTTGAACCTAGCAGAATGTTTTAACACTCTGCACGTCAGAGACGTGTACGCAGATTGCTTCTCAACACCTTCAGTAGTAGACAGGTATTTAATGCTTCAAGAAGTAATGGATTGAAAATCTTCTTTAGTATTCAAGAGGTTAAAAGCCCCATTCAACTCAATGGGAGTTTTTATATATAATGTATGAAACAGCTGATTTGCCCCAGAATTGCTATACATCTATCTTTACACATATGGCCAGTAATTTTGAGGTTTACACAACTATGAATGGTGTTGGTCGAAAGCACAGTCTCATTGGCTGCATCAGACACTAAATACTAGACTAGGATTAGGGGTACATAAGATGCCTTTTCTGGCAGTGCCTGGGATGTAAATCCAGATATTATGTTCCCTGTACTCCACTAAAACCTTGGTTTCAAATTTTTTATTTTCTCTTCATTTCTTTTTACTCCCACATATATCATACCATTTGGAAAAGAACCATGACTGGGCCCAAAACATTGTGGCAGCCCTTTTGATCTATTAAAGACGTTACAGTTGAATAACTGTATGTAGTGCTGTGGATAATTTCCTTTATAATTTGGTGTATTTTTTAGCCATTGCTGGCTCTATTTGAAGGTTAAATTTTACATGTATACCTTAGTGTGGCCACCATCAGACTCTCCTACAACCTCTAGAGAGGACCTATGAATTGTGCTATAGGCCCCTTAGGCGTTAAAAGGTTAAATATTCCCTGAAATGTTCCATTTCAAGAAAGTGTTGCCATTAGGGCTACTAGATTATCCCTTTAAAAAGAGACACTTACAAAATATAAAGCTGCAGCCGTTTTCAATCCACTGAAAAACGAAGAACTCCAAAGCATGACAAGCTGAAGGTATGGACCATAAACAGCCACAATGGTCCAGTGCATGTTGACAGATAGTTGAACCTGATGGTAACTAGAAAAGGTAAACCTCAGGTTTGAACATTAACTTAGATACTGCACCAAAACTTCGACAACCGACAACCCTGAGGCTTGAACAGATTCCACAGCTGATGCAGTAGTCAACTGAGCTATTTCACCAGGTCATGAAATAGGCATTCTTTGAGTTATACAAACCAGTGCAGCACATTAATAATCAGTGCAACCATGAAACATTCACTTTTCATAAATGTCCCGTATTAACCACGTACAGTGGAACTGTCACTTTGTAACAAATATGTGATTTTGAAATGAGCATCAAAATCCACTCATATTTATGTTAGTCATTTTTTAATTTAAATCAGTAGTTTATGATATATTTAGCTTTATTTATGTGTCAGTTAATGTATATGAGCTAGTACTTCCTGGTACGAAGTGACAGTTGGTAATGCATAGCTATATGGAATGTTTGAGTCCTCTAAGCATCCACTGAATATTTATACTAACTGACAAACAAATAAAGCTAAATATCTTATAAACTATTGTTTTAAATAAAAAAAAATGCATGCATATAGTTTGCTTTTGAAAGCTCTTTTTAAACCACCAAGTTGTTACAAAATGACAGTTTCACTTTAATGACCAGAGGGGTGTTCAATGCATTGGCAACCCTACTCTCAGCACCACATGACTTCCTTATAATCTAAACCCCACATACTGTACCAAATATTAAATTTTGCCTGACTGGCAGTTATTTATTACTTATTTAGATAAAGACTTGTTTACGAGTTTCCTGGATATAAGGAATCTGATTTTGCCACCTCCCTGAAGATTCAACATGGCTGAAATCATTCTTCAGTTTTGTCTCTTTAAAGTGATAGTAATACTTAAAATGTTGAAAAAATATGTTGTAGGGTTTATTCCCCTGAATAAAACAAGGGAACACCCGCTGTTGAAAGGTGTTTTATTCAAAAGTTATTACAGCTCAAAATTCATTTTTTAGTTGCAATATTACATTGGCCTGAAATTGTACAGTGGCGCGGTTGCTACACCATCCTATGGAGATTTATGGTCTATGGACCAGAGCTGTCCATAGGATGGTGTAGCAACAGCGCCACTGTACAATTTCAGGACACCGTGATATTGCACCTAAAAAATTCAACTTTGAGCTGTAATAACTTTTGAATAAAACACATTTCAGCAGTGAGAGTACCCTTTTTGTTACTCAGGGGGATAAACACTACAATATATATTTTTTACATATTAAGTATTACTCTCCCTTTAAAACAACATTCATTTCATAGTTGCCTATACAGCTAATCAAAACTGTCTGAAAATAGCAGTTGATTTTGCAGTTCTTTTTGGCAACTCTTCTAATTCACAGGGAAACCATTTAGAAAAAAATGTAGTCTAATATATTCATTTTCACATGATTTACTGCAATATAGAGCAAATCCACACAGCAATCTTTCATTTCGCAAGGGAAACAGGGTAAGAGACATTTCTGATAGCTTAGGATGTTAAAATAAATTACAACATTTAAATCAGTGTGTCTAAAGAAATGTAAATATTGCAATTTATATTGATGGACTAACCTCTAGAGATGTGTGCTTCATAACTCCATGATCAGCAAAGAATTTTTCTTTTCAATCGATCAATCAAAAGGACCGTATAGTCAAAAGAAAAATGGAGGCGTTCTGGGGCAAGCCATTGCACTATAGAGGAGAACAAAACATTCCATTGATTTAAATGGTGATTTTAATCCCTTGCATGGTCAATGCCTTGGAGACCTCTCTAGCATTCAATGTGTTAAAAATCACCATTTAAATCAAAAAGAGTTTGGGGATTTTTTAGTTCTCCACTATATTGCAAAAGGTTTGCCCCAGAACACCTACATTTTTCTTTTGCACATACTGCCTTTAGACTTTATGTAAGTAAGCATCAAGGATATCTAACAGGAGAGAGGATGTAATTCATGTCATATAAAGGGTGAACCTACCAGTTGGTGCAGTTTCTACAGCAGAAGGAAAATCTCTGTTTGAACACAGGTGAGTCATTTGGAAAGGCTGATGTCTGATTGACCTATGATTCACTAAACTGTGTTCAGTCAGAGATATTAAGTCTTGGTATACCATATTATACAATAGAATAGAGTACTCCTTTCAAGATCACTGAAATAGAAATCCATGTGATGGGAAAAGTTTATAGGTTGATATTTTCAAAGCTTACAATGGTAAGTCCTTTTGAAAAAAAAAAAAAGAAAACAACAACAAAAAATGCATATTAATTAAAATATATAAACATTTCTGTGATTTTCAATTAAGGCTTATTTATTGGAACAATAATTGCCGGAATTTTTCTTGAAGCACAGTTGGAAGCATAAGACTGCATTTGGCTCTGTGATATGACATTACTTCACAACTTTGGTTATATCTAGGTTAGGACACAATCAGATCTAGAGACCACAGTCTGCAAATGTAGCACAATTAAAGGGCAGTACAGAAGCTAAATGTATTATTTTGCATTTGGTTTAGAACGAAAAAGTGCATACTGGTAACATGGAAATCCTTTTAGTATAATGTGCACAACTCAACATAGAAAAACGACAGGTAGAAAGTATTTCAGCATGTCAAAAGAAAAATGTTATCTACCTCTTTCTTCGCCTTAAATAGGCCTGTGAATGCCTTTCTTAACTGTATATATATATATATATATATATATATATATATATATATATATATAGGCAATGAGACCAAAGAACAGGAGCACTCATAGGACTTTTTGAGTAGAAAAAGTGGTGTATTTAATGAATCAACATTTCGGCCCTCTTGTGGGCCTTTGGTCTCATCGCCAAAGTCTACTTTGTATACTATATACAGGTTGCACCGAGGCATTAACATAATCATCTGACTGCCCACCATTACCTCTATCTATCTATCTATCTATCTATCTTTATCTATCTATCTATGTGTGTGTGTATATATCTATATATATATCTATATATAAATAAGCTATACTATGGAATTTTTTCATATAAAACTCTACTCTTAGGGATGTGTGGAGAGTTCTTTCATCCTTTGTATGTGTGAACTGATTTCACTGTTTTGGACATACATTATTATGTTTTTGTCCAATGAAAATACATGTATTATATTTTCTTGAGTATTAGCCATATCCCCTTTATTAAATGTACCACAAAGGGTGACAGTTAAATGGTTTAACAAGGGGTAGGCAACCGATTTTGCCTACAGGTGTTGTGACACAGCAATTTCCATTGAATTGCTGGGGTTGACATTAATTTAAGTCTGACAACATCCAGTTGTCCCTGTCTAACCCACCTTCCCTGGAAGATAAGAGGGCAACACAAAGCATTGTGAAGCAATGTGTTGCACATCCCTCTGTCCCAATGAGAATGAATGGATCCAAATATCATGATGTAACCTTTATTCTAAACTGTATATCCCCTTGGACGATAGAGACAACACCAACATAGTGTTTTTAAGATGTCTTTATGATTCAAGGTGATAAAGGTCATAGGTTCTCAAAGTCAATTCTCAGGACTCATCGACAATTGTAGGTCTTAAAAATAACTTCACATTTGCACTTGTGCTATAGCAAATTGGTGTTCACACCAGTCCGCAAGAGCTGCCATTGTGAAGCAATGTGTTGCACATCCCTCTGTCCCAGTGAGAATGAATGGATCTAAATATCATGATGTAACCTTTATTCTAAACTGTATATCCCCTTGGACGATAGAGACAACACCAACATAGTGTTTTTAAGATGTCTTTATGATTCAAGGTGATAAAGGTCATAGGCTCTCAAAGTCAGTTCTCAAGACTCATTGACAATTGTAGGTCTTAAAAATAACCTCACATTTGCACTTATGCTATAGCAAATTGGTGTTCACACCAGTCCCCAAGAGCTGCCAAATGGTCATGCAATATTATAAGAATAATCCTGGTTCAGCACAGATGGCACCATCAAAATGAATGAGCCACTTGTGCTCACTCAGTGGTATCCTTTAAAGTGCCAGTCAACCTCCTTTTTGAATTTAAATATTCTGAAAGTTCAGAATATGTATAATCAGTTTACCTATACTTTGCATCACTTTTTTGATATTCACCTCTTTTTGTTTGCAATTTTATGTCTCTGACAAGGAGCTATCTACACTTATTTCAGTGAGCTTTCTGTGTGGGACTGTGAAAGCAGACGGAGTGCAACAATGTAAAAAAAGATACTGTATCAAAAAAGATAAAATGTAAAAAATGACAGCGAACAATGTAGAAATGCCTTCCTCTACAGGATACAGATCAGTGTTGCAGGGAGTCTTCTACAATGAATAAATATCTCTTCTTCCACAGTCCTTGACCGAAAGCTTAGATATCCAGGGACTTATAATGGAAAATAAATAAATACATAAATAAATAAATAAATAAGCAAATAAAAGAAATAGGTAATAATAAAAATATAGGCAATTTGACTTTATATATTATATATATATCATGTATATGTAAAGTCAAAAAGGAGCTTAATTGTCTCTTTAATCTGTGCCTGATGCTGGCAATGCAATGTGTTGTATATTTCTCTGGGACTCAAAGGGTTAATTGCCACCCTAAGTGAGTTCAATACACAAAACCTGATAAAATCATGTAAATAAAAATATTTTATTATTCTGCTTGTTTCTTGTGAGTTGTAGAGTTTGCATATTTCACATATATTAATAATCAGTAACATTTATCAAACCACATTTATTAGCCTTTTGAGTGCCAGAGGGGTGCTCAATGCATTATGAAGTATAGCCCTTGTGTCTTTGTTCAAGAAATGTTGGGAGTTAGGCACTAAGGCATGATAAAGAGGTGATAAAGTGGAGATGACTTATCTAGTGGTATCACTTCTGCAGTTCCTATTCTATAGAGTATATGCACTAAGATTTCCAAAGTTGGAGGAATCTTAGTGCATTAGCTCCACAGAATAACGTAGGAATTGGAGAAGTGATATTACTGGAGAAGTCATCTCCGCTTTATTACCTCTTTATCACTCCTTAGTGTCTCTCCCCATGATATCACTGTAGAAGTCATGTCTGCGTTATCACCTCTTTATTATGCCTTAGTACATAAACCCGTTGTATCTCTGGTGGTGGACCTGTTAGTTGCTTGCAATTTCTTCTGAGTCCGGTAAGTGTGTTGTGCAGCATTGAAATACAAGAAGGGGGAAAGAACTATTAATGGGAATATAACTATAGAATGTATGACAAAACAACACCCCTTGGTGTAGCGTGCTTAGAAGAATAACAAACTGAGAGATCATTCAATCAACATGTTCTTTAATTATACGCTTTCTTGCTGCAAAACAAGTTAGTCTTTATCTGAACTTCCTGTTTTTCCTACTAATACTCAGTATAACCCTGCATGTTCTTGAAATGTATCTAATCTTCTCTTATATGTATCCATTGCATCTTCCATTACCACATCCTTGGGCAAGGAATTCCACAATTTAACAAAAAAATATCTTCCTCTGCTGAAACCTCCTTTCCTTTAATCTCAAGGGGTGAACCTTGGTTATTTTATCAGGCCTTGGAATGAAAAGCTCACCAGAGAGATCCATGTATTAACCTCTCATATACTTGTACATTGTAATAAGATCTCCTCTTAGTCCCAAGTTTGTCTGAACATTCTGCGTATGTTAAGTCTTCCATTACCTTGATTAATTTGTTTGCTCTTAGCTGTACTGTTTGCAGTTCTAGAATATCCTTTTTCAGAACTGGTGGCCAAAACTGCATTGCATATTGAAGTGAGGTCTTACCAACTATTTGTACAATGGCAAAATTATGTTATTCACTATTTCTTCAATACCCGTTTTTATGCAAGACAAATAATAACCATAATATGGAAATAATATCATGATATACACCCAACAGATGTCTCTTCTTGGTAAAGGTTCTCACATGAACTGTCCCTCTGCTCACCGCCAGTACCTACCAGTGTGCCTGTCTGTCTTCGTCCCCATCTTCATCTGCCTCAGATACTGATATGTATGTAGTTATATACTCCTTTTTCCCAATCTCTCTGTAGTGATAGATAACACCTAGGTGTAACCTATCAATATGGAGAGACATGGAAAAAGAGGTACATATACAATAGCACCTGAGGGGGATGAAGACAGACAGACACACTGTGGCTGAAAAGATATTGACAGCAAGGGACCAGGCAATTCATGCTAGAGGCAATTTTACCAAAAAACAAGGTTACACCAGTGTGTAACCTATCACTATGGAGAGAACTTCACCAAGGTGTAACCTATCACTACAGTACATATACAAAAGCATCTGAGAAAGATGAAGACAAGGGCAAAGAAAGACAGACACACTGGTGGATATTGGCTGTGAAAGCTTTCCCAAAAGAGTGGCAATGAAGTTGACTGAATGATCTTTCAGCTTGTTATTTCTGTAAGCACACTACAATAAGGAGGAATCATTTTGTCATACATTCTGTAGTGATATTTCCATTAATATTTCTTTTCCCCTCTCTTGTTTTACAACACTGAATGCTTAGCCTCTCTACCTTAGTGTGATCAAGTCATTTAGCCTGCAAACAAATGAACAAATGCATCTATGAATTTGCATTTAAAACTAGAATGTGTGGTTCATTATTCTGAGACTTTGTGAACCATGCCATATGTTTGTCATTTTAATATGAATCTCACGAACCACGTTTCGTTAAATTTTAAATGAGTTTCTAAATGATGAATGCGTATGTCTAATTAGTAGGTCTTAGGGTGAGATGTTCAAAAAGTCGTCATAATGAAAAAATTCTCAGATCATGAGTTGGTGGTATAAGAAGGACATTATTTTTAGAAGTAAATCCATCACGTTTGAAAATGTGTCTGAAGTATTAAAAATGACAGTAAGAAGATCTTGAGGAATTTGATGAAAAATTCTGATGTTAAAAATGTCTTTGATTTTGTCTTTGAAATTAAAATTTTCAAAGAAAAATTCATTTTTTTGTCTTTGAAATGACAAAGTGCTTCTCACTCATGCTAACAGTTCCTTTCTCTTCTCCAAATTTAGACCATTTTTATTTTGTTGAGAAAAATGGCGTTAATCAGACAAAAATATGACATTGAAACTAATATTTTTTTCTGAAAATACCTTACAATAGGACAATTAAACCACACACACTTTTGAGATGGCTGTTTGACAGAGATGGCGGAATTGGATGCAAACAATGACAGAAACATGTCTGAGAATTGACGGATCATGGTGTAAGAACTTTTTTATTCTGATTACAGACAATTTCAGTTATCACCGCTTTCTGAGCATCTCTCCCTTAGTGTTCACTCTTTGAGTGCCAAAGAGGAGTCCATCGCATTGAATCACAATGGGTTAAATGTCTTGGTCAAATAAATAGCTGTCTACAGAACAGTTTGCAGGCACAATAAAGTCTAATTTGCCCAGAAAAATATTATGGGACATTTCCTCCTTCCATTCCCATTTGTATATTATGCATTTCCCCACTAACAATATCAATCCTAACACGAGTATGTTGAGGGATCTGAAATTTAGAATGGATTTTTTTTTGCAGAAAAATATCATTTCATGCTTTGCAGTGTTTTTGTGTTCCCCTGCCTTATATCACTGTAATTCAGCAGTAGTTCAGATAAACACCACTGCTCCAATTGCTTTAATAGTCAAACTGTGTACGATTTGCACCACATAGTCATTGAAGCTTGTCATGTTTGACAAATCCAGTAATTGAGATTAACTCTTGTAGAGTGTCATGAAACCAGTAATTTTCTGTTTCAAAATGTTAGTGTCTATTTCTTGTTTAGAATAAAATTGCCAGGCTTATTTACCAATATCTCCACCAGCTACTGATTTTTTTTCCCCCTAGCTCTATGTAAAATTACAAATAATGATGCTGATTTAATAAGAATCAACTAGAGGAATTCTGGAGCAATTCTGAAGCAAACCAAATGCACCATAGGTGATAAATAAAACTTCCCAAATGGCCTACTGATTTAAATAGGGATTTTAACCCCTTGATTGCTAGAGAGATCTCCATACATTGCAAAGCAACCTTGCTAGCATTCAAGGGGTTGAAAGCCCCATATAAATGAGTGGGCAATTTGGGCATTTTTTTTTTACTGCTTATGGATTTGGTTAGCTCCAGAATTGCCTCAGTGGGGGTTATACACTAAGGTGTGATACAGAGGCGATAAAGAGGAGAAGACTTCTCCAGAGATATCACTTCTCCAGTTCCTATGTTATTCTATGGAGCCTATGTACTAAGATCTGCAAAATATTAGAAATCTTAATACATAGGCTCCATAGAATAACATATGGACTGGATAAATGATATCACTGGAAAAGTGATCTCCTCTCTATCACACCTTAGTGCATAACCCCCAATGTATTTAAACAATGGTGTTTGTATGTGTGTATGTGTATAAATGTGTGTGTATATATGTGTGTATGTGTGTTTGCGTATGTGTGTGTGTGTTTACATATTTGTGCGTGTGTGTGTGTATAGATATATATATATATATGTGTGTGTGTATGTGTTTGTTTATGTGTGTGTATGTGTTTCTATATTTGTGTATGTGTGTATGTGTATACATATATAAAATATATATATATATATATATATATATATATATAAATATATATATAATGTTATATATATATATAATGTATGTGTGTGTCTATATATGAATGAATATGTTTATTTATATAGCGCCACAAGTGCACTCAGCTCTTAACAATTTAAGGGTTTATACAATACAGGGTTACAGGTGCTTTGTAGAGTGAAACACTGGGTGGGAGGTCCCTGCCCGAAAGCTTACAATCGAAAGTACTATAAAATACTATATATTTATATGTGTGTGTGTGTGTATATATATATATATATATATATTAGTGTAAAAGCCTGTTTACACTGGCCAAGATCTGGGTAATGTTAACCCTTTGAGTGCCAGAGGGGTACGTGACGCTTTGCGTTGTGTATCTCTCTGACACGCAAAGGGTTAAGTGGCTGCTACTTCACTGCTCCACTCGATGCGGTCTTGCATTGCCTCAGTCACGCGATGCAATCATGCGCAGTAGAGACTGCCCGAACGCGCAGCCTGTACTGTGAATGACGGCTTCTGACAAGCATCCTAGTGAATATATTATATAGGATATATATATAGTGTGTATGTATGTGTGTGCATATATATATATATATATATATATATATATATATATATATATATATATATATATATGTGTGTGTGTGTGTTTGTACAGTGTATGTGTGCATATATATGTGTTTGTGAATGTATGTCCGTGTATGTGCATATATGTATGAATATATATGTATGTGTGTATATGTATGTGTGTGTGTGTGTGTATATATCCCTTTGAGTGTCAGAGGGGTACACAACGCATTGCTCTCTGGCATGCAAAGAGTTAATGTGTGTGTGTGTGTGTGTGTGTGTGTATGTATGTGTGAATATATATGTGTATGTGTGTGTATATATGTGTATATATGCATGTGTGTGTATATATGTGTGTGTGTGTTTATGTGTGCATATGCATGTGTGTATATGTATGTGTGTGCGTGTATATATGTATGTTTTATAAATTATTTCTGAGGAAGTGTAAAACAAAGGAAGTTGATTCCCTCTAGTGTGCTTGATAGTACTCAAAATGCAATTGTCATGTGGGATAAAATTAAGAGTTCCTGGAAGTTGAAGGAATTTAGAACAAAATTGCTTCCCATTGTTGATAAATTTGGTTTTTGATTGGGACACTGCTGAATCAGAATTAATTCAAAACATTGTAGACAAGGGATTTGTTTTTATACAGCAGTTCTTGTTTGTGGGGGAATTTGTAGGTTGGGATAGATTTCAGACTATGACAGGCCTAGATTCTTCATTGAAACAGATTTACAATTCCTTAGAATTGAAGATTGGTGCTTTTCCGGGAAATTACCTTGTGACGCCTCCCACCAAGTTTAAGCGTTTTCATTTTGTCTAGGCAAGCAGGAGGTAAAGATTTCTCCATTTTATACAGATTTTTTTATTGAAACAGATTCTATCCTTAAATGTCAACTCTCTTGGCGGGATGCAACTGGTGAAGTTATTGGAGAAGCTGCCTGGTTAAATATATTAGACAGAATATTCAGGTGCAGTATACATTTGAATAATTATGAGCAATCCTTTAAAATGTTGCACCAAACCTATTTAACACCTAAAAGACTGGCCAGGATGTATCTTGATGCAATAGACTTGTGTTTTTTTCGTAAGGGTGGTGAATTAGGATCCTTAATTCATGTGTGGTGGGGTTGTCACATTGTACAAAAAATTAAGAGAAAAATATCAACTCTATAATAGAGAAAAGATTCTAAAAATAGTAGTTTAAATATCTGAGAGGCCTTATTGGGAAAAAGAATTACTGGTCTAGAAGAATATGAAGATACATTAACCTTACTAATCTGTGCAGCTACAAGAATGCATGTAGCTTCCCAGTGAAGACCAATATTATATCTTGGAAGGGAATTTTTGGGAAAATTAATTCAGTCTGTACTAATGAGTACCTCAGCTCAGTTGAACTAGACACTTATGATACATTTTTTAAAATTTGGGGGGTTTGGTTATCTAGTTCTTATGGGAAAAAGTTTAGTTATCTGAAAAATATATAAATCATGTTTTTTGTTATATATATTTTGTCCTGTTACATGTTATATGTATGATTATTTTTGTTCTTTATTATAATATATGCATCATTGTTCTTATAATATAAAATTTTAATAAAAATAAAGTAAAAAAAACAAAGGTGTATCTATCTATCTATCTATCTATCTATATCTATCTATATATATATATCTATATATATATCTATATATATCTATACTATATAATAATTCGCTAGGTTGTTTGTCAAGATCCAGTCATGCGCAATAGAGACTGCCCGCTTTCGGCAGGTCGGGTAGTCTCTACTGCGCATGATTGCATCGCGTGAGTAAGGCAACACAAGACTGCATCGCATGGAGCAGTGAGGTAGCGGCCTCTTAACCCTTTAAGTGTCCCTCTGGCACTCAAAGGGTTACCCGGACCTTGGCCAGTGTACACTGGCTTTTACACTAGTATAGATATCTATATCTATGTATGTATGTATGTATGTATATATATATATATATATATATATATATATATATATGTGTGTATGTGTAATGATTATACCAAGAGGAGGCATTGGGGCAATCTATGGGCATTTTTGGTTCCTTTCCTCTATGCTTTGTTTAACACCATGTATTAAGAAGGCTCAGAGGAAAAGGTGTAAGTGTAATGACATTTCCCTGTGCATCCTATGGGGCAGGCTTAAGTAGCTTGCTTTCAATAAAGTCTAATGTCATTGGTGCTGCTCCGGACAAATCATAATTTACCCCAAATAGCTCTCAAATAACCATAACTGTCATGGAGATACAGAGCTCGTCATTCATCGTCAAATGCCAGAGGCATAGAGAGGCTGATGTACTAAGAGGAATTGGAGCAGTTTTAGGTCAAATGAACTGCACTATAGGTGACAAATAAAAATCCCCATTGTGTCAAAATGTGTCATTTAACCCCTTGAAAAGTAGAATTTCCCAATGCATTGTGAAGCAATACTTAGGGGACTTTCCTGTAGTTGAATGGGGTTAACCATTTGAGTGCCAGAAGAGTACGCAATGAACTGGTTCACAATGCATTGCATACTCCTGTGGCATTCAAAGGGTTTGCAATGCATTGCATACCCCTCTGGTATTCAAAGGGTTAAAAACCTCATTTAAACAAATGAGAATTTGAGGAATCGTTATTTGTTCTGGTTTGCTGTACGATTGCCCCATTCTCCTTAGTGCATCTGCCTCACTGAGTTTCCAATCAAACAAAAACTTCCAGAGAAACAGACAGCTCTCAATTAACCATCAACTTTCAGATGGCAAACCATCAATTAAACATGATTATCTGTCAGTGAGATAGAGAGCTTGCAATTAACCATCCTCTCTCAGAGAGATACAGAGTTCTGAATCAACCATCAATTGCTACAGAGACAGGAAGCTCTCATATAGCCATCAGCTTTCAGAGAGTTACAGAGCTCTCACTTATCATCAGTTTCCAGAATCCAGGGAGATAGAGAGCTCTCCCGGCACTGATACCACTAGATTGTAATGTCTAGAGAGCAGGTCCATCGTCTATCTCCCTTCGTCTTAGTCTATTTCCATTCTTATTGTCACCAGTGTCACTATTACTGAAAATACTGGCGCTTCATTAAAAAAAAAATGTGTACAATGTCATTCAATATGGGCCTTACTCGTCACGCTAACGAGGTGCAGCAAACCAATTAGTCCATATGGGTGAAATAAAAATTCCCGCTTACTTAAATGGAGGTCGTCTTAACCCTTTGAAGGCTATAGAGGTAAGAGGTCTCTAACACAATGTTAAGCTATGTGTTGGAGACCTCTAGCATTGAAAGGATTAAAATCCCATAAATGTTGAGTGTCCGAGAGGTATCCAATGCTTTGGGGGAGATGCGCTACAGCGTGAAAAAAGAGGTGATAAAGCGGAGATGTCTTTTCCGGTGACGTAACTTCTCCAGGTCCAATGTTATTCTATGGAGCCAATGCACTAAGATATTCAAAGTTGGAGCATGGGCTCCACAGAATCACCTCTTTATCACACCTTAGTGCATCTCCCCCAATGCGTTGGATACGTCTTTGACACTCAAAGCGTTTTAAATCAACCCTATTGTGCAGTTGGTTTGCTCCGTACGTTCACCTGTTTTTGATGGTTGATGAATAAGGAGCCTAGTTAGGTGTAATGCCTTTACCTTCACCACATTTCAGCGTCTGTCATTTTATATTCCGGTCCATTTTCATGGCCATCTAACCCATTTGTTGTCCCACCCCTGTCAGATGCTCTGATGATTAATCTATAGAGCAGTGGTTCTCAACTCGTGCCCTCAGTGGCTATTAACAGGCCAGGATTTTAGAATTTCCTTTTAAGAGTACAGGTGAGTTAATCAATATGACTGAGCCTCTGATCAACACACTTGTGTTCTAGCAGGGAAATTCCTAACTCCTGGCCTGTTAGTGGCCACTGAGGGTACAGGTTGAGAACCTCTGCTTTAGAGTGCCAGTGAGGAACTGCAATGCATTGGATGTCTCTCTGGCACTCAAAGGGTTAATACCCAGTGTGAAGCAATTCTATGGCAAGCCACCTGCAGTATAATGGCCAACCAACCCTTTGATTGAAATGGGGATTTTATCTCTTGAATGCTTAATAGATATCCAATGCATATGCAAAGAGAAGCTTCTGGTATTCAAGGGGTTAAAAGCATAGTTTAAATGAAGAGGAATTTGGGAAATTGTATGTGTTTCTTTTGGTTCACATCTAAAAACCAAATCGGTTAAATGATGTGACGTGTTTAGAAGCATAAAAGGAACTCACTCACTAACAAATATAATGATATTCAGACATCTCATATGTTTACAATTGCTGTGATAATTGCATGGGGAGGATAGCGCAACCCTTATCTAATGTATTTCATTATTTGACAGCAGATCTCAGGGGGATATACTGGTGCGGAAGGAGCTATAATCCCTCAGAGACTCACCACTGGGCAACAAAGAGAATGGGAAGGGGGGTTGCTAAGTGGAGAGATGAGATTGTGTGTGTCTTTGTGCCGCATCAACAGAGTGGAGCAATTCTGGGACAAAGCAACTGCGCTGTTTAACCCTTTCAGTGCCCTTCAATTGTAAAGTGCTGCATACACTTGTGGCGCTATATAAATAAACATATTCATTCATTCATTCAGAGGGGTACGCAATGCATTGCTTTGCAATGCGTTGTGTACCCCTCTGGCACTGGAAGGGTTAATACATAGCATTAACCCTTTGAGTGCCAGAGGGGTACGCAACACATTGCAAAGCAATGTGTTGCGTACCCCTCTGGCACTCAAAGGGTTAAACAAGGGATATAGGAAAGGAACTCATGAAATTCCATAGACTGTCCCATTACCCTCCCCACTGGTGGACGCAGCTTAGTAAATAGACATTAGGAAGGCGTAGGGACTAAAAATGGATTAAATCGCCTGATTCAGTGTGGAATCTCCACTGTACATTGTACATGCTCTTTTAACAATTTGAGTGCCAGTGTGGTATTGAACGCATAGCGTAGCAATGTGTTGGATACCCCCTGGCCCTCGAAGTGTTAAATGCCATTTCCTCTAGACTTTCCAAATGTGTAACACAAGCCCATGTGTGTAATGACATTGTTTAACCCTATAATTGCAAGACGGTCTCAATGTGTTGCACCACCCCCCCGGCACTCAAAGGGTTAACCCTTTCCTCGTGGAATTTCCGTAAAGCCTGCAGAACATTAGTTAAGTCAAACACTGTCAAACTGTTAAGTACAGCAGCATTCTCCAAAATACATTTACCGACGCTAAGCCCGTATTATAATGCAATCACATTCCCCAAGCATAATCCTTTTTTATAACTAGACATGCAGGAGTTTAAGTGTTTCTTTTTGGATTGTACGTTTTTTTATGGCAGCGCCTGAAAGTAATTATAATCCAAGCCTGCAATGTCAGATCTCGTAATCACAGAAACAGAAAAACGGCACACGTACAAAGGAAAAGTTCAGGCATAATAGGTAGTTTGGAACAATCTATTTCTGAGACAAAGAGAACTTTTTTCAGGGCGTATGAAGTTCTCTATCTCACATTCTCTTTATTCCTTACTTCCTTTACCCACATGTCACAGTCTGACGTTTTCTACAATATTCAATTTAAGTTATTAGAATTAAACTGCCGTTTTTGTTAGATTGCAGGCTGATCTCTATGGGCATATACATAGAACAAGTGGTGCAAATCTGGAAGAAAACAACTGCACCATAGCGAATAAAATCATCTACTTATTCCATTGATTTAAATGGAACCTTTAATCTCATGACTGATGGCGATGTCCTCAACGCATTTCGAGATCTCTCTAACTTTCAAAGTGTTTATACCTCCATTAAATTAATGTGAGTTCTTACTTGCCCCTATAGGGCAGCTGGTTTGCACCATAATTACTATATTTATCTGTGTGTATGGATGGCCCTTTATAATCAAACACAGTAACCTTATTATCCCAGGTTCCTGGAGGAAAACTGTGGAGCTGGGGATAGAAGTGTACACTTGACTCTTTCCGCATTTTATGTGAAATGAGGCTTAATTGGGTGGGTGTGGGTGGCTGAAAGGAGGAGTTGGCAATGAAATGGGTGGGATGGAGGAGGAGTGGGATGAATAGATTTAAAAGTGGGTGGAGTTATGGATGTGCCCAAAGATCTGGGGCAGATCCAGAGAAATCCCAGGTGTGTTTATAAAATAAATGTAAAAATCCGCCAGTTTAGCTCCAATGGCATTAGTCTGCCATATCAGTGGCTGCATTTCAAGGTATGTGCTAGAGCATTTGATCATCACACATTTGTTAGGATTTTAAATCCATTAAGCCCATTATACCTATCCCATATTAAAAGCTTGAAATGACATTAAGACACAGCAGAATGAATGGAAAATATAATGGGGTTTTGCACTAAAGAGGGTTCAGCACAAATCATGCACTGCAGCTCTGTAACAGGAAACACATTGCTTATTACATAGGAGCATAGAGGACCACAGCAGCTAAGCAAGATAAAATATCCTTGTTCCCTGTCCATGGTACTGAATACATAAACATATGCAGTGTCTCAGGTGGTTAATTTTCTGACTGTGGAGCCAAAACACTGTCTGTGAATCAGAGAAGCCTGGTTCAGTTCCAGTATCAGTAAACTGTGACCTTAGGAAAGTTACTTTTTCTCCCAGTGCCCCGGTTACCAAAATTTAGGTTGTAAGCCCTATAGGACAGGAACTGACAGTGTCAGAAAAATGATGTGTAAAAATTGGCATCCATACATACAAATAAAATTATAATTATGCAAGTGTACTTCTATTTTATTGCAGCCAGGGTAGCACTGGATAGGATAACTGTATCCAATGACTTTAAAACCTACCAACTATGCACATAAAACAGCTCTGCACTGCTTGACCCCTTGCTGAGAACTGGCTATTCATGTCCCCCTCTTATCTCCCACCAGTAACCCCAGAACCACACTATATTTCATTTGCCTCTTCACTGCTTAAAAGGGCAACAATTATTGCATTAAAGAAGAGAGTTTAAATACATAAAAATCTGACTTTTTACCATCTCTCCCCCAAATCAAATGCACACCATCCCCCCAAGCACTAATCTTTGGTTAATGTACGGTGGGGAGCCCAGAAGTTCGGCCTACTGAATTTTCACTGATACTGTCTACATATTTGGAGTAATTGATATACACTTGTGTACATGTACCCCTTTACTGACTCCTAAAGCTCCCAGCTGGCTCCTGAAATTGTTTTCTGTCTCCAAAGTTCTTTATATTTTATCTGTCTCTGATATATGGGGTCTTAAATTGCCCAAATGAACTCACAGTGAATGGAGGTGGGGGTTTTATCTCTTGAAGGAAGTTATAATCACCTAACCATCCTTCCTGTACTCATTAGTTTTGCTGTGAGCAGTCCATATAAATATATTTATGTCAAGGGATCCCCAACTACTGCTGACATTGCATGTACGAAAACCTATACTGTTTTAAGGATCCCACCATTTACCCACTGGCACTGTGTGTGTGTGTGTGTGGGGGGGGGGGGTTATTCCTAGAGGATTTGTTGACCCCTAATCTACCTAATCCACTATCTCATATTATCAGTTAAAAATAATGTATAATTGTATCTTAAGTACCAAGAGAGAGGTGTGGAATATCTGTGATCAGTGGAGGGTAGGTGACATGGAAGCACAGATGATCTATATAAAATAAGAAATAAAAAAAGGCATTTGTGAAAATGTATTTGGATAAAAACAGTCACACAAATATGCACATAAGGCAGCAGGTGAGTCCAGAACAATCTGAATCCACAATCTATACAGTTCTTAGGGTCATTCCCAAAAATCCTGTCATAGATTTAGTGTGCTGTACTTTTACTACACAGCTTTACAGATATGGATGCTTAGCATTAACCAGCTAAATGTGAAATAATCAGGAATATCAAAGGAACCATCAAATGCAGGTCCCAGTTAATGGGGGTTAAGGAGCTTCAGGCCCCAATGCATAAACAGCCAAGGAGTGAGTGAGCAGTGTAAGAGTTGTATTTTGCCATTGTCTACATCGTATCTACACTATACACTGAGGGTGGGCAAACTGAGGCCCAGCAGCTGTTCAGGACTACAAATTCCATCATTCCCAGCCAGCCAAAGTCTACGTAGGGATGATGGAAATTTGTGTCATCATCAGCTCGACGAACTCAGGTTGCCAACCACTACTATGAAGTATTCCTGCAGAACAGACCCATTATCATTTTCACATCCAGGCCATTAAGGCCCCTTTTCTGCCCATGATCAAAAGCCATGTACGTAAGTGCAAATACTCAGCCATGTAACATCCTCTTTACAGTATTAATGTTAGCTAAATTATTTATGGTATGTTTAATATTTAAAATTCAGGAAATGAATGGCTCGTTTCAATATACTCTCTGTGATTAACCGGTAAGATTGATTTTGGAGCTGTCTATGAAGAGAATGCGCATAACTGGTTCTAATATAAGTAAAATGACAGGAAGCTCTCCCCAGCCATTAAAACACAAAGAGACAGAAATCTGTAACCCATCAACTACCATAGAGATAGCTATCAACAGACAGAGATCTTTCCCCATAGACTGCAATAGAAATGGTGATCACTAGACACGATCAGCTGCCAGATAGGCAGAGAACTCACACTAGCCAGTTATCAAGTACCATAGACCTGGACAGACCAAGAAATGTTTTCCGGTTACACAGAAAGCCCTCTTGCATTCTTTAGTCTATTTCAGATAATACAGAGAGAGACTAGATTTTAGCACTTCAATAAGGAGAAAAGTTGCCTCTGTTCTACATGTGTGTGTGTCTGTGTATGAAAACCAATGGATTCCAACATGTGGCCTACTTTCCATGCTTGTCAGACTACAACTCCATTGATAAGAATTGTAGTCCAACAAAAGCTGGAGGAAGTCTGTTTTCCCACTTATTGTTTATTTCCAAGTTGCTGCAATGAAGTTAGGATCAGGATTTATATAAAACTACATCCCTATATTGGCCTTTCACATTCAGTGTGTATGTATGTATATATTTATTTATTGTAAAGATTTCTAACCAGCCATCAACATCCAGAGAGCTCTCATTCATCATTTGGCTATTATAAAGACAGATCTCTCCCCACTATGAATGCCTCATGTACCATTTCACTTTGTTGTTGTATGTGTACATTTCTATTTCAATTAATGTGTGTGTGTTTACCTATTCATTGTACAGGGTTACAGAACAGGTTGTTTTATGTATAAATACAATAATAATAACAATAATAATAATGCAAGAAATAAAGAAAGGAAGTAATACAGCATACACCATTTCTAACATGGTTGTGATAAGCATTTTCAATGATATGCCACCGCATTAACCTTAAAGAAATAGTATGCCCAAAATATGTTAGTCTAAGACTGTGCTATACCTCATCCCCAATTGACTCCCATCACCTGTTTGTGGGTCAGAACACTGATTCTCTTTGAAGGAGGTCTGAGCTAAATACTGGTCGGTGGCTTGAGCCAAAGTCTTCCTCTGTTCAGCATGCAGTCCCCACAGACTAGTAGTTTGGGCTTGAAAGTCCTTCACTAGCAGTCTATGGGAGCTGTACATGTAGCCCCACAAGGCTGAGCTGTGAGACTTTAAATCTTGCAGTTCAGTCTATACTGTGGGATCAGCTAGGCAGCAATGTCAGGGGGGTTCTTTTTTGACTCCCATTCTTGCTTCTCTGGAAGACCTGCCGTGTGATCATTGTTATTTAAAAGAACTTTTGATTTCCATTCTTACCTATGTGTAATCAAAAATCAATGAAAAAAGATCCTTAAAGGGACACTAATGTTTCATAATAAAAGCAGCTCTAATTAATCATCATAGTATTTGGACTTTGGAGAGTGTTATTTCAATTCTGTCAGAGTTGTGGTTCAAGAATAATTCAATGACAAAGTATCCCCCTCCCTCCCCCTTTACTGATGTAACACTGCTCAGCCATAAAGGTTTGAGAGATAAGACTTATATCGTCCTTCATGTTTTTTTAATGCCTACAAAATAAAATAAAGATAAAATGAAGTATTACTATCCCTTTAATGCAATAAGACATTCTTTTTACAGCAATTTCACTAGATACGTGTCTTACTTCAAAATGAAAGAGAATGCTGCTGCGTGAACATTCTGCATGACAGCCCCTTTAAAGACTGCTGTGCAAATCAGACAAACTGAAACTTGGATGAGTTTGTGATGAAAGCACCAAAGTTGCACCATGCTGCCACATCATGGAACATGCGCTGCACATGTGTTCCACTAGTGGCCCATGTGAACAGACTCATAGACATTATTATATTAGACTTCAATGTGAGAAAAGCAATGTTCCTAAAACCTGTATGAACAGGCTGTTATAAAAACCATCAGATGTGGGACCTTATGTATGTCCTAATCTACAAGACTGATAAAAAGTAGCAAGAAACAAAAGAAACATCAGTAAAAAAGGCTCTTCAAGGTTTAGTATTATAAATTCGATAAAGAACCGTCACCTCAACCCTAGTTGTCTCAAATAATATTATTTACATTCTTCAGAAGCATAAAGACGACCTATGGGATAATGCACTTACACTGGTACAAACTCCAGGCTGGTGTTCTTACCCTCCTCCAATTGCTCCTTCATTTGTACCACTGGATCTCCAACAAAATGCTAATCTGAGGCAAAATCAGTCAACATGTGGCACTTATTGTATTCTCCACTTATTATGATCGTGCTGGAGACCCATTGGTACAAATGAAGGAGCAATTGGAGGGGGCAAGAACACTAGGCTGGGGTGTATACCAGTGTATTTGCTTATCCAAGAGGAGGTCTTTATGCCTCCAAAAAATATGTATTACTAAACCTAGGAGAGCCTCGTGCACTACTGTTTTTTTCTTTGTTTGTTGCTACAGATTACAATTGTGGGACACCCAACCTACTGAAGATGAAATGCAAAGGCTTCCACATTTATTCTTTGGGACTTTTTAATATTTTTAATATTGCTATATTGTGATTTTTTTGGTATCTAGATATGTGATATTATATCAATTAGGATTTAGCATGTATATATATTTACCCCTATTTTGTATAACTACTATACCCAGTGGTATTTCAGAGTGAGAGGTGCTTTTGTTTGGTCACTAGGAAGTAATTACTGGTGATCAAATGGAATACAAACTTGACAAAATACCTACACATACAGAGTTCATGCATGCAGATGTTGTTCTCCCATAGAGTAAAATATAATATGTAATCCAAGACTTTGGAATTAATTAGTATTATATCCTTGGACTTGCTCAATAGTTGTTGTCAATGACATACATTAGAACTTAAGTGTTTCCCAACATAGATTATATAAGCAGGGCTCAAAATTTCCACTAGCCACTATCCAATGTCAAGTGAAAATTCAGCCCTGGCGAGTAGAAATTCAGCTCTGGTTGGTATGTTATGGCTTGCAGTGGAGAGTAACTTTTCAGGTCTGGCTAGTAGCAAAGGACTTCAAATTTTAAGCCCTGATATAAGGGTGCACTACACCAGGAAACAATACATTTTCAAAGGTTTTTTTCAATGAGCAATTCAATCAGCAGCATATATGGTACCCTGCTTTCTCCCTTGCTTAGTAAATGGAGCCCATATATATCAAGCAAAATCTATATAGGAGGTCTAATGATATTAAGTGACCTTGGCTTTAACGTATAAACATTTCAATTGTTTTGATTGGGGCTATTAACCCCTTTGATGCTAGACCAACCTCCAACACATTGCAAATGCTGTTGTAACCTGTCAAGCTTCCAAGGGGTTAAGTTTTATAAATATTGTTCAGTTGTTTCACCCACGATTCATTCCACGTTTGATGTTATACATATGCAGAAAAGCATCCATTTTGTATTATTTTGACATGAACACACAAATTGGTTTTTGAAAATATGCATTTAAAGGGATCACCCTGTCTTCCTATTATACAATAAGTGCACTGCTGTATCTGAATCACTGTTGCCACTTTCATCTCTTTATACCTTATGAATGATTTATAGTTTAGGAATTAGGTCCATCTACTGTATGTAACCTGGATTCATATTGTATGGGCATTTTTAATAGACTTTAAAGAGGCCATTTTTAATTTTCTGATGTATGGTGTTTGGCAGCATCTGATAAAATGGGACGTCTGCATTTATTTGTGAGTTTGGTTTATTTGTAATAATCCATATTTATTTACAGTTATTAGTTTTGTACTAATTGCTATTACTCGAAGCCTCTGCTTAAAAGTGGTATATATATATATATATATATATATATATATATATATATATATGTGTGTGTATGTATGTTTGTGTGAGTGTGCATGTGTGTGAGTGCAAAACAACGGACTGTCCACCACTGAAAATAAAAGAAATATAACTCAGTAAATAAAAAGTAATTTAGAATTCATAATGTTTCACACATATCTGGTTATACTATAGCATTAAATGAAGAGAGCAAATAGAGCACAAATACTGCCAGACTATTGATTTAAAGGGATAGTAATGTGTGCAAATGACGCTAGGTTTGATTATTCATTATACTTTTTTATAACTTAATGTACCTTGCTAAGTGTCCAGAATGCTGTCTTCTTCATTTTATATAATTGTAAAGTGTCCCCCTCCTGCCCCTTTTCCCTATGTCCTGCTTACTTCCCTCAGAGCAGAAAGCCAGTCAGGATGGATCTTGTATCAGCATGGATAGTCAGTGACATCATGTCTGGGGGAAGGTCTCTGCTGACGACACATAAGTGATGTAATAGGAAAGGGAGCTATACTTCTATTAAGTCCCTGGATGGTGCAGAGAGCTGAGCCGGATTTGTAATTAGGCAGAGTAAGCATCTGTCTACAGGCGCACCCCACAGAAGAGGCCTGTCATTTGGATCCCCCACTTGACGCCCGCGGCCCACAACAAGATAGTGAGGTCTCAGTCTGTGCCTTCTTCGGCACAGACCTGTAGCTACTGTGAGCTCCCTCGTCGGCTCTTTAGTAATACAGAGCGCTGGGAGATGACATCATCATCATCTCCCAGTGCTCTGCATTACTGATGAGAAGACCACGCGGGAGCTCCAGCAGTTGCAGCTCTGTGCAGAAGGAGGAGGCACAGACAGACCTCTCCTCTCCAGGGTAGGAAACGGACACGGGGGGGCAATATGAAGATGATGGGGGCACTGTGAGGGGCAATATGGAGATGATCATGGGGGCAATGTGAAGGGCAATACTGAGATGATGGGGGCACTGTGAGGGGATATGGAGATGATGGGGGCACTGTGAGGGGCAATATGGAGATGATCATGGGGCATTGTGAGGGGCAATATGGAGATGATGGGGGGCTAGTTGAAGATGATGGGAGGCAAGTTAGAGCTGATGAGGACAATGTGGAGATGATGGGGGCAATGTGAGGGCAATACGGAGCTGATGGGGAGCATTGTGGAGATGGCAAATCGGGGGGGGGGGGGGTAGGGGGCGCTTCAGATTTCTGTGCCTACAGGCTCCTGTGATGTAAATCGAGCCCTGACAGAGAGGTCTGCAGTGTTGTATGATTATGCTTCCTTACATTTTTTGTGGCTATTTCTTCTTCAATAACTAGGAGGTGAGAACCCCATTTCTGTTTTTTTTCCTTAGCTAGTGACCACCAAATAAAGTTACTAGAGAGTAAGCCTCTCTAGCATACAAACTGTTAACTCTAAGGACTAGATGACTGTGAAACACATTGTAACTTGTTAATACTTTAAGGATTAGTGGGGGAGCAACAGTCTCTTTGCCTTTTACTGTTTTCATCTTTCAAAGATAAATTCTCATACAATAAAATAAAAAGTGATTGTCCCAGTATAGTGTAGGGTATATTAGAGTTATTCTGGAGTAAACCAACTACACCACAGGGGTCAAATAAAAATTCCTAAATTCCCAGGCACTTGAATAGATTGTTTTAACCGCTTGAATACAATGCACTGGAGACCATGCTAGCAGTAAAGAGTTTAAAGGGATAGTAATAATTATTAGTAATCCCTAAATTAAAGTAATATTAAAAATAAATGTATTGCCCCCAGTGTCATCTCTCAAACCTTTATGGTTTGAGAGATAATCGCTCCTAAAGTTGCCCTCTCCCTTCTTCATCCCTGAAGTCAGTGTTGTAGCTGACTGAAGGGAAATCCGGTTTTACGATCATCAGGCGGCTCTGCAGCAGAGTCGCAATCTCTTTAATAAAAAAAATATATATTTCACTAAAACGGTCTTCTACATATGCTTGCAAACCAAGCACACATAGAAGACCGTTTTAGTGCTGCAGAGCCTTCTGAAAGTCGTACGACTGGCTTCCCTGCAGTCAGCTAGAACACTGACTACAGGGAAGGGGAGGGAGAGGGCAACTTTCGGAGCAATTATCTCTCAAACCATAAAGGTTTGAGAGATGACACTGGGGGAAATACATTTATTTTTAATATTACTTTAATATAGGGATTAGTAATAATTAAGTATTACTATCCCTTTAAAAGCCCAGTTGAATTAAATAGGGATTTTTGTTTGTCTCCTATGGTACATTTGGATTACTTCAGAAGAACACCATTTGCCTTTATAAATCTGGGCCTTAGTTAGTTCCTAATGATCAATATGTTAAGATGACTATACTTCCCCTATAACTGGTATTGTGTATAAAAATGCATACTGTAGGGCTGTTTTCCACATGGTTGTATATTATTATATGTACAGTTTTTGTTCCATTTCTAGAACACACCTTACTGAATGAGTGAACTACCACATCGTTAGGATGTGTTATCATATCAAATAAAAGTACTAATATGAATTATTCTAATCTATACTCTAACTCCAATTAAAATCACCTACTTTCCTATAAATCAGACCACGCGTCAGAATACAGTTAGATCATGAAAATCGAGGTCTAGATTTTTTAAGATTTGGATTATCATAAATTTGTTTTGAATATGAAATACATAAATCTATATACATTTAATTATAATAAATTAACAGCTTTACATTGTGTATGCTGACATATTTAATGGTGTTCTGTGTTCAATATTATTTCAGTTTCTAAGTATCTAATGCTGAGTTGTTTCAGTTTATTTTATTAATAAGAGAGAATCTTCAGTAGACTTAGCTATGTAACATTTTCAACTAAAATTCTAAAATAAATGTTTCTGGTTTCCTCTCTAATTTATATACATTTTTAGTGCAAATTAATAAAACATGGTTGCTCTGTCATTAGTTTAGAAATGTATTCCATATCATTGCAAAGGACAGTGGGGAACGGTTTTCAGCCACCACAGGGTTGAGGCTTAGATTAATTAGATATTTATACTAACCTGGGTCTCTGTTTCCAACTGTGTGTTCACTTTATGGTAATGTACTTACTAACTAAATATTGTCCATGGGATGTGGCCGAAAGTAGGGCAAAACTAAAATAAGCTAAAAGCTTTATAAATAAACATGAAGTGCTGAATATAAAATAAGTATCCATGCTCCCATTTCATGAGCAGGCAGTGTAAATTGCTAAGGCCTGGGATGGAAAAGATTAACACCACAAAGCCACAAAGATTGAAGCGTACACTTACTTAGTGGCATTTCAAGGAAAGATATCCAGGCAATTGTACGTTTGGAAATTTACATTTTCATTGCATCTTCTTTCCTCAATTTATATTTAAATATATTGTAATAATTATTTTCTATATCATTTATCTGATTTTTATAAAAGGTATTTAGCATAATGTGTAAAAAAATAAAAAAAATTAAATAAAGAAGGTATGATTAACCTTTTGTGTGCCAGTGAGGAACACATTGCAAAGCAATGTGTTGCGTACCCCTCTGGAACTCAAAGGGTTAAATTAATGTTAATTTGTACCTTTAAAGTAAATTTTACTTTTCACCTTTTATCAGCATTTCAGTGCAACAAAAGCTAACGTGAAAATCTATCATTATAATGATATACTGATATTTTTATATTTTTAACACTTTGAGTGCTAGTGTGGTATCGCCATGGATACCTCTCTGGCACTCAAAGGGTTAAACAGGATTTGGTATAATGTAGTGTAAAAAAACACAAATCTAAAACAGGAAAGATTAAATTTATTTCTTTATTTTAGTGTCTGCATTTTAGAGAAAATTGGTGGCTAATTACAAAGCTACAGTGTTAGTCATAGGGGGCAATATTTGACTCACCAGCTGTTGCTGGACTACGTATCCCATCATTCTTGATTAAAGCTGACTAAACCTCCCCCTTTAAACAGTGGCAAATATGAAATACATTTATTGCAGGGGTGCAGTGAGATCAAAGTAGACCCATAGTATGCTTTTTACACGTGTGGCCAGTTAAAGGGGAGGTCTGGTAATCTTATCTTCTGGCCAATGGCAAGCTAAGTATAATAGGGATTGTAGACCAATAACAGCAGGAGACACCACAAGGTACCCACTCCTGCTGTTTGGGAAGCCCACGGAAGCTGCAATCATCCATAGTGACAGCGTTCTGTATGACTCACCCCAAGGCAATGCACTGTAGTTAAATCAATTTGTCACTAGATTCGTTGCTTCACCATCCCCACAGACCCCCTCATGCATAAGTCTTTCGGAAACACAGACAGCTGGGGTGCACAGCTGCTTCTTGCTTGGATATCAATTAGAACATCAAAATTCATCTGCTAATTAGTAAGCAGACATAGAGGAATACAAAAATGCAAATGAATCATTTGCAACTTATAAACTGAAATTTTTACTGAAACCAATCAAACAGAGAGTTGTATATGGCATTGGAAAGGTGCAAGATAAACAAAAAATATTCAATTCAAGATTATCTTTTTGACATATAAGGCTCTGTTTTTGAAAGAAAAGTAGTTCTGCTGCAAACCCAATGCATGATGGGAACAAATACAAATTCCAAATGATTTAAATTAATATTTTAACCTGTTAAACGCAGGAGAGATCCCCAACATATTGCTCTGCAATGCATTGGGACCTCTCTAGCATTCAAGGGGCTAAAGACATATAAATCATTGGGGTATTTTGGGAATTTTTATTTGTCCCTTATGGTGCTGTCAATTAGCTTCAGAATTTCTCTACTTTTTCTTTTGAGTACAGGAACCTAAATGGCAACATTCTGAATTGGACAATTGAGCATAAGGAATACCTTGTCCCCCTTCGGACAGTCTTGCTGCTCTGAGGTGAGCAGTGTTACATCAGTAAAAGGGGCGGGATGAGGATTCTTTATCTTGATTCCAGTAGCTCACTTGTCATACAATTTGCTCCTTTATCTACTTATGCCTCAGGTGCCAAAAATATATATTTTAATCTCTAAGGGGCAGGGTCTCAATGGGGGAGATTTATAAAAAGTGTTTTTGTTCGTTTTTGTGAACAGATCCTTACAATTTGCTTATTAGGAGTGTTGATATTTATAATGTATTATAGTTACATTTATAAATGTGGTGACAGTAAAGAATAAGAACAGGTCAGACATTACCTTAAATATTTGGTGAAAATTCTGTCACTAAATTGTCACAAATAGTGACATTTATTTATAAATTCACTGCTCCACTTTTTACGACCTTTCTCCATTTTTAAAAAATTTACTACACGGAATTATGTCTTCCTAAACTGTCCTTAACCCCTTAGTGGCTGCGGGAGAACTGTGAGAACTACTGAGGTTTGAAACTCAGCACTCTGAGACTGGCGACCTAGCACACATGATCAGTTACATGTGCTGGCTCACTGAATGAGATCAAAGGTCCCTTACGGTGAGTCCATTCCCCAGGACTGCTGGTCTTAAAGGGATAGTAACACATTATTATTACTATCCCCCATATTGTAGATATTTGCAAAATAAGTTAATAGCCCCCAGGTTCATCTCTCAAAGCTTTATGGTTTGAGAGATAACCGAAGGCAAAGTTCCCCTCTCCCTCCCCGTTCCCTGAAGTCAGCCTTGTGCTGACTGCAGGGATATCCGGTCTGACTTTCATCGTGCGGCTCTGCAGCAGAGCCGCGATCGCATTAGTGACAAAGAATTATTTCAAGCACATGTAGAAGACCGTTTCAGTGAAATAATTATTTTTCACTAACGGGATCTCGGCTCAGCTGCAGAACCACAAGCCTGTCGTACGACAGACTTTCTCTGCAGTCAGTACAACGCTGACTTCAGGGGAGGGGGGAACTTTGCCTTCGGTTATCTCTCAAGCCATAAAGGTTTGAGAGATGAACCTGGGGGCTATTAAATTATCTTACAAATATGTACAATATGGGGGATAGTAATAATAAAGTATTACTATACCTTTAAGGGGGTTAATAGTTTCATAACTACCACAGACAATCTTACAGCCATGTTAACACTTCTTCTCAGTTAACTCCACTTTTATAAATGTCCGCCAATGTGCCTGAAAATTTCTGTTCATTGCACTGAACAAACTGGTAGTTCTACATATGAAAATATATTATTATTATTATCATTAAATGTCTAGTAAAACACATAGTTTTTGTTCTCTTTAAAAGTAACTAAAAAAACAAAATACAAATGATCAATGAGATGAACAGACAGACATACAGTACTGCAACTCCCAACTGGCAGTGACCGCTTGATCAGCCTTTGTGTAGTCTTGACCAGCCTGCAGGCATGTGAATGGGATTGGGAGGACACTTCTCTTCTGATCATGCTAATGTACCATATAAACATGAGCTTCCCATAAGAGCAGAACAAAACAAACATAATGTATCATTCCCTAAAAACCAATAGGCTCCCTGCAGAGTGAACTCTGGAAGCATTCAGCAAACATCAGACTCAAACAGAGGCCGAAGTAATGAGAAACTGGAGCAAATCAACTGCACCATAGGAACAAATAAAAAAATGTAATTGATTTACGTTGCAACCCTTTTACTGCTAACGAGTATTCCGATATTTTGCATCACAATGCATGAGAGACCCTCTAGTTAAAAGTTCCATTTAAGTTGGAGCTGTCACTTTAAAAACAGTTTTGCCTATTATTTAAAAAGTTTGCATTGAATTATGTTTTTTCTAAGATGCACTGTTTATTTAGGATTTATTTTATTTTTCCACGTTCTTCTACCAGTGGGAGCATCCATCTTGAAAGAATTTTCATAATAATTCCTCCTCATTCATTTATTCTACCTGTGGTAGAAACTGGTTCTAGAAGGTGCAAAGAGGTGACTTTCTGGACATGTGAGTAATTAATTATGCAGATTTACTCTGGCCAATTCAGAGGATAAAGCACTGATGAGATTAGATTCATCAACTACTAAACCAGCTGTGTAGATAACATGGTCCACTTTAACCCTTTGAGTGCCAGAGGGGTACACAACGCATTGCAGAGAAATGTGTTACGTAACACTCTGGCACTCAAAGGGTTAAAGGGACAGTAATGTTTCATAATAAAAGCAGCTCTAATTAATCATCATAGTATTTGGACTTTGGAGAGTGTTATTTCAATTCTGTCAGAGTTGTAGTTCAAGACAAAGTATCCCCCTCCAGGGCCTTCATTGTTTTCATAGGAAGAAGATTGTCCCCTTCAGTTATCTGTCTGGTCTTACAACCAGATTCACATCTGAGAAGAGATGTCTTACACTAGGTAAAAGGGGCAGGAGGGGAAACTTTGCTTGTGAATATCTCTCAAACCATAAAGGTTTGAGAGATAAGACTTATATCGTTCTTCATGTTTTTTTAATACCTACAAAATAAAATAAAGATAAAACAAAGTATTACTATCCCTTTAAATCTAATTTGTACTTTTTTTGTCCTATTGTACAAAGTGTTTGCCCCAGAATTGTTCCACCTTTGCATAGTATATTAGTCTTACTGAAATTCTGGAACAAACCAACTGCACTAAAGTGGTGTATTTTCAGTTGCCACCCTAACATGCAGTTGGTTTGCCCCAGAATGTTGCCACTTTTCTTTAGTCAGACTCAGTGTAAGGTTTAATGACTTGTGTTTTAGATGTTTCCAAAACATTGTACCCGAGAGGTTAGCCTCCCAAAGCCCCATGCAGAGTTCTAGGTGCCTTGATTCTGTGCAAGTATTACATTTTATATCAGCATACATAGTTAAATGTAACAGGCTGCCTAATTACCCTAATAACACCACATGCCATCTCCCAGCACACATGGTAACTATGTGTGAAGCTTGTCACATTTGATATGAACACGCAGACAGACCAAAACAGGATCAATTAGAAGTGTGCATTTGATACATGACATTGTGGTATTTGGCCACGCTACATTCTATCTGATTATCTAACGTTCCCACTATCACACATGACAGTTGTAATCTAGAGTTAAATTCCTTTTACAAATATTAGTCAAAGGTTTCTTTTCTGGCTTTCATTAACCCCCCACCCCCTTGGATGCTAGAGGGTTTTCCAACACATTATAAAGCAATGCATTGGATACAGCTTTAGAATACAACTGGTTAAACTGATTTGCACTTCTTCTTATAACACTTACTTTGTTAACCATTTAAGTGTCACTGGCACTCAAAGGGTTAAACTCCAATTCAGGAATGCCTTATATGTAGATTGTGACCTACCAGTAGAGCGGTTAACAGTAGACTGCGAGTAGGTTCATGTTGAATTCTGTTTTCCAAACCCATTCAACACTGAAGGAGTTAAAATGGTCACAAACTTACCATTTCAAAAAGTTGTCATATGGGAGAACTAAAATTCCCATTGATTTAAATGATGCTTTGTTTTTGTTTACAGTATCGTTGGCTCTAATTTCATTCTGTATAGACAGTTGTTGTAGATCATATTAGGATGACTACACTTTAGATCCCATGTCGCCATGAATGACTGGAAGGTGGAGCAAGGGGGCATTTGCCATCTCTACACTTGCCCCACCTTCAGATAAACATAGCTGTTGGGTGGGCTTGCATGGGGGTCATAGTTTATCCCCCCCACCTGAGACATATTTCAAAGGATACCCATTTTGCTGCTAAATTCTTTTCACCTCTGATCTAACTAAGCTGATCACTTGTCCCTGATTGCCCAGGACAGTCTCTGATTTTAAATGTGTCCCATGTCCCAGGCAGCCCCCTTCTGGGACAATACAAAGACCTGGAATGAAGACACCAGAGCACAGAGTTATAAACAATAGATGGAGAACCACCCATTGTCTACTGTAATGGAAAGTGATACCTCTGCTGGGCTACAACAAAATGGCTTCCAGACAGGCATCTAAACACTAGAGAGAGAACTGAGCTTGGATCCTGACATCAAACAGGAGCTGCAGTCTTGTTGTAGTATAATACTAGTCTAAGGCTTTTGGTGTGATGTACATTTTCTAATAGCCCACCACAAGCATCACTCTCTATCACAGCAGTCAATGGGCAATTCTCCCTGTAGTGTTTAGAATTCTGTGGTGCGCTGAAGAAATAGCAGATTGTGCACCGATGTCCAGTGATGTATAGTGACCCACCCACACATATATCTGAACTAGAGACAAAGACAAGTTCTCTGCTGCGCTCATCTGCGCAGTGCCCCTGAATGGTAGAATGCCAATGTGGTCACCCTAGATGTAACTAAATTCCCAAGAATGAGAAGATGTGGAGATTGACAAATGATATGAAACAGCTTGAGGAGAATATGCATAAAGTGGCCTTATGCAGAAGCAATGCACTGGGGACTTCGCTAGAATTCAGAGGGATTAACCCTTTGAGTGCCAGAGAGGTATCCAACAATGCATTTGGGACCTGCAGGTTCCACTCGTCACCTCTTTGATCCGTGAGATTTACACCAGACACGTTCATGACACTAAACAATGTTGCACAGGAATTCCTTCTCATTTCCTTTCATCCTCCTAAGCCGCCCTACTCTAGTTTCTTTCCGTATGACTGACAGGACCAGCAAAGCAATAAAGAAGATATAGATTGCAGTGAGATGCGTAGAATAGTCTGAGGCGGTAATAATTCTGCTGGTTCTTGTTTGGTTTGATCTCGATGTGTGATCCATAGCAGCTCCCTGCATATTGACTTTTTATGATGTCTAGTCCATTGGAAGAAAGCCCAACAATGCATGGTTCATTCATCCATTATTAGCATCCCATAATAACAGAAGGTGCAGGCAATCTCGTCCAGAGATGAAAAAAAAAAGAAAATATTCAAGCAAAAAGCTTTTATCCTGTCTTCATCAAGAGACAGAGAGGCTGATGTACTAAGAAGAATGGGAATAGAAAAATAAATGAAAACATAGAGGAGATATAAACCATTTCAGTGATTTAACACCTTAATGACCGTATAGTCCTGGGTTAGGCGTCTCTAAATACCACATTTTTTATAGCAATGCATTCTGGAATTGCAGAACGGTGTGCAGCCACCCTCACTGGTCCTTAAAGCACAAACACTGATGGCAGTCCTGGCACGTCATTGATCGTTAAGGGGCTAAATGAGGTTTTTAATTGCTTGACTGCTAGAGAGATCTCCAGTGCATTGCTCTGCAATGCGTTGGAATCCTCTTCAGCAGTCATTGATTTAAAAGCTCAATTTAAATTTGAGAATTGTTATTTTTTCTATGGTGGACTTGGCTTGTGATAAAATGGCCGCACTCCTATTTAGTGTACCAAAGGGCCCAAATCTACATCACGTGTCCCTAAGCAGGAAGCCTTTATTGATCCTAACCCCACCAATCTCCACCCCCCCATAATGCTATGCCCCATCCCCAGCCCAATTCACTGTTTCCTAGTACAGAAAATACACTTATTCTATGCACTACAATGGCTACATTCAAAAAACAAAACTTTTAAATTGTTTGACTAATTCAAAGGTATATCAGCTGGTCAAATTAGATCATTTATTGGCCATTGCAGCAATATAGAAATTGGTTAAAAAGGCTGCCATCCTAAAGCAGTAGTGAATCGCTGGTGCAGGAGAAATGGGAGTGTGCTGGCCACTCCCATATCTAAGCATAGTGGGTGTGGCTAGTAAGGCTTTAGCACGCCATAGAATATGGTCCTCTAGGCAGCTATCTAGGCTTCCTAATGGAAAGTCCTATACATCAGCCTCAGTCTACCTAGAGTTACTGAGGCTAGTAAACCTTTTTTTTGCTACTAAAATAAAATTAACTATGTGTTACGCAGTTGGCACATTTAATAAAGGATACAGTGAAATATAGGCCTAAAGTACAGATCAGTATCTATTCCCATACAGATAGGGCGGGCAACCTGACACCCTCCTGCTGCTGAGGACCACAACTTTTATCATTCATTGGGATGATGAGAATTGTAGTTCTCAACAGTTGGAGGGTATCAGGTTGCCTCCCCTTACCATAAAGGGTTGCAGCTTATCCAGTAAAATACCATCAGTGCAGTAAAAAATGTGGCTTTGAGAGTTATAAGTCAATGGCAGAAGAAGATTTTAGGGATCTTGGTCTTGTTGAAAGCTAGGGGATCTAATGGTGCTAATCTTCCTACTAGTAATGGTCATAGCTGGGAACTCTCTGGATTTGCCCTGGAGACTCTGGATTTAGCTTTTAATTACCGGATCTCCGGGGCAGAGGCTGATTCTCCAGATGTGGGGAATTTCTAATGAAACTCTGCCGACATCTGCTCCTCCCATTGTGTTCCTCCCACTCCCAAGCCTCTTCGCCTCCTTCCCCAGCTAAATGTGTATACTTTTTTTCTTTTCAAGCTCCGCCCCCACTGGTGATTAAGCCCTGCCCCTGTTAGACGCAAAACGCATAATTTTTCTCTCCCAGCAGCACCATGTAATTCCCCTCTCCAGGGAATCCTCAACAAAATGTTCCCAGGTATGGTAATGGTCCAGTTGGGCTGCATGGTTCACTAATAATGCATTAGGTTGGCCCAAGCCCTGGCTCTCTGGGGAACCTAATAACTTCCCTGAAACGATGTCTGGTATTCTTTTAGTCTAAAGGCAGTAACCACATCCCTAGGCTCAGAACCATATATTTTTTATTCAGCATAGGAACATTTATTTCTATAGTTTTCAAGCATGTATGGAAAAGCAAATCCCCTACAATTTACTCCAGCATAAGATCTTCACCTGTAAAAAGCTGATTCTGAAATAGGGAAATGACAGGGAGGTGGAAAACAGAATTGCTTTGCACAGACATGAGACTATTTTAATTCACACATTATCTCAATAACCTGTTCAATTACATAATTACAGCCTGTCCTGAACATTCCCTGGAATGAACGAAACAGGTTTTCATTTAGGGAAAAAAAAAAAGCAAAATGATCCTTTGAGAATAAGGCCATGTATTGACTGCTCACCCTACATCATTTGGCATGACATTGGAGGAGGGCTGGGTGTATTGTACACCACTCTCTACACTGTGATTGCAGAGCATGCTGTTCAATTCAGCCACGGCACAAGGATGTTTAACTAGGAATTAAGAGATGTATCAATGTCACTGTGTTATTGTCATGCACTCTATGACTCCTAAGGCAACTGCTGATTCTTTTACTGCTAGTCATAAAAAAGCTACACAAGTACACTGACTATTTAGATAGAAAAACATGGCTAAAGATTTGTCTTTGAAAAATGTTGTTAGCCAGACTTGCTTGTAATCTTTATTTTGTTTTAAAGAAATAGCATGTCATAAAAATAAAGGGATTGGGATATTAGCAAAGATTTGTTTTCACTCGGGGCTTTAACACGTTTAATTTAACTTGATGAAAAGCAGTAGCAACACAGGCCTCATGTATATCTGTAATAGAGACAGGCAGCGTAATTGTATCTAACTCATTTTTACTTATTAGTTTATGCAATGAAAAGGCCAGGAGAAACAGAACTCAATGATGATGTTAACTCCTTGAATGCCTAGAGTATTTCCCAACGCAATGCTTTACAACGCACTGGATTAACCCTCTGAGTGCCAGGGAGGTATCCAACACATTCCAGCACAATACGGGAGATGCACTAAGACGTGATAAAGAGGTGATAAAGTGGAGATGACTTCTCCAGTGATATCACTGCTCCAATTCCTATGCAAGTTTTCAAGACCTCTTAGGTCTCTTTCTATGGCGTGTTATAGAGATATTTATTGTAAATCAGCTTAGTTAGCCAATAAAGGTATCAACTTGACTATATTTGCCTCCTGTATTTCTATGGCTAACACGGTACCAACTATCATCTGTTAATTCACTAAGATTTCTCCAACACTGGGTATCTTAGTGCATAGACTCTATAGACTAACAGGAACTGGAAAAGTGATATCACTGGAGAACTCATCTCCACTTTATCATCTCTTTATCACACCTTAGTGCATAACCTCCATGAGTTGGATACCCATCTGGCATTCAAACTGTGAAAAAAACTAGATACTGATAGAAATAAATATATTAAAAAAACTGATTACTGCTATTTGGATTGTGCTCTAAGCTTGTTTATCAGTTACACCAGGGAGGGACTCGTGGAAGCATACCAAGACTGATGTACTAAGACGGTGGTGTAATTCTTGGACAAATCAATGGCACCATAGTTAAAAAAACAAAAATCCCATTGAAGTTAATGGGGCATTTAATCCCTTGAATGACAGAGAGTTCTCAAACACACTGCAAAGCAATGCCTAAGAGACCTCATTAGCATTCAAAGGGTTAAAAGCTCCATTTTAATAATTGATAATTGTTCATTATGGTGTAGTTGGTTCGGTCCAAATTTGCATCACTGTATTAGTATATCAGTATATTCTTATATAGAGAGATGTGAGATGGTTTGTGTGTGCATGCCTGTGATTAAGTGTTCTTGTGTGTGTGTGTACGTATGTGTGTATGTGTGTGTGTGAGAAAGAGAAAGCCAAGATTACATGTTACTGTCCTTTGGTTCTCAGAACACAATACATTAACATCTCCACTGCTGCTGTAGCACATATAAAAATGGCAGAAGGTGCAGAAAGTGCACTTGGAGCCCATTAACCCTTTCAGTGCCAGAGGGGTACGCAATGCATTGCTCTGCAATGCATTGCATACCCCCTGGCACTGAAAGGGTTAAGGTCCAGATGTTTTCTTCCTCCCTCCCCCTCCCTCGTTTGGAGAGAGATGACCCACAATAAAACAATGACGGTGAACCATCTATCCCTGCAATGGGGGAGGGGTGGGCAGTAGGTTCAGTGGGAAAAAGGGGATGGGTTTGTGGGAAGATTTCAGTCTTATAACAAGGGAGAACAGTAGTGATCCCAGTAGGCCTGGTTGTGAACCGTCCGATCCTAGCAATGCAGCATAGTCAGCATAATTATAGTGCACGATCAGGGCTGTACTTTGCAGTCAGGTCTGCTATTATATAGCTTTGGATATTTCCACAATGCATTGTGGGAGAAAAGGAATGGAGATAGAGTCTGAAATGGTCCATCCTTTACTGCCCATGGCTAATCCCTGGGTGCAGGTATGATCCAAGATGAGGTTTGGGGGCTTGGGGGCCTTCACAGTGTGGGTAGGCTGGAAAATGTGGACCTTAAGAACCCAATCACCTCTGTCTCTCTGCACTTGAATAGTGATGCATTGCTAAAAACAGAGCCAGATTTGATTGGGTTATTTCTCATCTCTAAGTGCAATTAGTTCTCAGATGCATGAGGCACTACCAGTAGGACATAAAGTAAGGTAAAATCAGTCAGATGCCTGGATTAACCCTTTGAGTGTTTACTCCCTGAAAACAAAGGGTTAAGCTCCGTCAGGATGCATTTTACCTATGTCGTTCTTAGGCATTTAAAGCAGTAAACAGTCACCACATCATATTGCTTACATTAATCATATGAGTTCCAGTGTGGTGAGCAATGAGATACAAATCCCCCTGGAATTCAAAGGGTTAAGGCAGCAACCATTTCTAAGATAATGAGGTCATCTTGAAATGCATTTATAATTTAACTAGCAGCTCGCCTCTGCTCAAGTTAATTTAAAAATAAACAGGGCATTATCCAAAGCTAAATTGATTTATCCTCAAAATGTATTTACAACATACAATTATTTTTAATTTTTTTAGTTGCAGAAGTCTCACTCACTAGCAGCTTACTAAATACGGTATGAAATACAGTGGAAAGTATAAGGAAAATGCCACTTTTGCCTATACCAGAAGGCAAAACCTGTTGATTTGAATGTGCTTTACTTTCCTGCACCAACATTTCATCATGCACAAATGCACATAATACAGCACATGCACGCACACATGCGTGTAGACATATATACTTAACCAAGCGTGTATATACCACACGTTCACAAAGGAAGACATCAGCTAATACTATCTTCCTGTGGGAACTCCTGTGGGAGGTGAAACTGGAAGCCTGTTTCTCCCACTATGAAATTGCTGCTCATCCTATATAATAATTTGCTAAGGATGTTTGTCAGAAGCCATCATGCTCAGTAGAGACAGCTGCGTGCGCTGCAATCATGCGCAGTAGAGACTGGGAACAGGAAGGTGCGCAGAGCAGACTACGGTCTGAATTTGGAGTGCCCCGCTGCGTATCAGCAGCGGTGCGGGCAGTCTCTACTGCGCATGACTGCAGTGTGGCCAGTGACACGACAGGATCCGGACGGTTGCTGGGTGGCATTGTGGCACGTGTAAATGGGCTCTTCAACTAGTTACTGATAACTAACTGCAAAGTTGTCAACCGTATGCCAAGCTCACTGTCATGTGCATTGCATGGTATGACCATGCATTATATTCATGAAGTCACAAAATCGCAAAGCAACTACAACCAATGCATATGTAGCTGGTTGAAGTTAAAAAAGTCATAAATACCTTTCGTCAAATTAAAGGGAAGGCAATACTGTAAATCCCTTGTGGAGCTAAATGTCAATTTATTTTCAAGTGGTGAGGGATACCTTCTTGACTACAAATTGTTCATTCTATCTGTCTCATGCTGTAAAATTCATAATAATATATAGCAAATTTGCAGCCATTGTCAAAACACTGCAGGATGAAGGCCTCCACAGAAAGCCAAGATGAAGGTATGGACCATAATCTGCCAGATTGTCAGATAGTCTACAAAAGCCTGCTGCACTTTCAAGGTCAAATGGGGTTAGCTGTCCATATATAGTTTCCATACTTGTGCTGTTTTGCAACAAGATGTGGAAGCAATTTTCATCTTCACTGATCACTTGCAGTGTCTTAATCAGTAAAGCCACCAGACCAGGAAGTAAGAAGAGACGTTAAAAGGAAATCTGTTTTCTTCCGGCATGTGAAAACCACCAAAATCTTCAAAAAAGATGTCTCTCAATAAATACAGCATTGGAAAACCTAATCATAACATTCCTAAGTAACACACTTTAAAGAGCTTAGTTTTTCACCATCATCTCTGACAACTCTAAATCCATTTTCTTTTCCTTCTGCGCATTTTCTACTGATCAAAAGTCAACCCACTGATAGGTATTTCAAGTTGAGAGGCCTGAGTGGGATTGGAGCAGGTGACATCACAAGATAGATAGATAGATAGATAGATATCTCAGTCATTGGAAAGCAGTCACAGTACAATTTGATGAGATTGCCCAGGTGCTGATGTGACAAACCAATTGCATATGCAGAAAAAACATTGCACTAGAAGGACGTCTTCTTAAGAAGACTACTAGGCAAAATGTATTATCGTTTCAGGTACAACACTACCCTTTATCAAGAATGGTAAAGTTAAATGCAAGTGTTATACCCAAAATGTTGGCAACATTGAATTTCACCTATTCTTCTGCTTAAGAAGTTCTAAGTGTGAAATGGTTCTTCTATATTTATGCGTGTGTCTATGTATATGTGTGTGGGTGTCTATCTATGTACAGTATATGTGTGTGTGCATGTATGTGTATGTTTGTGCCATGTGCATGTGTGTGTACGTGTCATGTGTATGTGTGTGTGTGTGTGCATGTATGTGTGTGTACATGTCATGTGTATGTGTGTGTGTGTGTATATATGTGTGTGTGTGTGTGTGCATGGATGTGTGTGTACATGTCAAGTGTATGTGTGTGTACGTGTGTGTGTATGTGTGTGTATTTGTGTGTTTGTGTATGTGTGTGTATGTGTGTAATGTGTATATGTATACCCGTGTGTGTAGGTTTGTGGGTGTATTTGTGTGTGTGTCATGTGTATGTGTGTGTGTGTGTATATATGTGTGTGTGTGTCATGTGTATGTGTGTGTGTGTATATATGTGTGTGCATGTATGTGTGTGTACATGTGTGTGTGTATGTGTGTGTATTTGTGTGTCTGTGTATATGTGTGTAATATGTATATGTATACCCGTGTGTGTAGGTTTGTGGGTGTATTTGTGTGTGTTATGTGTATATGTGTGTAGGTTTGTGGGTGTATTTGTGTGTGGTATGTGTATATGTGTGTAGGTTTGTGGGTGTATGTGTGTGTGTATTGTGTGTTTGACTATATGCGTGTGTGTGTTTGTTTGTGTGTGTGTTTGCGTGCGTTTTATGCTTTTCTGTGTAAATGCTTAAGCAGCACTTTTTTTAGCATTAGTATACACTATACACTCCTCCATATTTCTCTACTGCTCTGCCCCCCCCCATGCCTGACCTCGGTCTTGTTCCATCAGTAAACCAGTAAACTTACTCATGTTAACATTTTAAGTGCCAGAGGGATGTGCAAAGCACTGTAAAGTTGTAAAGATTTTTTTTTTTTTTACAAAAATAAAGCGGTTGGAATTTTCCCCATTTCCTTTTAAACGTAGAAGTGCTCAGCAGAAAATTGCATGTGGTGGAAATAATGCAATATTAATAATTCAAACAATCAGAGACATATTCTTCAGATGAACAAGCAAAAATATTTATAGCTATTGCTACTTATGATAATGCATTTGAACTTACTGCTAACAGCAGAAGAGCAGTGCAAGAGAGAATGCATTGCTAAAACATTTTTAAATAAATACATTTACTAGTTGGTGGGTTATGATGATCCCATTACACAGTGATATGTTGCTTGTATTCTTAAAGGGATAGTAATGTTTCATAATAAAAGCAGCTCTAATTAATCATCATAGTATTTGGACTTTGGAGAGTGTTATTTCAGTTCTGTCAGAGTTGTAGTTCAAGAGTAATTCAATGACAAAGTATCCCCCTCCCGCTCCTTTTACTGATGTAACACTGTTCAGCCAGAGCAGAAGGGAGGTGCCCAGGTAGATTGTAGAGAGGGTCAATCTTCAATTAAGATAAGGGAAAAACCTGAAAAACTTGTCAAGGGGGGCAGGGCTTTCATTGTTCTCATAGGAAGAAGAAGATTGTCCCCTTCTGTTATCTGTCTGGTCTATGGACTGGATTCCACATCTGAGAAGAGATGGCTTACACTAGGTAAAAGGGGCGGGAGGAGAAACTTTATCATTCAATTACTCTTGAACTACAACAGTATTGAAATAACACTCTCTATGGCTCAAATACTATGAAGATTAATTGGAGCTGCTGTTTTCGTGAAACATTACTATCCCTTTAAAAGGACACTGTCAGTGTATTTTTTGTATATATTTTTATTGCAATTATATTTACATTTGACCTTGAACTCACCAATAAAGTGTATTTATAATGGGACCTCATAATTAAAAATTATGAGAGCACCAATTATGGGAACAGTTTGCATAAAAACAAAGAGAAAGCAACAACTTTTTTTTTTTTTTTGGTGTGTGGGGGGGATGCATTTATAATGCCAGTACTGGAACAATGAAAGTCAAAACTGTGAAAATACCAAGTATAATGCTCTGAGCAGGACTACAGTTTTAGACAACTTTGGCTTCTTTTTGTTATGTTAACTATTCTTATGTATTTAACTCCATTAACTGCCTCAGTATAATCCTGCAACCCAGGTGGTAAGTTTGAGGTACTAACTGTGAATCAGACCTTCTTTACACATTGGGCAGACTGATGGGAGGTAAGGGAAATGGGCTGGTGGGCAAAGGAAATTATAGGCAGGTCTCTCATCACACATGGCCGAACTGGCCCATGCTTTGAAAGGTGAGTATACGCTGCAAGTAATCGAGCCCAGGATCTGCCAGTGTATTATAGCTACGAAAGGGTTTCTCTGATGCTAACCTTCAGCTCTAGGGAGCTGTCTGCATACTGTATATGAATATCAGTAAAATGTATGAGCCAAGGCACCCAGTATATAGGTGAATGCAATTTCCATGCATTTATTGGATGAACAACATGTTAAGGCCAGCACATGATGAAGGGCTCAACACATGTCATGTTTCCTCCTGTAAACTCACAAAAATTGCTTTCATCTATGTATTGTGTGTCTTGGCTTTGCCTGCCTTGTACGTTTGTACTGGGCCCCATGATTTCACAGACACACACACACACACACACACACACACACACACAGAAAAAATAAACAGACACACATATATGCACAGACACGCACACATGAACACACACATATGGATGCATACACATACATACACAAACATAGAGACACATACACAGACATACACACACACACGTGTGTGTATGTTTAAGTGTATGAGTATAAAGCATACATTCATATGCATCTTCACAGTCATAGGTGTACACACACGCGCACTCCATGAGATCTTAATGAAAGCACAAATAGTAAGTATAAGAATAAAATATTCAAGAAGGGGGTGTCTTGTCAGTAGCAGATTCATTTTCTACAATAAGTTACCTCATTTTAATTTAATGTTTCATCATTTAATTTGTATTGATTAACAGAATACTCCTTGGGTCCATGATTTCACTAATAACATTCACCATGTGCTACCCTGTTTACTAGAAATAAAGCAGAATGACAGCAGGGAATAAATCAAAGACATATTTCAATAGGCTAAAGAGATGCAGTTCTGGAGCAGGCCATCTGTACCAAAGGAGACAAATCCTTAGAGTGCCATTACAATCATGGCTTCCTGGGCTGCTGCATGCCGTTCGGGGAGCCCTGAATTGAATCCAAGAAAAAAAAAATGCTCTGTGGTCTGTAAGTGCTGTTCGGCAAGTGTGAGCGGCCGGTCCTTAAGGGGTTAAAGTCCCATTGATTTAAATGGGGCTTTTAACTCTTTGAATGTTAGAGAATCTTCCACCCATTTGTCCCCTATGGTAAATTTGGTTTGCTCCAGAACTAGGGTGACCACGGGTCCCGGAACGTCCGGGACTGTCCCTTATTTCAGGGACATGTCCCGCGTCCCGGGTCCCCTTCAACCGGGACAATGAAGTGTCCCGGAATGAAGGCAAGCCGCCCTGGATGTCAGCCTGCAAGCGGTGTGTCACATCATGGACGCCGCTCGCGGCGTCCATGATATGACACACCGCTTGCAGGCTGACATCCAGGGCGGCAATGCAGCTTACCTGGAGGCAAGCGCTCTAGTAATACAGAGCGCTGGGAGATGACATCACTCCCAGCGCTCTGCATTACTGGCCATACCGCGCGGGAGCTTCAGCTCTGTGCCGGAGGAGGCACAGAGCACATTCTACGCCGCTAGACCACCAGGGACTTAAGGTATGACGGCTAGGGTGACCACGTCCCGGAATGGCAGAAGGGAAATGTGGTCACCCTATCCAGAACTGCATCTTTTTAGCCAACTGAATTGTAGACTACGGGGACAAACACAATTTTCTATTGATTTAAATGGGGTTTCAGAGGCAAAGAGAGGGCTTCCAAAACATAGAAAAGTATAAATTAAATGTACCTAGAATTTGTCTTGTTTGATACTATGTCTAAAAAATGTTCAGTTTCCTGATAATAGATCAGGGGCAGAGAATCCTAAGGTTCCCCATCTGTTGTTGGACTACAATTCCCACACTATCTGGCTGAGGCTATTAGGAATTATAGTCCAAGAAGAGATGAGCGATTACAAGTCATGCCCTAGAACAGATGTAAGTGTAACAATAATCATTTCCTATTACTGTGGTGCTAAAGCTTTGTCTCTCCCTGACTGGGACAACAGACTCCAAAGGGGGAGGGGTTGTCTCTGGGCAACCGAAAACCACTTGTGATTTGTCCTTGGACTTTTTAACCACTTGAATGCTAAAGAGATCTCCAACATTTTGTGAAGACTTCTCTAGCAGGCAAATCGTTGAAAGTCCCCTTAAAGGGATAGTAATACTTCGTTTTATCCTTATTTTATTTTGTAGGCATTAAAAAAACATGAAGAACGATACAAGTCTTATCTCTCAAACCTTTACGGTTTGAGAGATATTCACAAGCAAAGTTTCCCCTCCCCGCCCCTTTTACCTAGTGTAAGCCAACTCTTCTCAGATGTGGAATCCAGTCCATAGACCAGACAGATAACAGCAGGGGACAATCTTCTTCCTATGAGAACAATGAAAGCCCTGCCCCCCTTGACAAGTTTTTCAGGTTTTTTTCCTTATCTTAATTGAAGATTGTCCCTCTCTGCAATCTACCTGGGCACCTCCCTTCTGCTCTGGCTGAACAGTGTTACATCAGTAAAAGGGGCGGGAGGGGGATACTTTGTCATTGAATTACACTTGAACTACAACTCTGACAGAATTGAAATAACACTCTCCAAAGTCCAAATACTATGATGATTAATTAGAGCTGTTTTTATTATGAAACATTTCTATCCCTTTAAATGCAATGGAAATTGGCTGAGTTTGTATTAACTCTTTGAGCAGCAGCAGTGAGATATCCAAAGCAATGCAATGCTATGCATTAAATACCTCTATGGAACTCAAAAACTTAATCCCCCATGGCACAGTTGATCTGCTCCAGAATTTATCCTATCAGTTGGTTCCTAACGTGACAACATATGAAGTGTTATCAAATACATAAGTAGTGTTCTGTGCTAGTTTACACTACAAGATGCTTTACTGCCTGCAGTAAGAATCCATTCTCATTTGCATAAGATTCATTCTGCAAATCCTCCCAAGAGTACACTGATTACAGAGAGCATTATGATTAGAATTTGTGCGTGTTTGACTAGTACAATTAACAAGGATGAGAAAGGTAAAGGAGCTCATTGTAAAAGCTGCATGTCCTGCATCTATCATCTTCATGTACCTAGAGAGATGGAATATTGGAAGTTGTCAAAACACAATACATACCAGTCTAGGTGCTGTAATCTTGCTTTCCACTTCTATAGAGACAGAAGGCAAATCCGAAAAGTCTTTTCCCCTACGAACGCAAGAATAGAATACATATAAGGGTTTGTTGGGATGAAGAGGTCAGTATTAACCCTTTCACTGCTATATGTGTTTACAAAGTTTTGCAGAGCACTGCATTGGACACCCCTCTGGCCTTCAAATGATTAAAGGGATAGTAACCCTTTATATTGAGTTTACATTCTGCAAATAGATAATGTGCAAAGTCAAACTGACTATATTTTTTGTTTCCATATTTGGTTTTATGTTCCTGACAGTAAGCTCCCTGGATATCAATTTCCAGAGAGTTTTCTGGTCAGTGGATCAACAAAGCAGTGATACAATGCACCAATATCATTGCAGCACTGAGTTCTCTGTATAAGGTATGCTATTATTGTACAGTGCAACTTTTTCAAATTGTATTAATTTATCTTCTTTCACAGTCCTTAACAGAAAGCTCTCTGCAAACCGTTTCAGGGAGCTCAACATCAGAGGCATAAAAATTAAAAAATATAAGCAAAAATGAAAAAAAAAAAAAAAAAAAAAAGATAAAAAGCATAGGCAATCCAACCATACATAATGTGCACTTATGTAAACTCAAAATAAAGGGTTACTGTCTTTTTAATGGAAAAATATAAGGCTCTGGCATGGAGGAAATTTGTTAGACCTAATATTCTCAGTTGCTTATGAAGCCAGATGAGGAAGGCTTCACCTAACCCTGCAGTTATTGATAAAGGATCAGTAGAACAACTCAGTAAGTATTAACTGATAAATAACAAGAACGACATAGCATTAGTCACGTCAACAACCTTTGCATTAAGCTAGTTATGTGCTAATTTACTGCTCCTTTAAATCAATGACAATTTGGGAAATGATTGGCTGACCCCTATGGGGCAGTTCATTGGTGCTAAAATTGCTCCTCTTTAGTTCCCTCAATACAGATCCCAATGCAGGCAAACTTAGAAGGGCACAGAAGCATAGAATTTGACAGTAGATATGAAAAATGTAGCCCATTATGTAGCCTTAAAGCAGAACTTTCACTTAGTATAAAGTCGTCCTGCAGTAATTAAGCATATGGCGACTAGCTTCATAATACTTCTATTACCTCTAAGAAGTGGCAGATTCTAAAGTAATCCTTAATCTTCAGAGACTGGAAGCCAGGCATCAGCGCAGACATCTTGTCTGCACTCCTGCGCTGTCAGTCCCGGTCTCCTCTAAGAGGAATTGCACTGTGCCATAAGGCAAGCAGATTGCACTAACCTGGATTACTTTAAAATATGGCACTTCTGAAAGGTAACAGAAGTATTATGAAGCTAGTCACCATGTGCTTAATTATTGCAGGGCGACTTTATACAAAGTGAAAGTTCTGCTTTAATAATTTCCCTATTTAAAAACCCGAGACTCCAATTGCCTTATGTCCAGTAGGAATGTGGAGTAATTCTGGGGCAAACCAAATTACCATTCATTTACATTTTCATTTTAATCCTTTGAATGCTAGAGAGGTCTCAAATGCATTACAAATCAGTTAAGACCTTAATAAATGGGATCTGAGAATTTTCTCAATTATTGTATAGCTGGCTAGCTCCCAAATTTCATTACTCCATTCATGTTCTTAACTTAATTTGTTGTTCCAGCTCTTCCCATATCTGCTGGGAGGCTATTCATGTATCTGTTACCCTTTAGTAATATAATGTATTTCCTCTTATTATCCTACTCTTTATTCTTAGGTTGTGCGTTTTGCTACTAGTATTCCTATTTTTCTTCAAAATGGTTCCCTCCAGAGACATAGTAAATGTGAACAACAACTTGCCAATAACAAAATATGAACAAATCTAAATGCACACTCTGAAAAGGCATAGATAAATGAACAGGATATATATATTAAATCAATCTTGGGGATGTGTTTCGTTTTGTTTTTGGTAGCAGTATCAAATGAATAAGTACAGGAAGCTGCATTGTTGAATCCAAATCAAAGCTGCATTGTAGATGCCCTGCTCAATTTAATGCTTACATATTGAGAAAGAATTTAGATCTGGCAGGTTAATGCACTGAGTAGATTAAACTAGTGCTTCCTGTAAGTAATCTGTTTAGCTGTGACTGCTTATGGGAAAATGTAGCACCTGATGTCTTAACTGTCTGAGTGACACCCCCACACACAGACATACTTAAAGGGATAGTAATATATCTGTAAATGTTACAACATATCCTATATAATAATTCGCTAGAAAGTTTGTCACGACGCAGTCATGCACAGCAGAGACTGCCCATGATAAGGCTGATATAGAGCGGGGTGCTCTGAAGGAGCGTCCCACTCTGTATCAGCCCAGGTGCGGGCAGTCTCTACTGAACATGACTGCACAGCGACTGGCTGGGACTGTATCAGCCGCGGCATGGCCAGTCTCTACTGTGCATGACTGCACCGCAACCGGCTGGCAGGGGCACTGTGGCCCATATAACGGGCTCTTCAACTAGTCTTTTCATATTAGAGCAGCTTATATTTTATGATAACATTATATTCAAAATAAATGACAAATATGTCCAGGTAAACTAAATATTAACTTGGAAGGAAGGAAGGAAGTTAAATATTAACTTCCTATCTTTCATTAAGCTTAAAAATAATTGAGCAGATAAATCAAAATTGCATAAATAAAAATGTATAGCTACAGAACACATATGTAAAGTCTAACAATCAACATAGTTCACATTGAAGAAATTAAACTGTGGATCATCCATCAATCAAATTAGAGGACACACTGTATTCTCCTGTGTCACAGATACAACAGGAAGTGACATCAACATTGTGAACACCATCATTCAGCTGTAAAGAGAACAGCACATCCAATTTACCCTAAATTTGAAAACAGTATGGACATATATATATATATATATATATATATATACACATGTTTTTGCAGATTTCTTAGAACTGTGATAATAACAAAGTGTACAGAGTACAAAGCAGCTGTATTTATACCACACAACTGGTAGCTTGTCATAAGCAGTATCAAAACAGCCCAGGACCAATTCACTTTTGGCTGTTTTGATAGGCTCTTTGTTAAGGCAAATTTACCATGTGACATATTTGAAATAAAGGTTGAATTTGTTTGCTGGGGCCTTAACATAAACATATATATTAATAGCCTGAGTTCCAGACAAACCTATCTAAAAACTATACAACCCTCAAAAATCTACTGTACTAGAGGGGAATACAAATACCTTTCTGATTTACAACAGGCACTGGATGCTGTTTACTACTCCTGTGTCTGTATGTCTCCTATTTACAACACGTTTTACACTGAAAATGTACCTCTTAATGCAGCTTGCCATAGGAGGAGAATCCTACTTAATTACTACATGTGAAAAAGCTGTGTGTCACTGACACAAGCTTTCCATAGATGGATGTAGATAACTCTCTTGCTCTCACACACACAACTATACACACACACACAAATACACTCATACAAACACACATGCAAACACACACAGACATACACACAAACACACACACTCATACACACACATGCAATCACACACACAGACATACACACAAACACACGCCCGCATACAACACACACAAACACACACATATATACTCATACACACACACATGCAAACACACACACAGACATACACACAAACACACGCCTGCATACACGCACACATACACATACACACAAACACATACACACACAAGCCATCACACTCTTAGGACATCCTACGGAGACTAATAGGGGAAATTCAATATTGTCAACCTTCTTGAGGGTAGTGTTGTACCTGAAACAATATTACAGTTAACTTAAAAGCCACATTTAAATCAAAGGTACTGTACATTTTTATTCATTCCATGTGGAGCAGTCAGTCTGAATCAGTTGTTTCATTCTTCTTAGCGCACACCCTTCCATACTATCATTGAATGAGTTAAGTCAGAGCAGTATGCCTGATAACTTAATGGGGCTTCTTTGTATACTCCTCAGATTAGATAATTGCAAAAATTGTGCTGTTGGAGAGGAGAAAGGAAGGGACAAAAATCTACTGACATGGACTGTTGTATGAAATAATTAGAGTGGATGTTGCTCTGTCAGTATTCAGAAGAGAGGAAAAAAGAATCACGAATGGAATTCAATTTCGCTAATTGCTCTACAGATTTCTCAGTCCAAGACTGCCTAGTAGGTTAATAGCTGGGCTGTCCGTACCTTTAGAACTGGGACGTCTGTATTGACAAGAATTAATGACTTGAAGCAGATCTGCGTTTTTTGGGGGAATGTCTGGCTGAACTGTTCCATTAGTAATACTAATCAGATAAAGTATCGTTAATGGACGTACCGTCATCTGCTGGGGTCAAGCTGTTCTGTTTACTGTCTTTCTGCCTTGAATCTTTTAGGCAAAATAAACTCATCAAATGGGGACATAGATAAGGAGAGACCATGGGGAGATGCTCTTAGGCCCCCCCATGGGCCGGCTAGGGATTATGGGATTTGCTCTCTGACAACAGCTGGAGGTCTACAGGATGCTCACCCTTGTTTTATATCAGTGAGGTAAGCAGGCTTATCTGAAAATCCACATGTGACACTCGAGTCTCACAATAGAAAACACATTATAATGTAACCCTTTAAAGTGGGGTTAGAAAAAGAAACCTAAACCCCTTGGTGCTATAAAGGTCTTCATTGCATAGCTTCTAAATTCAGTGAAGATCTCTGTAGCACCCAGGATGTTAAAGGGGAGGATTATGAGTGTGAAGGGAAGTAGTCTGGGAGGCAAAAGAAAGAGGTAGTGTCTTTTAGTATGTATAAATGTGGTGTTTGTGATAATGGACAGGGAATATATCTCTCCACACTGCACCAGTGAATGAATTTGGGTCCTATGGAGGAGGCATCCTCCTCAGACCCCTTTATACCATGTCTTATGGTTTTTCTTTTCTTTTATTTGATTTAGGATTTATTTTTTATTAAGCGCCCCCTAATCCCAGTAAACAACCCCCCCTGTTCAAATGATTCTTTCCCCACACCCCACCAACACAGGCACCCTCATGCCCCTTTTATACAATGCCTTTGGGAAATAAAATATTATTTGTAATGTGTTGTGTGTAACGTCTATGTTCCCATTGAATACAATGGGTGAAAAAAAGTGGAAAAAAGCGGCCAATTAGAACTTTTCGTGGGAAATTTTTTGCCAAGCAGAAAGTGCCATTTTCCACCGATTTGAGTTTGAGGCGGAAAGTTTCGCCCATCCCTACTATAGAGGTGCCATACTGGAGCAAACCAACTGTACCACGGGGGACAACTAAAAATGTCATTGATTAAAATGGGGGCTTTAACCTCTCGAATGCTAGCATGTAAGGGGTTAATAGTTCCATTTAAACCAATGGGAAATTGGTGAATTTGAATTTCTCCACATGATGCAGTTGATGTGTCCCAAGATTACTCCAGTTTTCTTTTTGTGCCCTATTATCAGTATGTTCATTAACCCATTAAGTGTCAAAGGGGTACACAACGCATTGCTCTACAATGCGTTGTGTACCCCTCTGGCACTCAAAGGGTTAACATTATATTGCTTAGCATGGTCATTAGTTCTATACATATACTTTGTGTGAATCTGCAGTAGGAGTTGTGTATTATTGGTGCAGAGATACCATCATGCAGCTCACAATGTTACTTACCACTATGTCACACCTATATATAAATATATATATATATATATATATATATACCAAGAGAATACGACACAAGGATATTTCTGTACTGATTTGTCCTGTTTAGCACTGTGAATTACATTTGCAGCTGTGATCACAGAGTTTCTATCACATCATTCTCACTTGCCTGGAATAGCATAGTTAACATATTAATTATATTTATCCATCTTAATCCCCTCTGTACTGAGACGCAGTTTGGCCGACTGTAATGTTTATATCAAATTGATGGGATTATATGTAGAAATAAGTGGTAAGTCTCGGAGAATACAAATTTGTAAAGAGGACAAACAAGTCTAGCTTAACAACTCATTTATGAACACAGCAAAAATTGAGACCTGGTTATATTTATTATGGCAGATTAGCAAACAGAAAGCAGTTCATGCCTGGGTCATAATCAAGAGCACACGGAGTGAGGGGAAAGGGGGGAGGTTGCACCCCTACTTTTGCACTATCCAGACGACTATAGGGACTGGGCAGGTTGGCCTGGGGGTCAAATTATGGCTTTGTCCACCCCCAGAAAACTTTCTGCAGATGCCCTGGTTATAATATTGTATAAAGTCATTAACGCACTTTAATGACATGATCCACTAACACCAGTGGCTGCACTTAGGGGTATGCACTGCATTAGCATGTATGATTGCTTTAGTACGTACAGATGGAGACATCTGTCTCACTGTAGTGCAGGAGAAATTAATATTTGTACCTCTAGCTTTTAGGGGCTACAACGTCCATCATCCTCATACAGCCAGTCAGAGTTTGACACAGCTAGAGTGTCAAACATTGTCCACCCCTTATGTGCATAACATGTTTTCATTATTTTGAAAGTCTTTTAATGCACAGTACAAAGTTAGCTTATCTAATACTTGAGATAAAGGTGAACTAGCTTTACCTGAGCTCCATAAATGTCCATTGGTACCAATGACAATGAGACCTGAAGCAGCCTTAGAATTAAAGGGATAGTAATACTTCATTTTATCTTTATTTTATTTTGTAGGCATTAAAAAACATGAAGAACGATATAAGTCTTATCTCTCAAACATTTATGGTTTGAGAGATATTCACAAGCAAAGTTTCCCCTCCCGCCCCTTTTACCTAGTGTAAGCCATCTCTTCTCAGATGTGGAATCCAGTCCATAGACCAGACAGATAACAGAAGGGGACAATCTTCTTCCTATGAGAACAATGAAAACCCTGCCCCCCTTGACAAGTTTTTCAGGTTTTTCCCTTCTCTTAATTGAAGATTGTCCCTCTCTGCACTCTACCTGGGCACCTCCCTTCTGATCTGGCTGAACAGTGTTACATCAGTAAAATGGGCGGGAGGGGGATACTTTGTCATTGAATTACTCTTGAACTGCTGACAGAATTGAAATAACACTCTCCAAAGTCCAAATACTATGATGATTAATTAGAGCTGCTTTTATTATGAAACATTACTATCCCTTTAACAGCAGGTAAGTTTCATGGGAATTGACAGTTCCTCTTTAAAGGGGAAGTATAGGGTCAGTTAATTTTAGATGAAAGGATAGTTCATGCAGGTAACAGCAATTATTTAGTCAGTACTGCATCTTCATTGCTTTAGAAGCTTTAGTTCTCAAAAGTTATAAGTATACTTGTTTTATAGAAAAAGCCTTCTGGCATATATTTTTTCATAATTTGGGTATACTGCCTCTTTAACCTCATACTGGAAACACAGGGCTGTATTCCATTGCAGTTTATAACTTTGTTAATAGTTTTAACCTCACAGGAAATTTTGAGATAAAACCAAGAATAGCATTTATCTCCTGCAATAAAATTAAGCCCATGATATAAAACAGAACAACACAATCTGATTTTTAAAGCAGGTGTGCTTGTTTCTTTTTAAAAGTAAATTGAGGCAGATTTTTTTTTTTTTTTTGCCAATAAGTAACCTCAAGCAAACTGAAAAACATATCTGAATGTATACATATAGCTTCACCCACTTCTGCTACTAACTGAAGATTTTCTTGTGAAAGTATTTTACCAGGAAGGATATATTGAGATTGTCTCTAGTTTTTAAGTATGTCCTGGGTGCTCATTTTATCTCAGTGGGATAAAAGGCAGAGGTGACCTTGCTGGGACTAGAACCAGTGACCTTGAATTTTAAACTAGAATGTTAACCAACTGAGCTATCGCAACAACGACATGATGAGAACATACAAATTAGTGAAGGGACTCATGGGGCTGTTGAGTGCCCTTAAATGTGTAAGGGTTAGGTAGGGGTTAATATTTTAGTCTGAGATAGGGTAGATAGGGTTTTATAATGCTTTAGGCGGGAAGGGCTTAGTTAGAATATGTTCCTCTTTAAGATTTTAGGCAGCAACACAGATGCTATTTTTATCTTTTCCCCTTTTTCCACCCAGCTCAGTTATTGGATGCGTGGGGTTACCTCGTGCTGGGTACTGCACTTTAGGCAGGAATAGGGGGTATATATATACCCAATATAAGTTTCTGAGCTCGCCTTCAGCCTTCAACTCCGCAATTAAGCCAGCGCCCACCCACCAACCCCAGCTGTATTTTTTTATGTGTCATATTGTAATTTTTATGTATGTGAAAATTAAAATGAGATATTGTCACAGCTGGAGGGTTATGATTAAATAATTTTATGTGTTAAGTACTGGGGCACCTGACCAGTAGGGCAGGGCCTAATTGTTATTATGGTTTGTTGTCATCTTATCAAGCTGTTAGGTCTGATAAGGTTATTATTATTGGTTTGGTTATTGTTTTAAAAATAAAAGCTGCGGCCTTTCCACCATTCTCCTGTGTATGTGGGTTTTATTTTTATTATTATAAGTCATGCATAAACAATGGTATTGTGTGGTCATACAGCTTTGTGTTGTTCTATATAAAGTGTATCCATTCCTCCCAAAAAAGGAAAAAACATTGTTATCGTATAATCAGGTAGTCACATAATATCATCGGTAATAACAATACAGTGTATATATTTATGACTGCGTTTATTCATACTGAAGGACTGCTAGGTTTATCATTATGATTGATGATTAGTGGAGCACTAGTTCTCACATAGCATTGCATTTATTCATAAGTGTTCCAAAAGCTAATTGCTTAGACCATCTGAATGCATTCTACCTTACACTGTTTGATAGGGGAGGATAAAATGCCATAGGAAATACATTTGTTGTTCAAAAACACTGCAACTGTCAACTTTCGACATAAAAGAAAGAATACCCACCTACACAAAACTGTTAATTAAGACCTTGTATTTCTAACCTTATACATTCATACTGGGATAATTACTGCTTTTTCTTTTACACCTTTTGTAATCAAGCACATGCTTTAAAGCATTAACAACATCAGTACGGATCTGATTTCAAAAGTGTACAGATAATCTGAATAAAGCAACATGGTATCTCACTTTGCACATTAATTAGCTTGTTCTAATAGCAGTGCAATAATTGAGGTTTTCATCTTGGAACAGGTAGAGTACCTTTTTGTTTTTATTTGCCCTATAAATTCTCTTATAGATAAAATAAAGAAGTCATGCATGCTCATATTCACACACAGACACATACAGACATATGTGTGCATGCGTCTATGTCTTTCCTATATCTAAGCGTCTCGCTGTTGTGTCCTCCTAGATGTCCTTCCTGTGACCTAAAACTTTAATTAAAACCCAACTAATAATATTCCCTCCTTATTCAACCAACCTTTCCTATGATATTTCTCTCAGTGTTAACAACACCGCCATCACACTAGACTCCAAAGCATGCTGCTTGGGAGTCACCTTTGACTCCGCCCCATTCTTCTTTCCTCTCATTCAATCTCCAACTCTTGCTGCCTCCATCCACATAACATCACTAGAATTTGACCTGTTCTCGCCTATGAGACTACCAAAATACAGACACTCATCATGTCCTGTCTCGACTACAGCAGCTCACTCTTGATTGGCTTTCCCCTCACCTGACTATTCTCACTACAGGCCATAATGAACTCTAACACCTCACACAATGCTCCTCCAATACTGTTATTCTCTACCAGTTGCTACACTGGCTCCATTATCCTTTAGTAGTTCATCTTTTACAAAGCCCTTACTACATCCCACCCTACATCATTTAATTTCTTATTTCCAAATACACGTCCACTTGCAATCTTCAGTTTTCACCGGATCTTCGTCTCTCTGAATCGCATTCCTGTCTACAGGACTTCTCCTGTGCTGTTCCTTATAGTTTTAAAATCCCCTTCCCCATCACATAAGAGCCTCCACAGCTTTCAGATCTTCAGATTCTCCATGAAAACTCACCTTTTCAGGGATACTTACCAACTACTCCCATTACTGTTATGAGCAAGTCCAGATCAACAGCCTCTGCAACCTCTGTTCCCTCTTGTTCCTTTTGTACATCATGCTTCCCTACAACCCCATCAGGACATAACTTCTCAAACAACTCCTGAACAGACCTGCTACTTGTTTTAAACACTGTACTGAAAAACATTTCTGTCTCCCACCACTGACCAGCAGTTCATGTGGCAGGAGGCACTTGCACCCTGTAGCACATTTTCCATGTTTCAGCCTACCTTCCCTTAGAGTGTAAACACTCATGAGCAAGGTCCTCAGTCCTTTTGATTTTTATGTTGTGTCTGTGCTGTTTATGTTTATGTCTCTGTATGTATATTATCTACTGAACAAGTCTGTGGACTAAGTTGTGCTATATAAATAAAGAACTGTAATAATAATATGAATGTGGACCCAGACATATGTATGCCTATATAAATACACAAGTACATACACACACACACATACACACGCACACACAGACATTTGTATGCATAAACTTACAGACACGTTACATTGTAACATGGTAAATTAGATTGACAAAAGACACAGGTCCATCAATTTCAACCTTTGCCTCATAATCCAGAGACATGAGGATCACATAACTTTCCTGCTGCCAAATAATTTTGTCTTTAGCAAACCTTCCTGTTTTGCCTACAGATACACAGTATAACTCTGTATGTTCCCTAATCTTCTCTTAAATGTTTTCATTGTATCTGCTATAACCACAAGGAATTCCATAATTTAACAGACCTTACTGTAAAAAACCCTTTCATTTGCTAAAGTATAAACATCCTTTCCTCTAATCTCAAGGGGTGCACAAATACACACAGACACATGCATGTACAAACACACAGTCAGACCCAGGCATGCACACAGCCACATGCACATGCACACAAATAAAAACACTTTCACGTGCACTCACACATAAAACAAACACAGACAAATAAACACTCATCCACACACATACACATAGACTATGCTGGATACATTTTTGAACAAAATGATGCTGGATTAGCTTGGTGTACTCAATAAGTATGTACTATTCAACAGGAATGTGAAAACAAATAGCAACACTTTTTCTAAGACCACTGCACAGTTAAAAAATGCACCACTATCCAATTTTTTTCAATAAGGACTATCAGCTCAAATATACATTTGTAAAATAAATATATGTATTGTTAGCAGTTACTGCCCTTATTTTAAGATTAAACTCCTGTGGTAAAACACCCCCACACCAGTTTCACAATGCCAGTGACGTGTAGGAATTCCTTTAGCAAAGTTTTATACTGGAAGGCATTTGGTACAAATAGAGAACCTACAACAGAAGGATATTTCCAAGATGCAGGCAGCTTCCACTGGTGGTGAAAAAAATACATATGCATTAAGCATATGTTTTAAAAATGCCACACATTTTTTTCTGATTAATTTGTAGTCATTCCCTAAGCATTTTGACTAATAATTAGAGATGTGAGGAAGTTAGCATTTCCTCATGGGAAATTCTGCAGAAATGGAGCTATATTCCACTTTCCCATGCAAGTTTCTGCTATATCTGTGCCACATTTCTGAGGCACCCATGATAATGTCAAGACATGTACAACACTCTCACACACCTCCCAACATTTCAAAAGGCCAAAGAGGGACACTTGTGTTTTATGGGGTGTTGCTGGGGGCGTGGCTGGTGGGCAGTGCATTACTGGGAATTTTTAGGCTATTTCATGACCTACTGACACCTCCTTGTGTAACCTAATAAATGACTTATAACAACACCAACGCATTTTATTTACACAGACTAATTTATAAACACATAGAATGACATTTAAACAAACATTAATGTGAGTTTTATTGCTGCAGAGCAGTGTGATATACTTATATACACACCACACAGTCTGATCTCCTAAAAAGAGGGACATCAGGGTGGGAAAAAGGGACAGGGGGATCTGGCTCTAAAAGAGGGACTGTCCCTCCTGAAGAGGGACACTTGGGAGGCATGCACTTACAATGAACATTATCATGCATACATACACAATCAGTTCTTTTCTCCACATGGAAGAGGTTGGTGTAAATGGGCGTTTCAACAGAAGGTGGAAGGTCCAGTTTTCTGCTGTTTTTCCCTGCTGCAGAACATCCCTTCTAGTAATTTACCTTTTAAGTGCCAGAGAAGTGTACAGTGCTTTGCAAAGGGTTAAATTATACCACTAATGCATCAGAAAATATGACAGCTCTAGGGCTTGTATCAAGTGTTGGCATCAGAAAGAAGCTGTTTTCTCTTTACATACACAGTTGTGCTGCAGCATTTCCTGCAATAATACATAATTATTCTTTAAGGGATAGTAATACTTAATATGTAATATATATATATAGTATGATTTATCTTCCTGACTAAAACAAGGGTACGCTCATTGCTGAGAGGTGTTGTATTCAAAAGTTATTGCAGCTCAAATGTGATAGGATAGTATAACAACAGCGCCACTATAACATTTCAGGCCAATAAGATACTGCACCTACAAAATTAAAGTTTTAGCTGCAATAACTTTTGCATACAACACCTCTCAGAAGTCAGAGTGCCCATGTTTTACTAGGGAGTATAAACCCTACAATATATATTTTTTTACATATTAAGTGTTACTATCCTTTTAAGTACAGTTCCCCAGCAACTTGCATGTCAGAGGAAAAATGCCATTTTTATTCTGCTTCTTTTGCGGCTCCATCCTAATTTTGCATAATATTTTGGAGCATTTTTTTTCAGTTTTGAATACTTGTGACAAATGTTTGTTTTTTTTTTCTTCAAAAATCTCTAAAGGTTAAAGTAATTTTTAAGAAAGGTGGATGGGAACACACGGTATATTGATATATATGCATAGAAGGAAAACAAAACATCACTGCCTGGCAGAGATGTACTACAGCTGCACAGGACCTTAGGCAAGGTACCAATTTGAGGCCCTACATGTCTTGACACTTTGTATCTGACAGAGAGGGCTGCTAGCAGGTATTGTTTCTAATGGAAGTGGGAGCAACTGGATAATGCTGGTCTCTTTCAATTGTAGCAGCACCAACATCAGGGCCTCTGTCTGTGACTCATCACTTGCAGCCAGGGCCCCTCATGTTGCCATGGGCCTTAGGCGGTAGCCTGGGTTGCCGTAATGGAAGAATGTTGCAAAGAGGATTATACTATTATTTATACTGTTTAACCCTTTGAGTGCCAGAGGGGTACGCAACGCATTGCTTTGCAATGCGTTGCGTACCCCTCCGGCACTCAAAGGGTTAATTTCAAATTATTTAAAAACAAAAATGAGTTAGGGAAGATGAAGGGGCACATCTATAATTGCATTGTCTCTTATTGATTGATAGCAAATATTTACTTTCTCATCAGCAAATTGTCTTTTGGTAGAAATACATCAGAAATGAGGAGATTACAGGTTCAAGTACGAGCAAGATCTATGAAGTGTAAATACTAATAATAACTGAACTCATATACATGACACCAAGAATCCAAGTGATATAACATTGTGCAATTGATAATTTGAAACATTGTTAGTTATGGCAAGTATCACTGTCATTATTAGACATTCAGGGATTTATTCATCAAGCCAAAAAAGTTGCATTCTGGGAAAAGCCAACTGCATCATGGGAGAGGCACTGAAATTCTCCATTGATTTAAATGGGGATTTTCATTTCTATCTTGTGGTGCTGTATGTTTGCCCCAGAAGTGTTCCTCTTTGGCTTGACCCCTTGAGTTCCAGAGGCGTATGCAATGCACTACAGAGCAATGCGTTGCATACCTCTCTGCCACTCAAACAGTTAATAACTAAGGCCCTAATGGCCATATTAAACAATCTAAAATGGAACAGTTCTGGAGCAATCCAACTGCACCATTGGGTATAAATGAAAATTCCCTATGATTTATATAGGGAATTTTAACCCAGTGAATGCTAGAGAGGACTCCGATACATTGTGTTAGAGACCTCTATAGCATTCAAAGGGTTACAAGTGCTATTCAAATAAACAAGAACATTTTTATATCCCATAAGGTGCAACTGGTTTGCCCTGAGGCTTAAAAGCTACATTTAAATCAGTGGCAATCTGGGGAGTTGCCATTTGCCGCATTTGGTTTTCTCCAGAATTGTTTAACTCTTTGAGTGCCAGAGAGACATCCAATGCGTTGCAATGGGTTAAATTGCAGAAGGTTAAATTATTCTTACTGCATCAGTATCAATGTGTTAGCGACATCTCAGTTATTTTAAGGATTAATAATCAATAAAGCTGTAGCATATACGTCCCAGTAAATGACCATGTCATTATTTGGTATTGATGTAATTCTCTAGCTTATGAAAGCCAATATAGAATCATGTTATATCTAAGCTGTTTCATTATCTTTACTGTTCAGTTTTACATTCAAATTAACTGTGGATGTAGGAATATGATTCTGCAAAAAAATGTTCCATTCTCTAAACACCCCAATACATTTCTGAATGTTTAATATCTCCCTGAGGAAGGAATATGAACATTCCAAAATGTGGTAAGGTGTTTAGAAAATGGAATGCTAGTAACTACATGACAGCACTTTTAAACCCCATATTGACATTCCATTGACCTTGTAAAGATCATGTGAAGCAGAAGCAGTGGTGAATGCTTGAAAGGCTCGTAGAGGAGGTAAATGTGAGACCTTAACTTGTGCAAGCCTGAAATAGCACTGGAACTGTTCTGCATAGGCCAGGTAATTAGTGGGTGGCAGACATTGACAGAACCAGAGTCACAATAACAAGATTGGAGGTAAAGGTGGTTGGTCACAGATGCCTACCTAAGAACAGACATCACAACTTCACAAGATTACAGGTAAAGGCAGGTGAGAGCGGCAAAATCTTAGATTTGAGATTGCGACATCAAGAAAGAAAACAAGTAGGCATTATCACAATTTGCCTCTTCATCCAGGGGCTGATCCAGTAAAGCATTGGTGGAGGTGGTAGGACTCACTAGAGAGAATACCACCATAATTTGCTATTAATTATCTAAAACGGGAGCATGTACTAATCAGTATTCTAACTTTGTATTCCATATCATATTCTTAGATCATGTAACATACACTATAATGATAATAATAATAACCTCTGGAACATTTATTCATTGATTTGATTGTTTGCTATTCTTTGGACTATGCACATTCATCGATTTCAATAACTTTCTGGATTGTTAGATAGAGAATATTGGTTCTTGCATTGATTCAAATTTGCATTGGTTATTTGGGATGAATAGGAAGGATATGTAATAAGATTGTTTTAGTTTATTTTATAGGTTTTATTGGGGATCCCAATTTAAGTGGTGAGTATGGCAGCTCCATGTCCTGATTATAAAATGTGTTTATATGTACAGTGAGAGTGAACACAAAAATACAAAAAAGAAGAAAGAGAGCGCAAAAAACACCTGAGAGTAGCATCTGATGTACAATATAAATAACATATCAATATATCTACTCACAAGATGTATTCTTGTAAGTAGTGCCCAATATCAACAACTTATTCGATCTTGTATGTCTCACCGCACTCTCCCCGCATCCGCACAGTATTAGAGCTTCCAGGTCATAAACAGGCTCAAATAATGATGATCCAACATTGGCGCTTTTATTCCTTATAAAGTAAAAGAATATACAGGTCTTCTAAGAGTAACTGTTTTGATAATGGGTGATAAATATCCCCCCAATTAGATATATATATGCAAAGTAGCCCAACCCGGCTCAGAATGAACAGAAGCCAATGCGGAGAAGCACAGTGATAGTCAAATCAATGCGGAAAATAGTAACAATAAATTATTAGATATTCTACGCGTTTCATGAGTAAAATCCCACTTCTCCAGGGAAAAATTATTACAATATTATTACACATTGCCACAATTTATACATAAAAACACATAAAACCTACCAGTAGTGCTTCTACCGTGATCTCCTTCCGGAAGATCTTCTTGCAAATGTTGGATCAGGGATTTTGATAATAATTTTTATTAATTATGTTTAATGTGTATGCCATAGTTTTATTAGTAGTTATTGAACTTATGTATATATAAAAGGCAGTGGAATAGCTTTTTATTACACATATTTATGATGTAGATGTGACTTTTTTAGTAATGTATTTCTATTTCCACTGTACCTAATATGGGAATCCAGTTGTGCTTTTTGTAGTGACTCCATAGCATTGCATTATAGAACACAACTGTCCTGATTGCCAGGGGCAACACGGAGATGACGTTTGACTCCAGAGTGAGGCTTGGATTTAGTCCTGTTGTGGATCTGGTCCTTGGCCTCGCTGTGGAGAACTTCCAGAAGGAGATCACGGTAATAGCACTACTGGTAGGTTTGATGTGTTTTTATGTATAAATTGTGCAATGTGTAATAATATTGTAATACTTTTTCCCTGAAGAAGTGGGATTTTACTCACGAAACGCGTAGGATATCTAATAAATTATTGTTACTATTTTCCACATTGATTTGACTATCACTGTGCTTCTCCGCATTGGCATCTGTTCATTCTGAGCTGGGTCGGGCTATTTTGCATATATATCATAAGAGTTCTGTTGAGTTATTCTAATTGGGGGGATATTTATCACCCATTATCAAAACAGTTACTCTTAGAAGGCCTGTATATTCTTTTACTTTATAAGGAATAAAAGCTCCAACGTTGGATCATCATTATTTCAGCCTGTTTATGACCTGGAAGCTCTAATACGGTGCTGATGCGGGGAGAGTGCAGCGAGACATACAAGATCGAATAAGTTGATATTGGGCACTACTTACAAGAATACAACTTGTGAGTAGATATATTGATATTTTATTTATATTGTTGTACATCAGACGCTACTCTAAGGTGTATTTTGCGCTCTCTTTCTTCTTTTTTGTATTTTTGTGTAGACATAGTAAGTGTGACTGTGGACACTTGAAAGAAGAGCTGCACACCAGAGAATTTGATCCCTGGGCTGTATTCATATACATATAAGTTTGTTTCTGATTCCGGATTTGTGAACAAAGGTGATCTTTTAGTGGAGCGAGCACACTGATTTATTTATTTAGTGAGAGTGAGCCACATGTGATAGCTAAATATTCATGACAGTGGTTGACATTTTGGCCTACAGCGAGATTCACTATTTAAAAGGATAGTAATGTTTCACAATAAAAGTAGCTCCAATTAATCTTCATAGTATTTTGGACCCTGGAGAGTGTTATTTCAATATACTGTCAGAGTTGTAGTTCAAGATAATTGAAGGCTAAAGTATCCCCCTCCCGCCCCTTTTACTGATGTAACACTGCTCACTTCAGAGCACCAAGGTGTTGTCCAGATGGATCTCAGAGAGGGACAATTTTCAGTTAGCATAAGGGAAAACGTGTCAAGGGCAGCAGGATTTTCATTGTTCTCACAGTAAGAAGATTGTCCCTTGCTGTGAGCTGTCTGGTCGGTGGAACAGATTCCACATGTGAGGGGAGGTGGCTTACACTAGGTAAAGGGGGCGGGAGGGGGATATTTTACCATTTAATTACTCGAGCTACAATGCTGACAGTATTGAAATAATACTCACTATGGCTCAAATACTATGAAGAGTAAATGGAGCTACTGATTTTGTGAAACATTACTATCCCTTTAATACTTTAAAGGAGAACTAGTCACTAAAAATGACCCCACCTTATCTTATTACTATGGCCAGACAATCCTAATGGTCTATATAGACTTTACACTTGTGCCCATGTTAAAGAGATAACATCTTCCATAAGTCCTGGATGTTATTATCACGGAGGCAGACATGACAGGTATGAGTTTTTTCAAACTGAAACCACCAGAGTTCATGAACCTACTTAACTATTTAAAGACCAGAGGGGTGTACAGTGCATTGCATTGCACACTCTTCTGGTGCTAAAATGCCAGCTATGGTCATTTCCAGCTCTATGGATATGAAATCCAGGACTGACTGATGATATCATCTCATTAAACCAAGGAGCAAGTGCATAGCAGCCAATAGGATTTTGTGGCCATAGTAAGGTGTGTGTGTAAGGTGTGTTTGTGTGTGGTTATTGTTAGCAGGTGTTAATTCTCCTATAAGTAGTGGTTCCCTTAGACCAAGGATGGGCAACCGGAGGCACTCTAGCTGTGGAAGACTACAATTCTCATCATTCTCAGCAGTTACAGACTGACTGCGAATGTTGGGAATTGTAGTCTTACACAGCTTGAGGGCCTCCGGTTGCCCATGCCTGACTTAGACTGTGCTCTGGAGGAGATACACCCTGAAACGTACTAATACATCTCGAAATAAACTCAGGAGCTTGTTTACCAAATCTATATATATAAACATGGCTAATGCATTTTAGTCCTGCATGCTCTTCACTATGCTTTATCTTGAAAAATATGTGTCCTTGTGTGCACATTTCTATAGGTTTTGACATGCAAAAATATAAAATAAATCTAAAACAGCCTTTTCTTGTTTGACTGTAAATTAATTCTGAGAATAAACTGACACAACTGATTGATAACGCCACATGCAATAACAGAGAAATTAAAGCCATATTCATATAAAGAGGTGCAATTATGGAACAAAACCTCTGCATTTTAGAGAACTAATAATCAGTTCCAACAATTCCCATTGATGTTAAGAGAGCTGTTAACCACCTTGAATGCTATAATGGTATTCAACACATTGGAAGAAATGGGGCAAATGTACCATGCAGATTCAGCACAATAACATGCACTGGAACCAGCTTTCTGTCCCTAGGACCGTCTAACAGCAATTTACTACAATATGAACACCTCTACTCCCCCTCCCCCCAGAGGAGAAAAATGGGGTAGTCACTGAGCAATTCTGTGTTTTCCTTTCCCCTATTGCTTGCTTTGGGTAATATACGGTTTACTTTTAAAAGGTTGCACGCTCATGACAGAGTAACAATATCGCCGTAATAAAAATGGCGACATGAGAATCTCGCACTGCATGACAGTGCGAGATTCTCATGTCGCATATTAAAAGGTCACATCCCATTACAAGGATACCCCATTATTCAATACACCTCTTCTGTGTATGAATCACGTTAATTCGTCTGGAGCAAAGACTTTTGACACAATGATAAATATCCACCACCCCTTCACACTTGTCCATGTCCAGCATCGCATCGAGGACAATATAACAACCTGTTCTACCAGCACTGCAGAGAAAAGGAGGAGGAGATATAGGTTAAAAAAAAAAGTCCAAGCTGCGCTCTCATCCTCCCTTGCTCTTATCTGTTGACAGTGACCGAGTGGATCCGACAGGATTTCGCCCCTCCGCAACCCATGGTGGAGGAGGAGGCCAGTGCCATGGCCCAGTTTGCCTGGGATAATGCCTCCAGAGGCCCCAGGGTGGTTCTGATTACCTTGGGCGGTACTAAAGTGCTCCTGGAGTCATGCACGGTTTGCTTCCTGCAGAGAGAATTGCTGTGTAGGAGCTGGCTAACAGGATCTCTTGACTCAAGAACCAGTAAACAGAGTGGTAGATAGTGGGCAGTTTGGTGGAGGGGATGAATTCGTTAAAGATATGCCTGGGATGCGACCTGTCAGATGGTGACATGAGAAGATTCTCATGTCACCATTTTTATTATTGTGATATGTTTATTCTGTCCTGTGGTCTCACGCTCTTTCGCGTGCAACCCTTTGAAAGGATACTATATACTAAGTAAGGTGTAGAGGACATGGCATAAGTGTATACCATTTTCCTGTGCATGCTATGGGTCTGACCTATAGGACTTGTTGCTATTAAAGTCCCCAGCTGGAGAAGTGCGTTCACTAGTATGCCAAACTATTACATGCTGTGGTGCATTCCCCCATTGCCCTCAAGTCATTAAAAGCTCCTTTTAAATTATTAGAAAATCTAATTCTCCCTTATGATACAGATGGCTTGCTCCAGAATTGCCCCTCTTAGATTAAATAGGGCCTATAATGAATGTATACACATACACTGAATTGAATACCCACTGAAAATGTCACAGAAAAACAATTTGCTAATATTTTTTCTTTTTAATATTATGATTATTATTACAGGTTTGTATATCTAGAAAAAATCTGTAGCAACTTTTATTTAAATCTGCTTTCTAAATGAACTTAAATTGTCACAAATCAGTCTTGGATTATACACCAGCTGGACGGATTTTGTTAACCCCTTGGACGCAAGAAGTGACTCCAATGCTTTGCCTTTTTTAACCCTTTGAGTGCCAGAGGTGTATGCAACGCATTACAAAGCAATGCGTTGGATACTCCTCTGGCACTCATAGGGTTAACTTCTTTTTTGCTATTTCAGCTTTAACTTCAATGTCAGCGTGGTCTCTTTAACTAATGCTCCATTTTCAGCTTCCGAGCTACTTTCTTTGCTTGGATGACCTATTTTCTTTGCCAGCCTTTGCTATTATGTAAATGCCTGACACATAGTAGAGCAGCGACAACCGAATCACGTGTTCTGCTTCCAGTCTTGATTTACTGCTCCTGGCTTCAGTTCCAGCAAGATGAAGATCAGTGAAGGATACTGCGTTTATTACACAGGCTGATGTACCAAGTAGAGCGGGAATCATTCTTTAGCAAACCAACTAAGCTGACCATATCGCACCTTTTAACTGGGGACATAGAGCAAAAATGTATATTTCAGATTTAGTGAATGCATTGAAATGAGCACACCCTTTTTTCATGTGTGTTCCCAGTTAACCCTATGACTGCAAGAGGGGTGTCCAATGCATTGCACCTCTGGCACTCGAAGAGTTAAAGGCGAGGTCTGATTAGCCTAACCAACTACACCACAGGGGGCAAAAAAACTCCCAAATTACAATTTATTTAAATAAGCTATTAATCCCTTGAATGTTAGAGAGGTTTCTCTAGCATTCAAGGGGTAAAGTCCCATTTTAAATCAAAAGCTGAATTTGGTCTATCCCTGAATCTCTCTATTTCCTCATAGTAATCAGCCTTAGTGTACATGTGGCAGCAGCTCAGACCTTCAGTACAAAATTGTGCAGGCTTCAGGAGTGCGCAACCAGTGGCTCTTCAGCTACTGTAGGCAAAGAACCCCTACTAGCATAATTAAATGATAGTTTCTCTAAGAAGACAGGGCATATCCTCACCATGGAAATGCCTGCAACTTATGGGTGGGTGAGGAGGGTATCAGTGTTCCCAGCAACTGAAAGAGTTAAAGACGCAAATAAAAAAATCATGCAGGCTGCATGGTCTATCTGTTATCCTAATGCAGCTCTGCACAATGAAAGTTTCATACACAGGCCTATTTAACTTTCTAACTGATAGGTTGCACACCTTAGAGGGAGTCATAGGGGATATTAATAACCTCTTGGATGAGGAAAGGTGTAATTTAAAAAGTATCTGTCTTTCTGGCCAATATCTCCGGACATCAGTGACCCCATAGTTCTACTGTATATATAGACTTCTCATTAGTAAACTCGCCCAGGCCAAAATACATTTTGGAGGTGATCTGGGAGACAGTAAAATCTCAGCTGCGGAATTTCTTTGAAAATCGGTCAAGTAGCAACTCATCATGGATAAGTACAGTTGTTGGCAGTGCTTATTCCCAATAGCAGATGATGGCTAGACTGAATAAAGTGATTGGCAACATGTGCCTCCTCATCTGTTGTTAGGCTATAAATCCCATCATACTTAGTCACTGTATTGTCACTGGTTGCCCAGTGCTGATTTAATATGTCTCTATGGCAGTCAGGGGATCTTTGCTAGGGACCCAAATCATTCAAACCTCACCAATTCCCCCACCAACACTTAATTCTCCCCAATTCACCCACCAACACTTAATCCTTTGTAGTCACTTGAATAATACATTAGAAAATTAATGTTAACATTTTGAGGCCCAAAGGAATGTGCAACACATTGATTAAAAGGGGTATTACATTCTGATAGTAAATACCAAATGCCTGAACACTGAATTAGCTCATATGGAGAACACTCTTACAAAGTCTGTCTACCATAAAGTAAAGTGGAGCAATTGTTTAGCAAACAAACTGCACCATAGACAACAATAAAAAAATTACATTGATTTTAAATGGACCTGTTAACCCCTTGAATGCGTTGCATACCTTTCTGGAACTCAAAGGGTTAAAATTCCAATTTAACTCAATGGGTATTTGGGACTTTTTATTTATTCCCTGTTGCACAGTTTGAGTTAAATCTGATGCTATTTATGCTTGTGCATATGCACCCCTATAGTAAAAAAGCAATAAGAAATACATCTATAATTAAAGAATGGATGGTATCTCATATGTAACTAATGAAAATGATTTCTAAATTAAAATGACTCCACATCAATCTAGCAGATACCTCAAAAGCATTAGTTTTGCCTTGTCGTTCTTACAATAAATTATTTAATCAGAATGAGAGAAATGAACATAATTAAATACATATATTTGCATGTGTTTTGCATCATAATTTTATTAATTTATAAGTGTGGACGTTGATATGTTAATAAGGGTTTTAGCAAATCTAGTGCAGACCATCTGCACCATAGCTGACAAATCATCATTCCCATAGATTAATATTTGTTTTTTTAACCCCATGAATGACAAAAATGGTCTTAAACACACTGAAAAGCACTCAAGGAGTTAAAAGCCCCTTGTAAATCAACAGGAATTTTATTGTTATTATGAATGAGAAGAAGTGTATATTATTAATTTCATCTTCAGCAGGTCCATCATAGGCCATTCCAATGCTTTGTGCATGTGTATAAACACTTATGATTGGCCATTGTGTACTACCAATCACAAACAGGCATTTTTTTTTAATAAGGGTATTATCACACAGGTATCATGGGTCACTGATTTTTTCTTCTTGAAATGTATTAAAGAAACATGAATACTAGAATACAGCTAGCTATTATATTATATTGAGGAAGTTGCTATAATATATATATATATATACATACATACAATTTGTAAAAGTGACTAGAAAGGGAACGCAAATGTTCTAGAACTCTTCCATTCCTCCTTCTTTGTTTTGTATACTATAACCTGATTAATATGCATTGAGGTGAGAATGAAAAATTGCTTCCCCTAGAGTTCAAAAACAAACCCATGCAAAAGAATACATCTTAAAAGGTTATAGCTCAGTCCTTTCCTAATTAATGTTTGCTATTTTAACCTCTGGTAATAGAATCATTATAAATTTACATCACTTATTGTACAGGTCCAGCCCATATTTTCTGCAATAGCTGAAGTTGCCAGTGGCAGCCTCATTCCCACTTGCTGTTCAGATCAGTGTGACATAGAAGCCTCTTCAGTGCTCAGTGCAGCAGCTTTGGGACCTTTATATGTAACACTCTAAGTTTATAATGCTGGGTGTAGCAGCAATTCCTTAATAAAAGGCTAAGCTTTAGCATATAGAGTTTGATGTAGTTTTAGAGCTATTTGGACATATAGTTGTTACAAAATGCTTTTCATATATGGGTATCTTGTATTTTATCTTTAGGACTTCTATATTAGTACACACTGTACAGTACATGCAACATTGACTAAATATCACTGATTCTGATGATAACTAGTATTACATCATTATAAGTATTCAGTCCAGGGGGGAGATGCACTAAAGCGTGATAAAGAGGTGATAAAATGGCGATGACTTCTTCAGTGATATCACTTCTCTGGTTCCTGTGTTATTCTATGGAGCCATTGCTTCAACACAGTGGTTCTCAATCTTTTTTTGTTCGGGGCACCCCTAACACGTAATCTAGAACATTTGGGGCACCCCTAACATATTTAATGTACTTTATCAAGGGCATAATGAAGGTTCCATACATAAATATACAGTTATTATTAGGTCTTACAATCATAATAACACAATTAAACATAATGTGCATAACAATTTCTATAAATCTTTATTTATATGTCTATTTTTGTTAGTCTTCACAGAAAACATGGGGCACCCTAAGTTGTTGTCCTTGGCACACCAAAATGCCATGGCACCCTGGTTGAGAATCACTGCTGTAACATTTCTATTGCTTTGGAGATCTTGGTGCATCAGCTCCATAGAATAACACTGGAACTGAAGAAGTGATATCATTGGAGAAGTTACCTGCTGTTTTTCACCTCTTTATCATGCCTTATTGCATAACCCCCCATTATATAACTGATATGACATCATTATGCAACTTTAGTCCAGGCAGAAAAGCAGATTCCAATACTAATTTATTAAGTATAGTGAATATGCATTGCTAGCCATTTTTAACCCTTTGTGTGCTAGATAAGTCTCCAAAGCATTGCAAAACAATGCTGTGGATAATCCTCAAGCACCCAAGGGGTTAATGAAATTCCAACATTCACATAATTCTGTTTAGCTTCATAGCTTCTATTCTACAGCAATACAGAAGTCTTTTTTTTACTTCAGATCTACATCTGATAAATTTAACCGCAGTGTGTTGAAATGGATGCAAAACATTTATACATAATGTTCACGTAGTGTAGAATCCTTCACCACCTGCAGTATATCAGTTCTCCTCCAGGAGCAATACATTAGAGCGCCTAAGTAAAACCGCTCAGTGGAAATAGATTCCTGCCTGGAAGGTTACAGGGAGTTATCTTTGGCTCAAATTGCAACATAGCAGCCCGGCTAGTCAGATTATTTAATGATGCCATATGGCAAGAAGCCTTAATTATGTAACATAATCTCTTTCTTTTGTTTGTTAATCTGGTATTTAAGAATTAAACACAGATTTAAACATTGTAATTTGGAAGAGCAGACTAGAATAAAGGATAAAACCTCTCTGTCTGTCTTTCTATCTGTTTGTCTGTATAGCTATATATCTGTCTGCCTATACATTAAAATACAAAGGTTAACAGGAGACATTTACAAATGTAATTCCATGCAAAAATAAGTGCAAAGAACTATGTTTTTTCACTTTAAAAGTTCCTTTGCCTTATTAGTGCCCATGTACACAGTTTTTTGCATGGCAAAATGGCTGCTTTGCTCAGTGTGAGACAATGGGTGGACTGTGTGGCAGTGTGTAGTCATTTTGGTGGCGTCTGTTTCTCCTGATGAAGGTTATGTATGGAATGGAAGCATTCCACCTTACTCCTGCTTTCCAGGGGAGGGGGGGTTAAGGGGTTGTTCTCATAGAAACTGTGGGATAGAGGAGGCATGAATCGATATGTAGTTTGGGGTACATAAGCACAGGCACAGTTTTTAAATTAAACTACAACTATCACATGGATACTGCCCTGTTGGCAGGTCTGTAATATGAACTATCCAGTGGAGAAGAAAAGTAAGACCACTGGTGCTCCCTCTTTTGCACCGAGAGAGCAAGAGAGATAGTTCCGTGAGACTCTGACGTCCAGCAGTTCAGTCTTATTTAGCTTTGAGCACAACCCATATACATCCTAGTGAAGGGTTTTCAAGCCAGGCACAGAGGCTGAGTTGTAACCTGTGAAGTTTGTGGCTGTGAGACACATTTGCATTTCTGCTGCTGCCAGTAGCGTTTCTCATCCCCAGAATCAATGAAAGGAATAATTTGGGGGATCCAAAGTGCATCCCTGGGTTTTTATTAAATCTGCTCCCATAAATGCAAACACAAGAAAACATGATAACTGACCATTAACATACCTGAGAACTCTCTGGATCTGCCCTGGAGAATATGGTTTTTAGTGTTAATTATTGGGTCTCCTTGGACAGAAGCTGGTTCTCCCATTGGTGAGTTTCCTGAGCAAATCGGCCCACTTCCCTCCTTCCAATCCTGTTCCACCCACTTCTGCAGCCCAATTCCGTTAAGCCCCACCCATCTGATTCTGCCCTGCCTACTTTATAATGCGAATCAAGTAATTAACTTAAGCCTTGTCACACTCATGAGATCTCTCTGGGAGCTTCACAGGAAGAAGTTCCCTGATATTACCATTAAGCCTTTAAAGATCAGAGGGGTGGACAACACATTGTGAAGTTGCACACTGCTCTGGTCCTTAAAGAGTTAAAAAAAAATATATGTGTGTGTGTGTAATACACATATTATCCAGAAGAAAATGGCAGAACCCATGGGACTTGTTAACTAGCAAAAATGGCTTTATAATGGTCAACTTTTGGTCCACAAGGATCTATATATACACACTAGCGAATGCTGAATGGCATGCCCATTCGATTCGGTACTCGTGCACATTGGTAACCCACTGAACAGCATTAGAATTTGACGTTGATGGTGGTGAGTCTCTATCTATCTATCTATCTATCTATCTATCTATCTATCTATCTCTATATATTTCTCCCTTGTACAGAGTAAACAGTTGTCTTGGGTTTCTAAATGTGAGGGTTGTCTCAACTATGCTGGTGATGCCCACCCACTGTGCTGAGTTGTGTTGTGTATTCAATGCAATCCCAGTGGCCTCTACAAAGGGCACCCGTTCTTAGTTAATTTAGGCTGATTTATTTACCATTTTAAATTCTAATTTACCACTTTAGAGACTGTTACTTTTTTAAGTCACATTATTCAACCTCTTGAGGACCACAGTGGTGGTCAGTGACTTTCAAAGCAGTCCTCAGTGGGTTAAACCTTTCATTGATAGAAAGTTCATCACATTGCAAAGCACTGCACTGGACATCTCTCAAGCACTGAGGTGGTAAATACGTTTTTTTTTATGGCTCTAATGCTATAGTCTAAGTGTTCTTTCCATAGCAGAAAGCAATTAATGGGATTGGGGGCAGGGCCATGTGATAAGAGGATCAGGGTTAAGAGTGCCTTGAGTGCCTTGCCTAAAAGAGCCTTCGATATAAATCCACTCCTGATTGCACATTCATACAATTGTTGGCACAACAGTGTCATTTTATTAAAAAGCAAACCTACTGGTGAATGATCTCTAGTCTGATTTCCCTGTAGCTGTTGTCTACAGACCAGTAACGAGGATTCAGCTGAGAGAATTCAAGACAAACTGAGCTTTAGAAGTATTTTCTTCAGGTTCAAGTTAAATATTTTGAGAAGGGAACTCTAACAACTCCTAACAGTAACTTCACCCCCACAACTGACCTTAAAAGAATAGTAATTTAAAGTTGATTTAATATTGTAGACATTAAAAAAAGATTAACATCAATGTAAGTCTTCTCTCTCAAACCTTTACGGTTTGAGAGATATAATTTGCTAAAGTTACCTTTTCCTGGCTGTTTTACTCAAGTCTGACATCTAGCTGACAGCTGCAGATTCCAGTCATTTGACCAGCAGAGGCTCTTCAGCAGAGCTGAAATCACACTATTTAGAAATAAATACTTTATTGGAATGGTCTACAAAGTGTGCTTGCAAGCCAGGCACACTTTGTAGACTGTTCTAAATTAAGTATTTATCTTTAGATATCATTATATCGTCACTGCTAAAGAGCCACATCTGGTCAAGCAACCAGAATCTGCTTCTGATAACATTACAGCTCGTCAAGCAGAAAGGGGAGGGACCAGAGAACTTTATTTTCCTATATCTCTCAAACCATAAAGGTTTGAGAGATACAAATAAGTGCAAGTACTCTCTTTTAATTGTATCTACCATATCACTAATACTTTTTTCTGACATTACTATCCCTTTCTATGCAGAAAATACTAATAGATGCAAAGATTAAATTCTGGGTTGATTGGCTCTCCAAAATCCATTTTTAATTAGTACTGGATAGTATGTCTGTGAAGACAGACCTGATTCTTTCTGTAGGACTCAAGGATCTAAAAAGTATGTAGTGGGGGGAGATTGGGGTTCTGGAGTCTACTAACAAAGAATTGTGTCTGCCTTCATGAACCTGATATCCAGCACTATTGAATGGTATTTTTATTTTAACAAATACACTGAAAATGGATTTATAGTGGTCACTGGGAGTTTCTGACCAGCAGATAACTCACTTTTTATGTTTGCATATTTCAAAACTTTATTCAAAAATGCATTTGTTCTGTTAGCCAAAGTCCAGCAGATGCATAGATTAGGAGATATTTAGTATCGGATTTGCATCCAAGATGCCCCTAGACAAGGCAATATAGGTGTTATTAGCTCCTCCCATGGCCGCACCCCTATTCCCCACATGATCCCACCCCAGTCCCATCCACTGTTTCCTGGAACATAAAATACCTTTGACCTAAAACAAACAATAAAAAAAGCTTTAACTAACTTGTTGTTAGAGAGATTTCCAACAAATTGCACTGTGTTGGAGATCTCTCTCTAAAATTAAACAGGCTGCAGGGATATTAATATTGTTCTGGCCACACCTACAATTCAGAATGTGGGTGTGGCCAGCACATCTGAGGCACCACTTAAAATTAGCTGCTGTAGGCAATTGTCTACTCTGTCTATTGGGCATGCCAGCCCTGGAGAAATGGATACATTTGTTTCTAAAAAGTGAAAGTCTCTCTTAGTGCAGCACCATAAACCAAACAAACTCTGTGTTGCACCAAGAACTTAATTAACATAAATGAGGATTAATATCTGTTAAACTATGTATCTGCAAATCTTTTGGCTAACATGACACATAGGCAATTGTAATTATGTTTTTCAAACATGCAGACTTGGGGTTTATTATTTGGAGGTATTAATGTTCCTTTAAGATTATTTATTGTAGCTTAAATATTAATTTATTTTACCCCTCTGGCACACAATGGTTAAAAATACCTCACCTTGTGCAGTGGTAGATCAACTAAATTGATGACCAATGCACCACTGATTAACTAAACTAAACACAGATAATCATCATGGTGCTGTGGTAGATCAATCAAAATGACTGCATCACTGATTGACTCCGTTATACTCTTATAAGGATAAGGCACCTTTGGCAGTGGTAGATCAATCAAAATGACCATATTCTAACATGCATTTCTTTAATATTTGTCCTTTAAAGCAGCTTAAAATGTAATCATCCTGACATATATATATATATATTTATATATATATATATATATATATATATAATGAAGATTTAGATGAACGAAAGAAGTGAAGTCAGTTTCACAGAGTTAAGACACAGCACAGCTAGTGGCCAAACAACAGAACAGTCTGTGTCTAAATAGGGGCCTATAATACACTGGGAGGTGATGTAATAAGAAGGACTGGGGCAATTCCAGGGCAAAGCAACTACACTACAAGGTACAAGTTCAAATTCCAAAGGATTTAAATTGGACTTTAAACTCCTTGCATGCTAAACATTTGTCCATTGCATTACATGGCATTGTACTGAATACCTCTCTAGCATTCAAGAGGTTAAAAGCCCAATTTAAATCAATGGAAATTTCGGGCATTTGTGACCATTTTTGAGAATGCCAGACTCTATATGGCTAACTACTATAGGGCATGACTAATGAAAATATTTTGAATATCATGCAGATAAACAGTAGCACAGCATGTGGCTAATCCTTTGCTTAACAGGAGGGATGGCCAGGGTGTGTGCTCTGCAATCCCTACCACTATAGCTGGGTATGTGGACCAGCCTTCACAGTATTAATATAGGATGACCATATTTCCTTGAGACAAAAATGGGACGGGGTGAGGGACAGACGGAGAGTGGGACTCTGTCATTCCGAATCCGATCGTAGTAAGCTGCAAGTAGCGAGAACGCATCTCTGGCCAAAAAGCCTGCCCCTGAAGTAAATTTTAACTTCCTCTCTTCGTCACTCACACTAGTGATTTTACCATGTTTACTCTACGCATTGATTACTGTAGAGTCTTATGACTCATCATAATATCACTGCCTAAGAGACTCTATGGTAATTTACCATAGATTTGAGAATCTTAGACAGTTATGAGTCACTCAGTCATAAGACTCTATGGTAATCAATGTGTACAGTAAAACCACAGTAAAACTACCAGTGTGACGAAAGAAAGTTCTGATTTACTTTATTGCGTTCAGTTTTTTACAAAAAAATTAAAAACTATATATGTTATATTAAAAATGGAACAAAATTGACATTTATATTATATTGTCTAGAAATATGAAAAAAACTGTACTGTCCCATGTAAAACGATACGTATGGTCAGCCTATGCTTGATATCATCCTCCGACGTGCGGTTGTAGTTGAACATATTCTATTTTGGCATCAAATAACAAGAAACATTTTCAAAACAATGCGTTGGAGACATTTCTAGCATTAAAGGAGTTAATTAAAATGTATTGTCATTGTTGGTAATAAAGTGGGATTTTTATATTTGGCTATGCTCTATATTTTTCTGTTTTATGTATTTAAACTGGTTTTAACATGCAATTGCCAGAGGATTGTACAACATATTGAGAGGCAATGCATTGCACACACCACTAGCCCCCATATAGTTAATTTAGTTGCTTGTGTGCAGGAAAAAAGCAAATGGGGGGAGATGCACTAAGGTTCATTATGTTGACAAGTTTATTTTTGGTGGTGTGATTTGCCTTGGTGAATAAGACATACTTCTCCACTTATCCACACCCACTAAGAATTAAATATTCAAGGGTAGGGAAAAAGATACTGATGATTACCAAATGATGGTAGCATAAAAGTCACTTAAATATCATTATTGTAATTGTACTTGTATAAGCCTAAAACCAGACTCATGCTAAATTAAGAGCAGAATACTGCAAAGTTTTCAATGGTAGCATAAAGTTAAACTTCATTATTTCAGTGTTATGTGATATTTGACATTAGCTAGTTATGGAGACATTTGAAATGTACTTCTTTATGGGAAACTTTGAAAAATTGTGAACTTTGACATACACTGCCATGGAGAACTTTGAAAAACGGCTATTATGCCAATATGCTAAGTTTCTTGGGATATACCAGAATAGGTGTAATCTAAGGTATGCATTGAAAGCTATAACAAAATCCAGAGTTCTCCATCCTCATAGAGCAAAGTCATTTTTTTGTGAGTTCTGACTATATTGGTGAGAATTCAGTTGTTCCTTTCTTTTACACCTTTTTTAAAGCTATGTATTGAACGAGGCATAGAGGAAGTAGTGAGATTTAAGGCCATTTCCCTGCTCATGCTATGTGGCTGACATTCGGGGCCTGCTGGAATTAAAGTCCTAATGATGCAGGGATTGTAGACTGTTATGCACTATAGTGATCATACATTGTACTACATACTCCTAAGAGCAGTTACTAATGTTAGCGGCTCAAGCTAGTTGACCTGCACTACTGAATTTGTTGGAGGCTAACACCAGTGGAGCTGTACTGATGAATTTGTTAAAGGCAATGGTGAATTCACCCCAAAATAAGAGATAACGTCTCAAGTGTGATAAACTCTCCATATAATATGTATTCCATGGAGCTTATGTACTAAGATCTCTCAGGAGACGTAAAGGTTTTAGTGCATAGGCTACAAAGGAATAGCAGTTGGAGAGTTTATCACACTGCAGAGTTTATGTTTACAAATAGCTGTGTAGGCAGTGGATGCTGAACATTTACACAGTTACAGACAATGAGGCTGATGTATTAAGCAGAACTAGAGCAATACTTGGGCATACAAACTGAACCATAGGGGACAAATAATACAGATGTAGCAGTACTTTGTGCTCCTGATATTCCTCTCTTATCTATAATTTTATTTGTTAAGTAAACAAAGATTTCCATGAAATTTAATGGAAGTTGCTTACCAGTTCGAGGGCTGGATTCTATTGCAGGTGCTAATTTTATCTCTGCTTTTATCTCCAGGTTTCCCCATAGACTTCAATAGGAAAATTTTTGATAAATCAGTGGTAACATTTAGCACCTGCAATAGAATCCAGCCCCAAGATGGCTTAAAGGGATAGTAATACTTTATTATTACTATCCCCCATATTGTAGATATTTGTAAAATAATTTAATAGCCTCCAGGTTCATCTCTCAGACCTTTATGGTTTGAGAGATAACTGAAGGCAAAGTTCCCCCCACCCTCCCCCTTCCCTGAAGTCAGCTTTGTACTGACTGCAGGGGAAGTCTGTCGTACGACAGGCTTGCGGCTCTGCAGCTGAGCCGAAATCCCATTAGTGAAAAATAATTATTTCACTGAAACGGTCTTCTACATGTACTTGGTTTGCAAGCACACGTAGAAGACCGTTTCAGAGAAATAATTATTTTTCACTAATGCGATCGCGGCTCTGCTGCAGAGCCGCCTGATGAAAGTCAGACCGGATATCCCTGCAGTCAGTACAATGCTGACTTCAGGGAAGGGGGAGGAAGGGGGGTGACTTTGCCTTAAAGGTCTGAGAGATAAACCTGGGGGCTATTAAATTATTTTGCAAATATCTACAATATGGGGGATAGTAATAATAAAGTATTACTATCCCTTTAAATCAGAAAAAGGGACGTTAAGGACAGCTACATCAGTAATTCCAATTGAGTTAAATGGGAATTTTTTTTTTAATCCCCTAATGATAAAGATGTATTAATAACCAATTTATTAAATACTTCTCTAGTATTCAAGGGGAAAAGCTTAATCAGTTGAAATCTTGGGAATTTGTGTTTGTTTGCACCCTAATTGCTTCAATAATTTGTAGTACAGTTTTAACAGTCCCTTTAATGGCAATGTTTCTGAGTTATCTTGATTTGATAAGCAGCTTGCATTGACCTGCATGGGGATCTTTGCTTACTTAACACAGAAAGATAAGATAGGAAATCATGAACAGTCAGTACAGCCACATCTATATATATCAGCCTCACTTGGAGGATGTCCTGTTAAGATTCTTCACTAGAATCAATGTTTTAGGACTGCTCATGCCAAATGCTAATTTACCAAGCTATGTATTCTAGCTCCAAGTGAGGGGGAGTGTAAGTGTTTGGGGATTTTGGGTTGTTCCTTTCCCTTAAAGGGATAGTAATACTTAATATGGAAAAAAATATATATTGTAGTGTTTATCCCCCTGAGTTAAAAAAGGGTATTCTCACTGCTGAAAGGTGTTTTATGCAAAAGTTATTACAGCTCAAAGCTGAATTTTTTAGGTGCAATATCACAGTGGCCTGAAATTGTACAGTGGCACTGTTGTTACACCATCCTATGGACAGCTCTGGTCCGCGGACCATGAGTCTCCATAGGATGGTGTAGCAACAGCACCACTGTACAGTTTCAGGCCACTGTGATATTGCACCTAAAAAAGGCAAGTCTGAGCTGTAATAACTTTTGAATAAAACACGTTTCAGCAGTGGGAGTACTCTTGTTATACTCGGGGGGATAAACCCTACAACATATTTTTTTTTACATTTTAAGTATTATTATCCCTTTAAGTTTTGTTTAATGCCATGTATTAAAGTGATAGTATTGGCTCTTTAATATTCGTTGCCTGAGTCTTCTGTATATTAAAAGGAACATATTGCGCTATGTCTAAGTGCTTACTTCTGTGTAGTTCAAAATTTATGAAGTGCTAAAGATCCACCCCCCACCCATTTTCGCCACGTCACTCAGAAGATGCAGGCTGATCGGGACGGCTCCCGCCCCTTTTACCTAGTGTAAGCCATCTCTTCTCAGATGTGGAATGCAGTCCATAGACCAGACAGATAACAGAAGAGGACAATCTTCTTCCTATGAGAACAATGAAAGCCCTGCCCCCCTTGACAAGTTTTTCAGGTTTTTCCCTTATCTTAATTGAAGATTGTCCCTCTCTGCAGTCTACCTGGGCACCTCCTTTCTAATCTGGCTGAACAGTGTTACATCAGTAAAAGGGGTGGGAGGAGGATACTTTGTCATTGAATTACTCTTGAACTACAACTCTGACAGAATTGAAATAACACTCTCCAAAGTCCAAATACTATGATGATTAATTAGAGCTGAATTTATTATGAAACATTACTATCCCTTTAACTCTTGGATGCTGGAGAGGTCTGCAACGAATTACAAAGCAAAGTTAAAAAGGATTATAAAAAAAAAAAATACTCATCATTTCTCTTTAAAAATATATTGAATATGCCAAACAATACATCTCAATGCTCAAAGTGCCATCAGGATCCAGTACAATGTAATACAAGATTTCAGTGTCTGAATACAAAACTGGAAGCATTTTTACAAAAGGATAATTGTGTTTGTTGTGTATGAGTTTTATAATGAGATTTTTTTAATGAAAGAAATATGACAGATATTTGCAATTTCAAAATGACACAGTGTTAAAGGGACTCTTGTGGATGTTTAGATTGAGCACTTTTTTTTATAATAAGCAATCTTGTACAGTGTAGTTATAGCAGATAAGGTTTGATATGTAGTAACACCCTGTTCCATAACTGAGGATGCTTTGAGTGCTGAAAGTGCAAATTGCAGAGTCGTCTTCTCTGCTGAGTTTATTGGCAAGCAATAAATAATATTATACTGCAGCAATACTAAACCACAAATGGCATTTTTAATTCAGAGTAATAAAATACTAAAATGTCACTGAGTTAAATGTAAACTATACCTGTAAGACTAAGTGGCTCTTTGTTTAACAGAACTAGTAGAACAGGGATCCCCAAATGACTGGCTGGGGGGGAGAGATTACATTGTATCACAGAGGATCTCAAACGGTTAGCAGTAATGGAACCCTTTACATTCAAGCGAGATATATGTAGAACCCCAATATCATAACTCCTTAAAGGGATAGTAATACTTAGTTTTATCTTTATTTAATTTTGTAGGCATTAAAAAAACATGAAGAACGATATGTCTTATCTCTCAAACCTTTATGGTTTAAGAGATATTCACAAGCAAAGTATCGCCCCCCCCTGTTCAGCCAAATCAGAAGGGAGGTGCCCAGGTAGACTGCAGGGAGGGACAATCTTCAATTAAGATAAGGGAAAAACCTGAAAAACGTGTCAAGCTGGGCAGGGATTTCATTGTTTTCATAGGAAGAAGATTGTCCCCTTCTGTTATCTATCTGGTCTATGGACTGCATTCCACATCTGAGAAGAGATGGCTTACACTAGGTAAAAGGGGCGGGAGGGGAAACTTTGCTTGTGAATATCTCTCAAACAATAAAGGTTTGAGAGATAAGACTTATATCGTTCTTCATGTTTTTTAATGCCTACAAAATAAAATAAAGATAAAACGAAGTATTACTATCCCTTTAACTACTTGGATGCCAGGGAGGATTTTGACGCATTACAAAACAATGTCTTGCTAGCATCGAAGGGGTTATCCTAGCATAAATATTCAAATACATATGAATGCTAGTGGTAATTTAACCTTTTGAGTGCCAGAGGCACTCAAAGGGTTAAAGGGGACCTTTGCCCTAGGAATAAATGGGTTTTATATTTTTAACATATTAGTTTACCCAGATAGATGTCCTTCATACAGTAACAGATGAGAGTTGGTACCATGTTAGCCTTAGAAATACACGAAGCAAATATAGTCAAGTTGATACCTTTATTGGCTAACTAAGCAAGATCTTGAAAGCTTGCATCCTAAATCTGCTTAGTTAGCCAATAAAGGTATCAACGTGACTATATTCACCTACTTCATACAGTAGTGAGATATATCTGTCTATTTTAACATTATAGCTGCGGTTTCTTATATATATATATATATATATTATAGGGAGAGGGAGAGAGAGAAAACTGAATAATCAGCACTCACAGGATCTTTTAAGAGAAGCAAAACAGACTTTAATGGTGGATCAACGTTTCAATCCCACCAGGGATCTTTATGGATCAAAGAGCTGATCCACCATTAAAGTCTATTTTCCTTCTCTTAAAAGTTCCTGCGAGTGCTGATTTATGCAGTTCTATACATCACTGGATTTACGGCACCCAAGCTTTATCTTGATTTTGTTGTGACTGTGTCCCTCAGATGATATATATATATGTATACTGATCTCTATTGTAGTCTGCATCTAGGTCACAATCAAGTGGATCATAAGAGACACAAGTTGTTCTCAAACTTTAAAGGGATAGTAATGTTTCATAATAAAAGTAGCTCCAATTAATCATCATAGTATTTGGACCTTGGAGAGTGTTATTTCAATTCTGTCAGAGTTGTAGTACAAGAGTAATTCAATGACAAAGTTTCCCCCGCCCGCCCCTTTTACTGATGTAACACTGCTCAGCTAGAGCAGAAGGGAGGTGCCCAGGTAGATTGCAGAGAGGGACAATCTTCAATTAAGATAAGGGAAAAACCTGAAAAACTTGTCAAGGGGGGCAGGGCTTTCATTGTTCTCATAGGAAGAAGATTGTACCCTGCTGTTATCTGTCTGGTCTTACAACCAGATTACACATCTGAGAAGAGATGGCTTACACCAGGAAAAAGGGGCGGGAGGGGGAAACTTTGCTTTTGAATATTTCTCAAACCATAAAGGTTTGAGAGATAAGGCTTATATCGTTCTTCATGTTTTTTTAATGCCTACAAAATAAAATAAAGATAAAACGAAGTATTACTATCCCTTTAAAGGAAGAATTTGCAGTGGACTGCAAGAGAGATAAAAACAATGAAAATAATATATGCTATACCTGATTGCTATTGTAAGAGCATCTACCTAGGCAAGTCTATCTGTTAATCAAATTAAGAGCCTTTTATTCTTAAGCTAAAGTTCCCTCTGAAAGGGTTAGTAATGTCTAGTTACAAGTATTTTGAAGAGTCTTCTGAATATTAGTAACATATTGCGCTGTATTTAAGTCCTTAATTTATTGTAGTATAAAAGTTATGCACAGATAAAGATTCACCGCCCGCCCCTTCTGTCCATGTCACAAGAAGCTGCAGTCTGGCCTGGATGGCTGCAGCGAGGGACACACTTCATTAAGCAAAGGGAAATCTTGCCCTCCTTCGTCAAGGGGGTGGGGCTTTCCTTATACTTACTGAAATTTGTCACTCTCTGCATCCATTGAGTCGCACAACCCGATTACAGATCCAGAGGGAGGCAGCCAGAAGGGGCGGGCTGGGGAACTTTATCTCTACATAACGTTTGAACTACAATAAAGTAAGGACTTAAATACAGAGCAACATGTTACTATTAATATACAGAAGATTCAGCAAAATAATTGCAACTAGATATTACTATCACTTTAAGATTCAATTAAAAAGATAGAATTTTTCAAATAAGTTTAATAGTATCCAAATATTCCCCTTAGAGAGGGATTTTTACATCTGGGAACCTTTCAAATAAGCTGATCCTGAGATCGTTGAACTTTTAACCCTTTAGGTTCCCAAGAATGTAGATTCTAGGGGAACTATCCGTGCTTGTGATAACACTAAGGTACTACAATCAGTCCTCAAAGAACACTTACCATGAAACAAATTAGGAGTCTATTTAATAGCATTTCACTATAAAAGCACAGAGCAAGTAATATGTTATACGTATTAATATTAACACAGGTCTGGTAATTACAAAAATGTCCTATTTATGTAGATTCAGGTAATTGGTTCTCTCACAGCACTGTATAAACACATACTTGTCATGAGGATTCTTCATGCCCTTTCAAACAAGCATTCTGATGTGAAATAGTTAAAGCCACATTACAGATAAGCATTTAGCCAGAGCAATGACTCCCTGTACCTATATCTAAATACATTTCCAGTGTGTAAATATATAGGTTTGTTTTTATTACTGACTCCAGTGTTAATAAATGATGCACAACACAATGTTTGCACTGCATTGTTCACTAAAGCAAACCGCCCAACATTTCAAATAACCAAAGAGGGACACATTTGTTTTAGGTGGTGCTGCTGTGGGTGTGGTTGGTGGGCAGGGCATTATTGAGAATTTTTAAGTTATTTCATGACTTATTGACACCTTTTTCTGTAACTGAATAAATGATTTAGAGTAAAACCAAATTGTTTTATTTACACAGACAGATGTATAAACACATGTATTGAAGTTTAAACAAATATTAATGGGAGTGTCTTTGCTGTGGAGGAATGTGATACACTTATCTTTGCACCACAAAATATGATGTCCTAAAAAGAGGGACACCAGGCTGGAAAAGAGAGACTTGGGTCTCTTGGGTCAGAGGGATTTGTGTCTCAAATAGAACTGTCCCACCAAAAGAGGAAGACTTAGGAAGTATGCGAAAGAGGATCTTTCCAGGTCCTTTCCTTCAGTCTTGAAAGGATTTTGCATGATAATCCCCCTTATCAATTTATTCCACACCTCTCAGAGAAACTGGTTTTAGTAATCTACAAAGGTGAAGAGATGTGATTTTCTGGACATGTGGATAATAATTATGTAGTCTTTAGCTGACCAAGTCTGAAAATAAAGCTAAGCTGAGATTAGATTCCTCACTTACTAAATCAAAATTGTCTAAACTAGTAAATATACAACCAATCTAAATATATACATTTAATGAAAATAAGAGCTAGGTAACAGGTTCATTTTAACTTGATCTCTTAGAGATGTTACTACTTCAGCACACAGAAGGCAAGCTAACCTCCATTTGCCTTTCTAGTAGAGATGACATCAATTTAGAGACAACATAAGTAGCTGGTTGTTGCAAATCATATAGTAGAAAAGACTGGAGCCTTTAAGAAACTGGCCTTTCAGCTGGAGTCTTTGACATTTTGGTACGGTTAGATTATAGTGCACAATGTTACCGTTTCAATCTTCCACACATCCGCAGGTAGACTTAGAAACACTAATGTTCACTTCAGTCTTCTTCCCATCTGCTGTTACTGAAATTTGTTCTGTGGAACCCCTTTTACTTCTCCATAGAAGCCTGGGATTCTGCAGAACATAGTTTGGGAACCATTGATCTAATCACTGATCTATTACATTGTAGAGACTTGCCCTAAATAGTCTGTGTATGATGAATGTATTTATGTACATATACTGAGAGGGCAGGGGGCAAACAAGACGATAAAAGGAGATTCAGTCATAAAAGTTTGACCATCCCTGATATGGGATCTTGTTATATCTATATTTTGTTGTTTTGTTTTTAATTGAAACACTGTGGTAGTCTATAGCTGGTCAATTTCAATTTACAATCTGATAAAGATAAGAAGGCAAATATTCTAAGAAGAACTGAAGCAATTCTGGGGCAAAGCAAAAGCATCAATAAAAAAATAAATTACCCTCTATTTGTTTAATATGGCTTAATCCCTATTGTACACTGCTGTGGAATTAGTTGGTGCTATATAAATAAACCAGTTGAAGAGCCCGTTACATGGGCCACAGTGCCACTGCCAGCCAGTTGCAGGGCAGTCATGCACAGCAGAGACTGCCCACGCCACGGCTGATACAGTGCTAGCCGGTCGCGGTGCAGTCATGTTCAGTAGAGATTGCCCGCCCTGCGGCTGATACAGATCTGATGCTCCTTTGGAGCGCCCCGCTCTGTATCAGCCTCATCATGGGCAGTCTCTACCACGCATGACTGCGGCGTTACACACATTTTAGCAAATTATTTTATAGGATTAATAATAATAATAATAATAATAATTATTGTGTTGTAATGGGTTGGATAACTCTCTGGCACTCAAGGGGTTAACTTATAATACTTTTTTTTATCTTTAAAAAAAACAAAAAACATTATCATGTTTTAGAATTTCTTGCATGAATACACTTCCCATCCACATAAACCCAACACTTCTTCATTCTAAATTACACTGGTGTCATCTCCTTTGAAAGTTTCTGCACAATGATCCTATTCTTAATACATACAGTAAGATCACTATGCATTCCCCATCTGGTGATTAGCCATACATTTAGTAACTAGAGAAAGGACCCATTGAATGAGAAAATCTTTCCAAATCCTAATTTACTCTATCTAACCATTTATCAAGATGCCTAAAGAAATTTGCTTCTAGACAAATTGATTTCACTGAACAGCGCAGCATTCTAAAAGATTGCTGCTTGATAAATGCAGGCCTAAAAGTTTAATTTCATATACGATTAATTTTTTCTTTATTTTTAATTCTGTATGTATTTTACAAATGTTAAAACAGACAGGGGCTGATGTACTAAGGAAAGAGGTGCAATTGTGGGGTGTATCAACTGCACCATAAGGGACAAATAAACATTATTAATATTCTTTTTGATTTAAATTGGAGTTTAATTGCTTGACTGATATAGTGGTAACCATTTCTGGGGTTAAAATCCCCACTTAAATGCAAAGCAATTTTTTTTGCTCCTTATAGTGTAGTTGGTTTGCAAGGAGTCGCACAATTTTTTCTTCAGACTCACAATGTACCTTTGTGCTGTGTCACAATGTGAGGTTTATAGTGTACTCTTGTCCTATGTCACAATGTGAGGCTGATAGTGTACCCTTGTGCTATGTCACAATGTGAGGTTGATAGTTTACCACTGTGTTATGTCACACTGTGAGGCTGATAGTGTACCACTGTGTTATGTCATATTATAGGGCTTATAGTGTACCACTGTATTATGTCATACTGTGAGGCTGATAGTGTACCATTGTGTTGTGTTACACTGTGAGGCTGATAGTGTACAATTGTGTTACATCACGTTGTGAGGTTGATGGTTTACCACTGTATTATATTACACTGTGAGGCTGACAGTTTACCATTGTGTTATGTCACACTGTGAGGCTGATAGTGTACCACTGTATTTTGTCACACTGTGATGCTAATAGTGTACCACTGTGTTATGTCACACCGTGAAGCTGATGGAAAGTGGTACATTGTGAGGCTGTTGGTGTACCGTTGTGTTACATTACACTGTGAGGTTGATGGTGTACCACTGTATTATATTACACTGTGAAGCTGATTGTGTACCACGGTAGTATATTACACCATGAGACTGATGGAAAAGTGGTGCATTGTGAGACAGATGGCATTACACTGTATTATATTACACTGTCAGGCTGAATATGTATAATTGTATTATGTCACACTGTGAGGCTGATGGAAAAGTGGGGCACTGTGAGATTGCTAATGAGGCTGATAGTGTAGCACTGTTCTATGTCACACTGTTAGACTGATGGTGTACCACTGCATTATATCACACTGTTAGACTGATGGTGTACCACTGCATTATATCACACTGTGAGGCTAATGGAAAAGATGTGCACTGTGAAGCTGTGCACTTGTACGTACCCCAAAGTGCAAGGTGATTGGAGGGTTATTATTAGGATGCTTTTGTTCATCTTTATTAATGGCGAAGAGTGTGCTGGTATACACTAACGTCATCATATGTATATATACACACTGAAGTACAAAGATATTGGGGGTTATTATAAGAAGGCTTTTAGTCTCCTTTAATGATAAAGAAGTGTGCACACATATGCACTAAAATCATCATATGCACTTGTACATACCCTAAAGTGCCAGTGCATGATTTGTAGGCTGTAGCCTAAGCCAGGAAAATGAGCTATACTTGCATATTTGTACATTTCCCCCCTATAGTGTTTAATAAATATTTCCTTATACATTTTAGAAAAACTACTGGTTCATGCAGACATTTTAACTGTTAATGATACATTTGAAACCACCACACAAAATACATTTACAATACTTCTGCCTTTGTGTAACCCCTGAGGGAATACAAAAGCACAGCACTTTAGTTGTGTCTGTAGTCTCTTACGATAATAGCTTTGAAAACATTATTTCAATAATGCCTGGAAACCTTAGTCATTCCCACAGAGAGCATTAGATTTGGTTGCAGTTTTGATTGTGCTGAATAAACTAGGCAAACTGCAGGCCTGATGCTAATACAAATATATATTTTCTAATAATGCACCTTAAGGGGCATTATGCCAAAAGCTAAAGATGAGAAATTCTGGAGCAAATCAACTGAACAATTTTTTGTTGTCCTTCACGTACCTAACACAAATAAGCTTCTTACTAAAACTCTCCCAGTAATCCTTTGAATGCCAGAGGGGTATGCAATGCATTGCTCTGTGATGCATTGCGTACCCCTCTGGTACCCAAAGGGTTAATACTGCTTGTGGAGAATTTTATTAGCTTTTTTGGGATGTTTCTTTTATTGTATGTGATATAGTAACAAGACCCCAAGTAAGAGTGTACATTTATACAGTTTTCTTGTGTATGCTATAGGGCAGGTGTACTGGTCTTCCTGGCATTAAATTCTTAATGACAGAGGACTGTGAGTGCTGGTATGCATGGAAACAATCATACATTCTAGTGCAGTGGTTGACAAAGTGAAGCCCTCCAGTTATTGCCAGACTACAATTACCATCATACACAGCCAGCCACCGGATGGGAGTTTTTCTCTGGAAGCAGCTGGAAGGCCACAATTTGGCAATCCCTGCATGCATACATTTATCATTTATGTGAGAAAAATGGTTAAAAATTGGCTTTCACATTTCCAATCTCGTATTCATTAGGGTGGTGGTTCAAGTAAAATTCCGAACTAAAACAGGTGCTGAAAATGATTTCTTGGCCCTATTTCCATCTAATGCCAATTTAGTAAGCAATTATACCCCTAAAATTCTCTCCAAGGTTGCTGTAATGTAGAAGTGTATGGGTTCTTTGGGCCTGTTCTTCTCCACTGTGGCTTGTTTCATGTAATGCATGAAACAAAGCAAAATGAAAATGACTCTACTCCATTTTCCTGCTCATGCTAGATGGGAGGCATTTGGGCCTTGTTGGTGTTAAAGTAGAAGTCACTTTGTAAAATCTAGTTGTTTCAGAAAGAGCTTTGAAAAGCAAAATATTTTTATGTTTGCCATATTTTAATTTAAAACAATAGTATACAAGATGTGTAACTTTATTTATTTGTCAGTTAGTACAAGCCTTCCTCAAACATTCCTCACAGCGCTGCATTACCAACTGACACTTCTTACCAGGAAGTACTAGCTCAGCTGAATAAACTGACACATAATTAAATCTAAATATCTCAGAAACTATGTTTTGAAATAAAAAATGGCTAACATAAATATGGGTGATTTTTTTCAAAATCACCTATTTGTACAAAGTGGCACTTCCACCTTAAAGTCCTAAGATGGAACTTTCGCAGTAGAGATGCTTTACCTCAATTGGTGCATCTCATAAAATAGTTTGTTAAATGAATTTTTTAAAATTGCAATATTTCTTGAGAAACAGGATTTCAAATATCCCCTAGTGAGTGACATCATCTGTTACTTTGGCTGTGGAACAAGCTGTAATGCAACATTCTGCAAGATATCCCCTTGCTCACATTATCCTCCCACCTCCCATCCAGGTCTCCCTAGAAGCGAACTCTCTCCCTGGTATGTGTATTAATAAAACATACATGCATAGGCTGCAGTCTGATTCCCAACACAGCAGTTAGAACACAAGTTCCCAGCAGCCTCCCCAACAGCACAGTACAGTGCGCACCACTTTTGCAAGATTATCTTGGCTGCCGTATGAGATGAAAGGGGTGTGCTGCCTTGATACACTTAAAGAGGAAGATTGACAGATGGAGAGAACTGCCAATAAACTTAAACGTCAGGGCTCTCCCTGTAGCTTCCGAAAACAAAAAAGTATTTATGCACAACAGGGGGAACAAATATACTTAAATGGACATTTTAAAGCCTTTTGGGGGATGATAACTCAGTTGGTGGTGGGGGCAGGGGAGGTTGAAAGGTGACAGTTCTGATTTATCAATAGCAGAATGTGTGCACTGTTCTGTACTAGAGCAGTGGTATGGCTGGCAGAGAATGTTGTAGATTGACAGCAGCTGGAGGGCCTCATGTTCCCATCCCTTGCTAAAGAGCTCACGCTGCCTCACACATACCCCAAGGTTCAGCCTCTCACATGATTGTTAATGCCAGTGGAGCTGCGCTGGAGCATTTGTAAATTCCCCCATAGACCTACAGGATCCCTAAACAAAAAAAGAATGAGTTTGACAAACTAAGACAAAGGAACTCATGTACTAAAGTGGTTTTTAACATCTAGAATGCTAGCCCCTTTTAAACCATTGGCACTCAAAGGGTTAATACCTTGTTTAATCTATGGTGCAATTGCCCCAGAATTGCTCAAGTTCTTCTTGGTAAATCAATGCTCCTTGACACTCTTGATATTACCATCTGTAATTGGCTACTAGCCTGTAATTTACTTTTTTGTCAATAAAGTTTGTTTATAAAAACAAAACCAAAAAACATGCTGATTAAATACCAATATAAATTGCCCACATAACTGATACCAGTACTGTGAATGACTGAGAGTGTGTGCTTCGGGTTGCCTCTTTGTTTCGTAGTGCTCTTTAATGACACTGCCTACATTTTTCACCCCTATAATTCACAGACAAATAATACAAAAGGACAGTAGACAAAAGTAGCTATCATTACCTCTTTCCTTGTAACTTTTATTGTGCCTTAGGGAAATCTTTCCACAACAGAGAGGATTCTGGAATCAGACACATATGGATGGGCCCTTGTACTCGGCTAAAATCCTGTCCATCTGTTCCTGTTGTAACTTAATAACACATGTTGAAATGACTTCTGTAGCTCTCATAGAACAATTCTTTTGAAAACTACTGAGTCCCCTGACCGGTTATAAATAGCTGCAACTCTAACGTACATTCATACAGATATGAGCTGAGAGAAAAAGGGTGAGGGTGACCTTATCCGTGGTAGCTATAAAAAGAAATTATATTTCAGCAGAATCAAATCCCTTGGATAATCCAAGGGAATCCCTATTGTTACAAGGGAATCTGGATACGATTCTATCAGATTCTTGCTGTCAAAATATAATACAGTCCTCTTTGTTCTGAAGGAGCTTGCATGACACTGAGGTCATGTCCAGTCTTGTACAGCCAGAGATCATTGGCAGCTGAGGTGAGCTCTCCAGCCAATGGTGGACTGCAACTAACCTCATCCTCAGCTGTAAAAAAGTCAGTGGAGAATAATGGGAGATGTTGTAGTCAAATAATAACTATTGGTGGATGGCTAAGGATGATGGGAACTGTAGTCAGATAATAGCTAAAGAGCCACAGGTTGATCATCTCTGATTTATTGTAATAGCAAATGATGAACAACATGTAAAAGGTGCTTCACATTTTTTATTTATCTTTTAACATTACAAAACGTAGAGGTAATATAAAAAGAGTAGCGCAAAGAGTATAAAAATACAACATCTCAACAATGGTGTGGAGGGAGAAGGGGTGGAGGATGGAGCACCCAAATCTAGTACTCCCATAAATCCCTGTGTTCCCAGGATAATCCTGGATTTTGGAGCTTATCTCAGTGTCCAGACTAAAACTTAGTGGGACCATTAGATGTCTCTGATTTCTGCCTTTCAGCACACAATATTGTGATTAATTAACAGCCAAATGTGGCACTTCGAAAAAGTGGGCGGCCACACACACACAATGTTCTCTGCATACTGCTTTTGGCGTTACGCCAGGGGCGAAAATGTTGTTTTCCTTCTTTTCTCATCTGAAAAAGTAGCTGCTCTTTTTTGATATCGAAACAAGGGAATCAAATATTTATTTAAAGCGGAACTACCACCTGAAATACACTGTTGCTTAAATAACTCCCCATCTAGCGACTAGCTGCTTAGTAGCGCTAGTCACCAGAATTATTACATTGTTAAATAGATTTACCCTTTCTTTCCGGGCTGACAGCAGGACGGAGTACAGACATCTTGCCATAGTGACGTCTGTGCGCCTGCGCTGTCAGTCCCTTCCGGAGCCGAATGGCTCCTAGCAACGCCTCCTAGAGCCGGCCAGGACTAACAGCGCAGGCGCGCGGACGACACTATGGCAAGATGTCTGTGCTCTGTCCTGCTGTCAGCCCGGGAAGAAAGGGTAAATCTATTTAACAATGTAATAATTCTGGCGACTAGCGCTACTAAGCAGCTAGTTGCCAGATAGGGAGTTATTTAAGCTAAAGTGTATTTCAGGTGGTAGTTCCGTTTTAAAATCTAATTGTCTTACTAAATTGGTTACCTCAGCCTGTCTTGTACTTGGATATCTTGATCATTAGTTCCTTCACGGAGGTAAGAACAGTGCAAATGCATTGATTTAACAAAGTACTTACATGTTATATTTAAAAAATCCATCTGGGTCTCTAATACACTTAATTACCTATACAGAGCTTTGTCTCATTATTGCAAGAGCTTTAGCAAATTATACACAATGAGAGTTTTTGGTGGTATCAGAACCATTTACTACTAATGAGTTTCAAATGCAATGACTGCAGTGTGCTTGCAGTTATGGCAGTATTTTTAATACAATTCACCTTTGAAAGCACAAACAAGGAGAACAAATAGCAAAGGTTACGTTTTCAAATGAACTAATAAAAATAAAGTTTTAACACTCTTTGGGAATTAAATTGTATGTACCGTTTCAATTGAGAACAAAGATAAAGCACTGAATGAGTTTATTGTTAGCTATGTTTTGGTAAGAATAAACTAAACAGTTTCTCAACTCTGAACATTTTCTTTCCTGTTTTGATTTATCTAACTCACAAGTTAGGCAATGTCATTAGATTACTATAAAAGGGCCCTGCCACCCCTACCTTTTAAAGGGTAGCTGGCGGCTGCACTGCAGTTGTTAATGGCTCTTGACTTCACACTGTGTGTAGTGCTCTTCCTACTTACTCACACGTGATGTGATGCCACTGACTTCACTGCCAGAAGTTGGAAGCCAGGTGGGTTTGGGAAAGAATGGTCTAGTCTGAGACTTGATGCATGGGACAAGGCGAATCATTTTAATGAACACACTATAGGATTATGAATTTGCATAGCTGGGAACTTATAAAAGAGAAACACCTGGAGATCTGAAGCCCAGGGGGAAAAAAAAGAGAATAGATTGCATTAACCCTTTGAGTGCCAGAGGGAAGAGCAACTGCAACACATTGCAATATGTACCCTTCTAGCATGCAATGGGTTCAATGAAAAAGAAGAATACACTTACCAGCCAACACTGGCTGGTGTGCAGGGTCTCCTCTCCACTCCTTCTCCCGCTCCTCGTGCAATTCGGCCAAGCAACTTAAAACCATGGCTGTCTTCACTCTTCCTACTGACATCTGCCCCTGTCTATCCAATCATTGGCTGGCTGAGGTCACTTGCCTAGGATGCAATGCCTCAGCCTCACGCCAGTACAAGAGCTAGTCTGTTTTTTTTTTCTTTACAACACTGTACACTCTGCACAGGAGAAGCAGATTGTGTTACCCGGAGAACTTGATGTTTCATCAGGAGACCCGGAGACAGTGCCCTAAATCCAGAGTCTCAGAGTGAAACCCGACAAGTTCCCAGCTATTTGAATTTGTGAGATGGTACTGTGGCAAGTTGGAAGGGTTGGTTGGTGGGCGGGCTGGTGGGAATGACAGGCCACTGCCAGGTTCCTCTAAAAATCTGGCACACTAGGCAAGTGCCTAGTCTGTCTATTGGTAAATCTGGCCCTGGGTAAAACACTCTGTAAATAAATAAGTAAATAAATAACATTTCTAGGATTTCATTAAACATTTGCTTTACTACTATTAATCTGGTGTTAGGTTGCTTCCAAGGAAATGTTTTCTGGCCACTGAACTTAAGTAGTGCAGTGGGTTGTTTCATTTGTTTGACAGAAGGAAGACCTAATTCACTGTATCCCATTAGTATGCCACTAATTTGGAGCATGTCCATCAATTAATATATATGTGTCTTTTTGATCAATATACGTCTGAAGGAATGTTAGTTTTAGTTAAGAAAGGCTAGAGAAGTTAAACTTGTACACACTATAGAAACGGCGTCTTAGAGGGGATATAATAACATTATATAAATATGTTCAGGGCCCATACAAAAGGCTCTCCAAAGACATGTTCATTAACAGAACAGTACACAGGATGAGGGACCACCTGCTTAGACTTGAGCAAAGGAGATTTCATCTATAACAGTGGAAGGGTTTCTTTACAGTAAGGACAATAAATGTATGGAAGTCATGAAGAGGTGGTGCTATTGAATACAGCAGATGACTTTAAAAAGGGCCTGGATACTTTTTTAAAAGAGCAGCGTTGTGCTTTGTGGGTTCTAATATAATAATACAGACAGACACACAAGTCTATGCTCAGCTTTTACTTATATGCAACTTGCAGACAATTCTGAATAACCAGTCCAAACCAGTTTTGTCACATGACACAACTGAGCATGAATGCACTGCTGAGCATGCTCAGCTTCTTAAAGCAACATATTCACATAACATAAAACTTATACACATATCATTATACCGTCCCCTTTTAGGAAAATGAAAGTATTCTATCTGATATAGACATCTGAGCATGACTGTATCAGTCTTTCTGGACATTTTCATTGACGTGCAGACTGTCTAACCTTCACATCAGTATCTGACGCAGCCTCCATGTTGCTATCTGGCACTTCATCAGAGTCTATGTTGGGACACATTTGCTCTGGTTCTTTTAGAATGTCCCTTCTATTCCTTCTAAGAACTGCTCCATCCTCTGTTTGAATCAGGTAAGATCTTGGTTGCACTTCTTCTTTGATAGTACCCTTCTCTGAACAAATATTGGCCTTGTCTTTTATTCTCACTTCCAGTCCCATGCATTTTTCTTTTCAAGTAACCATCTCAGAGGAGCTATCTTCATGGACAGGTTGGGTATGAACTTTCCCATGTAGTTGACCATGCCCATAAACTTCTGCACATCCTTTTTGGTTTGTGGTCTCTACGTGTTTTCAATTGCAGATATCTTCATGGGATCACGTCTGACCCCTTCGTTGCTGATGATGTCTCCAACAAACTTTAGTTTCTTTACTCCTAATTGACATTTTTCTTTGTTTAGTTTCAAGTTTACTTGTCTAGTAGCTTCTAGAACATGTCTGAGTTGAGAATTATCTTCCCCATATGATAATGTCTTCCATGGATGTGTCCACACCTTCAATGTGTTCGTATATCATGTGAATAGTTTTGTGATACACTACTAGGGCAGATGCAATGACAAAAGTTAATCTCAAGAATCTGTATCTAGCATATGGTGTGTTGAATGCACACAATTTTGAGCTGGCTTCATCCAACTTCCATTGCCAAAATCCTGAGGAAGCATTCAATTTACTGAAATATTTAGCATTTGCAAATTGTGACATTATCTCTTCACGAGTAGGTAATTTAAAATATTCTCTTTTTATTTATTTTATCGCTTTATTTAAATCACGAGGATCTAGGAAAACCCATAATTTTCAATTTTTCTTGTCCACTATCACCAGAGAATTCACCCACTCAGTTGGTTCGTCTATTTTTTAATGACTCCCAGGCTTTCCATTCTATCAAGCTCTGCTGGTCTTGCAGTGCAAATGGTACTTTCCTGCAGGGATGTACTACTGGCGGTACTGTTATGTCTATCCTGATGGTGTGTTCACCTGGTAGACAACCAAGCCCTTTGAATAAATCACTGTATTCTTCCATCAAACTGTCATATTCAGAATTACTTCCAGTCTCAAGTACTAGTACTCTTTTCACCAGGTTCAGTCTCTCACAAGATGATAAGCCTAATATTTCCTGAACATTCTTTGGGACCACAATGAATGAAAGAGCATGCACTTCATTTTTATATGACACTTTTACCACGCATTTACGTTTTACTGGTATAGTTGCACCAGAGTATCCTGTAACTCTGATACAGATTGAACACAATCTCTGATATGACGTTAACTTGAGCTCCAGTATCTAACTTAAATGACATTTTAATGTTTTGCACCTGCAGTGTGAGGATCCAGTCCTTTTGTGCTTGCTCATTCTGTAGCAGTGTATTTACATAGAATTCCTCCACAGCACATTCATTCAGCATGTGCGCTTTATTCTGCTTTTCTGTGCTTTTGCAGCATCTTGCATAATGATTTAGTTTACCACATTTATTACAGCTCTGTCCGTATACAGGGCATTTCTTTGGTGAATGTTCAGCTCCAGACCAATTACAAGGCTTTTGTCTTTTATCTAAGTCTAATTTTTTTTCCTTTTGCGGATTGCATCTGTCTTTTCACCATATTTCTCTTTTGCTTACACTTTCTCAACTGGTCTACGGCACATATTTCATTAGTGAGCTCTTTGGCCTGTGAGTGACGTAACAGTTTCAGCTGCTCTACACAATGCTAAGGCCTTTTCTAGATCCAGGTCTTGCTCCCTAAGCAGCTTTTCCCTCAGCACATTATCTGGTATGCCTCATACAATTCTATCTTTTATCAAGGAATTTGTTAACTCTACAAACTCACATGTTTTGCTCTATTTCCTCAGCTCTGTCACATATTGATCAACTAGTTGAAGAGCCCGTTACAGGGGGCCACAGTGCCACTGCCACCCGGTCGCGGTGCAGTCATGCTCAGTAGAGACTGCCCGCCCTGCGGCTGATACAGATCTGGATGCTCCTTCAGAGCACCCCGCTCTGTATCAGCCTCGTCACGGGCAGTCTCTACTGCGCATGACTGCGTCGTTACAAACTTTCTAGCGAATTATTATATAGGATTGATTCTCCAGGCTTCTGCATACATGTAAAGAATCTGTGCCTTTCATATGTAACATTTCTTTTAGGTATGCAATATTCTTCAAAGGTATCCATTATTGGCTTAAGTTTTAGGTTATCTCCTTCTGGAAACACAAAGTTATTGTACACTTCCAGTGCTTCTTCACCTATTACATGCAGAAACAGTGAAGTTTTCATTTGTTTCACCTTTTCTGTCAGCATCAATGGCACAGAGATATAACTCAAACCTTTGTTTAAATCTCCTCCAATTCTCAGCAACATTCCCAGTCAACTGAAGTTTTGGTGGGGGTTGAAGGCCTTCCATACTGTCTCTTACCCTGATTCTACAGGCTTTTTTCTCCGCTCTCAGCAAAACTAGAAGACTTGTAGCACAGCAAACACTGGAGTATTCTCTCTCTTCAACCCAGCACTTCTGACACCATGTTGTGCTTTGTGGGTTCTAATATAATAATACAGACAGACACTAGTGATGATTGAGCACCCCGATGCTCGGGTGTTCGGGTGCTCTGGCCGAGCGCCCCCGGAGGCTCGAGTGCTCGGCCGAGCACCCGAGCCCCATTGAAGTCAATGGGAGGACTCGAGCATTACACCAGGCACCCCCTGCTCTGATGAGGGGAGGGTGCCTGGTTCATAGGAAAAGGTCAGAAAATGATGGAAACACCACAGAAATGGTTCAGGGACAGCATAGGGAGGATGTCTGGATGCATCTTGGACTCCAACGTCGCTGCTGGGAACGATGTTTCGCCCGTAGTACGCCATTTTTACAGACTGACCGTAAAACACACAAAAAGGAAGATAAAAACTAATCTGCGGCTAGGCACACTAAACAATATGTGACGCTAATCTGCGGCTAGGCACACTAAACAATATGTGACGTTAATCTGCGGCTAGGCACACTAAACAATATGTGACGCTAATCTGCGGCTAGGCACACTAAACAATATGTGACGCTAATCTGCGGCTAGGCACACTAAACAATATGTGACGTTAATCTGCGGCTAGGCACACTAAACAATATGTGACGCTAATCTGCGGCTAGGCACACTAAACAATATGTGACGTTAATCTGCGGCTAGGCACACTAAACAATATGTGACGCTAATCTGCAGCTAGGCACACGAAACAGAATGTGACGCTAATCTGCGGCTAGGCACACGAAACAGAATGTGCCGCTAATCTGCGGCTAGGCACAGTGAACGGAATATGTGACGTTAATTTGTGAATTTGCACACTAAACAGAATGTGACAATAATCTATGGCTAGGCACACGTTTAAAATGGCCCTTTTTGTCGCTGCGTTGTAAAATAATTGGCCCTGTGCACCTAACAGAATATGTCAGCTTGTCACTGCACTGTTAAATATTTGTCCCTGTGCACCTAGTACAATGTCACCTTAGAACATGTCCCCCCCCACAAAAAAATGAAATTCTGCCACCCCCAAAAAAAATTAAATGCTGCCCCCACACACAACAGTCCTAAAAAGGACTTTTGGGTCTTGAAAGAGTTTCAACAATTTTATTCTCTCTACACTGACTTCCTGCCTGAGCGCATCTCTCCCTGGCTAAGAATGAGCCGAACTCGCGCGTCGGGTGCTATACAGCACCCGATCACGGGTTCTGGCCAGCCAATCAGTGTAATGCCAGCAGCCAACATGGCTGCTGGCATTACACTGATGTCAGAGCCTCCCCGCACGTTTATTGGCTGCGCAGCAGCCGAGAAACGTGCGGGGAGGAGACCCGAACATGGCGGGCGAGCACATGCGGTACTCGTACGAGTACCGCCATGTGCCGAGCAGAGCGATGCTCGAGCCGAACCGGGCTTCGGCCGAGCATGCTCGCTCATCACTAACAGACACACAAGTCTTCTTAGCTCAGCTTTTACTTATATGCAACTTGCAGACAATTCTGTACAACCAGTCTAAACCAGTTTTGTCACATGACATCACTGAGCATGATTGCACTACTGAGCATGCTTAGCTTCTTAAAGCAACATAATCACATAACATAAAACTTATACACATATCATTACAAGCAGAACATAGTGGGGTATGTATATTAATATTGGGATTAATATATATTTAGTGCTTGTTGATCCAATGAGAAATCTGATTGCCACTTGGAATCAAGAAAGAATTTTTCCCCCATTGAAAGCAGAATTTGAAATTGCTGTATTGAGGTTTTTTTTGCCTTCTTTTGGATCAACAGCGGTAAACAGTAATAGGAAAAGGGTTAAACTTGATGGATGCAAGTCTTTTTTCAACCTAAACTACTTTGTGAACGACATGGAAGGGTTTATGCAGAAAACAAAACATGATTAATTCTGGACCAAGCCAGCTGACCATAGGAGAAAATAAAAATTGCTATCACCCCCATGATAGAGTTAGTATGCTCTAGATTTGCTCATATTTTGTGTTCTGCATTATACACAAAAGTTGTATGGGATGTACCATCTAGGAGTCTTGTGTGTTGGTTCTTTGTAAATAACAGCCATGATTTAGGCACACATATGAGAATAACCTTCCAACTGTTTGTATCAGAAACATAATTTAACCCCCTGAGTGCCAAAGAAGTATCCAAGGCATTGTGTTATCACTTAAATATTTCTACCAAGCTATGAAGTAGTGAAAAGTGTGTTCTTCTTCAATCAGGGAATTTTAATAAGAATCAAAGTGCAAATCCAGCCTTTCATGGACTCAAGTATATTTCATTTAGGAATATAAATTTACAAATGCATTGTCTTCTGGTTTGTGTGCATTGGTTTCAATTTTGAACAAAGCAGAAAAACATCTTGAGTTTTAAGGTCAAAGACTTACATTAACCCCTTAACGACCGATGGTGTGCCAGGACTGTCACTGGCAGATGTGCGTTAAAGTCCTGGTATGTCATGGAATTCTGTGATGGCAGTGTGGCTGCACGCCGCTCTACCATCCCAGAATTCATTGTGCAAAAAAAAGTGCTGCTGTCTTCTATGGCCACCCACCCTCAGATCAGGTGGTTGCTAAGGGTTTAAATTAATGCTAAATTAAAGGGATAGTAACACTTCGTTTTAACTTTATTTTATTTTGTATGCATTAAAAAAACATGAAGAATGATATAAGTCTTATCTCTGAAACCTTTATGGTTTAAGAGATATTCACAAACAAAGTATCCCTTCCCTGTTCAACCAGATCAGAAGGGAGATGCCCAGGTAGACTGCAGAGAGGGACAATCTTCAATTAAGATAATGGAAAAAGCTGAAAAACTTGTCAAGGGGGGAAGGGCTTTCATTGTTTTCATACAAAGAATATTGTCCCCTTCTGTTATCTGTCTGGTCTTACAACCAGATTCCACATCTGAGAAGAGATGGCTTACACTAGGTAAAAGGGGCGGGAGGGGAACTTTGCTTGTGAATAGCTCTTAAACCATAAAGGTTTGAGACATAAGACTTATATCATTCTTCATGTTTTTTAATGCCTACAAAATAAAATAAAGTTAAAACGAAGTATTACTATCCCTTTAAACCCCATTTACCATAATCCGGGAGGAAAATTCGAAAATTCTAAATATTACTATGAATTAATTCTGTGTGGATTGGTTCCCCAAAGGGAATCTTTAATTCGTACTGGATTTGGTGTCTATTTAGGTGCATGTAAACATTCTGTGCAGGGCTACAGGACTCCAAACTCCTTATACTGAGAGATTCCCAAGATGATTTCAGTGGGAGGAGTTTGAAGAGAATCATGCCTGCCTCTATGAACATGATATTCAGATCTAACTGAAAAATCCACTTGGTGATCTAAACCATACAAAAAATCCATTAATTGTCATTTATGCTTACAATTTTCTTCCAGATTAAGGAAAGTGTGTGTGTGGGTTATTATTATGAGATGTTAGTATTCCTAACAATGACTGCTTGCTGTATAAGTATATATATATCTGGAAATACCACAATTGTCCAACATTTTTAAAGGTTAAAATGTAGCATTTCTTTATCAAGCTTCATAAAGGGTCTGGCAGACAACTTCTGTCATTTCCAGTCTAAGCAAGCTGCCATTCCCAGTTCATCATCAGCCAGTAAAATGTGTTGGCACCCATTTCCTGCACTGTATATGTACACTATTTATAGACTGCAGCTGGAGCGGACAGGCAGACAATAGAACCAAAGAGACTATTCAGAGCAAACGTATTGTCATTAAATCTGATATTTCTGTTTTATCAAAGTACAAAAAAGTAATAACATACCAAGTATATTATCCAAAAGCCCAAATAATAATATTGACACATTTATTACATCATAACAGAAGGACAAGGGAAGACTATTTTCAACATACTTAACCTTTCATTTTGTTTTCTATTTCATTTACAACATAAAAGGTTTCTACAATTTTGGAGCTGGATTTACATCTCAGATGCCTCTTAGTAAGGCATCAGAAGATCTCGTAGCCCATGGTAGGTAACCTTTGTCTCCCCATCAATTGGGGACTAAAACGTTCATCTTCCCCACCCATCCAGTAGCTAGCTGGAGATGATTGTAACCTGTATTAAACAGCAATATACAGACTAGGATGGAGTATGTAGTGATAAAAATAGTGTACCAGGTATTCTGCTCTTCGCTGCTATCTTTGAGCATTCATCGATGATCAGTTGTATTCCCCTGCCTTGCTTAAAGGGATAGTAATACTTCGTTTTAACTTTATTTTATTTTGTAGGCATTAAAAAAACATGAAGAATGATATAAGTCTTATCTCTCAAACCTTTATGGTTTAAGAGATATTCACAAACAAAGTATCCCCCCCTGTTCAACCAGATCAGAAGGAAGGTGCCCAGGTAGACTGCAGAGAGGGACAATCTTCAATTAAGATAAGGGAAAAAGCTGAAAAACTTGTCAAGGGGGGGAGGGCTTTCATTGTTTTCATACAAAGAAAATTGTCCCCTTCTGTTATCTGTCTGGTCATACAACCAGATTCACATCTGAGAAGAGATGGCTTACACTAGGAAAAAGGGGCGGGGAGGGGAACTTTGCTTGTGAATATCTCATAAACCATAAAGGTTTGAGAGATAAGACTTATATCATTCTTCATGTTTTTTTAATGCCTACAAAATAAAATAAAGTTAAAACGAAGTGTTACTATCCCTTTAAGGCAGAGAAATAAGATGAAAAAGCCATCATTCCTGTAATGCACACCCACAGGCAAAGTTCTTCAGGTTGAAGGACCTCTGTGTAGATCTCCAGCTAGAAGCTAGAAGATGGAATTTACGGACCTATTTGACCCTCGCTCATTGATGAATAAACAAGGGCCAGATATGATCCAGCCTTTGAAAAATAGTGGAACGGGTAATCAACAAGAACATTCTCTGGTATCCTTGCAAATTATTGCATACACTATTTAATGAATTCACCCCATAAACTGTCAAATCAACTGGCCAACTAAACAAAGATGTTATTTGGTGCAGATGCCTAGAAATTATGCTTGCCCCACAAATCATTGTGATATGCATGACTAGTTTGACTCAGTCTCCTCTCACAATTAGACACCCCCAAGCAGTCAACTACTCTGTTCACATTACAGACTCTGGAGTGGCCCAGTTAAATCATATGTGGAAAACAATAAATCCTTGAGCATCAGAAATGGTTGCAGTGTAATGCAAAAGCAATGTGCTGCTCTTTTTTCTTGCAATCAAAGGGTTAAAGTCAAAGCCTAGGACAGAGTTAGTTTGCATTGACATGTCAGCTTTAGTAGATGTGAAAAATGTACAGTATCCAATTCACAGGTTCCTGACAGATGTGCAATGCAGATTTTGAGGGACTTAAATAAAAAGGAAATAAAACCCCACACACAGATATTACTCAAAGCAGCTTAGGCTAAAAATAGACTGATCTACTTAAAATATTGATGCACACATATTAAAGGTCTCCTGTAATCTAGCATTTGGGCATGTTGCGGAAAAGTCATTTTTTCTAACATGCACATTAATTTAGCAAGTTACACAAGCCAATAGTACAGTAATCTCTGTCTTTACATATACAAACAAGAGGAAACCAAACGTCAATTCCTGATTATTAGGTTTAGCGCAGTTGCTGGGGGTCAGCTCTGAGGCCTGAACCATAGTTATCTATCTTAAGAAGCAGAAAAGCAGAATCTGAGGGACCACAGCCATCAGGATCCAACAATCCTACATTTTGTAAGTGGCCAGTATAGCCTAGAAATAGAAAAGTCACCCCAAAAGAGTGATATAGATGTGGATTGCGTAATGGAACCCAGTGAGTCCTGGCAACCAGATTGAATTTGAACAATTGTCTATTTTGTATAAAGAAGCCGATATGGTCATTTCCCTGTCCAACATTCTGCAAGAGTATGTTTTCGGTGGGTGGAACTAAAACAGTTATGGCATCCAAGTTTGTGTTGATTTAGCTAGTTTGGACTGTGAACCACTACAGGTTTCCTTATATATCCATGGCTTGGCCATGAAGCCTGCTAGCAAGCAACACACATACACACTCAGCCCCCTATCTTCAAATTGTCATAGGTCAGATATTTAATGATATATGAGTGCTGCTACTTAAATGTAGAACAATTATATCACTATCACTGAATTATCTATCCATTAGACGTGTATAAAAGCATACACAATTTTTCTCTCTGTCTCTCTCTCACAATTTCATTTTCCTTCATTAACTAAATGCACTGAATAAACCTTTGCATCTCAGTTAAATCCTATTGGCCATGGATTTCCTGCTTAATGCTAACACCCAAGTGACCCACTTTCTACAGCAGGTATTTTGTTGAAAATTTGGAGAGGCTAAAAAAGAACGCGAGCTCACAGAGTACTACTTTTATAAATGGTTCTTACAAAAAAGATTAAAAAAACTGCTGCGTATGTAATATTTTTGCATATACTAGAAGAAGAATACAGACATAAGACTCTTATCACAACACAAAGAAATTGACTTGAAATGTATTATTCAGCACTTACTACTTAAGGAAGGGAGTCAATCTGGACATTATAATTTACACCATTTCCATGACAGAAATACATTGCTTAGTAATCTGATGCAGGTCCCCTTGGGTACTTAAAGTACTTTAGGGGCTAAAAGCATAGTCACAGGACAAGCTGTATAAGAGCTATATTAGTTTTCAGTCAAGCTGTGTGATGCTATAAGATACCATTCAACACCAGAAGACACATACTTGCCTATTCACAGGCATACTCCCCAAGGGATATAATGGTACCAGTAGAGCACCCCTTTCATGATTTAGGACAGAATTTATAAAATGATAGATGGCTAAAAAGACAAGAAATATGCTAGTGTTTCCCTGTGTTCAGCCATTCACATACTTAAAAGTGTGCTTATCAATGTCTGTTTAGCCATTCACCTTATTTATTCACCTGATAAATATGTATCTTAACCCCTGAAGGACCAAGGGGTGTACAACGCAACGCTGCACAATGTGCTACATACCCCTTTGGTCGTCAGTAGTTAACTGTGCCCTTCCAATGACATTATGTGCATTATGCAGAAAGAAAAGAGGATTACTTCACAAGGAAACCAATTGAACCATACAGGATAAATGGCATTACCCAAAATGTCACATTTATTTTAAATGGGGCTTTAAACCACTTGAGTGCTAGAGAGATCACCAAGGCACTGGTTGGCATAAGGGCTTGTTCACACAGAAGCTGTGCACTGGAGGAACAGTGCACCCAAATGGGGTAACACATCTTAGTATAATCTGAAGTACAGGGACTGGCTTAATGAAAGCATATACAAGTATAGCTTGGTATCCTATTGAAATGTCGGCCTCTGTTTGTCAACCATGAAAGAGCGTCATGTCACCTGCAACAAAAGGGCGACATCAGGATGTTGCGCACATAAAAAGGGGGGGTGACACTTCATTAGTAAACCAGGGCTCAAAATTTCCATTCGCCACTATCCAATGGTGAGTGAAAATTCAGCCCTGGCGAGTAGAAATTCAGCCCTGGTGGGTATGTTTTGGCTTATAGTGGCAAGTAACTTTTCAGGTCTGGCTAGTAACAAAGGACTTCAAATTATAAGCCCTGAGTAAACCATATAGCTCATACTCAGGACCCCATTTTGTACATTTAGCTTATCAGAAGCAAATAACACTCCAGTATGTGTCACCAATGTTTATAATGAATCCAGTGGGGGAACATTAAAGCGGAATGGTGCCCAAGAAATTTGTCTCTTTATTGTTTAACAGATTAAATTACCTAGGTAGTTATAATTTATGCAGACGTCAGATTTATCTATCTACCTATCTATCCTTCATAACGACCTGAGTCTAATCATTTTGCAATGACTTGCAATCATTTTTTTTTCTTTGCATTTATTATACTAAAATACATTTATTTGAACATATTTCTCTGCCTTGCTTATCCAACACAGAGAAACGCAAAAAGGATTTGGTGGAAATGCTGCCATTTCTGCAGTACAAAGACACACAGCTTTCTATGGTAGCTGCCAACCTGAAGCTGGCTATTGGGAATGGTGGAGCTACCTGGTACTCGCTCACTGATGAATAAGCAATAGCTAGATACAATCCGGCCAATGATGAACTGGCACATGGAAACTTGTTTTAATGCAGCTATGAAATTGCTTGATTAGTTTTCATTATAGTACATGTACCTCTATGTATGAGTATTTATATATTTTACAATTAACATTTACATTGCAGCATATAATATTGAAAGAGAAACTATGTCCTAGGGGTAAGTTGCTCTTAATTTAGCACATTGAGATATCTAGGTAGGTGTCCTTCGAGTAGCAATAAGGTATTTCTATCTATTTTTTGCATTATATCTGCAGTTTCCTGTGTATAGTGATCTCTGTCGAGTGCTGACTCTAGATCACACCACCTAACAACAAAAAATAGAATGTAATAGACTCGATTGACTCGTAAGTGCCCCTACTTGTTATTAGATTGAAGTACACTAAAACTGAAACATTAGCAGGAGACTAAAGAATGGATTAAATGCAAATAAAGTGTTAAAGCAGAACTTTTATCTTAAATAAAGTCGCCCTGCAATAATTAATCAAGTAGCGACTAGCTTTATAATATATCTATTACCTTTCAAAATTACCCGATTGTAAGGAAATCCTTTATTTTAGGAGACCGGAAACCAGGCATCAGTGCAGACATCCTCACTGTGGGGATGGGAGCTTATGACCCAAGTCGCCTAGCATAGGGGTTCCTGTTGTCTTGTTAACCCCTTGGAGCGAGAGAAGGGGAATAAGTCGCAGTGTAAGCGTTCATATACAATTTGATACAATTTTAATATATGTTTAGGGACTATTATATGTGATATTCCCCAATGTATTTATTGGTTCCCTTCCAATAAAATTGGAATTTTAGACTATATTGTGGAAATTGGATTTCACAGAAGCTGAGTAGTGTTCAATGACTTTTCTATTGTTTCCTACATTTAGATTAATAATTTTAATTGCTGTTTTTTTGTGATTTTCTTCTTAATGGTATATTATTGGTGTAATTTAGTGTTTTTGAAGATTTATTGTAACCTATAAGATTAAGAGGGAACATTATATTATCACTTCTTCAATTTATGCTCATTTGAGAATATTTGTAGATCATAATAAATTGCAGCTGTGATATCTTATTTTGTCATATCTAAATCTCTGGTGGGAGCGCCGATAAAGATTTGCATGAGTGCAGACATCTTGTCTGTGTGTCTGCTCTGTCAGTCCCGGTCTCCATTGTGAAGCATTGCAGTGTGCCACAAGGTAACCGGAGGGGACTGATGGTGCAGGCGCACAGACTGCACTAACATGGCTGTCAGACTCCGATGGTAAAGGATTTCTTTACAATCGGGTAATTCTGAATAGGGTGACCACGGGTCCCAGAACGTCCGGGACTGTCCCTTATTTCAGGGCTATGTCCCGCGTCCCGGGTCCCCTTCAACCGGGACAATGAAGTGTCCCGGAATGAAGCCAAGCCGCCCTGGATGTCAGCCTGCAAGCGGTGTGTCACATCATGGACGCCGCTTGCAGGCTGACATCCAGGGCGGCAATGCAGCTTACCTGATCTCCTGGAGGCAAGCGCTCTAGTAATCCAAAGCGCTGGGAGATGACATCATCTCCCAGCGCTCTGCATTACTGAGCACAGCGCGCGGGAGCTTCAGCTCTGTGCCGGAGGAGGCACAGAGCACTTTCCACGCCGCTAGACCACCAGGGACTCAAGGTAAGGCAAGTTCTAGGGTGACCACGTCCCGGAATGGCAGAAGGGAAATGTGGTCACCCTAATTCTGAAAGATAATAGATATATTATAAAGCTAGTTGCCACCTGCTTAATTATTGTATAGTGAATTTATATGTGATGAAAGTTCAGCTTTAAACAGAAATAACTGACTGCTATTTGAATGATACCTACCAAGGTCCTTCTGATACACACATTAAGAGCTGCTTATTTTTAGTATATGGTTTCCCTTTAAAGAAATATCATTACTGAAGAAATAAAATATGTAAAATCATTAGTTTAAAACAATAAAGTACATAAACTCCAACACTGTTAGTGTTTGCAGGTTACCACTATATGGGAGAAACTAAAATTCCAACCGATGTAATTTTTTTTAAAAGCAATGCGTTCCGTACCCTGCTGGCACTCAAAAGGGTTAAAGAGGCCTCCAATGGATTGAAAATCCATGTGCAGGAGACCTCTCTAGCTTTCCAACCATTAAAGACATCATTTAACTCTTTGAGTACCAGAGAGGTATCCAAAGCATTGCAATGCAATGCGATGGATACCCCTCTGCCACTCAAAGGGTTAAATCAGTTGGGATTTGAAGATGTTTTTATTTGGCCTCCACAGTGTAGTTGGTTTGCTCTAGAACTGCACATCTTGAATACAGCCCATATTCAAAGCAAAACTGGAATCATTCCCAAACGTCACATTAACCCCTAAAATGCTAGAGAGAAATACGTTGTACATGTCTTTAGCAGTCAAGGGGTTAAAAGCCCTTTTAATTCAATGGGACACCTACATATCAGAACTGTAAGGCATTCATGCAAAAATGACACAAGTATATAAAAGAACACCATTGATTACCATGCCAACAGGACAACCATTTCAAAGCCCCAATGACAGTTTTCAAGGCCATCCATTGGCCAATACACATATTTGAACATGTCACTTTATATCAACCAAACAGACCGGAACAGCCAAGAACGAGCTTCTCAATGTTCATGAATCTATAGCCATCAAAAAGAAGAGGGAAAAAAGAACCAAAAAAGGGCTTTATGTTGACGTCAATTAAGCTTATGCCCTCCAGGTTTTCAAGAAATCACTTAATACCCACGTCATCTGTGAAAGATTTTTGCATTAACTGTAAGCGATCCCCATTTTGAGTCTAACTGGGAAAGCGTTGTGTATTTGCCACACTACAGACACATGACATTGATTGATGGATTGAGTAAAAAGGATCAATATATCTAATAATATTTGGAAATACAAAATGGCAGTCACAGGAACATTTTGCACACTAAAGTAATACTAATATATATTACTCTATGGGCCATATGTTCAAAGCAGTAGCGAAATAGCTTTTGTCGTTTGTGATGATTTTTCAAAATACAGTGTTGTCGGGATTATTAATATTTTCAGAGCATGTCAGTTGTGATTGGAAATATGTTGTTTGTCCTGACTGAAACGTATGGAACGACAAAAAAAGTCTTAACTAACGACAAAAATGTCTTAACTAAAGACAAAAATTCTCACATTCAGAACACATTCCCTCCACTTTTTTCTTAACGTACAAATTTTGCTTTTTGAAAGACTTTTTTTTGTCGTTAGTTACGACAAATTTTCTTTTCCTCTATACGACACTGGAGAATAGTTTATCCATACCCTTGCCCCTCCCCTTTGCCTGTCAATTCTGGAGTTGTGTCATACACAACGGACATTACTAGTTTTTTGTCATATACGCCATAGAAAATATGTCTTTCATGCATTCAGTGACTTATTTTTGTCTTTCGTACGACAATTTTTTGTCGTTATCCCTTTGAACATAAGGCCCTAAGGGTCAAATTATCAATTTCAGAGATGGGAATCGAAAAATGTAAAAGTTCGACATAACAATGTCAATGTTCTGTATAATTTTGCACCCAAACCCTTATGAGTTACCTTTACATAGGACAGGGGTGGACAACCTGCATCCCCTCCACCTGTTTTGGGGCTATAACTGCCACTACGCTTAGCCTGTCAATGGCCGGCTGAATATAATGGGAGTTTTAGTCCAACAACAGTTGAAGGGCTTCAGTGGTACACTTTGGTATAGTCATATGAACAACAGTAGCAAATCATATCATCAGATTGTGGTGCTAAAGCATTGTGTCTCCCTGATCTCATAGGAGTTAGTAGAGTGCAAGAGGGGTCTCTAGGCAGCTGTGAATCCCCTCTCAGTTTGTTCTTGACCCTTTAGTCACACAAGTTCTAGGAATAAACAAAATATTCATTGTCTAACTGGAACGTATGAAAATACAAGACACTCTTTCATTACATTGAAAGAGCACAAAAATTCTGAACCATTAGCTTGAAGCTGACAACAATGTCATGCTTCTTTGCAAAACAAAAAGGCCAAATTGCCATCTCTGAATCAGTACTATTCACTTCTTTAAGAATATGTAAGCAGTGTGACATAAGATCATTTATGTACCAAAGAGTACATACTAACCTGCATTATTTTCATGTCTTCTATACATGTTAGAAAAATCTGTAGGAGTCATAAATGTCACTGCTAATCTATTAAGAAACTTGAATCCACTATCGGTGGTATGGAAGCATATCAAGAATCCATTTTGAATTTTCCTCACAGTTTGACCTTTGGACTAAACAATTCCTTGGGTAGAAAGCCCATAACTACACTTAAACAGGAAACAACAAATGCAGTGACCTTTCTTTTACTGCATTTCCAATAATTTATGGCTGCTTTTTATCCTCTATGAACATGGATCATACAAATGTGCCAATTTCTACAACAAATGTAATTCGTATTGAGATATTGAAATTATGTATTGTTGAGATGTTACATGTGCATATAGTTCACGCCATTGCTTAAAATAGTCTTTTAACAACTGAAAGAAAACTTATTAGGACATCTTCAAAAAAGAAAAAAAAAGAATAGCAAACCCAAAATGGTAATGAGACCCTGAGCTATAAACATGAAACCTGGGGTTTTAGCCTCCTCATGCAGTACATAGCAATACCCGTGGTTTTCAGAAATAATTCATTATAGCTACCTGAGCATAGACTAGAAATGGGCAACTTAAACCACTTCTCCAGCTATTGTTGGGCTACAGCTCACATCATCCAGCCAGTCAACTGTTTGCTGAAATGATGTGAGATGTAGTCTAATAGCAGCTGGAGAGCTGCTTGTTTTCCATCTCTGGCAAAAATATACATTTAACAGCATAACAGATTTTCTCATTATTGAGGGAGTTACGCTTACTTTCTCTTGTTTATGACAAAAGAGCGCAAGGTGATTTCTGGGTAACTGGAATCCCCCTTTGAGTTTGCTATTGCGACTAACAGGCTACACTGGATGGATACTCATCAATTACCAAACTTTTTACTAGACTTTTTGTACATTATACATATTTCTAAAGCAAATTTTACAAAATAGTATATTTATAATGTAGCCATTTATTATTAGAATACATTACAGATTAATGCTGACTTTATTTTTAGAGTGAAATTAAAGTTTTGTATTGCCATGATATGTTTTATTACATTCAGACTAATTCAATCACAACTTGTAGGATCACAAAACTTTTTTGAAAACTCATTATTTTTGGAGAGGCCTGGAATCAACAAATGCCTTTTGTCAGAAGACAAGCTTCACATGTTACTTTCAGTAACGATTTAACTAAACCGAAGAAATACGCTTGTATAACTAAGATATTAAAGATTGTCCATACTTATCAGATTATCTATTCACATGGAAAATACTCAGAATTTGGGAGCAACACTAACAAATACTCAGGATGTCCACTGTATTGTAGTAAGCATATTCTTGAGCTCTGAACTCCTTGGTGGAGATGCACTAAGGACTGATAAAGAGGTGATAAAGTGGAGATGACTTCTCCAGTGATATCTCTTCTCCATTTCCTATGTTATTCTGGGGAGCTAATGCACTAACATTTCTGCAAAAAATTTCGGTGATTTTAGTGCTTAGCTCTATAGAATAACATAGGAACTGGAGAAGTTATATCACTGGAGAAGACATCTACACTTTATCACCTCTTTATCACACATTTATAACTGGTTGCTAGGGAAGTCTCCAATGCATTGCAAAGCAATGACACAGAGATGTATCTTGCATCCAGAGGGTTGTTTAGCGAATAAATATATGTGTATTTCATAGTACCATAAAAACTTGAACAGCATGTAGCACAATGAAACAAATTGAAAACAGACAATTGATAAGAGCAATCTTGGAACCTTCTCATCAAAAGAGGAAATATTAGTTCTATATGTAAGAATGGGTTGTCACTCATAACGCGTTAGACCTTTTCGCTTCATACTGGTTTCTTTGCAATTTGTTACAATAAAGTTGTATTTTCATTTTATAATGGAACAATATATCCATTTGACTGTTACCTCCCCTCTCTGCTATCTTCACTAGCATCATCCATTGTAACAAACAAATCAATATATGATGGAATAAGTACTTCAGACATAATAACAATAAATACTGAGAAAGCACTGCTATCCTGATGAGCTTACAATCTAGCCAAAAATAGAAATAAAAGCACATCAACTCAAGTACTTCATATTACCTTCTTGCTGTCAGAGAGATTCACAGCCTACCACATTGTAGGACTGTTCCGCAATCATGTGCCTATTTTTATTACTTATTTATGTACAGTTCCAGCCGTACACAATGCTAAAAAAAGCAGAGTATAAAAGACAAGTGACTGCATCTACAGATAAAAGCACAGGCAGTACAAAAAATAGATCTCGCACATATATGCTTCTTTTCACAGTGATTCCACAAACAGAAGGATAAGAGGTCTAGAGTCACTCACTAACCTGCAGATCCAATGGAAGGCTCAGCCAGAGTTCCTGGACAATACTCTTTCTTCTGCACGGTCACAGGGAGTACGGTCCTGTTCTGTGTCTCCTGATTCCAACTGAGGACAGATGGCCAGGAGCCCTGAGCCTTTGCTGGAATGAGGCAAAGCTTTGCTATTTTTTTTTTCTCTTCCTCTTGCTTAGCCCCTGGCAGTTAAGCCTGAATCAGGCACAGTGAGCTCACAACACCCCCTCCACCAATCATTTCAATTAGTGCCACATGAGAGGAGCTTCTGCCCAAAATCTGCTTAGGAAAGGGCCAGAGGGCAGGGCAATCTCCTTTGCTCAACAATGACCAGAAGCTTCTATAAATATAATGAACAAAGGTTCTGTCACGGTTGGAAATGTGATGTCCTAATCCGATAAAAAAAAAAAAATCAAAACAAAAAAAAATGTAACCAACACATAAGGAGCCGCACGTTAACAACACAACCCCTGATTGCAATTTATGTTTTAGCCCATAATCCAATAGCAATGCATGTTCTAAAAAAATCCATATAAGAGAGTCACAAGGAATATTTAACCCATTGGGTGCTAGAAAGGTCTCTTCTGCACAGTGAAGCAATGTATTGTAAACAACAGTAGCATCCACAGGGTTAATGTTCTGATAAGAAAGCTGGTGATGTAGCTGGCACAAGTCTGCACACACTTCTTTACTCAGCACAATGCCCACTGAAAACACCTATTTGCTGACAGCTACTGGGAAAGCCTCAGCCTGTGCCACCATGTGACTCCCCTGTACAGTATGTGTAATCATGTGATCAATATATCTCTTAGATTTACTGTATATTACCAAGATATAGAGCACGCCTATAAATAAGATATCCATTTAATATTTCCAAGTCTGCTCACAATGCAAATAAAATGGACATCAAATTACAGTAGTTTTAACTGTTTGAGTTCCAGAGGGGTACCCAGTGCATTTATTTGCCATGCGTTGCATAACCCTCTGGCATTCAAAGGATTAACCCTGTGAGTGCCAGTGGAGTTTTTCAACACATTATAGAGAAATGCTTTGCACGCCCTTTGGCACTCAAAGGGTTAAAGGTTAATTCTTCCAAAATGTAAACAAATCATTTTAACCCTATGAGTGCCAGAGGGGGACACAACACATCGTGGAGCGATGCGTCGTGTTCCTCTTTGGCACGCAAAGGGTTAATATTGGTATTTAAAGGGATAGTAATACTTCATTTTTACTGTCCCCAATGTTGTAGCCCTTAAAAATCTGAATTAAACAGGACCAGCGGCATCTCTCAAACCTTTATGGTTTGAGAGATATCAGCATTCAAAGTTTCCTCTCCTTCTCTCTCCCCTGACATCAGCGTTATAGCTGACAACAGGGGAATCCGGTCCTGGGACCGGCTCTGCAGCAGAGCCGAGATTGAGTTATAGAAACAGAAATCCTTCACTGAAATGATCTTCTATGTGTGCTTGCAAACCAATCACATGTAGAAGACCATTTCAGTGAATGATTTCTGTTTCTATAACTCAATCTCAGCACTGCTGCAGAGCCGCTGCTTGCTCACTGACCGGATTCCCCTGCTGTCAGCTAGAACGCTGATGTCAGGAAAGAGAGAAGGAGAGAGAACTTTGAATTTGGATATCTCTCAAACCATAAATGTTTGAGAGATGCCGCCGGTCTTGTTTAATTCTGATTTGTAAGGACTACAACATGGAGGACAGTAAAAATGAAGTATTACTATCCCTTTAAGGATTTCATTTTTTTTTTAATAACATAAAATGATTTCAGTTCTTCCATATATGCAACATGTTTTATATGCAGATGATGATGATTATTATTATTTTTATTAATAACTAGTTGAACAGCCCATTACACGGGCCACAGTGCCTCTGGCAGCCGGTCGCGGGGCAGTCACTCGCAGTAGAGACTGCCCACGCCACTGCTGATACAGAGCTAGACGCTCCTTCGGAGCGCCCAGCTCTGTATCAGCCGCGGCGCGGGCAGTCTGTACTGGGCTTGACTGCCGCACGCGCGGCAGTGTCTACTGCACATGTCGGGCGTTACACACAACTTAGCGAATTATTATATAGGATGGTTATTTTGTGGCATGAAAAATCTCTCAAGTTTAAAACTCACTTAAACTTATTTATTTTTTCACAGAACACATGTATATGAAAAGCTAATCAACAACAATTAAAACATATTTCTAAGGAAGTCCTAACCTCTTGGTAGTTTAAAAAATATCTTTAACTCCATATAAAGCAGAATGGTGTTCAGTGCATTGCAAACAATATGTTGGACATACGTCTGGTTTGTATCTTAAAGATGCAGTAAAATGTTTCAGCAGATGAAGGCACATTCAGTGTTTCTATTTCTTGCCCCTTTAAGAAATGTCTACGTAAGTATCTTCCTAACCCTTTGAGTGCCAGAGAGGTATACAATACATTGCTCTGCAATGCGTTGCGTACCCCACTGGCACTCAATGTGTTAAAGTGCGATAAGATTAACACTTTACATAAACCTCCTCCCAGTGACATTGCTCTTGCTAATGTTAAAAGTGTGTCATATCTAATTTATTGCAAGGTTTTCCTTCTTTTAGTGGAAACGATTACATTCAATGTACTGTAAAACTGCTATAAATTTCTTACTACAACTGAGTTGTAGAAGAGATTTTGCTGACCTTTAATTTTAAGATGAAATGCAAGTTTCCTAAAGGGCCACAAATACAACAATCTATGTGTATATGTTGTAATACTATACTGCTGCTTTAAAAAATATCTGTATCAATGGGAAATGTTCCCTTGGAATAAGTGACTTTTAAGGGTTGTATTTTCAAAGAAAGTGGTGCAATTCTGAAGCAAACCAACTGCATCACAGGAGACAAATAAAAATTCTCCAAATTCCCATTCATTTAAATGGGGTTTTAACTCCTCGAATGCTAGAGAGCAAAGCATTGCGACTTTTGTGGCATTCAAGAGGCTAAAATCAGTGGACATTTCAGTACTTTCTTACAATACAATTGGTGTACCCAAGAATTCCTCTAGTTTCTTTTGAAAACACCTCCCTTAGTTCCTTGAATAGAAGGACCTATGGATATTAAATTATTAAAAATCACAATTCTGTGGTAAACCAACTGCATCATGAGGTGTAAAAAAACATTTCCATTGTTTAAAATGGAGATTTTAATCCGTTGATTGTTAGAGAAGTCTCCAGAACATTGCAAAACAATTATTAGGATACATCTCTATCATTCTATTGGTTAAAAGCCCCATTCAAATATATGGTCATTTTGGTAATGCTTGTACAGTTGGCTTGCTCTAGAACTGGTCCATTTTTTTAGTACATTAGCCTCATCTAGGTAGATATCCATCATACAGAAGGCAAGTACAGTACATCTATGTATATTGCATTGTATGTAGCTGACTGTAAATATGACCTCTTTTGAAGTCTGCCTTTACTTCAGATCTCACTACAAACAATGGGCTTCATCTGATCTAAATGGTTTGTATAGATTCACTTTCATTTATCAAACTGTAAACTGGAACTATCTAGCAGTACACTACACCAGAGATGAAATGCAAAAAAACTACATAAACACAATTGACATAGATATAATGGGCCCCTACCTATTTAGGTCCTTGTCTTAAATAAATTAAATCATGTATTAATACTTTATAGTAACCTTTTAAATATCTTCTTAAAATAAGAAGATATGAGCTCTCAGACTAACCCCCCCTCCCATTTAAATTAAAAGTTAAGAAAAGGCAGGACGGAAGAGAAAAATCAGACTCTTACCCTGCCGGTATTGCCCAAGTGCACTTGCAATGTTTAAAGGCATCAGATTGTCAGTTTGGCTGTGTGATGACAGCTGCTTGCTTGGTGCTGCGTATTGTTTGTTTATGGGGGGGTGGAGAAAAAAAAGGAGTGGTTTTCATTTCAGATGCCTTCTGTAGCTTCAGAAGGTCGTGTTTAGAAGACAATACATCCATGCTGCTGGGGGGGATGTCAGTAGGCAATAAGTGAGCCAACAGAAGGCAAGACAGCAGGTCCCACTATCGAGTGTATACAATTACACTGCATTTTCTATATGTTGTAAAGGCCAAAGGGTATGCATGGCTTAAATTGATTGCCTGCTGGGTAACATCCCCACCTCTGACATGTCAGATACTGAGTGATATATATGATACAGTAACTGGTATTGGCGTTAACCCTTTGAGTGCCAGAGAGGTATGGATACGTCTCTGGCACTCGTAGGGTTAAATAAACAGTAATTTTAACCATTATGAAGGTGACCATAATTAATAGGCCATTCTGTATTTTGTCTCAAAATATTTATTTTTGGGCCTTATGATGAAAAGAAAAGTGGCGTAATTGTGGTACATAAGAAATACACAACAGGGTAAAAAAAACGTTCCCAATGATTTACATGGGGCGTTCTTTAACCCTTTAAATACTTGAGAGGTATCCATTGCATTAGAGAACTCTTTAACATTAAAGGGTTAAAAGCCCAAATTAAAGCGGAACTACCACCCCTTGGAAACATGGCTCAGTAGTGCTAGTCGCCAGAATTATTACCTGGTTAATGAGAATTGTCCACTGCTCCCAGACTGACAGGCAGGAAACCGCACGGACATCTTTCCATAGTGACGTCTGCGCGCCTGCACTGTTAGTCCCTTTTGGAGCCGAACGACTACTAGCAATGCCTCCTAGAGCAGGCTGGGACTGACAGCTCAGGCATCTTTCCACAGTGACGTCTGCGCGGTTTTCTGCCTGCCAATCCGGGGGCAGCGTATATTTGTCATGAACGCGGTAATAATTCTGCTCAGTAGCACTAGTCTCCAGATGGGTAATTATTTGGGGCCATGTTTCTAAGGGGTGGTAGTTCCTCTTTATAGGAGCAGTAAACTTTTTTTATGAAAATATATATATTGTAGGGATTTTCCTATTGAGTAAAATAAGGTTACTCCCACTGCCAAGAGATTTATATTTCCAGAGTTATTACAGTTTAAACCCATGTTTTTTTTACATTACCAGTGCCCTCTAATGGTCAAATTCTAATTAGATTTCCTGTTAAATTCTAATGGACATACCTGGGAACTTTTGAAACAGGGCTACCTGGAGGGTAACCTTGTCCGTGCCGACCTGGGATGAAAATGACGCCATTCGCGTCATAAAAGGGGTGGGGCTTAGTCACGGAGGGGGAGAGGGACAAAAAAAACCCCAAAAACCCTGCAAAATGTATCTAAGAAGGCGGGGAGTGGGAGGAACCAGGCGGGACAGAGCACAAGTGGGCAGAGTTTCTATTTAAACTCTGCCCACCCGGTGATCCACACATTGCCCCGGAGACCCGGTAATTCAGTCTGAAATCCGGAGTCTCCGGGGCAAAACCGGAGAGTTCCCAGGTATGCTAATGGAGAGGAAAGTCAGAAAAGTCAGAGACATACAGTTCTCCATAGAATGTGATAGAAACTGCCTGTCACTTCCTGTCAGTTAGAACTTCCAGGAAGTAAACACAGTAAATTCACTTCCTGATTATTTAAACTGCTATACATCCTATATAATAATTCGCTAAAACGTGTGTAACGACAAAGTCATGCGCAGTAGAGACTGCTGCGCTGCTCCAGTCATGCGCAGTAGAGACTGCCCGCGCCGCTGATACAGAGCTGGCAGTGGCACTGTGCCCCGTGTAACGGGCTCTTCAACTAGTTTTTAATAAAACATCTGAAAGCAGTGGGAGTAACCTTGTTTTATTCATCAGGAAATGCTCTGTAAAATATGTGTTTTCATAAAAAAAGTTTACTGCTCCTTTAAATCTCATTAATATGTTTCTCCTTTGGTGCAGTTGGTTTTGGAAAAAAAAATACTGAATTAAAAAGTTGGTTATAGCCTTGATTTCTTTTTGGGGTTATCATAATTGTTCTAAACCCATTATGCGCCAGATATGTCTTCTACATATGTGAGTAACAGTCATTGGCGACTTCATTGGCACTAAGGCCGGGATTCATCAAACTGCGGGAAAAGCATAGTTTCAAATACAGCGACCTTCGCCGCGATCATTGATGGATACCTTCAGGTATTCTTTGATTTTGCATGTTTCCCTGTTTTGCATATGCGAAGCAGAAAAACTTGCGTAAATTGGTGAGTCATGGGGAAAACACACAAATACGCATAAGCGAAAATGTGTATGCATGCATTCACCCCATGCATTCAAATGGGATACGCAAGCTTGAAGCTAGCGGATCACATTGCGAATTTATCTGGCCATCGCTTATTTAAGAATAAGTGATGGCCAGATACAATCCAAAAGTTGCTGAATGGTCAAATGGTTAATACACAGAGGAATCCTCTGATTTAATCCATTCGCATCTTGATGAATGCAGGCCTAAGTGGGTAAAAGGGAAGAGTAAAATACACAGGAAGAACTCAGCTCAAAGATAAAGAACTGCTTTTGTGTGCTCTACCTATGTCATGGAGGGGAAATTATTTTGGCCTGAGGGACACATCATATTTTGTGGTAAAATATATCTCTTCCTCAACAGAAAAAGCCAGAAATTATTTTTTCAGCACTACTGTATGTGTAGTGCCTGCCAGACGTGAGGGTGAGAACAAATAAGTTGGGATGTATTTTGCCCTTTTCCTATGTACACAGTTTTCTGCATGACAAAATGGCTACTCCAAGGGTAATGTGGGAGTGTATAGGCATTTCTGGGCCTGCTGTTCCTCTGCTTTCTGGTATAGGTTATGTAATAAGAGAGCAAACAGGAAAGTTGTTCAACATTCTCTCTTTACATTTGCTATAGGGGTGGCATTAAAGGGATAGTAATACTTCGTTTTAACTTTATTTTATTTTGTAGGCATTAAAAAAACATGAAGAACGATATAAGTCTTATCTCTCAAACCTTTATGGTTTAAGAGATATTCACAAGCAAAGTTTCCCCTCCCCGCCCCTTATACCTAGTGTAAGCCATCTCTTCTCAGATGTGAATCTGGTTGTAAGACCAGACAGATAACAGCAGGGGACAATCTTCTTTATATGAAAACAATGAAAGCCCTGCCCCCCTTGACAAGCTTTTCAGGTTTTTCCCTTATCTTAACTGAAGATTGTCCCTCTGTGCAGTCTACCTGGGCACCTCCCTTCTGCTTTGCTTAAGCAGTGTTACATCAGTAAAAGGGGCGGGAGGGGGACACGTCATTGAATTATGCCTGAACTACAAGTCTGACAGAACTGAAATAACACTCTCCAAAGTCCAAATACTATGATGATTAATTAGAGCTGTTTTTATTATGAAACATTACTATCCCTTTAAGGACTTGCGAACTGGTAGATTCGTCTGATATGTGTACTAAGATAAGCACAGTAGGTGAAAGTATTAATAGGCACAGCTTGCATTGTGACAGAATTTAATAAATTCCCCTTGCTGTTTGCCTAATTTTAATTAGTTCAGACTGTTAGTGATTTTTGGTGGCATTAGGCACATTGTCAGTTCAATGCAATTTTATTTCAGCAAGTCTGAATGAATGAATGAATGAATGGATGAACGAAGGAATGAATAAATATGTTTATATAGAGCCACAAGTGTATGCAGTGCTTTACAGTTTAACATATTTGATTGCATACTTATAAAATATAACTGTGAAACAGTGGTCCAGCAATGCGATGGCTGCAGAAGGCAGACTTAACCCTTTGAGTGCCGGAGTGGATGTACAACGCATTTAGAAGCAATGCATTGCATACCCCCTGGCAGTCAGAGGGTAAATTATGGATTTTTGGGTCATTGAGCCAAATGCAGAAATGTAACAAATTTTAATTGGGAGTACATCATATTTCAAATGGATAGGATTCATTTTTTATTTGTTATTCTGTAATATTCCTTTAAGACTAAAACTCTAATACAGCAGTAGTACTGAACCACCTGAAAGCTTCATGTCATCATTACATAACACAATGGGGTTCTTGAAGGAGAATTATAAAATAAATATTTTACTTATAAGTAAGAAAAAATATAAGCGTGACAATAATGGACAAGAATCATCAAACTGCAATTACATGTATAGCTTGCACACCATGGACATTATATAATATTATTGTGATAGAATCAGAGAGGAAGGTGGTGGGTTATGCTAGTGAAATAGTAGTGTGAGTCAGTCAGTGAAACATAATTAACAGCTACTGCAAGCCGTAATTGAAACCCATAACTTACACCCATTCTCCTTCATCTATAGATCGCATAAGAAATTCCGAGTTTGTTTCCATGACCTCATTCGTGATTATGGGATGTCATCTGTGATTTAATAACAATCCCCGGGATTAATGAAAGCACTCCACTCTAAAGGTTAATGTAAACAGTATCACAGTGCTAATTCTGAAAAACAAACCAGCTCTTACAAATAAGGCTACAGGAGGGCATCCTGTCATTAAATGCAATTCACATGCTGGCTTATGAAAATGAAATGAACAGAATTTCTTTAGATGATATGTGAAAACGATTATTATATTGTCATTTAGCCCAATGGATCATAGAGAGCATTGGGTAAATCCATAGCACAAACACATGTATGCACATACACACAAACATATACATATATACAAACATACACACACACACACAGACACTACAGTACAGATATGCACACACATGACTATACATGTAAACATATACACACACATACACATGGGCATACAAACACACACACACACAGACATACACACAAACATATATACGCATGCATACATATACATACACACACACACAAATACACACAAACATATACAAACACACACACACACACACACACAAACATAGATACACACACAGGCATACACACACAAACATAGATACATACACAAGCATACACACACATACACACACATACATATACATATATATATACACATACACACACACATGTGGGAATTTAATAATAGAATTCCATGCTAAACCAGGCACTGGAATGCATGTTCTACTCCTATGCCCACCTAAAACCAATATTACAAGCTATGTATGCCAAACATTCTCCCATTGATGCTGCTTGAACCAATGTAAGGATAATGTGGGAGTACATGGCCATTTCAGGGTGTTCCTTCCCTCTGCATTTTATTTAATACCATATGTTAATTAAGGGGCAGAGAAAATGGTGTAACTTTACTGTGCATTTCTAAGGTACATTACGATGGTAGGCAGCCCCTGTCTTCTTCCCCTACGTGCTAGAGGGTGGCAACTCTGCTCACCTTTAGGGGAACAAAAGAGGGGAATGGCCATCATTTGGTGGTTGTGAGCAGGCTAGAGGTGAGGTGGTGGCAAAAAAAAAACAGAATTAACTTTTTTCTTCCCTCCCACGTTACCTGTTTTGCATCCGCCGATGCGTAGTATTTTAGCAGAACCCACAAAAGAGGACATGCGTATGTCAACAATGTCCTAGCACAGACAGAAGACATCTTCGATCAGTATTGTCATTCTCCATGCCTCTTCAAAGTGGCTGTGCCATAGCAGGTTTCAGTTTACTGGCTATGTAGCTTTGGAAGTTATGTGTCTTTATCTATACTACAACCCTAATATCACCTTAAAGGCACTGTGTGCTGCCAGGAACATATGTGTATCAAACATAATCCTTAAAGCAGTAATATCCTTCTGCCAAGAGACAGAATCATATGTAAAGGATTTTAAAGAAATCCATCCCCAACAAGTCCCAGTGTTCAGACTCAGATTCCTGGGTGTCTTAGCCTCCTTTAGTGGTGAATCTCTACACAACTGAATTCAATATCCAGCACCACTTAGGGCATCCATACACATACTCATACATACACATGCTAAAATACAAACTTGTGTCCCCTTTGAAAGTCAATAGCACTCGATAAGCTTCAAGTTGATATTAAAGGTACTAATACAGGCGAGACCCCAAATGTTTACAACAGCTTAATGCAGGGGTCAGACTTGATTGACTGAAATCGTACCTTAGCTTCACTCACTTTGGCCTCACTCTTTATATCCTTAGAGACCACAGTGATCTCACCACTGAGATTCCCCGAGACTCCAGCATTCACTGTTACAGGCTTCCAATCCAATCCTTTTAGGTTGTCATAGACACAGAATGCACTGAAAATGTACTTGTGACTTGGGAAAAACATTAAAATAGTATTCTGATATCTCATCTTCTGAGCGTTTAGAAAATGAGGAGGAAGTGAACACAGGTTTCAAAAAATTAGATAACGAATTAAGAAATATATTAGGGGTAGGAACAAATAAAACAGTTCCAGTTAGCCACATTACCAATTGGTTAATTTCAGAGGTTAAATTTTGCTCTAGCTCAGAGTTTAAGATTTTTGACTGGGTTGAATATATTAATTTGTTTGCAAATAAATTAGCTATACATACAGTTCATGAAAAAAGGTTGAGTAATGAAAAGGTAGCTGCCAATATGACACAAAAAGTTTATGTACACCTATGCACATTAGCCTATTTATACCAAGAAATTCAACTTGAGATTTGGCCCATTCATGGATGTAATTTTGTTCAAGTTTTAAAAATTACCTGAATATTGATGTTTTTATTGCATCAGTGTTTAATGAGCTTAAAAAAAATATTACAAAGGGGAAAACTGATTCCCATATGACCATTTACAAATGACCATATTGTCATAAAACCTTCCAGTAAAGAAACAACATTGGTAGAAGGATGGTTATCAATCCATGACAAACCACATACTAAGGGTGGAATGTAAGAAATGTGCAAAATCACCATTTACAATGTACTTTTGATGGCAGAATAATTAACACAACAACATTATTGAATGCACATACTTTTTCTAAATTGGTGAACAAATGCATTTCAATAAAGGGGAATGGCTAAAATGCTTGCCATTTTATTAGAGGAATTGGAATTGCACCTAATTCAGCAAACTAGTTAGCACACATTTGTGTGGCTAACTTTGCTATTAATTTAGGAGCGTATGTTATTCAGCATCAAGGTATTAGTATGTTTCTGGCATCAAAATGTGAGAAACTGCAAATAGCTCATCACTTTATGGCTTTCAAAAAAAACAAATACTCTACTTTCTTGCTGTCTGCCCCATATGACAGAAATCAAGATTAGATTTTAAGAGCTAACCCTATAAAGATCTGAGGAATTTGGTTTACATAGTAACACATAGTAACATAGTAACATAGTTGAAAAAAAGACATGCGTCCATCAAGTCTAGTCTATGACAAAACACCCCTATTAATCCATAAGAAGGCAAAAAAAAAACCAAAACAAAACCCTGAAGCCCCAAATGGGTAAAAAAATCCTTCCTAAATCCAAATGGCAGTCAGATAATTCCCTGGATCAACAACCTATCTACACTGAAACCATCTGTCATAATTCTCAATATTGTTCTGTCCTAGATAGGCGTCCATTGATTTTTTGAAAGCAGTTACAGTCTCTGCAAGTACAACATCCCGAGGCAAAGAATTCCATAGCTTTACCGCCCTTACTGTAAAAAATCACTGCATTGTTTTAGTCTAAAGAGCCTTTCCTCTAGTCTGAATGGACGACCTCTTGTTCTTAGCTCAGCTTTTTATGTAAATAATTCATTGGATGGTTCTTTGTATTGACCTTGAATGTATTTGTAAATAGTAATCATATTACCCCTTAGATGTTTCTTCTCTAATGTAAACAAACCCAGTTTGACTAGTATCTCTTTGTAACTCAGGGAATCCAATCTTATTATCAGTTGTGCTGCACGTCTCTGCATCCCTTGCATCTACACCTCTGTTTATGCAGTCTAGTACCCTATTTGCTCTTGCAGCAGCTGAGTGACTCTACACACTGCTGTGAAGTCTATCATCTATCAGTACTCCTACATCTTTCTCTAATGAGGATTCCCCAAGTTGTCTCCCATTTACAGTATATGTAGCATGTTTGTTTCTACAGCTCAAATGCATAACCTTACATGTATCTACATTAAATGTCATCTGCCAATTTTCTGCCCATTCACTCAGTTTATCTAAATCTTTCTGCAGAGAAAAACCATCCAGCTCTGTATTTATCTCCTTACATAGCTTTGTGTCATCAGCAAAAATTGAGACATTACTTTCAAGTCCCAATTCTAGATCATTAATAAGAAAATTTAAAAGCATTGGTCCCAGGACTGAACCCTGTTGAACCCCACGTATAACTTTAGACCTAGCTGAAAATGTTCCATTTACAACAACTCTCTGTAGATCTATCAATTAATTCATGATGAGTCCCAGTCCACATTGGCATTTTTTGGCCAAAAGTTCACAAAAATATTAGGGATCTACTATGAAAAAATCCTATGCCCCTTTGTAATGGCTCTTACACCGTATGATCTGGATATAAAGGATTTGTGTATCAGAGAGGTATCGAGTCCATTGCAAACAATGCAATGAATACCTTTCTGATACTGCAAGGGTTAAGGACAAAGTTTATGCTAATTAAGTGCTTGACAATGCATATAATTAATCACACCTTGTAGGTGGATAGGCAACAACTGCTATATCATAAGGAAAATCAAAATAATACATTATATTAGTAATTTTTACAGTAAATGGAAGAAAGTGCGTGAAATCCTTCAACAATAATAGAAAATCTTAAGAGCAGATGAGGAACTACAACAAGTGATATCAGAAAAAATATCAATCACTACAAGACAAGGAAGCAATCTCATATACTGGCTTGTTCTTATTTACTTTGAGACAAAATGTAAGCAACCTTGGCTGGGGAGCATTATGGTGAGGTGTTATCTGTGTGGTTCTTGTTTAGAATATTCCTTTATGAAACTCATCAAGAACTTTACAAATTTTAATAGTACAAAAAAAATATGATATCAGGAGTTTTATTAACTGTAAGACTTCTGGAGTTGTCTACATGACAATGTACTCTTGCACATTTCTTTATGCAGGCCAAACAATTGACAGCTAAGTTAACTGGCTATAGAGAACAAAGAGGCTAGCAAGAACAATTTGGAGACCCCACTAGTGAGACACATGATTGCTGTATATGATGACACCTCTGAATTACCCATTTTGCAGACTGAAAAGATAAATATGGCACCGAGTGAGGGTGAAATTTATTAAGGGACTAAGTGGATTTTCCATTTGGGAGCAGTGAATCCTGGGAGCCTTAATGAGGGGTCCATGGATAATTGACAACTAGATTCAACCTCAGATGTTATCATGTGAACATATATTCATACAATCACAAATCTATGCAGTAATTTTACAAACCTTAGAATTTGAGGAGTTTTCCATCAAACTCGCTAGCTCTATGTCAAAGTTTAGATTTATCCCGTATTTGCCATATATAGGTATGATTATATGAATGGTTTGTAGTGTTTTTGTTTTATTTCCCTCATTCTGAGATTTGATGTAGTGTTGAGTCTGATATACACAATCCAGGCTATAAACTGAGTACTGAAAGATATTATGTTTATAGATAAGTTACCATGAAAGCATAGCGTCTATGACAACCTGGAAGGACTGGGTTGGAATCCTGTAATACTGAGCATGTAATTCCAGAAAAGATGGTTGCCTGTGAGATTGTTGGGTTTTCCCAAAGACTCAGAAGTGAGGCCAGTGCTGGTGATGTGGTCTTTAAAAAAGTATGATTTATCATTTGAGTCAATCGAGCTTTACCCCTGATGATAGGTAAAATATCGGCTGGGTGGCAACCCTAGTCATTCTGGAGCAAGCCAAAAGCATTACATGTGAAAATGAAAATCCCACCATACTCATTGATTTAAATGTGTCTTTTACTCCCTGCGTTCTAGACACATCTGCAAAACATGGCTTTGCATTGAGGCCAGAAAAAAATATAGTTTGCAGTTATTTAAATAGCAAAATGTGCATTTATTTCACCTTTGAAGGTGCAACACATTGTTTCATATCCCTCTGATTCTTATCAGCTTAAATTAGGTTTTTAACCCCTTGAATACTACAGCAGTCTCCAACACATTGCAAAGCCATGCGTTGGAGACATTTATTGCATTCAAGGAGTTAAAAGTCCCATTTAATTTTAAGGGAATTGTGAGTGTAGCTGTGTAGTTGGCTTGTCCCACAATTGCATTTTACACACACACACACACAGGCAGGGACACATCCGCAAACACACATATACATACGCACGCGCATGCCCTTAAACACCTCAGGCCACACATCCATGTACAGTACTTCCTCGGATCATGTACACATATATACACACACTCACACACATGTACTTGAGGCCACACACCCATTTACAGTGAATGCTAGGGTCATGGACACACACAAACGTATACATACCTTAGACCACACATTCATTTACAGTACATCCTAGGGTCATGTACACAAACACACACACACTTCAGGTCACACATTCATGTACAGTACATGCTAGGGTCATGTACATACACACATTCATTTACAGTATGTGTTTTTGTCATGTACACATATACACACACAGACCTCAGACCACATACCCATTTACGGTATATGCTAGGGTCATGTACACACACACACAGACCTCAGGCCAGATACCCATTTATAGTACATGGTAGGGTAATGCACACACACACACACACCTACCTCTGAGGCCACACATCCATTTACAGTACATGCTAGGGTCACGTACACACACACACAAACACACAGACACACAAGGCCACATGTCCATTTACAATATTTGCTAGAGTCATGTATACTTATTCACACACACACAAACAAACACATACCCAACTCAAGCCACACATTCATTTATAGTATGTGTTTTAGTCATGCTCTTAAACACCTCAGGCCATACATCCATGTACAGTACTTCCTAGGATAATGTACACACACACACACATACACATAATCACACACATATACTTCATGCCACACATCCATTTACAGTACATGCTAGGGTCATGCCCACACACAAACGTACACAGACCTTAGACCACACATTCATTTAAAGTACATCCTAGGGTCATGTAAACACACACATACACACACACATACCCAGCTCAAGCCACACAGCTATTTACAGTACATGCTAGGGTCATGTATACAGACACACACACACACACACACACACACACACACACACACACACACAATTTAGGTCACATATCCATGTACAGTACATGCTAGGGTCATGTACATACACATAACACACACACAAAAGGCTACACATCCATTTACAGAATGTGTTTTAGTCATGTATACACACACACAGAGACCTCAGGCCACATACCCATTTACAGTACATGCTAGAGTCATACACACACACACACACACATACTTCAGGCCACACTTTTTTTTAACTTTATTTTTATTAGTTATTGTATGGTCATGTAAATAAGCACACACACACTAAACCCATGCTATACATGTATTTACATTATGTGCTAGAGTCATGTAAACACACAGACACACAAACCCCAGGCCACATATCAATTTACAGTATGTGCCACATATCAGTTTACAGTATGTGCTAGAGTCATGTACAAACATACACACATTCGGCCACACACCCATTTACAGTACATACTAGGACTATGTAAATACACACACACACTCGCATACCTCAGGCCACACATTCATTTATAGTACATGCTAGAATCATGTACATGCTAGACCACAAACACACACGCACACCACAGGCCACACATCTCTATCCAAGGCAATCTGTTGGATAGAGAGGTCTCTAATGCATTGCTTCTCAATGCTTTGAAAACCTCTATAGCATGTGAGGGATTAAAATCTCTATTTAAATCAATTGGAATTTTTGTAATATTTAGTTCTCCCCTGTAGTGCAATTGGTTTGCCCCAGAATTCCTCCACTCTTCTTTTGAACATACGGCCTTAAGATCCTGATGGCGATTTCACAATACGGTAATTTTATTATCTTGGAAACAGGCATAACTTAATTCACATATGATGAAAGTCACATTTAATGCATTATATAAGGATGGGCATTTGGTACTTACGTTAAAAGTCTTTATGATAGCGTAGTGTGCATGTGTTGGTATGCACTAAGGAGGTCTTGACATTTTTTGCAACTCTAATAATGGCAGGGTCTCTGATTTCACCTACTTGATATAAACTAATCTGGAGTTTGAACAGTTAATATTTATTTTTACTTTACAGGGTTTTAAACCTATTGGGCGCTAGTGGGGCATTCACTGCATTGTTGTGCAATACACTGGAGACCTTGCTAGCATGAAAAGGGGTTAATTGATCTTCAACATGTTCACCAAATCTGAACCAGACTGATGGTTACAGGAACCAGAAGATGATTATCTCATCACTCATCTGTACTCATGAGCCTAGAGAAACAATCTTTAATTTGCATTGCCATTTATCTAATGTGAAGGTGAATTGCACTGAGTGCTACTGTTTCCAAATGTTGCTTTGAAAGACAATATCACAGACCTGTCTACATTCTCCTCAAACTGCTTTGTAAGTAATATCAGCAAAATGACTAATTTCTTTTAGTTGTTACTCACTGTAATTACAGAACCTATAAGGTACAGTTGCTGATGTAATTCCACTCAAATAATTTAATGATACAACTGAATAATGCACTTTACTATTTATGCTGAAAATAGGCCTCTATGTGCTGCTTGAACCGAGGAGGGAGCAATGGGTTAGAGAATGGGTATTTTGGGGTAATCCTTTCCTCTAGTCTTGTTTAACTATATGTACTAACAAGTTACAATGCACAAAGAAAAGCATGTTGCTTTTACTCAGTTTCCCTGTACGTGTTGTAAGGGATGTGCTCAGGGCTTCCTCTCCTTAATGTCTTAACAACAGCAGAGTGTGTGGGCTGGTATACACTAAAAAGATCATATGTTCTAAGTAGCAGCGGCAGTACCAGATCAGGAGATGGGCCCATCTAGCAGAGGATGAGATACTGGAACCAGATGAGAGGTCTGCTACAAGATGTCAGGGATCAATGCTGGGGTGTGATACTTAGGAGCAAAGTTGACTGCAAGTGTGCCGATGCCTCCAAAGCAGGAATAAACTGGCTGAATAAATATGTTAATGGTTCAGAGAAAGAAGCATTCAGATTTCAAAGAGATGCACATGCAGAAGCCACCTGTGAGTATCACACTCTAGTAGGGTAATAGTCAATCGTTTAACTTACAATGGTTGAAGTCTACAACTCCCATCAGGTCTGATCACACAATATACAGAGCACTCTTCTTTCTGTATATTGCGGCATTTAGATCCTCCAGATATCATTCTTGATATATGTTTGAGACTCATTAGTTATTTCCAAATACCAAGGAGGTCTCCTCTGCCCTTGCTGGCATCTTTCACTCCACACGGCTTGCTCTTAATGCCCTTAATTTGCTTAATTTAATTGTCTATGTTTTGATGGAGCTCTATCAGCCCACTCATTGAAGCCAAGTTACTTTCTAGTCCCCTGCATCCATACTGCTCTGAAGAACAATGTGCAAAGATAATTTTAGTTACCTGGACCACATAATGGGTAGAGCTTCCTTTGGATCTCTTACCAGCTTCCAGTTGTAGTCTCCTCAAGATTCCTGAACTATTCCACTGGAATTCTAGCAATTGCAGGCTTGTTCACACCCTGCAGTTTCCTCATATTGCATGGAATACCTGCATCCCACTGGCAGCTTCTCATATCAAAAAGCTTTCTCCAGCCACAGGACTGCTGTTGGCTGGTTGTTGAATCATTCTCAGTTTACGCTACACATTATTATGCATTACCACCAAGCAGAGTGACAGTGGCAGTGATATTTACACCAGCATGCCTAGACTGTCATACCTCACACATGTGCACACACACTATTGACGTCTCTATAAAGTGGCCATCTACTTGGAGGGGGCGGGCACATAATAAAATGACTGCTCAGAATGCATGTGTATGCATATATCACACACGAACATTCAAAATAATATTAAGGTGTAACGGGCTGTAAGCCATTACTAATGAACATTTTGGACTTATGGACTGTTGGCCTTATGTGTGGCACTTTGTTTGAACTATTGTATGACTTCCTATGTTGGGACTATCGACAGCTTTGCCCAAAGACTGAACGACCAGAGCGGCATCACCACAGAATGGTGTCAACCCCGTGTCGGACTATGGGCTAACCAGTTTCTGTAACGGTTTTCAAGACACTCAGACCAGCCGGTAAAATAAAACACAGTTTTATTAAATAAAAAAAAAAAAAAGAAAGGAACGCCCTCTACAGGCGACAATAATAATAGCGATCACAGGCAGAGATGCTATTACAGGCAAATAGATGAACCCAATGGTAACTATAACATATCACAGGATAGGTACACAGTAGCTAGGCTACTCAAGGGTTAAATACAAAAGTAAGTCAGTCTCAGTTGTGGAGTTTGGCACGCCCAAGATGGTGATTAAGCCGTTGATGGTAATGCATAGAAGGCTAGAGTGCACAGTCAGTACTGCCTTAGACTATAGCGGTGCATAGCCCCCACGGGCGTACCAACGAAGCTTTCAATATTTGCAAGTGCTAGAGTCGGTAGCCCCCACGGGCGTAACTACGGAGACTGATACAATGCAAGAGCTTGCCAATAGCCCCCACGGACGTAATAACGGAAACCAGCTATACAGTGTGATTTGAGCCAATAGCCCCCACGGGCGTATACCGGAGACCACCTGCAAGAGCTTAAGCCAGTAGCCCCCACGGGCGTAATAACTGAGACTGCTGTAATGCAAGAGATGGCCAATAGCCCCGCAGGCTTACAAAGGAGACCACTCTGTGCTGCACATGAGGTAAGCCAATAGCCCCCACAGGCGTATACCAGAGACAATCTGCTAGAGCCAATAGCGCCACTACCGCGGTAAGCGTATACCGACTACTCTGCTTGGTGGAGGACTGAGCTGCCATCCAAATAAAGCGTATAACGCGGCCAGCTCGGCAGAGGTAGCAGTTAGACAGGAATAGGCTCAGCAAGTAACCTAAAGGCTCAATAGAGATATGCCAGCACTGAACAGGTTAAGCAGCTCATAGAACTCAAGCTTAGCAGCAATGGAAAGTGCTCTGCAAGTGTCAGGAAGGCTCAGTACGGAAGCACAGCTCTGCACATGGTAACGGAGACTCAGCACTGCAGGCACAATACTGAAGGAGTACTGTGGCAAGAGACAATCAGTCCGGTACTCGGCCTTAGCGTAAGTCAGAATGTCGCAACGGCGACAGTAGAGCAGGAAGCAGTACACGGAGGTCACTGGAACAAGCCGGTTCAAGTCACCGAGTAGGAAGTTGGCCGGGCCAGATCGGTACACGGAAGTGGTTCTTAGACAAGCCGGATCAGTCACAAGCAGGAACGTCAGCCGTGCCGGATCGGTACACAGAGGTGGTTCTCAGACAAGCCAGATCAGTCACAAACAGGAACGTCAGCCAGGCTGGGTCGGATCACGAAACAGGAACACAGGAGCGTAGTCAAGACAGGCCAATTCGGTACACAGGAATCAGGATCAAATGAAGACAGCACAGCAACACTGGCTTAGGAACACCACGAAAGGGCAACTGAAAGGTGTCAATGGCTGGGTATAAAAAAGTCACCAGGGGCGGGCCAAACCTCCTCAGCCAATAGGAGAGCAACACAAGCGAGAGTGACAGAAAGGGATCACGGGCACCGTGATAGTTTCTTTGACACACTGTCGATGTTTCGAAATAGGACTGTAATCGTCGACATCAGGTCGCACGATATGTATGGACAACTATGGGACAGCACAGGGATTGTCAACTAGCAGCCCAAGCATACGACCCGACTGGCCGGGGTTGATGTTGAAGATGCAAACTAGGTGACCCATTGCTTCGACCCCGCGGCCATTGTCCCTGGATGTGTATTCCAGTCTTTCTACTCCTTTGTCTTATCGTGTTCATCTCCCTCTGCCTTTTGTTACTTAAATTCAATCATGTCTGACCCTTTGCATAATGTTGATACTGTACGTCACCACCCTTTGTGTATCGTGTCTTGTATTGCATTTGAATGTGGCTTGATGTGTATAAAAACCCAAGGTTTTGGTCAATAAAGTGTGTTCGTTTGGAGTAAGCAGCCTCCCGTGTTGTGCTTGCCTGGATGTTCTAACGAGTCCGCTTTGACTCCCATCCTTAAAATGCATACTGAGCTATTCACTATTCCTCGCTAGGAGCTTCGACTACGACTGGTGGAACATCAAAGCCTTGCCGACTGCTGTTGTTCGACTCTGAATCCTGAGGCTCTTCCTTGACCACCGGAGCCAACTCATTCGACCCGAAGTCAAATCCCCTTGAGTCGCCGTATCTGCAACCACTCGACTTCCCTGCCATTGCTCCGACTGACTCACCAAACAATAACCAGCCGACTTCAGGAGAGAAGATTCCGCTACGATGGCCCAGGACTCCCCGGCGTCTTGGGGTCACGTTACATAAAATAAAAAAAATATATATTATATACGTGTGTAAATGTGTGTGTGTGTCAGTGTCGGTGCTTACACTGAAACATTTCAGAGCAAACCAGCAAAAATTACACTATACAAATAGAACTCAAAGTAGTATCAATCTCATGGGCATCTATCATGCAGCTCATGAGCAAAATGTGGCCTGACCCCAAGGTGTTGTCCACCTAAGATTTTTGACAAAAGCATACTTAGCTTAGCACATGAGCTACTTGGCCCTTAGGGCCTAACCACCTGCTATCACTGTGCAACTGTCACCCAAAAGTTACTCAGAGTAGTTCAGTCTATTAAATACAAGCATTCTCATTATACCATTAGGCCTATAAATCTTCAATTGTATATAAATCAAGTTGACTTTTTTAACTGTTTTTGTTTTCCTGAAGCAAAATCCTTATTTTTGAGGATCTAACAGGCTTTAATAACATGTTCTATATATAAATATGAACTCTGTCTTCATATATATGAAGCTTCAATTATGTATCCAACAGCTGAAACAAAATGGATTCCCTGATCAATAACAATGAATGCATAATTATTATATGCACACAGATACAGTTCAATACATAAAGTAAACTGAAAGGGAGCACTGATCTTCAAATCACCAGAGATCAAAAATATATGTTATAGATCAGAATAAACAAGAAAAAGAGACGAAGGAGAAAAATGCTCTGGCCAGTTTAAAGAAAGAAAGTTGAAAGTGGAATTTTCAGAATACAGAGCGAGAGTGGTACAGTTAACAGTGACAGAGTACAAGAGCATAATTGTTAATACAAAAGCAAGTGGATAATGACTGAGGAGCAAGAAGACCAAAAGTAAAAACTCCACTGTACCAAAGGAAAATGTATAAATAACAGACCGAATACTAACATAGGCCGCCAGCAGAAAAATGTTCATATTAAAGATAAAATTATACTTGATGTAAAGTGTGTAGATTAAAGAGCAACTAACATCCTATATAATAATTTGCTAGGATGTTTGTCAGAAGCCGTCATGAGCAGTAGAGACTGCCCGAATGCACAGAATGCTCGGTGTTCTGTGCTGGGAGCATTCTGTGCTTTTGGTCAGTCTCTACAGTGCATGACTGCGTCGACGGCAGGATGCAGAGCAGGACAGGCCTCTTAACCCTTTGAGTGCCAGAGGGGCTTTTCAATGTGTTGTGTACCCCACTGGCACTCAAAGGGTTAACATCACCAGGACCTTGGCCCGTGTACATGGGCTTTTACACTAGTAATGAATAAATAGCATGCTCATTAACCCTTTGAGTGCCAGAGGGATGTCTCTGGCACGCAAAGGGTTAAGCTCAGTCTTTTAAACATTTAAGAACCAGAGAGCTGCATCGTGAAGTGAAGAGCAATGCAATGCTCACCTTCCTGGTCCTTAACTCCTTATTGATGAGGGCCTTTTTACACTAGAGGAGGAGAGCAATTTTAGCCTTTATAGGATGGCTTTGTTGAACCATATTTTCCCTCTAATTAATTCAGTTCACCCACACAAATTACATACTTTTTTAACCCTTTCAGTGCCAGAAGGGTATGCAATGCATTGCTCTGCAATTTTGATGCCCTGTTTATATGTATAACCCATGCTTTAGTTTGATAATAATAATAAAAAAATAATTGAAAAAACATATTTTTAGGTTATCCTGTGTGTTTCCTCAGGACATTTTTTTAATAGGGACTGAATAAAAAAGTAAGTGTCCTAAGTGTCCATTTTTAGGGGGTACTGTTCCTCTTTTTTAGGAGAGAAGAGTGTGGGGTGTGTATATAAGTGTATCACATTGATTCACACCAATAAAAACTCAAATTAATGTTTGTTTGAACTTCTGAATATGTAATATGAATTACATGAATATGTAATATACTTTGATCTTGCTCAAACATGTTATACCCACAAGACTTGCTCAAGGCAACACAACTTCTGATCATTAACTCATGATGTGCCAAGGCCGCTATCTGTCCTCAAAGGATGGAATTTTGTGCTATCACGTGGGGTATCCTTTAGAATGGTCGCCCACTATTGGGCGACAAAGAAAACAGCAGTTTAAACATGTCGCTGCCATGAAAAGGCCAACATCAGAATCGTGCCCGCATCAAAAGGGTGAGATTCTGATATCACGGGCTTAAGCGTTGCACATTTTAATAGTGTACTTTGAAAATTATAACCTACACGCTGCACACGGGATTCAGTACAAAAATGTTTTTAATGAAATGATCCAATACACAAAGCGTATGTAGGAATCACACATCTAACCACTGCTAGTGCTTTCTTGAAGTGGGCTAGATTCTGATATCGCCCTTTTCACCGTGGTGAGTAAAATTTTGACAGTGAACAGTCATGTTGCATTAAGGGGTTTAAACGGTTAATAGCACTTTAATTTATGAGCCTTACTCAGTGTATTATTTGGTGCTGTATGCTCCAGAGAGGCAGCTCACAATACATTTTGTCTATCATAATATTATATCCATCTCTACAACCAATAGGAATGTGTCTGTCACTGGCAGATACAAATCTTGTAAAAGTGGCAAAACTGTATAATTAGGGCTGTCATTTTGTAATGTACCATTCTGAGGGTGGAGGTAGTATCAATTAACTATTAAAACACTGCAGTTTAACATATGCTTTTATTTTTTTCATCTAATTTACCCTTTAACCCTTTGAGAGTCAGAGGGATGTGAATTGTGCTCAAAAGAGTAAACATGACCTTACCTTCATTTTGTATAAAAAATGCATATGTGTGTGCATGTGTTTGTATTCATGTGTGCGAGAGAGAGAAAAAGTATCCTATATACTAATTCGCTAGGATGTTTGTCACGATGCAGTCATGTGCAGTAGAGACTGCCCGAATGAGCATGATTGCATCGTGTGAGTGAGGTGGCCCATGACTGCATCGCGTGGAGCAGTGAGGTAGCGGCCTCTTAACCCTTACACCATTACATAGCAATGCATTACAAAGCAATGCGTTGCGTACCCCTCTGGCACTGAAAGGGTTAACATTACCCGGACCTTGGCCTGTGTGCACGGGCTTTTACACTAGTGTATATCCTATATAATAATTCGCTAAATCATGTGTAATGCTGCGACATGCGCAGTAGACACTGCTGCGCGTGCTGCAGTCATTCACAGTAGAGACTGCCCACGCAGCGGCTGATACAGAGCCAGCTCTGTATCAGCCATGGCGCGGGCAGTCTCTACTGCATGACTGCCCCGCGACCTGGTGGCAGTGGCACTGTGGCCTGTGTCACGGGCTGTTCAACTAGTATATATATATATATATATATATATATATATATATATATATATATATATATAAATAAATGTGTGTGAGAGACAGTGTGTCTGGGGGTGTGTGGGTGCATGAGTATACATGTCCATGCTGTGTGCATGTGAATGCATATGTGGGTATGTGCGTCTGTACATGTGTATGCATGTGTGAATATGTGCACACATGCATGTTAATGCATGTATGGGTTTGTGAGAGACTTGTGTATGTCATACATCCCAACACTGTAAATGGCCATAGAGGGATACTTTTGTTTTAAGCGGTCTTGCTGGTGGTGTGGTTGGTTGGCGAGTTATTAGAGATAATTTTTAGGTTATTTCACCCCCTACTGACACCTCTTTATGTAACTGAATAAATGATTTAGAATAACACCACAGTATTTTATTTACACATACTAATCTATAAACACATATACTGATGTTTAAATAAACATTGATGTGAATTTTATTGCTGTAGAGCAAAGTAATATAATAATATACACACCACACAGTCTGATTTCCTAAAAATAGGGACATCAGGGTACGAAAGAGGGACAGAGATACAGAGATACGTGCGTGTATCTGTATGTGCATGTTTGTGTACATGTCTATGAGTGTGTCTGTTTGTCTATATGTGAGACTGATGTATTAAGTAAAACTGGTACAATTTGGAACCAAACCAGCTTCTTCACAGAGAACAAAAATATTCACATATTTTACTTTAAATTAAACTGACTTTTAACCACATTAATACAAGTGTGATCTCTAACACATTGAAAAGTATTCAAGAAATTAAAAGCCCAGTTTAAATTGATGATAATTTGTATTTGTTTTCTATTGTGCAGTTAAGTGTAATATCCTACAAACAAAAATAATTTGCTTTCCATCAATAACAAAGGTCAAAACTGGGCAATGGTATCACAAGAAATAATTAATTGGATTACTAAAGGCCAACAAAATGAGTGCATCTTGGCTAAGCTAAATCAAAAATATTATTACAATAACCCCAATACTGTGCACTGTTCATTATGCCTTGATTTAGTCTCAGGATTGATTGATATATGGACAACATGGGTAATGAGAACTATGAAAGTGAAAATCAATAGAGGGGACTGGGGCCAAATGTTGTCTTCAAAAGCTTCTCCTGCAGTGGAGCAGCCGACTGCCTGGAAAGGAACATAAGTTCCTTCTACTTCACACACCCAGATTTCACCCCAAAACATGCATCTTCTCTTTTTCCTCAAAGCATAAATTTCTTAAAACGTATTCTATTCCACCTTAACCACTTGTGTGCTAGCCCAGTCACCAACACATTGTGAAGTAATGTATTGGAGACCTCTCTAAAGTCTAAGGTGTTAATCTGCATTTTACAACCCCCTGTACATAGATTGTTATCATAATGTGTTGGCCTTTGGTTGATGCATGAAAATGTGGCTACGATGACCACATTTGCTTTCTGCCATTCAGGGACACCACAGAAAGAGCAGCAAAGTACTTCCCTTCTGCACCAGTGTAGCTTTGCTGGAGTGGTCTCATGGCATCACTGGACCAGTGTGAAATCTATGCTTTCTTTGGAGCACCATGAAGCTCTAAATGCTTGACAGAATTACCCATCAATTGTTTTGATGGTGATGCCTGTATTTGGTTATAAGAAAGTGGATGTGAAGCCCCAAGTCTTGTGCTACATGAAAATGCTCCATCTAGTGTTTAGATCTCTGCATTTATCTCATTTTCTTGTAGACCAGTCACATCAGTCAATGGGTGACTCACTCTAGTTTTTAAAACTCTGTTTCCCAGAGGCTACTGGGTCTACCTGGGATGCAGGACACACATTTAAAGTGAACCCATCACCTACACAGCTTTTAGGTTAATTAAATATGCCTATACGTTCTGCTTTTTGGTTTTCATTAAGTTAAATAGTTTTAGAGATTTTTAAATTTAGCAGTGGGGAAATTTAATTTCAGCAAAGCTTTGTTCTATGACTTATCTGTTAAAACATGCATAATAAATTACTCACACGTGCAGAAAACCAACGTTTTCCATTTAGACTACTAAAATCAGTTTCCATATAGGGCTGAATTAATTAATGAAATCATGCACATCATTTCAAGATGGAGACCCCACTAACAGGAGGATCTAGAAAGGTGGCAGGTCCTTTTAAAATCTGGGACTGTCCTGGGAAATCTGGGACATGAGGTCATCCTACATGCTAGTTGCCTGTCTCTGAAAGAGGTCACTCCAGTGGGTAAAATCTTTCCAATTCCTATATTATTCTGTAGGGCATTGTTTTCAAATTGGTTAGAGCTTTGTATAAAATCTAGGCACCACTTATGAACTGGAGAGGTTTCTCTTACTGGAAAGACTTCCATCACCTTTATAAATCCCCAGCATGGAGAATCAAAAGTCAGTTAAACAATGTAGAATATTATATAAGTAATGTGTTAACTAAAATTCATGCACAAATGCTTTTTTCTTTCACACATCCCTGCCCTCAAAAGAAATGGTTTATGCTATTCCTTTGTCTGAATAGTGTTGCAGTTCCGGAGATAAAGACACTTTGAGTCAAGCAATTAAATAGCTAAATAAATGAATCAGCAGAGCAGAAGTGGCAAATTTAATTACTGCTTAGCACTAGGAAGGGGAAACTAATTATGGGGTTCATGAACCACATGTCACTCTTCTCCAAAACCATGTGTTTCGATTATTCTAGATCATGCACTGTAAATGTACCAACAACAACCAGGAGCAGACTGAAAGAACCGTTTAAGGTCTAAGTGGGAAATTGACATGAAGAGCTATGTGCATAAGAAAATGGAGCAATTCTGGAGTAAACCAAATCTATCATAGAGGACAAGTAAAAACTGGTTTTAAATTAAATGGAAGGGCTTAATTCCCTGAATGCTAAAGAGGTGTTTCCAATGCATTGAATGACCTCTCTAGCATACAAGGGGTTAAAAGACCCCATTTACATCTGTGGGAATTTGGGATTTTTTTGTGTTCTCCTTGGTACAATTGGTTTGCCTCAAAGCTGCTCTTTACGTGCATGGCCCAAGATGTTGAAAGTGCTCAATTCCAAAACACAGCGAGGTATAACTTGGGACACAGATTTCTACAAAAAAGGCAGAAAGTAAGTATTTACCACATACAACATTACTTATGTCCTACATTGAAATACAGGCCATGAAGGTCAAGAAGGGAAGAACATAATAGTCTCATCCCAGTCACCAAAGCATATATCCTCATTTTCTCTACAGCAGTGTTTTTCATCCCTGCACACTTACATCCAGCAATCCAGACTGCAGGGAGTGGTGGCAAAAGCCATGTGGATGATTAGGTTGACCCATTCTGTGATTAAAGGTCTACTCATAATTCATGGTCTGGGTCAACTCCTGGAAACCACGATAGATGTTTCAGTGGCAGGGAGACACTTTTGGTAAGAAGTGGTTACAAGCTGTATTTATAAGTGGTTAATCTAGCCCTGCTGATTGGAGGAGAGCATCAACCCAGAGAACTCAAAAAAGGCAAATTCTTTAAAAGTACCAATTATTGCCAATCCAAACACACAGATCTTGCATGGTAACCTGACTTGGAGTCTCAGTGAGGTGCAACAGGTCTTGTTTTCGCAGAAATATAATTCTCCTCTAAGGAAGATTTACTATCTAATTGCTAATATACTCAGTTTGTAGGGGGGTGGTTTGCCTGTGATTGCCAAGGCTTCCTTGATACCATAATAAATACATTTAGAATTGTAATGCTGGTCAGGGATGCTGAACATCTCCATGTTTCTCTGGTGGAAGTTATTCTACTATTTCACTCTGTCTGCTTTACTAATGCCTAATCTGCAACAGTAAGTAGACTTAGACATGACTTTGGTAGCCCTTGAATATATGATATATTTTATATTATATAAATGTTTCTGACACTTTATGTTGCAAACATAAATGCTACATAAATATTAAACCAATTGGATGCAAGAGACATCTCCATTGCATTTCTATGGAATGCTTTTGGGATGCCTCTAGCTTCCCAGGAGTTATTTAGCCACATTACTTGCTGACTGCTAGGCCAAACTATCTGACCTACACACCTCAGGTTAGTTTTGCCTACAGAATTCCAGAGAAAGTTAAAAGACTCCAGAGTTCTTTCATAATGGACTGATGAATGACTGAGTTAATGATAACTCCAGCAAATTCAAATGTATTGACCTAAGTGTTCCAGAGACCCACTGAAAAATGTATAATACATGTTGAGAAGTCACCCTTATATGTAATCCTTTATGGGAGAGCGAATTGTGAAGTAAAACATTGAACACCCATAAGGGTTAAACAATCTCCAATTTCTATGTTCTTCTGCTGTACCTATTTTGAAAAATTAAGAGTTTTCAGAAACTTGGAAGAAAGTATCTAATATATCTATGGAGTGTTTACTCATTTCAAGAACAAGGTAGAGAGAAGGTGACTAGATAAAGATGCAACAAGATTGTTTTCAAAACTGAGCAAATACAGTATATAAAGAAGATATAGCATTAATTTAGTCTGATGATAAGTAAAGCTGAGTGTTCAAGGATACTTAATGGCTTGTAAACTGTCTTTTAGGTCACTCTTTTGCAATAATGACATCTAGATAATTTGAGGGAGCTAAAATAGGCATGTTTCCATTGAGAGTAGCTGACTATGACTCACCTTTCAAAAATCTGATTCATAGGAGCCTTGATGTACCTCTGCCTTTGTTCCGGCACAGTAAATGGTCGTGAGGTTGACTGTCTGTTGCAGTCAAGAGGGTAATAATTATGGAACTATAAACCGACTTGTATGGTTCTGAGAGCTAGTCAATAGAAATGTTTTCACCTCTAGTCAGAGACAGCACAACAAACCAATGTATTTTTTCGGGGGGTTGAATAGAAATTACTATCATTACCAGCAGCATACCTGTGCTTGACTCAGATGATCATTATATGGAATAGGGGACAATAAAAGGCAATTAGACTATTCAAATGCAGATACTCTTCTTCCTTTATGCAGAAATCTGAAGCTCAATTTTCTTTTCAACCAATTACATAAGGTTCAGTTTAGGTCACAAGGTCTTTCATCAATCAGCTCTACAATGGCTGTTCCCAACAACAAATAATTTAATATGTGATGAACAGTGGAATGTTTTAGTCTGAAATGTAGCTTTTTATCATGAAATATCTGATTCACAATTGAACAAACAACCCATCTTCAGAAAGAAATTGAATGTAGTAAGATTAATGCAATTAAAATAAAATATATATCTATGATCCTTGTTATGTATGAACACTATGTGCTATATGTCTCTTGTACAAAGGGTTTCCTTTTTTAAAAAAAAATATGTTTAAAAGATCTCCTAACAAACTGTATTCCATTCTTAAACTGATGCCTTGTAATGGTTCATTTCTGGGAACAACCTAATTGTGAGGCAGTATACAAATTCAGCAGGGTGCAGATCTTACAAAGGCCAATTTGGATCCTCTCCTCCTTTGACATGCTATTACAAATATGATAGGCTATATGGGATGTAAATGTTTGCAGATCAACAAACCACAAAATCCTCTTTTTATAATGACATATGATTCTACTTTTATGCATTGGTCAGCTCTTTTAAATACACCAACATATAAAAGTAGAATAAATTAATACTAGAAAGGCACAGCAATACTTGCTATTAACTTGCCTACAGTATTCATTCCAATGACCTAGCCAATTCCATACTGCTCAGGACTACCCAAAAAGCAGACCTTAACATACCAAGTAATTAAAGCAATCTTATGTACAAAATAAAAAACCATACCCTATTTCACAGAACTTTCTATATGTTGACATCTGATGGGAGCTTTGCTTTTATTTTTTTTTATTTTATTTTTCTACATTTTCACATTCTTTCTGTGTTTTTCTGCTAATATTCTTTAAATGTCTTCTTATACCTTTTTCCTATCTATATGCTTACTTTTTAGTTTTTATTTAGTTTTTTTACCAAGAGGATATTGATCAGTGCTCTGATGAATTTCTTTGATTTGTGCAGTGAAAGGCACTCCTTAAAGGGATAGTAATGTTTCATAATAAAAGCAGCTCTAATTAATCATCATAGTATTTGTACTTTGGAGAGTGTTATTTCAATTCTGTCAGAGTTGTACTTCAAGAGTAATTCAATGACAAAGTATCCCCCTCCCACCCCTTTTACTGATGTAACACTGTTCAGCCAGATCAGAAAGGAGGTGCCCAGGTAGACTGCAGAGAGGGACAATCTTCAATTAAGATAAGGGAAAAACCTGAAAAACTTGTCAAGGGGGGCAGGGCCTTCATTGTTCTCAATGGAAGAAGATTGTCCCCTTCTGTTATCTGTCTGGTCTAGCAACCAGATTCCACATCTGAGAAGAGATGGCTTACACTAGGTAAAAGGGGCGGGAGGGGGAAACTTTGCTTGTGAATATCTCTCAAACCATTAAGGTTTGGGAGATAAGACTTATATCGTTCTTCATGTTTTTTTAATGCCTACAAAATTAAATAAAGATAAAATGAAGTATTACTATCCCTTTGAATCCCTCCCAGGGGCATGACTAAGATATCATTGGGTGTAGCATTTGTAAACTGACTGCCAATCATTTTTTCTCTGTGTAAAGTGGTGTCCTGCCACTGACATATTCGAACAGAACTCTTTAACTTGCACTTCATTTTTTATGTTTTATTTTTATTTACCTTGTCTATTCTTTGAGAAATTTTAGATAGTACGGAAATGGCTATTTATATACAAGGCAAATATATCTACAAAGCCTGGCAAACTGTATTGTTTTCAGTTTTAAAGTGAGATTGAGAGATTAAGAAAGAACAAGTAAGATTTTGGAGATGCAGGAATTTACCTAATCTGTAATAAATTGCATTCTGCAAGAATAATTTATAGTGCTCTGTTGATAATGACAATATTGCTAAATAATTGGCTTTTTTTACTCACTTACATATCCAAAATGTTACTTATCCATAATATCATATGTTAAATCTGTTTAAAATGTTAAGCATTAACAATACTAATTAAATACACTAGAAATAATATGTCATTAGTTCTAGCATATTTGCTGTTTGCCTTTTCCTTTCAACTTCAGCAGAGGAAAGGGTTTTTTACAGTCAAATTATGGAATTCCAAGGATGTGGTTATGGCAGATACAATGGATACATTTAAGAGAAGATTAGATAAAAAAGGGAACATACAGGGTGATACTCTGTATTAGTAGACAAAACAGGAAGGTCTGATAAAGACTAACATACTTGGCAGCAGGAAAGCGATACAATCCTCATGTTTCTGGGTTATGAGGCAATGCTTGTACTTGATGGACTTGTGTCTTTTTTCAACCTAATTTAATATATTACTATGTATTTAACTTTACATATTCTGTAGTCAGAATACCTAATCCAGACTTTTATCTTTTTTAACTATACTTATTTATTTATTTATTTAGGGGTGTTTTTGTTTATTTTGTTTTTTACATTTTTATGTCCCTCAAAGTAAGCTCTTGTTATCTCTGTTTCCAGGGAGCTTTCTGTCAGGGAATGTGAAATCAGAAATAGTGATACAATGTAACACTGTCCCTGCAGCAGAAAAGAATGCTGTACATGACAGAAAACTCTCTGCAAACAAAAATCCAGTGAGCATTATGCATTTGCAGAATTTGTAACGTCAAAAAGTAAGTTAAATGCCACTTTAAAAAGCAAAGTACAAATTATTTTTTCTGTGCCCTTGCTTAGCCTGCAAAAATAAAAAATAAACTTTATTGAACAATCTATATAACATTAATCGTTTGATTTATCTATCATTATGCTTGATTTAATAAGCTGCAGTAGCTGACATTAACATATACTGGTAAAGAGATCATACATGTGTTATTTACATGTAGTACACTGAGCAAAGTTGGACATCATTTGTATTAACACCTTAGTGACTTTTGATGTGACAGGACCATCACGCCAGTCCAATAGTTAAGGACCGGTAACTGTCCTGGCACGTCATGGAATTCTGGGATGGCATCGTGGCTGCAAGCCGCTCTGCCATCCCACAATTCATTGCAAAATAAAAGGCCCATGGTCCTTAACGGCTTCCCCCTGCCAGATCGGGAGGTTAAATTCAATTAGATCCTTACATCTGACATTATTAAAATAATTAACAATGGTAATAATTAATATATGAGATGTCCAAAAAGCACAATATAAGATAATACCATTTTGTTGATCTTTCTCATTTGCTTTTTTGCATTTCTAACAATCATACTTAGTAGAGTTTTCTCCTCATGTTAAGCCCTTAACAACCTGCGGTCCACGGACGTTTCCTTCCCTTAACCCCTTAAGGACAGCCAATCGCGCATGCGGCCCTCACTTAAGGACCATGGGCCATTTTTTTTTCTTGTATCTGGTTCAGGGCTCCCCAAATGACGTGCAGCCGCGCGGTGAGCCCTGAATTCCATGATGGTCCTGGAACGTCATGGGTCCTTAACACAAATTTACCCATGACATGCCAGGACTGTCAAGGGCTGTTAAGGGGTTAAATGCCACTTTGCTTGTTTGTCAGAGCACAGGCACATGTGACTGTTTAGTTGTACCAGGTGCGCCGAAGGGAGGGGAGTCTGACAGAGAGTGCTCCGGGCTTGGAGCAGTCAATTTCAGACCCCCTTTTTACTTAAAGTGTCCCCAGCAGGAGCTCTGTAAGTAAAAAGTATGCGAAGTTCCAGAAACGTGCAGAGTCGTTAAGGGGTTAAATCAATATTTCACACAAATCTTAGGAGGTGCTATGACTGCTGCCATTTTCATTACACACACCACATATTAAATAACATAAAGCGCTAGCCTGCGAAGCTCCCTGTATGTGAAACCGCACATGCACAGTAGAGACCGCCGGAATGATGCAGTCATGTGCAGTAGGGACTGGACGAACGAGCTGATCTGTGATATTTCAAAATGACATTTACCCTATGAAAATTCTGTATTGCTAACGATTCATAAATCTTTTGATCTGAATAAGTCTGAACTTGTCATGAAGATTTTTTATGTTAATATTTTTTAAATAACAACGTATTCAAACTTAACCCTTTGAGTGCCAGACGGGGCATGCAACGCATACCCCCTCTGGCACTTAAAGGGTTAAGATTGTAAATATAATACCATGTCCCTATCACAGGGAGCTTCTGTTCTTCAGCTGCAGATTACAAACACACACACAAAATGGATGATGTACTAAGAAGAAAAGGGGGTCTATGTACAAAGGTTTGATAAAGAATTGATAAAGATATTGCTTCTCCAGTGTTATAAACTATTCATTTCCTGTGTTAGTCTGTGGAACGTATGTACTAATATAACTCAAGCTGAAAAAATCTAAGTGCATTGGCTCCATATTTTGACACAGGAAACTGATAATTAATATCACTGGCACATCTCTTTATTACACCTTAGTGTATAATGTCCAGAAAGTAATTCTGGAGCAATCCAACTGCACTTTAGGGGATAAATAAACCTCTCCAGTGATTTAATAGACCTTTTAAGTCATTCAATGCCATACAGGTCTGCAATGCATTGTGAGAGGCCTATCTAGCATTCAAGGGTTAAAAGTCCCATTAAATCAATGAAAATTTTGGGAGTTTGGTATTCATCATTTGTGGCGCAGTTGGTGTACTCCAGAGTGACTCCATTTCTACTCAGTACATCTGCCTCATTGTGTAGATGTAGAAAACATTGACACAATGACATTCATTTAGTCCTACCTTGATAAATGCAGTTTTGAGTCTTTGTGATTACAAAAAGTACTTTGTACAGCCAAATGAATCTGTCGTCACAAAGCTGTTCTTCTCCCCAGAGTTTCCAAAGATATGAAATTTGGTTATTTCAATCAGACTCCCCAGAAGAATGGTCTGTTTTATGCTTCTATGAAATAGCTCATTCTGGTGACATTCATTTATATGCACACTCTGCTTCTTCCCTGTTCACTAAAAAAATAAAAGGAGTCTGTGGACCGGGGCTGAGAAGGAATCAGCCCACTTGTGCCTTCTGAATGGCTGAATGCAATGCACAATTACAATCCTATCCAACAGAGTCAGAGGAGTGGGTCTGTATGTGCATTGTTAGCAGGAAGAACTGACAATACAATCATAGCCTAATATCAATGAACCAAAACCTTTGCCTTGATTGGCTGTCCGTATTATGTTGCTACAGAAGGTACTTGAATCATGTAGTGTATAGGGCATGGATATATGTTCGTGTTCATCCAATTTATCTGTATTATTCCTCAGAGGCTCATACTGTTAAACAACTACTCTGACAGTTCAATGGAGCTAACTTAATTCAATTACTTTTCCTCCCATAATTTTAGCTGAGAACATGTAGGACAGAAGGACTCAGGGGTCAGTCATAAACAAAGGAGAATTCAGTTGATCAGTGGGTGAAACGATGAACAATTGTTTGTCTATGAAATCTGAATGCAAATGGGTGCTGTTTGTCATTGAAATATTTGGGTAAAATGCTAATAAGGCTTTAATCCTTATTTACTGAACAGATGCCAGATTTCCCTTGTCAGAAGTGAATGTATAGTGAAGTATTAATTTGTCTTGTCAGTGTATCTCTCTGTACTCCTCAATGTTCGTATTGATACAAAGTGATCTTCTATGTCACTAAACTAAACATAATCCCTCTTATATTTAATTGTCTGTAGTAAAACATTACTTAAGTTAGTAATTTATTATAACCGTACACATTTTACTGCATACTGAGTGTGGTGTAGATCTTAAAGGGATAGTAATGTTTCATAATAAAATCAGCTCTAATTGATCATTATAGTATTTGGACTTTGGAGAGTGTTATTTCAATTCTGTCAGAGTTGTAGTTCAAGAGTAAGTCAATGACAAAGTATCCCCCTCCCGCTCCTTTTACTGGTGTCACACAGTTCAGCCAGATCAGAAGGGAGGTGCCCAGGTAGACTGCAGAGAGGGACAATCTTCAATTAAGATAAGGGAAAAACCTGAAAAGCTTGTCAAGGGGGGCAGGGCCTTCATTGTTTTCATAGGAAGAAGATTGTCCCCTTCTGTTATCTGTCTGGTCTATGGACTGGATTCCACATCTGAGAAGAGATGGCTTACACTAGGTAAAAGGGGCGGGAGGGGAAACTTTGCTTGTGAATATCTCTCAAACCATAAAGGTTTGAGAGATAAGACTTATATCGTTCTTCATGTTTTTTTAATGCCTACAAAATAAAATATAGATAAAATGAAGTATTACTATCCCTTTAAGTAATTCTAGGACAAACTAACTGCATAAATGTTAACAAATAAAAATCCTATTGATGCAAATTGTACTTTTAACACCATGGTGGAAATTCACTAAACGGTGATAAAGAGGAGAAGACTTCTCCAGTTTATCACTTCTCCAATTCCTGTGTTATTCTATGGAGCCTATGCACTAAGATTTCTTCAGCTTTGGAGATCTTAGTGAATAGGCTCTATAGAATAACATAGGAACTGGAGAAATGATAAACTGGAAAAGTTATCTTCACTTTATCACCTGTTTATCACTGCTTAGTGAATCTCCCTCCATGTTTGCTCTGAAAACCTCTCTAACGTTTAAAGGGGGAGATTCACTAAGCTGTGATAAAAAGGTGATAAAGTGGAGAGCCTATGCACTACGATTTCTTCAGCTTTGGAGATCTTAGTACATTGGCTCTGTAGAATAACAGTGACTAGAGAAGTGATATCAAAGGGGAAGTTATCTACACTTTATCACCGCTTAGTGAATCTCCTCCAAGATGTTCTAATTCCTATTTTTCCTTGTACCTTATGATGTAGTTGGTTTGTGTTTGCTCTATGATTACTCCATTACTACTTTGCACATCAACCTTACTGATTTATATTCATTCAAAGATGACTGAACATTAAAAATATAAAGGACTTGCCATATTTGAAAGGTGCATTACTATATATTATTTTTGGAAACACTCCCTGGAAATACTGGGCTTGCATCTGACACAGTGAAAAGTTGCTTTTTATGATCTGAGTAGTGTTTGCACTATTGAACAGACCACAGGTACACATAACTAGCAGAACATAAAAATACCTGCTACAAAACATCAATTGTTTTTTTTTAGTCATCTATTGTGACTGTGTATTATATTTTGTGCATAAACTACCTGCTGTGAACAGTGCTGTAGAATGATTATTATGCTATTTGAATTATGGAACTCATCCACAAGATATGAAGAGTTTGCAATTGTATTCTAAATTTGTGCACACAACTGTTGTTTGTTCAACTATAATTGTAGTCTAACTGTGATGTATGTAAATTAAGTCAAGTGATTACACCCTGAGGATTTATGAGACTACACCTTTTCATATCCATAACAAAGTATTTTGAATAAAATAAAAGAAAACTGCACAGGAAAAATATGTCTTGAAAATTTGGTCAGATCTCCTGAATATCAAGGTCTCAATGAATTTGGTAAACTTGTTGCTGTGGCTAAAAGAATTAGTATAGAGAAGAAGTCATAGATGCTCTAGGTGCTTGTGAGCAAGGGGTCCACATCTGGATTTCTCCATTACCCTTAGGGTGAGAACACTAAGAGCAATTTGCATATATAGAGAATAAGTCAGAGATGCTCATCTATGCTCATGAGCTTGCAAGGGTATGCAAAAACCTCACTGTGACTGAGTCCTCATGCCCAGGGTGCAATCTCTTTTATCTCAGAAGTACTATACACAGAGAAGAAATATTCTGAAGCATATCATACAGATCCTGCCAAAATTACAGTCCAGCCATGAAATGCCAGAGAATTCTTCTCTGAACAGCTAACCCTAGACCAGTAGTTTTCAACTCCTGTCCTCAGGACCCACTAACAGGCCAGGATTTGATGGTTCCCTTGTTAGAGCACAGGTGAATTAATCAATGTGAATGAGCCTCTGATCACTACACCTGTGCTCTAGCAGAGAAATCCATAAGTCCTGGCCTGTTAGTGGGTCCTGAGGGCAGGAGTTGAGAACCACTGCCATAGACGTACATTTCGGTCTTGTTGGGCCTCGTCGGTGAGGTGCAAATTGCAAATTGCTCTTGGGGTTGGTCACCCTAAGAGTAATGAGCGGAATTCAGACATGGACCCCTTGGTCACAGTGCCTAGAGAGGTCAGCTGCTATTCACTGATGAGGCCCAAAAAAAGGCTGAAATGTGCATCTGGGGTTAGTTGTTTCCCTTGTTCAGAGAGGAGCTGTCATTTGGCAGGACCAGTATGATGTGATTCAGAAGATTTCCTCTCTGTGTATGGAACTGGTGAGCTAAAAGAGATTGCAACCTGGGCTCCATCTTATAGCTGGAGCTCACATGAAGGGGCATTGTAAAGAAACATAGTATTTGATGGCAGGTAAGAACCATTTGACCCTTTTTACTACTGTAAAAATCTCAAACCTTATTTGGTCCTTGGTCTTTCAGGACAGGCTTATGCCTATACCATGCATGCATAGACTCTGACACTGTATTAAAGGGGATGTATCACCTTATAAAAAGGTGTTACCATCCACTTTGTTATTGAAAATTATTTTAGGAAAGCTGTTTTTTTTTTTTTTTTTTTTAATCTTACTATTTTAGAGATAATGCCTCTTCAATCGCAGAAGAGCTGTGCTGAAGAATCAGCGTGTCCCATTATGCTGACCGGCACAGCTCTTCTGCACATCCTATTTCTGAGTTGCAACCTCAGTATAATGCTAATCGCAGCTTGCTGTAACCCTACAAGCCGTTCACAGCACACTGAAGGGAAGTGTGAACGCACTCCCTGGGGCAGCTGGGAGGGAGGTGGAAGGAGAAATAGGATGATCTGAAGATCTGTGCTGTGTACATAATGTGGAAGTGCACAGCAAAGAGGAGGCATTATAGCTACATATAGTAAAATGTAAAAAAAAAAACAAAAAAACCCAAGTTTCCTAAAATAACTTTTAATAACAAAGCAGATGGTAACACCTTTTATAAGGTGATACATCCTCTTTAACTTCTACCACTTCTGCTTGTAGGATATTATACATATCTACTACCTTCTCAGTGAAGTAGAACTTTCTTACATTACAACTAAACCTGTGTCCCTCTCATTTTAGGCTATGGCCTCTTGTCCTAACATTTTTACTCTTTTGAAATGTACTTCCCTCCTGTACTTTGTTGAATTCCTTCATGCATTTGAATGTTTCTATCATATTCTCTCTTTCTCTTCTCTCCTCCAAGCTACGTATGTTTAGATCTTTTAGTCTACCCTGATATTTATTTTCCAGTAAACCATTCACCATTTTAGTAGCCATTCTCTAGAATATCTATATCCTTTTGGAGACGGGGTCTCCAGTACTGTAAATAATACTCTAGGTGAGGTCTAACAAGAGATCTGTAGAGTGGCATGACTGCATCCCTTTTTCTGATACTAATGCCCTTAGCTATACAACCCAAAACCCTGCTTGCATTCCCTACCGCTTTGTTACATTGCCTGCCTAAAGAGTAAAGAGTTGCCACAAGCAATATTAGTTCACTGACCTGTGAGCAAAACAGCCTTTTTCTTTATAAAAAGGTCACCTTGAATTTAATTCACAGGTCAATGTTCTCACGTTGTTTTATTTCATATTTTTGGAAAACTTGATAAGCATGCAAAACAAATTGAGGAGATTGTAAAACCGAGATAGTACTGTTTATATATAATTTTAATAAAAAAAAAATAAAACCCCTGCTTATGTACAGATGCATTAGTACAACTTTAGCACATTTTGATGCTCATCTTCTTCAGCTTCACAACTTTTTTGCACTTCATGCTACCTCTATACCAGGAATGAAGAGAAGAATAATTTCACATTAATTTCCACTATGCCCATTCATACATAACCTGCACCTATGCGCATAGGAAGAACACACTGAACACTCCCCATACATTCCCTGACTGCTGATCTCTTACTGCATGTGAAGCAAAATGCCATTTTGTCATGCAAAATCATTGCACATACTACAACAACAGTTCACTGAACGTATTTTGTACAGAACTCCCCTTGGTGCCTGGCGGGCAGGGATGGGCAAATCATTTTGTGTATGGGGGGGCACATTTAAAGGGGTCAGAGAGGTCGTCTTGCATGAAAACGTGCATGTGTGCTTGTAAACACACACATTCCTATATATATATATATATATATATATATATATATATATATATATATATATATATACACTGTATATATGCTGTCTCATACACTCTCACAGAACCATATATATACACTCATATATCCAGATACTCTTTGTCTCACGCACTCACATTCACATACACCCCACACACTCATATCCTCATATACATGCCCCTCTCACACACATCTACACTGTCACAGATCAACCACAGAGATGATCTCAACACACACACACACACACACACACACACAAGCATTGCCAGGTTAAAAAATATTGTCAAAATAATTATATGAGATTTGAAGCTGGCTGGTCCCCCAACTTCCTTCCTATCTCTTTAGAAGTGCCCCATGATCATCTAAAGCAGTATGACTTCAACATGATGCAGAGGCAGACTGATAATTCGGAGGACCCTAGGTGGGATCCTAAAGTGCCTCTTCCAGATTGCCACCTACCCACCTGCCACAAACCTCTCAGTTTGACTATTGTTCTTGTGGTCATGGTTACTAGTATCAACATAATAAAAGACAATAACAAATGCTTTAACCTTGTTAAAGCCAGAGAGATCACCAAAGCATTGCAAAGCAATGTACCACTTATAATTAAAGTTCTGCTACACAAGGGATTCAACAGAGCTTACAATTGAAATGGGACACAAAAATATTTCACAGAGTTTACAATTCAAATAGGGCTACACAAGTGATCCACATTGCTTACAACTGAAATGGGAGCACATGACTGATACCAAAGAAGTTACAACTGAAATGGGGCTACCACTATGATTCCACAGAGCCTGCAATTGAAATGGGGCTACAAAATTATACCACAGAATTTACAATGGAAATGGGGCTTGGTAAATTTCACTACAGAGTTTATAATTTAAATGGGACTCCATAATTGACACTACAGCGCTTACAATTGAAATGGGGCTATATAAGTTATCCACAGAGCCTATATTTTAAATGCGGCTACAGGAATGATACCACAGAGCTTACAACTGAAATGAGGATACAAAATTATACCACAGAGCTTACAAATGAAATACAGCTACGTATAACATTATACCACAGAACTTACAATTTAAATGGGGTTGCAAAATTACACCATGGAGCTTACAAATGAAGTGGGACTACATAACAGATACTACAGGGCTTACAATTAACATGGGGCAACAAAAGTGATTCGACATTTACAATTGAAATGGGGCTACAAAATTATACCACATGCATTGAATAGGGCTACACAAGGGATCCAAAGAGCTTACATTTTAAATGGGGCTACACAACTGACACCACAGAGCTTATAGCTGAGATGGGGGCTACAACATTATATCATAGAGCTTACAAATGAAATTGAGCTACATAAGTGATACCACAAAGTTTACTATTGAAAGGGACTACAAAAGTGATACCACAGAGCTTACAGTTGAAATGGGGCTTCACAAAAAATACCACAGTGCTTACAAATTAAATGGAGCTACACAAAGGGTACCACAGACCGGGACTACAGTAATGATTCCACAGAGCTTACAGCTGAAACAGGGCTACTCTAGTGACAACAAAGTGCTTACAATTGGAATGAGGCTACACGAGCGATACCGCAGAGCTTACAATTGAAATGGGGCTACACTAGTGATAAAACAGACCTTTACGATTGAAATGGGGCTACACTAGTGATACAACCACAGATCTTAGAACTGAAATGGTGTTACATGAGCCCAAATACACTATACCCCCCCAAGCCTGGTTCCACTGGGTCACAGAACCCCACATACACTATATGCCTCACAGCCTGGTTCCAATCGAAAAGTCACAGATCCCCACAAACACTGTCTGTCCCACTGCCTGGTTCCACTGGTATTAACAACCTGGTTCCACTGGAAGTCACAACCTCCACATACACTTCTGCTCCCACATAAACTATCTAACCCCAGCCTGGTTCCACTGGTACTTACAGCCTCCATATACACTTAATCCATGGTAACATACAGTATACAAAAGACAAAAGGACAGTGCAGAGTCCATCTAAGTGTTATCTGTGTATTTAATCCTGTATCCCTTCCCCCCCCCCCTTCAATGTGGGTACTCACTCTTTGGAGAGGCTTATCCTCCATCTGGGATGTGAACTTCGGCTAGATCTGACCTCCCGCCCTGGGATGGTAGGGTTAATATTATAGTGCCAATATTGATTTTACCATTTTGTGGTTATATATCTTATATATGTATTGTTTTAATATATACATTCCTTCTATATAAAGTCGGTTTCCTAGAGGCTCACTCATATCCCAGGTTAACTAGAAGTTGCCCAACTGATAAGTTCCTTAAAAGATATCTACTTACGATTGGAGAGTCTGACATAAGGACCCAAAGGAGAGATAAGCAGGACCTTAAGGAGGGAGAGGAGTTTAAAACCTTTGAAGCCGACCAGGGCTGGAGGTCAGATCCAGCCAAAGTTCACATCCCAGAGGCAGGATAGACCTCTCCAAACAGTGAGTGCCCACCTTGAAGGGGGGGAAAAGGGATACAGGATTATATACACGGATAACACTTAGGTGGACTTTGCTCTGTCCTTTTGTCTTTTGTACAATGTTTTTTCAAGTGCGACATTGGAAAAGAAGGGTTCATCCAACAACCCATAGGAAAAGCAGCAAGTCCTGTGTGTCCATAAAAAGGAAGATTAGGATGGGATATCAATAGAGACGTTGTACTCTTGCCCACTTTCTGCATTAGAGTACACATATCCTTTAATAAGGGAATCTAATAATATGTATTATATTCATTGTGTTGTTTTTTTATTTCTGTATTGATATACTAGTTGAACAGCCCGTTACACGGGCCACAGTGCCTCTGGCAGCCGGTCGCGGGGCAGTCACGCGCAGTAGAGACTGCCCGCGCCACTGCTGATACAGAGCTGGACGCTCCTTCGGAGCGCCCAGCTCTGTATCAGCCGCGGTGCGGGCAGTCTGTACTGCGCATGACTGCCGCATGCGCAGCAGTGTCTACTGTGCATGTCGGGCGTTACACACAACTTAGCGAATTATTATATAGGATTCTCCTTGTTTGCATTATTATTTTGCTGAATGATAAAGGGGGACTGTACTGCTTGAATATTTTGTTGATTTGTAATCCATGGTACCACTGATAAACACAGCCCCATATATGCTGTCTGCCTCCCCCATCATAGTTCGACTGATAGTCATAGCCATATAAATTGTCTACCCCTCCAGCCTTGTTCCACTGGTCGTCATAACCTCTCCCCCTGGGTTAACTCAGTGCAACCCAGATGTATGGGGTAAGAGAGATCAGAGAACTGCCCTTTCACATGGTAGCTTCACTACAGGAAATGGAGCAGAGAACAGAGTGGCACAGATGTTCCCAAGTTCTCCACTCCACTCAGAGCCTATGAGGCATTCTAGTAACTAGAGACCCTGGATGAGAGCGTGCTTGGGAAGGTGACCCTGTTGGCTTCAGTTCCAAAGTAAATATATTTTTCTCTTTCAGAAAGACCTGTGGGCTGGACCGAGTCAGTCAGTAGGTCCGATCCTGACAGTGGGCCATATCTTGCTCACCTTTGATTTAGAGGTTTTAATGTATTCTTTAGATGATCAGGAGTTCTCTAACACATAATATATTGGGGACATATCTAGCCTCCAAGGAAGTTAATGAATTCTCTCTTTTTAAAATGTAAGAAAATAAAAAGACATGAAAAAAATGCTTTAATTTTTCAAAACTCCCACATCAAAATTATTGATTTAATTTTAACAATGCAGGTTTAAGCTAAAACAATTCCATAAACAATCATTGAACTGTAGTTATAAGTAATTGACCAATCTTCAATCTGAATCTAAAGTTACTAAATTCTTAGCATCGGCTGCTGTATTAAATATGACAGGGTAATACCAGATTTCTAGAATATTTGACTTGTATTATATAATATGTTTCACAATGCCCCCTTGTTCACCCCTCCACAGGTCCCAATTCATAAACTCTGATCTTAGTTCTCCTTTGTCCATTTACCAAAGGAAAAAGCTTTGGAGACTGAAATCCCACACACTGTCTATGTATTTGTGAGGCAAATAATGATTGTATTGTCACCATGAATTCTTTGCATAGAACTATTGTACAAAATAGCTTGCATCAACATTCTAGACATTCATTTTAAGAGTAATTATTTATCATTCCTGTTGTCAGTTAATAATCAAGTGTCGATCTTCATTCCTTAAATCCTATTTTGAACAACAAATAAAGATGATAGGTCATATGTATCACGTAAAGTGGAATAATTGTGGGGCAAACCAGCTGCATTATAAATATCCTATGAGTTAAATAGGTAATTAGACCTCTGAGTGCCAGGGAGTTATCCAACTGATTATGTTACAGTGCACTGGATACCTCTTTGATACTCAAAGGGTTATTGTCTCTAATCCATTGCTTTGAATGCAAAGAAGAGTTCTTAGCATTAAAGGTGTTAAAGGGACAGTAATGTCCCATACATTTTTTTAGAGTTTTGTAGAGCTAAATGCCACAAATCTTATCTTTCAAACCACTATGGTTTGAGAGATATCATCCGCTAAAGTTCCTCTTCTCCTGATGTCAGCTGTAAAGCTGACAGAAGGAGATCCGTGTTGATGACATGAGGAGGCTCTTCAGCAGAGCTGCAATAGCACGATTTAAAAAGAATTACTTCTTTTCAATTGCCTACAAAGTGTGCTTGAAAACCAGGAACACTTTGTAGACCGTTCCAAAGCAGTATTTCTTTTTAAATCGCGCTATTGCGGCTCTTCTGAAGAGCCGCTTTCTGTCCCCGGACCAGGAACTCCTGCTGTCAGCTTACAGCTGACGTCAGGAGAAGGGGAGGGAGGGGGGAACTTTAGCGGATGATATCTCTCAAATCATAGCGGTTTGAGAGATAAGATTTGTAGCATTTAGCTTATTTTTTAACCCCTTAACGACAGGTGCAAACACACGCACTTGGTGACCACATTTTTTTTTCTTTATTATCACTTCCGGTTCAGGGCCTCCGTAACGGCGTGCAGCCACACCGGGAGCCCTGAACTCCATGACATGCCAGTACCGTCACTGGTCCTTAGGTGCCGGACCAGCATGACGATCCAGGTACGTCATCAGACGTGAAGGGGTTAAGCGCTACAAGACTCTAAAAAATGCTTATGGGACATTACTGTCCCTTTAAAACACAGATTAGCATGAAATGATCAGTAACATTTTATTATTTTAGGGCTTTTCTTCTGGGTAAGACAAGGATACGCCTATTGCTGGCAGTTGATTAATTCAAAAGTGATAACAATTGAAGCTGAAGTGATAGGACTGTTACTAACACACTCTATAGAGCACAATTTCTCAGTTGTGACCTGCAAGTTTTTTAAGGTCTCCCAGCCTTAGCCTTAGTGGATCTTTTGGTCTAATTAGTTCACCTGGGCACAGGAAGGGTGCCACAAAAGCCTGCACTGTTAAAGGTACTTGAGAATAAAGCTCTCCAATAGAATACAACACACTGTTTGGACATCAAGGGCTGGATTCTATTGCAGGTGCTAATTTTATCACTGCTTTTATCTCCAGGTCTCCCCATAGACTTCAATAGGAAAATATTTGATAAATTGGTGGTAACATTTAGAACCTGCAATAGAATCCAGCCCCTGGTGAGTTGTAGGTGAACTGTCTGGACATCAGGTGGCGCTGTTAAAGTAAAAAAAAAAAAAAAAAAGTTTACACTGTAATAAAATAGCTCCTAGCTGTGGGAGTACTATTGTTTTACTAAGCAGAAAAAATAATAAAAAATAAAATAATAAAAAATAAAAGTTTACTGCTTCTTCAGGCATTACATGAATAAGGATGTACCCACTGATCCTTAATTTTTTTTGTTTTTATACAATATCCAGAGTTGGATATCCCAATAGGCAGAGTAGGAAACAGCCTATAACTCCAAATTTTGAGAGGTGCCTCAGCTGTAAAGGCCACACTCACATTCCGAATTTTGGGTGTGGCCAGAGCAATATCAATTTCCCTGCAACAGTTTACATACACTGTTACAGGCTATTATTTAACTCAATGGCTGCTAGAGAGATTGCCAACGCATTGTGGACCAACCAAGGGGTTAAAATTGTTTTTGTTCTTGATTGTTATAGGACAAGGATATTTTCTGTGCTTGGAAATAATGGATGGGACAGAGGATGGCATCACGTGAGGAGGGTGTGTGTTGCCATTGGTGGAGCTAAGGGCACCTAAAGTGCCTTGAAAAGGGGCATCTGGGATGTAAATCTAGCCCTGATAATGTGTCCAAATATTTTGATGTAAAGGAAAACTACTTTTAAAATACTGATTTCTCTTATATGAAAGAGCAAATTGCCACATATACATAATCCCAAATTCAAAACTGGAAAAACTCACACGACCTTAGACATATAGTACACAGTGATAAACCAATAAAGCTTTATTGCGGTAATCAAGTTTAAAAAGATACAAAGTACCTCCATATTTTCCCTTCAAATGTTACAAAGGAGAGACTTCAGTCATGGAGCAGCAAACAGTAGAAGCATTCTAGTGGCATCCCACCGATCAACGCGTTTTGCATCTATAACGCTTACTCGTGATTGAATTTGTAAATTTAGGGGAGTTTGTGGAGAAGCTCTTTCACTCGCACCCTAAGCATTATTGTATATTTGTGTCGCGGTGTGGGGATATCATTGTGAGACTCAAATGTGAAATAAGTAATCCGTGAGAGGACTTTGTTAATTCACAACTGAACCCATTATAAGTGGAAGTGAGAGGTGCTGAGTTCAGTGTTGTGTGTGATTAACCTTTATATCCCCCTTTATAAATGACATAACATTTTAGGGGTGACCAGAAAATTCCAGATTGTGAATTAAAGGAGCAGTAAACCTGTATGTTATAGAATTTTTCCTCACGAGTAAAACAAGGGTGCACCCACTGCTGTCAGTTGTTTTATTCAACAGTTATAATTGTAAATAAGTCAGTAAAAGCAGGATTACTTTCTGAAAGTTCAGATTGACAGCATGACTCTGTGGTTTCTATCACATTCTGAAGAGCTGTCTGTCATTGACTCAACTTTCCCAGAAAATGCAACAAAATAACTAACTGGAATATGACCACTAGAGGCCCTTTTTTACTCAACAGGAAAAGTCCTACAATATATAGTATATTTTTTATAAGACACAGCAGCATGAGAGGAGGGAAAGCATTTGGTTCCTCTTCCCCTCTGAAAACCAGAGCATACAGTATCATATAACTTACATTTTATCAAGGTACTAGTTGAAAAGCCCGTGTACACGGGCCACAGTGCCACCCAGCAACCTCGGCTGGTGGCCGGATCCTGTTGGCCGCACTGCAATCATGCGCCGTGGCTGATAACAGAGCGGAGTGCTCCAAATTCAGACCATAGTCTTCTCTGCGCATCTTCCTTGGAAGGTGCTCAGAGAGGACTACGGTCTGAATTCAGAATGCCCCGCTCCATTATCAGCCGCGGCGCGGGCAGTGTCCTCTACACATGACTGCAGTGCGTGCAGCCTTCTCTACTGCGTATGACGGCTTCTGACAAACATACTTAGCAAATTATTATATAGGATGGAAATGTTTATTTATATATCTGTGAATCTTATATACTGCAAACCACTTTAACATAACAGCAAGTTATATTTTGTGTTAATTAAAATTTTAATTAATATTTAAATCGCAAAAATTAAAAAAAAAAATAATTTACATTATGGGCCATATGCACAAAGTTAAAATAGAATATTCTGGGGCAAACCAACAGCACCATAGAGAACAAATAAAAATTCCACAACTTTACATTGATTTAAGTTGTCCTTTTTAACACTTTGAGTGCCAGAGGGGTATGCAGTGCATTGCATACCCCTCTGGCACTCAAAGGGGTTAAATAACTCTGGCACTTAAAGGGCTAACCCCTTGAATATTAGAATAGTTTAAAAGATCCCTTTTACATTAATTAAGATATTTACTTGACCTTTTGGGTGCAGCTGGTTTATCCCAGAAATACTCCATTTTATTTGTGTGTATGACTTTAACTAATACTTTAGTTCCTGACTGACATTACCTCAGACACAAACATTCCACTGACTATTACTCTAGTTCTCTGGCCCATGATCTTAAAGTGGAACTAACTGACTGGTGACTTTAAAAGGGCTTTCAAAATCATCTATATTTATATTAGGCATTCTTTATTTAAAACTATAACTTAACCCACTGAGTGCCAGAAGGGTACACAAAGCATTGTTTTGCCTTTGGCATTCAAAGGGTTAAGAGAAATGTATCTATTTTTTTAATTTATGCAAATTAGCCAGTAGTTTGTGGGAAGAAATGGCAGTTGGGAGGGAAAGTGGAATGCTAGTATCTGACCCACTAAGTTGTGCCAGCCAGTTCTAGCTGATATGCATAGACTGAAAAATTGGTAAAGATAAATATTGTATATCACTTTCAAAATCAACAAAGTTACTACAAAGTGTTAACTCCACTCTAATTTCTGCCTACCATCAGTCAGTGGTGGGCAGCAGGGGGCCTGGAGGCCACCCACACACGGTTCTTAGTGGTTACTCTGCGGTCTTTAACATTTTCTAGGGTTTAGTGGAAAGAGGAGAGAGTTTCTCTCTTTCAAATTATGTACACCATATTCTTGTCCAAAACGCACTTATTACTTGTGTTTACTTCACAGAGTACTCCCCTTCACCCATCACAATGCTTCACTGCACACGTTATAGAGGAGTTGTTCAGGATTTACTGACATTAAAGTCTTGAAGATGTCAGAGTGTGTATGCCAGTAGGCACTATAGCAATCATAAGCTCTAGTATATTCCCCACTGTGCAGCCGGATGACTTTTATACCATCATATAAGCACAGAATATGAGTATTGCTGATGGATTCATTCATTCATTCCTCTTAGCATGTGTAACCATCTGTCAGTGAACCTCACTTTAACTTTTGGATAATATAGGTTATATTTTATTTGACAGGGAATTCTTTCTGTTCATTGCATTGTATGTTCATAAAATTGCCAAAGTGTTACACTTCCCTACATGTAGGTATTGTTTTGTCTGTAAATGTAATTGAAGTGAATGAAATTAGTTATGCAGCACATATCTCAGCTTTAGTACATGGTATCACAGGAAGAAAGAGAAATGGAAAGAAATGCCCAGGGACAAATGAAAAGTTCTCAAATTTCTACCTATTTAAATTGGGCTTTTAACCTCTTGAATGCTAGAGAGAGATCTCCAACGCATTGTTTAAAAGCTAACTCATTTGGGACTTTGTCCCACTATGGTGCATTTTGTTTGCCCCAGAATTGCTCCAGCCTAACTGTGTGGGCTGTAGAGCATTTAGAGAAACAGAAGAGTAAAGGTAGTTTGAGGAGGGTGGGTAAGTATGAGGGAATGGTGAGGAGAAGGTAAGTATGAGGGAATGGTGAGGAGAGGGTAAGAATGAAGGAATGGTGAGGAGAAGGTAAGTATGAGGGAATGGTGAGGAAAGGGTAAGTATGAGGGAATGGTGAGGAGAGGGTAAGTATGAGGGAATGGTGAGGAAAGGGTAAGTATGAGGGAATGGTGAGGAGAGGGTAAGTATGAGGGAATGGTGAGGGCAGGGTACGTATGAGGGAATGTGAGGAGAGGGTAAGTATGAGGGAATGGTGAGGAAAGGGTAAGTATGAGGGAATGTTGAGGAGAAGGAGAGAAAAGGGGCTTAAGGCAGCGTTTAATAAGACGTAAATAACGTGGTACCTGAATGCAGATGGAGGAAACAGAGTAAAAGGAATAGGAGGTACAGTGAATAAGAGATAACAAGGATGGGAAAATAGGCCGTTAATGTTATGTACTAAGAGAAGTGGTGCAATTCTGGAGCAAACCAGATGAACCATAACAGATAAAAATCCCCATTTACTAAAATGGAGCGTTTAACCCCTTCAGGTCTACAGAGGTCCCCAGCACATTGCTACACAATACTTGTAGACAAGCCAAATTTAAACCAACTGACGTTGTTGGTGTGCTCCAGGATTATACTACTTAGTATATCGGTCCAAGGAGAACTTTGCCACTTTCTGACTATGTTTGAGAAATCCCCAGACTCAGTATGTGTGCTTCTACGGCTACCAGTGCAGTAGGAAAAGGCTGAGGGGTCAGTATGTGTGCTTCTACGGCTACCAGTGCAGTAGGAAAAGGCTGAGGGGTCAGTATGTGTGGTTCTATGACTACCAGTGCAGTAGGAAAAGGCTGAGGGGTCAGTATGTGTGGTTCTATGACTACCAGTGCAGTAGGAAAAGGCTGAGGGGTCAGTATGTGTGGTTCTATGACTACCAGTGCAGTAGGAAAAGGCTGAGGGGTCAGTATGTGTGCTTCTACGGCTACCAGTGCAGTAGGAAAAGGCTGAGGGGTCAGTATGTGTGGTTCTATGACTACCAGTGCAGTAGGAAAAGGCTGAGGGGTCAGTATGTGTGGTTCTATGACTACCAGTGCAGTAGGAAAAGGCTGAGGGGTCAGTATGTGTGGTTCTATGACTACCAGTGCAGTAGGAAAAGGCTGAGGGGTCAGTATGTGTGGTTCTATGACTACCAGTGCAGTAGGAAAAGGCTGAGGGGTCAGTATGTGTGGTTCTATGACTACCAGTGCAGTAGGAAAAGGCTGAGGGGTCAGTATGTGTGGTTCTATGACTACCAGTGCAGTAGGAAAAGGCTGAGGGGTCAGTATGTGTGGTTCTATGACTACCAGTGCAGTAGGAAAAGGCTGAGGGGTCAGTTTGTGTGGTTCTATGACTACCAGTGCAGTAGGAAAAGGCTGAGGGGTCAGTATGTGTGGTTCTATGACTACCAGTGCAGTAGGAAAAGGCTGAGGGGTCAGTATGTGTGGTTCTATGACTACCAGTGCAGTAGGAAAAGGCTGAGGGGTCAGTATGTGTGGTTCTATGACTACCAGTGCAGTAGGAAAAGGCTGAGGGGTCAGTTTGTGTGGTTCTATGACTACCAGTGCAGTAGGAAAAGGCTGAGGGGTCAGTATGTGTGGTTCTATGACTACCAGTGCAGTAGGAAAAGGCTGAGGGGTCAGTATGTGTGGTTCTATGACTACCAGTGCAGTAGGAAAAGGCTGAGGGGTCAGTATGTGTGGTTCTATGACTACCAGTGCAGTAGGAAAAGGCTGAGGGGTCAGTTTGTGTGGTTCTATGACTACCAGTGCAGTAGGAAAAGGCTGAGGGGTCAGTATGTGTGGTTCTATGACTACCAGTGCAGTAGGAAAAGGCTGAGGGGTCAGTATGTGTGGTTCTATGACTACCAGTGCAGTAGGAAAAGGCTGAGGGGTCAGTATGTGTGCTTCTACGGCTACCAGTGCAGTAGGAAAAGGCTGAGGGGTCAGTATGTGTGCTTCTACGGCTACCAGTGCAGTAGGAAAAGGCTGAGGGGTCAGTATGTGTGCTTCTACGGCTACCAGTGCAGTAGGAAAAGGCTGAGGGGTCAGTATGTGTGGTTTTATGACTACCAGTGTAGTGGGACAAGGCTGGGAGTCAGTAAGTATGAATATGTTTCTATTGTGGGACAAGGCTGAGAGTCAGTATGCCTGGTTCTTTGGGTGATTATATAGTGGGACATGTCTAGGTAGTCAGTAGTGTGGTTGCATGGATGCCTACAATTGCAATGGAAAAGAATAGAGGGGAGGGGGTCAGTGTATGTGTGGTCCTATGGCTACCAGTGGGACAAGTTGGGAAAAGTGAAAAAAAACAACAGCATTTTTCATGGGAAATTCTCATTCAGTCTCTATACATTGCAGATTCCTGAATCATTTGTGTCAGATGAACTGTCTCTCTGTTTATCTCTCTGTCTTTTTTCCTTTTTATATATTATTTGTGGAATTCACCAACTGCAGGAAAAGCAGCACATGAAATACTCCTCTCTTCTCTAGCTCTTTTCTGAAATATTCCCTGTATTCCATGTGAGAGCTGAAAGAATACAATGAAAATCTGGTGTATGTGCCATCATTCCAGTGACACACATATATGCAGTGTATGTGCATACTCATGGAATTTGCAGATCTATCCGGCTATCACTCATTGATGAGTAAGATAGGGTCAGACAACAATCTGTCCATTGCTGAATAGGCCAATTGCTAATGCACAAGGAAATCCTCTGATTTCTTTGCACATTGAACCATTTGAGCAGGGCTCAAAATTTCCACTCGCCACTAGCCAATGGCGAGTGAAAATTCAGCCCTGGTGGGTATGTTATGGCTTGCAGTGGCGAGTAACTTTTCAGGTCTGGCTAGTAGCAAAGGACTTTACATTTAAACCCTGATTTGAGGTTTGATGTGGATTTCAGCCTATGTTAATATAAAAACAAAACAACAATATAGTAATATAGTTTACAAAGCTGAAAAAGCAAGTATTTACCAAGTTCAGACTTTGCCCTGTCAACTTTGCTGATCCACTGGAAGGGAAAAAACACTCTTGAAATAATTTCCAACTACAGTAAGCTCTAAATGGGTATACATGATCCTGATTCCCAAAGGCAGTCTGATATCTTCCTGGATCAACATCATATCTGCATTGAAACCAGCTGTCAAAATTCTCAAAATATTATCTATCTATCTATCTATCTATCTATCTATCTATCTATCTATCTATCTATCTATCTCTTAGACATCTTTCCAATAATTTAAACAGACCAGTTTGTATAATATCTCTTTATAACAAAAATATTTCAATCCCCTTATCAGTTTGTTTCATGTTGGAAGTTTTTCCAGTTCAGTAATATATTTTTTGCGGATCGCACAAAAATCTGTACAATATAGCCTGGATGAGGTCTTACCAAGGATATATATAGAGATAGATTTATTATATGCACAGTGTATCTACACCCCTTTTCATACAGGATAATACCATATTAGGTCTTGTAGTTGCTGAGTGATTTTGCACACTGCTGTGAAGTCTATCTTCTATCAGTAGTACTAAATCTTTCTCTAATGAGGATCACCCAAGTACTTTCCCATTTCGTGATTATGTAGCTTGTTTGTTTAGCCACTCCAACTTATAAATGTAACCTTTTCAAGCTGGCCTAACAAATATCTGCATTAGATCATCTAATTAGTTTTCCGTCCACTCACAAATATCACCTTCCTTGCTAAAACATTTTAATTTATGCAGTAACCTGTTGTGAGGTACAGTGTCAATTTGCAAAATCTAAGTATACTTCATCAAAAGCAATAACCTTGTCCAAATTGTTGCTTACTTACCCTTTCATAGAATGCATGTAAATTGTGTTCACATGATTTATTCTTCATAATGCTGACTTTAACTAATAAAGTTGGTTGTCACATATTCCTGAACGCTATCAGTTTGTTAATAATCTTAATATCTTACCCACTACAGAAGACAAGTTTACAGGTTTATAATTTCCAGGTTTAGATCTTGCCCCCTTTATGAATAATGGTTCTACATCTGCTTTCCTCCAATCACATGGCACAAAGCCTAATGAGATTGATCAATAAATATTAAATATAATGGTCTTGTTATAACTGAACTAAGCTTCTTAAGTACCCTTGGGCGTCTGCCATCAGATGAAAATGTTTATTGACAATAGCCTTCTTTCTTTTGGACTTTGTCCTCATTAAGCCATGCACAGATTATCACCCTGAGTGCTAGAGAGGTCTTCCATCCATTGCAAAGCAAGGCACTAAAACCTTTTCTAGCATTCAAGAACCTATATTTGTGCAAGAGAAGTTATAGGTTTTCTCTACCAGATTTAAGACACTTGCTGTACTTATGAGTAATATGTACACTTTTTAATTACAAAATATCCAGCGTAGTGTAATGAGATAAAACCGCTAAATAAGGTTAGGTCAGGTGTCTATTGATAACCATCTAGTTTCAGAAAGTAAACACATAAGGAACCGGCGAAGGCCGAGCAGGGTGACCCCTGGGAAACTTCTGAAGAGACACTGCTCCAGAGTCCTGCTGTTTTAATAAAGCTTTATCATAGACAACAGAGATTAAGCTCATATATAGGCTAACCTCAGCCTTTTGAAATCATTGTATAGGATTACTGTTATATAAATTATCAAGGATGAAAATGAAATCTAGTCTGCTAACCTTTTGGGTGCAAGAGAGGTCTCCATCATATTGCTTTGAAATCCATTGGATACTTCTATAGCTTCCTATGGGTTAATCATGAAGCTGTACAGCTGACATAGAAGTATAGAACCATTCCATTAGCAGGCAGCCATCATAGCATAGGAACATTTCCATGAAAGGTAAAATGGGAAGTTAGCTTCAGTAATCATGAGTCCTGTGATGGAATGTATGGGACAGTTCAGTATAATCCCAGCAAAAAAATGAATAATTGTTGCCATCCAGTGGAAATGCATTAGCATGAATACATTGGTATGGCACTAAAACTAGCAGCTAAAATAGAATGGTACCCTTAAATATTCTTTAATTACTACTATAACATTAAAACAGTATTTCTTTGCTACAAAAACCTCAACATCTTAACTGCTTGAATGCTAGAGACAGCTCCAGCTCATTACTGATCTATTATCCAGTGCTGGAGCATAACTACAGGGAGAGCAGAGAGGACATTTTCCTAATTAGGTTCAACATTCCAGGGGGATGGGAAACTATTAGCTCTGCACTGTCCTGCATCCCCTTACAACCAGACCAGTTTCTTATCTTGGCTGGTGGACACTGACATCATCACACATGGACACTGACAGTAAGATAATAATAACATAGGTGAGCCCCTCCCCTTTTCTTCATTAACTCTTTTAGCAGCAGAGAAATGCACAACGTATTGTAAAGGTCTGTGTTACCATGTTTTTATCAGACTTGCTTCAGACTTATTTCGACTAGCCTCAGTGTCACAGTTTGGCAACATGGACAGGCCTCTGGCAGTAACGGGACCCTAGCACACTAGGGTTAATTGAGGCAACACAGGCAGGACTCTGGCAGTAACGGGACCCTAGAATGCTAGGGGTAACTGAGGCAACACCGGCAGTACTCTGGCAACAACAAGGCCCTAAAGTATTAGGGTTAATGGAGGCAACACTGCATGGACTCAGGCATCGACTAAGGCCTAGCACGCTAGGGTTAACTGAGGCAACACGGCAGTGGTATGTATATAGACTGAACCCTAGTACACTAGGTGAGCGGAGGTGACGCAGACCGGACTCGGGCAATGACAGGGCCCTAGCACGCTAGGGTTAACTGAGACAACAGATGCTGGCAATGTAACAACCCTAGGTCACTAGGGTTAATGGAGGCAGCACGGGCAACAGTGTGGCATTGGCTGGACCCAGGTAATAAAGGGTTACCGAAGGCAACACAGACACTGGTGAGTATAGGGACTCCCACCCGCTCCCAGAGGCAGCAGGAGCGGCAAGTGAGCGGGAGAATGGCACGTAATGTAACCGGTCCTGGGCCGGTGTTTCCCCGTATAGTAGATGGAGGTAATACACTAGTCCAGTAAGTGATGGAACTAGTAGCACTACCAGGTTGGCACACACGGACTTCACAGCCAGTCAGGAGGACCACCAACACTAGCCCAGCCAGGTCGGTGTAATGGATAGTCAGCCAGTCCAGTCAGTAACGAAAATCAGATACTCAGCCACGCTGGTTCTGTACACAAGGAGTTAGTCAGCCAGTCCAGTCAGTAACGGAATCAGATACTCAGCCAAGCCAGATCGGTACACAAGGAGTTAGTCAGCCAGTCCTGGTCGGTAACGGAATCGGATACTCAGTCAGGCCAGTTTGGTACACAAGGAGTTAGTCAGCCAGTCCAGGTCAGCAATGGGATCGGATCACAGGAGCGTCAGGCAAAAGCTTAGTCAGGCGAGCCGGGTCATACTCGGAAACAGGAAACAATAACAACTAGTCGCTAGATACTGGTACACCACGAAAGGGCACTGGTATAGTGACCGAAGGGTGTATAAAAAGGCAAGCCCTGGAAGGAGCAATAACTCAGAGCCAATAAGAGCGCAACCAGTGTAATCCAGGAAGTAAGAATGTCGCTCAAGGATCACAGGCACCGTGATACTCAGACGTTACCCAGTGGCCCAATAGGTTCTAGATATGAGACAGACCCAATGGGATAAACTAGCCTCATGTCAGCCTCCTCTCATGGTCGCAGGGTCAGTTATTGTTTATGTATGGCTAAGATAAATTATATTAGTAGAAATGTGCGTGACACCTGCAACCATTAGGGTAAGAGCAAGAAGTTACAATCAAGCGTTCCTTCTAATCTATTCACTTATTAGCTATAAATTGTATCACTGATTACATGTTTACGTATAGAAGTGCAGAAACGTTCACAGCAGAGAGAAACTGATGGGGAAAATTAACTTCTATTTCCTGTGGGAGGTCTCACGGGAAAGTCCTGTTCCTCCTGTCTCTTCCATGTGTAGAGAAAAGGATTGAGTGAGTAAATGTGAGATGAAATAAAACTTGGTGTGGTAACTTGGAAAAAAAAACCCAGGGGAAGTTTTGACACCTTCAGAGTTAAGTTGTTTCTTCATTTCTGCCCTCCTGGAATTTCTACAGAAATAAGGAATATAACCTGTTTTCTGGGAGCCCTACAAAAGTTGCTCTGTAGCACAGCAACATGATTATGTAAATATACATCGGAAAAGATAAAGATGCTAGACATCAATCCAAAAAGTTAAAATTGCATTTCTGGACTCCTATACCAGATAAATGCATTTTACAAATGACTGCAAATAAAATATATTTAACAAATTGGGGACCAAAGGGGTGTGCAAAGCAATGCAAAACACTGTGTTGCACACCCTTCAAGGTGTTAAGGGCATGTGATATTCAGGTGGTAACTTCCCTTTGAATGACTAGGCCGGTGGTCACAAATTGTTTTCCCAAAGGACAGGTTTTAGGGATATTTATGATTTTGCTCAGGTGTTGCAGTCAGATTGACTGAGGTAATTATTAACACCTGTGTAAAATCAGAGATATCCAAAAAACTGCAATGTCTCCATCCTCCAGGGATGCCATTTTAGACCTCTGTTCACTTGCCAGATTACAATCAGGAAGTTGCCTCACATGAGATCAAGCAGATCCACAGGCAGTCAGCTTATTTGTTTTGTGATGCTACTATGAGGCTTTCCTTATATTCACGTTTTTAATAAAAGTACAAATAACATCTAAAACGGAAATTAAGTTATATATATTTAACTATCACATAATCCAAGCTGGTGTCTACACAAAATATGTATACACAACCGATCTATAGACAGTTTGCTTTTCTTTCTGCAGCTTTTAATAATGCGTGACAAGAGGCTATTGATATGGTGAAATTAGAAGCTACTACTCTTTTATTTAGGACTACTTTTCTCTTATCTCTGACAGTTTACAGATACTACTGCACTATCACTTCTGATCTACCTATCATGTCTGCTTATGCATCAGTAGATAACACCACAGATTATATTTCTGACTACAGTTTACATATTGTGTACAAAAACAATCATTTTTATAGGTACGAGCTTGGAGAACAGGGTGTTTAAGTGTTTTTAATCCCATTTCATTTTAGGTGTTAACATTATTAGTTTTTTAATTTACAGGATGCACTGAACTGTGCTAACAATTAAAGTCTATTCCACATTCACACTAACCAAAATGTGAATATGTGGGATTTTAACTTAATAATACTGTAGTCAAACCTTGTTTTCTGAGCAAGACATATAGTATTTTCTTATGTAAATCACACATGTGTTCACATAAAGTCAACCCCATTTTCTGCTTTACAGATTCTGAAAATGCATTATATCTAAAGTAAAGATGCTTATATGCTTTATTATTACATTTTTATTATTATATTTTTTTATCTTCACCTTAGTTTTTACACATTTATATCCTGACTGGAACCTCTCTGAATCTGTTTCCAGAGAGCTTTCTGTCAGGAACTGTGAAAGCAAAACGAGAGTGAAACAATATTAAGGTAAAAAAGAAACCATAGAGTGTAAAAAAATACAGTGATACAGTGAAGAAAAGCTTGTTACTACAGCATGCAGAGTATGTGGTGCTGCAGGGATAGTGTTATTTGTATCACTATGCCTGTTTTCCAAGTCCACGACAGAAAGCTCTCTGGAAACACAGATGCAGGGAGCTGAATGTCAGGGTCAAACAATGTTTAAAAAAAATGGGTAAAAATGAAAAAAATGTATAAAACGTACAGTCAATTCTACTTTGTATAGTATGTATATGTAGAATGTATATGTCACAGAAGTACAGATAATTCCTTCTATAATCCATTTACACACAGATAATTATTCCAGTTCAAACATATAGACTACCAATATTTATACAAAAGACGGAATTTAAAATACTTTGACAAAATTGCATAAATATCTAGCAAATTCTCTCAATTCTTTTTCATGTATACACGTATCCTGGCGGATGGATTTAACATTTTTGTATGTAAATTAGCCTAATATTACTACTATCAACCCTTGGGTGTTTGAAAAGGTCCACAGAAAAACAAAGGAAATGGAGTTACCTTTCTCATCATAGTGTTGGAGTAGTCAGAGTAGTCAGTTGATGGACCTCTACAAAGGCTGGTTGAGGATGATGGGAGTATTAGTTCCTGACAGCAGGAGGTGCAACAATGTATTACCCGCTACCTTAATGTATCTCCCCCAGGAGTGGGGAACCTGCATTGATCCAGGAGGGGCGATGCAATAAGGTGAGTGAAAGGTGTGAAAGATCAATCTATTGAGAGAAACCACTGTAATCTATTAAGATGCACTTGAAAAGAAAGATGGGTGTTGGTGAGAATTCTGTCACTACTGTGACCTATCTCACCTTTCTTTCACTTAGAAGAGCAGAATAGTCCATACAAGACCCTTTTAAATGATTGGCTGCACCCCAGAGCTATGAGGACTGAGTTTCCGTAGATTAAATGTCCCATGTTGTGTTTCCATTTGCTTTACTTATCATGAGTATTTGCAAGTCTCGGTGGCATCAGCCCCTCACGGAAAATTGCTGTCCATTCTATAGAAGCCCATTGACACTGGATTTATCAACCCAGACTTCTATAAACTTCTTTAGAGGAGAGCAATCTCCCATGAGTGCTTAGTGAGTGTCACCTAGCCAGGGGAGGGCTGGCAACTTTTGGCCTGGGGGTCAAATATAATCAAGTGGACCATTTCTACTATCACTCCAGCCCATCGTCCCAGGCAACCCCCTTTTTGTTAAGTTTTTAATTGGCATTAATGATGTGAAGCAATGTAGGTGATACCACAGAGCTTGCAGTATTACAAATCACTGATCTTACAATTGAAATGGAGCTACAAAGTGATACCACAGAGTTTACAATTGAAATGGTGCTGCACTAGTGATACCACAGAGTTTACAACTGAAATGGTGCTGCACTAGTGATACCATAGAGTTTACAATTGAAATGGTGCTACATTAGTGATACCACAGAGTACTATGTTGTCAATCTACAACTCTCATTGTTCTCAATCAGCAAATAGCTGGCTCAAGATAATTAGCGATGTAGTTCACTAACAGTGGGAGGGCCACAGTTTGCCCATCCCTGCTCTGTCTAGAGTAAGGGTAGCTACCAATAATGCAGGTTTTCAAGCTATCCCAGATAAATCAAATGTGGACTAATTAGCGGCTCAGTCACTTTTATTAATCCACCTGTGCTCATTCAGGGATATCCTGAAAATGTGCACTGCTGGTATCTCTTAAAGTCCAGGCTGACTACTCCTGGCCTAAAGTCATGTGTGTGTATAAAATATATACCACAGGGCACCTTATACTGACACACATTCACACTCCAGGGCCCTTCACACAAACACGCACATATGTGCACAGATCTGATTTTTAAACTTTTAAATTATTTCAATTTAACACAGTTATTTTTGAGATACCACAGAGCTTACAATTGAAATATGGCTTCACTAGTGATATCACAGAGCTTACAATAGAAATGAAGCTACACTATTGCTACCACAGAGCTTACATTTGAAATGGGACACCAGTAGTGATACCACAGAGCTTACAATTGAAATATGGCTTCACTAGTGATATCACAGAGCTTACAATAGAAATGAAGCTACACTATTGCTACCACAGAGCTTACCTTTGAAATGGGACACCAGTAGTGATACCACAGAGCTTACAATTGAAATGGTGCTGCACAACGATACCAGAGCTTACAAATATATTTAGTTATATTATTGATACTGCAGAGCTTACAACTGAAATTAATCTACACTAGTGATACCGCAGGGCTAACAACTGAAACAGAACTACACTAGTGTTCCACAGAGCTTACAATTCTATGAGTGTCAATTATGGGAGAAAGGAAGAGGGCAAAAGAGGAGAAAAAGGGAGAGAAGAAATAAAAAGGGGAGGGCAAGTTGGAGAAAAGAAAGGTGAGGAATAAAGGCAAAGGACAGATAAGGGGAAGAGAGGGGGGGGATGGGATTAATATGGGCAATGGGGTGGGGAGATATAGGAGAGTGGGATAATTGAGAGGGGGACACATCACATATATGAACACTTTGAGTGCCAGAGAGAGGTCCAATGGCCGACACCATGATTGCACTGAAAGGATTAAGGGACACATTCACTGAGCCTCAGCTCCATTTTCTACCCATTCCAGAAGCCTTATGAATGCCAATGGGTTGTGCAAAGCACAACCCACTGGTGATCAAATGGTTAAAGGGAAGGTTAGAAAAGGGAAGTGCAGTCTCGTATATTTTTTCTTTACCCCCTACACTCCCATTATGCAGATGTTGATACTTCAATGAAGAGCACCATGAGAACATTAAAACTGCAATGTGTGCTGGGTACCTCTATTTAACCTCAGTTAGAGCACCAATTTCAAAACATGCTCTGTGACTGACAGCATGCCTGAACTTAGCACAACAATGTGAGGTTACCTGTCCGAAAAAGAAATGCCCTACCAACTGCTGCACTGTCCCTGCGGTTGAGAAACACTGACCTAGGGCAACGAGACTATTCAGGGTGAGATCCTGAGATTTAGGTCAAACCCTGAGAACTCCAACATATGACTACATTACAATAACAAAATTCATCAGCAAGACAAGAATAGTTTGCACAGATCTTGCAAACGCAAAGGAATGGTATGAATTGCCAGTACACTCCCACATTGCCCACTTCTTGTCACACATGGTGCAAAGCAGGCATAAATGTGTACAAAAAGGTAATGATCAGGTGCAGTACACAAGAACAGTTCTTTACACTTTTTAGAGCAAGACTGGATTTGTGCTTTCTCCTTACATACATATACCATTGCCCATGCAACACAAATGTGCTTGTACACAAAATGTGTACCCCCTTGTATGCTAAAGACAAAGGTGTGGATGAAGCTAGTATCCAATGGGTTAAACAACCACCACAACAGACAATTAAAATTCCAGCTAAACAAGAAACACATGCTACATTTAACCCTTTGTGTACCAGAGATTTGTGTGAGGTAATTTATTAAAATGCATTGCATACACTTATATTATTGGAAGAGATTTAATGAAGTATGGTATTCCCATAAACAATGTCGCTCACATATCCACACTCATACTCTTACACACCCACACTCATACTCTTAAACACACACACCCACACTCATACTCTTACACACACCCACACTCATACTCTTACACACACCCACACATACCCACACTCATACTCTTACACACACACATACCCACACGCATACACTTACACACACACATACCCACACGCATACTCTTACACACATACATCCATTAGTGATGAGCGAGCGTGCTCGGCCGATGCTCGGATCGGCTCGAGCATCGCTCTGCTCGGCACATGGCGGTACTCGTCGAGTACCGCCATGTGCTCGCCCGCCATGTTCGGGTGGCGGGGATCTGTGCCGGAAGAGGCACAGATCCGAAGACGCTCCGCTGGACCACCAGGGACTGGAGGTACGGGGGCATTGCGGAGATGAAGGGGGCATTGCGGAGATGAAGGGGGACATTGTGGAAGAGGGGCATAGACTCTATGCCCCTCTTCCACAATGTCCCCCTTCATCTCCGCTATGCCCGTCTTCCACAATGTCCCCCTTCATCTCCGCTATGCCCCTCTTCCACAATGTGCCCCTTCATCTCCGCTATGCCCCTCTTCCACAATGTCCCCCTTCATCTCCTCTATGCCATAGAGGAGATGAAGGGGGACATTGTGGAAGAGGGGCATAGCGGAGATGAAGGGGCACATTGTGGAAGAGGGGCATAGCGGAGATGAAGGGGGACATTGTGGAAGACGGGCATAGCGGAGATGAAGGGGGCATAGCGGAGATGAAGGGGGACATTGCGGAGATGAAGGGGGCATTCGGAGATGAAGGGGGCATAGCGGAGATGAAGGGGGCATTGACCAGGCACCCTCCCCTCATCAGAGCAGGGGGTGCCTGGTGTCGCCCCATTGAAGTCAATGGGGCTCGGGTGCTCGGCCGAGCACTCGAGCCTCAGGGGGTGCTCGGTCAGAGCACCCGAGCACCCGAGCATCGGGGTGCTCGCTCAACACTAACATCCATACCATCTGACAATTTTACACACTCTGCCACTGTATTACAACAAGTCAAGCTCCCCTTAACCGTTTGAGTACCATGATGCTCATAGCATTGCTCTGAAATGCTTGGCACTCATCTCTTGCACTTGGAGGGTTAACTCCCCTGCACTGTCTGTATCCCTACAGACTTCATCCATTTCAGAGCACTAAACTGAACACAACTTAACAGATTCAGCCTGACTGTCAGTAATATAAAGTCTCTGTCCCCTACATAGGTGAGGCTATGCACAACTCAGCTCTTGTATTAATTGCTGTCTGACACTATGATGCAATGCTAAGAGTAGCCCAGTTTTGGTCAGATACAAGTCACTCCTTTGCTCTTTTCCTCCTCTCTCTAGGGATATAAAGTTTACTGTATTTCAGATGAACAATATGCAGCAGTGCACACAGCTAGCATTCCTTGCTGAGCTCTTCCATTCTGCTAGATACAAGCACTCTGTCATCTTCAGAATGGTCATGTGACCTATCCCAATATCCTCCTGCAAGTGTGCACTGTCATTGGTGGAGATGGTGAGTGGGTTCTTCAAGCTAAATCCTCCGTGAGGTGAAAAAATCTTTTCCGCAATCATATTATTTTCTAGCACAGCTGAAATAATACCCACTCACGCACAGCACATGACATAAACTTGCATCACACAGACAGATCTGACTGATGGTCCCTGACACAGACAAAAGTATTCTGTGTCTCTACTTCCAACTACACTCACTCGCTGGTTCCTTGCTGCTGTCTTACTCAGCATCACAGTCATGTGGCTGAGCTACAGAGGCAAACGATCAGAAAAAGAAACGGGGACAGTAAGAGTTCATGCAGGCCTCTTTGATTTATTACAAAACTAGTTGAACAGCCCGTTACACGGGCCACAGTGCCACTGCCACCTGGTTGCGGGGCAGTCACGTGCAGTAGAGACTGCCCGCGCCACGGCTGATACAGAGCTGGACGCTCCTTTGGAGCGCCCAGCTCTGTATAAGCCGCGGCGCGGGCAGTCTCTACTGTGCATGAGTGCAGCACGAGCAGCAGTGTCTACTGCACATTTCGCGGCGTTACACACGATTTAGCGAATTATTATATAGGATGGTAACTCTTTTAGTGCCAGAGAAGTATTGGATGCCTCTTTGGCACTTGAAGAGTTAGCCCTTTGAGTGCCAAAGGGGAAAAGAACGCATTGTTAAGCAATGTGTTGCACATCCCTCTGGCACTCAAAGGGTTAAGTGTCACTGGCTCAACACAGATCAGGGACAAATAATGCCTCTCCCGAGTCTCCTCCTACACACTGAATAAATTAAAGAGGGGCCGGTCCAGACTTTCTGCTCTTTGTGGCAACAAATAAAATCCTTGTGCTGATGGATTGAAGGTGCTGAGCAACGGCCCCCACCTTGATGGAACATTGCCCACTGGGAGGTCCATAATATACCAGTGGGACAGTCTATACTGCTGTAGCTGCAGAGTGCTCCACTGCAAGCCTGCCCAATGCATTAAACAAGTCTTTATCCTCTAGTTGCTGATCCTGCAGACAATCTCGTGCACGCCTCCTGCTGGCAGGAGATTGTTTGATGCTGCGGCCCATTGGCTCAGATTTATGGACGGCCCAGGGGGGCAATTACCCCCCTTCCCCCCGGCCCAGCCCGCCCCTGTACCTAGCCTTATAGTTCCAATAACTCAAGCTCAATAGAAAACATATACATTTAAGTGCTTTCTCTCAAATTGACTTTGCTTACCTGCAGTGCAATGTGAAGTATACTTTTTTGGCGTGCAAAGTTTTTTAGGCCTCGATCCAAATGTTGGAGATGGCTGTTTTTTCTGCCGACGGCATTTTTTCCAGCACAGTAAGCTATTCAAATGTCTGTGCTGTGAAAAAATACCGGCAAAAAAAAGGCTGTTGTGTGTTAAAGTTAAGAGGTGTTTTCATCCATACAAAATGATGAAAACACCGTAAATAGCAATTCAAATGTCTGCGTTAGTCAAGAAAAGGTGATAAGGGACTCAAGTTATCGCAAGAAAGTTAAGACCAATTTTTTTTAAAATTTAGTCCCTTATCGCCTGTTTAAACAGCCGACACAGAAACTTGAAGTATAAAAACCCTAAGTCCTCAGTGGATGTATTGATATGGGAGTCTAAGCCCCATATCAATACATCCAAAGTATGAAAAATGTGTCAGACGTTAGTAGAATTATCCCTGTGAGTGCCAGTGGGGTATAATTACCCCCACCAACATTCAAAAGGTTAACCACACTAAGTTAAAAAAGATCACATTACAAGTAACATTTTCCATTAATCCTGATATCCAGTGGAGTACTCAGGTTCCTGGTATTCTTCCTTCCTATCTTCTGTCCTTCTTTCTTCTCTTTTCCCTTCTGTCTTCTTTCTTCTGTCTTCTTGCTGTAAAACAAAAAAAGTTTAAGTTAAAAGCATACATATCTGGCACACTAATACATAGTTTAACTTCTTGAGTGCCAGAGGGGTACGCAAGGCCCAAAGGGTTAAAGTATGTAGTAGTGTGCCAGTTGTTAAAATACAAATGCCCCCATGCATAATAAATGTTTTTAATTTATTCAAAGCCAATCGTATTGCCATAAGTAAAATAAAATGATACTTAGCATTTATTTGTCACTGTCTCCACAGCTGTGTGAGGCCGCTGAGGCAGCGGAGACAGAATAATGCGCCACTCCCCCCCTTCTTGTCCATGGGCCGATGACCGCTCCGATCTGAGGGAATTAGAATTGAGGCTGCCCTTATATATGGGCATTGGCTGGGATATGCTTATGCATCTCCCAGCCAATCAGTTTAAAGCACAGCTGCTCAAAGGTGCGTAAGCATATCCCAGCCAATGGCTGTGAGAGAATTAGATGTAAGGCTGCTGATATATAAGGGCAGTGTCAATTCTAATTCCCTCAGACCGGAGCAGGCATCGGCCCGTGGACAAGAAGAGGGGGGTGGCGCATTATTCTGTCTCCACCGCTGCCTCAGCGGCCTCACACAGCGGCGGAGACAGCAACAAATATATGCTAAGTATCATTTTATTTTACTTATGGCAATACTATTGGCTTTGAATAAATTAAAAACATTTATTATGCATGGGGGCATTTGTATTTTAACAACTGGCACACTACTACATAATTTAACCCTTTGGGCCCCAGAGAGGTACGCAACGCATTGCTTTGCAATGCAAGGTGAATCCCTCTGGTACTCAAGGGGTTAACTATGTATTAGTGTGCCAGATATGTATGCTTTTAACTTAAACTTTTTTTTGTTTTACAGCAAGAAGATAGAAGAACGAAGACAGAAGGGAAAAGAGAAGAAAGAATGGAAATAGGAGACAGTGTAACACAGATTATTTAACGATCAGTGCTTGACAGTGTGTCAGGCACCGATCGTTAGGTTTTTTTTTCTTTGAAGTTCCCAAAACTGCCATTATTTAGAGGCGTTTTGGGAACTTAACGCCAGTTTTGTGTCCTAACGTCCGTTGAGCTTAATGCCGGTAGGACATTTGAATACCGACCAACACATTTTATTTTGTCGGTCGGTATCCATTTTGCCCTACTGACATTTTTTTACTCCAAGATCTGGATCGAGCCCTTAGTCAGTGGGGCCTTGTTACTTGTGTCCCACACCTTTCTGGTATCTGTGGGCCTGTTGCCTACAGACAAGAGCAGCAGCACAATTTATATGTTGGAGTCATCTGCAGATGGACTTAAAAAAAGATACAATCTTTCCTATGCGTGTTCAGCACCCAAATGATTCTGATCTATACATGTGAAAAAATGTAAACGTTTAATCCATGAAGCCAACAACCAGACAGCTGACCAGATGCTTGGACGTGTTAGATCCAGACATTAGAGGTTATACAGCATGACCACTGGAAACATCCCCATATTTAGAATGTATATTACTGGGCTCACCACCTGCATATTTATTGAATGACCAATACCCATAAAGAAGTTTGCTGCCATATAGAGGGATTTATTTGTACCCCAGAGAGATTGCTGAGGCTTAAGTGCCTACCAATTTGAACTACTCTGTGTTTACTAAAAGAATGTCTTATGATGAGCATTAATCCCTTGGATGCTAGAGAGGTTTTCATGGCATTGCAAAGCAATGTGCTAGGGTCATTTCTAGCAATGAAGGGATTTGTTCAAACACATCATAGATATCATGTCATGTCCTTTCTGTGATGTGAGGTAGACACATTCCAAAGTATTACTTCTGTTGTTCCAGATAGTAGGGATGGATGAACATTTTTGTTACAAAAGCAAAACATGAAAAATAACACTTTTTTTCCTTGCAGAGAAATTTCTATAAAAATTCAGTTTTTCTGCTTTTTTCCATGCAATTAAAGCAAAGATAATGATTTCATTCCTTTCCATGTGTACAGTTTCCACCATGTATTCCTGAATGCTAACCCAGCATAAAAGGGATTTACCACAATGTCAGTCTGTGCTGGAAGAGAGAGAGAGAGAAAGGTGTTCAACACCTTAAGGACCATTTCTGTGCCAGGACCGTCACGGTGGTCCGGCACTTAAGGACCAGTGATGGTCCTGGTACGTCACGGAGTTCAGGGCTCCCAGCGCGGCTGCACGCCGCTCTGGAAGCCCTGAACCGGAAGTGAAGGAAAAAAAAAAAAAAGCCCCGTAATCCTCAAGTGCCGGCCATGCGTGCGCGCACCGGTCCTTCAGGGGTTAAATCACAGACTCACAGGAGAACAAAATGGGAAACTTTAGAGATCACAAAGCAGAGGCATGAAGTAGGAAACAGACACTAGTAGGGGTGCAAGGACATGGAGGAGAAGACAGGGAAAGAGAGGGGACAACACATAGAAGAAAAATAAGTGGAGGGAAGTGATAGACATACAGGAGGATACTTTATCATTCAGTTACTCTTGAACTACAACTATGACAGTATTGAAATAACTCTCTCCATGGCCCAAATACTATGACGATTAATTGGAGCTGCTTTTTTTTGTGAAACATTACTGTCACTTTAAATTAAAATCTTCTATAGCAGTGTAAGAGACAAAACTAAGAGGAATGATCATTCATAGAACAATGCATCCACTGAGCCTGCATCTGCTGTTTTTTAAAGACACCACGTTCAATAACTTCTTTCAGATGTGTGAAACTTACAATTAAACTAACGTATCATATTTATTTTTTATGATGTTTATTTAAAGAAGACATGAATTGAAGCTTGTATTCTGTCTTTTTATCTCATAGCTTGCATGACCTCTTATCCTCTTATAAAATTACTCCCCTTCCTTCAAAGAATCTCTGACGAGTAATGTAAAACACGTGTAGCTTGTCAAAATCTACCCAGCAGCTGTACATATCTTAAGTTGCAATGAAAATATCAACCATCCAACTCTATAGCGGAATTGTTATCCAAACAATTCAGAACAAACGATGATACAAAAGTTAACTTGGAGAGTAGGGAGACAATAGATAGACAGGTGGTTCATCTGACATGCCTATTTATAGTATGAACATATTTTAGTGACTACGTACCGATTGCCAGCTGGTTGCACAGTACTTGTAATTGCGCATTAACTCATTCAGTACTGAGAGGATACTGAAGCATAAGAACAAATCTTTAGAGCAACTGAAAATACTGACACAAACATGTGGGATAACTGTTCAAAACATCTTTGGTTCAGAGGTCAAAGACAATTGTGGGATTGCATGAATGCACCCGTGCAGCTGATGTTCTGTGCATTGATGCTGGCATGCAGATCATGATTTGTATGTATTTGAGAGTGCGATGGCACACTCCACATTGTTAAGACTTCATTGCAAGCAAGCCTTTATTGCCGCCCATATAGGATGAGCAGGAAAATAGAAGAAATATACGTTGATGTCCTCGGCTCGCACAGCATAAATGGGAGAACAGCTTTGCACAAAGGCATTAGGCAGATGCAGCACCAGTAAATTGACTCCAGTGGTGATTTTAGCATAGAATCATTACTACAAACCCCCAAATAAGACTGATGTACTAAAAAGAAGTGATAAATTCTGGAGCAAATCAACTGTATCATGGGGAAGCATAAAAAATTAAATGGAGCTTTTAACCCACATACAATCTATAGAGAGCTCCAAGTCTTTACGTCACAATGTATTGTAGACTGCTTTATATTTAACCTTTTACAATGTGTTGTGTACCTCCCTGGCACTCGAGGGGTTAATAGGTTTAACATCCCCATTGAAATCAATAGGACATTCGGTTGTGCCCTGTGGCTCATTTAGTTTGTCCAGGGCAGGGATGGATTTCCCAAGAGGTAGAGTAGGTAACTGTTCTGGCAATACCTAGATTCTGAATGGTGCTTGTGTGCAGAGCAATCCAATGTCCTGCTCCAGTTTTATACCCCATTAAAAGGTATTACGTAACTGTAACCTCCCATGAATTTTCTTTGCTTTGCTTGCTATAGGCCAAGGGTATTTTCTGCACCATGAAACAGTGGATGCATCTGAGGGTGGAGACATGGAAGGAACAGGGGTGTGGTCATGGGTGGGGTTAAGGGCACCTAGGGTACCTTGCCTACAGGCATCTGGGATGTAAATCCAGCCTTGAGTTTATCACAGAATTGCTTCATTTCTTCTTAATACATAAACATCAGAGACTGAGAAGACATTACCTGATCTTCAAAATCACAAAGTCTGTAAATATTAGTCCATAGTAAAACAAGAACCACTCTACCACCTCTCCTAAAACAAAACTAAAACTCAGTATAATCTAAATAAACCAGTACCCCTACCAACCTGACATAAAATGTGGTGTAAAACAAAAAAATCTCAAATTTACAGTGAGAAAAAAGCATATACGATATGAATACAACAAAATAAGAGTATAATAGAAAGCAACCATTTATTGCTTTACAGCAAAACTCACAAAACACTCTGAAGTATTTTAACCCTTTGAGTGCCAGAGGGGTACACAACACATTGCTCTGCAATGCGTTGCGTACCCCTCTGGCACTCAAAGGGTTAAAAGACTTCAGCGGATGGCATACCTTGGTACACAATAATGAACTAACTATAGGTTATTATCTAATGACTTCCCTGGATATTAAGACAATACCACAAGCCAATTGATAGTCTAAGTTTTAAGCAGTAGCCAATGAAATAATTGCTACCGAATATAGTTTTAGCAACAGCATTCGGGTTACACTTTTCTAATTTGTATGATATTGATCTCTATAGTCTTAACCATATATCATAACTATATAATGATGCATAACTGGCAGAATGACAGAGAGGAAGCTCTCATTTACCATCATCTACAACAAGGCTGTCCAAGTTCAGTCCTCCAGGGCCGCCAACAGGCCGGGATTTTCCTGATTAAGCACAGGTGAGTCAGTCAAAATGAATGAGCCACTGATTATCTCACCTGTGCTTAATCAGGGAAATCCTTACATCCTGGCCTGTTGGTGGCCCTTGAGGACTGAACTTGGACAGCTCGGATCTACCAGATTTAAAGCGGAACTACCACCAGACACAATCTTTAGCTTCACTAAGTCCCCATCTGGCGACTAGCTGCTTAGTAGCGCTAGTCTCCAGAATAATTACCTTATTTAATAGATTTCTGCCCTCTTCCCCAGCTGACAGGCAGGAAGGAGCGCTGACATCTTGCCATTGTGATGTCCGCGCGCCTGCGCTGTCAGTCCCAGCCGGGACTAGGAGGAGTTGGTAGGAGCCATTTGGCTCCAGCTGGGACTGACAGCGCAGGCACCTGGACGTCACAATGGCAAGATGTCCGCACTCCATCCTGCCTGTCACCCACGGAAGAGAGCAGAATTCTATTAAATATGGTAATTATTCTGGTGACTAGCGCTACTAAGCAGCTAGTCTCCAGATGGGGACTTAGTGAAGCTAAAGATTGTGTCGGGTGGTAGTTACGCTTGAAATATAGCAGTAAAATACTATACGGGTCCCCATCTGAAATTTGTGGGCCCAGTTCAACAACAATCAGCAACCCAACTTTTAAGATATTTCACACGCCTTTCTCAACTCCATGCTTAGACTTCTTCCTCCAGTTCTCCATTACAAACATTCCTTAACAAATGGTACATTTTGTTGAATTCATATGGGGCATTAGGAATTTCTGGCCATAGTAGGGTAAGGGGGGTTATTATTAAGAGGACTACTATGTCTCCTTTATTCCAGGTTCAATGTCCCTGGGCTTTGTTTGGTTGTGTGCATTCATATGTTACACATGTCAAGCAGAAATATTTTCACTTTCATTGAAGTGAATAGCGACAATCTAATTATAGTGCAATCATTTTTTTAGTATTATAGGTGTGATATTAATTGGATGGTTTTCACATAACACATTTTTTCTCACTTTTAACAATGTTGTACTTGCTCTGTAAAATTTGCTAATTTAATGCAAAAAAAAGTCCAGAAAGCATTGGCCTAAAAATAAATTTTTAAAAATAAATAAACAAAACAAACATTTTAATGTATGTACATAGAAAGCATATATTTACTTAAATGGCAATAATGTAACTGGAAATAAGATGTTGGTACTGTAACCTTTACATTTTTGAGTGCCTGGGGTTCAATGATATTGCCACTGCAGGGAGGCTAAACATATTTTCACCATATGTAAAAATGCTCATATTTTACTCTAAGCCACCACCACTGACAGTTGTGCTATTATGAATCGTTCTTTAAATCTAGAATTGGAAGTGAACCAATAAATCTTGCTATGTGTGTAGCCAATCATAGTTGAGCATGGGTTTTATAGGAGGGGCTTATCTATTAAGAATAGGTTGATTCTTGGGGGAGATGCAAAAATGTCCAGAAAGAGTCCAAGCTGGTGATACTGTGGAGTATTCACACAAATTCCATCTTGTCATATGCACTAAGATGTCTTCTCTATCATATCCCTATGAATACACCACAAATTTGTTGACATTGCCATGCTTTCATCATGCCTTCTCCAAGTTTACAATGTTGTAGTATCTACTTAGTATGTGTTAATGTCTCTATCTGTAACATGCATTAAGCTCCATTAACTGGCTAGGCTGTTGGAGTACACAGTCCCAACTTCATTATTCTGAGGTGTCTAAGTTGGGATCTTCCCATCATTTTCTATGGAGCCACAGAGTACAGTTTGCTGTCCCTACTGTAGAGCAGACAGTGATTGACCTCCCTTAACCCTTTGAGTACCATAAGGATGTGCAGCACATTGTACTGCACAGTGTAGCAGAGTCTCCTGTTAGCATGAATCAGCTGATCAGCTGTGGACTTGAAACAGCTGATCAAAAATGCAGATAAAGACAGAGCCAGCAGAGAGGTTACATGTAAAAGCTGCTTTGCTGGTTCTCGGTATATCTGAATAGTCTGAGAAGTGGGGCACTGGATTATTTATGTTATAACACTCTGAGTGCCACATGGATACTGGAGACATATTAGACATTCAAGGGCTTAAAAGCCCCATTTAAATTTGAGATGGTACAGTTTGCATGCCCCCAGAATTGCACTTCTTTAATGTTATAAAAAGGCTTATTTACCATTAATTCAGAAAACGTCTTTTTACTTGCATTTTAGAAAATGTGTGATTTTCTCTTTCTAAACTCCAGGCATAAAGGTGCGAGAATCTGCAGATATGTTCACTTTATTATTATCGATCTTTAGTAAATAAAAGCCATAATGCAACCAAAACTAATATCCTCCCTGTCATTATGCTATGTTTTGATGTAATAAGGACATCCATTCCTCAGAGATACTCATGGTAAGAGCCTTTTTTAGTTCTAAAATAAGATGCATTGTCTCTCAGCTGTCTTTCAGTCTCAGTGGTGCAGTTCACTTATCCAGAATGAAGAGCCCAGCCCATTATCTGCTGCTCTAATGACAAGTAGGGATTATGAGCCACGGCGTAGAGCTCCTCCACTTTATCTTTGCTAAGATTATTTTGGTATCTTAATTTCCCATCACAAGATGATCCCATGGGGACTAAGCACTCAGTAATAAAACATTGCAGTCAGAGGAAGTTTTCCGCCTTCCATATTATATTATGGAGCATCTTTTTTATCAAAACAGAGAACGTGCAGACTAAAAGGTACTCCATGACAGCGCTCATAGAAATGGGAGAGGTTTTCTTCATAACAGAGGTTTATCAGCAGCAGAACTTAACCCTTTCAGTGGCAAATGGGGTATGCAACACATTGCAGAGCAAGGTTTTGCGCACACCTCGGGCACTGAAAGAGTTAACCTGTTGGCACGTAATGGATTATCGCTTTTCTATGCAGAACTTCATGTGCCATCCCATTTTATTAACCCTTCAGATGACAGACATAGCCAGCACATTGTTAAGTTATAGACATATCCAATGCATTGTGAATCAATGCTCTGGAAAATTCTATGGAATCCAGTGGGTTTAACCCCTTGAGTAAAAGAGCGGCGTGCAATTCACTCCTCTGGTACTCAAGGGATTGAACAAGTTTCATATAGACCCTTGCACTTAGATACAATAAGCAATAGATAGTTATAGACTAAAACAACACGTTTGCAGTTTGGATTTCTCAAGGAACTCCTAGCATATTATAAGTCATTTGTCACGGATGTGATGAATGGCACAAATCCAGAAATATAGTAATGTTTAGGTCTTAGAATAACACTGACAAAAATGAACCAATTGTTAAACTCAACGTTCACTTTTTTTTTCATAAAACTTTATATAGATAAATATGACACACTAAACTTGTTCCCAAGGCATACAAAAGTGTCAGTGCAGCCTGGTTGAGAACCACTGATCTAATCCTTTGGGTTCAAGGTTCTTCTTTAATAGATTCTCCTCAACAGTATATCTCATAGGATGTCAAGAAGACAGAGAGGCTGATGTCCCAAGAACTGGAGCAATTCTGGGGCAAACCAGCTGAACCGTAGGGGACAAATACAACTTCCAATTGATTTAAACAGGACTTTTAACTCTTTGAATGCTTGGGGAAATAATGTGTTGGAATCCTATCCAGGATTCAATGGGTTAAAGGCCCCATTTTCATGGCAGTTTGGGGAATTTTATTTGTCCCCTTTGGGGCAGATGGTTTGTTCCAAAATAGCTCCATTTCTATTTAGTACATCATCCTCACTAATACCTTGAAAGTATAAGAACAACCCACTATTTATATTTCATTTAAAACAGATTTTCTTTTTTTAATAATCAGATAATAACTATATCCCTACGAGTTTTCTGAATCTCATTGGATTTCTACTGCTTAGCTGTCACAAGCCTTTTAACCCATCTGGCACTCAATAGGTTAAACCCGTGATTGCTAGAGTGGTCTCCAATCCATTCATGGAGTAAAAAATCCATATTTAACCCTTTGTGTGCCAAAGCAATGCACCCCTCTAGCACTCAAGGGGTTAAATCAATCCACATTCTGAGACTGTATATTTGTTCCTAAAGCTCCGGTTTGGTTTACTTCAGAAGTGCCCCAGTTGTTATCAGTCATTAGCTCAGTGCCAGGTAATAGGTGTGATTACTAACAAAGTGCTTCTATCATATGATACATTGATTATAAGATATTGAAAACATCCCATATTACAATTCGTTAAGGATGTTTGTCAGAACCCGTCAAGCGCAGTAGAGACGGCTGCGCGTGCTGCAGTCATGCGCAGTAGAGACTGCCCGTAGGGATGGGTGAAAATTTTCATCTCAAACTGAAATCGGTGAAAAATGGCACTTTCCACTTGGCGAAAAAATTCCTGCGAAAAATGACATTATTTCTGCTTTTTCCCGCTTTTTTCACCTAGCTCATTGCATTGAAATCAAGAGGTAGAAAAAATTTTCTACACCTCACGCAAGTTTTCTACAGCCATATAAAAGACTGTCAGGCTCTCACAGCAGCCATTCTGTGCTTGTGAGAGGAGAGAGCAGCATGTTTGTGAGCTAGAGATGATAGGCAAATAAAGGGGAATTGAAGCTTAGTTTTAGGGAATCATTTAGATAGGACATTTGTTTTCTGTAGTAGTGGAGTCTATGGGGAACAATGGGGATAAGAAGAGAGGAAGGAGGTTGACCCAAAATACCCCAAAATTTGGTGTGACTGACTGGCAAGACACAGGCAGCTGTGGTCCAGATTGCTTGCTGATTTAACTTTTATTGTCTGGGGAAGTCCGGAGAAAGAAGTTGTTGATTTTGGTTTTGGGGACTAACTGTGATAAGATATGGTGGACAACTTAAAAATAAATAAATACATAAATAAGAAAAAACATAAATAATTAAACAAATAAATAAATATATTAGACAGCCGACTGGGAGCTCTGTGACTGAGGCGGACTTGATAGATAGCATATGACATTGAGAATTGTGTTGAGGGCCAAGGCAAGACATCACACTCCATCAATTTTGAGTAAAAACACACACAGTAGTTGAGTAATATCTAGCAAATGCACAAGTGAGTGGGGGAAAGGTGGAGAAAGTGCAGGGGCATGGGAGTAAAGTGTTGAATAGGCAAAAAATGTGTTAGACTAAGTGAAAAATGTGTTAGAATAATCTGTTGGAATAGGCGAAACATTTGCTGGAATAGGCGAAAAGGAGGAAAATTTTGCATTGGAGAAATAGAGAAAACTTTCACGAAAAAAAGTGAAAAATCGAGCATTTTTCACGAAAAGTCATGCGGAAAATTTTTCACACTTTTCACCCACCACTAACTGCCCGTGCCGCCAGCTGATACGGAACGTGGCGCTCCAAATTCAGACCGGAGTCCTCTCTGCGCACCTTCTGGGACCGATTGGTCCCAGGAAAGTGCACAGAGAGGACTACGGTCTGAATTCGGAGCTCCCCCTCCATATCAGCTGTGGCGCATTTGGTCAGTCAGTACTGTGCATGACCGCAGCACCGCACTGATGGCTTTAAAACTAGTATGAAATAATGTACATGAGAAAACTAAAGTCATTCAATGGAAACAGAAAATTATAAATAGGAAATAAAATATTTATATATATAAATTCTGCTATAATGTGTTTGCGCCAATCCATTCTCTGTCTTGATTAACCATTAAACTTTATGTAGTTTTCAGATTATTTTTTACTTAAACCATAATTTCGAACAGAAGTATTCAGCTAAATTAAGTATACTGTCATTAGAACAGACTTTATAAGCAGGTGTGAATGTAGCTCCTGCCTGCATAGCACTAAATTATTTAATCAAAATCTGCTGTTATTAAATGATTCAAAATGCTGTATAATAGTTTTTGTTTGCAGTCTAACTGATGTCCCCTAAAACATCATGTGCATGACCATGCTATATTGTTATTACAAGCCATACCTCACTCATCATGCAGCATGACTTGTAAATGTACCTCTCTAATTTTACCATAACTTAACAGGCTTTTTAAAATTGCATTTATTATAATAAAATAATGAAGTTGTTCACATTGGCTGCAGAAAGTAGAGAGGGGTAAGATAGGTCATACTTCCCACTTAATAGAAATGTGTAGGTAACAACTGGGGAGCATTACTACAATAGCTTTCTTTCTAATGCAATAATACACCATGTGACCTATTTGACCATTACTAATATGGAGATAAGTATCATTAAATGCCCCAATAAGACACAGGGCTTTAAGCAAGAAATGTGGCGCCTTAGTCCCATCATCCATGATTTAGTGAATGCCCCTGGTAACAAAAGTAGAGGTAACAACAGAAAAAGTAGAGTGGAAAAAAGAGAGAGGAATTAACACTATCAGGTGCAGCAGAAATGTCTAGCAAGGTAAGGTGTCCAGTACAGGAAATTCTAATATACACCCTGGGAGCCTAAAAGAAAAGTGTTTAGAGTTTCATAATCAAGGCAGAGGAAATTATTGTTCTAGAGAGGGAACTAGTGTTGTAAGATCATGATGCAAATTCAACTATCACATGGATCCAGTAGGAGCAGACCCAACACAGAAGAGGAGACTGCATTGCAAGCTCTAGATGATCAGTTAGACACTTGACCAGAGATCAGAAAAATGAGCCTGTGGATGTCAGGTCAATGCCACAAAAAGACTGAACTGTAAGATAGATAACTTTGCACTGACACCTTTTTATATCTGTCTGGCTTAACTCTCATACCTTTGATGTTCCTTCACCAATTATAAGGACACCCACTCAGTTTACTATTACCAAATTTCAGTGTTTCAAGGTGATGCCTTTCAAAAAGCCTGAGATAGTTATATTGTATGACATATGGAATGATAATGCTGGTGTAATTTCTGGTTCTCTTAAATGGTTTGTTACACAATGGGCTATTTCATAAATGTTTATGGTATAGGCAGAAAAAAATATTATATAATATGAGTATGCTCAATAGGGTATTATATTTGGCTTAGTGTGCTATTTGCAATGTATTCTGTGTTCAGGGTTGAAATACAATGCTTTATCATGTTTTATCTGACAGAATTCAGGTTCACAGTTTTGGAGGTTTTCCAAATCACTGTATTTTATTTTTTGTATTTCTTCACTTGACAAAGAGCTAAGACTGAGCATGTGAGGTTGTGGCAGAATTCTCACCCATTAAGGCTACACTGGATTGAAGAAAATGTATTTCTGTGACTGTTTTTGGTCATTGCTATAGGCTGCTAGATATAATTGACTCAATGTTGAGTTATAAGTCAGCATTGAGTCAATTATAATGGCCTAGCAGCCTATAGCAATGACCAAAAAAAAAGAGAAATATATTCATTTCAAACCAGTGTAGCTTTAATGGGTGAGCTTACCTCTACAACCTTGCAGGTTCAGTCTTAGCTCTTTGTCAAATGAAGAAACAGAAAAATACAGTGTGCACATAATATTACATTGTGGCCAGATCTGGTACCTAAACATTAACTTTTTCGATTACATTTAGATGCTGTATCACAAATGTAAACTGTAATCACAAATGCTTGCAGATATTTAAAGGATTGATGCATAGCCTAAAATAAAACAATAACAGGGCATACTACTTTTTAAACCCCTCATCAACCCATAGATCTCTGTATACTTGCCCATTGCACTTTCCATTTCAATGGCTGAAAAAAAAATCCTGCTTGCAAGTTAAATTCTTTATAGCAGCTATTGTCTAAGTTATTCAAATTGAGAAACATACAAGATCATGTGACATCTCATGCTCAAAACACAATATGCAAAGCAATTTCAGACTGGGCCATTTTAACCAATTGGCAAAGTGGACATTTTCTCAGGGCCCACTTTCAGAAGGGTCCTACCCACAGAGGCCCTATTACACATGGGAGTAGAAATTGGGAACAGGAACAGGCAATGGCAAATAGGAGGAGGCCCCCAAAGTGCACGTTTCTTCTAACTCACTGAGGTGTGAGCTCATGTAGAGGAACAAGGGCACTTGCTGGGTTCTCCATCCAATAAGACTCACAATCTTCACTTCTCTTCGGAGCAGCAGATGCTGCCTCATTTTATTTAAAGAAGGTGGGGGGAATAGCTGCATGATGGGTGGCAGCTTGCCAGACTCCACCTAAGTTTATTGAACTGTGGGGCTTCCAGGACACCACATGCATGGGGCTGTGTAACTCATCAAATGCATGAACAGGAAACAACTCCTCAGACAGAGTTTCCTTCTGGCTGCTGAGCATGATGTAGGGTGGAATGTCAGGTGGTTGCTAGGTAACTACCCAATGAGAACTTTGGAAAAAGCCATGATCCAGAACACCACCGGTCTGTATTAAAAGGGACCCCCTGTCTAGTGGAAAAAGGTTAGGGTATCAGTGGTATTTTGTGTGATTTTTTCATGTTAATTCATTTTACAGTGGCATTGTAAGGGGACCCACTAGCATGAACTTTGCCCTGAGTGCAGATTGTGTGGACCAACGATAGAATGGATTCCAGTATCCATAACGTACTGCTCCTATGTGACAACTTCAATCACTGTACTCCTGCCTCTGCTTTGATCACACCAGGGAGATTGACAGAGGCCTTTAAACATAGTCTGGGTGAGGGTAGCATATTTATTTGCTAGCCTATCACATAGTGAAAACCAAAGAAAAGCCCTGGCTGGGAAAAAAACCCCAGAGCTGTTTCCTGGCCTGCCCTGGACCCACTACATAACTGGAGATGGTAACAATATAGAAGATGCTCCTAACATTCATTCTTCTGTAAAAGGAGCATTTGTTTTGGGTCTTGGTGCATCATATGAGTTACATTTGTCATTGAAAAATATTAATATGGATTAAATTCTGTATCATGTAATGCAAAACTCTCAGTAATAACAGTACAACATAATAGATCAACGTAATAACCTTTTATGTAGTTAATTTATTTTTTGTAACTAAAGGTCAACTGCTACATGTAAATAAGATTACTGCGAAAATATCTGCACGTTATCTTTAGGGTTAGTGAGGCTGATATCCTGTGGTGCAGTTTGTTTGCTACAGAATTGATCCTGTTCTTCTTAGTACATCTTGGGGCTCTAATTTGTGTTCTAGGCTGAAGATGATGAAAATTATAGTCCAACAAAGATGACGACCGCAGCTAGCACATCCCTAGAATAACAGAAACATTGGATCATATTGTTTCTTAATGATAAATCAAATGATGAGACCATGAGACTCTTGATGAGTCAATGATCAGACTCTTTTCCTCAGCAGAAAGCCCTCAAGAGGAAGCGGAATAAAAGAATTCTAAGCTGCAATTTCTACCAGCCCTTCAGCTGATTTTGCGGGTCTGTAAATATGGGGACACAGACTCAAATGACTTCTTGTTAATCTTAAAAAGAGCCCTTTTTCTACTTATTGTAACAGCATGAAAACTATATACTACTTAGTCTATAAACAAATGAGCAAAAAAAGGCATAAAACTAAACATTTTTTGCGTGCTCAGTACTTTACCAATATGTATATTCTACTACTGGGGTTAATTAACATGCTTTTACCATAAAGATTATATACATTATATACAGCTTTCATTGGAGTGCTACTTTTTTCTATCACTCCTTCACTGCCAATGGAATATAGGCTATGTTCAATCCCCCAGATTCTGTCAGTTCCAATAGATATCAAGAATATCCTTTAGCAAGGTCATTTGATGGGCATCCCATAGACTACGTAAAAGAAAATACACATTAAAACAATGAAGGATTACATATAAGTTCCAGTTATTCAAGCTAATTCTAAGGAGTATGCTGATATTCATGTATTTTGATTGTCTTTCTATTTTATTTTCTAATGAATGAGCGTATTGAAGGACATATCAGAAATGTTCATGATCACAGAGTAGATGCCTCAAAGGTAGCCAGTGTACACCATCTGAAGTGTGGTTTTAGCAAATTATATTGCAAACTTTTGTTGTTATGACCTTCAGCTTAGAAACGTCCTAAGACCCGGGGACCATTAGAGGCATTTGAACAGGATCAGTTACCCTTCATAAAATTTCAGTTATATGTGGTTTACTGCAAACCACACTAATCCTGAAATTATGTTTAACATGAAATTATATTTATGAATGTAGCAGGAATTTAATGCTCAGTATGCTAGTTTATGTATCATAATAAAAGATAGCTTTCTAAGCAGTGTTCCCTTTAAGCTGAGCAAAATGGGGGGATTCAGCACTTAAAGTGTTAGAGGACTGTTTAAAAAGGGCTACATTAGAATAAAGCTGTTTGGAATTAGCATTGCTTGCTAGTCTGGCTAAATATTGCATAGAATAATCAATACAATCTCTCATTTTGTGTCTATGAGAATGTTCATCTTTAATGCTTATACATTTAGTAGTATCCGGTCATTATACATTTTTTTTCTTCTCAGTCTTCCCTTGAGGAAAAAACAATGGCCATATCTGCTTTAACCCTCTGAGTGCCCGAGAGGTATCCAACACATTACAAAACAAGCTTTCGATACCCTTCTGGCACTCAAAAGGTTAATTTATGGCTTTGCCTTGTATTTCAGATTTAAAGCTAATGTAAGTATCATGTTATCTTTTTTTTAACCTTTTATGATCTGGAATGCCTGTCTATTGGTTTGTTTTCTGCCTTTGAAAAAGGTTTGTTTCTACCAATTCCTCACAGCATCACGATGTGACTTTCGTTTTGAATTATTCCAGCTGCCCCCTCTGTGACAGCCATTGACACATACAGCCTCCTATAGAGATTTCATTCTGTTACAGAAATGCAGCATTGTGACACTTCAGATATTTATTAAAGAGGACAGGGGTGATTACTAAAGCAAAAACACACAAGATGGAATATCAGATTATAAGAAGACAGCAGTCAAAATCATTTTTACGCAAGCTGACAGTTCGGCAGAAAATTACACCGTTCTACAAATATGCTTAAAAATAATTATTTCATTTTTTTAAATTAAATATTCCCTTTATTATTATGATAATCAGTCTTTCTTGTATGTGCATTATATACACCAAAACTAAAAACCCTTGGTATTATCCATGATTCCAAAGTCAGTTGGGCAGCACGATTAAAGGAGAACTAACCACAAAATTGAACTTGGTTGCTATAACTTTAAATATCAGGTACTTACAGATAACACAGGTAAACCTGTATTATTCATATCTTATATTCTGAAAATATAATCTTAACTAGCTTTTTAACACATTTTCCTGTTACAAGAGGATTTATTTAATGTTGCTAATTCTGATTGTATTGAAAGAGAGGACAGCACTGAAAAAGGCAGGAATAGCTTCTCCCTCAGAACATATGATAGACTGGATTTTTAGGCCTCATAAAACAAATAGAGAATTTGTACAGCTGCTAGTATGAAGCACGGGATATTTAAAGGGATAATAAACCCCCGAAAGACCTTAAGCCAAATGATAGGAATAATAAAAACATACTTAACGCCCTCATTCCCATCTCTCAAACCGTTATGGTTTGAGAGATATAATAAAATAAAGACCTCCGCTCCCTCCCCTTTCTGCCTGACGAGCTGTAAAGCTGTCAGAGGCAGAATCCGGTTGCCTGACTGTAGGCGGCTCTTCAGGAGCGCTGTCATCTAGAAATCTAACTATAATTACTTCATCGGTATGGTCTACAATGTGTGCCTGGCTTGCAAGCAAACGTTGTAGACCATTCCGATGAAGTAATCATAGTTAGACATGTCGATGACAGCGCTCCTAAAGAGCTGCAGTCTGGTCCCGGAAGCAGGATCTCATGACGTCCACTGTACAGCGGACGCATGAGAAGGGGGTGGGAGCGGAGGTCTTTATTTTCTTACATCTCTCAAACCATAATGGTTTGGGAGATGGGAATGAGTATGCTTTAATTATTCCTATCATCTGGCTTAAATTTTTTCGGGGGGTTTACTATCCCTTTAAGTGAGTATAACATAATTTCAAGTTTAGGTGTTAGTGTTCCTTTACAACATGTTAAACAGCCTTTGTCTCTCCCAGCAGCTCTGTCTTTGGCATTACCAACAATCATAAAAAACATTTTGAAGTAAATTGGGGCAGGCACCCATATTTATTAAAGCAAACTTGAATTATTCTGGAGTAAACAAACTGCACCACAGACATCAACAGAAAAATTCCTGTTGAATAAAACTGGGCTTTTAACCACTTCATTGCTAGGGAGGTCTCCAATGCATTGATCTGCAATGAAATGGAGACCTCTCTGGGATTCAAGGGGTTATAAGCTCTAGTCAAGTGCATGGGAATTTAGGAATGTTTATTTGTCCCCTATGGTGCAGTTTGTTTACTCCAGAAAAACTCCCGTTTACTATAATAAAAATGGGTGTGTTTAAAGGGATAGTAATCCCTGAAAAAAATGCAGCTCCGATTAATCCTCCTATAACGTGGGCCATCTAATGCTGTATTTCAATATTTGCTGTTTTGTAGTTTTAACAGTAATTCAATGCTAAAGTATCCCCCTCTCACTCCCTTTACCTCCTGTATGCCACCTCCCCTGAGATGTGGAATCTGGTCATGCAATTGGACAGCGCACAGCAAGGGACAATCTTCATACACTGAGTTTAAGGAGATCCCTGCTCCCCTTGATGAAGGAAGGCAAGATTTTCCATATGCTCAGTGAAGACTGTCACTCGCTGCTCTCCATCCGGTTGTCTGAGAGAGTCAGCATGTCGTAGGTGAAAGGGGAGGGAATGGGACACTTTAGCATTGAGTTACGGTTGAACTACAAAATGAAAAATATTGAAATACAACTTTACATAGCCCATGTTATAGGTGGATCAAATGGAGCTACATTTTTGCAATGCGTTGAATACCCTCTGGCACTCAAAGGATTATTTTCTTTGAAATTGTCAACGACGGGTCATATTTATAAAGTAGTAAAGTCAAGCGTATAAATATGGCTCTTTGGCAATATTCTGAGAAAATTCCCAAATGAGAATATATATTTGCATACATAGCTGGCACTACATACTTCTTTTAAAGGGGATGTATCACCCTTATCCAAGTTAGCCTGAATAGTTACATTATATATCGAATATGTGTAAAAGTTTATTCATTTCTTTTTTTAAAGCTCTGGTTGGTCGAAATGTAAGTAATAAACACTGCCATGCACCTACTTCTGCATAGGCTGTGGGTAAAGCTCTGTAACTGCAGTCTGTAAACTATATGTCTGTGGTTTTGCTGATTCTCTCGTGCAGGGAATATTTGCCTGACATTTCAGAACTGGATTGTTTGAGGGTGGGACCACTCTGATATGAATATGGAAATTTTCTCTCTGCAATGGCACATGGGAGTGAAAAACGTGACTTGTAGCACCATTGTGGGGTCATTATTCCCAAGAACAAGACACTTTATCTTGTTCGTTCTTGATGGGTGCTCATCACAATATTTGTTTCCTTGTCTCCCTAAGTAGAAGGGGATCCCAGGCATGGGCTGTTGTTCTCCAGCCTCCTATAGGGAGTCAGTTGCACCACAGTAATAAAGCACACAAAAATATGTATGTGGTTTTGACTGGCATTTTGGAGCTGGACTGTTTGATACGAGTATGAAAATTTTCTCTCTGCAATGGCATATGGGAGTAAAAAAAACATGATTTATAGTACCATTGTGGGGTTACTATACCCAAGAACAAGACACTTTGTCTTGTTCTTTCTTGATGGATGCTCATCACAAAATGTGTTTCTTTGTCTCCCTAAGTGGCAGGGGATCCCAGGCATAGGCCCGTGCTCTCCATGTGCCTAAAGAGAATCAACTGAACTGAACTGCACTGCCCCGATGAGGCCCACATAGGCTGAAATGTACATCTGTGGTTTTGCTGATTCTCTCATGCTGGGTGGATTTGCCTGACATTTTGGAGCTGGACTGTCTGAGGGTGGGACCAGTCTGATACGAATATGGAAATGTTCTCTATGCAATGGCACATGGGAGTGAAAAACATGAATTGTAGCGCCATTGTGGTGTCACTATGCCCAAGACACTTTATCTAGTTCATTCTTGATGGGTGCTCATCACAAAATTAGTTTCTTTGTCTCCTTAAGTGTAAGGGGATCCCAGGCATAGGCCCTTGCTCTCCATGTGCCTAGAAGGAATCAGCTGCGCCACACCGACGAGGCCACATAGGCTGAAATGTACGTCTGTGGTTTTGCTGATTCTCTTGTGCAGGAAGGATTTGCCTGACATTTTAAAGCTGAACAATCTGAGGGTGGGGCCGGTCCGATATGAATTTGGAAATTTTCTCTTTGCAAAGGCATGTGGGAGTGAAAAATGTAAATTGTTGCATGGGTCACTATGTCCAAGAACAAGACACTTTATCTTGTTTGTTCTCAATGGGTGCTCATCACAACATTTGTTTCTTTGTCTCTCTAAGTGGAAGGGGATCCTAGGCATGGGCCCTTGCACTCCATGTGCCTAGAGGGAATCAGCTGCACCACACCGATGAGGCCCACATAGGCCGAAATGTACGTCTGTGGTTTTCCTGATTTTCTCGTGCAGGGTCGGTTTGCCTGACATTTTGGAGCTGCAATGTCTGATGGTGGGACCAGTCTGATATGAATATGGAAATTTTCTCTCTGCTATGGCACATGGGAGTGAAAAATGTGACTTGTAGCACCATTGTGGGGTCACTATGCCCAAGACCAAGACACTTTATCTCGTTCGTTCTCTATGGGTGCTTGTCACAACATTGTTTCTTTGTCTCCATAAGTGTAAGGGGATCCCAGGCATGGGCCCTTGCTCTCCATGTGCCTAGAGGGAATCACCTACACCACACTGAGGAGGTCCACATAGGCTGAAATGTACATCTGTGGTTTTGCTGATTCACTTGTGCAGGAAGGATTTGCTGACATTTTGGAGCTGGACTGTCTGAGGGTGTGACCAGTCTGATATGAATATGGAAATTTTCTTTCTGCAATGGTACATGGGAGTGAAAAACATGACTTGTAGCACCATTGTGGGGTCACTATGCCCAAGACCAAGACACTTTATCTTGTTTGTTCTCTATGGGTGCTAGTCACAACATTTGTTTCTTTGTCTCCCTAAGTGGAAGGGGATCCCAGGTATGGGCCCTTGCTCTCCATGTGTCTAGAGGGAATTAGCTGCACCACACAGTTGAGGCCCACATAGGCTGAAACACACAACTGTAGTTTTGTTGATTCTCTTGTGCTGGGAGGATTTGCCTGACATTTCGGAGCTGGACTGTCTGTGGGTGTGACCCGCCTGATATGAATATGGAAATTTTCTCTCTACAATGGTACAAGGGAGTGAAAAATGTGACTTGTCGCACCATTGTGGGGGGGTCACTATGCCCAAGACCAAGACACTTTATCTTGTTTGTTTTGTATGGATGCTAGTCACAACATTTGTTTCTTTGTCTCCCTAAGTGGAAGGGGATCCCAGGTATGGGCCCTTGCTCTCCATGTGTCTAGAGGGAATTAGCTGCACCACACAGTTGAGGCCCATATAGGCTGAAACACACAACTGTAGTTTTGTTGATTCTCTTGTGCAGGGAGGATTTGCCTGATATTTTGGAGCTGTACTGACTGAGGATGGGACCAGTCTGACATTAATATGGAAATTTTCGCTCTGCAATAGTACATGAGAGTGAAAAAGCATGACTTGTAGCACCATTGTGGGGGTCACTATGCCCAAGAACAAGACACTTTATCTTGTTCGTTCACAATGTGTGCTCATTACAACCTTTGTTTCTTTGTCTCCCTAAGTGGAAGGGGATCCCAGACATGGGCCTTTGCTCTCCATGTGCCTAGAGAGAATCAGCCGCACTACACTAAGGAGGCCCATGTGGGCCGAAGCGTATGTCTGTGGTTTTGATGATTCTCTTGTGCAGGGAGAAAATTTCCATATTCATATCAGACTGGACCCACCCTCCAACAGGCAAGCTCCAATTTCCATATTATTATCAAACTGGTCCTGCTCTCAGAGAGTCCAGCTCCAAAATGTCAGGCAACTCCACCCTGCACAAAAAAAAACAAAAAAAAAACAGCAATACCACAAATGTACGTTTCAGCCAATGTGGGCCTCATCGGTGGGGTGCAGTGGATTCCCTCCAGGCACATGGAGAGCAAGGGCCCATGCCTGGGATCCCCTACCACTTAGGGAGACAAAGAAACAAATGTTGTGACGAGCAGCCATAGAGAACTCCCATGCGCCATTGCAGACAGGAAATTTCCATTTTCATATCAGACTGGTCCCACCCTCAGACAATACAGCTCCAAAAATGTCAGGCAAATCCTCCCTGTACAAGAGAAACAGCAAAACCACAGATGTACATTTTGGTCTAAGTGAGCCACATCGGTGTGGTGCAGCTGAATCTCTCTATACACATGGAGAGCAAGGGCCCATACCTAGGATCCCCTTCCACTTAAGGAGACAAAAACAAACACTGTGACATACACCCTTCGAGAACGAACAAGATAAAGTGTCTTGTTCTTGGGCATAGTAACACCTCAATGGGGCTACAAGTCACATTTTTCACTCCCATCTGCCATTGCTAAGAGGAAATTTCCATATTCATATCAGACTGGTTCCACCCTTAGACACTCCAGCTCCAAAATGTCAGGCAAATTCTCCCTGCACAAGAGAAGCGGGAAAAAACACAGACGTACGTTTCGGCCTATGTGGGCCTCATCGGTGTGGTGTAGGTGATTCCCTCTAGGCACATGGAGAGCAAGGGCCCATACCTGGGATCCCCTTCCACTTAAGAAGACAAAGAAACAAATGTTGTGATGAGCACCCATCGAGAATGAACAAGATAAAGAGTCTTGATCTTGGGCATAGTGACACAAGGGTGGAGTTGCCTGACATTTTGGAGCTGGACTCTCTGAGAGCAGGACCAGTTTGATAATAATATGGAAATTTTCTCTCTGCAATTGAACATTGGAGTGAAAAACGTGACTTGTAACACCATTGTGGGTGGTCACTATGCCCAAGACCAAGACACTTTATCTTGTTCGTTCTCTATGGGTGCTCGTCACAACCTTTGTTTCTTTGTCTCCCTAAGTAGAAGGGGATCCCAGACATGGGCCTTTGCTCTCCATGTGCCTAGAGGGCTGCACCACACCGATGAGGCCCACATAGGCTGAAACTGTATGTCTGTGGGTTTGCCGCTTCTCTTGTGCAGGGAGAATTTGCCTGACATTTCGGAGCTGGACTGTCTGAGGACGGGATCAGTCTGATATGAATATGGAAATTTTCTCTCTGCAATGGCACATGGAAGTGAATAGCGTGACTTGTAGCACCATTGAGGGGTCACTATGCCCAAGAACAAGATACTTTATCTTGTTTGTTCTCTATGCGTGCTTTTCACAAACGTTGTTTCTTTGTCTCCCTAAGTGGAAGGGGATCCCAGACATGGGCCTTTGCTCTCCATGTGCCTAGAGAGAATCAGCTGCACTGCACCGAGTAGGCCCACATGGGCCGAAGTGTATGTCTGTGGTTTTGCTGATTCTCTCATGGAGGGATAATTTGCCTGACATTTTTGAGCTGGACTGTCTGAGGGTGGGACCAGTCTGATAAGAATATGGAAATTTTCTCTCTGCAGTGGCACATGGGAGTGAAAAACATGAATTGTTGCAGCATTGTGGTGTCACTATGCCCAAGACCAAGACACTTTATCTTATTCGTTCTCAATGGGTGCTCATCACAACATTTGTTTCTTTGTCTTCTTAAGTGGAAGGGGATCCCAGGCACGGACCCTTGCTCTCCATGTGCTTAAAAGGAATCACTTACACCACACAGACGAGGTTCACATAGGCCGAAACATATGTCTGTGGTTTTGCTGATTCTCTTGTGCAGGAAGGATTTGCCTGACATTTTGGAGCTGGACTGTCTGAGGGCAGGACCAGTCTGATATGAATATGGAAATTTTCTCTCTGCAATGGCACATGGGAGTGAAAAACGTGACTTGTAGCACCATGGGGGGGGGGTCACTATGCCCAAGAACAAGACACTTTATCTTGTTTGTTCTCTATGAGTGCTCATCACAACATTTGTTTCTTTGTCTCCTTAAGTGTAAGGGGAGCCCTTGCTCTCCATGTGCCTAGAGGGAGTCAGCTGCACCACACTGACAAAGCCCACATAAGCTGAAATGTATGTCTGTGGTTTTGGTGTGTCTCTTGTGCAGGGAGGATTTGCCTGACATTTTGGAGCTGGACTGTCTGAGAGTGAGACCGGTCTGATATGAATATGGAAATTTTCTCTCTGAAATGACACATGGGAGTGAAAAATGTGACTTGATGCATCATTGTCAGGTCACTATGCCCAAAACAAGACACTTTATCTTGTTTTTTCTCGATGGGTGCTTGTCACAACATTTGTTTCTTTGTCTCCATAAGTGTAAGGGGATCCCAGGCATGGGCCTTTGCTCTCCATGTGCCTAGGGGGAATCAGCTGCACCACACTGACAAGACCCCTATAGGTAGAAACGTACGTCTGTGGTTTTGCCTGACATTTTGGAGCTGTACTGTCTGACAGCGGGACCAGTCTGATATGAACTTTGAAATTTTCTCTCTGCAATGGCACGTGGGAGTGAAAAATGTGACTTGTAGCACCATTGCGGGGTCACTATGCCAAAGAACAAGACACTTTATCTTGTTCGTTCTTGATGCGTGCTTGTCACAACATTTGTTTCTTTGTCTCCATAAGTGGAAGGGGATCCTAGGCATGGGCCCTTGCTCTCCATGTGCTTAGAGGTAATCAGCTGCACCACCCCAATGAGGTCCACATAGGCTGAAATGTACATCTGTGGTTTTGCTGATTCTCTTGTGCAGGAAAGATTTGCCTGATATTTTGGAGCTGGACTGTCTGAGAGTGGGACCAGTCTGATATGAATATGGAAATTTTCTCTCTGCAATGGCACATGAGAGTAAAAAACGTGACTTGTAGCACCATTGTGGGGTCTCTATGTCCAAGAACAAGACACTTTATCTTGTTTGTTCTCGATGAGTGCTCATCACAACATTTGTTTCAGTGTTTATTACTTACATTTCGACCAACTAGAGCTTTAAAAAAAGAAATGAAAAAACTTTTACACCGTCGCTATGTAATGTAACAATTCAGGCTAACTTGTATAGGAGTGATACCTCTCGTTTAAGAACAGGTTATACCTGACATTAAGATTTAATCACAAACTGCCTTTATTTTTGGTGTAATTAGCAAATTTCTTAATACATATGTTGTGACGCAATTCTTATTTGGACAAGACCATTTCTACACTTTTAAAAAAAAAAAGTCAACTAACTGGATTTAATACTTAACGTAAACATTGCAAAACATTTATACATATCCTTATGTCACTTTTCGACAATTTTACAGACACTTTCTTTATTACTCCAGTTTTATAGCTCTCCTCTATAGTTCCCTGACCCCTTTGTACATCATAGGGTTGTATTAAGCACTGAAATTCAATGGGGGAGATTCACTAAGAGGTGATAAAGAGGTGATAAAGTGGAGATGATTTCTCCAGTGATATCACATCTCTAGTTCCTATGTTATTCTATAGAGCCTATGCAATAAGATCTCCAAAGTTGAAGAAGTCTTATTGCATTGACTCTATAGAATAACATAGGAACAGGAGAAGTGATAAACCGGAGAAGTAATTTCCACTTTATCACCTCTTTATCACCGCTTAGTGAATCTCCCCCAAAGTGTTGTGCACACCTGTGATCTCAAGGAGTTAACACTTTGGATGCTAGTGAGGTCTCCAGTTGCATGCATGTAAATATAAACATATATAATTAAATTAAACTATAAGATGTAATTAAAACATTTGTACAAATTGACGGAATAATCATAATTTGATAATGGCCCTTCTTGATTTATTTATCTAAACTAGGAGCAAGAAATGTTGGTGCCATTAATAGGTTACAATTGAGGGATATCTTTATGTGAGCTCAAATGATCAGTGGATTGCTCATCCTATATAGTAATTCACTAGGATGTTTGTCAGAAGCCGTCGTGTGCAGCAGAGACTGCCTGAACGCACAGAATGTTGGGACTTCTGTGCTGGGAACATTGTGTGCTTTCAGGCAGTCTCTACAGTGCATGACTGCTCAGCGGCAGGACGCAGAGCAGGACTGGCCTCTTAACCCTTTGAGTGCCAAGGGGTACACAACACATTGCAAAGCAATGCATTGCGTACCCCTCTGGCACTCAAAGGATTAACATCACCCGGACCTTGGCCCATGTACACGGGCTTTTACACTAGTATTGAATGATTTACCTGGGCTCAAAGTAGGATATTCATCGATGTGGCCTGTTAGTCACATTAAAGGATCATGCTTATCTGCCCTTGATCTGACCAGACTGACTTCAAAGGAGCAGCTTGTTAGTAACAGTAAAGAACACAACCAAAGAGTGTAAATAATATGAGCTTATACTACAGGTCAGGAGATGGAAAGCATGTTACCCACAAAGGTGTTGACGTTCCGGTAATATTGTCACTCACCAGTGTCATTTATTTAATAACACTTCTATAGACTTGGCATGAAGGACACCTGCTTTAGTCTTTTAAACAACAGAAAATGAGAATGAATGGGGAGTCTCAATATACAGCAGGCATCAAGAATAACTAGAATGAAAATACAGGCATCATTATGTTTAACTGGAGTTTTTTTTCTTATAAGAGAAAATTGGTTTTCTGTATGCAGAATTAATCTGAATTTAACCCTTTGAGTGCCATAGATGCGTTGAGGAACAGACAGAATAAATGATAGAGAGACAGCATCACCAACTAAATGGGCAATTATGGTCAGTATGGCAAAAATATAAAGTGAAACATTGGTCTCTCACTGCTAAGAGATGTTTTATTCAAAGTTATTGCAGTTCAAACGTGTATTTTTTGGGGAAGTACTTCCATGGCCTGAAAATGTTGTATGTACTGTTGCAACAGTAGATAGCAAAACCTCCATAGGGTGTTGTGTACTGCAAGTTTGAATTGTGGCAATTTTTGAATAAAACAGTTCTCATCAGTGGAAGTACCCTGATAGACCCTGAAAAAAGAAAAATATATATAAAATAGCAAAAGAAGAAAAAGTACGCATTCACGGATCTGGTATCAAATGGAACGAAATATATTTAATACAGCTTCAAGACATATTAAACTATAAATAGCACAAACAGCAGCAACGTTTTGGTTTCGATTTAATATGTCTTGAAGCTGTTTTAAATATATTTCAATCCATTTGATACCGGAACCATGAGTGCATACTTTTTCTTCTTTCATTATTGCATATTCATGATACAGTACCCGGTGGGTCAGCAGGAGTACAATTACATGAGTACCAATTTTGTATGCATATATATTCAATAATAAGTGTTACTCTTCCTTTAATGTTTTGGGTTCTAGTATAGGGGTGACCAGACCTCACCTTTAACCAGGGACACATATGACAAATGCATACTACAGGGTTGCTTTGACTTCTGTGTAGTCCTGAAATATGCCCATTTCCTATGTGTCCCCAGTTAAAGGTAAGGTCTGGTCACCCTATTCTAGAAGGGTATCCAACAATTGCTTTGCAATGCTCGGTTTGTATGGATACAGATAAATTATCTTATTCATTAAGCTAAAGAGATGCATTTCTTAAGCTAACAAACCATAGAGGGAAAATGAAAAGACCCATTGATTTTAATGGGGGTTTTAATCCCTTGAGCGCTAGAGAGTTCACAAACACATTGCTCTGTAGCATACAGTCAGGGAAAAGTTCCATCTAGCACAATGGCAATTTGCATATTGTATATTCATCTGAAGCCCATGGTGCCATTGGTATGGTCCAGAGTTAACACCTCTTTAGCTTGATGAATAAGGCCCACAATCCTTGAAATGTTTCCTGTTAAAGGGATAGTAATACTTAAAATGTAAAAAAAATATGTTGTAGGGTTTATCCCCCTGAGTAAAACAATAGTACTTCCACTGCTGAAAGGTGTTTGAATTTTTTAGGATCAATATCACAGCGGCCTGAAATTGTACAGTGGCGCTGTCGCTGCACGAGCCTATGGACAGCTCTGGTCCCGGGACCATAAATCTCCATAGGGTGGTTTAGCAACAGCGCCACTGTACAATTTCAGGCCACTGTGATATTGCACCTAAAAAATTCAACTTTGAAAATTAATAACTTTTGACCGAAACACCTTTCAGCAGTGGGAGTACCCTTGTTTTACTCAGGGGGATAAACCCTACAACATATTTTTTTTTACATTTTAAGTATTACTATCCCTTTAAACCAAATGTTAAAGTTTCACTAGTTAGGATAAACAGAAAGTTTCAATATATGCAGTTTTTTAGTGTTTGGATCAAAGTATATATGTAATATATATATATATATATATATATATATATATATATATATAGGGGTGTAATGTTACTGTTCACCATAGTGATTAGGATGTTACAGACCTTTATCTTATTTGCTTTTATGAATTTAAAGTCTTATTCATTTTTGGCATGTAAGCAGGGTGTATGTACAGAACAAAGCAGATAGAGGACCGAGGGGGTTATGCACTAATGTGTGAAAAAGAGGTGATCCATTGGAAATCACTTTTATAGTGTTATAAACTCACCAAGTCCTATGTTATTCTGTGGACCTAATGCACTAAAATATCTCAAGTTACAGAAATCTTACAGCAATGGCTCTAAAGAATAACAATTAAGAATTGGAAAGTTTATCAGAAGGTAGAAGTCATCTTCACTTTTTCACCTCTTTATCACAGCTTAACATATCTCCAGCATCTCCACCCAGGACTTTTAAATGAGAACTAACACCTCCTAATAGCCCCTCATTTACATTACTATGACCAGGAAATCTAATGGCCCTATGAATTTTACCCTTGCACCCTGGGTCAGGAGAGAACATCTACAACCATTCCCTTTAACCCATTTGATTCTAGAACGGTCTTCAACTCATTACATCTATGAAAGGTGGCGAGACTCAACCCTACCCTGTAGTGTGTATATTTCAAAAGCAACCTACAGTACAGGATAGATTGGACATTTTACATTTTTCTTACATTTGTATACATGGGAACTTGCTCATCTTGAGTACCAAAGATGCCTGATGTGCTGCTGACAGGAGGAAGTCAATTACATGATTTTGCATCATAAAGAGGCGGGGCTTAACTGGATGGGTAGGGCTTTAGCACGTTTATGTCATAAGGTGGGTGGGAAGTGGGCAGAACAGGGTGGGAAGGAGGAGAAGTGGGTGGGAAGTAGGAGGAACAGTGTGGGAAGGAGAAGAACCTCACCATCACCTGAGACTCAACCTCTGTCACGGAGATCTGGTAATTCAGTCTGAAAACTGGAGTCTCCAAAGCAGATCCGGAGATTTCCCATGTATGTAAATTTGACAGGTGGTCAAGTCACACAACTCAGAACCAAAAGGATTTATAACAAATGGGAAACCATCTCACAGCAGAGGAGATGAACTGTGGTGGATGTCTCAGATGGAAGCTACAAACCACGGAATGGGCTTTGACAATGGGACATGATTTTCACATGACATCTTTCAAAAATAAAAATCATTGAGCTGGCAGGCATGACACCTGAAATGAATAATGCACAAGCTAAAAAAAATGCCAAACGCAGCCTTGCTACTTATACATTAATAAAGGAATACTAACACCTTTTAATAATAAACAACACTTACCTTAACCCTTTGAGTTCCAGAGGGTTGAGCAACGCATCGCAAATCAATTCATTGCTCATCCCTCTAGCACTCAAAGGGGGAAAGGAAAAGTAATATTTCCTAATAATAATCCCCACTTACCTATGGCCAGAAAAACCTAATGGCCCCTATGAACTTAACACTTGTGCTTTTGAGATACTCAGTCCTGGATTTCAGTTGCTGGCAGGGCCACAGGACACACACTTTACCCATTACACATGGTAATCTTACTGCTTTAAAGATCAAAAGGGTTTTTTCTACCCTCCGTTCTGTAAAGAGTTAAGTAAGTTCATGTAGTTCATGTACTTTACTTGCTTCACTCTGAGAAAAATCTGTCAGCAGATATTATGTCTCCCTCCATGGATATGACATGCAGGATTGTTTGAAGATGATATCTCCTGAACTAAGGCACATTTGAAAAATTCTTAGGGGCCATTAGGATTTTCTGGCCATAATAAGGTAAGTGGGGAGTTGTTATTAGGAGGTGTTAGTTTATAACCTTTTCAGGTGTAAAATGCATTGCACATGCTTCTGGCACTCAAAGGGTTAACTCCTTGAGGACCAGAAGGAAGCACAGTGCATTGTGCTGGAATGTGTTGAACACCCCTCTGGTCTTCAATGGGTTAATAATATATTTTAACAAGGCACATGTTCATTGTTCCCCCTGCTTCCTGTGCTGTTTGCTGTCCTCCCACACATATCCTGGTGTACATACTGTGACCCAGTTCTAATTCATTGGACTGATACTGTCAATAAGTGGGAAAGTCTCTGCAGTGTGAATTCATGGTAAGATGGCAGTCGATACATTTTTGGATTTTACATATTCTGCAAGTGCATTGCCTTTACTTTTTATTATGCAAACTGGAGTTATTCTGGAGTAAAACAATTGCACCATAGGGGATAAATAAAAATTGCTAAATCCCCCAGCACTTGAATAGAGCCTTTTAACCCCTTGAATGCTAGAGAGATTTGCAATGCATCGCCATGCATTGGAGACCTCTCTAGCATTCAAGAGGTTAAAAGTCCGATTTAATTTAAAGGCATAGTAATGTTTCACAAAAATGGTAGCTCCAATTAATCTGCATAGTATTTGAGCCATGGCGAGTGTTATTTCAATACTGTCAGAGTTGTAGCTCAAGAGTAATTGAATGATGAAGTATCTCCTTCCCACCTCTTTTAATTAGTGTAAGCCATCTCCCCTCAGATGTGGAATCTGGTGCTTGGACCAGGCAGATCACAGCAAGGGACAATATTCTTACTGTGAAAACCCTGCCCCCTTGAAAGGTTTTTCATGTTTTTCCTTTTGCTCACTGAAGACTATCCCACTCTGCGATCCATCCAGACAGTCTTGCTGCTCTGAGGTGAGCAGTGTTACATCAGTAAAAAGGGCGGGAGTGGGATACTTTATCATTCAATTACTCTTGACCTACAACTCAGACAGTATTGAAACAGCACTCTCCATGGCCAAAATACTAAGAAGATTATTGGGAGCTGCTTTTTTGTGGAACATTACTATCCCTTTAACAGGAATTGTGACTTGTCCCCTATGGTGTGGTTGGTTTACTCCAGAATAACTCCAGTTTGGTTTTATAAATATGGGCCATTAATGTAACAATATCCCTGTCAACACAGCCTCTAGCATATAATATGCAGCCTACGGGAATAGTATTACCTTCTATTCCTTCTTTCACAATCCCTGACAGAAAGCTCTCTGGGAATAGAAATTCAGGAAGCTTATTGCCAGGGTGTAAAAAAATAGGTGAACAATAAAAAATAAGGATAAAAAGAATATGTAAAGACAAAAAGTAGGTTGATTGTATATAATTGAAGGGACAAGTTATAAAGCATTTAATTTTATTATAATCATTCACAGATTGTTTCTATATAATAAAATAGTATTTAGATACATTGTATCTTTGCTTATAAAAAGGGGAATTTTGTGTACCTTTCTCTTAGCACATGTGAATCATGGACTAGAGTAGACTCTTCAAGGAAGGCCGGGCACTTGACTAGAGAGTCTCTCAGACACCCAGCCTGCCTCACTTTATCCTTGCCTGGAAATGCTCAGTTTTAACATATAACAAAAATGAAAACAAAGAAACAGAAATGGATCAAGACAGAGAATCCCCTGGACTACAAATCCCAAGAGGACCCCCCTATGCAGGACTCAACCAATTGTTTTTCTCCGGCAGAGAAGCCCCGTGTTCAACATAGACTAAGAGAAATGGATTTATCAGTAAGTACACAATAATCCATTTATCTCTTACATCCTATAAAGAATATAGGAACAATGGGGGGTATACAAAAACATTCACCAAGATCCAGGGAGGAAAACAAGCCCCCCACCTCAAAACACAGAGCAATTCTCACAGAAAAGAACTGGTTCAACATGTACCTAAGGTGTCAATGGATACCAGCACTGCAAACAAAAGAACATGAACTAACAGGTCTGGCCAAAACTTAAATCAAGAGGGATACCAATGCAGACACAGAAAGGCCTTTTGGTCAAAGCCAGCACATTTACATGGTAGTTCCATAACCTGAAAGAGCACAGGTTTCTTCCTGCGAGCACACCCCTGGTGATTTCTCGCCTTAATCCAAGACGCCTCTATAACCTTAGATGCAGCCTGGCCTGCACAAGGGCCTTCAGGGGTAATAAAAAGTGCCAAAAAAGTTGAATGCGATGAACATAGTACATCAAGCACCCTAGAGAAACGGCGTCTTAGAGGGGATATGATAACACTATATAAATATGTTCAAGGCCCATATAAAGGGCTTTCAAAAGACCTGTTCATTAACAGAACAGTACACAGGACAAGGGGCCACCCGCTTAGACTTGAGGAAAGGAGATTTAATCTACAACAGCGGAAGGGTTTCTTTACAGTAAGGACAATAAAGGTATGGAATGCACTTCCGGAGGAGGTGGTGCTATCAAATACATTAGATGCCTTTAAAAGGGGCCTGGATACTTATTTAAAAGAGCATAATAAAGAGGGCTATGCACGTTAGTATTGGGATTAATATTTAGTTAGGGCTTGTTGATCCAGGGAGAAATCTGATTGCCATTTTGAGTCAGATGCCTTCTTTTGGGTCAGCGATGGTAAACAGGAATAGGAAAAGGGTTGAACTGGATGGACGCAAGTCTTTTTTCAACCTATATTACTATGTAACTATGTAACATCCAAGACATGAAGCTTCTGTGCCTATGTATTAGATGGAGCTTGATAGAGAAAAGTAAGAACAAATTCATGGTTAATATGAAATTCAGAAACAGTATGCTAGAGTGTGGAACTAGATTACATTGACAGGGTCTGTAGAAATGGTCTCAAGTAGAGTTCTAAAGTTTATTGTAAGGCAACGACAAAAAGAACTAGACAAGATGCTGAGGACAGACTGCAGTACAGGAACAGGTCTGGGTGCAATGCGGAGACTGGAGACAAGCTGCAGGATCAGAACACTGGTGGCAGTGTAGAGGAAACCAGCAAAAGCAGCACAGCTGGAGAGCCACCTGAAGAGGACTCAGCACTGCAAATGCTTAAAGTGACAGTGGTCCTCAAAATCTCAGTGTACACCAGCTACTGAGACACAGGTACAAACGTTTGAAATGAGTGCAAGTGTGCAACACACCTGAGCCAATAACTGGGCTGGAAATTGCAGGGAGCAGCACAAGAAGACTCAATCAGTGAAGGACTGGAACAGGACTGGTTCAGCAGCTTCAGGCAAAACTGCAACAAGCAATGATGAGATGAAAACATGAATAGTTTCAGTTTAGTAACTACAGATCTATACAGAAGCACGCAGCAAACAATGCTGAAGACAGGAACTGGACAGATTCAGCAAAGAAGACTGATTCATCAACAGGACTGGTTCAGCAACAGTGGATCAATGCAGGGACAAGAAACAAACAATACCTTGGACTGGAGCAGGATTGGTTCAGCAACAGTGGAATAATATAGGAACAAACAGCAAACAAAATCATGTTCAGAAACAAAAGCCAGTCAGTATCAGGAGCAAACAGCATACATCGGACAAGGCCAAACAGAAGGCTTGGAGGAAGCACCATTGCAAAGAATAGGTGGCTTTACTAAGGAATCCAGATGATAAAAAGATCTGGACTGAACACTGGATTGGGCCACAGATAAGGTAACCGGTATTCTCTGGACATCTGATGCAGCATAACTTGTGTATCTATGTAAAAAATAAATGCCCATTTTGTTTGTAAATAAAATCAGATCTCATGGGGGTCATCAGGACCCCTCCTGATTTCCCCCTGGCATTGATCACCTATACAGGAGGATAGGTGATCATTGCGCGACCAGGAAGGCGATCAGCACCTTGCCATACCAGCTCCTTCTCAAGCCGTCTGCTTTTTATGAATTAACTCATCAACTGCTCTTTATGAATGAATGGGCATGGCTCATTATCCTGCATTTCCATATGAAAATTAGTTATTATGCTGCATTTCTATATGGAAATAGGCCATTGTCAATGTGATGAGTGAAAATTCGTAAACCTGGTGAAGGCATGTCGGATGGATGTGATTGGTGGCAGATTTTTGTCGGACTGATCGGGATGTGATGTCGAAGACACTTTAGTTCATACTGTTGATGTGCCTTCTACACTGCTCCAACAGGACATTGACATCTTGAGCCCTCTTTGACCTTTAGTGAATCTCCCCCCAGACTGCTCTTTAAATGGCACCTACATAGGTGAGATAATATGGTAAACAAATTTAAAGCCAATTATTCTGAGGGTATAGTTAGGTCACCTACCTATGTGCTGATGATTATTTTAGCAAATTACCCAGCAATAACCTTGGATATGGAGGTGTACTATGCACCTCCTGGTAAAGGCAGACACCTTTTTTAAACCTTTTCAAGAAAACTAACCCCACTCTAGCTTCTCATTGGGAAGCTACCACATTACAAATCCGTGAAAGAGGTATTGTATATTAAAAATTGTACACTAATATATGTGTGTAATGTTAATGTTCACGTTTTCTCAGGTGATGGCTGAAGAGTGAAGGTATGAAGCACCCACATCTAATATTATAATTTTCTAGGATGCGTTGCTGTCTGTGTGCATAACACGCATGGACACAGAGAGCGATGCCTCCTAGCAAATTGCACATGGCTCCCTGGCACGGTGGCAGTGAAGGGGAATGCAGTGGTATAGTGACACGCTCCGGAGATCACCGCAATACAGCTGCTGTCCCCCTCCCCCACCGGCACGTGGAGGAACAGAATAGCTGAGTGTCAGGCTGCATCTTCTGCACACAGGCACCAGGGCGCCAGCTCTTCCACGTGACCCACTTCTCCCGCACCGTGTCCGGCCGTTACCTGTATGGCGGATCTGTCAGTACAGCCCTGAGCTCCTCATCTGACAGCACCCGGGGTGCCAGCCCTCACACCTAGCCCTCGTCGAGTGACGGGCTTTAACCTAGTATGTGTACAATAGACAAGGCACTTCAGGCTTCCTTGACTACCCTCATAGTAACACATGCATCATCCACAGTGTCATGATACAGATACAACATTATCTAATAAAATAGAAACATAACAAAGATTTTAAATAAACCAGACAGTTCCAAGGTATTTAAAAAACTGTATAGTTTAATGTATAACCTTCCAAATAAACCAGCCGCCATAAACATGTGGTGGGTGACTGATTCAGTAAGATTGTGTTAGCCAGCAGAGGTGAGGCACTCCTCATAAATTGATGCCTTAAGCAGTTGCCTACTTTGCCTTATTGGAAATCTGGCATTGCCCCCAGACAACCATGAAATCAATTATTCTATAATACTACAAGGCTTTGAAGGCAATGTGCTCCCTTCCCTTTCATTACTGGTCTCCATTTAACTTTGAATCCATTATTTATGAATGGAGACTCTGGGATGAATGGGCAAATTGCAAATATACTACACAAGCTCCCAAAATGCAGCATGCCTGAAGTATTTTACTTGTACAGAAAATACATTAGTTCATGGTGAATGCGCCTTAGAGTTCAGTCACAGAGGTACAGGCAAGCTTATGTTTTGTAAACTCAATTGGAACTAAAAGGGTGATTTACCTTCCTGCCTTCCTTTTGCATGACAAAGCATGGAGATAGACTGTAATGGTGGTTTGTCAGCTTTGAAGGCATTGTGAGCTGCCTTCAAAGCCACCTTTCATTAATGGAGATAGTCTAAACAAAATATTTTAACCATTTAAAGAACAGGGCGTATACAACACATTTATGGATTAATAAAAACAAACTATAAAGTTAATACAAATATGTAAAAAAATAAAGATATCATTTAAAATAATGTTTCCCATGTCATTTGATAGGCTTTATACTAGTTCTAAAAAAATAAAAAACAAAACAATAAAAATGGTGTTTCCCTCAAATGGATGAACATGTATAACATTAAATTACTTTACCATTAAGTCAGTTTCTTAAAGGGATAGAAATACTTAAAATGTAGAAAAAATATGTTGTAGGGTTTATCCCCCTGAGTAAAACAAGAGTACTCCCACTGCTGAAAGGTGTTTCATTCAAAAGTTATTAATTTTCAAAGTTGAATTTTTTAGGTGCAATATCACAGTGGCCTGAAATTGTACAGTGGCGCTGTTGCTACACCATCCTATGGAGATTTATGGTCCTGGGACCAGAGCTGTCCATAGGATCGTGTAGCAACAGCACCACTGTGCAATTTCAGGACTACTCTTGTTTTACTCAGTGGGATAAACCCTACAACATATTTTTTTTTACGTTTTAAGTATTACTATCCCTTTAATGACACCATATATTTCACTGGACACATCTCTAATATCCATGAAGTTTAGCCAGAGGAGGGAACCAGAGACCCTCAGATGTTGTGGACTAGAGCCCTTATCACCCTTGACCAGTAAATTGCTTCCTGGGTGTAACAGGAAATGTAGGTATCCACAGATTGAGAACCTTGGATTGCTCTCCCCTGAGTTAAACAGTGATTCAAACTTTTGTTTATCGTGAAAGAGATTTATAAAGAATTGTTTGTTGCTAATCATAAGGGTGTTTATTTTAAACAGACCAACTACCCAAGGTTTTGCCAATACACGGATAATGTGACATGTCTATACCTGAGACTCAGGTTTTTGACCCAAATTTCAGGGTGAAGGCCCAAATTCACAGTATGAGAGGGCTCAGTGTTACCCACTACATGAGCTGCACCAAGTAAACTATTCTATAATGAGAAGCCATGCTTGTCTTCTGTCTTTTCAAGCAGTGAGATCTCTAAGTTGCAGCATGTTGTAGGTCTCTTGTGAACTGATCACCACTCCACTTGATTAGAACAAGCAGGGACATTTCAACTAGAATGTATGTCCTTGGGAGATTTAAGGTTAATTTTGCAGAGATCTCAGTGTCAGCTAATTTTTAAAGTTCCCAGCTATGTCCAAGTCCTGTGCACTGCTTTCTTACTGAGTGCCGAAAATAGAGGGTGGTGTGCACTGCCTCAAGCTGCATCTGCATTGACCATCAGTAATTTCTCAGCATTGTGTTTCATGTCAACAGCACAACAGGCATAGCTGGGAACTCTCCGGATTTGCCCCGGAGACTCCCTTTTTTGCTGCTAATTACCGGGTCTCTGGGGCAGAGGCTGATTTTCCAGATGTGGGGGGTTTCAAATGAAACACTGCCCACTTCTGCTTCTTCCCAGTCTGTTCCCCCCTCTCCCCGACCACTTCTCCTCCTTCCCCAGTCTATTCCTCAAACCTTTTCTACACTTGTTAAGCCTCACCCACAACCACAATTATGTCCCATCCCTTCTCATGATTAAGCCACACCCATTTTTGGACACAAATCATGTCATTTATCTCCCCCAGTGGCACCACAGAACTTTCCTCCTTGGAGCTCACAAGAAAAAGAAAGTTTACATTTCATGGAGGAGGAGGTTGCGACCATCTTGTTTTCATGTTTCTTGCACACTAAGCACACTAAGCTCTACCCTCACCACTCAGCTTTCACTGAGAAGCTGCCACATTTCAAAAGCAGATACAAATGGAGGAATTCTATAAAAAAAATCCTAAAAACATTCAAGTATATCATCAACCTGTATATAATTAAACATGACTATGTCTTTAAAACAATAATATAGGTTTCTAAAAGACACTATGGGCCATGTTCAAGAAGCTAAAGATGAGCAATTCTGGAACAAACCAATTGCACCATGGAGGGGTGTGGGTGGATAAAACATACCCTTTATTTTAAATGGAACTTTAAACCCTGTGAATGCTATACACACCCACAATGCATTGCTTCACAATGCACTGGAGACCTTTCTAGCAGTCAAGGGGTTAAAACACAAATTTAATTCAAAGGGAAATTTGGCAATTTTTATTTCTCCCCTATGGTGCAGTTGGTACATTGTAGAATTGTTCATCTTTTTGTTCTGCATAAGGTCCAATGGCCCATATTTATAATAGCAAACTGGAGTTATTCTGGAGTAAACCAACTACACCATGAGGGACAAATACATATTCATGCACCTGAACAGAGCTTTTTAATGAAGCAATGCATTGGCGACCTCTCTAGCATTCAAGGGGTTAAAGGCCCAATTGAATGTAACAGGAATTTTTATTTGTCCCCTGTGGTGCAGTTGGTTTACTCCACAATAACTCCAGTTTGCTATTATAAATATGGGTATAAATGTCTTAAGCAACGTCTCATGTTTTGCATTAGCTTACTTTATAAAGAATTTCTATAGACGTACTACAGGAAATATAACAACATTGAAGTTACTATTTATGTACTGCTAGTATATGAAGAATATTCTGTACAGATAAATTCTACAAAGGACAAAAGGATCCATTTGTTTTCACATGCAGCAACTGCATAATAGCAGAATTTGATGTGCAAAATACTAGTTGTCACATGCTTCCATTCACAGAAAAGCTACTGTCTGAGAGCTCTTGTTCTCTGTGAGGCTTGATTTGTGTTATAATTACTCCCTCTTCTGGTCCTCTATAGTTTTTCATTCAGTCTTCTTTGGTTTTACCCTGTTGACATGCACAGCCTACTATATATCCAAGTCACTGCAATGTGAAACCAAATGTACTTTTTTGTCAAGGTTTTTCAAAACATAACGATGGGGGAAAATAACATTCTGATTGTGCTAAATGGGATTTTTAACCCCTTGAGTGTTAAAGAGGTCTCCAAATTATTGCATTTGCAATGTGTTTGACATCTCTCAAGCAATCAAGGGGGTTACAATCCCTTGTTAAGGCAATGGGAGTATTGGTAATGTTTATTAGTCTCTTATGATGCAGTCAGATTGTGTCAGATTTACTCTGGTTCTCAGTAAATATTCAATATGTTTCATGCTCAAAAAGAAAGCAACATTTGTAGCATGAACAATGAGGAATGAGCCAATAATGATATTTACAAAGAACATAGCCAACAAGAGGTATGGACAGATAACATGGTCTCTGGCACATTGCAGCGTCCGATGTTAGTTACACACACGCGCTGTATACAATGGTATCACTAAATTAATAAACATACAGGAGTGATGTATTTTCCTGCAGTCAGTACATTGACTGCTGGAATATGACATAATCAGCATTTTTAGGCACCCCCATGACATGTGGAGACTATGTAACATCTAGGTGATTGTCCTACAAGTTGTTTTGAGAAAAGTCACTGTGAGGACTGAAATGCTGACCTAATGAAATTTCATTGATTACCTACTTAAAGTCCCATGGGTGCTGCCCTCGTTCTTTCTTTTACGCTATATATATATATATATATATATATATATATAAAATATAATATATATATATATATATATATATATATATATATATATATATATATATACATATGTTTGTGTTTTATTATTATACTTGTATAAAAGCCAGTGTACACGGGCCAAGGTCCCCCTGGCACCCAAAGGGTTAAGAGGTCATGGTGCTATCTCACTGCCGCAATGCAGTCTTACGTCGCCTCACTGATGCGAAGCAATCATGCACAGTAGAGACTTCCCGAACACAGGCAGTCTCTACTGCGCATGACTGCATTGTGACAAACATCCCAGCGAATTATTATATAGGATTATTGTTAATAATAATATTGTTATTGTTATCATTAATATTTATTTTTTGTGCAAAATAAGTAATTTGTACAGTTTACGATCTATCCTTTATAATACGATGGCCAGTCATTACAACTATTAGGTCTATCTGCTGCTGTACAGTTGGCAGAACAAAGGTTTTGAGTGCTGATGTATGACCATTTGAAACACCCTTTTAATGCTGAGTTGCTGAAAGTGATGGCATGTACCATGACTTGTGTGATGAGATGTCATGGGGCATTTCCTATTTAAATGAATGAAATCCATAGAACATCTAGAACTGCACCAAGACCAGGGCCAAGATGCAAAAAATTTGTAGATGGCTAAAAATGTCGATGTCCTGTTGGAACAATGTCATAGGCACATCCACAGTATTCACCAAAGTGTCTACGACATTACATCACCAGCACTCCGACAAAAAGATGCCCACATCTATATCAATCTGACAGGTATACGAATTTTCAGTCATCACATCGACAATGGCCTATCTCCATAAGGAAATGAAGCATGACTCATTTCCATATGGAAATGCTGAATAATGAGATACATTCGTATGCAAGGGGGTGTGTTGATATTTTAATGTGACACTTCAATTCATTCAGTAAATTCTGATAGCAGCCTCTGCTGTCAGAGTTCACAGTCTACACTTCACCTAACTCAGGTTATAGTAGTTGGTATTTCCCTGTACTTTCCTATGGTGTAACAGCAGGGAGAGCTATGACAATTCTGAACGGCATTCTCTCTGCTTCCCTACCTAGCCAGTAGGGGAATAAAGAGAAGGCTTTCAGCACCATGGACAGCATTGAATGCCATAGGGATGTGCATTGCTCACCCCTGTGGCACACAAAGGGTTAAAATAAACAGAAATAGTACACCAAGCACTACACAATGTGTCCCCCTTCGACAGATCACTTCCTTAGTATTTCAACATACAATGCATATATTCAACATACTAACTCCATTCGACTTTCACCTCTTTATTCGACAGGAGCTGCCATTTATTCTACAGAACCTGTCCTTTATTCAACACTTAACCTTTTGAGTACCAGAGAGGTAGGAAGGGTTAATAGGCAAGGTATGCGGTAAAAAATGTTTGTTTTTTTTTTTAATTATATTTTTAATTTTATTAAAAAAAAATCAGAAATCAAGGGAGGTATCATGACCCCTCATGACACGCCACTAGCTTGGTCAGACTGGGTGACTGATTCATTGATGAAAGCGCAGCGCTGTGCTTTCTAAGAATTACCCAGTGACAGGGTTCATTCATTCCACAAGCTCTTGTTACTGCAGCGGATTATACAGCTATTCCAGTATCAAGAAGGCAGAAAACGCCTTTGGGGTCGCTCCATGGATCATTTATCCTTTTGGATAGATAATCCGTGATAGGGGGGCTATCAGGAGGGATCCTGGTGCCCTCCTCAAGGTCTGAAAGTATTATTTAATTATAAATACGCATAACCTATGACACAGGTTAAATGAGCTTTATTTAAAAAAGGGGCTTTGTTACTTGCATGCATAATCTATCCTAACATGCTAGGGTGTGTCATGAGGGGTCATGATACCCCCCTTGAGGTCTGATTTTTTTTACCTTGCCTATTAACCCTTTGAGTACCAGAGGGGTAGGAAACACATTGCTAAGCAATGTCTTCCTATCTCTCTGGTACTCAAAGGGTTAAGTGTCAAATAAAGGACAGGTTCTTGTCGAATAAAAAGGTGAAAGTTGAATGGAGCTAGTATGTCGAATATATGCAATATATTTTGAAATACTAAGGGGGGGGTATGTAGAAGGGGGGCACTCTGTGTCACATTTATATAATGTGGGGAACAACACCATTGTGTGTTAGCCCCATATATATTGCCTGACACCCCCAGCCAGTGGACATGGGGATTTGTGGATAGCAGTGGGCAAGGGGAAAAGGCTTGAGAGGGTCACACAGTGTACATGGGGATCTTTGGTTAACAGTGGTCAAGGGAACAAGTGTGGAGGTCAAGCAGTGTATTTGGGGTTTTTTTGGCTACCACTGGGCTAGGTAACAAGGCTGGGGGGCAAGTGGCAGCCACAAATCCCCTGACCCCCAGTCTTGTTCCCTTGTGAGTGCACAACATGTATAACATATGATAAATTGGTTAGGGGATAATTGTGTAGTGCTTGGTGTACTACTTTTGTTTATTTAACCCTTTGAGTGCCACAGGATGACCAATGCACATCCCTATGGCACTCAATGCTGTCTTTGGTGCTGAATGCCTTCTCTTTATTCCCCTACTGGACAAGTAGGGAAGCAGAGAGAATGTTGTTCAACTTCAGGATTGTCGTAGTGTTGGTGATGTGTGAGGGGAGGAAATTGCTTCCACACCTACAACCCTTTCGAAAATCCTGTATGCTAATTGGGACCTTTTCCAACCCTCCCCTTCCATCTGACAATTTTGGTGAATATGTCGATGTGTGTGCAGATCGAATTGCTAGAGTAATTTGAACACATCAACAATATCATACCGACACCATATTGACATTTAATGCATCTAGACCCAAATGTGCCATGTATGAATTTGTCTTATAGAGTTCTGGAACGAGTCCATCTACACAGGTGGCTGATGTGCTTAGTCCTGGAGCAATTCTGGAGCACACCAACTGCAGCCTAAGGCATAAGCAAACAGTCCCATTGATTTAACCCACCGAGTACCAGAGGGGTATGCAACACATTGCAAAGCACTCAAAGGGATAAATATGAAGTACTGCATTGGATATGCCTCTAGCATTCACAGGGTTAAACATCTTTTTAACCTCTTAAGGACCAAGGACGTACATGTATGTCATGGGGTGACTATCCCTAAAGGACCCATGAAGTACATGTACACCAGAGGTTCTCAACCCAGGCCCTCAGTGGCCACTAACAGGCCAGGACTTAGGAATTTCCCTGCTAGAGCACAGGTGTGTTGATCAGAGGCTCAGTCATATTGATTAACTCACCTGTGCGCTTAAAAGGAAAGTCTCAAATCCTGGCCTGTTAGTAGCCACTGATGTACACCATGGATATCAGGGCTCTCCGTGCGGCTGCCTGCCATATGGGGAGTCTTGAATCTGATTCTGAAAAAAAAATGCTCCGTGGTCCTTAAGTGCCGGCAGCGAGTGAGCACGGCTAGTCCTTAAGGGGTTAAATCAATGGGACTTTGGAGAATTTATATATGTGGATTCACATACGGTCTCTCATAGATTTTTCAGCATATTTATGAATGGGGCAATAAAGTTTATGTTCAAAAAGTAAATAAAAAGGGTATGTGAGTATGAGCAAAGACCTTGCAGACTCACTGAGAGCTCATACACTAAGAAAACTGGGGCAACTCCAGAGCAAGGCAACTGGATTACAGGGTGAAAATATTAATCCGCCAGATTCCCACTGATTTAAAGGGATAGTAATACTTAAAATGTAAAAAAAAATACTTTGTAGGTTTTATGCCCCTGTGTAAAACAAGGGTACTCCCACTGCTGAAAGGTGTTTTATTCAAAAGTTATTACAGCTCAAAGTTGAATTTTTTAGGTGCAATATCACAGTGGCCAGAAATTGTACAGTGGCGCTGTTGCTACACGATCCTATGACAGCTCTGGTCCCGGGACCATATATCTCCATAGGATGGTGTAGCAACAGCACCACTGTACAATTTCAGGCCACTGTGATATTGCACCTAAAAAATTCAATTTTGAGCTGTAATAACTTTCAAATAAAACACCTTTCAGCAGTTGGAGTACCCTTGTTTTACTCAGGGGGATAAACCCTACAACATATTTTTTTTACATTTTAAATATTACTGTCCTTTTAAATGGAGTGTTTAAAAGCCCTATTTTAATTAATGGGAATTTGGGAAATGTCTACTGGTCCTCTGTGGTGAAGTTAGTTTGTTTCAGAATTGTTCCATTTCTCATAAAATAAGTCTCTTGGATGGGAAAGATCACAATGGGTGAATTCTGATCTAATAAATGATGCATAAATATAAATACACATTTATCTTACAGCAGTTTGCCTTAAAAATTATTAGAATTTTAAAAGCTGTTGAAAACTGCGTGAGCAATCACTCCAGTTTTGTGTTATCTAACACGATGTTAGTTGTATGCTAGAACACATAAAAAAAGATATTGTACTAAGTTTCATTTTTGGAGAAGATGACTACTGTATTTTTGTGGCTGTTTTGATTAATGGTTGATCTGTAATACTATAATTTATTGAGAGCTCTGGCCGGAGCATTTGATTCAGCCCTGCTATGGGACATTTTAGGGCTTGATTCCACCTCATCTGAGAATGTTATAATTGCTTTTATGCCTGCTTAGGGCCATATGTTCAAAGAAGTAGCGAAATAGCTTTTGTCGTTTGTAACGACTTTTCAAAGTACAGTGTCGTTGGGATCATTAATATTTTCAGAGAGTGTCAGTTGTGGTTGGAAATATGTCATTTGTCCTGACTGAAATTGTCGTATGGAACAACAAAAAAATGCCTTAACTAACGACAAAAATGTCTTTAAAAATGTCTTAACAACAAAAATGTCTTAACTAAAGACAAAAATTCTCATATTCAGAACACATTCTCTCTACTTTTGTCTTAACGTACAAATTTTGTCTTTTGTAAGACATTTTTCTATCGTTAGTTACGACAAATTTTCTTTTCCTCTATAGGACACTGGAGAATAGTTTAGCTGCTTCCTTTCCCCACCCCTTTGCTCATCAATTCTGGGTTGTGTCATACACAACAGACATTACTAGATTTTTGTTGTATATTCTATGGAAAATATGTCGTTTATGCATTCAATGACTTATTTTTATCTTTCATACAACAATTTTTTGTTGTTATCCCTTTGAACATACGGCCCTAAGTCTATTGAGAAATCTGGAGATAAAATGAGTGATAGAATTATCATCTGTAATGGAATGCATCCCTTAATCATAGATGGTTTCTTTTGTGGATCACTATAGGACATTTTTGTCCTACTATATAAATTCAAGGGCAGGTGAAGGTGGATTTGACTGATGAGAAAAATAGCATTTTGCAGGATGTTGCTATTATTGCAATGTAACAGATACTTTGTATTAAAAATCCAGCACAAACATCTTCTTTCAGGGAATGCCAATTGTTCCTGTGTAACCATGGCAGCAATAGTAAACCCCAATGAAGTTAAAAAATACATATATGCCTAAAATACCCCCCATTCTGAATGCAAAAGTATTTTATTATTTGAAAAAAAAATGTTAATATGTAACAGGAATTAAAAGCATATCTATAGCTATTTAACCCTTTGAATGCCAGGGAGGCATTGGGTTACAGGTATTTGGAGCAGATATACACTATATGAACTCCTTCTCCCCCCCTCCAAAAAAAAGTCATCCAAATGAAATACAAAACTTAAAACCTCTGAAAAACTTTTTATATTTTCTGTCTTTTTCTGATGAGTTAAAACAATGCCTGGTGATGCTTCAGTCAAAAGATACTACAGAACAAATTTGCAGTTTTTAGAGGTTGTGCATTCCACACATGCACATTGCAGCCAGGTGGTGCTGTTAGTATTACAGCATATGAAGAACCAATTATACCAAGCACAAGCTTTCTATAAATGTCTGTAGCAACAGCGCCACCTGGCTGCAAAATATCTCAAAGTCAACCTATCAGAAAAAAATGCAAGTTAGGTCTTCAAAAACGTAACACTTTAAATGTTAGAGGGGTAGCAATTAGTGTTGAGCGAGCATGCTCGGCCGATGCTCGGATCGGCTCGAGCATCGCTCTGCTCGGCACATGGCGGTACTCGTACGAGTACCGCATGTGCTCGCCCGCCATGTTCGGGTCTCCTCCCCGCACGTTTTGCGGCTGCTGCGCAGCCAATAAACGTGCAGGGAGGCTCTGACATCGGTGTAATGCCAGCAGCCATGTTGGCTGCTGGCATTACACTGATTGGCTGGCCAGAACCCGTGGTCAGGTGCTGTATAGCACCTGACCATCGAGTTCGGCTCAGTCTTAGCCAGGGAGAGCAGAGGATAGGAAGGGAAAGGCAGTGTAGGGAGGAAAAAAACCAAAATTGTGAAAAAAAAGAACCAAAAGTCCTTTTTAGGACTACTGTGTGTGGGGGCAGCAGGTTATTTTGTGTGGGGGGAAAAAAACAAAAAAAAAAAAAAAAAAATATTCTGTTTAGTGTGCAAAGTTGCAGATTAGAGCACATTCTGTTTAGTGTGCACAGTTGCAGATTAGAGCACATTCTGTTTAGTGTGCAAAGTTGCAGATTAGAGCACATTCTGTTTAGTGTGCAAAGTTGCAGATTAGAGCACATTCTGTTTAGTGTGCAAAGTTGCAGAATAGGAAGAAATACTGTTAAGTCTTCAAACTAAAATATCAAAGTCACATATTCCATTCAGTGTGCTTCGCCGCAGTTTAGCAGCACATTCTGTGTACTGTGCAGAGTTGCAGAATAGGAAGAAATACTGTTAAGTCTTCAAACTAAAATATCAAAGTCACATATTCCATTCAGTGTGCTTCGCCGCAGTTTAGCAGCGCATTCTGTGTACTGTGCAGAGTTGCAGAATAGGAAGAAATACTGTTAAGTCTTCAAACTAAAATATCAAAGTCACATATTCCATTCAGTGTGCTTCGCCGCAGTTTAGCAGCACATTCTGTGTACTGTGCAGAGTTGCAGAATAGGAAGAAATACTGTTAAGTCTTCAAACTAAAATATCAAAGTCACATATTCCATTCAGTGTGCTTCGCCGCAGTTTAGCAGCACATTCTGTGTACTGTGCAGAGTTGCAGAATAGGAAGAAATACTGTTAAGTCTTCAAACTAAAATATCAAAGTCACATATTCCATTCAGTGTGCTTCGCCGCAGTTTAGCAGCACATTCTGTGTAGTGTGCAGAGTTGCAGAATAGGAAGAAATACTGTTAAGTTTTCAAACTCAAATATTAAAGTCACATATTCCATTCAGTGTGTGTCACCGCCGTTTAGCAGCCTATTCTGTGTACTCTGCAGAGTTGCAGAATAGTAAGAAATACTGTTAAGTTTTCAAACTCAAATATTAAAGTCACATATTCCATTCAGTGTGTTTCACCGCCGTTTAGCAGCCTATTCTGTGTACTCTGCACAGTTGCAGAATAGTAAGAAATACTGTTAAGTTTTCAAACTCAAATATTAAAGTCACATATTCCATTCAGTGTGTATCACCGCCGTTTAGCAGCCTATTCTGTGTACTCTGCACAGTTGCAGAATAGTAAGAAATACTGTTAAGTTTTCAAACTCAAATATTAAAGTCACATATTCCATTCAGTGTGTGTCACCGCCATTTAGCAGCCTATTCTGTGTACTCTGCAGAGTTGCAGAATAGTAAGAAATACTGTTAAGTTTTCAAACTCAAATATTAAAGTCACATATTCCATTCAGTGTGTTTCACCGCCGTTTAGCAGCCTATTCTGTGTACTCTGCACAGTTGCAGAATAGTAAGAAATACTGTTAAGTTTTCAAACTCAAATATTAAAGTCACATATTCCATTCAGTGTGTGTCACCGCCGTTTAGCAGCCTATTCTGTGTACTCTGCAGAGTTGCAGAATAGTAAGAAATACTGTTAAGTTTTCAAACTCAAATATTAAAGTCACATATTCCATTCAGTGTGTTTCACCGCCGTTTAGCAGCCTATTCTGTGTACTCTGCACAGTTGCAGAATAGTAAGAAATACTGTTAAGTTTTCAAACTCAAATATTAAAGTCACATATTCCATTCAGTGTGTATCACCGCCGTTTAGCAGCCTATTCTGTGTACTCTGCACAGTTGCAGAATAGTAAGAAATACTGTTAAGTTTTCAAACTCAAATATTAAAGTCACATATTCCATTCAGTGTGTGTCACCGCCGTTTAGCAGCCTATTCTGTGTACTCTGCAGAGTTGCAGAATAGTAAGAAATACTGTTAAGTTTTCAAACTCAAATATTAAAGTCACATATTCCATTCAGTGTGTTTCACCGCCGTTTAGCAGCCTATTCTGTGTACTCTGCACAGTTGCAGAATAGTAAGAAATACTGTTAAGTTTTCAAACTCAAATATTAAAGTCACATATTCTGTGTAAGATGAAGAAGGCGGGTAAAAAGGGACGGGGAAGTGGACGTGATCCTGATAGTTCAGGGCGCGGGTCAGGACGCGGAGAAACTGTGCCTGGTGCCAGAGCACAAGAAAGAAAGACATCCACCATACCTAGCTTCATGTGTAATTTTACAGGGCGTCGCAGGACATCACTCTCGAGGTCCGACCACTGCGAACAGGTGGTCGGTTGGATGACAGCTGATACTGCTTCCAGTCGGTTAAGCACCACCCTGTCTTCCACCAAGTCCACTCTCAGTAGCCAAGAGTCTGGTCAAAATAATCCTCACTCTGATCATCCTTCCTCCCACCATACACGGTCTGGTCAAAGAAGTGATCCCACACTGGGATATAGTGAGGAGCTCGTCTCATCACCAATCCTTCATTTGACCCTCTCTCCAAGCACGCTTGCAGAGGAACACGACATCTTGTGCCCTGATTCACAACCTCTAGAGGCTACCCAATCACAAGAAGATGACAGATGTGAACGGCATTTAAGGTCAAAGGAAGTAGTGGATGATGATGATGATGATGAGACACAGTTGCCATTAAATCAACCACTATTTCCTTCTCAAGACCTTGTTGAGGAGAATGTTATACAGTTGTCAATGACTGAGTATGTGGTGGGATCAAGACTTGAGGAGGATGATCAGAGTGAGGAAGTGGAGGAGGACTTGGTGGACGATGAGGTGACTGACCCCACCTGGGAAGGTGTAGAGCCGAGCGATGACAGCAGTCCTGAGGGTGAGCCATCTGCAGCACCGCAACAGGCTGGAAGAGGCAGTGGTGTGGCTACAGAAAGAAGGCGGACCGCACCAAACCGGCCCGCAAATGTTCCACGGAGCACCCCCTTGCGTAAATCTCCCTTGCCAAAGGGTAGGTGTTCCGCGGTATGGCGTTTTTTTAAGGAAAGTGCGGACGACAAAAGAATTGTAGTTTGCAACCTGTGCCACACCAGAATGAGCCGAGGCATGAACACTAGAAACCTCACCTCCACCAGCATGATCCGACACATGGCATCCAAGCACCGTAGTAAGTGGGAGGAACGCCTGGATCGCCCATCTGTGTCTGCAGGCCACACCACTGCCTCCTCTTCCCCTGTTTTCGGTGCCGGCCAATCGCCTGTCGAAGGCGCAGGCCCGCATACCTCCCGCCCTGCACCTGTACCATCTGAAGCACCATCAGCGACCACATCCACTTCCCTGTCCCAGCACAGCGTCCAAATGTCGTTACCCCAGGCATTTGAGCGCAAGAGAAAGTACCCAGCCACCCACCCACAGGCCATAGCACTAACCTCACACCTTTCCAAATTACTGGCCATCGAAATGCTGCCATTTAGGCTTGTGGACACTGAGTCCTTCCGCAGCCTGATGGCAGCAGCTGTCCCTCGGTACGCGGTCCCCAGCCGCCACTACTTTTCCCGGTGTGCCATCCCCGCATTACACCACCATGTGTCCCGTAACATCACCCGTGCCCTGACCAACGCAGTTACTGGGAAGGTCCACTTAACGACTGACACATGGACAAGTGCTTGTGGCCAGGGACGCTACATTTCCCTGACGGCACACTGGGTGAATGTCGTGGAGGCTGGGAGCGACTCGGACCCTGGGATGGCACGGGTGCTACCCACGCCGAGGATTGCGGGCCCTACCTCCATCAGGGTTTCCGCCAGCACCTACGTTATTGGCTCCTCCTCCTCCGTTTCCACCTCCGAATTCTCTACACGCAGCGCCACTCCCCCATCAGCCAGTAGCTGGAAGCAGTGTAGCACTGCAGTGGGGAAGCGTCAACAGGCCGTGCTGAAGCTGATCTGCCTTGGGGACAAACAGCACACGGCCTCAGAGCTGTTGCAGGGGATTAGTCACCAGACCGAGCAGTGGCTCTCGCCACTCAACCTGCAACCAGGCATGGTTGTGTGTGATAATGGGCGTAACTTGGTGGCGGCTTTGGAGCTCGGCAAGCTCACACACGTACCATGCCTAGCGCATGTATTTAATTTAGTGGTTCAGCGATTTCTAAAAACCTACCCCAATGTGCATGATCTCTTGACCAAGGTGCGCCGCGTGTGTGCACATTTCCGTAAGTCATCTACAGCTTCGGCCGGCCTGTTGAAGCTGCAGCAGCGCTAACAATTGCCAGCTCACCGGCTGCTGTGTGACGTGAGCACGCGCTGGAACTCCACCCTCCACATGTTGGCCCGGCTTTGTGAGCAGCAGAGGGCAGTAGTGGAGTACCAGCTGTTACACGGTCGTCGCCTCTCCGTTCAACTTCCTGTAATCAGAAGTGAGGAGTGGGAATGGATGTCAGACCTCTGCGAGGTTTTACGCAATTTTGAGGAATCGACACAGATGGTGAGCGGCGATAACGCTATTATCAGTGTAACCATCCCACTTCTGTGTCTACTGAAACGCTCGCTGCTCACAATTAAAACCGACGCTTTGCATGTGGAAGAGGTGGAAATGGGGGAGGAAGAGCTTACACAAGGTGATAGCCAGAGCACCCTCACTTCGTCTTCTCAGCGACAATTGGAGGAGGCTGAGGAGGAGGAGGAGGAGGAGGAAGACACGGTTGCCTCCGCTACAGAGGGTAGCCATGGAACTTTAGTTCCATCTCTTCAGCGTGGGTGGGCAGAAGAGGAGGAAGAGGATGAGGATATTGAGAGTCATCCTCCTGGTGAGGACAGCGAAATCTTGCCTGTTGGTACTCTGGCACACATGGCTGACTTTATGTTAGGCTGCCTTTCCCGTGACCCACGCGTTATACGCATTTTAGACAACACGGATTACTGGGTGTTCACCCTTCTGGACCCCCGCTACAAAGAGAATTTCTCATCTCTCATTCCTCCGGTGGAGAGGACAAGCAAAATGGTGCAATACCAGAAGGTTCTTGTTGAAAAATTGCTCCAAAATTTTCCATCTGACAACGCTGGCGGCAGAGTACGTGCTACCTTGGCCAACAGAGAAGGGGAGAAAAGGGGAGCACACAGCAGTTCCGACAAAGGCAGGGCAACACTCTCCAAGGCGTGGGACACCTTCATGACACCCCGCCAGCACCCTCACCCTGATGCGCAGCCTAGTGTCACAAGGAGGGAAAAGTTTTGGAAGATGGTGAAGGAGTACGTAGCAGACCGTGTCAGCGTCCTCAATGATCCCTCTGTGCCTTACAACTACTGGGTGTCCAAGCTGGACACGTGGTATGAACTGGCACTCTACGCCTTGGAGGTGCTGGCCTGCCCTGCCACCAGCGTTCTGTCTGAGCGGGTATTTAGTGCTGCTGGTGGCATCATAACAGATAAGCGTATCCGCCTTTCCACCGACAATGCTGATAGGTTGACACTTATAAAAATGAACAAGGCCTGGATTTCCCCTGACTTCTCCACTCCACTGGAGGAAAGCCGCGGGGGAACATAAACTCACTTTATATATGTTATTTACAATGATGTGAATACTCTGTATTCCCATTCACCCCTTCCACCCAAAAAACGGGTATATGGTTGACTCTTAATCTTCTCATCCTCCTCCTCCTCTTCCATATGCCCTGGGATATAATTTTTATATAGGGCCAGCTCACCAGCGGGCCCTGTGATATAATTTTTATATAGGGCCAGCTCACCAGCGGGCCCTGTTTGACAATTTTTATATAGGTCAGCTCACCAGCGGGCCTTCTCATATAATGTTTTATTGGGTCAGCTCTCTAGCGGGCCCTCTCATATAATGTGTTATAGCGTCAGCTCACTAGCGGGCCTTCGCATATAATGTTTTATTGGGTCAGCTCTCTAGCGGGCCCTCTCATATAATGTTTTATAGCGTCAGCTCACTAGCGGGCCTTCGCATATAATGTTTAGGATGGTCAGCTCTGCAGCAGACCCTCACCCATAATGTTTTAGATGGTCAGCTCAGCGCACGTTTCCATCTTAATCATGGCCTCAGTTCTGAAAATCAAGGAAATTTTTGGGAGAATTTGCCTCTGCGCACGTTTCCCTCTTAATCATGGCCTCAGTTCTGAAAATCAAGGAAATTTTTGGGAGAATTTGCCTCTGCGCACGTTTCCCTCTTAATCATGGCCTCAGTTCTGAAAATCAAGGAAATTTTTGGGAGAATTTGCCTCTGCGCACGTTTCCCTCTTAATCATGGCCTCAGTTCTGAAAATCAAGGACATTTTTGGGAGAATTTGCCTCTGCGCACGTTTCCCTCTTAATCATGGCCTCACTTCAGAAAATCAAGGAAATTTTTGGGAGAATTTGCAGATGATATACAAGTAAATATACAGCAAATACTGTTTGGTAACAATTTTTCGCCTAAAGTCGTTTTTATCTTCCTTTTTGTGTGTTTTACGGTCAGTCTGTAAAAATGGCGTACTACGGGCGAAAGATCGTTCCCAGCAGCGATGTTGGAGTCCAAGATGCATCCAGACATCCTCCCTATGCTGTCCCTGAACCATTTCTGTGGTGTTTCCATCCTTTTCTGCCCTTTTCCTATGGACCAGGCACCCTCCCCTCATCAGAGCAGGGGGTGCCTGGTGTAATGCTCGAGTCCTCCCATTGACTTCAATGGGGCTCGGGTGCTCGGCCGAGCACTCGAGCCTCAGGGGGTGCTCGGTTAGAGCACCCGAACACCCGAGCATTGGGGTGCTCGCTCATCACTAGTAGCAATGCATTGCATGCTCCTCTGAGAATCAAATGGTTAAAGAAGCATCAGTCAGCTTTGGCATTACTCCTATCTTATTCATCAGGAAGAGCCATGCAACATTTATATTTTCATAATTATGCTTTACTGCCCCTTTAATATTATTTTATTTGGTCTTCTTCTTTTGTAATAACAGATTCATAATTCTGACAATATAGGTTTTTACTTGGGATTCAGTAGTTTATAATGTAAGTAGAAATCTCCCACACAATGATTTATTTTTTTGACATGTACAGAGAAGCAGGACCTCCCTAGCACTTCTGTGCTGACATTACAATTCAAATAATTTCTCCTTCCAAGCACTTTCCAGCAATAGAAATATAAAAAAATTGTTTTATCAGTGATACAGGGGAGAATATAGATAGCTTCTTATTGTTTTTAAACCTTTGTGTACCATTGCACAGAGGCAACTTTTGTGAATCTGAGGTGACAAGCAGGACTTTATGGAAAGATCAGGGTTGAAATGTAAAGGGGAGTGTAGACAATTTAGTGTGAACAATTTACTACACTCATTGATGTAATTACAGGACAGTTCTGAGCGGTAAACAGATTTTTTTTTCTTTGTAATAAGCTATTGTTTATTTCTCTGCATCATCTGAAAAACAAATACACACGCAAACTAACAATAGTGAAATTATTATTTGATGCCATTACAATTACATCCTGCACATACATTTAGATTGCACTATCTGTATTGTCATCTTTAATACCTTGCGGCAACCTTTACACAATAAACAACCCTCTATTGTACAGACATTCATGGAATAAAATTATTGGCATCTTTATAACTGCTTGTATTGATCTCTGTTTACATAAATGAATTGTCCTATAAAAATAAAGTACCTTAGAAGATAACCCATTTTGGCAAAGTAGCAGCACATAGATATTCTATAACTGCAAAACACTAGTTGTGATTACTTCCTATTCTTCGTAAACAGTGTGTGCAGCCATGGGTTGAGAGCCTGAGGTTAGTTCAGACAAGTCATTTTACTTTGCAATGTGCAGGAATAAAAACAAAATCTAAGTAAGCTAACTACCTGCAGTATCTATGCCTTGTAAAAGACACTGGAACAGGACTCATGTGCCAATAAATGTGACCTAGATTTCAGTTTTTCTATGTTTAGTTCCTGAGTTTGACACTAAAATCTTGCATTTATAAAAAAAAACATAAAAACCCCACAGGATCTGAGATATTGGTAAGGTGAATATTAAGGGTCTAATTTAACCCTTTGGGTGCCAGAGGGGTACAGAATGCATTGCTTCGCAATGCGTTGCGTACCCTCTGGCACTCAAAGGGTTAAAGGGATAGTAATAATTCATTTTATCTTTATTTTATTTTGTAGGCATTAAAAAAACATGAAGAATGATATAAGTCTTATCTCTCAACCCTTTATGGTTTAAGAGATATTCACAAGCAAAGTTTCCCCCTCCCGCCCCTTTTTCCTGGTGTAAGCCATCTCTTCTCAGATGTGAATCTGGTTGTAAGACCAGACAGATAACAGCATGGGACAATCTTCTTCCTATGAGAACAATGAAGGCCCTGCCCCCCTTAACAAGTTTTTCAGGTTTTTCCCTTATCTTAATTGAAGATTGTCCCTCTCTGCAGTCTACCTGGGCACCTCCCTTCTGATCAGGCTGTACAGTGTTACATCAGTAAAAGGGGTGGGAGGGGGGTAATTTGTCATTGAATTACTCTTGAACTACAACTCTGACAGAATTGAAATAACACTCTCCAAAGTCCAAATACTATGATGATTAATTAGAGCTGCTTTTATTATGAAACATTACTATCCCTTTAAGCATAGCACCCATGCTCAGGAAGGATATATGTTAATATATATATATATATATATATTGCTTAGTGTGAGCTATTTCCTGTTTTATTTTTCCATATATATATATATATATATATATATATATATATATATATATATATCTTCAGCCAGTGTCGATCCACTCCAGGGTGAAGGCCTTCTCAGCAAGCCTCCAATAGCTTTGGGCCTGTGCCTTTTGGTGCCACTGTGTACCCACAAATTTGGTAATTTCATCTATCTTGTCATCGGTTTTCTTCTTGGGCATTTAGTATCAAGTGGAATCCAATCCAAAATTCATGTGGTCCATCTACCATTAGGTCTTCTTGCTGTGTGGCCTGCCCATTTCCATTTCAGGCGCTTTACTCTTGCAATGATGTCATAAACCTTTGTTTGCTGACGAATCCATGCACACTTTTTTTGGTCTCTTTTTGTTATATTTAGAATCCGCAGCTCCATACTTCTCTGCATAACCTTAAGTTTTTGTATGACCTTTTGCTTGTGACAGAGTGGTAAATTTGTCTTAAAAACACAGTACTAATAAGTTTTCCAAATGCTTGCCATCCCAATTTTATTAGCCACTCAAATGCCATTATGGTGTTGCTATGTGATAACATTTCCTGTCCAAGATAAACATACCTGTCAACTTCTTTTAGTTCATGTCCGTTTACTGTGGTTTTAATTGGTATAGTAAATTTGTTAGACATGACTTGTGTTCTGTTGATATTCGTCTTCACATTACTGGCAAAGAGTTTGATATTGTCTGCAAAATGTAAGTGATGTAGCTAGTCACCATTGATCTTAAGTCCCTTTTTGTCCCAATTTAGTTTGTGGAAACCTTCTTCTAAACAAAATAGTTTTGGGGAGATTGTGTCTCCTTGTCTGATGCCTTTTTCTATGTTGATCTGGACTTTATCATATTTGACCTGTATTGATGCAGTTGCATTTCCATATATTAATTGGAGGATACTGATGTAAGCTCTATCTATTCCTTGTTTGATCAGGGCAAGTCATTACTGAAATGTTGGAAGTCGGAGGTCAATCCTTATTCAAAGCCCAAGCTAAACTATTTTCAGTTTACCTACTACTCAGCAAAGTGCCAGAAACATGGAAAAATGGTACTATCAAGAAGAATTGACTCAATACTTAATGTGGCACAACCTAAAGAACAAGCAGGCTTCAGAAGTAGTGATGAGCGAGCACCCCAATGCTCGGGTGTTCGGGTGCTCTGACCGAGCACCCCCTGAGGCTCGAGTGCTCGGCCGAGCACCCGAGCCCCATTGAAGTCAATGGGAGGACTCGAGCATTACACCAGGCACCCCCTGCTCTGATGAGGGGAGGGTGCCTGGTCCATAGGAAAAGGGCAGAAAAGGATGGAAACACCACAGAAATGGTTCAGGGACAGCATAGGGAGGATGTCTGGATGCATCTTGGACTCCAACATCGCTGCTGGGAACGATCTTTCGCCCGTAGTACGCCATTTTTACAGACTGACCATAAAACACACAAAAAGGAAAATAAAAACGACTTTAGGCGAAAAATTGTTACCAAACAATATTTGCTGTATATTTACTTGTATATCATCTGCAAATTATCCCAAAAATTTCCTTGATTTTCTGAAGTGAGGCCATGATTAAGAGGGAAACGTGCGCAGAGGCAAATTATCCCAAAAATTTCCTTGATTTTCTGAAGTGAGGCCATGATTAAGAGGGAAACGTGCGCAGAGGCAAATTATCCCAAAAATGTCCTTGATTTTATTGAACTGAGGCCATGATTAAGAGGGAAACGTGCGCTGAGCTGACCATCTAAAACATTATGGGTGAGGGTCTGCTGCAGAGCTGACCATCCTAAACATTATATGCGAAGGCCCGCTAGTGAGCTGACGCTATAAAACATTATATGAGAGGGCCCGCTAGAGAGCTGACCCAATAAAACATTATATGAGAAGGCCCGCTGGTGAGCTGACCTATATAAAAATTGTCAAACAGGGCCCGCTGGTGTGCTGGCCCTATATAAAAATTATATCACAGGGCCCGCTGGTGAGCTGGCCCTATATAAAAATTATAGCACAGGGCATATGGAAGAGGAGGAGGAGGATGAGAAGATTAAGAGTCAACCATATACCCGTTTTTTGGGTGGAAGGGGTGAATGGGAATACAGAGTATTCCCATCATTGTAAATAACATATATAAAGTGAGTTTATGTTCCCCCGGGGCTTTCCTCCAGTGGAGTGGAGAAGTCAGGGGAAATCCAGGCCTTGTTCATTTTTATAAGTGTCAACCTATCAGCATTGTCGGTGGAAAGGCGGATACGCTTATCTGTTATGATGCCACCAGCAGCACTAAATACCCGCTCAGACAGAACGCTGGCGGCAGGGCAGGCCAGCACCTCCAAGGCGTAGAGTGCCAGTTCATACCACGTGTCCAGCTTGGACACCCAGTAGTTGTAAGGCACAGAGGGATCATTGAGGACGCTGACACGGTCTGCTACGTACTCCTTCACCATCTTCCAAAACTTTTCCCTCCTTGTGACACTAGGCTGCGCATCAGGGTGAGGGTGCTGGCGGGGTGTCATGAAGGTGTCCCACGCCTTGGAGAGTGTTGCCCTGCCTTTGTCGGAACTGCTGTGTGCTCCCCTTTTCTCCCCTTCTCGGTTGGCCAAGGTAGCACGTACTCTGCCGCCAGCGTTGTCAGATGGAAAATTTTGGAGCAATTTTTCAACAAGAACCTTCTGGTATTGCACCATTTTGCTTGTCCTCTCCACCGGAGGAATGAGAGATGAGAAATTCTCTTTGTAGCGGGGGTCCAGAAGGGTGAACACCCAGTAATCCGTGTTGTCTAAAATGCGTACAACGCGTGGGTCACGGGAAAGGCAGCCTAACATAAAGTCAGCCATGTGTGCCAGAGTACCAACAGTCAAGATTTCGCTGTCCTCACCAGGAGGATGACTCTCAATATCCTCATCCTCTTCCTCCTCTTCTGCCCACCCACGCTGAAGAGATGGAACTAAAGTTCCATGGCTACCCTCTGTAGCGGAGGCAACCGTGTCTTCCTCCTCCTCCTCCTCCTCCGCCTCCTCCAATTGTCGCTGAGAAGACGAAGTGAGGGTGCTCTGGCTATCACCTTGTGTAAGCTCTTCGTCCCCCATTTCCACCTCTTCCACATGCAAAGCGTCGGTTTTAATTGTGAGCAGCGAGCGTTTCAGTAGACACAGAAGTGGGATGGTTACACTGATAATAGCGTTATCGCCGCTCACCATCTGTGTCGATTCCTCAAAATTGCGTAAAACCTCGCAGAGGTCTGACATCCATTCCCACTCCTCACTTCTGATTACAGGAAGTTGAACGGAGAGGCGACGACCGTGTAACAGCTGGTACTCCACTACTGCCCTCTGCTGCTCACAAAGCTGGGCCAACATGTGGAAGGTGGAGTTCCAGCGCGTGCTCACGTCACACAGCAGCCGGTGAGCTGGCAATTGTAAGCGCTGCTGCAGCTTCAACAGGCCGGCCGAAGCTGTAGATGACTTACGGAAATGTGCACACACGCGGCGCACCTTGGTCAAGAGATCATGCACATTGGGGTAGGTTTTTAGAAATCGCTGAACCACTAAATTAAATACATGCGCTAGGCATGGTACGTGTGTGAGCTTGCCGAGCTCCAAAGCCGCCACCAAGTTACGCCCATTATCACACACAACCATGCCTGGTTGCAGGTTGAGTGGCGAGAGCCACTGCTCGGTCTGGTGACTAATCCCCTGCAACAGCTCTGAGGCCGTGTGCTGTTTGTCCCCAAGGCAGATCAGCTTCAGCACGGCCTGTTGACGCTTCCCCACTGCAGTGCTACACTGCTTCCAGCTACTGGCTGATGGGGGAGTGGCGCTGCGTGTAGAGAATTCGGAGGTGGAGACGGAGGAGGAGGAGCCAATAACGTAGGTGCTGGCGGAAACCCTGATGGAGGTAGGGCCCGCAATCCTTGGCGTGGGTAGCACCCGTGCCATCCCAGGGTCCGAGTCGCTCCCAGCCTCCACGACATTCACCCAGTGTGCCGTCAGGGAAATGTAGCGTCCCTGGCCACAAGCACTTGTCCATGTGTCAGTCGTTAAGTGGACCTTCCCAGTAACTGCGTTGGTCAGGGCACGGGTGATGTTACGGGACACATGGTGGTGTAATGCGGGGATGGCACACCGGGAAAAGTAGTGGCGGCTGGGGACCGCGTACCGAGGGACAGCTGCTGCCATCAGGCTGCGGAAGGACTCAGTGTCCACAAGCCTAAATGGCAGCATTTCGATGGCCAGTAATTTGGAAAGGTGTGAGGTTAGTGCTATGGCCTGTGGGTGGGTGGCTGGGTATTTTCTCTTGCGCTCAAATGCCTGGGGTAACGACATTTGGACGCTGTGCTGGGACAGGGAAGTGGATGTGGTCGCTGATGGTTTTTCAGATGGTACAGGTGCAGGGCGGGAGGTATGCGGGCCTGCGCCTTCGACAGGCGATTGGCCGGCACTGAAAACAGGGGAAGAGGAGGCAGTGGTGTGGCCTGCAGACACAGATGGGCGATCCAGGCGTTCCTCCCACTTATTACGGTGCTTGGATGCCATGTGTCGGATCATGCTGGTGGTGGTGAGGTTTCTAGTGTTCATGCCTCGGCTCATTCTGGTGTGGCACAGGTTGCAAACTACAATTCTTTTATCGTCCGCACTTTCCTTAAAAAAACGCCATACCGCGGAACACCTACCCTTTGGCAAGGTAGATTTACGCAAGGGGGTGCTCCGTGGAACATTTGCGGGCCGGTTTGGTGCGGTCCGCCTTCTTTCTGTAGCCACACCACTGCCTCTTCCAGCCTGTTGCGGTGCTGCAGATGGCTCACCCTCAGGACTGCTGTCATCGCTCGGCTCTACACCTTCCCAGGTGGGGTCAGTCACCTCATCGTCCACCAAGTTCTCCTCCACTTCCTCACTCTGATCATCCTCCTCATGTCTTGATCCCACCACATACTCAGTCATTGACAACTGTATAACATTCTCCTCAACAAGGTCTTGAGACGGAAATAGTGGTTGATTTAATGGCAACTGTGTCTCATCATCATCATCATCATCCACTACTTCCTTTGACCTTAAATGCCGTTCACATCTGTCATCTTCTTGTGATTGGGTACCCTCTAGAGGTTGTGAATCAGGGCACAAGATGTCATGTTCCTCTGCAAGCGTGCTTGGAGAGAGGGTCAAATGAAGGATTGGTGATGAGACGAGCTCCTCACTATATCCCAGTGTGGGATCACTTCTTTGACCAGACCGTGTATGGTGGGAGGAAGGATGATCAGAGTGAGGATTATGTTGACCAGACTCTTGGCTACTGAGAGTGGACTTGGTGGAAGACAGGGTGGTGCTTAACCGACTGGAAGCAGTATCAGCTGTCATCCAACCGACCACCTGTTCGCAGTGGTCGGACCTCGAGAGTGATGTCCTGCGACGCCCTGTAAAATTAGACATGAAGCTAGGTATGGTGGATGTCTTTCTTTCTTGTGCTCTGGCACCAGGCACAGTTTCTCCGCGTCCTGACCCGCGCCCTGAACTATCAGGATCACGTCCACTTCCCCGTCCCTTTTTACCCGCCTTCTTCATCTTACACGGAATATGTGACTTTAATATTTGAGTTTGAAAACTTAACAGTATTTCTTCCTATTCTGCAACTGTGCAGAGTACACAGAATAGGCTGCTAAACGGCGGTGACACACACTGAATGGAATATGTGACTTTAATATTTGAGTTTGAAAACTTAACAGTATTTCTTCCTATTCTGCAACTGTGCAGAGTACACAGAATAGGCTGCTAAACGGCGGTGACACACACTGAATGGAATATGTGACTTTAATATTTGAGTTTGAAAACTTAACAGTATTTCTTCCTATTCTGCAACTGTGCAGAGTACACAGAATAGGCTGCTAAACGGCGGTGACACACACTGAATGGAATATGTGACTTTAATATTTGAGTTTGAAAACTTAACAGTATTTCTTCCTATTCTGCAACTGTGCAGAGTACACAGAATAGGCTGCTAAACTGCGGCGACGCACACTGAATGGAATATGTGACTTTGATATTTTAGTTTGAAGACTTAACAGTATTTCTTCCTATTCTGCAACTCTGCACAGTACACAGAATGTGCTGCTAAACTGCGGCGACGCACACTGAATGGAATATGTGACTTTGATATTTTAGTTTGAAGACTTAACAGTATTTCTTCCTATTCTGCAACTCTGCACAGTACACAGAATGTGCTGCTAAACTGCGGCGACGCACACTGAATGGAATATGTGACTTTGATATTTTAGTTTGAAAACTTAACAGAATGTGCTCTAATCTGCAACTTTGCACACTAAACAGAATGTGCTCTAATCTGCAACTTTGCACACTAAACAGAATGTGCTCTAATCTGCAACTTTGCACACTAAACAGAATGTGCTCTAATCTGCAACTGTGCACACTATATATATATTTTTTTTTTTTGTTTTTTCCCCCCCACACAAAATAACCTGCTGCCCCCACACACAGTAGTCCTAAAAAGGACTTTTGGTTCTTTTTTTTCACAATTTTGCTTTTTTTTCTCCCTACACTGACTTTCCCTTCCTATCGTCAGCTCTCCCTGGCTAAGACTGAGCCGAACTCGCTGGTCAGGTGCTATACAGCACCCGACCACGGGTTCTGGCCAGCCAATCAGTGTAATGCCAGCAGCCAACATGGCTGCTGGCATTACACTGATGTCAGAGCCTCCCTGCACGTTTATTGGCTGCGCAGCAGCCGCAAAACGTGCGGGGAGGAGACCCGAACATGGCGGGCGAGCACATGCGGTACTCGTACGAGTACCGCCATGTGCCGAGCAGAGCGATGCTCGAGCCGATCCGAGCATCGGCCGAGCATGCTCGCTCAACACTATTCAGAAGCAGTTTCAGTACAGTGGAACGAGTGCAGTGCAGTGAGTTATAGAGTGGCATAATGAATACGACCTTCCATTATGCATAGCCTTCATTTACAACAAAATCATCGATGCCCTGATAAAACAAGAAATAGATACACGTAAAACAACAACAAAAATGCTTCATGCTCTAGTCTTGCATAACAACACAAATCTTTTGTATGAAAGGTCTGTAAAAAACGTCCTTCCAACAATATTGTTATGACATCTTCTCCAGCTTCTATTGGAGTGTCCACAGATGCACTTCCATAAAACAATCTAATGCAGAAACAAGGAAAAAAGAAGCGCAAGAAGTCCTTGAGAGTAGTATCTGAATGGATCTATATGTGGGTTATCCTATCTAGAGTGCTTATACTCACACCATAGATAGTAAAGCCAAGCCTCAATCAATGCTGAGTGTCAGAGGAGTCTCCCAGGAGAAACAGATCTATTGGTTCTGGGAGGTCTCCCAATATAATTTTTCCCATCAGAGGAGCTTAAAAACAAGAAGGGGAGATACCGGGCAACAAGCCCTCTAAGGGTAACACTGTGAGGACCAGAATAATATGTCCTGCTCCAGCTATACCCCGCTTACTAAATGCCAATAATGTCAATTCCTTGAATATGTCTGTGAGTGTGTCAGCCTCGTAGTCCTTCCACACATACGTGCAACCAAGTGTAATCAAAAAGATGTTTTATTCTAAAACAGTATATAACAAAGTGTTCTCTCCCTACGCATTTCATAATATCACATTAGTTCGAGCTTACATCAATATCCGCCAACCAATATATGAAACTGCATCTGCATCAAAATAAGTCAAGAATGATAAAGTTCAGATCAACATAGAAAAAAGAGTCTGACAAGGAGATATAATATTTGCTGCTTGTTTAGAGGAAATTCCCCACAAACAAAATTTGATACAAAAAAGGATTTAAGATCAATGGAGATTACCTACATCACTTATGTTTTGCAGGCAATATCATACTCTTTGCCAGTAGTCCTGAAAAACAGAAAGAATGCACTGACTATCTAAAAAAGGAGAGCAAAAATGTTGTTCTGAAGATGAATATCAACAAAACGCAAGTCATGTTTAAAGGGATAGTAATGTTTCACAAAAACAGCACCTCTATTTAATCTTCATAGTATTAGAGCCATAGAGAGTGTTATTTCAGTACTGTCAGAGTTGCAATTCAAGAGTCATTGAATTATAAAGTATCCCCCTCCCACCCCTTTTACTTAGTGTAAGCCTCCTCCCCTCAGATGTGAAATCTGGTCTTCATACCAGACAGCTCACAGCAACGGACAATCTTCTTACTGTGAGCATAAGGAAACCCTGCCCTCCTTGACAGGTTTTTCCCTTATGCTAATTGAAGATTGTCCCTTTCTGCGATCCACATGGATACCACGTTGCTGCTCTGAGGTGAGCAGTGTTAAATCAGTAAAAGGGGTGGGAGGGGGATACTTTATCATTCAATTACTCTTGAACTACAACTCTGACAATATTGAAATAACACTCTACATAGTCCAAATACTATGAAGATTATTTGGAGCTGCTTTTATTGTGAAACATTACTATCCCTTTAACAAATATACCATACCAAGGAAAATCACAGTAGATGGACAAAAACTAGAAGAAGTGGGCAAATACATTTACCTTGGACAGTAAATGTAAACAGATGGAAACACCATGATGGAAACTGAGCAACAAATAAAACTGGCAACATTTGAAAAATTTTGTAGTATTGTCTTTAAGACAAATTTAACACTCTGCCTCAAAAGGAATGTGTTAGACAAAGGTGTCTTCCCATTTCTTACCTATGGCTTTGAAACATGGATACTGAATGCCAAAGCCATACAAAAACTTAACCCTTTAAGGACCGTGGACATGCCAGGGCCTTCACAACTTTTGGTAATTTAACCCTCTGAGTGCCAGAGGGGTACCCAACTCATTGCAATCCTGGTGTGTCATGAGTTAAATGATCACATTGCACCTGAAGGCTTGCTGTGATCATGCCAAGAGACTGAAACTGACTGCTCCAGACAGACAGACAGACAGACAGACAGAAAGCTAGCTAGCTAGATAGATGAGTGTATGTAATTGTATGTGTATCTATCTATCTATCTATCTATCTATCTATCTATCTATATATATATATATATATATATAAGAGAATTAGAGTGAGAGATTGCACATTACCTTCCTATCTCTTTGGACTTTTATGTGATGTAACTGTAGGCATAACCATTTATTTCCGATTTCATTACAGTTCAAATTGATGTTAAGATTTAGGGCCTAACAGGAAGTCCTCAAGACATTACTTGGGAAAAATGTACACTCTTTCCAGAAACAAAGGTCTATATTCTTGTGTAATTCAGCCATTCTGATTAACCATCCATATCCAGTTGTGGGTGTAACCATAAGCAGCCAAAATGAGTGTGTCAACAGGACATGACATTACCAAATCTATGACCGGCTAAAAGTTAATATTCCCTCATAGCCAGGGGTGGGCAACCTAAAATCGTCAGCTGCTGTTCAGTTACAAGTCATATCATGCTCATCTAGACATTCATCAGCTGAGTATGATGATATTTGTAGTCCAAAAACAACAGATATCCTGCAGGTTGGACACATAAGCTGATGCTTGATTGTTAATAATATAATCACCTATTCAGTAAGCAAAATGTATTACATCAAAGCAGTGTATATAACAAACAACAAGATAATGTGTAAATTAAATTGATGGAATAAGCAGTGTTATTTGGTCTATTGGTCCCCACGATCGAAATGCTGATTCCTGCCTTGCTACTATCTAGTGTCAAACATTTTTGCAAATGAGCAATGAATTTTATATATGTATTAAGGAAAAATTAGACCAATGCTATACAAAGGTAACAACCTCAAATTTTCTGCATCAGTGAAAATATTTACCTTATTTTTCACGAGTTTTTTTTCTTTCATACATACGATGCTCAAGCATTGCCAACTTTTACTAAATGTTCTTAGTGGAATCCAAAATGTCTAAATCTATCCTGGTAGACTCTAAACATTAGACAGCTAGAAATGATTTAAATGCTTGTAGTTATGAATTTTCCCTGTCCCCTAGTTTCTTAACCATTGGTATTTGTTACACTGTTACAGTGTATTTAAAGGGATAGTTATACTTCATTTTATCTTTATTTTATTTTGTAGGCATTAAAAAAACATGAAGAACGATATCAGTCTTATCTCTCAAACCTTTATGGTTTGAGAGATATTCACAAGCAAAGCTTCCTCTCACTGACCAAAAAGGTCAAGTCTGCCATCTAGCTGTCAGATTTGAAATCTGGTCCGTGGACTGGCCGTGGCTCTACAGCAGAGCTGAGATCGCCAGATATAAGAAGAACTACTTCATTCGAATAGTCTACAAAGTGTGCCTGGTTTGCAAGCACACTTTTTAGGCCCTGACTAAGTAACAAACCAACATCACATAAAAAGTAACACTTACCATTAATCATAATGTCCAGCAGGGTCCTCAGCATCCTGGACAGCTACTGTCCATCTTCTTTCCTCTCGTCTTTCTTCTCTCTTGTATCTCCTTTCTCCTTGTGTTGTAGCTGTAAAAAGAAAAATAAATATCAATACATGTTTCCATCAAATAACCCGCACACTTATACATAGTTTAACCCCTTGAGTGCCAGAGGGGGTACGCATTGCACACCTCTCTGGGGCTCAATGGGTTAAACCATGTATTAATGTGCGGTTGAAGATCATATTACATGCCTCCACTTATTAAAGTTTTCTACCTTGGTGAAAATAAGTATTCCAATATATATCTGAATAAATATACTTAGCTTGTCCTTTATCTCTGCCGTTGTGTGTGGCCACATAGGTGGAGAAAAAAACAATGTGTGGCACAGACAACCCATCCATCTCTCACGGGCCAATGCCCGTTCCACGCTGATGAAATTTGAACAGAGACTGCCTATATATGGGCCGTGTCTGTTCAAAATCTCTCAAAGCCATTGGGTGTGATGTGCTTATGCACTTTGCAGCCAATCAGCTTCAAGCTGTGCCACTCAAAGCTGATTGGCTGGGATGTGCGTAAGCACACATCCCAGCCAATGGCTGTGAGGGAATTTGAACAGAGACTGCCCATATATAAAGGCAGTCTCTGTTCAAATTCTCTCAGTGGTGAACGGGCATTGGCCCGTGAGGGAAGGATGGGGGGGGTCTATGCCACACTTTAGTTTCTCTGCCGCCTCTGAGGCCGGACACAACGTCGGAGAAAAAGGACAAGTTAAATATATTAAAAAATACCAGAACACTTATTTTTAGCAAGTTGGAAACATTTTAATAACAGGAGGCATGTAATATGATAATCAACCGCACACTAATACATTGTTTAAACCTTTGAGCGCCAGAGAGGTGTACAACACGTACCCCTCGGGCACTCAAGAGGTTAAACTATGTATAAGTGTGCAGGTTATTTGATGAAAACATGCACTGATATTTATTTTTCTTTTTACAGCTACAATACAAGAAAGGAGAGACAAGAGAGAAGACAGAAGAGAAGAGAATACAGACTGAAGATAGAAGGAGATGGACAGTGGATAACAGGTAAGTTTAACACAGATAAGTTAACGATTGGTGCTTGACAGTATGTCAGGCAACAGAAGTTAACTTTTTTCCTTTGAAGTTCCCAATATTGCTGCTATTTAACTGTGTTTTGGGAACTTAAGGCACAAAACAGAAATTTAGCCACAAGACCATTGCTGTGGCCTAAAGTCAGTTCAGCTTTTAGCTGGTGGGGCCTTTGAATACCGACCTAGACATTTTATTATGTTGGTTGGTACTCAGTTTGGCCCTACTGCATGTTTTATCACTTTGCTTTAAATTGAGCCCTTAATGTATTGGATCTATAGAGTAAAAAAAAAAAAGAGTGCTCCAAGTCCTGTTATTCTATGGAACCAACGTATTGAGATTTCACCAACTTTAGAGATATTAGTGCAAGAAAACAGATGAAAAATGGAGCAAAACCTCGCCCCCAAAATGGAGCAAGAAACTGGAGCAATAAATGGAGTAAAAGATGGAACAAGAAAACAGAGCAAAAAAAAAAAACAGAGAAAGAAAATGGAGGAAAAAAAAAGAGCAAGAAAATGGAGCAAAACAGGAGTAAGAAAATGTTGCGAAAAATGGTGCTCCAAGTCCCATGTTATTCTATGGAAAAAATGCATTGAGATTTATCCAACTTAATGCAACAAAACAGAGAAATTGGAGCAAAAAACAAATGGAGAAAGAAAATGGAGCAAAAAAGCAGTAAAAACTGTGCAAGATAACAGAGCAAAAAAAAAAAACAACAAAAACAGTAACAAAATGGAGCAAAAACAGAGCAAGAAAATGGTGCTCCAAGTCCTATGTTATTCTGGGGAGCCAATTTCTCCAGCTTTAGAGATCTTAGTGCTTTGACTCCATCAAGGATGGATTTACATCTCAAGCTCCTCTAGGCACAGCACCCACTGGTGCCCTTAACCCTGCCTTAGTCCCACTCCTAGACACACCGTCACATTTAACCACACCTTCTTTTGCGGCTAAACCCATTTTTAGATTTATTCTTCACAATGCCAATTTTCCAGAGATGGGTGAAAATGTCATACAGAGAGATGCAGTATGTACAGCGCATATCTAGAAATCAAAAGTGACCTTTACTAGACATGATGCCTGTGCTTTCCCTGTGTTTAAGACCCAAGCAATGGGAAGGTACAGTGCCAAAGATAAAACCAATACTGAAAAATCATTCTTTATTAAGTATTATTATAACTCACTCATTCACAGCACCAACCTCTGTGGCACACATATAGTTTGATCTTTATTGA